>JAPDNY010000009.1:123529600-124890100 GCA_029375565.1 Gekko gecko
TGAAGCTGGGTTTTCCATACCCTTCTCTGAGGCTCTAACCACTATACCACACTAGCTTTCATAGTGTGGCTGCTGTTGAACAGTAGCAAGCAGCCAGGCCTAGTTGAGTCATGCATATCAGGTGGCATGAAGTCACCCAGAGGTTGCTTCCAGGCCTAGGGTTGCCAGCCTCCACGTAGGACTTGGAGACCTCCCACAGTTACAACTAAACGCCAGATGATAGAGATATTTGCCATGGAGAAAATAACTGCTCTGGAGGGTGGACATTATGGCATTATATTTGGCTGAGGTCTCTTCCATCCCCAAACTCTGCCATCTTCAGACTCCACGACCAAATCTCCAAGAATTTCCCAACCTGGAGCTGGCAACCCTAACCAGGCCTGGTCCCAAGAAGTCCTCCCTCAAAACAGGGAGGCCAAAACAGGCCTGGAAAAGGCCCTGCCCTCCCCCTGCCTTTTACCGATAGAACCAAGCCTAGAATACTGTGGTGGCCTAGCAACAGCCACTGAGGGAGTACACTGCTTAAAGCTACCAGTGCTCCTTTTATCATTTTTGAGTTTTATTACCACCCCATGTATTTTTTATTTAGATTTCACACCTTTTCTGCAAATCTAGGGACCTTTTCATGTTTGTAGAGCTCTGTATCGCCCATTCACAACTCCAGATTTAAGTATCCAAAGATTTGACTGACTTAGCTGTTAGTATATAGACAAGTGGGGACCGGCAAAGAACTTGTGCGAGTAGCTATCCCATTCCCCCCACCTCTGCTTCTTCCCTTCTCCCCCTACTTCTCTCACTGCATTCTCCTTCCTGCCACTCCTTCTCTCTCTCTCTCTCTCTCTCTCTCTCTCTCTCTCTCTCTCTCTGTCTTTCCCCTCCATGCCTGTCAATTCCTTTCTGTCCCCACCCCGTCACTCTTTCTGACCCTGTCACTCTCCTGGCCTCCCACCTACTTCCCCTCCACACACAGCAGCAGTGGCAGCAGCCACTCACCAAGAATCACAATGGATTGCCCAAATACAGAGATCAGTTCCTCTTAGGGTTGCCAGCTCTATGTTGGGAAACCTTGGAAGGATGAGGTTTGAGCTTGGAAATGACTTCGGCAGGGTATAATACTATAAACTCCACCCTTCAAAGCAGCCATTTTCTCTGAGGGAACTGATCTCTGTCATTTGGAAAACAGTTGTAATTCCAGGAATTCTCCAGCCCTCACCTGGAGGTTGGCAACATTAGTTCTCCTGGAGGAAATGACTGCTTTAGGAGGTGGTGTCTATGGCATTGTATCTTTCACAAGTCCCTCCCCATCTCAATCCCCACTTTATACCTCAAATATCCAGGGATTTCCCAACCTGGAGTTGGCATCCCTATCTCCTACCCACCCAACAGCCAACCTACCTTTATCTGTCCCTCTGTCTTCAGCTTTTTATCTCCTTTCCTTCTGCAGTATCTGCTGAGGAAAACTTTCTCCACAATGGGGACTAAAGCAGTTTACATTATTCTCTCCTCCTTTTTATCCACAAAACAACCCTATGAGATAGAGTAGGCTGAAAGTACGTGACTGGTCCAAAATCACCCAGTGAGCTTCCTCAGCATGATGGGGATCTAAACCTGGGTCTTCCAAACCCTATTCTGAAGCTCTGACCATTATACTACAATGACTTTCATAGGGTGGCTGCTGTTGCAAGCAGCCAGGCCTCGTTGAATCATGCAAGTCAGGTGGCATCAAGTCACACAGAGGGTGCTACTAGACCTAGGTTTGCCGGCCTCCAGGTGGGAGCTGGAGATCCCCCAGAATTACAACTGAACTCCAGGCAACAGACATCTGTCACCCTGGAGAAAATGGGTGGACTCTGTGGCATTATATCCAGCTGAGGCCTCTCTCCTCCCCAAACTCTGCACTCCTCAGACTTCACCACAGAATTTCCAGGAATTTCCCAACCTGGAGCAGGCAATCCTAGTCCCAGGCCTGGCTCCAAAATAGGTCTGGAAAGTGTCCTGCCCCCTCCTCCTGCCTTTTTAACCCAACCCCCACTATTTAGCCATTCATAGTGCACACGGAATCCTCTCCAGTCCTGGCTCCAGTTCTGCTTTTGCTTCCTGCCCTCTTCCCTCACTCATCACCTCTCTCTATCAACCAGTCTATCTCTCACTGTCAATGCCTCCAGGCCTGGAATAGATCCCTGCAGTGGCCATTTCAAAAGGTATTTGGGGAGGGGAATTCAACCCTCCCCAAGGTTTCGTTTTTACTTTTTGGATTTTTTGCAGACCCACAGAGTCTCCTGAGTCTGTAGAAAAACCTGTTGGGTGAGAATGTGTCCTCTGTTTGCAGAAATAAGTATCCACACACAAAGGGAACTGTTGAGAATTACACTTATAGATAGATGCTTCTCCAGTTCTCACTGACAGGCCATGATTTGTTGGAGCAAATATGTACACAGTGTTGCTGAAAATCCACAGAAAGGCACCATCATTTTCTGACATGACCCTGTATCTATGATAGTGGCCTGATATATTAAAATTAAACAGGTGATGCTATCCCCATCACATGTGCATGAGAGAAAAAGATTCATTGGTTTAACTTCTGTGCATACAGCTGCTGTTGAGGAGGTGGGAGTGGAGACCACTAATGTGGCCACCCCATGTGAAAGGACATTTACAAGAGGTTACTAGAGTTAACAGAACCCAAGTTGATTTAAAATAATCTGCCCTGTGGTGCCAAGATCAGACAAGTCACAACATACTTTCAAAATATGATCTTGTACTTTTGATTTGCAAATATTAAACATGCATATATGTCCCCATTAGACAATATACACTTTTGCAAGTATAAGAATATGATAACACAAAGAAAATAAACTGTTGTGCTAATCAATCATGCTTTGCAGCTTAAATTAAGGAGGTTATATTTCTACATTGTCCATTTAATAGCAGATCACTGGAAACTACTACCAGAATTACTGTCAGTTATAGAATTAAATTGGGGTTGACTTCAAACTACCAGCTGGGTTTGAATATTTACAAACAAAGCATCCAAACAATGCAAGTGTACTCCATTATATCAAAGTAAAGTTTTCTGCATCCCCATGCAGGGGGTGACATGACATAAAAGAGAATAATGCTCCCTTATCTTTAACAACTACGTAAGTTTGACAAAAGCAGCATATATCACTCCTGTATAACAAGAGCATTTACTGAATTCCCTTTTTTATAAAGGTAGAGCCCTTTCCTCCTTTGATTCTCTCTCCTGAGCAGACTGAAGATTTGTTATATAACTATCATAGCTAGCATGTTTTAAAGTTCTTGGATGACTTTAGATCCAGCTGCAAAAATGTTGAACAATTACTTAACCATGATCTGTTACTTCCATTCTCTTTCAAGAGAAACAAAATAGAAGTCCAACAAGTCTGTTCAGGTGTATACAAGATTTGCACACTACAATAAAGCTGTATAAAATTATTGGGTTGGACCTGCCTAAAATTTCTACACACACCCACACATACATATTTTGCCAGTCCCCCCCACCACCACTGCAGACCTCCCCAGCCATTCCTGGGAGTCCCTTGTCCCTGTAGTGCTTGAGTTGTTCTGTCATTGTCAATACCTTATCAATTGGCATGAGGCTGTTACACATCCACTCAGACAGCATCCCTGGCTATGCCTGTCCCTGTTTGGCTTACTTAGCCCATTTGATGTCAATAGGCTACCAAGGACAACCTGCAAAGAACAGCCCAGTGCTCCATTGCTCACTCAGAAGGAAGGTGGGAGGGACACAGGACAAACACAGATTTTGTCTCAAGAAGAAGGCTGAATGGGCAAGACAACCCCCTTTCTATTACAGCAGATGGATTGTCCTCACTTTTCTTGACACGAGAGATGCTAACTTGTGTAGAGATGTTAACTAGAACAACAAAGGAGGAACAAATTTAAGTAAACTGACACAGCAGCTGATGCATTAATGAAATATAACAGATTTGCTGTTTCTATAATATGATATGGCCATTCAGTCATGCAATCTGTATGTGTGTTTTTTAGTCAGAAGTTCATTTAAGCGGAATTGTTTGTGTGTGTGAAGTGCCACCAAGTCGCAGCCAACTTATGGTGACCCCAGCAAGGGCTTTCAAGGCAAGTGATTAAACAGAGGTGGCTTGCTATTGCCTTCCTCTACAAAGCCTTCCTTGGTGGTCTCCCATCTAAGTACCAACCCTGCTTACCTTCTGAGATCCAATGAAGAGGCCCCCCAAAAGCAACTAAAGGTCTCTCATAAAGTTAAGGTTGTGTTTTGACATTTGAGGTGACTGGTTGTTGAAGGCGCCAGCACCTTTTGAAGACCTCTTCCAGTCACAAAGAGATTGTTCACAGCTTCTCCTTGATCAGGGCTACTTCAAACATTACAGTTTACATTCACGAGATCCTGAAAAATATCACAACATAGCAACTCTGATTGACTTACAAGTAGACATCCTTTCCAAAGGATGTTCGTCACACAGAGAGACCAGTTTGGTATAGTGGTTAAGTGTGCAGACTCTAATCTGGGAGAGCCAGGTTTGATTCCCGACTCCTCCACTTGCACCTGCTGGATGACTTTGGGTAAGTCATAGTTCTGGCACAGCTGTTCTTGAAAAAGAGCAGTTTCTGTCAGAAGTCTCTCAGCCCCACCTACCTCACAGGGTGTCTGTTGTGGGGAGGGGAAGGGAAATGAGATTGCAAGCTGCTCTGAGACTCCTTTGGGTAGTGACGGGCGGGGTATAAATCCAATTTCTTCTCTCTCTTCTTCTTCTTCCTCCCAAATGCAAACTATGATACCAGAAACAGCTCAAGTGGTTGAGCTCATCAGTGCTACACTTTTCCATCTCATAATGTAGGCAGAATTCTTTGCTGGGGAAAAAAAGTTATGCAAAAATATTGGCCAGAATCCAAATAACAGAGAAACTAATTCTGTGAGCCTGAGGGAGAGTCCAATTTGTTTTTCTTAAGCAGCAGCTCCCCATGATTCATGGCAAACCTTTATTGACTGGGGGATTTTCAGAAGTAGTCAGTGATATCACATTAGCTGTTTAAAGAAATAAGTTTTTAAAAATCTCATGTCACCCGCCTGCAGGAGCCCAAACATCTCTTTGGATGCTGTTTTTCATGCAGCATCACAAGATCTTTTGGTGTTGCAATGGTATGTTTTACTGTACTTAAAGGCTCACTGAAAGATGCTCATCCAGTTTCTTCAAAACTTTTTCTGTCCTGGCCCCCACCTGGTGGAACCTGCTCCCTACTGAGATCAGGGCCTGCAAGATGGAGCTGTTCTGCCACATGCCCCCCCCCCCGAGGTTACTGTCTCCCACCCGCTGATAACTGGCCATATCTACCTACCTCAGTGGACCAGATTCTCCCTATGACCAGTTATGATTATTGATTTTATATGTTTACAATGTGTTTTAAAATTTTATTGTATTTATTGAAATGTTGTAACTTGTCCTGAGCCCATTTACGGGATGAGCAGGATATAAATGCAAAAAATAAAAATAAAATAAAACAATATCCCATTCATAGAAATACTATCCTAAAAATTTCCATTTTGCACATTCTGTGGAACAACATTAGTGTGGGAGCCTTTACGAGGCGGGGCCACAACAGAGAGTGCTCAAATATGGGCAGCCACTGCTCTCATTCATTTGCAGAGCACTACCTTCAGAAGACCTTGCTCAGATGAATGACCCTGTCACAAAGGAGCATATTGGGGGAAGCAGTCTTGCAGAGATATGTGAGTCCCATGCCATGAAGGATTTAATAGCTAGTAAACAGTACCTTGAATTGAAATTCATTGGGAAGTGGTGAGATGACTGCAATAATTGGTGTAATATGCTCATTCTGCCTAGCCCTGATAGTAACTGAGCTTCAAGGAGAGTTCTGTGTAGAATTTGTTATGATAGTCCAGCCTCGGGGTTACTGTGCCTCAAATCCACCTGGCCATCAGAGCTGTCCCCCATGCTAAATGTAGACAAAAGAAAGATTTTTAACTTCCACAATCCTGAACAACTCCTCCAGAGTCAGCTGAGCCTCCTCAAAGATGGAAAGCACAATACCCTCCATGTCCTCACCCTTACTGACCAGCATCACCTCTGTCTTGTGAGGATATGGGTTTAACATGTTTACCATTAGCACTTTACCATAATAGCCAGCAGGCCTGTAGCTACCGTGGGGCCCACGGAGCCTGGCTCCATAGCAGTTTCTATGGGCCCTCCCCAAGTCTTGTTTCCCCCCTGGGCCCCTTTCCCCCCATTGCCTGTTGGCAGGGAGGATGAGGACAGCACAAACAGTAGCGGTGGCCAGGCTAGGCTAAAGAGCAGCTTGGGCAGGCAGCAAACATGAAATGTGGGGGAGAAGTCTCCTTGGACTTCCATGAGACACTCGCTGCATTGCCATCCAGCAGCAAGTAAGCCAGGCAAAGTAAGGAGGCAGGCAACTGGCCAGGCATGCTAAGCTGTGCTCCAGTGCACTAGCAAGCCTGCACACAGCACCTGCATGGCCAGCCTGGCCACAGGAGAGAGCCGAAGGTGGAGGTCAGGCTGTCCCTGGTGCTGCACCACCATGGGAGGGGGAACTGGGGCTCTTTAGGGAGGGAGGGAGCCAATTGCTCTGCAGGGAAGACCTGCCCTTGCAGGGGGGTGGGGAGGGCAGCTATGGCCACTGGGCATTACCTCGTCTTGCCCTGGAACCTGAGTGTGCGTACAGGGCTGCCTTAGGAGTTCCACCAATTAAATCAAAATTAATTTAAGTAACTTTGATTTAATTGGCTGGTGGGCCCCCCAAGGCCCCCTCCCCCAAAATCCTTAGCTATGTGGCTAATAGCCAGGCAATGGCACAGGACAGCTACAGCAAGCACCGGGTGATCTCCTAGACAAAGAAATATGGAGCTAGATGTCAGCAGCATATTATTGAGTCCTGACTCCAAAACTGAAAAAAAAGGAGTGATTTAAACTATGGAAAGAGGGCAAGCACAAACTATAGCTTGCTGATCTGAGTCTGCTTGAGATTTGCTCAAACCAGCAAGTTACAGTGGGAATCAGAACCATTCAGGAAGGGCGAGGAGGGTGCATGAAGCTCAAGGCCGGGACCTGAGAGCCAAGTCATGCGCTAGCTGTTCTGTCAGGACTAGGCCACAGAGAAAGGGAGTGGGGACAAGCAGTTATGTCTTAGCAGAATCAGGGCTGTTTGATATTTGACTGTTTCACTATAAAAAGACAGTTTTCACATTGGAGAAAATGTGTGTAACATCATGTCTCATAGGCAGTGTGGAATTTGATTTCACTGCCTATACCTGGATGGGGGGGAAACATTAGCTGCGAGCTCTTCATATCACATGTGTGGTTTTGGGTACTCCAAGCAGCAAAAAAGCAGGATATTGATACATTAAATAACAACTTAATGGAATGATAATATTTCTTACACAGTTTATATCCAGGTATGGGGGATGAATCTTACCATTGAGGTGCCCAATCATGCCTAGAGTGCAAAGATAAGTCTGCATGGCATAAGGATATTGCTGGAGAAAAAACAGTTGCATCTTCCAAGATACATGAATATGCTCACAGTTACAGTGTGGGAGATCGCCAGATGGAAATGTGTAAATGCACTTGGTACTTTCACAGCACAGAATCTCTTGAGGTGGGTCCCTCCCCCCTTTTTCTTTCTCTCAGGCTGTGTTCTGGTCCATTTCCTGTTTGACACATTTACAGCACCAAACCTGGGTTTTGTTCCTGAGTTAACACCTAACAGGAAACTGCAACCAATCCTGGCTTGCTGGGTTAGACACATACTAAACATATTAATCAGCATGTTTGTTGCATTCAACATTTCTGTGTTTTAGGGACACACATTGTTGAACTGGCAGGCACTTCAGGTATACAACCTAAAATCACAATGAGTGAAGCTTTCCTAATAGATGTCATAAAGCTATGAGTTGGGTTTATTATTCGATGGGATAAAAACGGGATATGTTTTATGACTACCCTTTTTTGCCAGATTCTATCTAATCAATCCTTGATCAGGTTTTGCCTTGCCTTGAACCTGGCTCATCCTTGAACCCAGTCCACGTGTGCTAAGGAGTGGTGCCCTTTTTATATTCTACCTGGTTTAATATTTATGAATGCTTTTAGTCACTTATCAAAACTATTATGGGAATTAAGAATGCAGGATATGGGGCTTTTCATTATTGGTGTAAATTTCCCCTTTCATCTATCACAGTCATAATTAATTCTGCAGTACAGGTACAGGCTGAGATTTAAAGCCCTGCTTATAAAATGAATTAGCCCCTTTCCTCATCTTATTTGGACATTCTCATAGCGAATATACTCAAAGTGTAATAGAGAGGCAATTTATGAGAATGAAATCTCTTCAGTGTCCTAGGCTCTGCCCTCTCTCAAGTGATTTTATTATGTTGGGTCTCCTCTTTCCATTTGTTTAGAGGACAGACGACATTCATTACTTTAGGCAAATTCAACAGGTTGTTAAAGAGGCCTTTGATATAGGATATGAAATGCATGGAAGCCCTACAGATATGTCTCTGGTATAAAGTCACACCACTCTGCTGCCACTGCAAGTAAAATTCATTCCTAACAAGACATTACAAACTTGAACATTACTGAAGACGTGAGGGTGAGCTTTGGTATGAAGACAAGGCTGAATTTTGCAGTGATTTCACCTGTGAATGTTGTCAAGCACTTCAGGATTGTCTTTATTTTTGGCAGGGCTCCTGTGGCTTTAACAGGCTGAAATCCAGTAGGTTAAGCTTTGCTTGTTTGTATTTCTGTGCTGAAGAAAAGTTTCTGCTCTGTTGTTGATTTCGACTTGTTATGCATTTATCAGACATAAAATAGCTTTGCTGAGTGGAAACAGGTTGGGAACCATGTATGGCCATCTGTAAAACAAGGACAGATATGAATTTAGCAAAGCAATGAAATTACCTGACATTGGTCCATGTAAACTAGTATTGTCTGCTTTGATTGGAAGTAAACTGTCCAGGGTTTCAAACCCAAAACCATCCTGCCCAATAGCTGCTACTTGAAATAACTTCACTAGAGATGCCAGGAAATGAATCTGAATGTTCTATGGCAAAACACGTGGTCCATTACAAATCTCTTCCTCAGATTTTTAAAGTTACAGCCTCTGTTCCACCCAGGCCGGCCTTGTCTTAGTGTAACCCCTATCAGTCCCTGTGCCAGGACAAGCACATAGTGTCCTCTAACTTTAGAACACAGATTCCTGGTAAGGATCTTTTGAGCCTACAGTATATGAAGTGCTCAGTTTCATGTAATAACTCTACTAGGAAAAAAAGAAAGGATGAAAGGGGGACAAGCTAATACTTTTATTATGTTGTTGAAGGCTTTCACAGCCAGAGTTCATTAGTTGTTGTAGATATTCCGGGCTGTATGGCTGTGATCTTGGCATTGTAGGAGGGAGACTATGAGGGAGATTCTGAGAACCTCAGTTATTGCCTTGGAAACTTACATCATTACTTATGGCCAAGGGGTGAGCTTTGGAGGGTGACATGAAAAAAACTTGTTTAATATGCCCCTGGAGTTCTCAGGCAATTAAGTTACTCTTAAAGGAACTTGGCAAAATATATGTCTTAATTGAGACAGCCCTACTGGTTGGCTCAGGTGAGCCAGATCTTGTCAGAACTCAGAACCTAAGCCTGATTGGCCCTGATTAGTACTTGCATGGGAGACTACCAAGGAAGTCCAGAATTACTAAACAGAGGCAGGCAATGGCAAACCAACTCTCTATGTCTCTTGTCTTACGGGGTTGCTATAAGTTGTCTGCAACTTGATGGCACTTTCCACCATCACCAATAGCCCAGGCAAGCCTGATCTCATCAGAACTCAGAAGCTAAGCAGGGCTGATCCTGGCAAGTACTTGGAAGGATGACCTCCCAGGAATAACAGGGCTAGGATGCAGAGGCAGGTAATATCAAAGCCGCCTCTCTGAAGTGTCCTAGCCCTACTAGGGGTCACCAGAAGTCACCATGACTTCCAGGCTCGCAAACACACACACACACACACACACACACACACACACACACACACGGAAGAGGAAGAAGAAGCAGCAGCCCTTCTTTGGTATGAAAAAGGATGGATTTACCCATGACCCTGACTTTGGAAGACTAGAAGATCTTGGGGTGCAAGATAACACTGATTTTAGTTGGGAGGGGCATACAGGAAACACTAGGATCTTGAACCCTAAGAATTCTGAAATGGCAGAGACTGACCAAGAGAGAGATCATAGAGTCATAGAAGACAATTCAATGAAAATGTCTAGACAGTGTGTAACTGCAATTAAAAAGGCCAACGCTATGCTGGGGATTATTGGGGAGGGAACTGGAAAACAAATCAGCCACTATCATAATGCCCCTGAATAAATCAATGGTGTGACCTCATTTGGAGTACTGTGTACAGTTCCGGTCACCACACCTCAAAAAAGATATTATAACATTGGAAAAAGTGCAGAAAAGGGCAACTAGAATGATAAAAGGGTTGGAACACTTTGAAGAAAGGTTAAAACACTTGGGGCTCTTTAGCTTGGAGAAACGACGGCTGAGGGGTGACATGATCGAGGTTTATAAGATTATGCGTGGGATAGAGCAGGTTGAGAAAGAAGTACTTTTCTCCCTTTCTCACAATACAAGCACCTGTGGGCACTCAATGAAATTCTGAGCAATTGGATTAGAATGGATAAAAGGAAGTACTTCTTTACTCAAAGAGTGATTAACACATGGAATTCACTGCCACAGGAGGTGATGGCGGCTACAAGCATGGACAACTTCAAGAGGGAATTAGATAAGCATAATGGAGCAGAAGTCCATCAGTGGTTATTAGCCACAAGATATAGATATGAAACTCTCAGGCTGGGGCAAGTGATGCTCTGTATTCTTGGTGCTTGGGGTAGGCAACAGTGGGAGGGCTTCTAGTGCCCTGGCCCCACTGGTGGACCTCCTGATGGCACCTGGTATTTTTGGCCACTGTGTGACAGAGTGTTGGACTAGATGTGCCATTGACCTGATCCAACATTGGCTTCTCTTATGTTCTTAATACCAGCCTTAAATGAATTGTATTTGAATCAGAGTTGATCAGCACCTTTTTACTCAATCCCTATTGTGGTAATGCAGGATGATTTATGCTGAAGCAGATAGAGAATGTTCATCTACTTTACATTTGAGAAATGAATGTGATACTTTCCATTGGTACAGCAAGGTAACAAACACCTTTTTGTCAAGAAGTGTGAGTGGGGTAGATGCATGAGTCCACTTTAGGGTTCCAGTTCCTACAAAAGTTTTCTAAGCCGAGGTGGGAATGTTAGCCTAATCCCTACTTAGGCAAACTCCGTGGTAAGACAATGTTCACCAGTTACAGTTGTCCCAGGATCACATTTTTATAGGAGAATCTGTGGTATTTTACTCTTCTTTGGACAAAAGTTCTGTCAAATTTAAAATATGGTTGTCACAGTAAGACTTTCCATTTTATTTTAACTACATGAGTTGTATAGAGTGAGAAACTTGGGGAATCATATGCTGTCAGGCCAGCATTTCTTCTTTCTGTGCAGAAATAGCCTCCTGGGGTATTTTTATATCATGTAGAAAAGACAATTTTGCTCTCATCTCAGAAATTCTGCTAGCCAAACATGTTGACTTTGGACAAGAATTGCCTCCCTTTTCCCCTGGCAGGGTTGTAAGAGTTTCATGCCAGTAAAAACAAAATGAAAAGTGAAAAGAGCAGGTAAAGCTTTCCCTATGCTGCAGGTGTTTTCCAGGGGAAAAAATGCACCGGTTGAACTTCTGCGCTTGTAGCAGCTCTTAAAATAGATGCTGTGCTGGGCAAATGCCAACATTTTCTCCTCAGGAAAATATCCCGCCCCCCAAAAAAACCAAACCTGTACCCAACACCCCATAACAATCAAAAGCAGCCCTCCAGATTCCACTCCAGAGGATCAGTAACCTTTGGTGTGGCTCATTAGTGCTGCCTGGGAGTGTATCTTGAGTATGCAGCCTGCAAGAAAAGGCAGCCTTCTGGAAATGCCCTCCCCTGGACCTGTCTCGTTGCACTAGTCACTATTTGGGACCACTTGAATTGTGAGCAAGCACAGTCACACAGCTGTTGAAAAAATTTCCTGAAAGAAAGCTCCAGAAGGTTCTGATTTAGAGATCTGTATGGACACAGAACTCACCAGTATGATGCACAGAGCCCATGAAGAACTCACATTCTGAAAGCCACTAGACATCCTGTTATTATCTCTCCTAAAGTTCTGAAAGTTTGAACCATGCTACAGTAGAATTCAGTGAAATTCTACTAGCACTGCATAAAAGCATGTGTCTTGGCAACAGGATTGTTCTTTTTTGCAGGATCATGCCCCAAATTTTCTAGATGTAAAGGTTCTTGCATACTACCCTCAAAATAAAGGCCCACTCTTCCTAAAATGCAAATCCTTGTTTGGTGCTCCCCAAACCATAAAACTGGGGCCAGCCACACACTCTCAGCCTAACTTATCTCACAGAGTTGTTGTGAGGAAAAAATGAAGAGAGGAAAATGATGTGAGCCACTTTGAGTCCCCATTGGAGAGAAAGGTGGGGTAGAAATAAAGTAATAAATGAATGAATAAATATATCAATAAAATGTGTATATTGTGCTATACAAAAAGAATGAAAGGTTAGAAGTATGGAAATGAGCAATCCAACCAGAAAATTTACTTTTATGGGATTTGCAATCATATTGTACCAAGAAATCGTCAAAAATATAGGGAAAAAGTTGTACCTGAGCACTCCATTGGAACTTTCAGCATTTCACATTGGACCCAAGAAGGTAAATATTGTATCTAGGACTCATTTCCTGCAGGAGCACACAGGAGCAAAGCTCTGGCAGTAAGGAGCCCAGGGGGCGGGCACATGCAGCAAGCCCTGCCCCCTGCTCCCAGCAGCCCCCTTCACCTTTCCTGGCCCACTGGCTGACCCAGCGGAGCGCTACCACAAGCTTGCCCTTGAGCTGCTCCACCACTGCCTGGGCCGTGGCACCCAGCCCAGGCCGTGGCACCCAGCCCACCCAGGCTCTGCCTGTACTCATGCCAGCCCTGGTGCAGCGCCTCTGCAAGGTGGGTCCCGGCTACTCCCGCAAGACCTGTGAGCAGCTCTGCCCTGGCCTCCTGTGCCTACTTGGCCTCCTCCTGCACCTCTGCCCCGCCACCACCCTGGCCCCCTACCTGCTCGAGGCCATGCACGTCCTCTGCGCTGCCCTCCTCGACCCATGAGCAGCCACACACTTTCCTGTGCTTGCCATCCATCCAAGAGTCCAGTGGTACCTTTAAGACCAAGGTTTATTCAGGTACAAGCTCTCCCTCCTTTGTGAGGACAAATCTGCATGCTTCCCCCCGCCCATAGCTAGCAATCCAAAACAGTCCAGTGGAGCCTGATTGGTGGGTGTTGCCTTCTGACACACTTCTGGTGATGTCAGGGGGTGTGGCATATACAAATAAGTTATGTTAATGAGTTCCTGCTCCCCTTTTTCTATGAAATGACCCCTGATTGTATTATTTAGTTTTCATTTAGTTGGCTACACACCTTTTTTCTAAAACAATCAGGAGACTTTTTAATTTGCAACTGCTTAGTCATGTTTTATGTGTATTTTAGATCCATGGACAAAGGAAATATTTTACATCTTGATGAGTTGCCCATGTTGAATTGCAAGAAAATTTGACACCACTTACTCTACAGGTGAACATCTCAGTGTAAGGTAGCGACCTTGGTTCCTTGTATTTCAAGAATTTAAATTTATTTTATTTCTTAACAGACATATAATTATTTCTTTTTTCCTTCATTTCAGGACCACTCTGTGTATGATCAGTTTTAGGCCTGTCTTTCTTAAATTAATGCAGTGCTCAGTTTGTATTATACCACTGAGGAAGGCCTAGTGCCAAAATGTGTTTGGTATTGGTTCTTGCATATGGAGACGATGGGTGCGTTCAGACGCGCCGTTTGAGCCGTTTTCGGCATTGCTCAGAAACGGCTTTTACCTGCGCGTTCACACACCCAACATCTGCCTACCGTCCCCAGCTGTCGCTTTCTGGAGCAAACCCCCTTTGAAACGGAGTATTTTGACATCACTTACCCAAGTGGTGTTTTCCATGATTCTCCGTTTCAAGCCGCACTTTTCCCTGTCTGATCGCTCCATCCAGCCACTTCCGGGTGCTTCAACCCCCCCTCCCCTCTGGGAAGCTGCCTCCAGCTTCCGGTTTTAGTCCTCCATTTTTTTTTCCCCTTACCGGTGTGCGCTTGAGCGGAGCTCCGCACTTAAGTTAAAAAAAGAAAAGGTTCACTGGTGCCTAGTTTAGGCATTTAGAGAAGTCCGGGATCTCGGGGAGGCCATTTTTAAAAGGAGTCTTCATTTAAACTTTAAAGGGACCTGTTGAGCTCGCTCTTCTGCGCACCCGCCAAACTTCCTGTTCGGGAGAGGGCTGCCTGTGCGCATGCTCAAAGGAGAGGGGAAAACCCCCCCCCACCTGCAGGAGGACGGCGGGGAGCTCGGAAGGAGGAGGTGAGTGTGATCGCGATTCTCCAGTTTAAAAAAAAAACGCATCGTGCCGGAGCAGTTTAAACCGCTCCAGCACGCTGTCTAAACGCACCCAATATATACTTTTAAACCTGTATCTATTTCAATTGAAATTTGTCTTTATACTGGGATTAGGTACTTACATGATGAACTATAGGACTGTTGTTCTTAAATGATATATTAGCACTTTTGAATGTATTATTAAATTATATATATATTGTACATTTGCGCTATGTGCATAATTATTTTTTACTTTCTTTTTCTTTGTTCCAATCTTTTTGGTTACCTGTCTCATGCAGACTTGTGTTTTTCTCCCCTTTTTTGGTTGTACTCCAGACCTGTGGGAGAAACAGCCATCTCCTTGGGGTCTGGCTGCAATGCAGAGGCCAGTACCCTGTCCAGCCCTCGAATCAGGGGGAGGACTTGTCTCAGGCTGGCAATATGGATGCAGAGCGAATCATTGGTGTCCTGGAAGACCACACACCATTTGAACATAAGAACATGAGAGAAGCCAATGTTGAATCAGGCCAATGGCCCATTCAGTCCAACACTCTGTCACACAGCAGCCAAAATATACCAGGTGCCATCAGGAGGTCCAGCAGTGGGTCCAGGACACTAGAAGCCCTCCCACTGCTGCCCCTCCAGCACCAAGAATAGAGTGCATCACTTGCCCCAGACTGAGAGTTCCCATCTATACCCTGTGGCTAATAGCCACTGATGGACTTCTGCTCCATATGGTTATCTAATTCCCTCTTGAAACTGTCCATGCTTGTAGCTGCCACCACCTCCTGTGGCAGTGAATTCCATATGTTAATCACTCTTTGGGTGAAGAAATATTTCCTTTTATCTGTTCTGACCTGACTGCTCAGCAATTTCATTGAGTGCCCATGAGTTCTTGTATTGTGAAAAAGGGAGAAAAGTACTTCTTTCTCAACCTGCTCAATCCCATTCATAATCTTATAAACCTCAATCATGTCACCCCTCAGCCGTCGTTTCTCCAAGCTAAAGAGCCCCAAGCATTTTAACCTTTCTTCATAGGGAAGGTGTTCCAACCCTTTTATCATTCTGGTTGCCCTTCTCTGCCCTTTTTCCAAAGCTATAATATCCTTTTTGAGATGTGGTGACCAGAACTGTACACAGTATTCCAAATGAGGTTGCATCAATGATTTATACAGGGGCATGATGATACTGGCTGATTTGTTTTCAATTCCCTTCCTAATAATCCCCAGCATAGTGTTGGCCTTCTTTATTGCAGCTACACACTGTCTAGACATTTTCATTGAGTTATCTACTACGACTCCAAGATCTCTCTCTTGGTCCGTCTCTGCCAGTTCAGACCCCATCAACGTGTATTTATATTTAGGATTTTTGGCTCCAATGTGCATCACTTTGCACTTGGCCACATTGAACCCCATTTGCCACGTTGACGCCCACTCACCCATCCTCGACAGATCCCTTTGGAGTGCCTCACACTCCTCCCTGGTTTTCACCACCCTGAACAACTTCGTGTCATCTGCAAATTTAGCCACTTCACTGCTTACTCCCAATTCCAAATCATTAATAAAAAAGTTAAAAAGCATTGGACCGAGTACTGATCCCTGTGGTACCCCACTGCTTACCACCCTCCACTGAGAAAGTTTCCCATTTATACTCACTCTCTGTTTTCTATTTATAAGCCAGTTTTTGATCCACAAGAGGACTTGTCCTTTTATCCCATGCCTATTGAGCTTACTTAGGAGCCTTTGATGAGGAACTGTATCAAAAGCTTTCTGGAAGTCAAGGTAAATAATATCTATTGGGTCCCCCTTATCCACATGTTTGTTCACTCCCTCATAAAACACTAACAGGTTAGTGAGACAAGATCTTCCCTTACAGAACCCATGCTGAGTCTGCCTCAATAGTTTTTGTTCATCAATGTGCCTACTAATTCTTTCCTTAATAACAGTTTCCACCAACTTATCAATGTCAGACTGACTAGCCTGTAATTTCCTGGATCTCCCCTGGAGAGGGTTGGTAGAGGGTCAGCCAGTTGCTGGAGCTGATGCAGAGCTCCTATTCTCCATGCAGGATGGTCATGGAGGAGATGACATCCCACACTCTTCTGTTCCACCAAATGGAGTTCCAGCAGGTGGGTAAGGATGAGCTAGTGTTCAAGTGCAGCAAATGGACAGACTTGATGCCATGCAAGAAATGGGCAGCCAGGCACCAGCGTGTGTCCAGCAAGAACCACATCTCGAGGCTGGCAGTATCCCAGGTGGCCTTGACAGTGTTCCCCAGCCCCAGAGCATCCTTTACCATCAGCTGAAGCATATGTGCCAGGAAGATGATGCCCTTGAGGCACACAGCCTTCACCTCTGCCATGTATGTTGGTGCTGGTGTCTGTGACCATGTACCCATGGACAATGATGCCACCACCCACCAACTCCTTCAGGCTACTCTGTATAACAGCAGTGATGTTTTGTGCCATGTGGTCTGCATCCATCTCTTGCAGAACCACTTTGTGGCCTGGTTGCAAGACTGTACTTTCCTGGAGGCTAAGCCATTTCCCAACAGTCCAGACAGAAAGATCCTCTGGTTACCACCAGTGGGCAGTGAGGGAGAGGTAGCCATGCTGCTGGCTGCTCCAGTGGTCTGCTGTGAAGTGCATGGCTCTGCCTTGTGCTCTGGAGAGCTCAGCTTTGACCATTGCCACTGTGGAGTAGTGCATGGTATGCAAGACTCATTGGCTTATGATCCTCCATGAGGGGATGAAGTACCAGGGAGCCAGGTGTTGCAGCAGCCAGTGAAAGGCTACATCCTCCATGAAGGACAAGGGTTGGCCATCCACAGCAATCATCTCACTGATGAGGTGACTGCTTCCTCTGCCCTCTTCATAGCCCTTCTGGACGGCAGTGCTGGTATCCCCAGGGGAATGACCTCTTGGAGGGTGGTCTGCCTTGATGTTCCACCCACAGCACCCTGAGTATAGGGAACCTTTCTTGAAGGGGCCTCCTGCTCTCTCTCTGTTTCTTCTTGCTGAGAGGGAGCGGGCCTTTTCCTCCTGCTGGCCGCCACTCTTTCCTCAAGGGGCAACATAGTTGGGTGCACCCTTTGCAGGTGCCTATGGAGGAGGGCAAGTGTTGGGGGTTTGTGCCCCTCTGGACATGGGTGTGGCACACCTGGCACTCTGCCACACAGAGATCACTGGAGAGGGTGTGGAAATGTTTCCAAAGTGTGGGCTGGAATGAGACCCCAGGATTGGAGAAGCTGGGAGGGACAGCTGTTTTTGATGCTAGGCAAGGAGGGGCCACAGAGGGCTGTACTTGAGGTGGGAGCAGCAACAGGGAGGTGTGATGTGGAAGGAGAGAATGCTTCCCCCTCCCCTCTGAATCACTGCTGTCAGAGTCCTCCTTTCCAACGAGTGTTAGAAACTACTGGTGTCTGGGTAGTGCTAACAACTCTGTTACCTCTGTGGAGAGCCCCAGGAATAGATCAGGGAAAGTTAGCTCTGAGACCCCTGGTGAGTCTCTGCTAGGAATGGACTCCAGTTGGCTGGCAGGATGGGTTTGGTGTCCAAGGATGGGGGCCTATGGTAAGGGTGGTGGAGGAGGAATTCTTCCCCTCACAGTGAGCACCCTTTGCATCCACTTTTACCCTCATGGCACAGAGGTGATAACAATCAGGAGGGTATAAGCATGAGTCCTCAGCTGAGGCACCCAGTAGCTAAGCACCTCTGCTGGGCATGAGCAGGAAGATGGGGTAGCTCAGAACCCTCAGTCCACAAGCACCCAAAACCCAGCAGAAGAGAGGAATTCACAATCAGAAGGGTATGGGTCCTCAGCTGAGGCACCCAGTAGCTAAGCCCATCTGCTCGGTATGAGCAGGATGACGGGGTGGCTCAGGGCCCTGAGTCCACCTACCACCCAAACCCCAGCAGGGAAAAGGAGTTCAGACAGGAGGGTATGATTCCTCAGCTAAGGAACCCAGTAGCTAAGCCTCTCTGCTTGGCATGAGCAGAGAGATGGGGTGGCTCAGAGCCCTAAGTCCACCCAGCACCCAAACCCCAGCAGGGGAGAGGTGTTCACAATCAGGAGGATATGGGTCCTCAGCCAAGACACCCAGTAGCTAAGCCCCTCTTCTCAGTGTGAGCAGGGAGACAGGGTGACTCAAAGCCCTGGATCCACTAAAAACCAAACTCCAGCAGGGGAGAGGGGTTCACAGTCAGCAGAGTATGGTCCCTCAGTCAAGGCACCCAGTAGCTAAGCCCCTCTGCTCAGTGTGAGCAGAGAGAGAGGGAGTGGCTCAGAGCCCTGATTCTGCTAATACCCAACCCCCAGCAGGGGAGAGGTGTTCACAATCAGAAGGGTATGGGTCCTCAGCCAAAGAACGCAGTAACTAAGCCCCTCTGTGGGGTGTGAGCAGAGAGATGGAGTGGCTCAGAGCCATGAGTCCACTCAACACCCAAACCCCAGCAGAGGAGAGGAGTTAATCAGGAATGAAAGGATGTACTCTGCTTTCAATATGTTCCCTGCCTCTCTATCCAACTGCCAACAGCCAACAGAGGAGAGGAGAAAATATGGAGCTGAGCTGAGGGTATATATAGCATTCTGATCCCATAGAGCAGAATCAGAGCTCTGTTATTGGCAGCCAGCATTGCCTGTTAAGCTTTGGAGGGACCCTATTGGTGTTTCAAAGGCTAGAGAATCTGACCTCCACTGTTGTTTTGAAGTTTTGTAAAGAGTTTAATTGAGCAGAGACAGTCTGTCTGGAAATGTATCCATTCACAAACCATCAGGAACCACCACAAACAGCATGGAAATTTGAAGAATGTTCATGCTGGTCACCCTTCCACAAACATTACTTCCCCAAGCATGAACTGGCCAAAATTCATGACGAACTTTAGTTCATGAGCTGGTTTGTGCCCATGCCTAGACAGAAAGCCAAACAATCAGCAGATCAATTCCAAAAGCAGGTCATGAGGAAATTGTTGGAGAATATGTTGCTTTAATGAAATAAGACTCCTATTTTTATTAGATCAATTACTATAACCACACCCCTCCCCCTAAACCACCCTCCAGAGAGAACCTAATCACACAACAGCCATTAGCAACAGAACAGCAGCTATCAAGAACTGTCCACTACCTACCACCATCTCCTCTGGAGGCATTAATGAGTCCTTTGGGTGAGAAAGATGATTCTTTGCTCTTCAATAAAGAGGCTGGGGGAAATTTAAAATGGCAACACCTTTATCTTTTCTAACAGTGGAGAACTAATATACACTGAAATTATGAGACAAGTACAAAAGGACGTCAGAAAAAAGTGAAAGAATGCCAAAAAAGGTACATCGCTGGCAAAGTTCTTGTTGATACTTCAAAAATGAATCTCAACTGCTTGTAACCCTAATTTCCTATGCAAAATATGTGCATCTCTCACCATACATATTCAAGTATACAGCAATGCCTCTATTTTCTTCTGTGGGCATAAATCTGGCTTTAGATTAAAACCTGAAGTTCAGGCAGTGTGCAACACCACTCTTTTTGTATCTCTATGAGGACTATTGTCCATCTCTTGCCACAAGAAAGAGGTTTTATCTTGTGAATTTGTCTTCCAGGAGGCTTTCTGGCTAGTAGTCATTAAATACATGAGTGTTCCTTGTCCTGTGGCCAGCAGGAAGTCAACTTTCCACAGTTCTGACATCCCAGGGATCACTGCTCCTTTCCTGTCATCTCCAGTTGAACACCTCCAGAATTGGATATTTTAAATTAAACGAAGGTAGTAAATGGGTCACACTACCTGTGATAATACTTACAATGATTATTGTAAGGTTTTCATAGACCTAGATAAAAGGTAAAAGTATGGTTTTATTAGAATGAAAGACAGTACAAATAACAACATGGGGTGAGCCCCACTGTTCTCTTTCATGGCGGCTTACCCAAGTCTCACTTTTAGATAGAGAGACAGATGCTCAGTATATGTGACGGCCTCATGCATCCACTGAACATGCAGGGAAGGAGAGCAGACATAGGTGTGCTAGCCCCACCCCCTTCCTCAGCACAATTACCTGGCAGTCTGTGAGGACTACTGCACGGAGGAGGTGGCCATGTGAATTCTCCCTTCTCACAGTGGAAGTGGCTGTACACACACTCATTCCCTATGATTCATAACACAGTTTTCCAAATAGTTTAAAGAGGGAAGCCATGATGGTCTGCAGTACAGCCAGGGCCAGCTCGAGGTGCTTCTGCGCCCTAGACAGGCGCAGATGCCAACCTCCTGGCAGGGCCTGGAGTCCCCACGCTGGCTGGCTGCTGCCTCCTCTTCCACCCGAGGGGGGAGGGGAGGGCAGGTGAGCCGTGTGGCTGCCGCCTCCTGCACCCACGCTGACTGGCCGGGCATTCTCAGGTGGTGGCAAGTCCCCACACTGGCCAGCTGCCTCCTCCTCCTCCACCCGGGCGTCCTTTCACTGGTGGCAACGGGCGGTGGCAGCAAGTCCCTGCTGGCCGCTGCTATGCCAAGGAGGGAGGGAGGAGGGCAGGTGATCTGCGGGACGCAGGACTGCCTCAGCCAGGGCAGTTTGGTGCCCCTGAGGGCCGGCATGCCCTAGGCGAGCACCTAGCTTGCCTAGCAGGTGAGCCAGCCCTGAGTAGAGCAGCAACATTCAAGTCCAGCTGCACCTTAGACACCAACAAGATTTTCCAGCCATAAGATTTTGAGACTCAAAGCGCCCTTCATCAGATACCAGTATCTGACAAAGCAAGCTTCAACTCTCAGAAGCTTGTACCCCCAAATCTTAAGAACATAAGAGAACATAAGAGAAGCCACTGCTGGATCAGGCCAATGGCCCATTCAGTCCAACACTCTGTCACACAGTGGCCAAAAATACCAGGTGCCATCAGGAGGTCCAGCAATGGGGCCAGGACACTAGAAGCCCTCACACTGTTGCCCCCCCCAAGCACCAAGAACACAGTGAGTCACTTGCCCCAGACTGAGAGTTCCTACCTATACCTTGTGGCTAATAGCCACGGAGGGACCTCTGCTTCATATATTTATCCAATTCCCTCTTGAAGCCGTCCATGCTTGTAGCCGCCACCACCTCCTGTGGCAGTGAATTCCATGTGTTAATCATTCCTTGGGTGAAGTACTTCCTTTTATCTGTTCTAATCCGACTGCTTGGCAATTTCATTGAGTGCCTACGGGTGCTTGTATTGTGAGAAAGGGAGAAAAGTACTTCTTTCTCTACCTGCGCTATTCCATGCATAATCTTGTAAACCTTGATCATGTCACCCTCTCAGCCGTCATTTCTCCAAGCTAAAGAGCCCCAAGCGCTTTAACTTTTCTTCAAAATGTTGCAACCCTTTTATCACTCTAGTTGCCCTTTTCTGCACTTTTTCCAATGCTATAATATCCTTTTTGAGGTGTGGTGACCAGAACTGTACACAGTATTCCAAATGAGGTCACACCATCGATTTATACAGGGGCATGATGATACTGGCTGATTTGTTCCCTTCCTAATAATCCCCAGCATAGCGTTGGCCTTTTTATTGCAGTCATATACTGTCTCGACATTTTGATTCCAAGATCTCCCTCTTGGTCAGTCTCCGCCAGTTCAGACCCCATCAACGTGTATTTATAGTTAGGATTTTTGGCCCCAATGTGCATCATTTTGCACTTGGCCACATTGATGCCCACTCGCCCATCTTGACAGATCCCTTTGGAGTGCCTCACAATCCTCCCTGGTTTTCACCACCCTGAACAATTTTGTGTCATCCGCAAATTTAGCCACTTCACTGCTTACTCCCAACTCCAAATCATTAATGAACAAGTTAAAAAGCCATCGAACCGAGTACTGATCCCTGTGGTACCCCACTGCTTACCACCCTCCACTAAGAAAATTGCCCATTTATACTTACTTTCTGTTTCCTATTAATTAGCCAGTTTTTGATCCATGAAAGGACTTGTCCTTTTACCCCATGACATCTTGTTGGTTTCTAAAGTGCTGCTGGACTTGAATCTGACTGCTCTACTGCAACATGGTCGCCCCCTGACACTATTTGGACAACAGCGCTGCTGACTGCGGGGAGCAGGTATATGCACAGCTACTGCCTCTGCACAGTTGCACCCTGCAGAAAATAAGGCAATTGCATTGAGACGGGGCAAGGCCAGTGTACTTGTAGCTGCTCTTCCTCCCTGCATGTTCAGTGAATGCATGGGGCTGTCCTGTGTACTAGGCTAAATACTGAGCCACAAGTAAAATCAGGGTTGAAGTTGCTCCAGATTCTGGTGCACTAGAACACAAGGAGTGGATCAGGAAGCATCACTGTTTCCCTTCTTTTCAGTTTTCAGGAAATGCCACCAACAAAGATATTTTAAGGTAAAGAAAATGGCTTTAAAAATATACAAAATGAGCACACTATGAAAATCTTAGGAAGGCTATCACAGACCATTCCAAGCCTGAGTTCTGTGATATACATGACAAAACAGGTGCTGTTTATACTGGATTTTTTAAATCTATATCTATATATCTATATATATATGGGTTTTTGGAGGGTTTTTTCTTTGCATAGCAAGAAACAGGATTCCTTTGTATACAGATTCCTTCTTATGTTGTTCAAAATTAATTTGTGCCTGCTATAAAGATGTACTTTATTACCATTTTAACTTTTTATCAGTTAGTCAGTTATGAGAATTTTCTCTGTGAGCAGGACAATGACCACACTGAACATTTTAGCTGAGGGAAGGTGCTGATGTTGTGCTTTTGTTTTTAAGAATATTCTTTAAGAACTGACATTCACAAATGACCTCCTGCTGTAAATGAAAATCTGATCCACTTATGTAATGAACGTGAAAGCATATGTGGGAAGCTTTCAACTGGCATTTCTCTTTCAAAAAACATCAAAGGTTGATGTTCTTTAATTTTACTTTAACTTTACTTTGTTAAAATACTGAATGGATGGGTCTAATTAATTAAATCAGCACACACAGTTCCAATGCTGCACCCTCCCATTACTGAACTTCTAACCTGACATAAATACATTGCATACTCTAACCTGTTTCTCCTGATTATTAACCTTGAGCATGGCAACCTATAAATCATCTGTGAAACAGCTGGTGCTCAGCATTGCCCTAAAGGTGTATGATTACCATCGTGTTATATATATATATATATATATATATATATATATATATATATATCCATCCAGACATGAAAAATTCATTGAAGAGCTTGGTATTGTAAGACTTATTATAATGAATTTCCACAAATCATAGATCATGTTGGAAATACGTGTCCGCTTATTATAATGCAACCATTTATATCTTCCTGAATTGCCTAGTCCATGGCTCAGCTGTTGTCTTAAAAGTCAAATGTGATGATTCCTGAATACATTTAAAGTGGTCAGTTTGCGTGTACTTCAGGATGAGAACTTGCACTTAGTCATTGCACAGACAGTAGTGCTATATGATCTAGAAACATACAGTAGACAGGTTATGAGGGCAAGAAACCCTCTTTGCCAGTGGTATTCAGCACATGGGTTGGCACATTCAAGTGGGCTATGAGCCTCTATAGAACCTCTATAGAGCCTCTATAATTTGTTCATTGCTTTTTGGAAAGAACTGCTGCTACTGTGCATGCATAGACAGCAAGCATGTTGCACCTCTTGCTCTGCCTTTCATTACATGTGCACATGTCACATATTACAGCAAATGTACATATAGCCTGTATGTAAGAAACAGCCAACACATATTCACTTTACAAATTAAACTATGGGCCAGCAACTGGATAAATGTGGGAGTTCAATCACACCTACACCTGTATATACATTGAATGTAATGTGAGAAGTACTCAATGCACATAAACAATCTAGTGTACACAGGTTGTACATGTGCTCAGTGTAAGTTGTGAACAGGACTCAACAGGAACAGTGGGACAGTGAGATCAGGATATGCAGTAGTTGAGGGGATTCCCTTTTAACACATGCAGGTTCAGGGAGTGGCTTCTCCTCTTCCTGCCACAGGATGTCATATGACTTCCTGCTATATGCTTGCAATTCCATGAATTCTGTGCTGACAGCTTGAGGTAAAGGTGGATCCAAGGTCTGGATAGTCTGAGGACTGCAGTTCTATGGGATATGGACAGCATGTTTACAAACATCTTCTCTAAACAACAACAAACATGAACTTGCCTTATACTGAATCACACCATTGTTCCATCAAGGTCAGTATTATCTTCTCAGACCAGCAGTGGCCTTCCTGGGTCTCAGGCTCTTTCACATCATCTACTGCCTGATCCTTTTCACAGGAGATGGTGGGGATTGAACCTGGGACCTTCTGAATGCCAAGCAGATGCTCTACTCCTCTTGAGCCATGCCACCTTTGCCACATATTTGTGAACCACCACATATTCTTGAAGCAATTACCAGCATCATGGTTGCTAGCATGTTATGGACCAATTGATGCTGGGATCAAAAAGCTGTGTGTAGAATATCCTCCAACCCCTCAGTAGGGGTCAGTCACCAGAGTTCGCCATGATTTCCAGGTGCACACACAGTCACCAGAGGTCACCCTGACTCTCTCTCTCATACACACACATATTAAAAAGAATACAAGATCGAATACCTTCAGGGATGTTGCTTTTAAAGCTACTATAATAGAAACAGGTAGACCCTGTATCACAAATTTGAAAACTACACGTAAGTTCAAGAGGATGCTAGCCTGGTTAAATATCAAAGAGAAGCTTTGTTTAACTGAAAACAATAAACAAGGAGCACCAACTTGGGGTAAGCAAAAGCATATTGACATCAAGACAAATTAAGGTATTTGAGAACAAAGGGCTAAAAATATGTGGGCAAATCTTTGCTGAGGTACATCAGATGGAGAAAAAGTAGTAAGAAAGGGATATCGTTAGATGACAAATGCCTAAAAGGAAACTGAAGGCAGGGAAGCTGCAGAGGAGGCATCTGTGTTCATTACAGGTGATTCAGACAGATATTCACACCTGAACCACAGATTTAGGAGTGGGTATCTAATTAATTCTATCAACTACAGATGACAAACAATTATGTTTTAGAGCTAATACACACATTAAAAATTAAACAAGTCCCTGGGCTCATATGACATTCACCCAATAATTTGTAAAGAACTCAGGGAAGTTTATTATTTTTTCTATTACTTTATTTATATCCCGCCTCTCTCCCCACAGCAACTTATGTAATTCTCTTCTCCTCTATTTGAACCTCACAAGAACCCTGTGAGGCAGGTTAGAGATCTGCTCAAGGTCAGAAATCAACTGAAGTGCCACAACACTGGTGGAATGAACAGCACTTTTAGATGCAACCCATAAAATATAACTCTAAAATTAACATCCAAATTGCTGGCCTCCTGCTGATATGGACATAACCTCTGGAAAAGGCGAATTAAAGTAGCACATCACTAGCTTGTGGAATTCACTGCCACAAGATATGGTAATGGTCATTTACTAGAAAGAGTTAGACACAGTGAGATTCATGAAGGGTGGATCTATCAAATATTATTAGCTACAACATTTATTTACAGTAAACACTATACAAGAATTGCACAAAAACCTTGTAACAGAATCACTTTGTCCAGAGGCATCATGTATCTGAAATCCAGACAGGTGGGAAGGCTATTATCATCATTCCTTGTGAACTCTCAGAGGTGTCTAGCTAGCCTATCTGGCAATGCTAGGCAAGATGAAACATGATTTGATCCAGTGGGACAACTTTTGGAACTATCCCATTTGGGGGGGGCGCTCTGCTTCTGTCCCTAAATTCAGTATGAGTCCAAATGGCACAGATCTCTCCTTTGATCTGCCATCCCCAAGACTCAGTGAAAGGCTGTGCTGCCTGGCTTAGGAACCCATGCAATTTGCAAAACCCTATTCTAGCCAAACACCAATCCATGACCATTCCTAGCAAGAGATCCAGCTGTACTTCAGTCTGATCCCAATAGTCAAGCAACCTAAAATGGTGCCCAGTGTTGTCAATATGACATGAAAACAGTAACAACATTGGCACCAAGATAGCAGTGAAGGCTGATCAAAAGAAACTGAGGGACAATTTAATTGACAATAGCTTGAGGAAAATAAACCCTGTAATCACACTAATCAGTTTTGGTAAGTGGAAAGAAAAATCCTCAACAGGAAAATGGCACCAATGCAATTTGTGAACTGTGCTTTTAAATGGAAGTATAACTAGGCATCCCCCCCCAAAAAAAAGGGGGGGGGAGGAGACAAATACGGGTGGATCATCTGTGCTGCTACTCTACAAGGTAGAGGGAAAACATAAACTTATACATAGTCTCAATAATAACTTGAGTCTGGACTAGAAACTTAATATTTAAAGGATGAGACAGCTGCAACAATGATCTCATTTATTTATATTCCACCCTTTCCCCCAGTGAGGACCCAAAGCAGCTTGTATTTCAAGATCTCCATTCTGTAATAAATGTAATTTCCTGGTGGATCTTGCACACATGGTAACTTGCAAACAGCATTCTTGTCCACCAATGTAAAAGTGAGATGTTGCAGGGATGATCAAGAGCTCAGTGGTGACACACCTGATGTTCCAGGGGTGGGACTCTGCCACTGAACATGCTGGAGTTGCTGGTGATTCTGCCTCTTGCCTGAGAGTGGGGCTGCGCATAACTAGAAATGAATTAGGCTGATGTGATCTGTCATGGCTCTCCAGGCAGCCTTTTTATTGAAGGTCACACTGTAAATTGGTGTACAGCTCCAGCAGCCACTAACACAAATGCATCACTGAGTCAATAAAGCTGAGTGAGCTGGTTGTGCACAAGCCCAGTGCAAGATTCATTTTAAAGCAGGGACCTTTCCACCCCCCACTCCCACAGTAAACCTCTCTAATTGTTAAATATTTAATCAACAAGATGATGCTCATTCTACAGCCAGACTTGGTAATCTATGCCAGATTGCTTCTAGGACAAATCAGAAGAATATCAAGCTCTCACAAACACAGGATGCAGGTACCCCTCTGGCCTCAGCTGTCAACAAGGGAAAGCTGAAGCAGCAAGAATGGATTGTGATTCTAAGTGTGAAGTACCACCCACTCTTGGCGGGCCTTGCATTTAAATAAGCATGCACATATGACTGGGCTGTTATCCATTTAGCACTTGTTAAAGGGGATGGAGCAGGCTGGTCAACAATTGTATTTTTGCTCTGTTGAAACATGGGAGATTTGAAGGGTCATGGGAGATGGCACAGAGACAATAGACATCTTTTGGTAGCACCCTGTGCTTTCCAAGAGAGAGCCAGGTCACACTTTCTGAACCAAACTGGATGCAGAAATGAAGTTGTATTGTCCGAAGTATATTGTTTTAGTAGTTTTAATTATTTAATGGAGTATCACAAAGTTTATTTGATGCAAGCCACCCTGAGCCCTGCTTGCAGGGAAGGGTGGCCTAGCAAGTTGAATTTAATAAACAAACTAACTAACAAAGTCAATGTTGCAAGGGTTTTTTTTTTTTTTTAGCAAATGTAGGGTCCCAAGGTTTTTTTTTTTAAACATTAAGATAGCACAGAAGTGTTAGCAGTATTTGCAAGTCCTTAATTTTACTACTGCATGAAAACAAGAGAGAACCTGGTATTAATCTGTAAAGCCACAAAATATTCCATGCAGTTTTGTACCAAATCCATTTAAATGGTATTGCATATCAGATGAATTTTTAAAATATAGAACTTTGCATCAAGTATATAATAGCAACCATAATTTTATTTAGTTACTATCTCTATCTAAATTCTGTGTCTCAAAGGGGTACATTTGGGTCCTTCAAGTGGTATGCTGACATTGAGGAATGGATGCAGAAGTTCTGTACCACTGAAGGCTGGAGTCTTCCACCTGTGAATACAGCACTGCTATTGCAACAAGGGTCCTTGAGTCTGAGGAAGGCTAAGCTTGTTGGCAGAATGGAACCTTTGGATCCAACCCTAAGAAACTATTTTAAAAAATAAAAATGGCAACGTCCTACCTGCCACAGTCCATTTAATTTCTCTTTCTTTTCATCATACAGACCTCCCCCTTTTCCCTGAAGTTTTAGTACTATTTTAATAATATTTAAGAAATACTTGTTCACATGTGGGAAGATCCCACAGGTCTCAAGGGAGCCCTGCCCATGCGTGTATGACAGGGTGCCAAAGCAGTAAAGGGAAAGGTACTCAGCTTGCCTCCTACCACCCTTACTTCCATTCTATGCAAGCGACAGGGGATCCAGGAAGAGCAGAATGGCGACCTAGGAAGCACATGCACCATTTCCTGGACCCTTCCTGTGCACTCCTCTGTCCATGTGCACAACTCCATTGAGCCCTGTGGGAGTTCTTCTGTGCATGCTTGCCATGCACTTACATAGGGAAGGATTATGCCACCAATGAAAGTAAGCTTTATGCTTGCAACCTACTTTTCCTATCAAAGTGACTTCTTCCAATCTATTGTGTATAAATTTCCAAAAGACAGTGGCTTTGGTACAGCAAAAAATGTTATTTATACTTGACTTGGTCAGTATTTAAGAGGGCTCACATTGTTGTGAAATGGACATGGAGCAATCAGAAATAAATGATGCTAGGGATTGGTGGTGCATGTGCATGTGTATTTGTTTTTAATTGCCTTTGCTCTTGACAATTAAAACTCCTTCCCCAGAGATATCATTAACCTTCATTAAGTTCCTTACTGCCAGTATAAAAATGAATGCTTTTCTAAGACTAGACAAAGACTCTTTCACAGTGGTACTTTTACAATAAATTCCATAGTCAGTTGAAAATGAGTCATTAGAAAGTGAAAAATTTAACAAGCTGATAATATGAATGCATACACAGGATATGCCACTCTTGATCAGATTGATGACCCCTCCAAGTTGGTTTCTAGATTTTTATGATAGGCAACATATGTGAGGCTTGACAGAAGAGAATAATGCATTCAGTCAACTATGCAATAATGTGTATAAAGAAAAGAAATCTTTCCTGACCTCTATTAGCTCTCTATGATCTGTTAAAGTGGAGGTAACAAGACATTTTGATCTTCACTAATTCATACAATGCATTTTTCATTCATAACAATATTCACTTTGCAGCTGTTTGTTACTTTTTGTTCTCATTGTTCATGGGAACTCTTTTCCCCCACATACTGCACTCTCTCATAAACATGTGACTCTAACTGAACCATGTTCTTCAAATGGCCACTTTAAATTCATACTACTGGGTGCTCCACATCTGCTAAATAAGCTTACAGCTAGTTCATAATTGTAAAAATAGATCTGTACTTATCAATGTCTTGAGCTTTCTGGAGTATATTAACAGGAATTGTGCACCTGACAGATCTAGCTTTTCACCTTCCACAGTGAAGTGCCGAACCCTTTAACTTCGTGTCAGGGTTGCTGTGTGCTCATTCTGGTGACAGTGCAGTGAAAACAATAACTCTCAAATGATACATTATCAAAGGTCACAAAAAGGTCCAAATCAGTGGCTCCCCAGAAGCAGCTTAAGTCTTCTAAAAAGTGGGTCAGTTTTAGTTTCCTGTAGGCTGCCTGACAGTAGTTTCTGGCATCACAGGCTCTGGTCCACAGGATACCACAGAGCCTTTATGTCCCTGCTCAAACTACAGCATTGTGTTTTTCTACCCATTAACCAAGGATAAATGACCTAGATATTGTGCCTATCAAAGCCTCATTTCTCTTTTACCCTTTTGTTCTTTAATGTACCACATTATCACATGCTGAACACATTGGAAAGTATTCCTAGTCTCCCAAGCCCCTTTGAGAGAGTAATGCAGGGTTTTGTGTGTCTTTCTCTAGCTTTAGCTAAAATGGAATAATACGAAAATAATTCAGGATTTTTCTTCTTGTCTACTTTTCATACACTACCAATTCAGTATATTTCTGAATAGCAAAGCTGGCAAGAAATGATATACAAGAGAAAAAAAATGGAACCAAAAAAATAAAAAACCCACAAGGATGTATTTGCTTCTATTGTGAATACAAAAAATAACAAACACCAGTTGTAATTTCTCTAAGCACTACATTCTATAAATTACATCTCTGCATATCATGAGTCACTTTTATTAAAAGCATCATTACTACAGTTGGCAGCAATTTACATCTTATCTTACATGATAGCAGTTTCCAAGAAAAAAAAAATAAAAAGACATCACAACGAAGAAAAACAAATACATTTACAAAGTCATGTCTGTAAACTTCAAGGCTAGTTTAGAGTTGAGGTAATGCTGTTTAGCTTTGTGGCTAAAGTAACAAAGTCCTTTAATTTAAAAAAGGTACCTGATTTTTAAAAAATTTGTTTTACCAGTGCATTACAAGATCACGAGACGATTTAACTGTAGTTTTTATCCTGCAAGAACCTTTTCAGTGGGAAATTTCCAAAAGGTACTCTTCACATTCAACAGCTGCCTTATTATTGCTGTGTCTCAAGACAGAGAGACATTCACACTATCATGGAGATTGTCAGAGAATGTGTGTGTGTGTGTTTGTGTATATGTGCACGACTGAACTCCCATATAGTCACAATGATGCGCAAGTATGATATGTATGGTAAATTTCATCTTGACCTTCACAGCAAAGAATAAAAATAAAAAATTAAATATATAACTTCATACTTCCTTTAAGCAGCACTTCCTTCTATTTAGTGCCACTCTATTACAAATTGCTGCTTTTATAATACCAATGGTACCAAAAGGAAAAAAAGCAGAGCATTATGTCAATTTCCTTAAAAAGACATGATCACCTTTCAATTTCATCTCTCCTAGGGATAATAAATAATGCACTGCACAATACTTAATGACCAAGATACCTTTTGACACATCTGTATAACATGACTTGAACGTTTCTTTTGCTACACTATGTTACAGAACAGCTTATAAAACCTAATTATGGACATTAACTGTGAGTGTAAACAGTAGGACTACCACTTGTCAAAATTTAAAACACTTTAACAGTAACTGGTACTGCTTACTCATCATTTTCATTGTTTTCTATTTCTTCCCCCCCATCAAGTGAGTCTAATTCTTCACCCTGTGCTATTTCATCTTCTAAAGCGGAGGAATTTGCAGTTTTATCAAGGCTCTCCTCTGCATCACTGCCTTCTAGATTTTCTTCATCTTTAAAGGCAGCTCCTTCAGTTTTATCAGTAACCTTCACTTCACTGGAGCCCACTGAATTCTGAAGTCCTGCTAATGCTGGGAAACCAGGTAGTGTCAATCCTCCCAGTCCTGGAGGTAGAAACATAGATGGATAGAATAGGCCAGGAGCCATGGTGGACAGAAGGAAAGGATTGAAGGTCAGAGGGTTGGCAGGCAATCCAGTGTTGGTCGTGGTAGTGGCAGCAGCCGCAGCAGCAGTTGCACTGACAGATCCATTTGCAGAGTCAGTGGCAGAAACAGTGTCTGTGCTTTTCTCAGAGTCTTTGTTCTCCTCTTCATTCTCAGTCTTCTTCTCTTCTACTTTTGAAGTGCCATCTTCAGTTTCTCCTTGACTGGAAGCCATAGTGGTGTTTCCAGAAGCAGCTGTTATTGGGTTATTCAACAATCCGCTTAGTCCAAACATGTTAGGCAACCCTGCCATACCTGGCAACATCAGAGGCAGCATGGCAGCTGGATTTTTAGAATCACCTCCAGCAGCAGCAGCAGCTGTCGCTAGTCCTGGAGGGAAGCCCATGAGACCTGCAAGCTGGAGAGACTGTAGGTTCTGTAAATTCTGAAGGCTCGTGAGATCCATTCCAGCGAACAGACTGTTCATTAGCAGTGGGTTAATTCCCGAAGTTGAAGCTACAGCAGCAGCTGCTGCAGCTGCTTTGGCAATTTCGCTTTTTGGCCTTCTCCCTCTTCTGCTTGCTCCCTCCTCCCGCACAACAGGTCCTGTGAGAAGACGGTCAAACATGGACTCTGGAACAAAACCCTGCATTCAGTAAGAAAACAAAGTCCATGCCATTAAGCTTCAAGTAATGTGGTGATGCCTGTAGATTCAGTGTCTCATGTAGGGCTGCTCACAAAACACAGCATAACATGTAATACCAAGGATGGGGAAAACACAGGGCATGTTAGCAAACAGTTCTTATTCACAGATTTTAGTTTCTTTCCCATTAGAAAAGAACAGAAAATATAAGCATGACCCAGAAGAGTGTTCCATTAAGCTTATCCTATGACATTGTCCATGTCATTTAAATCTGTGAATGATCATTGACATCATGTGTTGAGCTGCACCTCCCACTACATGGAAGCAGCAGATGATACTCAGAAGAAAAAAAGTTCTAAGGAGAAAATTCATCAGAGAATTTATATAAAATAACACACATTTGATTTGGAGACACTTATAATAATAATAAAAGAGGAATGGATACCTAAAAACATTTATTTTAAGAACAAGGGTCTCTTATAGATATGAAAAGATTTAACCCAAAAATCAACTGGTCTACCAATTTGCATTTAACAAGCATTCATATTTTTTTTCCAGGAGAGGAATCCACTAATAGAGAATATTACAAAATTCTGCTATGTACCAACAGTCTCAAAAAATTTTGTCTGGGTTTTTCATGTCACTGCAATAAGCATTTCATTGGTTTATAGAGATACAAAGGGTACAAGTATATAATCAGCAAGTTTTAAAAGAATTTAAGAAGATAAATTCACATTCCTTACAATGAAAAAAAAAAAGCTTTAGAAATAAAACTACTTACAGACTGTTTAACTATGTCAGTCCAATCTGGAGCAACAGCAAATTCTGGATTTTCTTCCAGCCATCTAGGCAGGTCCTTCATTGGAGGGGCCATAGCTCCACCCATCTAATTAATTTTTTTAGAAAAAGAAATTAAGCATGCTATCACATATTTGATGTACATTTTTTTTAAGTACAGGGTACTTTGTTAAAATTTGTATAGAATACCAAGAGTGTTTGCCAAGTTCAACTAAAGCATCACCAGACAGAGAAGCATGAGCTGATGTTGTGGTTACCAGAATGAGCTGCAATCCAGTCGGTCTCCACTCAAGCTCTTGCTTCTGCCATTAACTCATTAAATAAATGACTTTCTTCCAAGTTACAGGCCTACATTTAAAATATGGGGATGATTATACTGATCTACCTTAAAGTGTGGTTGCTAGGATTAAAATAAGAAAAGGTAATACAAAGTGTTTAGAACCCTGAGAAGAATCCTAAGTAGCTCTATTTAAAATTCTACTGAAATGCAGTCATTGGGGCTTGTCCCCAAGAAACTGTTCTTAAGAAGGCATTGTGAAAGTGCCATTTAATTGCTATGAAGAATAAAATGGTTTTCCAAATATCCTTGAAAAGAATGACAAGTGAGATCTGCAAGACTCATGGGGGGAGAATCCCATCTCACTGGACCTGGAGTGGCCCATGGACTCCCATGCAGCTACTGCTGCGCTGCTGCCTCCCCTCCTGCCCCACTGCTCTCTGTGGCTCACCCAGAGTAGCTCTGGGTGAGCCAGCCAAAGCTTCCTTCCCCACTCCCCACTCTTGGCAGCTTGTGAGTAGGTTTCCTACCCCTCCGCTCTGGGCAGCTCCCCTCCCGCCACTCTCTGTGGCTTGCTGGGAACAACTTTGGGTAAGTCAGCTGAGGCATCCTCTCCTTCCCCGCTCTCGGCAGCTTGCCTGGAGCTGCTCTGAGTGGGCCTGCTGAGGCTGCCTTCCCCCTCTCCCCATGCTTGGTGGCTTGCCTGGAGCAGCTCCAGGCAGGTTTCCGAGGCTTCCCTCCCCCCACCTGCAGGCAGATCTGAGGCTCCGTTGTTGCAGCAACCGCTAGGCCCCTTTCCAGGCACTCTACGATAATTGTATTGCTTGCTCATGCGCAGATAACACTTTTTGTTTGGGGGAGGGATTTAAACCCCATTTTTATTTTTTTAAAACTTTTCAGATTTTTTTTCTCTAAACCTAGGGGGTCACCCAAGTTTGTAGAAAAGCCTGTTTGGGTAACTGTGCCTCCTATCTGTGGACTTAGATGTCCACAGATGGGGGCACACTTGAGAATTAGGTACATAGATACTGTGCTCAAAGTGATACTACATGCTTAACAGGACTGAGATAATGAAAGACTGGTTTGTTCATAAAGTTCCTTACTGAAATGTAAGTGCTAGTTTGAAATTATACTGAGTCAAAGAGCAGACTATTCAAAACTTTACCTTCTTGCCATTTCGCTTATTTACAACAGGTACCCTCTCTTCTCCAGTTAATGTATTTATATCCAGTTTATTGGGGTTTCGACATCTGTGCCGTTTCTGCTTCGGCTTTTGAAATGGGGAAAACAACACATCCGCATTCTTCTAAAAAGGAGGAAAATTCAATGAATTACTTTGGGGGTTATGATCCAGTCTGCACATATAACTAGTCAGGCTAAAATGTATTTTGGCCTCTCAAAAGTTAACAATTGTTTCTATTCGTTAATGTTGTTTTATATTTTAAGCAAATGGTACAACCCAAATTAAAAACCCTCATATTATAACTGGTACTGTTCGTTGACATTATAGCAAAACAAGTGGGAACCTGCAAGGACTTGAGGAAGAAATCTCATTTCCCCTCCCCAATGTCCTCCTTCCCTTTCTTGAAAGATTCATAGCCTCTTCCCCTTGCTTGCTTGCTTCCTTCTTTCCTTCTAGGGTTGTTAACCTCCAGGTAGGGTCTGGAGTTGTCCTGGAATCACAACAGACCTCAGCAGGGTATAATGCCACAGAGTCTACCCTGTAAAGCAGCCATTTTCTCAATTGGAACTGATCTCTGTCATCTAGAGAGCAGATGTAATTCTGAGTGATCTCTGGTCCCCACCTGGAGGTTTTGGCAACCCTAGTTCCCATGGAGGAAATGGCTGCTTTGGAGGGTGGAATCTATGGCATTAAAACCCTCAGAGGTCCCTTCCCTCCTCAAACACCACCGTTCCCAGGCTCTGTCCTGATATATTTATTTATTTATTTGATTTATACCCTGCCCTCCCCGCTGAGGCATGCTCAGATCTCAAGGAATTGCCTAATCTGGACTTGACAACTCTAGCTCCTTCCCATCTCACAGCCAACCTACCATTATCTGCCCTTCTGCCTCAAACTCTCCCACAGCATCCTCTACTTAGGAAAACCGGCCCAGTGGTGTGATGCTGGCCGCTGGGCCAGGCCCGTCTGCACAGTAGGAACCCACAAGGACTTGTGGAATGGCACCTCACTTTCCCCTATATCACCCTGCCCGCACTATTTGCTCTTTCTGTCTCATGGACAAACTCCATATCCTCTCCTTTCTCCTGCCTCATTTTCTCATTCTCAGCTGTTCACCAACCTTTTTATCTGCCTCCCATCTTCAACTATATTTATTATTTATTTACTCCATTTACATTTGCCTTTGTCCCCGGAGGGGAACAAAGCAGCTTATATTATTCTCCTCTCCTCCTTTTTATCCACACAACAATCCTGTGAGGTAGGTTAGACTGAAAATATGTGATTAGCCCTAGATCATGCAGTGAGTTTCCAAAGCAAGATGACCCTGCCCTTTCCCCCTGCCTTTCCTTCACATAAACTGAGCCTGGAATAATGTGGTTGCCTAGCAACAGCCACTGAGAGAATCCTTTGCTTAAAGCTACAGACACACTTTTTATCATTTTCGGCTTTTTTAACCCCCCCAATCTATTTTTTCTGCAAACCTGGGGCCCTTTTCAGATGTGCAGAACAATTTGTCTTTCCGAAATTAAGTATCCAAAGATTCTTAGACTTTGCTATTAGAATGTAACATGTTAAGAATTATGGAGTTTGCAAGTCCTATCAACTAACAAATATGATTTGTCCTAACAATTGACTAATTTCAGCCCCCATAACTAGCATCCACTTACTGGTACATAACTTGGCATATCAAGAGTGTAAGAAGGATGCAGTTTAAGCCATTCAACTAAATCCTTGTTCTTAGGAGCATCCTCTCCCACCAGCCTGGTCCCATCCTCTATGTTAATGACAGGGATGCGAGTGTCAGGGTCCAGTTGCCCAGGAGATGGAATGTTTCTTGGTGGGGGGGTTTCCATTTCTTCATCAAACACTTTGGTCATTTCTGCATCCTCCTGTAAAAAGTTGGCAGTATTACATTTGAAGGGATGACTAATACAAAAGAGGTTTATGAGGAGTTAAACACAACAAATAAGTCACTTGACAAAAACACTTTTGTATTTGTACTGATTGCATTTGCTGAACATGCTGTACAAATTATTTTCCATTCAACTTCTTTATTATTGTCACTCAATGTTTCCTCCCATTTTGAGGACAAAGTCTTTTTTTATTGCTGTTCCTATTACCAACACAATTAGATAGAGACATCAAAAGATGTTTTTGCTTCTCTTTTACAATATACAAGATCTTCAGCAGTTGTTAGTGAACTAGATTACTGAATGGCTTTTAAATCCCAAAGGCTAGTCCAGCAGTAGACAGATACAGGCAGGGTTTTTCTCCATGGAAGTCACACACTAATAAAGTTGTGCTGAGTGTTTCCTAAATCTGAAAGACTAGTTAGGAAGGGACTTTGCCATCTGAACAGTATATATATTTAGCATACTGGCAATGTAATAATTTTCACCTATTAATTTTTGATCTGGAGGAAATAACTACATTCAAAGACATCCTTTCACTCATGGAGAAATCCTCCTTGAAAAGAAAAGCCTTCCATGAACAACAGGAACTTTCTGTTCCCAAATGATTCCTCTGTGAACAGAAGGGGCACATTTGGATCCAACCCACTGAATTTGTGGTTTCTGAAATTTAAGATACTATAATCAATTGTAGAATCACAATGAGTTGGATCCAAAGGTCACCTTCTGCTGCTGGAAGGCACTTTGACCAGTGGAAGAGAGTGATTTTCATTGACCCCTGTGAGCTTTGCCTGCTGCCTTCAGGGGCTCCTCCCTTTACTCTGTTGTTTTGGGTGTGGAAGCTCTCACAGCCTCAGAAAAAAACTAGGATGAAGGAGCAGGTTGACAGCATCCTCTTGTTGCTTTCCCTCCCCCTCAAGCCTTTTCCTTCACACGTGGGCTCTCTTCCTCCTCCCCTGTTGGTCACACAGTGCCTCCTTTTACAGACTGATGCTCCAGTGGCTCCTTCCCCTCACTGGTTTGCCCTCCTTCCATCTCATGGCTACCCTCCCTATGAGCTTCCATTCTCTACCCCATGCTCTCTTTTCCTGCTCACCCCTGCCATCTCCCCCAGTGATTTCTCCACCTCCTTGCAGGCTACTCGCAACTGAAGTAAGGCCCACGGGAGCAGTCCAGAGACTGGGCCACCATCTCTGGACAATTCTCCAAGTCACTACTGCAGATCTCCATTTTGCATCCCCCATGCTGTCTCTGAGAGACCCCCAGAAACAGTATTTTGTGGAGATCACTGGACTGCAACAGAAGGTGGAGGTGGGAAACTTTTGCCCCATCAACAAAGTTTTACTGATGTACCATGAATGGAGTATGACAACATTATTAAAAAGTATGTCTTGCAGAATGGTTTTCATGATCATATTTCAATTTACAGAGCTGGAAACATGGCTGGGCTTCTCCTCAGCATTTTATAACTAAAGTGTTTTATAAATAAAGAACCTGTATTTTCCCTTTATTATAAACCTTAATACTCATATAGAACTTTAGAATGTTCAAAGCACTTCACATACATTATTTTATAGTCCTAATGGAAATCAAGGTCAGTATTCACTAAATGTTATAGATGGGGTGGGGGGAAATGACTCTGAGAACCAACAGTTGCCAAAGGCCATCTAGCAATGCCATGGCAGAGGCAAAATTCAGACCATGACTTTTCAATTCATAGCACTCTTTTAGCTACCTCCAGCTCAAAATGAATCCTCATGATGACCAACTGAAGTAGAGGTAAAGAGATGTTATTAAAATATGTTTCAGTGTGTTCAGTATGATGATGGTTCCCTGCTTATGAACAAGGAAGGCTAAAAAACTTTTTATATGATGACCGTACATGCTGAGGTTACATAATAAGAAACAAATATTAACGAAAAAACAGTCCTTACTGCTGCCAATGATGCTCGCTTGTTACTCAGAAATAACAGATCGAGACCTTCTACATTTTTCCTTCTTCCTCTCCTCCTTTTCATAGGTGGTTCTACATCAATTAAAGAACCATTTAGCAGATGCCTTGTGGGTGTGCGTGAAAGACCTGCTTGTAGCAGTTCCATCTGAGTTTTAAAGGCATCAGACACTGGTGTGGAAACATTAGGTAACAGAAACTTTGAAGGAACAGCTGAAAAAGTTGAGGTAGAACATGTTGCCTCTCGTGAGGCCTTTGATAAGTCCACAATTTTTTCTTGTCCATTTTCTGAGACAACCTGTGATTCTCGCAAATGGGCAACCATTTCCATGAGATTTCTCCTCTTGGCTGCCCTTTCGGCCTCAATTTCAATCTTTCTTCTCCTTCTCCTCCTCTGGCGTGGGACTGATAAATTGAGTGCATCTTCCTAAAGAAAAATTAACATTTATCGTTACTAGCAAGAACATTACCTTTTATTTTTGGAACTTTTCAATTTGCAATTTGTTTTTTAAAATATAAGTTTTGATTATTATTGTAAAACCCAGCTATCCACATTTTGCCTGATTCTATTTCTCTAGTTAGGGACAATTACAAGTCGGAACCTGCAACAATTTGCAGGTGGCATCTTTCTCTCTCCCCCACTATTTCATCTTTCCCTTTCCTGAAAGCCCCCAGAGCTTCTTGCTTCTTTCTCTCCCTCCCACCCAACAGCCAACCTACCGTTGTCTGTCCTTGTCTTCCACCCCCCCCCCAGGCTCAGCCTAGGAAAACTGTGGCCCAGTTGTGTGGTGCTGGCCACTGGGCCAAGCCCACTTGCATGATAGAAAATCCTCAAGGACTTGTGGGGGGGAGGCTCTCTTTCTGCTGTAACCTCCTCTCTACACTATTTCCTCTTTCCCTCCTCCTGACAACCCCCATATTCTCTTTTCTTTTCTTGCCTCATTGTCTCTTTCTCAGCCATTCACCAACCTACCTTTTATTTGCACCCTAGGTAAAGGTAAAGGTCCCCTTGCTCGAAAGCTAGTCGAATCCGACTCTAGGGTTGCGGTGCTCATCTCCGTTTCAAAGCCGAAGAGCCAGTGCCGTCTGAAGACGTTTCCGTGGTCATGTGGCCGGCATGACTAAACACCAAGGCGCACGGAACGCTGTTACCTTCCCACTGAAGTGGTACCTATTTATCTACTTGCAATTTCTTGCTTTCGAACTGCTAGGTTGGCAGGAGCTGGAACTAGAGACAGGAGCTCACCCCGTCATGCGGCACTCACAGGTCTCGAACTGCTGAACTACTGACCTTCCGCAGCCTGCAGTTCAGCGTCTTAACCACTTGAGCCACCACAGCTCCGTATTTGCACCCTATCTTCAACTATATTTTTATTTACTTCATTTATACCCCACCTTTCACCACAGTGGGGACCAAAGCAGCTCATATTATTCTCTTCATCTCCTTTTTACCCTCACAATAACCCTGTGAGGTAGGTTAGGCTGAAAGTACGTGAGTGGTCCAAAATCACTTAGTGACCTTCTACAGCTAGATGAGGATTCAAACCTGGGTCTCTGAGACCCTTCTCTGAAGTTCTAATCAAGTGGGCTTTCATAGGATTGCTTCTGTTGAACAGTAGCAAGTAGCTAGGCCTAGTTGAGCCATGCAAGCCAGGTAGTATCAAGTCACTCAGTGGTTGCTACCAGACCCATGCCTAGTCCTAATGAGCCCTTCCTCAAAGGCCAAAACAGCCCTAGAAAGGGCCGTGCCCCCACCTCCTGCCTTTTAGTCACAGAAAGGAAATCTGGAATGTTGTGGCTGCCTAGCAACAACCACTGAAGGTATTCATGTTTTAAAGCTACAGGTGCTCCTTTTATCATCTGGTTTTTTTCCAACCCTCTGATTTTTTTTTTTTAGATTTCACATTTTTCTGCAAACCTGGGGCATTTTTTCAGGTTTGTAAAAAGATCTGTCTTGCCCACTGACAGCTCCAATCATCAGATCCAATTATGTTCAGATTTGGCCAACTTGGTTATTAGAATATACGATACTCCTGAAGAATCTAAAATGAAACCTATTTTAGAGCTTAATATAATTTGCTTTAATTTTTTTTCTTTCAGAAACTGGGCCCTTTGCTAGTTTTCCTGGGCTATTTGCATACAAGACAGGTCTTGTTTTATTTCTCCTAAAGCAAAATTAAACAACTTTATAAGTTTCCTCACATAAAACTTGCCTTGGATAACTGAGGAGAGACTGTGATATCTTCATTGCCACTAATGTTTGCTTGCCCAACCATGGAGAGCTCTGCAAAGCTCCTTTTCTGCAGAGGGCTGTCCACAGCTGTTGGCGTATAGCCAGGTATAAGCCCTTGGAAATCAAACATCTGGCGTCTATTTACTGGCCACTTCCCTTTCAACACTGCTTCACAGATGTTGTCTAATCGGTTGATCATTACTCGATCCTACAGAAAGGAAAAGATATAATGAATGTCCTGTGAAAGTAGCCATTTGAGCTCAGTCAAGCCATGAGCTGCTGTAACAGCTTAGCAGCTGTATAATGGAAGTAAAACTTACAACCATAATTCCACATCAGAAAAATATTCCAAGTGATTCTGAAACTCTGTTTCATGCAAAGAGGTAAGTGAAGAATGGATCCTTGTTAATGGGAATAGTAAGAAACATGAGCCTTAACAGCCCAAATGCATGAACCATCTAACACAAATTTATTAAGTTCTCAACACACAGCAAAACTAGACATCATCAGTTAAGTCAGCAGTATTATAATACATGTAACTCAACATCTTTGCCTTGGGTATGTCAGAGCCAACAGGCTGCATTCTGTCCCAGGAAGTGGTTCCTCATTAGTGTCACTATTAATAAAGTTCAATGTTATGAAATGGGCACCAACCTAGGGACATCTAATAAATGTCAATTTTCATTCCACGCCCATTATCACTTCAGGTTCCTTGGAAGCATATACATTAAACAATTCTAATTACAGTTCAGTCAATTTACAATATAGATAGACACAAAACGTATGTTGCTGCACCCTGAACAGGGCTTATAGGATAATATTTTTGGTGTTTTGGGGAACATGATTAATATAAAAAATAACCTGACTTTAGGATTTTACTAGTTAATAATGTTGTATCGTAACTTACCCAAAACAGTAGCAATGTTTGGAAATTAGCTATAGATTACTGCACAGGATGATCCTTCAGTTCCCTGAACTGCAGAACAGTGCAAAAGCCTCTAGCAGACCTCAGCAGCTGCAGCTGGCTGCTTGCTTTCCCCAGGAATAAGCCTATTACAGCAAGGCCCCCCCACCAGATGGCCCTGTTATGGTGATTAGGAAGCTTAAGACTATTTCTACTTTATTTCTTTCTATAGCACTCTCTAAATCCAGGAACTGAGTTGTATACAGAAGTAGTACGAAATCACTACTACACAGTTCTATCAACTTTCTCTACTGAAACATTCTTAGACATGTTAAAAAATAAAAACTGATGGATGATTTCCCTCTAATAGTGCCATTTATGTTTAACAAGAACTTAAGAACTTATAACAAAACTACAGTCTGTCTACATTACAAAATGCTCTTAATCAATAGTATAAACTGCTGTATGCCCCTAGGTTCTTTGAACCCAAAGGAAAATTGCTTCCTCAACCTTATTTTCCATTAAAGCATGATTATATAATTTTATTTCAAACAAACATCAAGGAAATACTACATATTAAAATAGCTACCACACTAACTTTTTAGCCACTTTTTGTATATTGATTGATATTTTTATTTTGCAGATTCCCTAAAGTTTCAGTCATTGCGCTGGTGCCCCTTAAACCTTTTCAGACTGATACCCTTTTCTGAATTTGCTCTACTCCCAAACGTAGGTTAGGATCCAAAAAGCTGCATACAGAGCTCCATGCATATATCAAGGACCTTTTCCTCTGCAGCCCCCTCCAAAAGGCCATCTAAGAGCTGCTACAGAAAGCTGTAAAGTACCCAGTGCTCAATATTCTGCCCCTGACTAAGTCCCTTGGTCTGCCACCATTTGCTCTGTTGTCTAAAAGCTGAGGAAGCACTTTTGTTTTTCCTGCCTGTTGCTGCTCCACTGGAGAGTCTCCCTATTAAGATGTCTAGCAGAGGAAAACTGCAAGTGCTTTAGCCACTGGAGACAATTCTTCACATACTGAGGGTCACATAAATCCCCTCACCCCAAAAGGCCTTGCCCTGTAGCTTAACCTGCAGGTTTTTTTGGATGACGCCTCCATACTAGAATCCCTTCCAGTCTGGCTTCCAACCAGATCACGGGACAGAGATGGTCCTGGTCGCCCCCACAGACGACCTCCAGAGGCACCTGGATCAAGGCGGTATGGCGGTATGGCGAATGTTGCAGCATTTGACATGGTTGACCATCAACTACTGATCCACCGCCTCGCTGACACTGGGATTCAGGGGTTAGCCTTGCAGTGGCTTTCCTTGTTCCTTCACGGTCGGGGACAAAGGCTGGCCTGTCCGGAAGGCACCCGCTTATTTGCAGAGTGCCCCAAGGAGCGGTGCTTTCCGCAACGTTATTCAACATCTATATGTGCCCCCTTGTCCAGAGGCATGGACTGCATTGTCACCAATATGCCGATGACACCCAGCTCTATCTGTTGTTGGACAGCCAGTCAGACTCTAGTCCAGGAGATCTGGACTTGGCGTTGAAAGCCATGGCTGGTTGGCTTAGACTGAGTTGACTGAAATTGAATCCGATGAGGATGGAGGTCCTGTGCCTGAGTTGGAGCAGGCCAAGATTAGGGATCCCTCTCCCAACTTTTGATGGGGCGCTGTTCGTGCCAGCACCGGAGGTTAGGAATTTGGGAGTGCTCCTGGATGCCTTCTTAACGATGGACGCTCAGGTAGCAGCGAAGTCTGCCTTTTACCATCTATGGCTGATTAGGCAGTTGGTTCCCATCCTTGAACACAATGACCTGGCAACAGTGATCCATGCAATGGTCACCTCGATAGTGGATTACTGTAATGATCTCTACATGGGGCTGCCCTTGCCCCAGATCCGGAAGCTGCAGCTGGTGCAGAATGCAGCAGTGAGGTTGTTGTTGTGTCTTCCTGTGTGGGAACACATCCAGCCTGCCCTGAAAGCACTGCACTGGCTGCCTATAGCATACTGGATTCGGTTCAATGTGCTGGTTTTGACCTTTAGAGCCCTATATGGTCAGGGGCCTATCTACCTAAGGGACTGCCTTTCCTCATATGTCCCCCAGAGAGCACTGAAATCAGGGTCCCAAAATTGCCTGGTTCTCCCACGTCCGAAAGAAGCCAGGCTGGCCGGGGCATTTTCTGTGGCGGCCCCTTACTGGTCGAATGAGCTCCCAGAGGACATCAGGGCCCTGCGGCACCTTCTGCAGTTCTGCAGGGCCTGTAAAATGGAGCTCTTCCACCAGGCTTTTAATTAGGGGGCCACCTTTAACACCCTAACATCAACATCAACATCATTTCCAGTCTGACGACTAACAGCCTGATTTAAGGGTAGGTGACCATCCAATTGTCAAGAGAACGCTGCCATCTTCTATTGTATTTATATTTGGAGTAGTTATGGTTTTATATATAGTAATTTTAATTGAATTCTGGTTTTAATATTGTGGAGTCTTAATGTATACATTTATTGGTACATATTGTAAGCCACCCTGAGCCTGCCACAGCGGGGAGGGCAGGGTAAAAATTAAATAAATAAATAATGAATAAGAAACACTGTATTATGTAAAAACAAGGTCTTAAAGCTCATCAGTTCTCAGAAATGATAATTTTGCAACAGTTAGGTGGCAAGTGTTAGTTCCCCCAACATTGAACTAACCTTAGGCCAGAAAGAAAAAGCAAATGTTCTTTCCTGAAGCAGCTGAGCTACTGATGGATCTCCATCTTCCATATAAAATCCATCACGCGTTTCATCCCTTGCAGTGCTCAGGGATGCATTGCTTTCTTCATCAAAATTCTTACCCTGAGAAATTGTCCCTGCTGAGAAATATTAAACATCAGGAATTAGCTACAAATGTAGATCACTCACGATAGAAAAATGGAATTATCAAATAAAAAAAGTATGATTAGGATTATTTACAATATTATTGTAGTTTTGGTCTACTGAATATAAAGCCTTTTATGAAGTGTTTTCTGTATAGCATAAATGACAAATATTGTGAATGTTATGCTTCTTTTCACTACAGTACTGCAGATAAAAAAGCAGTGATTGAACTGCAGGTATATTTCCAAAATAATATAATGCAATTAAATATGCTATGCTATTTTGTTATACACATTTCAGAAACATGAGTACAATTTAAGAGAACCGCACAGTAACTTGTTAGATGCTTTATGATTATAGAAGCTGGAACAAAACATTATATCTTCTAGTTTTCATGCTCCATTTTTATCACCATGTTAAATGAGCACAAATGTTTTGCCAGTCAACCCATGGCTGTCTATAAATTTAGATGGGAGACAATTGTTGGTCCTGAGACCCCTTATGAGTAGCTCATATTAGGGGCAACTGATACTTCTGGTATCAATCAGAAATATCTGACACCATAAAAAAATTATGTAGAATCATGTTGGGAGGCATTTCCGGTGTTTTGCAAGCAGCGCACCAGCCATTTAAATTTTAAAGGGCCACTTTCAATGGCTGGTAGACTGGCATCCTGAGGCCAGGTCTATCACCCACTGAAAATTATGGCCCTTTAAAGATCATTTAAAGGGACTGATGAGGCAGGGACTAGCTGCCCCCTCCCCCTGGTGGCTGGAGCAACCAGAGAGGAAGCAGAAGGCCAGAGAAAGCATGCACTTCCTTCGGACTTTAAAATCCACTGCAGAAGGCTGGTCTTTGGAGGCCAGGTCTACCACCCATTGAACTCAATACGTAATAGACCTAATGTCCAGACTCAGAGGCCAGGTCTATCAGAGCGGATTTTGGGGCTTAAAGGGTCCTGACCAGGAGTCATTTCATAAAAAGAGGTGCAGGAGCTCTTTAGCATAACTTATTTGCATATGCCACACTCCCTGAATCACTGGAAGTGTGTCAGAGGGCAACACCCACCACTCAGGCTCCGCCCCCAAAATCTCCAGGTATTTCCCAACTCAGATTCAAACCTGGGTTTCCCAAGTCCTTGTCTGGAACACTAACCACTACACAACAGTTCATGGGGCAGCAGCTGTTGCATGGTGTCAAGTTGTCCAGTGGCTGCTGTCAGGCCTGATGTGCTCTCTCCTCCTACATTTTACTGACAGAAACAAATGCTTGAAGGCTGGAAATACTGCTGTGGTTGACAAACAATGGCCACTGAGAGAATTCCTTTCATATAGCTACAGGTCCTGCTTCTATTATGGGTGAGGGTTGACCCAATGTATTTTCAGCTGCCATCGATGATGGACAGCAGTTGGCTAGGTTCATAGAATTAGAAGGGACCTCCAGGGTCATCTAGTCCAACCCCCTGCACAATGCAGGAACTTCATAAATACCCCCCACCCCCCAATGACCACTGTTCCACACACAGAATATGTGTTTTGGCTTGCAATGAATTGAGTATGTGTCCTTTGACAAGCTAGGGGCATTTGGCCTCAGCCCTGCAACCACAATGGGGAACAGGACAATATTAAGCTACTTTACGGGACTGTTTTTAAGAATTACTGACAACATGTGTTGCAAGGTATCATACAAAGCAAGATCTGGCTTCCTTCATCATCATCCTTAGCCTGGAATCAACTAAACCAGTTCTATATTCACATATCAAGACTGAGAAAGGCAATACAACAAAACACTATTCCCTAACAAGAGAAAATCAAGTTATCATTTATTTCTTTACCTCTAAAAGGACAGTCTACTCCCTTACAAACCTGCCTGACCAGTACAGTCATCTCTCTGATTTGGGTGTCCCCATCTTCTGAGATTAGGTGGACAGCAACACAGGAGAGGGCCTTCTTGGTTGTGGCATCATAACTCTGGAACTATCTTCTCAGGAAGACTCATCTGTCCCCTTTGGTTGCCATCTTCTGCCAATGGTTGAAGACTGTTTTGCTTTGTCTGGCATTCCCTCAGTGATCCCTCTTTCCTGTGTTTCAATTGTTGTTTGTATGCTTGTGTACGCATGTTTTAGTTTTGTCTTTTAAGTTTTTTTAGTCATTAGCTGCCGTGGTGGCCCTGATCAGGGCAGAAAAGCACGATATAAGTCTTGTACATAAATAATAAAATGCCTCTCTCCTTGGGCATTACAGTCATCAGAGCTCTCTTTCCTCTACCTCCTGGGTGCAGAGGTGTGTGTCTGGAGCTGGAAGGGAGAGATCAGTAAAAACTGCCAACTGTCTATGTTAGCCTCTCCAGGAGATGTCCATTTCCTTAGTCCTTTATCTTGCTTACAAAGACGCTTTGATCCAGGTTAAGGAAAGGGGAACATTTTGGACAGAACAGGCTCTTTAGGCAACCAACTACCTGCCACTTCCACAGTAGGGTTCCTTCTGTTCTCATGATTTCTGCTTGACTGCTTTCTCCCTCCCCCCTTTACTGCACTCTTCTGTGAACTGGGCCATTGCCAGTAAGGGCCAAGCAGGTTTTCTTGCAATTGCCTTTACCCTACTAAGGCTTTCTTGTGACAGCCTGGCTCAGACCTACACCATTCATCATCCAGCCTTAGGCTTCCTCCATGTCCCTTTGTCCTGGCCCCCTCTGGGCCTTTCGGCGGGGATGACCCAGTGCCAGGGCCCAGCGTGCAACTTCACCCCCCTCCGCTGGACCTGCTCCGCCCATCAGTTACCGGGAGTTGGGGAAGTGGAGGAGTGACCTGAGTGTGGGGTGGGGCGCCTTCTATCACTGCTGGAGCGCTGTTATGGCCTGTTCCAGCTCAAAATGAGCCCTGGTCCTGACCCAGCTAGGGAGTGCTGTTTGTCCTCCCTCCAAGTTGCCGGGGTGGTGGTGGAGCTGGTACATGGTGCAGTGGCTGTTTTAAATTTTAAAGAGCTATTATTGTTGATGTGTGGTAGACCTGGCCTTTGAACACTAGGTCTACCGCTCACTAAGAAAGCAGCTCTTTAAAGGCTGATGCACTACCAACCAGCTTGGGGGTTCTTCCTCTTTATCCCCACCCCTGCTGCCTGCAAGTACATCAAAAGTTATGTTTTAATTTCATTTAACAGCGACTTAAATACCAAGGCAGAAGTTCTTGATATGGTAGAAACAAGCTGAGCCACGATTTACGAACTACTTTAGGAGAGTTCTTGGCCACTACTACTGATTTTCCCTTGTACTGTGCAACCACAAGATTCACACGGTTTTCATAGAACAATTATAAGGCCAAACAGGCCTTGCCAGGTCTATCTAGAGAACATATTACAGAATCTTCTAAAACATAAACAATTTTCTGAGCAAGTCAGTATAGAAGGGCTCTTTAAAGGGAGGAACAGTTTGATAATCACTGAACTCCTGTAATCCTAAAGTTGCACAATCTATATCTGTGACTGAAAAAGGTTTGAAGAAGACAAATATCAAATTTACAAATCTTCTTTTGAGCTCATTCAGACCCTGGAGAATTTCCTGAACACAGCTGGCCAAACAAAAACAGTGTTACTTATTAATCGATTTATATTTTATTAGTTGCTGTAGATTTTCTGGGATGTATGGCCGTGGTCTTGGCTCCAAGACCATGGCCACACAACCCGGAAAATCTACAGCAACTGATGAACTCCGGCCGTAAAAGCCTTCGACAACATATTGATTTATATTTTCTTCACAATTACCTTCAGGTTGGGATGACTCTTCTGATTTATCATCATCATCAAGTTTTTCCTCTTCATCATCTTCTGAACCTTTCTCAGAAATAGACTTTGGATCTACTTCTGTACTCAATTCTATGTCTTTAATTTCACATTTCATAGGACCAGGCTCAGCCTCAGCATCACAGTCCTCCTTGTCATTCTTCACTGCAACATCAGGTGCTTCCTCTTCTTTAGCATCAGACTTCTCTTTGGCTGCTGTTTTTTCAGGTCCTTCCAGTTTAACATCAACTTGTTCCACAGACTTTTCATCTTGTGCTGTTGTTGATGGGACGATGGATGACACCTGACTACAGCAAACACTCAGTGGATTTAACAAGGACACAGTATTCAGACTACCTCCACCCCTGCTTTGAGCAAAGTTTTTGTGAGAATCAAGAAAAGAGAGCTCAGGGTCATTCAAGATGTGATAATCGGTCCTGCTGACTCCATGTTTAGCAGCACCAATCAATAAATCTTTGTCATGTTTGCCACATTCCCACCATTCTGGCAGATCCAAGCTTGGCTGGCACAGTTTTAGCCTTTCTGCCAGTTGTGGATGATGAAGAACCTGCTCTCGGACTTTCCTCAGGAGTTCTATGCGATACAAAGTTCGAGAAGCGCGCTCTTCAGTGATTGGCTCAATCACAGTTGAAAGATCAGGGGGTTCTGTAGGAAAAGAGACAGATATGGGTAGTACAAAACATTTAAAATACTACACTTAAGTCAAACCCACCTTTGGAGAACATTCCAAAGATGTCTACTATAGTTACAGAAAGACCATTAAAGAACTGAACATGTAGATTTGCAGACAAAATGTAATTTTGCCAATTTAGACACTAAGATTCATGTCAGCTGAGCTGAGTTCTTGTGGTGGAAAGAAATACAGCAGAGAAAGGAATGGCTGGCTTTATTACACTATTGGTTTATTGTATTTGTGAATGGGGTGACCCATCTCTCCTTTGAGTCCAGTGGCAACTTAAAGACCAACAAAATTTCATTCAAGGTAAAAGTTTTCATGTGCAAGCACACTTCATCGGATACAGTGTGCCTGAACATGAAAGCTTATATCTTGAATGAAATTTTGTTGCTCTTAAAGTTGCCACTGGACTCAAACTTTGTTCTGCTGCTTTAGATCAACATGGCTACCCATCGAATCCATCCCTCTTGAGTTTTCCTTCAAATCAGAAAACAACCACTTGTCCAGCTCTAAGCACCTCTCCTCTAACTCTCACTGTTCTTTGCCATTCATTTCATCTGATAGAAATGGAAGCAGCAAAAAGAGCATAATAGCACCTCTTTATTTTCTCAGATTACCCTCTGTTAGAAGCCCTGCATGTAGTTCCAGGTTGCTCAATATCCAGAGGATGTCAGGTGGCCTGGAAAGATTCCCTGGGATGCTGCCAAGGCACCACTCCAGGCACCAGGGAAAGAGAGAGACCTCTCTCTCTGCTGCCACGTGCTCTGTAGCCCAGGAAAGACACAGTGTGAAAAGGCGGGAAGGAAAATCTGAACTGGAAAACAACTCTTTGTTCCTAATGTTCATCTTGGATTGGAGGCTAGCATTGTGAGTTTTGTGAAACCAAGAAATTACAGAATTCAGTGACAAGACTAGCTATATATGCATGACAGATCAAAATGGATAGCCATGTTATGTATGACAGGTATGTGAGTATGAGTAGGATGCATTGCATATGGGTAGTGTGAATGGAAGTGTGTGGATGCAAAGAGGGAAGACATGAAATAGAGAAGCAGAAATGGACATGGGAGAAGGTTATCATGACACAGATATGTAGCTGTAAATTTACTTACATGTCTGCTTGTATTTCTCAGGTGTTAATGTTTTACATTTAACTTCGTTTGCTAGAATTATGACTATCAGAGAACCTACCTTCATCTGGCTTTGCAGGCATTCGGCAGACTCTCCTGCACATAGCTACAAAACAGTTGAAGTACTTCTCCAAACTTTCATCAGACTTCTTATCAAGCCTGGCAAAGGCTCTAAACTGGTTCCAATCAAATTGCTGCTTTAAAGGATCAAAAATAACCCCAAAAGTAGAAACAACACGATAAAAATCTGCTTCTTCTCGTCTTGTCCATCTGGAAACAGGAAGAATTAAGAACAATTCTAAGCGTTTACATGCTCCAGTGTGGTACCAGATACAATGAAGATTTTTTGGATCAGTTCAGCCATCTCTCTCAGGAGGAGGTCAACAGAGTACTGGCAGTTGTGAAACCCATCACCTGCCTCCTTGACCCATGCCCATCCTGGCTGGTTAAGGCCAGCAGTGACAGAATTTGGGTCCCCCTGGGAGAGATCATCAACTCATCCCTCTCATCAAGGACCTTCTCAAGGCTTCTAAAGGAGGCAGTGGTGAGATCGCTCTTGAAAAAAAAAAATATTTGGTCCCAGCCAACTACCACTCAGTATCAAACCTTCAGTTCCTGGGCAAGGTAGTTGAAAGAGTGGTGGTGGAACAGCTCCAGGTTTTTCTGGATGATGCCTCTATCCTTGGCCCATTCCAGTTTGGTTTCCATCCCAGTCATGGGAGGGAGACAGCACTGGTTGCACTCACAGATGATCTCCAGAGACACCTGGATCGAGGCAGGTCAGTGCTGCTGTTATTGCTTGACTTGACAAAAGCGTTTGACACAGTCAGTTACAATCTGATGGCCCACTGCCTTGCCTATCCTGGGACACGAGGGACAGCCTTTCAATGGCTGATCTCCTTTCTCCATGGTAACATGGTCAGGGACAGAGAGTGGCGCTTGGGGAGAGGGTGCCTCTAGGTTATCCATTTGTATGTGGCATCCCTCAGGGGGTGATCATCTCCCTGATGCTATTTAACATTTATATAAGCCCTCTTGCCCAGTTAATCGGGGAGGGGGGGGAGTTTGAGCTGGTTCGTCACCGCTATGCTGATGACACCCAGCTGTATCTGTTGATGGCTGGCTGGCTGGATTCTGCCCCAGACATTTCGGCTGAGGCTCTGGAGGCTGTGGCTGGCTGGTTACAACAGGGCTGACTGAAATTAAATCCATCGAAGAAGGAGGTCCTGTATCTGAGGGGTGGGATTGGGAATCCAACTCCCAACCCTTGGTGGGACAGTTCTAGTGTCAACACCAATGGTGAGGAGCTTGGGAGTGACCCTGGATGCCTCACTTTCAATAGAGGCCCAGGTCACAAACACTGCCAGATCAACCTTTTATCATCTTTGGCTGGTCAGGCAGCTGGTTCCCTATGTCTCCTCCTGCGACTCCGCTACAGTGATCCATACAATGGTCACCTCCAGACTGGATTACTGTAATTCACTCTATGCAGGGCTGCCCTTGAATCTGACCCGGAAACTTCAGCTAGTGCAAAATGCAGTGGCACACCTCATGTCTGGGACGTCTGTGCAGGCGTCTATACAGCCAGTGCTTTGCCAGCTGCATTGGTTGCCAATCAAATACCGGATCAGGTTCAAGGTTATGGTATTAACCTTTAAAGCCCTATGTGGTCAGGGGGACCAACAGGTCTGTGGGACTGTCTCTCTCAATGTGATCCTCAGAGAGCCTTATGCTCAGCAGAACATTTACTGGTAACCCCCAGCCCAATAGACATCCGCTTAACCTCGACCAGGGCCAGGACCTTTTCAGCTCTAGCCTGGTGGAATAAGCTCCCAATTGAGATCAGGGCTCTGTGGGATTTGTTGCAATTCTACAGGGCCTGTAAAATGGAGCTGTTCTGTCAGGCTTTTGGTTGAGGTGGCAGGTGCCTCTCTATATTTGGTCTCCCCTGCTCTAACCAGCTCCCGTCCAACTAGCCTATGCTGTTTGTTACATCGATTTGTATCACAGGCTGAGGGCTAGCCCAAGTATTACCTCAATAGCCCTTCCTGAGTTATACTCAGTTATATCCCTGAGGTCGAGGCTTTACCATCTCACCATCATGTAGGTTTAGTTGGGTTTTTAAATTATATAAATTGCTTTTATGTGTTCATGGTGTATTGTACCCCACCCGAGACCGCTTGTGGGGGAGGGTGGGACAAAATTCTCATATAATCAAACAAATAAACAAATAAGATGAAAGCAGACATTCATACAAATGAGGATGCTCACTTTTGACGTTTTTCTGTTATTATAGCTTCTCTTTCAGCTTCTAATGCTCTCACTTCTTCACGAGGTCGCCGTCGACGCCGGTCAGTCTTCATTAGTGCCTCTTGCCTCATTTGTTGCCTTTTATAGCTACGTTGATAGGCAGTAATGAGGCGGCGCAAGCGAGTAGTCAAGGTTGAAGTGTTAGGCCAGTAGAGTTGGCCAAAATCAGCACTGCTTTCATTGTGCTTGCCTACAGATTAACAAAATTGAGATTAGGTGTTCTAGACTAAAAACAAAATGCTAATTTTGTCATGTATGAAAGAATACTGACCCCGAACCATCACTAACACCCAGTATCCTTCAGAACAGAATCTCCTCAAAATAGATAAATTCTCAATTATATACAGGCTGAGAACTTGCCATAAGCAATATTTTCAGTGAAATTCTAGTAGCAGCACTGAGTTATATTAGAAAACTAGACAAAATGGTCATCCCAAATATATGGACTGGTTCTGAACGATATACTATATAATCCTAAACAAAGTTATACTCTTTTAAGGATTGCATGCACTGTTAAGGTAATAATCCTTTGTAGGCAAAAATGGTTGCTACATAGAATCTTACCTAAATGATTCTGGGTGCTGTCTAGGAAGCCACACCCCCATATCAACATCAGATAATACAAACAAGGGACCTGCAAGGAGTTGTGGGCAGCATCCCACTTTTCCCTACTACTATTATTATTATTTACTGGATTTATGAATCATCCAATCCCTGCTATTGCAGGGCTCTAGACGATGTACAACATATAAAAATACATCAAAGTAATAAAAACAGAATGTACAGATAAAATTAATACAACAAATCTAAAAATTGAATGGCGAGTTTATCATTATTTCCTATTACTGACTTCCTTGCAGGCAGGGAGGAAGAGGAACAAGTAAGTTTGGAGAGTGGGGGTGGAGGGGTGCCAGCCAGTTTGAAAACCGCTGCTGCCCTTAACCAAAAGCCTGGTGGAACCTCTCCACCTTACGGGTCCTGTGGAATTGCATAAGGTCCTGCAGGGCCCTGATGGTGTTTGGCAGATAGTTCCTCTTTCCCTCCTATGAAAGCCCCCACAGCCTTGCCCCTTTTCCTGCTTCCTTCTCTCCTTCCCATCCACCAGCTCAACTACCATAATCTGCCCTCTTGTATTCAGCTTTCTGTCCCCTGGCAGCTGCTCCCTGGGAACACTTTGGTCGAGTTGTGCGGTGACAGATGCTAGGCCTGTTATATAGTGGAAACCCTCACTTTCCCCTGTGTCTTCTTCCCACACTATTTCCTCTTTTCCCTCTTCTGGAAGCCTCCATATCTCCTCTCTTATCCTGCTTTATACTCTCATTCCCACCCACAAAGCAATATACCTTTAATCTGCCCCCACGCATTCAACTGTATTTATTAATTATTTACTTCATTTATACCCCAGCTTCCTCCATAATGAGGACCCAGTGCAGCTAACATCACTGTCCTCTTTCCTATTTTATCTTCACAACAACTGTGTGAGGTAAATTACTCAATAAGGTCACTCAGTAAGCTTCCACAGCAAAGTGGGGATCTGAACGTGGATCTCCCAGATTCTAGTCTGAAACTTTAACCACTACACCAAGCTGCCTTTCATGGGGTGGCTGCTGCTGAACAGGAGCAAGCAGCTGGGCTTGGATGAGTCCTGAAAGTCGCTTAGTATCAAGTCGCCAGAGGTTGCTGCCATGCCTTGCCCTGATGAGTTTTCCCTTAAAGGTCAAAATAGCTCTTGAAAGGCTAGGGTTAGCCTTTCAATAGTTTGTTTTTTAATTACAGCTTTTTCTGCAACTTCAGGGCTTTTCTCAGGTTTGTAGAAACATCTTTCTGGTCTGTGCATTGCCCCAATGTCCAGATTTAATTATTTATTTATTTACTTCAGTTTATATCCTGCATATGTCCTCAATGGGGACCCAAAGTAGCCTACATCATTCACCTCTTTTCTCTTTTATCCTCACAACAGCTGTGTGAGTAGGTTAGGCTGAGAGAGTATGACTGGCCCTGGCATAAGTGGGGATTCAAATCTGGGTCTCCCAGACACTAGCCTGACACTCTTAAGCACTATATCACAATGGTTCTCAAGTATCAACAAATGCAGCCATGATTTATGAACTTTCACAAAATCTTACTTGTGTGGAGCTCTATGGATTCTTCTTTGTCAGAAGGCGAGTTTGCAAATTCCTTTGGAAAAAAGAGAACTATTTAGTATTTGCATTTTCAATAATTTCTTTTTAAGGGAACTGGGGAAGTGAGCTTCTAAAAATTCAACAGCATTAATTTACTACACAATAAACTTCCCTATTCTTATGTACAATAATATGCAATATAAAAGTTATCCAAATATATAAGAAAATTATATCAGTAGAATAGCATGTTGAGATTCTTACATCAATTTCATCCTTGAATGGAGTCCTTGTTGGTTTATATTCTGGATCTTCATCCTCTCTATCAAAATCACCTCTACATGAAATAAAAAGCATAAGACCAAGGATAAGAATTAAGCACATGTCCTACCTGCTTCTTATTCTCAGTTTCATGAAAGAAAATGCTAAATGACAAAAAAGGTACAAAAGAAATGAACAAACCAACTATTACTGTCTAATTTCTTACCCATATAAATGCTTTCCAAATTTTAAAATTATTTCTATATAAAAATTACCTTTTAACATTATTACAAATAGTAGTAATTATCATTTAGAATTTTCAAATATCATGCAACCAGTGAAGCGATGCTAGTATTTATGACAACATTGTAAAGTTTATTAATTTTTATAATGTCCTTCTTACCCATCACCACCATCTGTTAACATATCTGTCCCTCTCTGTTCAGCAGCTATGGCCTTGGCATCAGGCATACCAACGCGTTCCAGAAAACACAGAGTAGAGTCTGCTCTCATCGAATTGTACTTCTCATAGCCTGCACCCAGACAGAAAAATACTAAGCTCTCACAAATGTAACTAAAATGACTCTGTTACAAATGATACTTTTATACTGGTATGAAATATATAAAGCATCCACATTTCTAGAAACAGGGTTCTTTTTAGTAATTTCAATAACTTAGAAGAATATGCCATTCATTTGTAACAAATTACATTTATTGAAGTTTTCCAGGAATTAGGCAGAGAGTATGACTATGTTTGTGCGAGGGAGGGAGTTTCCTTCTGACCTGTGATATAGCCACCTCTCTCATTTCTTTCAAGTTCCTCTTCAAACCGCATGTTTTCTGAGAACTCTTTAGTGCAACCCTGTCCTTACTGAAATTAAGCCTTTTCTGCTGTTTGTTGCCTCCTTTAAGTCAAATTCTATATTGTAAGGTTCTTGGGGCACGGATGTCTTCTTGTGCCCTGTAATGCTTCAAGCACACTGAGGGCAAACAATCAAGCATCTTCCTATCCCACCTTCTTTAAAACAGCACAGGTCCTAACTGAAAGCTTGCACTTTGTGTTTTGAAATGCATACACGGGCAAATACCTAAGGGTAGCAAATCTGTCTCATTTGGTTTGGGATGATGCATGTCAGTAAGATGACAGTGTTCCCTCCATGGTTTTCAAACTGCTGTTTGCTTTCTCTTATTGCCCAAGCTGACTAGATGGGAAATGGCAGATCCCAACAGTGCACGGCAGGAAAATGATTTTTAGACTAGACTTGCATCAGCTGAGCCCACAAAACAGAACTGCTGTACATAGGCAGAACAGCACAATTCAATTAGGATTTGTACTACAACACACTGTCCTTAACTGCTGTAGAGCCTCAAGCCAAACTGTAATCATGAAAGGTTTTATAAGCCATCATTCTCCCCTTTAGTCAGGCTGGGCTGCTGAGAATACCTCTGCAACCTCCAGAGAATTGGGATTATAATCAGGAATTGCTCACTGTATATATCATGCCAGCTCTGCATCCCCAGCCTTTCAAAGTTAACAAGGCTGCATCCCACTCAAGGGAGCCGGGAGTTCTCAGCACTGACATTTGTGAAATATTGCTTGGAACAAAGCCCAGGAGGCACTTGTACAGATTAATAGCAGAGGTTAAGCCCACCGTCCACTTTGACACTGGCTGGCAGAGTTAGCAAGTGAAACAGTGCTGGAAGCAGAGTTTATGGAGATCTATAATACTACTTGACTATTACTTAAACAAATATGGTTTTGTGTTATTTACAGCCAAGAAAGTAATGCTTTCTTCTGAAATGTTCTGCAAACATTTAAAAACAGCATCTGATATTTACAACTCAAATTAGGTTTTTTTTAAAAAAGCAGAAAGCAAATAGGAGACAGAAGCCAACAGCTCTTTGGAACTATACTTGCTAATATTGTGACTGAATATTGATATACACAGAAAGCTTTACTAAGAAGTTCCGTTGAAAGTGAGACAGCACTTACCATGTTTGAACACGCCAATTAAAAGGGATTTATCTGCTTCTTTATCCCACCAGTCTGTAGGAACTTCAGCATGAAATGGTTCAGGAATCCAGACATCCACATCACTATTAAAAAGGATTATATATTTGGAAACTCTTTTGAATGTTTAGGTACAGTTAAACATGTTAATGATAAAATTTAAAAGGGCAACTTTGTCTAAAATGACAGAAGAAATTAATATAAGATTATATTAGAAGAAATGTTGTTATGATTAATGACATTTCTTTTAATATTTATATCAAATATTATACATTAATCTATTATGTGAAAACAGAAAATATTGATCTTTTCCACCACATGACGAAAAATCTGTTGCCCACTTTTATATACGTACCCGCCCCAAATACTCAAAGCATGCAGTGATGATTAAAGTGACTTGAACCCAGATAGGCAACTGCTAAATTTTTAAATGTCTCTGATAAAGATAGTTACAGATTACATTGAGCATAAATCAACAAATAAGCTAACATTTGCACTAACCTTGAATCTGCACCCTCTAAGATCTTGTCAGCTTGGTCCCCTATAACTTCTTGCTTCAGATAGTACAGCATGCGGACACGCAGCAGGACCCTGGAGAGGAAGGCAGAGAGGGGAAAAAGTTCTTAACTTCAGGACTGTTTGCCAACAGTGGCTTTTGGCAGCTGCTGCTGTTCATCCATCATCCTGCCAAGGCTGATTAGCCATGCTGTATGGTAGGCTTGAAGCGTGACAGATGGTGGCACATAATCACCTCTGTGTGGTGCTTTCTGCTGGCTTCCAACAGGCCTGCCTGGCAACCGCTTAGACTGCACAGAGAGGGATCGCGCTCAGCCCAACCCAGGCGCATTTCATTTAGTTCTACCTAGTGCAGCTTGTGAAGTTTAGACACGTACTCTACCACTGCCTCTGAAGTATTGAAGCAAGTTTGTAAACAACTGAGCAGATGGCTTTCAGTAACTGTTCTGCTTCATTATCTCATAAAATTTCCTCAGCTGCTGCCTTAATACCATTTTTGGAAGCACATCAGAAGTTGTAGGAATAAACGAGATATAAAATCTGGTTTTACTACCTTACAATAAACCCCCAATATGGAATGTCAGCCTTGTTAGATTATACAAATTTTTGCTTCTAAGAACAGAGAAAAATCAGTGTTTTCTGAAAGCAGGATTAAAAAAACAAAACAACCCCCTCCCCCCAAAAAACAAAAACTTTAGCCAAATTTACTATTGCACTTTTCTATATCCCTAATGATAGAAAACAATCTTGATTGGGAATGCACTAGAATTTCTTGGAATCATATATTCCTAAGTCAAAGGCCAAACTGATGTGACTAAACATGTATCCATTTTCATTCTCAATGCTAGAAAACCATTAATCAGAACATACGCATTTATGAAAACTCTGTACTTGAAATAGTCATCACTGTCTCATGGAATGGAGGCCAAATGGCAGCCAATGAGATGTTGTTGATTTCTGTAGGCCACACTTCTTTCAAGAGAGTGCCGGCCAACTGGGAGGGAGGCCCCACATTAGTTCTTTTTTTTGGTTACTGATGCTCTTTACAATTACCTCCCTGCTATGCTATAACATTCTGAGGCATCCCCCCAGGCCCTCCCTTCCTGCAGTACAATGACAAAATGCCCTAAGGACTCTGTGAAGTTAAAAAGGTCTCTCAGGCATCTGTAGATTTAACACATGACACAAGCTGTACAAAAACCACCACAAGTGAGGCACTAGTTCTGATCCCTAAAGAAATGTAGTGTCCTGTCATTTCATATGAATATGCTTCAGGTCAGAACCAATACCTTTACAGTGCCTAGCAAGTATGTAAGGTGTTGCTCCTTACCCACTAGTTATCCCATGCAAAATGAGAAGACATTGAAGTGTTGGACTGAGGTATATTGTCATTGTCTTAGAGAACTGGCAGGAAGGACAGATGGGGCTCAAGTAATACACAATGTACTTTCAAGATCTCTTCCAACTGGCCATTAACCCTGTTAGTGCTAAAACAAGAGGGGGTCCTAACAAGGTATTTCTCCATGCTATATTTCAAACTACTGTTGCGATCCTCACTTTCAGAAGTTTTTTGCCATACAGAAATGGACCAGTACTTACTGTTCAAAGTACCACAGGTTGTAATATTTTGTACAGTGCCTTAATCTGTACAGCATTTATTTATCATTATTAAGCAGTTATATGGATCCTGACTGTGGCTGTTAGCATCATATGTCATACACTCAGCGGTGGTTTGCCATTGCCTGCCTCCATGTACGTACAGCGCATACCCAACAGGATGTTATGTAACTCAATCCTTCTCCTGAATGGCTGACAGGATTCAGGTTCATCACATGGCTCATCACCAAGAACAAGCAGGATCATTCCAAGGAACTCAAGACCAACAAGTTTTTACATGACATCAACTTAACCAAAGTCTGGGGGGTTGAATAGTTGCCTTACCTCACCAAAACGTGAATACTCCTAACACAGTGCTTAAAACACCCAGAAATACCACAAATCTATTATGAATGTTTGTGAACATCTCTTCCAAGAGAGCATTAGAATAAATAGAGCAATTTAGACAAACTGGACTGCAGAGAATTTGTATAAACAGTCATATTTACAGTACCAGTGTTATTTCCACAGCTTTTTTTCTGGGGGAACACACCGGAATGGAGTTCCGGAAGCTCTTCGATAAAATTCTTTTTAAAATGTTTAAAAGTTCATGAGTTTTCAGTATATAGATTGAAAAGTTCATTTGCCTCGAGAGTTCCAGCACCGCTTTTTCAAAAAAAAGAAAAAGAAAAGCCCTTGTCATTTCTAATTAATACTACTGTTAATTTTGGCTGAGGGAGGTAAGTCTGAAAAAAGAAACTTTTCCCCCCCTATGACTATTATCAGTATTTTAGTGATATCATTATACGTTGCCTCTTTAAAGGCTCAATATCAGTTAAATCAAACAGAGAAAGCTTGCTTCAGTGAAACAAAAGTGTGAACTGATCACTGATATACCACAGTAATGATGTAAGTTGCAAAACAATTATCACAGCCATCTATGTGACCTATACCATGGTACTTGTATTCTGTGGAAACTCCCATTTCTGGGTCAAAACTGGATTAAGAAACTTACTTGTTACAATGGTGCTTAAGGTGCTTCTTATAGCTATCCTCTTGAAACAAGGCATCTGGGTTACAGCTTGCTAGCCAGTCAGCATTCTGTAGTACTGGTTGTGAACTCTGAGCTTTCACTTTTTTGCCTTTTCTTCCTCTGGGTACTGGAGCAGACAAGCCTAAGAAACACACACACAGAGGATATCTCGGCAGGGAGTTTTTAACTATACTTCCATGTCAGAGGTGGACATCTGTCTGTAAAGTCACTTTCACAGAGCCCATCTTTCAGCTCATGCGCTCCTGACAAACTGCAACCACATGCAGTTGCATGAACACCGATTTCTGAAAGCTCAGTTTAGCCACTGTTATATTATCTTCAGTGCTGACTAATCAGCAATGCATATATTGTGAGATACTACAGAAGTATGTAACAATCACAGAATGAGTGGCAGCACAGCTTGGCTTCCTAAAAATCTGAGGTTTCATTAAAAAAATTCTAGTCCTTATACAAAATAGGTTTGAAAGTATACAATAAATGCCTGGCGAAACTTTAAGTCAATTTGCTGAAAAAGATTTTTAATGGTCAAAGGGAAGGGTTCCATATCCTGTGTATCTTCCTTCTATCCAATAACAGAAATAGAAGAGTTATGCAAAACAATAAACACAAAGAACAAGCTGAACATAAAATAATTTGTAACCAGTTTCTTAATTTATATCATTTATACAGGTTGTGGGGATCCGCATTTCTTGTAGCAGCATTTGTGCTACCTTGGCACAGAATTTTGATGAATTTTTAAATAGTTGGCACAAGTTAACCACAGTTTACTTCACTAGAAGGCAATCAGGCATGTGCTTCATCAATGCTTTTTAGAAGTGTTCATTTTTGTTGGGGGGGGGAGATATTTCCATTCTGTTCAGTCTCCTTGGAGGAACTACTAGCTTTGCAGCCTTGTGACAGCCCTGAGTTGTAAACTAAGCTAAGAGAGTGGTCTCCCAAAGTAATACTGGGAGTTTCATAGTTTTAGGGATGATGTGGATTTCTCCCCATAAAAACAGAGCACTAGTCACTGCACTACATGACTGAATCTGGGTAAGTAGAGAACAAACAGATTTCGTGCAAAGCGGGCAGATTGCATCTAGTTGATATTTGTTTTCTTTATACATTCTAAGGGCAGTCTAGAAATACATAATGTAGAAAATAATAGAGAACTGCAAATGCAAAGGTCTGTTGATGCTGTAATGTTTTACCTTGCAAAAAGTTAAAGTTGGATACAATGATACTGGTGGTATGGTTTCTATTTTCATAAAACTATTTATAGAAGTGGGAAAGATCAGTTAAGATCAGTTAATAGCAAGGTACCTTCAGCAGCAAAGCGCAGTGTGAAAGCACTAATATACTTATTCAAGGTGCCTGAGAGGGAGCTTGAATTACTTGCTAATCAAAGATAAATAGCAACAGCACATTTTTAGATGTTACCCAGGAAGTATTGAGCTACTCCTGGCTTAATTTCCAAGTCTGACAAGATCACACAGCAATGTTTCACACAGGAGAGTTTGTCATGAACCAGTAATATGAAGATACATACCAGAATGGTTAACCAAGGCTCGTGTTTGTCCATCTGCAGTTGGAGTGATCAGATCCCAGATGAAACTTTTGATATTTTCATCACCTTTGTAATGATTAAGACAATACACAAGGATAGTCCGGCAGATGGTTTCTACGTCTTGTTCTGTTAGCTGGCGTTTATAGCGCCCATGTAAGAGAATATCAGTCCAACGTCCCCAGCTACAAGAAAAATACAGAGCATACAGATTTCCTGTTTTTACAGTATCTCCTGAATGCCACGTAGATTGTGAATTGCTGTGGTAACACAATCGTATTTTGAATTTGTAGGTCATGTCAGGGAACCCAGCTTCTAGTACCAAAACATTAAGAATATTTATTTTACTATGCAGGCAATAAGTTCACTGCTCGTAAAGCCACAATTTAACTATACTGGAAATAATAAAATGCACATGTGTAATACTAATGGTCATGGGTAGGCTATGAATAAGACACTATCCCACAACAATTTCTGCAGCCTTGAAATTTTGGAATCAGCTTAAGTGTGATCCTGTAATCCTCAAATTGTAAAAACTGTACACTACATTATAGAAACAATCTTTGGGTATGAGTTTACTGTACCTCAGTAAGGCACCCTGGTTCAGATAGCGAGTCATTTGGGGCAAATGTCACAGCAAAGACAAGTTTTTTTTAAAAAATGAAAAATTCCTTCCCAATTTTGACTTCCATGTGATAGGCCGAAGTGCTCATACGATGTGACTAGGATACAATAGCAATTTTTACAGGCCAGCGGAATCTTCTAACTTATGAGGACTATTGTGACATCTATAAATGGAAGACCTGGGGATGAATACATCTAATAGTAAGCACAGCCAAAGCTGCAGCTACATAAATTTGTGCATCATGGCCACATCGACAAAAGAGATATTTTTCTCCAAACTCGGAGAAACCTTTCAGGTTTTCAGAAAAATATGTTTCCAGAATGCCTAAAACCAGTCTCTGGGGAGCCTCCTTTCTGCCTGCTGCTGATGTGGCCCCAATGGAAGCACATGGGGAAGCTGGGTGAGTCAGCAGGAATGGAAACCATGCCACACCCATCTTCCCTCACCACTGAAGCTGCTGCTGAGGCAACAGCACCAGAGGTGGGTGGACAGGTGAGGAGGTGGGGAAGTCTCGGCTGCTGCTGCCTTTTCCGAGTTGGGTGGCTGGAACATTCTAGAGGGGGATGGCTGGGCAAGAGAGACAAATCTCCTTTTGCTGCTGCCTCCAAGGGCAGCTGAGGAGGAGCAGGAGCTTCCCTCCCCCGCAATGCTCCATCTCTGCTGCCACCACACCATGAGGTGGACAACAGGGCCACTGTGGTTAGCAAAGCAGCAGGGGAGCATGTGGCCAGAACAGTGGGTGTGAGGGGGATAGACAGGTAGGCACAGCACAGAGGAGGCAAGTGAGTGAGCCAACCTCCACGAGTCTCACGGGGAGGGGAGGAGAGGGAGAGAAAGAAAGACAAAGAACGGTGGGGGGAGACAGAATGAGACGGGGGCATGAGTGACAGAGAATGGATGAGAGGGAAGGGAGGAACGAAGAGCAAGGGGTTAACCCCCCAGTGACAAAAGGAGCACCTGTAGCTTTAAGAAACAGATGCTCTAAATGGCTGCTTTTAGGCAACCACAACAGTATTGCTAGCCTTTCAGGTTTGGTTTCTGCCAATAAAAAACAAGGGGGAGGGGACAGGGCCCTATCTAACATTACTCTGGCTTTTGAGAGGACTCATTGGGGCCAGCACTGAGTGACTTCCTGCCACTTGACCTGCATGACTCACCTAGGCTCACCTGTCTGCTTACTACTGCTCAACAGCATCCACCGCCCCAAAATTCAGTATGATGCATTGGTCAGAGTTTCAGACTAGGATCTGGGAGACCTAAGTTCAAATCATCAGTGTGCCATGAAAGCTTACTAGATGATCTTGGGCCAGTCACATACCCCCTCTCTAGCCTACCTCACAAGGCTGTTGTAATAACAAAATGGTGGAGAGATGAATGACTTAAGTTGCAAAGGTGGGATATAAAAGAAGTAAATAAATATAGCTAAAGATGGGGTGTGAGGAGATCAGAGGTAGGTTGGTGAATGGCTGAGAAGACAAACAGGAAGGGGAGAAAATACAGGGTTGCCAGGAGTAGAGAAATAGTGTGAAGAGGTACAGGGGAACATGAGGAACATACAAGCCCTTGAGCATTCCCTATCATATAACTGGGCCTGGCCCAGTGGCTGGCACCATACAACTGGGCCAGTTTTCCTGGGTAAACGCTACTTGGGGGAAGGAGGGAAAGCTGAAGATGGAGGGCAGAAAAACATAGGTTGGCAGGTGGGTGGAAGAAGAAAAGGAAGCAGGAAAAAACAGCTTGCTTACCTGTAATTTCAGGTGGTAATCTGTGCATTCACACTCATGAGGTTAGGGTGCCTGCGCCGATCCTGATCAGTAACCTACCAAACTGGAAAGGATTTTCATGCCTTTTCCCCAGTGTCATGTGCAGGAGCCCTCTCATGCATGCTCACAGACATCCCACCAGTTCCTTCTGACTGCTATATGACCCCTTTGAGTGCCAGAACACTAACAGCAGGAGGGTGGGTGGTGTGAATGCACAGATGACCACTTGAAGATCATCAGTTACAGGAAAGCAACCTGTTTATTTTCTTCGTGGTCTCTGTGCATCACATCCATGGGAGAATAGCAAGCTCAGGCCTACCTGGAGGTGGGTGCTGGCAGGTAGACTGCAAGACAGATCATCCCATCATCCGTTGATGCAGACGGATATCCAAGGCACAGTGTTTCACAAAGATATGTGGAGTAGCCTATGTGGCTGCCTTGCAAATCTCCTGTAATGGTGTGCCTTTAAGGAAAGCAGTTAATGTAGCGAGAGCCCTAGTAGAATGAGCATGTACAGATCCAGGAAGCGAGTGTTTAGCCAATAGATAGCATAGTTTGATAGTCTTCACTATCCATTTTGACAATCTTTGAGAGGAGATTTTTTTATCCATGGGCCATGGGTTCAAATGGTTTCCCTGTCAGTTTGTGCAGAGTCTGGGGCAGTTCCTATACCAGTGTATGCCGTTTAACTGGTGGGTACAAACGAAGTAGCCCTTTCAGAAAATGTTTAGTGTCCAGATGAGAAAATACAGAATAACCTTCTACAGGTTGATGATGAGCACAGATGGCAGCCAAATAGACGTGGAGTGAGGACTGGCTTAGGCCAGAATCTACTAAAGAGAGCAGAAAATCAAAACCAATTGACAGGCCAGCCTGGTCTGGGAGCAGAGTTACTGAGGTAGCATATTTCATGAACCTGTTCCACTCACAGGAATAAGATCTACGTGTGGATACTTTCCTGCTGTTTAACATAACTTGTCTCACCTGGTCCAAGAAACAGGGAAGTCTATTTTTCACACCATGAGTTTCAGGCAAGGGACATCGTGGTGCAGAACCTGTTCCCCATGGGTGAGAAGAAGGTCTGCAACTGGGGGGAAGTGATGAAAGGTTCCTCAGGAAAGGAGTACCACTGGAAAGCAGTGTTGATGTGGCCACCAAGATGTGATCTGATTGCAATTTGGTTGTTCCCATATGATTTTGTTTACTACTCTGGCAACCAGGGGAAGGGGGGAGACAGATAAAGGTGTTGGCATGCCTACGGGTACAGAAGGCTGTCCACTAGAGACATGGAATCCAAGCCCCCTTTGCAGCAGAAGGCAAAGCACTTCGTGTTGGATCTGGTGGCTAATACATCCACTCATGGGTAGCTCCAAGAGTGGAAGACTGATTGCGGGTAAGTCCAGTTGAGCTCCCACTTGTGAAGGGATGCCCTGCCCTGTTCAGAAGGTCTGCTTGCACATTCTGAATCCCTGGTAAGTAAGTTGCCACAAGAAAAGTGTTGTGGGCTACGCACTCTGCCCATATCTCCATTCTTAGACTGCGAAGTTTCCTGGAAACCATCCCCCCTTGTCAATTGATGTACCTGAGAGCGGTGTTGTTGTCTGTGAGGATGGAGACCACTTTCGCCAAGAAGAATGGGCAGAAGGATTGGAGAGAGTGCCTTATCACCAGGAGTTCCAAGAAATTTATATGATAATGGCTGTGATGAGCCAGCCATGGAGCTCCTACTCAGAAGTCTCTCATGTGAGCTCCCCAACCCCATTGTGAGGCATCTGTTGTTATAATCTCGAATGGTGCTGGTGGATGGAAGGAGGCCTTCGACAGGAGATTGTGTTCTTGTTGCCACCAGTCTAGAGACACCAGGACATGGGTTGGTATGTGCATGTGAAGTGACTGAGAGTGGATAATGGGTCTGAACTTCCTGAGGGACCACATTTGTAAAGTTTGCATGTACAGTTTGCAAAGATCAGAACATAGGTTGTCGCTGCCATTAAGACCCAGGGGTTGTTCGATCTGTAACACAGAGACACACATAGTGAGACAGGTTCTGATTTGAGTTGGTGGACCAGTGCCAATATCCCATGCATTTGTTGAGGAGGGAGGAAAGCTCTGCAAATCTGAGCACTCTGATGAACTGAACTCGAGTGGCTGGAACTAGGTTGGATTTTTTTACACAGAGACCTAATTCTTGGAGGAGAGTCAGTGTGGTCTCTATGTTGTGGAGGAAGTGTTCTCTGGATTCTGCCACTAACAGCCAATCATCTATGCAGGGGAACAGGGTTACCCCTTGTAGTCAGAGATAAGCTGTGATGACCACCACAGTTTTGGTGAACACCTGAGGAGCTGTTGAGATCCCAAAGGGAAGGACCTTATATTGATAGTGGTCTAACCCAATGGCAAAGTGAAGCTATTTCCTGTGGTATGTATGGATATTGATATGAAAGTATGCGTCCTGTAAGCCCAAGGTGGCCATCCAATCCCCCTTCTTGAGGAGAGGTAGAACATTTTGCAGAGAGGTCATGCAGAACTTTCTGTATGCAATGAATTCATTCAGAGCTCAAAGATCCATGATGGGACATAGGCCTCTGTTCTTTGGGACTGTGAAGTAACAGGAGTAAACCTCATGATCTCTGTGGGTAGGGGACACAGGTTCTATGGCCTGTTTGCTGAGTAAGGTCTGTGCTTCTTCTAGCAGAACATCCCATGGTGGAGTGGTGACAAAAATGGGAGGGGATGGTGTCTGAATGAATTCTATTGCATAGCCCTCCAAGATGACTGAAAAGGCCCACCTGTTTGATGTAATCTGCCTCCAAGCTGTTAAGTAAGGTGTAGGTGGGTGGGTGAGGATAGTGATGGGGGTGGGAGATTGATGAGCAGATTACAGAGTCAAAGGCTCTTTTTGGGTGTCCTAGAACCCTTGGATCTAATGGGTTGAGAAAGGGAGGTGGAGAACTTGGACTTCATGCTGTAAGATGGTCTAGATGAAGTCTGGCTTGATCTTAGACTTGAAGGTTGATTGGACGATAGTCTGTTGAATGGATGTTTGGACCAAGACTTGGTCCAGGACTTGTTTTTGGCAGAGTGGGACGACGATGACACCCCTAAATTATGTCAGGTTTTGATGCTCCTGTCCACCTCTGTCTGTAGTTGAGCTGAAGAGACCATCGCCATCAAAAGGTAAGTCATCCACATATGATCTAGTGTTCTTGCTGTAAGGACATGGAGTGGAGCCATGCGTGGCATCTAAGTGTGAAAGCTGATGTAAGAGTTTTTGAAAAGACATCCAAGATGTGCTTTGAGGAGTTTAGTTGTTGTTTCGCCAGGAGCAGTTCCTCTTTTTGTATACACCTGGCAGCTGAACATTTGTTCTGCAGGTGAGTGGCAATGTTATCAGAAAGTTGTTCCCACAAAGCATATTGGTATCTGCCCATTCAGGCAGTGTAGTTGGTGGCTTTAATTCCTATGGCCCCTGAGGAATAAAACTTCCGACCAAGGGTATCCAGGTTTTTTGCCTTCCTTGTCCATCGGTGTCAAGCGCATCCCTTGGGCTCTGGATGAGGAGGGGACAATGATGGAGTCCAGTTTCAGGTAAGAGAATAGAAACTCAACACTGGCCTCCTGCATTCAATACATATGGTTGAGTCATCAAGGTGTAACACGTGTGGAGGCCGGCTTCAGCCACAAAGCTTTTGCTGTCTGAAGCATGACCATCATTATTGGTAGTACAATGGCAGTAGAGTGTCCAACTGGACAATATTGAACACAATGTCTGTGGCAAGTGGGTTGAGTCTGGACAGTGGATAAGGCCAAGGTATGGGCCATGTGTTTAATCAATTCTCCATATGACTTTAGATCTTCAGAGGGGAAGATTGGAAGTTCCTCTGTCACTTGTGGTGCAGGAAATGGATCGTTGTTCGATGTTTGTTGGCCCAAATTGTCCAGATCAGACTCACCCTCAGAGGTGCTAATAGAATTGTCAATGTCCAAAGGTTCCGACAAATGGGGTGTCAGTAGATCTTTTGTAGTGAGTGTCAGAGGAACAACCCAAGATGTGGTCAGTGCAGACTGTTCAACGTGATCAGTTGAGCGGCTGCAATGGCTCCTTCGAGGTCGGCGGTTTAGAAATGGTCACTGAAACCATGCTTTGCGTGGGCTGGTGAGAAGCTTGAGAACAATGGGAGACCCCAGAGCACTGGTCCCATTCTTGCAGTGCTTGAGGTTGGAGCCAAGGTAAAGTGGACTGTAAAGGGTATGCTCCATAGAGAGATCGTCACTGACACTGGTACCAGGCAATGGGTGGCGATGCCAGAAAATTGAAGATTTATCATGATCAGGGGAGGCTTGATGCAAGGGAATGATAATGTCCTTGAGAGGTTTGGTGATGCTCATTTCCCATGGGGTGACGTTGAGATGTGGCTAGAGGAGCATGGTCTGAAGTAGGGCTGCTGTTGCTTCAGGATTGAGAATGAGTTGTGACAGGGACAATCTTGATGTTGGAGGGCTCAGCCAATGAATCGGGGATAAAAGCAGGTTGCTTACCTGTAACTGATGATCTTCGAGTGGTCATCTATGCATTTGCACCTATGGGTTAGGTGCCTGTGCTGACTCTGATTTGGGAAACTTCTATCAAGCTTGAAAGGATCCGGAGCCCCACCTCCAAGCATGCACAGGAACTCCAATCATGCATGCCCCGGTATACTGCCAGTTCCTTCTGACCACTGCCAACTCCAGAGGAAAAAGAAACCCAAGGAGCTGACAGCAGTGGGGAAGGAGGGCGGGTGGTGTGAATGCATAGATGACCACTCGAAGATCATCAGTTATAGGTAAGCAACCTGTTTATCTTCATTGTGGTCTCTATGCATCATATCCAGGGGTCTTTTTGTAGAAAAACAGCTGCAGGAGCTCATTAGCATATGGTATGCTAATGAGCTATTAGGCTATTAGCATGTGCCACGCCCCCTGATATCACCGGAAGTGATGTCAGAAGGGGAAACAAAAGGGGGGAGGCATCTTCAAAAGCCTCCCCTTCCCTTCCCCAGCTGGTCTGGGTGGGGGAGCTAAGAGAGAAGGGGTTTAAAGTTTAAACTTCTTCTCATGAGAGTTGGGCCACAGAAGGAGGAAAGAGGGAAGGAAAGAGAGAGAGTAGAGAGAGAGTAGAGAGAAGGAAAGAAGGAAGGAAAGAGGGAAAGAAAGAGATGGAAGAAGGAGGGAAACAGGGAAAGGAGGAAAAAAGAGAAGAGAAGAAGGTGGGAAAGTAAGAAAGAGAGAAGGGAAGAAGGAGGGAATCAAAGAAATCCGGCGGCAATTCAGCCCCTTTATATCCTATGGGCCATTGAAGTCAATGGTGAAAACATAGGGTATATTCTGGGGGCTGGAGGGGAGGGGGTTTGAGGGAGAGGCTCCAAACTCACAGGGTAGCTGATGGAGCCTCTTCCCAAGATACCCACCAAGTTTCAAGAACATTGGACCAGAGGGTCCAATTCTATGGGCTCCTAAACAGGTTGCCCCTATTCCCTCCATGGTTCTCTATGGTGGGAAAAAATTAACTTGTTTTCCCACCATAGAGAACAATGGAGGGAATAGGGGCAACCTGTTTGGGGGCCCATAGAATTGGCCCCCCTGGTCCAATGTTCTTGAAACTTGGTGGGTATCTTGGGGAGAGGCTCCATCAGCTACCCTGTGAGTTTGAAGCCTCTCCCTTAAACCCCTCCTCTCCAGCCCCCAGAATATACCCTATGTTTTCACCATTGACTTCAATGGCCCATAGGATATAATGGAGCTGAAATTGACATTCGGCTGCCTGAAAGACTCCCCGGGAGGCCGGCTGGGGGCGGGGCTTGGCTCCTGAGCTCCTGCAGCTGTGCTCCGGTGCGCTCCCCCCCAAAAAAGACCCCTGATCATATCTATGGGAGATTAACAAGCTCAGGCCTACCTGGAGGAGGGTGCTGGCAGCATCTGGATTGCAGAACTGAACGACCCATGCCCGTGTGACATCGTGCATGTACAACCATAGTGTAATGTTTGATGAATGTATTCAGGGTGGCCCATGAGGCTGCTTGACAGATGTCTTGAATGGGTACCCCCTGGAGAAAGGCCGTGGAAGTCGATATTGCACATGTGGAATGGGCTCTGGACCTCATAGGCAGTGGCCTCTTATCTAAGAGGTAGCAGAGTTTTATATTCTCTACAATCCATTTGGAAAGCCTCTGAGTTGAGATCTTTTGTCCTAAAGAATGCATAGCATAGGACAGGAATAAATAAGGATCCTTGCAGAGCCCATGCATTCTGTCCAAGTAGAACAAGAGCACCCTCTTAACGTCCAGCGTGTGCCATAGGTGCTCAATGTCTGACGTGGGAGTCGGACAGAAGTCTGGCAGGACGACTTGCCTGTGCAAGTGAAACTCAGAGACCACCTTGTGTAAAAAGGTGATGTCCAGTGTCAATGCCACGCCATCTGCTAAGAATGATAGATATGGAGTATCACGCCTGAAAGCTACGAGGTCGCTTACTCTACCTGCTGACACAATGGCTACTAAAAAGGCCATTTTCCATGATAAGAGTCTCAACTTGCAAGTAGCCATGGGTTCAAAGAGTTTGCTGGTAAGTCTGTGCAAAACTGTAGGTAAATCCCAGGCCTGGGCTGGCCGTTTCAATGGAGGACAGAGATGCAACAGGCCCTTCAAAAACCTCTAAGAGTCAGGGTGAGCAAAAATCAACGTGTTGTCCACTCTGTTGTGAAACACCGAGATAGCCACCAGGTAAACTCTGAGGGAGGAATGACTGAGTCCAGGTTCCACAAGGGAAAGAATAAAGTCAAAAATGCAAGGGAGGCTGACTGAGATAGGATCACCCTTATAGGGCTGGAGAAAGGTGAGAAACTTCGTCCATTTATAAGCATAAGAGGACCTGGATGAGAGTTTCCTGCTATTCAGAAGGACTGTCTTTACTCCGGTGGAGAAGACTCGTCTCGTATCCTCCAAGCCGTAAGCTTGAGGTGGGGCACATTATGATAAGAGTACTTGTCCCTCTGCTATCAGGAGCAGATCCCTCACATGTGAAAAATGAGGGAAAGTTCTGTTTGACAGGCATAAGAGCAGTGGGAACCACATGTGTCTCGGCCACCAAGGAGTCACAAGGATGCAATCCGGCCTGTGTCATAGGATCCTGTTTAACACCCTTGTGATGAGTGGGATTGGTGGGAAGATGGATTTCCCTCTCCAAGGAATTAAGAGACTGTCCCCCTCTGCAACAGAATTGGGCACATTTGGAGTTCAACTTTGTTGCAAAGACATCCACCTGTGGTTGACGCAGATGCCTCCAGTTCAGCTCCCGTTTGTGTAACTGTGCTGTGCCCATGCTGAGGGCATCTGCTTGGTCATTTTGAATGCCTGGGAGATGTGTTGCTGATATCCAGACATTGTGACTGAGGCACCAGTCCCAAAGGGCAATCGCCAAGTTGACACAGTCAGCAGGATATGGTCCCGCCCTGTCTGTTCACATAACACATGGCTGTAGTGTTGCCTGTCAGGACTGCTACCGTCCTTCCCTGTATCACTGACAAAACAGACTGCAGAGTGTATTGAATCACCAGAAGCTCTAAATAACTGATGTGAGATCGCTTTAGGTGTGCTTCCCATACAGATCCCACACAAAGGCTATTGATGCGTGCCCCCCCACCCCACAGCAAGGTGTCTGTGGATAGAGTGATGGTAGGTGTGGGCAAAAGGAAGGGTGCCCTTGCTAAAAGATTCTGAACCTCCTCCCTCCACACAAGCAAATGTCTCACGCCTGGGGGTATCAGCAGTAGTTTGGATTGAAGTTGTTTGGAGGGTTTGAAAGTCCTTATGAACCAAAGCTGTAAAGGTCGCATGCAAAGTTTCGCAAGTGGCAAGACACTCGTCGTAGCTGCCATGAGTCCTAGTAACTTTTACACCTCCAGGGCTGAGACCACCAGTAATAACGGAAGAGAGTGGACCAGAAATGCCAGAGTGTGGGCACGAAGAGGGAGGAACGCCCTGCCTACTGTAGAATCGATCATTGCCCCTATAAAGTTTGCTCGTTGGGACGGGGTCAGGCATGATTTTTTGTAGTTGATACAAAGACCCAGTCTTTTGAGGAGATCTAGGGTCAGCTGTACACAGTTCGACAAAAGGCTCTCGGACCCTGCTACCAGGAGCCAGTCGTCTATGTAGGGAAAAACCAGGACCCCCTGAAACCTCAGGTGAGCCACCACCGCCACCATCGTCTTGGTGAATACCCTGGGCACCATCAAGTGACCGAATGATAAAGCAGTGTACTGGTAATGGTGCTCTCCTACGGTAAAGTGGAGGAACCGTCTGTGTGTGGAGGAAGATGCTGAGGTGAAAGTAAGCACCTTGCAGGTCGATCGTGGCCCCCTGGCTCTAGAAGAGGGAGTATGCTTTGGAGAGACGTCATTCTGAATTTGTGATATACTACGAATTTGTTGAGAGCTCTGAGATCTAGAATGGGATGAAGACCTTCGTCTTTCTTGGGAACCATGAAGTACCAGGAGTAAAACCCCTTTCCCCTCTCTGTGGGGGGAATGACCTCTATGGCTCCTGTTCCTAGCAATTGTTGGACTTCTTGTTGGAGAGCCAACGATGTTGCGGTCTGGATGAAGATCGAAGTGGAGGGCATCTGAACCCATTCTACTGCATAGCCCCTGGTGACGATGGAGAGCACCCACACGTCTGATGTTATCTGGCTTCACGCAGGATAGAAGGAGCCAAGACAGGTGGTCAAGAGTGATGAGGAAGGGCGGGGGGCAGGCATCAGTGGCTGGTGGCTGCTGGGAGAGTCAAAGACCCTCTTTAGGGTTTTTTTGCTGCCTTGATCATGCCCCGATGCGGAGCCTGATGGAACGTAGGCTTCTGGGAATAAGGGGTTCTGGACAAGGATTGAGAGTGTCTAGATTTCCAAGAATCATCTGGGGACTGCCTATTGTATGGCCTCCTGCTGTTTCGGGACCACGTCTTGGATTGCTGGGGCCGGTACGAAGGGGAGACTCCCAGGCTCTGGGATGCTTTGAGATTCTTGTCCATCTCCTGTAGAACAGATTCAGCGGTGGAGTGAAAGTCTTTTGACCATCGAATGGTAAATCCTCAGTGAGAGCTTCGGTGTCCATCTGGAGAGACGTGGTGCGAAGCCAGGAGTGATGGTGGAGGGCAATGGCAGATGACATCATCTTGGAGCTGGTATCCAGGCTGTGCTTCGCAGAATTGATTACTTGCTTGGCCAGTATCATGTCCTTCTTCTGTATTCTCCTGGCCTCATTGTAATGTTGTGCAGGGAGCCATGCCAAGAGGGGTGACAATTGTTCCCAAAGAGAATACTGGTCCCGTGCAGGCAATATAGTTTGATAATATTAGCGTCCCATGCAGGCAATATAGTTTGATGTTTTCGCACCCAGGGTGCCTGCCGAGTAAAATCTTCTCCCAAATGCATCCAGCTTCTTGCTTTCTTTGTCCGCAGGTGCAGAGTGCATCTTCTTGCTCTTACTGGAGACAGTGACTACCATGGAGTTAGGTTTAGGGTGGGAGCAGAAGAATTCTGCTCCTGCCTCTTAGATCTTGTACGTGTGGTCCAGTCATCTGGTAGAGACTGAGGTGGATACAGGTTTGTCCCAGTGGGACTTGACCACTTGGAGTAAGACCTGAGTCATGGGGAGAGCAACCACCATCTAAGTATCTAGCTGTATAATGTCAAAAACGGCATTGGTGACTTGGGGTTGAAGTTGGGAGATGGCAATTCCCAATGAATGAGCCATCCTCTTAATTAAGTCCCTGTAGGAGCAGAGATCCTCCAAGGGTGATATAGGAAGATCTTCAGCCACCTGTTGACTAAGAGAAGGGCCTGAAGGGGTGATCAGCATGCCAGAATCCTCCTCCGAGTTATTTCCTGTGGAGTGAGACAAGCCTTCTTCTCCTGACAACGTGTGCGTCGGGTCGACCTGCATTGGGGATGGTGTAGGAATCGTTTGCTGTGATTGTGTCACTGTCGACCTTGGTGGAGTTGGCTTCGATTCCTTCCATGAAGGGGGGGCCATTGGCATCGATGGGGTCTCGCAGGCCTTTGGCGGTGTCGGTATCATTGCAGTACGGTTCTGAACAGGAGAGCAGTAATGGCAGGAGGCACTCGATTGCTGGTCCCAATCCACCAGCCTATTCTGGTTCAGCCACAGGAACACCGTGGCCAATGGCAATGTGCTGTACAGGTATTGCAGTTGTCTATGGTCCCATGGAATCATCTTGGTCGACTGTGGAATGGTGAAGGCGGGTGGAGGTTGGTCGCGAGGGGATCAATCCCAAGAACTTGAGGACGGGCTGCTGTGGTGGGAAGATGAACAGTCCCATCTGCACCTGGATCTGTGCTGGTGTTGATGACCTGTATCAATGAGTGAGTGGGAGTGAGACCAGTTGGAGGCTGAGGACCTGGAGATCCGATGGGATGCTTTTTGGTGGGAAGGGATCTCTTCAACTTCCAATCCCAAGAAGGAAAGACCACCTGGTATCGGTCTGCGCACCAGATAATCTGTTTGGTGAACTGGCGAATTGAGTAGCATGATAGGCGGTATCTCAGGAACCATCTACGAGTTCGGTGAAACAGAGTGAGGCAAGGGAGTATCAGCCTGCACGTTAGAGCTCAGTGCTGCACTCATCGGAGTGGACTTTGAGTAAGACGTGCGCTTCACATTAGTATGACTCTTTGACTCCTTTTTCTTGGAAGCCGGGGTCGAGGACACTGATGAAATGGTCGGTGTGGGCGGCTTCAGTGCCGAAGTCCCAGCAATGGGGGAGGTGGCACCCAAGGATTCCGGTGCTCTGGACTGATCTTTCAGTGTCAATTGATACTGATCCCTCAGTGTCAATTGAGGTCGATCATCCAATGCTGACTTTGTGGGTACCTCAGTCGGTGTAGATGTCATCACCCTGGGTCACAGAGCTGATTCCAAATGAGCTGCTTGAAGTCTGGTCGCTCTGTTTTTCTGCCTCTGAGTCGAAAATTTGGCACAGTAGACACAGAAAGGGCCAGCTTGAGGTGCTTCTGAGCCCTAGGTGGGGTGCAGATGCCAACCTCCCGGTGGGGCCTGGGGTCTTTGCTCTGGCCACCTCCTCCTACACCCGAGGGGGAAGGAGGAGGGTGGGTGAGCTGCGGTGCCACCTCCTGCGCCCTGGCCCGCCAGCTGGGCGTCCTTTTATTGGTGGCAGCGGGCGGCAGCAGCAAGTCCCTGCTGGCCGCTGCCATGCCACCGAAGGGGGAGGGCAGGTGAGCTGCAGCGCCGCGTCCTGTGCCCCGGCTGGCCATTCTCCAGTGCCAGCGAGTCCCCACACTGGCCACCGCCTCCTCCTCCAGCCATCCCACCAGCCCGGCTCTCGCCCGCCACTCACCCATGTCCCTGGTCACTGTCGACCTTGGTGGTCAGTGTGGGCAGTTTCAGCTGCCCGCCACTGCTTCCCAATCGACCGACTGACCATGATGATGATGCTGCTGCTGCTGTGGGGCAGCGGCGGCAGCAGCGGCGCAAGTGACAGTGGCTCCCGCCCGGCTCCGGCCACCACCGCTCCTGCTGGGGCCGCCTCTCGTGCCTTGTCCCGCCACTGCCACCAGCAACAGCAGCAGTCCCAGCTCCATGGCAGAGCGCCGCTCCCGCAGCCTTCATGGGACCTGTAGCCCTGCCGCCACCTCCTCCTGTGCCCCGGTCGGGCATCTTTTTACTGGTGGTGGCGGGCGGCGGCAGTGAGTCCCCGTTGGCCACCACCATGCTGCCGAGGGGGGAGGGCGGGAGATCTGGGGGGGGCGCCGGAGTGCCCCAGCCCGGGCACTTTGGTGCCCAAGGGCTGGCGCGCCCTAGGCGAGTGCCTAGTTCGCCTAGTGGGCGAGCTGGCCCTGGACACAGATGTCAGTCCTATGAGCCTCACCCAGTCAGAGAAAGCACAAGTGGCCATTGGGTGGTGCAAGCTTGGACCCACACTAGGTACAGTGCTTGAAAAAACCCCACTGCTTTGCCATAGAAGGGAAGCAAAGCGGTAGAAGAAAAGTGGGGGGTCCAACCTAAGTCAGTCAGAAAAAATAAACAAAAGTAACTTTTTTTAAAGAAGTCAAAGGAAAATGAAGAGAAAGGTGAGCAGAAGAAACAAACAAAAAAAAGGACTACAGGAAAGGAAAAACTGTCCCTAACAACAAGAAAGTTCCCTGACCAAAGCAGATCTAGTGATCAGCATGGCAGTCAGAAGAGAACTGGTGGGATACTGGGGCCCCGTCCTCTGGCATGCATGATTGGAGTTCCTGCGCATGCTTGGAGTGGGGCTCCGGATCCTTTCGAGCTTGATAGAAGTTTCCGGAATCAGAGTCGGCACAGTCGCCTAACCTACAGGTGTGATGCATACAGACCACGATGAAGATCAGTAATTTGAGAGGCTGTATTGTTGAGGGAGGCATCACCTCCAATAGAAGGCATTTTGGAGAGGTGGACTTCTCATGTCGGGAGGAGTCATGCCATGGGCTCCGAGGTTTCCCTAAGCCCTTCATGGGGTTTGTCTGCCTTTGGACCCTTATCCTTCCTATATTTCTTGGCAGGAGTGGAGGACTTCAACTTGGAAGCTGAGCCCCAGTGTTTTGCTGGGTGGTCAGTGTCAGAATGGGCTTAGGGAATGTCCCGATGTTGACTGGCCAATCAACATAGATGGCTGGCCCAAAGTATCGACCTGAGATGACACAGTCGAAGCCATCAGGATGGGAGAAAGCACCAATTCAAGTAATGCTGCCTGAAGATGCACTGCTTGATTCTTTCTTGTTTGTTCTGAGAATTTTGTGCAATGGGAGCACAACTCGGTTCAATGAGTTTTACCAAGGCACAGCAAGCAGAGGGAGTGGCCATCACACGGTGGAATTTTACTCCCGCCCTTCATTCAGCTCTTGAAAAAGTCCCAACATCTTTCCATAAGCCAGGGCAGAGGAATTGAACTCATTTTTTATGAGGGTTAAATCTGACATAAATGTCACTTTGTTGGGATGGGTCACATGTGCCATAAAATGTAATGCCTGGTACCAGAGATATAAACTATATAAAGGACAGCAGCTGGTAAGCTCCGAGTTGGTGTATCCTCACTGCAAGACCCCATTGGCTGGGAGGGGGGTACAAAGGAAAACCCATATCAGAGGACTGGCGATGACTGATGCTGATGACATTGTTCCACCATGCTACAATCGAAGTGGCTCTGCCCACTCCCCCGGGCAGTCTCCTGTTCCCTCCCTTGCACTAGTTGCTCGTGGGCAACATAAGAGCCCTGGATAGGCCGGTTTTGGCTCCCAGGCGTTATGATTGACACCCCTGAGCTAGGGGGTTATGGAGGGGAGGTAAGGCGGGAAGGGGTGCCCTGGGTGGGGTGAAGTCTTGGAGAGGTTTACTCACTCTTACTTCCCTTTCTCCTCCCCCTTTGAAAACAAGATAGGGATGAGAGAAACCAAAAGGTTGATGAAAAAATCTAAGAGAATGAAGAGAAATTGAGAAAAAAGTTAGATTCACTGACTGTGGTGTTGGAGATCAACCAAACAGCGCAGTAGTCAGAAGAGAACTGGCAGGATGTCCGCTACCATCCCAGCAAGCATGTGTGGTAGGGGTCCTGTGCACAACACTGGGAAAAGGGTGCGGAAATTCTTTCCAGCTTGATAGGTTACCAATTGGGATCAGTGCAGGCACCCTAATCCCATGAGTGTGATGCACAGAGACCACAAAGAAGAATGGAAGACTCTATGGGAGCTTTCATGGAAAGAGACAAAGAAACAGTGGGGAAGACAAAATGAGATATCCCTTGCAGGACTCCTGCTTTTGTATTCCCATTATACAAACATTAAAGGCCAAACAGTTCAAAACTACAACTGATTCATATAATAAACTCATATTTTTTACTTACCCATAAACCAATAGATTCTTTTCTACCCTAAAGCATTCACTCCTTGCATAACCTTGGGATTTGTCCTGTGGTCTACGAGGTTTTATACTAGGCTTTTCTTCTGAATCACTTTCCAGATCTGAAAATTCCATCAGCTCATCTTCTTTGACTGCGCTGTATAGTCTAGTTTGCTTTCTTACTCTTGGTGTATCAATAACCAGGTTGTTCTAAATAAAAAAGAAAAGGGTTGATATTTCCCCCCATAAGCATTTACATGTATTTTAGTGGTTTAAATGAACTGGTAGTTCAAAACTCTCACCCGTCCATTTAAGGCATCAATATCCAACTCAGCTTTTTTTGCCCACTTCTGCCAGAAGTTAGGGTCATCTAAAGAAATGTCTGTCCTGTTACCAGATGCAACAAAACTAGCCTAGAACAACACAATAAATATGTTAACACATTTTTCTGCATTTATTCACTTAATTTCAATTTTTAAATCTATTGTAAGACAGTATAATCAATAAACCTACAATTTTACATCACAAGGAACTATTGATCAACCAAAAATGGAGGTCAGTCTGCAGTGCTGCTGTTGTTCAGTACACCTTTGGGATAGGGAGGCTGAGGTTCAAGGACAGAAACTGAATGTTCCTTACTGTCATTAGGAAGAAATAGCTAAACTAGTCTGAGTCTTTGGTAGATGTAGACAGTTTCTTCCCAAACACAGAATTATCATTTGGAAGAAAAATGGCTATGGGAGTGTCATGTGAATACAAGTAGAGTGCTTTGCTCCCTTCTTTGGTGTCATAAACAAAACTGCCAGGATAGGACCTAAAGAGGGTGATGATTGATTTCAATACTGTAACATCTCTTCTTTGCAGGGATCTCTAAACTGTTATTGACAGAGTACAGATTTATTTCAAGCTATAATGAAACAAGTGCCACTGACTGCTGTCCAAAGCACAGAACTTCTCAATAAGGGATCCCAGTGTTTTGCATGAATTAAACATAATGTGAAATTTTCCATAAGATTTAGATAATCTGGCTTGGATCCAGCAGATTTCCACAGCCAGAAAGTGGGGAGAAACGTTTGCTGATTCCCCCCTCCCACTGCAGATCTGATTCCCCCCGTGCTGTTCCTAGAAGTTCCATTCCCCAAGAAACAGTAGCTTTATTAGTTTGGGCTGCAGTAGGAGAGGGGAAGCATGAAAGTTGTGCTCCACTGACAGAAATCTTGTCCATCAGCAGAAGTTTCCAACAGATCTAAGCCTCTGTCTGCTAAAACTCTCAACTCATGGTGACCTGCTGAGTTCACCAATACTTAATGTGGAGCACCTGTCTTTCACACCATATCTATGGTGCCTCACACTTGTGTAAGCCTGAGACTCTAGATTTTGTTTGGGTATAGTGAGACCCTGGGTCTTGCTTGTATGCTAGAGGTTCCAAAATCATACCTAGGTTTGTATTTCTTAAACACATGAAACCACAGCAAAGATCTTTTAACATATACTTGCACTCATAACAAGAAATGTATCACATTCAATGCTCACCTTTGCAAATGTAGAGCCTTTCCCCTCAGACTCAATAGTGATTGTGTGTGTGCGCCTCAAAAGAATCTGATCTATATCCTCCTCACAGAATTTAGACCCTTCATCTTCTTCATCCATAAGAGCACCATAAGCCCCTTTCCGCAAAAGATCCTCTATTTCTTTTTAGAAAGCTGCTGTACCTGTAAGTATGAGGGGGGGTCATCTTTTAAAAAATGATTATAGTTATCCCATAACACACAGCATTTTTTTAATCTCTTCAAAGTACAACGAGCTTAAACAGTTGAAAGCCATATGATTCCTTGTGTTGGAAAAAAGGAACATGTTGTGAAAATTTCCATGAAAACATTCAGTTATAGAATCAGTTTCTTTTAGATTAGGATGGGTAATTGTGTTAGTCTGTCTGTAGCAGTAGAAAAGAGCAAGGGTCCAGTAGCACCTTAAAGACTAACAAAATTTGTGGCAGGGTATGAGCTTTCGTGAGTCACTGCTCACTTCTTCAAATTAGTCTTTAAGTTTCTCTTAGGTAAAGCTATAATATATAGAAAGCACACTACAAATTTATTTTTTAAATCTCTCTCTATATATATTATTTATAATCTCACCCCATTTGTTGCATTCTCTCTTCCACTCATGGACTGAAGCACAGCTTTATCAAGGCCAAGTTTTAAACTTGCTTTGTCAAACATTTCCCTTTCGTAAGAATTCCTTGTTATTAGCCTATAAATCTTCACAGACTTGCTCTGTCCTATCCTGTGACATCGAGCCTGAGCCTGGAAAATTATGAAAGAGGATTCAGTTTGTGCATCAAAGAAAAATAAGGATGTAGGATATATAAACTTCAGAACAATTCTTAGATCAAATAATAATCTGGAAGAATACAGGTGCACACACTTCAAATTCAGCATATTTCCCAAGAGATAAATTTCTTTTTGAAAAGCATTAAGGAAAATGTTTATGACAATTGCCTATTTACAGTATTACCTGGAGATCATTTTGAGGGTTCCAATCAGAATCAAAGATGATGCAGGTATCTGCAGCAGTAAGATTAATTCCTAAACCACCTGCTCTCGTACATAGCAGGAACACAAATCTGTCAGAATCAGGTCTAGAAAACCTATCAATAGCTGCCTGACGAAGGTTTCCTCTTACTCTGCCATCAATACGTTCATAAGGATACCTGGGGAAACAGAGAAACCATTATCAGCAAAGCCTAAGGAAAAGGATACTGTCTATGCCAAAAATGTCAAAGAGAAACCAGTATTCTGATTTGGAATAAATTATGCAAATTACTTCACTTTTTTCTTCTGATTAACTATTTGGCCCTTTTCTGATTAGCTCTGGAAACTTTCAATCAGGGTGTAAGTGGTAAATTGAGGCAAATGGAAATGGAGGGGGAGAGAGTTCTACAGAAGACCTTCCAACAGTCCTACTTTTTCACATTTTCAAAATTTACTTCACAGTCACAGGGGAAAGAAACTGGCTTCTCTAAAAATGGAATTCCTCAGTATTCTGAGTCGTAAATCAAATTTTAGATCCTAAATGCACCAAACACACTCAACTGGCTGTAAGCTGCATTACACCACTTAGCTTTCCTGTAGTATTTCACTCAATATTAGATACTGAAACACTGTTACAAGATCAACGGAATAATAAAGGTAGAAAAAAATCTTTAAGCAGCTTTGTATAATAGTGAAAACTTCTACCCTACAGAACTTCATTCAAATTGAAAACAAGTTTTTGTTCTATTCATAATCTGTATTCGCTGTTTAAAAAATCTAGCCATAAATGAAAAGGTGGTTTATTATGGTTATGACCTAAAGGTTAGACACAACTAATGGCATAATTATTGCTATACCTATACAAACACCATTTTCCCAGTTCATAATGTTAAGTGCCTTTGTTTCATTGTTTCCTCTTTTTGCAATACAGGTTAAATACTTGATAGCATATTAAATAAATGCTGTTTTCTAGAACCAGATTATATTGTTGTTCTCACCGTCTTTGAATTAGGTAGTCTTCCAGTATGTCCAAGCAGCGCACCATCTGGGAAAAGATAAGCACCCTGTGGCCACCAGCCTTCAGTTTTGGCAGCAACTTGTCAATCAGCACTAGCTTGCCAGCAGCCTGGATCATTGCCTGGAGCTGAAAATCTGGAGAGTCGGGATTGTGTGTTTCTTTAAACTCTTCCAAAATTTTCTCTTCAGCACCTGCAGAGATTGGACAGCAATATGTGAATACTCTAAAGATTTTATTCATAAAACCAGGAACTTGCCACCAGTTCCCTACACAGATTCTAAGAGTTTTATAGGTGAAGAAATATTTACATAGCTGCATTTGCTTACCTAAAAATAACATGGGGAAAAAATAAGCACAAATGAACAATAAAAGCAAAGCTTCCAGCAAACAAGTTTCACAACAACACAGAAGTGCCAAGCCAGAAGTCATAACAAATTACGGGACAAAGTGTGATGGAATAATTAATTAGGAAATTAAGGACATAAAGACAACATCTAACAGCTAGGTGAAAGATGTAATGGCAAAACCAATTTCTGTTCAAGAAGTGTCTGTAATATAGCAGTCAAGAGTGCAACAGTAGTAGTTTCTCACAGAAGCCACATTCTGATGTGATATAAATTTTAATTTGAATACTCTGATAGAATCTCTGTGAGGGAGATACTAAGAGCCAAAATGAATATTGTTAGACTACAGTGACAGTGGGGATATCCCCATGAGAAAATCCTACAGCCACAACATAGAAAAACAAAGGTGAAAGAGACATAGACCATAGTTGCTCCAATCTTACAGTCTAATACTGAAGTCGGCTAAATATGAGGATACTTGAATTCAGCAAATGGAGCTGTGAATGGGCAAGACAGATCTTTCAGCGAACCTGAAAAACATTCCAGGTTTGCAAACAAAATTTGAAATCTAGAACCCCCACATGTTGAAGGGTTTAAAAAGGCCCAAGGAGCACCTGCAGCTTTAAGCAATGGATTCCCTTAGTGGCTGTTGCTGGGCAACCACAGATTCCAGGCTTGGTTCTGTTAGTAAAAGGCAGGGCCCTTTCTAGGCTTAGTTTAGCCTTTGAGGAAGGACTCATTGGGGCTAGGCCTGGATAAGGTTGCCAGCTGCAGATTGGGAAATTCCTGGAGATTTTGCAATGGATTCTGAGGGCATGGTTTGGCAAGAAGAGAGGCTTTAGCTCTAGAGCAGTCATGAAGTATAGAAAGAGAAGAGGATATGAGGTTGCCAGGAGGAGGAAAAGATGAAATAGTGCAGGGAGGGGTATACATGATGGAAAGAGGAAATAGTGCAGGGAAGGGCATACAGTGTCCCCCAAATCCTTGACGGTTTCCTACCATGCAAGTGGGCCTGGCCCAGTGGTTGGCACCACACAACTGGACCACAGTTTTCCTAGGTAGAAGTTGCTGGGTAGGGGGACGGAAAAGCTTAAGACAGAGAGGCAGATCAAAGTAGATTGGCTGTTGGTTGAGAAAGGAGATAGGGTTACCAACATCAGGTTAGGAAATACCTGGAGGTTTGGGGGTTGGAGCCTGGGGAGGGTGAGGTCTGAGGAGGAGAAGGAACTCAGAAGGCTATAATGCCATAGACTCTAACCCCAAAGCAGCCATTTCCTCCATGGGAACAAGGGTTGCCAAAAACCAGGTGGGGGCTGGAGATTGCTCTCCAGATGACAGTGATCAGTTCCCCTGGAGAAATGGATGCTTTGGAAGTCGGACTCTATGGCATTATATCCTGCTGAGATCGCTTCCCTCCCCAAACCTTGTTTTCCAAGGCTCTACCCTCAAATCTCCAGGAATTTCCCAACCTGGAGCTGGCAACCATAAGGAGAGAAGAAAGCAGGAAAAGGGGATATTTTATAGGGGCTTTCAGGGAAGGGAAAGAGGAAATAATGGGGCAGGGGGGAATGATATGCCTTCCACAAGTCCTAGTGAGTTCTCAGTTGTACTTCACTAATTGTGAATTTGTACCTCATCAGAATGCAGAGAGAATCTGGAAGAATTGCCCTGCTGAGAGGCTGCATGAAGAAGGTTTAGTTGGATTTTAAAATCACACATAAAGCTACCGAACTGCTTAAAAGTAGTCTGTGTTCTTATACATTATTGTACATAATTTGTCTTACTAACGTGAAAGTAGTACATAAAAAGGACATATCTTAGCTGAGAAAAAACATGCTCATTTTCAATAGCGTGTGAATGACACTTTTCTGTAAGTAACATTCAGACAACTGTAGTACACAAAATCAAAGCAATCCTTTTTCAGTTAGCATGCAGGCCTATGCATCATGTTCACTAATATTTCAATTTTAGCGTAGCAGGTTTACAGCTCGAGGGTGCTGTTCGATCCAAAACTAAAACTGGGTGTTTAGATTTCTTCTAAAACCTTAATGGGAAAATGTAGTATCACAAGAGATAAGCAAATAGGATAAACTTATCAGATCAGGACAATGACAACTGATTTGAGGACACAAAAGAGGTGGCCTCAATATGATGATGGTGCCAGCTAGAGGCAAGATACAGCCATTCACATAAACCTGGTGAGTCCTTTTGGTAGGAACTAAAGTAGTAATTGGTACACTCAGCATCAAGGTCACATAATTTGTCATACCACCAAAAAAACTTCCCCATGTTAAAGCTGCACAAATTACAGAGGTAGTTTATCCTCAAACCAGTACAGTAACTGTCAGGGGACTTGGTTGGTGGCTTGGTGCAATGTTGCACGAGATTCCCTACAAATCCAACATGACAGCTTAGATCTCATAAGATCATGAGATCTTGTCCATAGTTACGGGATTGCCAGGTAGCCCCATGCACCATCACTGATGATCTTACAGTAAGTACTAATATATTTAAATGTATTCAACTTGACTCTTGTTGAGACCAAAGGAGGGGGCAAAGGACTGGTACGGGATATGTATAATGTTCTGCAGAAGCTGGAAATTGTGACTGAATGATACTTGCAAAGTCTGCATCCTGAGTTGTGTAAAAGGAATGACAGCGGTAGCTAAGGCCATGAGACCCAGAAGGTGCTGTTTGGCAATGACAGGAGACAAACTAGTCTGCAAGTTGCTTAACAGTGTAAACACTCTGTGATGAGGTAGAAAGGTACATGCACAAATAGAATCTAGGATGGTTTCTACTAATTGGACACATCTTCTAAGGTAAAAGGTAAGGTAATACTTGCTACACGAACCTGAACCCCAGTTCCACCAGAAGACAAAGTATGATGCAAATATATTTCATGAAAGAAAAGTGGTCGTTCTCCATGAGGAGCCAGTCATCTATGTAGGGAAAGATGGTGATTCCCTCATGAGGGAGATAACTTAGTAACTCTGCCATTTAGTTTTTGAATACCTTTGGGGTTGCTTGGTAACTAAATGGGGAGGACTTAATACTAATAAAACAAAGTCTGAGTCCAGTGGCACCTTTAAGACCAATAAAGTTTTATTCAAGGTATGAGCTTTCGAGTTCATGAATACTTCCTCAGATCTGGGCTGCAGGAGGTCCCCAGCCAGCCCCAGGATAGGACTGGCTGTTGAAAAAAAATGGTATTTTTCTTATCGGGGCTATTGGATCCTCCAAAATTTGGGGTTTCTGAAAAATCCCAGATCCAAATATTGTATTGGCATTGGAATCTGGATTTTTTTGGAAATCCTGAAATTTTTTCAGGTCCAATAGACCTGTACCAAAAAATACCAATTAAAAAAAAGCTGAACACCCCTAGTCTGGGGGGAAACAGATTTTACAGCATCCTTCTGCTGTAACGACATGATCTCTTCCAAAACTCTGGGATTCAGACTGACAACCACTGTTAGGAGAAGGGAGATAAATTCTGTACTGTAGTCTATATGCATGATGGTTGGAAGCCAGCTAGCTAGAATAACTTGCTCCCATGCTTGAGATCTCAACTGCAGTGTGGAATGCTCAGAAGGAGAAGTTTGTATGAACAATCAAAGACTCTGCTTGGATACACATGATGGTTTGAAGTGCCAAGAGATGTGCCGTGCTTTGGAGAAAGAATTGTGGAATGCATTTGAGTAGCATTTGTGAGTTGACAACTGACTACTTAAGGAGCAGCATGTATGGTTTTGTAGAGGTCCCTAAAATCAGTGTCTTTGAGGGTGGTTGGTATCTGAAGTGAGTCCCATGGAGCAGGCTGTTTACCCTGACTTTTAGACATGATCTAAAGGATCCTTTGCCTTGATGTTAAAATCCTCCTCATCACCAGAAGGTAGGACATGGATCCTTACTTTGCCCTCAGAGGTGAGGGTGATGAAGTGTGGGGAATAGCAGTCACCAAAGTCTTAGATCTGAAATTTTATTAATGTACTGTTTTAGGTGCGGGGTCTCATTCTGAAACATTCTTGCCCTTCTTGTTGTTCTGAGGGCAAGATCTTTTTTTGTCCTGTGAACAATTATCCAGCAAGGGAGATATTTTTTCTTAAGAAATACTCATACTTAGGTAGTTTGCCATCCTTAGTGACTGTTCTGTCAATAAAGACAGCTTGTGATCCATGCCACTGAGTTTACTATCTTCCTTATCTGTCTGTCATTCTATTTCAATCTATAAGAAGAACTGTTCCTCAGATTGAAGCATTACTCGAAGTGTGTGCTCCATGTAATATATATATATATATATATATATGGTGGAAATTCAAGAATATGAGGCCTATTTATGGAAGGAAGCAAGCAGCGGAGTCCCACAAAGATCAGTACTGGGGCTGGTACTATTAAATTTGTTCATAAATCTGATCTGGAACTAGGAGTGAGCAGTACAGTGGCCAAGTCTGTAAATGACACAACATTATTCAGGATGCTGAAAACAAAGTATGACTGTGAAGAGCTGCAGGAGGATCTCCACAAATTGGGAGAGTGGGTGACAATTATTTATTTATTTATTATTTTGATTTATAGCCCGCCCTCCCTGCAAGCGGGCTCAGGGCGGCTTAAAAATAGGGCATATGCCAATACATAAACAAGTTAAAAACATAAAAACAATCATTTACACTATAGGTGCTCTAGATGTTTTGGTTTTCAGTAAAAGAAGGCATCTTAAAGATGGTACTCCCAGTTCAGTGGTATCAGCTCTACACAGCACTGTCACTCACTCCTAACAGGGCCAATTAGTAATGATGTTAAAGATAGTGATGGTAAAATAGCAGTGGTAAAAACTAGTGGCAGCTCCTACTCAAACGCCTGGCGGAAGAGCTCCGTCTTGCAGGCTCCGCAGAACTGTGCAAGGTCCCGCAGGGCCCAGATCTCCTCTGGGAGCTCATTCCACCAGGTAGGAGCCACCACCAAAAAGGCCCTGGTCCTGGTTGCAGCAAGCCTGGCCTCCTTGGGGCCTGGCATCACCAGGAAATGTTGTGTCCCCGACCGTAGTGCCCATTGGGGAACAAAGGCGGTCCCCTTAGGTATGTCGGACCCCAGCTATATAGGGCTTTAAAGGTAAGAACCAGCACTTCGAAGTGAATCCAGTACGCTATTGGCAGCCAGTGCAGTGCTTTCAGCACAAGCTGGATGTGCTCTTGCCTAAGAAGGCTCATCAACAGCTTGGCTGCAGCATTCTGCACCAGCTGTAGGTTCCAGATTTGCAACAAAGGTAGCCCCATGTAGAGAGCATTACAGTAGTCTAGCCTAGAGGTGACCGTCGCATGGATTACTGTGGCCAGGTCATCATGGTCGAGAAAGAGGACCAACTGCCGAGCCAGCCGAAGATGGTAAAAGGCTAACTTAGCAGTGGCTGCCACCTGGGCCTTCATAGTTAACGAGGAGTCCAGGAGCACTCCCAAACTCCTAACCTCCGGCGCTGGCACCAAAGACACCCCATTGAAGGTCAGGAGGGGGAGCCTCAGGCCTGAACTGCAGCGACTCAGGTCCAGGACCTCCGTCATCACTGGGTTTAACTTCAGCCAACTCAGTCGGAGCCACCAAGCCACGGCTTGGAACGTCTGGTGCATATCTTCTGGGCTGGAGTCCGACCGGCCGCCCAACATCAGATAGCCCATACCTCCGGACAATCTGGACAAGGGGGTGCATATAGATGTTAAACAACACTGAGGAAAGCACCGCCCCTTGAGGCACCCCACATTCAAGAGGGTGTCTCCGGGACTACTGTTCCCCTATCACCACCCTTTGTCCACGACCTTGGAGAAAAGAGGCAAGCCATTGAAGGACGAGTCCCTGAATCCTCACATCGGCAAGGTGGTGGGTCAGCAACTGGTGGTCAACCATATCGAATGTGGCTGACAGATCTAACAGCAACAGTGCCGCCACACCACCCCGATCCAGATGCCTTCAGAGGTCGTCAGTAAGAGCGACTAGTACTGCCTCCATCTCATGCCCCAGGCGAAAGCCGGACTGGAAAGGATCCAAATGGCAAATGAAGTTCAGTGTTAGTAAGAGTAAGGTGATGTGCACTGGGACAAAAAATCCCAACTTCAAGTATAGTCTAGTAGGGTCTGAACTTGCTGAGACCAAGAAGGAAAAAGATCTTAAGGTTGTAGCAGATAGCTCAATTAAAGTGTCAACCCAGTGTGCTGCAGCAGTAAAACAATGCAAACTCTATGTTAGGGATTATTAGGAAAGGGATTGAAAATAAAACAGCCAATATTATAATACCCCATACAGATCCATGGTGCGGCCTCATTTGGAATACTATGTACATTTCTGGTCACCATATCACAAAAAGGACATTGCAGAGCTGGAAAAAGAGGGCAACCAAGATTATTAGGGAGTTGGAGCACCTTCCATATGAGGAAAAACTGAAGAGTTTGGGACTTTTCAGTTTAGAAAAGAGATGACTATAGTGGGACATGGTAGAGTTTTATAAATTATGCATTGAGTGGAAAGAGTTGGCAAAGAGAAAATTTTCTCCCTCTCCCAAAATACCAGAATTCAGGGGCATCAAACAAAGCTGATAGGCAATACATCCAGGACAGACAAAAGGAAATACTTCTTTACAAGGTGAGTTATTACAATGTGAACTCTGCTGCCAGAAGATGTAGTGATGGCCACAGGCAGAGACAACTTTAAAAGGGACCTGGAAAGACTAATGGATGATAAATCTATCAGTAAACCTCTGAATACCAGTGCCAAGAGTCAACACCAGAGAAAAGCCTCTATGCCCTGTTGCTGGACCTCCAGAAGAACTGGTTGTCTACTGTGTAAGACAGGATGCTGGACTAGATGGACCACTGGCCTGTTCCAGTAGGGATCTTCTTATGTTCTTATCATGGTATCCCTATTTTATTTATGCATATTTAATTATACAGATGTCCATCTTATGACACAGTTCCAGTTCCAGAACCTGTGTAGTTCTGGTGCAACTAAATCCTTAACAGGGACAAGCTTCTCAAGCAATAGTCATGAATTTTATTCATCTGTTTGAAGAATCTGTATGCCCATCTTTGTCTTGTTCACCTCAGGACCCAAAGCATGTAACAATAGAAAAGTCATTTGATCATTTAAGACAGCATAAAATACTAAAAACTAATCTAAAAACACTGTATGCCCCTATCAGCAGGGTATTTCCCTTCTGCCCAGGCTCTAGCTGGCCCAAAGCTCTTGAGAATAACTGTTTGGCAACCCTGCCAGAAAGCCAGGAGTCCCCCTCTGAACTCCTTTGGAAGGGTGCTCCAGAAGTTCCACTTAAAAAAAGCTTGAGGCCAGACTTTTGCCAAAAGTACCTTAGACAAAGGGGGGTTCTGACAACAGACCTTACTGGGAAGACCAAAGCTGCCACATGGGAATATGCAGGGAGAGGTGATTCTTTAAGTTTGTTGACTCCAGTTCATTAAAGGCGTGAAAGGAGGTAATTTAAGGAGTAACCACAAGCCTTTTTATTAGTTCTATAGTACTGTTAATATGAAACATGTTTCACAGCATTTATCCAAGTCATTCCTAAAACAGCATATTAGGGCAAACACATTTAATAGCTCATAAAAAGTAACACTAACCAGTATCCCTTATTCCATAACTCTGTTTGGATTAGCAACAGGTAGGCAACATTAAATAGTTCTTGGCATTAAGCTCTGAAGGTAGTTTGCATATTCCCCAGAGGGTTCATTCTCAATGACAGACTGTAACCTCACCCCCATTTTCTGCATTCACAATCATAAATATTTATTTTTACCTTGTGTCCCTTCATTTCCTCACAGATTGTTTCTTTGTACAATACTGTACAAACATTCAGTGCAGTGAACTTGAACCAAGAAGATACGAATTCTTTTAAAAGGGATTCTTCTAGCCTAACTTATCACACAAGGCTATCATAAGAATAAAATGGAATAACCCCAGGAGGTTGTGCACACTCTGTTTATAACATATTTGTTCATGATGGGCATGAATTTGTCTTGTTCTGGTCACACATTCCCTCCTTCTCCTCTCATCTATGAAGCACAATGTAAGATCTACTTTTGGAAGTTTTATATGCCATGCCTTCCAAATAGTTAAATTGGAGTTTGTTTCTTGCTCACAAACTAGGAATCTTCTGGTTGGTGGGGAACAAATTCCAGATTATCCAAATATCAGCATTCAGACAGTGCAACAAACTGGACCTTAACTGAAGACTTCCAACATTAGAAACTTTCAGTCATGCCCTACACTTGTGACCAAGAAACTGGGTCCCATCATGAACAAATCTCTGACTTCTGAAAGAGCCTAAAAGAATACAAATGTGATTAATAATACAACTGTTAGAAACACCTGATTACCATTATTGTTAACACCATCTTACACATAAACTTGTATTGAAAAGGTACCTTCAGTGAACAGAAACTGAGGGCTCTTTCACAAAATGTTTATGCACGTGAATGCTTACAGCAGGGAAAAGAGATTAACCACTAACACACACACACCTGCACATACTGTATCAGAAAGTTCAGGAATAACTATTCCAGCCATAAACCTGTCTGCTACTGTGCAGGAAGGATTCCCAATGGTTTTCACCCCCTACCTTCATCACAGCTCCTTGATTTACATTAACATTACAAAAAGCTTTACATTAGATGAATGAAGTACAGCATCAAGGGAAACCTGACAAGGCATGCCCTATTTCCTTATCAATCGTAGGCATTACCCTAGCCTGCTTTCAGCCTGACTCATATTTCAGAGTGTAGGCTTGCAGCTCACTTCCAAAGGAGAGGAAATTATGAAACACGGGCTCTTTTAGGTTCACTTCCTCTCTGGCTGTGGCCAGCAAAGCGGAACTCAGCAATGTGTGGCATTTCCCAAGGGAAACTTGCTGGGCACATGAATGAGAAAGTAGTCTATGTTTTAGTGCAGCAACTACAACAGCAACAGAAACGCAAGAAGACAGAACAGGCTTGGGAGGAACAGATGTGTTTGTGACTTGTGGTGGTGGAGACTGATTTTTTTTTTAAACAGCAGGAAGGATTTGGGTAATTAAATTGCCATACTGTTCCTATCTTGGCTTTATGAATAACAGTTTACTTTCCCCTCATCACTGCAATTATCACTGCTATGAAGATGACGTAGCTCCTCTTCTAGTTCAGTGCTCAGCCACATTAATGCATAGACCACAGCAATATGGCCACTGTAATCAGACTTTTGCAGCCCTGAACAAGTCCTGCATACCCAGAGATTCTTGCTTCCACCTAGACCTGCAAGAATCCATTCCTCCCTTGACACCTATTTCTTTGCTTTGTAGAGTAAGGGTGAACTGTGTCCTGAATAAACTGTAGGGTGTTTTACTTATTGAATGGCATGAGAATCCTTCCTTATATATAAAAGGATTTTCGTCATACCTTATATGGTGAAAATGCGCGCCAGAATCAGTTGGCTGAGGGACCTGTCAGTCAGAGACAGGGTCCCTTGCCACTGGCTGCCTTGCTTGCCTGCGTTGCTGCCATTGGCCCGCCAGCTGCCGCTCAAGACTGCTGGTGTGCCATTGGCTGGGAGGCGGGAGGCGAACGCTGCGAGCGAACACCGCCACCAGGAGCCAGGGAAGGGAGGCTGCGATGCCAGCCGACGGTGCTGGCCGGGGAGCGAGGCAGGGCCAGTGCCAGGGGGACGTTGCGGCCCCGGAGAGACGGAGTCTCAGCGAGAGGGACAGCGGAGGCTGGGGACGGCGGGTGAGCTCCTTCCCCAATGGCCGCCAGATACGCCTGCCTCCAGCACCTTCTTCGCGGGAAGGGGGCCTGTCTAGCGCCCGTTGTCTCGGTTCCACAACGGGCTTCCCTTCCTAGTGTTCTATATAATTCCATTCCAATATAACAGATGAAGGTTTACCAAAAATGTTCAGATAATACAAAAACACATTCTAACTTCTATTCATAAATGCTAACTCACTCCTTTAATACCCCTACTTTAAAAATAAATAAAAATTAGGCCTACCATTGATAAGGTATGGATGATTGCAGCATTTTCTTAATTCCATCATAGTGTTTAAGAGATTAGGAACATTTGCTTGACCACCACCTTTTGACAGAAATGTAAAGTTCTTTTCAAGAATGGCTCTGTAGTATTTCTTCTGAATGTTTGTCAATTCAACTTCAATAATAGTTTCTTCCTTGGGGGCCAGGTTCTTTTCCACATCTTCTTTAAGACGTCTTAACATCATTGGCTTAAGAATAGCTTGTAGTTTTTGCACCTAGGATACAGCCCATAGTTAAACAGTTGCTTTTGAAAGCAGTAAAAACAGGACCTTGTGTACTTTTATCGTAACACTTTCTATACTTGGTTAGTCATCTTATATATAACATTCTCTACTATAATGCTGCAATCTGAAGACCTGAATGTAAATGGTATCACTGTGTACCAGTCTGCCTAGGCATTCTACTATGAAACAATTAAGCAAAAAACTTAAATATAAAAACTAACATATTACCATTAAAACCTACTCCACTGAAAACCAGATTCTAAAAATTGGACAGCTATTAACAGAGTGGTCACCAGGAGAAAAACCATGTGAATTTAGTAAGTTAACAGTAGTAAGGTACAAGTAATAACAGTAATATTTACAAGTTTTAACATCAGTGTTGTAATCTAATTTCTTGAAATGAGGTTCATGGAATCTTCCTTTATGAATTTAGTGTTAATATTTCCTCCCCCAATCACTGAAGAGGTCTGGTCAACTGACAAGTTCCATAGCAAGCACATATTCTTGTTTGCGTGCTGAAATCAAATCAGAACTGAGCACAAGTCATCTGCTCAAATGCTTCTTTGCTGGCTTTTCTCACTGTACATAGAAGCCTCTCTATGAACTTGGAGATCTAATATCTACTTAATACAGGATTTCCCCCCACAATCATTCCTTCCGAGGCCAGTATCATCCTTTTATGAATACTGTAATCTGTCTTTTGTAGACAATACCCACAAATATTTGTCTATAAATTGAAGTGTCCATTTGCACAACTTAAAATTACAAACTGATTGTGTGTCACCAAGATAGGAAATGATCTCTTCCAGTGCACCTTGTGCAAAATATGTATGTCTGTGTGGAGGGGTTGTTCAAAATGATCCCACTTCCTACCAAAACTGCTATGGTAAATACCTTCAGTAACAAAGGGTAGTGTGCAGCCACTAATTTTGAACTTGTTGTGACAGAGTTTTATTGTCTAAGGAGAAAACACTTAGTTTCCCCCTTGCCCCAGTGTGAACCTTTCAGTGACTGGTTTGAAGTCATAGGCTGGTCAAACATATATTTTTTATAAAGAGAAAGAAAATATTGTTAATTTACCTGTTCCTCAGTTTTAAGATCACCAAACTCTTGCATAAAAGTGGTTTCTGAAGGAAAACGACCTGGTTCCAAGAAATGAAGCAAGCTAAATAGCTCTTCCACAGTGTTTTGAAGCGGAGTCCCTGTAAGAAGCACCTTGTGTTCCTACAAGACACAAACATTTAAAAACAGCTTGGCTTTTTAGCCAGAAATCACAGCAAGTCTAGGCTTCTCCTTCCATCCCCATGTATTCTAAGTAACAACTGGCTCTCCCAGAATTTGCTTCCTGCTGAATGTAATTCACTCCCTTTCTTATTAAAAGCAGGATTTTTAAGTAAAGTCATTAGTATCATCTTTTATCTTTACTAGACATCACTATATCTAACAAAAAGTCAAATACACAGTTTTTAGTTTTTCATAAAATTTGCATGTAATTACTCTTAAGAGGAACTTGTCTAGATTACTAGGATTACAAAAAATGCTAAATTAGGATTACTAATATCATGTAACTAGCAGTGTGCAGAATTATACAAGCAAAAAAATATATATGTATCTGACCCAAAGGATTTATAATCAAAATTAGGGAGTGGGGTGAGAGCAGCAGAAGATAGAAGGGTACCATAGGATAAACTGTTGACTGAAAGCAATTTTACTGTAACTATATAACATATTATATATTTTACTGAAAATAAAGAGATCATCTGGGTACTTCTGAAATATGTAGTCTATCAGATTTAGAGTGTTACTATGAAAATCAATACATCTAACAGCCAACATGCCCCCATCTCTGGATACTTAAATTTGTAGATCAGGGCCATATTGAGAGAAGGGAGATCTTTCAACAAACTTGGGGTACCCTTCAGGTTTGCAGAAAAATCCCAAACAGTAAGAGTTTAAAAAAAAAAAGAAAAAGAAAATTGTTGTCAGCACTTGCACAGACAACTGCACAGACAATGCAATGAGCGGAAGAGAAGTAGAAGTCTTCTCTGTCCACCCCCCCACAAACACCCCATATGTGCCACCAACCCACCTATCTCCATCACTACCTTGGGGATGTGTGCGAGGAAAAGCTGGAGCATCTATGCCCACAATGTCTCTGCTTTGCTGTCACTGCCTCTGTGTGAGCAAGACAGCTGGGCTATGGGGGGGGGCAACGGCTAGGCAGGCAAGAGAAGGACAGTGACAAGGAAGGGATGGAGGAAGAAAGGAGAGGCAGAGGTACAATGACACAGAAGGGGGGGCAATAAAGAGAATGAGGATGATGAAGGAAGAGAAAGAAATAGTAACAGAAAAGGGGTGGGGAGACAGGAGGAAGCAAAAGCAGGGGTAACGGGATGCCCCCCCTGTAAATTCTTATCGGTTCTCATCTGTTCTAATACAATTCATGATGTATGGTAACTACATAGTATTCTATACAACACTAAAATACATACAGTTCATTCTCCAATTATTTTTAAAATGTGGTACAATTTTTTAAATGTAATATATTGTCTTAGGCTGCCTGGTTCTACAATCAAGTACTGCAACACAATTTTCTGTGGATCTATTAGTCATAGTATTAACATATGTTAAAAATTGGGACAAAAATTAAACTGAACTTTTAACTTATCAGAAATAATTTTAACAGCAAGTAAATGGAACTCAAAAGGCAAGCTGCCTTGATGGCCCTGAATGGGCAGAAAGGTGGGTATAAATTCTGTAAATAATTAATATTTCTGATCCACTGGATTAACAAATCCTGATTGACAGTTTTAATTTACGAGCATATCTGAGTTCTTCAGAAACGCATAGATCACTGAGGGTATCATAATGATCCGACTCAGATTAAGATTAATTTATTTTAAAAAGAAAGTTAACAAATAACTTTATGGAAGGTTTCCACCAAAACATTTACTGTCTGATCAATATGGCCAGGTACACAAACTTTCCTGGCACTCTAAGAGTAATCAACACCCACCAGGTCCATCATCTTGAGCCCTTCCAATAGCTTGCAATTTCTGTTCTTCAACCTGTGGGCTTCATCAATTATCACACAGCGCCATGGAATGTTACGGAGCTCAGGACAATCGGTCAAAATCATTTCAAATGTAGTGATGATGGCATGAAATCTGTATGATCCCTTAATCACACGACCCTAAAAGTACAGAAATAACCTAATCAGATTAATAAAATTTAATAAAAGTGATTCAGTTTATCCAACTTTGTATAGCATTCTCCAGTCCAGTAAATTCTTAATTTGTAAGTTGTTTGAAGAATTTACACTGGATGCTAATGGACAAGAAAACACCACAGTGCCTGCATACATGCAAATAATGTACCTGTGCCTAAGCAAAACTGAAAAGCAACCAATGCCTCTTTTATATTCTGATTCTGGAAGTCTGAACAACACAGATAAAAAGTCATCAGAAAACATCTTTTTATCATTTTTTCTGGCTTAAACAACAGAGGAGAGTGACCAGGCAGGAAGGAGTCATACTTTGCAAAAGTCAGAAGCAACTTTTACCTGAGGGTCCTTGAAATACATTTCATATGACTGAATGGTCCGTCGGCTGGCTTGGCTCCCATGATATACAACAACATTTAATTCTGTCCAGGTGCGGAATTCCCTTTCCCAATTGGGTATTGTAGATAATGGGGCAATAACCAAAAAAGGACCATGGATGCCTTTCAAATATATCTCATAGAGAAATGTAATAGATTGAATGGTTTTCCCCAGTCCCATTTCATCTGCTAAAATGCAGTTTCGCCTGCAATAGATAAATAGCAATGTTTAATAATGAAACTATGGTTCAATTCTAAACACATGATTTTTTTTAAAAAAACCCTTTCTTATTTCAATGGCATGTGGGCAGAATTCTACTATACCAAGATGCACTGTTTTATGGGTTTTTTTAGGGCAGTGAGTGGAAATTCTATAGATCTGTATTTCTAAAACATTTCTAAAACCCACCCCAAATTTCGAAGATTGCAAGATGTTAAATAAGCTATGTGTTAAGACAGTATTTTTGCAATAAAGTTACTTTACATACGTGTTGTACCAATTGAAAAGAAGCCAGTTAACTCCTTCCAACTGGTATTCCCTGAGTTTGTTGTTATTTTTATATTCCCTGGAACTCTCAGACTTCTTCCAGTCATCAGCAGGAGGTCGTTCCTGTTTCAAATACAGCAAGTTGCATTAGTGGTTACTAAAAACCACATTACTATGCTATTTTCAAAGAACAACTTCTATATAGAGCCAAAACTTACCACACGTTCTGTTTCTGGCTCCCTAGACATTAGTTTTTCAAACTCTTCAATCTTAGCCTGGTCTATGTCTTGCTTTAATTCCCACGTGCTGTCTTCGTATGGAAGTGAACACCATTTCACCAAATAATGAGTCACAGGCTTTGTTTTTAATCAAGAAACAAGAAGTTAGATTAAATGAAAACAACACTTGTTCTGTAAGCATAACAGCATCTTGCAGAACCAACAAAATCTAAGTTATTTTAGTATGAAAACTGATGAAAACAGTTCGGCAACCAAGAGGTTGATAGCCTTCTATAAATTATTTATTTACATAATAGTCTACTACAGTTCCAGGGAATGAAGTAAGTGATTATGCCCATTTTCTTGAGCATGAAGGTTGAGGACTATATTTAGCTCCTTGGCCAGTGCCTATTGAGAAGCTGTACTGAGTATGTAGATACCAATAATGAAATACAAAATTATTTAACAATCATTTAGCTACTATATGATTAATTTTGGACTTCAAGAAATAAATACATTGATCAGTAAATTGTATCAGTATTTCCCAGAAAGGAATACAGTATTGCAAAAATCTGGGGATTTTCTAGTATTTTAATTTTAAATACCTTGCGATTTAAATAGTTTATTTTATAAAAGAACATCTTTATTACAAATTTTAAATAGTACTGTAAAATAGTACTGAAAAAAAAGATCAGGGCTGAAAAGTTTGAATTCCAAGAGTCCATCTCCTATTCTTTGTAACCACAGGACACCTTGCTATTACCAGTATTAAACTGAACAGAATTATAGAAGAGAAACAATGTAAGAGAATGTTTTGACTACTGAGATGCACACATGCATTCAAGGTGAACATTTCTCAGTCTCTGCAACCTACATCTATAGCAAACTGAAATAAAACATGCCATCTATTACTTATATTTAAACAAAGCAGCTTTATAAATATATTACCTCTCCATTATCATCCTTGCTATTTGAAACATCCAGTATCCGATCAACTTCAACATAGTCAGGATTAAAAAGTTCATCATCAATCTATTAAAGAAAAAAGCATAAATAGAAGATCAGAAATTTGTATTAGCATGTAGTATTACTTTCAATAAGTAAAAAAATGGGCCAAAGCAAATATAAAATGTGTATTTGGCAAACTTCAACATGTTAATTGAAATGCAAAAAATTCAGGAAGATTGTTCCCTGTGAGAGAATCAGACTTCTCAGACTTTGTTAACTGGGCTTCTTAATTACTGTGTGAAACCTTTTACTGTGTGAGAATGTTTAAGAATATTTTAAATGAAGTGTGAAATTACAATTCACTAATGAGCAATCAAAAAGGCTTATGGCATGCAATGCATTTATCATTCTTGAAAACTGCAGCCTGCAATAAAGAAACTGAAGCTATGTATGCTAAGTGCTATTAAAAAATAGAAGTAGTCTACTTGCCATATAAACTGAATTAACAAAATTATATTCCAGAACAAGTAAATAAAAATCTGACTGTAGTTTTTCTTCGTTTCCTCCTTCATTATCACACAATTAGTGTAACAAAGCGTCCCTGAGTATGAGCCAGCAAGCCCCCAATTCAAATATCACAGCCACAAATGCAATATGAGAAAAATACTACCGCCAACCTTATGGAGTACTCCATCTTTTGTGTTATACCTCTGAGGATGCCAGTCACAGCTACTGGCGAAACGTCAGGTCCTACAATGCCAAAACCACGGCCACACAACCCGGAAAATCTACAGCAACTAATGAACTCCAGCCATGAAAGCCTCCGACAACATATACTTACGGGGATAGTCTACCAAAATTCATGATGCTGACTCTTAACTTATACCAGAGTGACTAAATATACCAGATACTTAGAGAATTATACCTACAGCAATTTTGAAGACATACTTCTTTACAGCTGCTAGTATCACTGCGAAATAGGGACGGGCACAAACCGATTTATAAACCCAGTTCGGCATGAACCAGGCCGGTTCACGAAGCATGAACCAGGGGTTTGGGAGACCGGTTCACCCCATGAAGCTCCATGTTTTCATGGAGGTTTGTGGGCAGGTTCAGAAGTGAGCTCCGTAGGCATTTAGATGTCGTTGGAGCCCACCAGCAGCCCATGGCCCAACCAGCGTGAACTCCAAAGGCATTTAAATACTTTTGGAGCCACTTCTGGGTTGTGCCGCTGGACCCAAAGTGAATCCCAAAGGCATTTAAATGCCTTCGGAGCTCACCTCCATGTTGGGCTGGCCTGACTGAAGAAGGAGAGATTGGATTTATACCCCACCCTTCACTCGGAGTCTCAGAGCAGTTTACAAACTCCTTTCCCTTCTCCTCCCCACAACAGAGACCCTGTGAGGTAGGTGGGGTTGAGAGAGCTCTTTTTAGAACTGGTCTTTCAAGAAGAGCTCTAATAGAACGATGGCTTGCCCAAGGTCATCCAGCAACTGCAAGTGGAGGAGTGGGGAATCAAATCCGATTCTCCCAGATTAGAGTCCGTACACTTAACCATTACACCAAACTGGCACCTTTGGCACTCACTCTTGGAGCTCAGTTGATTAAGGCAGCCCGACTCGACTGAGCTCTCAGTGTGGGCTCTGAAGGCTTTTATAGGCCTTTGGAGCTGACTTCCAGGTGGGGCCTGCCCATATATAAGGGCACATAAGGCCTATAAAAGCCTTCAGAGCTCATTCTGGGAGCTTAGTTAAGTTGGGCCGCCTGACTGGACCGAGAGTGAGCTCCGAAGGCCTGGACCTCTCTCTCAGAGCTCAGTGGGGCTGGCCCGACCTGGAGGTAGGCTCCGATAACATTTAAATGCCTTTGGGGCTTGCTTCCAGTCAGGTGGCCCAACCCAGAAGAGGGCTCCTAAGGTATTTAAATGACTTTGGAGCTCATTTGGGTCAGTTGTGGTAGGCTCTGAGGGCATTTAACTGCTACTGGAGCTCACTTCTGGGTGGGGCCCCCACAATTTCCAAAGCACAAACTGGTTCATGCAATGGAGAAGTCTGGGGTTCATGAAAACACTCAAAGCATGAACCTCCACAAACCTACATCTTTCTAGTTTGTGCCCATCCCTACTGTGAAGACTCAGTCAATTTAGGTTACTTTGGATAGTGAATGGCCTTGTCAATCCTTGCTCTGTCTACTCAAATACTGAACCATCATCAGTTGACTGTGAAAAATTTCCTAGCAGCTTTTGCAAAGAGAATTGTATTAATTAAATACAATTTGGGTTTAACCCTTTAAACAGTCAGGCTCATTCTTGTTCTGTTTATTTGTATCAATTTCAGTTTCTCTCTTATGTTAACACAAAGTGTATGCTTGGAGTTATCTGGGCAACTGCTGGCTAGTTAGACGCATGCCCATTTGGTTTTTGAAAATCAAGGATGAGAGACTTTATTGGCTCATGTCATCTAATGTTTCTTTTAAAGATGCTAGGGTGCTTGGCAATTGGAAATCTCCCATCTTAACCCAATGACATTTTCTCTCCCCCTACAATCCCTGGTGCCTCTTTCTCCATCTCCCTCTACCCCTCCTGCCAGTTAGACCTTCAAATAGCTGGCCAGCATGGGGAGGGAAGGTTGAAGCAGAAAGTGTGTCCTATGGGCTTTCTGCTCCCCAAGCCTCTTGCCCCTACCACTGGCACCGGCAGTGCTGGTAGCTGGTGTTTTGGGTTTTTTAAAAAGCTGTTCTCTGGAGCCTGCAGGGAAAAAAAGTCCTCTATCTGAACAAGGATCCATTGTGTGGATTTTTAAAGCTGTACTATTGGGCTATTGTTCAGAATTAGATATGATTCTTTGGCTTGCTGTAGCCCTGCCAACAATCTTCCTTTCTTCAGGAGGTTTATTGCCTGAGCAGTGACCATCTAGCAACAGGCACATATACATAACTATGACTTTCTAGATCTGGGTAAGCCTAGTTTTCAGCCACAGTATGACAATCAGCCTGTACCTGTGACACTAACAATCCCCACCTAGAAACTGAAAGACAGCCCCCCTCCCCCCCGCACACCAGCTATTAATGCCATTAGATCTTTCTGGTGGCCGATGATACAGTTGATCACGATACATTGGTGGCATGGATGCATAAACTGGTTCGACTTATTCTTAGTACAGAGGGTGGTGACAGTAAATTGCTTATCATCACAAGATTTTTTTCTGTTGAGTTCTGCAGGCCATTATTCTGTTCCCACACCTATTTGTGTGTGTGTGTGTACGTGTGTGAATGAATGAATGAAGCTGCTGGGCAAGACACTATGTAGGGGATCACAGGGCCTGGATCTACAAAAGTCATGTGGGCTAAGGGCTGTAATAAGATGCGAAATTGGGTGATAGAGGCAGTTTGCATGCTGTTGATTTTGCCCTGAGTTTGATGCTATTCGAAAGTGGGTTTTTTCTTGCTTCCCCATAGTATTATACTACTCCTCCACTGCACCAACTAGGTTTCCCTTGACTTTTCTGCAATCCTTCCCAAATGTGCTTTATTGCAGTGTTTTGGGAAAGATGGCAAAGAAAGCTGGGCTGGCTATTATGTAGCTGGGAAAGTCAAGATTTTCCCAGTCCTACCCATGCAAGATCCATTTTCCTTGTACCAGCACTGACAACAACCATTCTGTCCTGCAAGTCACCAGGGGGATTTTTTTAAGTTGGCAACTGGCATATCAATATAATAATATATCAGGATGACCATTACCACTAAAAAACTCTCAAATCTTGGAAAAGCCCCCCCCGCCCCCAGCGCAGGAGGGGGAATGGCTGCCACAGGGACTAGGCAAAGAAAATATGGGGAAAGCTGTCATCTGGAATCCCTGTTGCTGCCATGATGCATTGGCAGTTACAGCAATGCTAGGGCTTCTGTAGGAAAGTGTTGCCATGCAGAACAGGCCTGAGTAAAAAAAAACCTGGCTGAATCCAAGCAATAATGTTCAGTGCCATCAGGAAACTGATAATATCAAACTCTCTCTTTTCATCTGATATAGTTTCAGCCGTCTTAATGCCCCGTCAGTAACCAGTCAATGCTGGGAACTGTTGGCAAGTTGAAAAGACTGACAGAAAGATGATTGGTAGGTCTGTAACTTGGAGGAATCAGATCTCAATCACTTTTGGGATTCTGCTCCTCTAGCCATCCAGTTTTGCATTCTGAGTTGCTCTTGTTTTAATTAATCTGAGCACTGACAGACAGCTTGCTTCCCCCCCATCAGTTCTGCTTGGTAAGAAAGGTGTGAGCTTCCTTCACATATGCAAACCCAATTATCATCATTCATAATTTTATAATTTAAGGCTCATGCAAGGTGCTTTATGTAGAACTGGCCGTGATGACAGTTTAGAAATTCAGTTCAGACATTCAGAGTTCAATTCAAGAGGCTGCTGGTCTGTAAGTTCTTATACAGCCTGGGACTAACATACAGGGTTATATGCTTCTATCCCTATGCCCTTCCACCACTTGATTATCAATAGCAAACACTTTCTACAGCTACAGTCCTCAGCATACTTGTTGGTGGTGGAAAGTGATGTCAAGTTGCAACTGACCTATGGTGAACTCAAGGCAAGTTTTCAAGGCAAGAGACAAACAGAGGTGGTTTGCCACTGCCCACTTCTGCATAGCAACCCTGGACTTCCTGAGTGATTTCCCAGCCACATATTAACTAGGGCCAACCCTGTTTAGCTTTCAAGACCTGATGAGATTGGGCTAGCCTGACCCATCTAGGTCAGGGCTTAGCATACTTTCTAGGGCGTTATCCACACTGAGCTTAATGCAACTTACTTATGAGTAAGCATGCTTAGGATTACAATGTAAGTATATCATCTATGCACCAAACCAAGTTTGCAGTTGTGTACAGAGAAGCATACTTGATGTCTGCCCTTCAGATTTGGAATTTTCAAGGCCAGAACCTCTGCCTTTTCTGGAAGTGCAAAATCCAAATACCAAAACTTGCTCTTCATGACCAAATGCATGAGAGAGAAATTAATATCGTTACTACAAATTTAAGTAAGCAAATGTGTTGAACAGCTAAAATGTTCTATATAAATGTTAGTTTAGTCATTAATTCCATTTTTGTAGAATAGTATTAAAGATAATATTGGTATACAGTAGTGAACTTTTACTTGGAAATAAGTAAGATTAATCTTGGATAATTTTTAAAAAATGATCTATAATAAATGGGAACAATTTGAAGAAATCTGCTGCAAAAATATTATGCCATATTAAGTTGCTAACAGCATACAAATTTCACATCCTTTCTAGTTAAGTTTTTTATAAGTCAAAAACAAACAACCCCCCTCCCAACTTTTCATTTCCAGAAGTCTTTGGAAATGTAAGGACTAGATGCAATTTGAATCTATTAAAACTGACTTCAATGGGATGTGTACTGAAACTTAAATGAAGCGTTTGATGTGGTTTGCGCACCTGAAATACAATAATCACACCTGTTATTATTCTTTTCTGTCATTGCCTATGTTAGCAATCCACATCCATTCAGACTGGATCTTGTTTTCATTTATATCACACACACACAGACAAATAAATCATACATAAATGTACAATTTAAATACTGATTTATCTGCCAATTGAAGATAATACCTTTTTTTTTTTTTTTTGTAAAACTCTCTTAAAAAAGAGAGAATTTTATTCTTTTTATAAGAAAAGGGAAGGGTAGATAGATGGAGAAAGAAAAAGGTGGAGTGAAATTTTTTTCTGTTAGTGAGAGTTAGTTTAGGTTAATAACCAATACCAAGTTTTGGCATCCATCATGGTTAGAAGATCTTCTTTTTAACTAAAGCAAAGTCCAAAATCACTCTGTTAATGCAGTTAGTAAAGTCCATTGGGGTTAGTAATTAGACAGCTCCTTCCAGATGTAACACGAACAGTCCTCAAAGTATCTTCTTCTTAATTTTCTTCCAGTTATGGATTAAGTCCATTTTAACTTTGAAGTCTTCCGTTCCATCACCTTCCCCTGGGCTGCTGTCTTCTGCACTTATCCCAATTTTGAATGCTGCATCCTTCTTCCTGCTGGCGTGTCTCTTCAGGAGTTTCTGTGTTTTGAAGATGAAATCCTTCTTCTTTCTTTTCTTTTTTTTCTTAAACTTCTGGCCTTCAAGCTTCCAGGGCTCCACAAATTCAGCAGATGAAATTAGATCTCCCGTTTGTCGCCTGCTATGCTCGACATCCCCTTCTACTGGCAGAGTATTTCTTTTTATAAAGGCGGAATAGGCTTTAGGAGCCTTATCCACCTCTTCTTTTAACTTTATCGCTTCACTGCCAGTTAGGGGTGTCAAGACATTTATCAAGGTAAATCCGAGATCTTCTTTCTCCTCTTCTTTAGCGCCCTGGAAACCTGGAATCAAATTCGATTTCTGTTCAATCTCCTTCATCTTTCTAGTTGTTTCCAATATCTGTTTCTGTCGACTGATGAGAACACTTTCCATTTTAAACAAAGTTTGGTTGATCTTCTGCAATTGTTCCAGCAGGGGGCACAGCATCTCCTTTTTCTGTTGATTGACAGCAAGCTCTTGGGGGGGCTATCTGGACCGGAAGTCCCTCCTCTCTTCTCTTCCGGTGTCTGCAGGGCTTTTTCCATTATCGACATTTTGTTTTTTTGTTTACTTTTAAAAAGTTCGTGCCGCATCCCCCAGGAAGCTAAGATGAACACATTCTTCCATGCAGCCCCAACGGTACTTTCACCAACACTTTGTTTTCTTTCTGCCCCCTTCGCGCTCCCTTTGAATAGCTTGCTTCTCGAGGGGGGTGGGGACTCCTCCCTCCTCCCAACGCTTATACGCATGCAGGGGGGCTCCGATTTACGCTTCAAAATAGATCTTCAACTCACGATTCGATGCCACTACTTCTTTTTATGTTGAACCATAGCGCTGTTTTCACTCCTGGAATTCGGTGGCGCCGCTAAGTCCCATTACGGGCACGCCGCAGCGGGGCCGATTGGGGCGGGGAGAAAGCCTCAATTTCCCGGCTGTCTGCCGGCAAAGAGGCTACTCCCCAAGCGCCCCCGGTTCGGAGCCTTTACCTAAGGCTCACTAGGGTCTTTCGCATATGCGAAGACCCCCCCTAACTGCGCGTGGGCTAACCGCCTCCGGGAGCGTCCCGAGAAGCGGCCGCCATTCGCGACGCCGGAAACCGAAACCCCAATTGAAGATAATACCTGATGTATCTGACAAGGTAGGTCTTGGCCCACAACAACCTATGTTACAATAAATGTGTTAGTATTCAAGATTCCACAAGACACTTAATTGTTTTGATTATAACAGACTAGATGGTCATCTGACAGCAATGCTGATTCTAAGAACTTAGGCAGATCACAAGAAGGGAGGGCAGGAACGGTAGCATCAGTGCTTATTTCTTGTGGCCCTTTCTTACACGCTCAGGCAAATGCTGATCACCACTTCGGGGACAGGAAGCAATTGTTCTCCAGGCCAGGTTGGCTAGGAATCCTGGAAGGTTTTTTTGTTTTGCCCTCTTTTGGGCATAGAGCAGCAGTCACTGGGGGTGAGAAGGAGGTATTTGTGAATTTCCTGCATTGTGCAGGGACTAGATGACCCTGGAGATGCCTTCCAACTCTATGATTCTATAACAGCCCCCTGGAACTAAAATGACCTGAGGGAAATTCAGATTTCGGTATATGTGTTTGGGGTACACTAAGTATGTTTCATCCGATTTAAAATTGTGATGTTTAATTAAAATGTTATCAAACATTTACTGTTGAGTCCCCAATTGTAGAAATAGGAACAAATTACTGCAGAGGTTACAAGGATGACTGTAAGTACTTGTATAATTAATCATCTGAAAATAGTAATTTTAAAAACAGTTCAATGCATGTACTACTTGAAACTTTCAGTTATTAGTGGCACACACAATGCCTGATGGCAGTCAAAATGACAAGCATAAGTTAGCATCAATACATTCCAAATTATATACAAATGCATAACTGAAAAAGTAACCACACAAAAAACAAAAACGTACCTCTGAAAGGAACTTATTTTGGCCCTGCTTTGCCTTAAATCTTTTAATTTTTTGCTGAATTCTCCTGTCTTTGTCCAATACTTCCACAGACGCCCACTGACAGTGAAGGTAAGAGCTAAAAGATGGAATAAACTAATTTAAAGACACAAATCCACAATGCATCATTTTCTAAATATTTACAGTCAGTTGCATGTTTAGTTGACTATGTAAAGTAATTGTATCTGATAAAAACATTCTCCATTTAAAGATATTCTTATTAGACATTTCTGGAAAAGCTCATAATAGTCAACAGATATAAATTAAATATATGTATTACACAGTACCCTGGCTGTCCATAAAGCACTTGATCTTCCCCAGGACTAAATGAGTTTATTGTATGCCTGAGAGATTAGGAATTTCACTAGAGATCAAGGTGACAATACAGGGACAGAGGAATGTGCCCTTTTTCATTTATTTTGGTGTGTTATATTGTCACTATGAATGTTTGATTTTAGACCTCCCACTGTTGCAGGTACATCATTTATACATAAGAACATAAGAGAAGCCAATGTTGGATCAGGCCAATGGCCCATCCAGTCCAACACTCTGTCACACAGTGGCCAAAAATACCAGGTGCCATCAGGAGGTCCAGCAGTGGGGCAGTTTTGGTGACCCGCATGGCGGATGCGTCCCTTTGGAGCTCCAGGGGATGCGATCTGTGACCTGGCAGATGGGAGGGGGTGCAACTGTCCGCACCACCCCCGGAGCCCTTGCAGGGGGCCCCCAGCCATGCGGCATGAGAGGCGCCGCTCCCGAGGCACACTGCCAAGGAATTGAGGCACCTCTGAGCTCCGACGGTCTCGCCGCCGTGGACCCAGCAATGGCGTTAGAGGCACACACCAGGACAAGCAAACGGTGATAGAGTGAAATTCTTACTTCAGCATACGATCCATGATGAAGTGTGAGTTTTTCTTGTTAAAGCAAAACATCCGGACAAGCAGATAAGTGAAGACACCCCCCCCCCCCCAAAAAAAAAAAGAAAAGTGGTGCGGAGGTTTTACCTCGTAGATAAACAAAAACTGTTTCCAGAGCATTTTAAGGGGGGGGCAGGAATATAAGCAAATAACAACTGATATAAAGAATACTGGAGAGAAAACGTTACAATATCTCAAGCAACAGAGACTTTTAAAAACTTTTGTAAAAAGTAAACAACTAAAAGATGGTGGCGAGGAAAGTTGTGCCGAAAATGAAACCTCCTTCAGGAAACGGCAGTCCAGCCACCCCAGTCACGAGACCAGAAGTGGCTATAGACTTCCCTGGTATGATTGCAGCATCATTGCGACCCCTGCTGTACCAAATGACAACTCTTAACCAGAATTTTGCAACTCTGTAAAGTCAACTGAATGATACTAAGCAAACGGCAGAACTAACAGCTATAGCAGTTAAGGAAGTCGATGCCAGAACCATGAAGCTTCAAAAATGTGTAGAGAAAGGGGGGAAAAAGAACCTCTAATGAACTCCAATTGCTACAGCTTCAAATGGAAAAGTCAAACTATGTTTTGAGATTTCAAGGGGTTCCAGAGACAAAAGGAGAAGACCTTACAAAGACTTCGATGCCAGAACCATGAAGCTTCAAAAATGTGTAGAGAAAGGGGGGGAAAGAACCTCTAATGAATTCCAATTGCTACAGCTTCAAATGGAAAAGTCAAACTATGTTTTGAGATTTCAAGGGGTTCCAGAGACAAAAGGAGAAGACCTTACAAAGACTTTAAGTGATGCCTTGGGACTGGCTGCAGACTTGAAAACAGATTTTCTTCAAAGCGAGAGGGATATGGCCTACAAGACATATTCAGAATATATTAAGAAAAATAATCTGCCCAGTGAAATCTATGTGAAATTTTCCAAAAGGCATATCAGAGACCAGGTACTTAAAGTGACTAATGGAACTACCTTGAAAATCAATGACAGAGAAATTAAAGTATTAAAAGACGTTCCCTTTAAAATAAGAAAGAAGAGGAGGAAATATAAAGACTTAGTCTTATTTCTACAAAAAACTTCTACCCCCTACAAATGGATTATTCCAGAAGGCATTTTCTTCAAACACAGTAACAAAGAAAGGATTGACTCTGTCTCTAAGGCTAAAGACTTTCTGGAACAGTTGTAAAAGCAAGAAAAGCCAGAAAAACCTTGGGAGAACGACAATGAAGAGGACAGCAACCAGAGAAGTCATGGAGAAATTTCATAATCATCTACTGAAGAAGAATCTGACTCAGAATTAGGGGCTGAGGCCCCTAAAACTCCTAAAGCCAACTGAGATTATACTTTCAGAAAAAAGAAAGATAAAACATTAACTTTTATCTCTAGAGCTTGAACTTAAAAACCTATTTTTAGCAGATTCTCAGATGTTTTTATATGGTTCCGGATGTATTTATTAACTCTTTTCATTTATACTGCACTTTTATATTATTAAGGTGCAAAAATGATTGTAAACACTATATGATCACTGCTTCTTGGGTTTTTAGTGGTTATCTTTAGTTTCTCCCATAGTTTGTAGTTGACTCTTCCCTTGATTTCTGTGTAGTTTTCTTTAGAAAAGCAATAAAAACATTTAAAAAGGAGGTCTACGAGTGGGGCCAGGACACTAGAAGCCCTCCCACTGTTGCCCCCCCAAGCACCAGGAATACAGTGCATCACTTGCCCCAGACTGAGTTCCTATCTATGCCTTGTGGCCAATAGCCACTGATGGACCTCTGCTCCATATGTTTCTCTAATTCCCCCTTGAGGCTGTCCATGCTTGTAGCTGCCACCACCTCTTGTGGCAGTGAATTCCATGTGTTAATCACTCTTTGGGTGAAAAAGTACATATTAATACAGCACTGATACGTATAATACACATGGTGCAGAACACTGATTTATGGATGTATAATTAACTTGGGAAAATGTGTACATATTATGTTCATAAATACTCCATTAGTGTTTTAAAATGAGATACTTGCCTATAACTGTAAATAGCAAATAGCTTTAAATAAATTCAAATGATAAAAAATGTGCATGAAATGATAATGTTGTGTTAGATTTTCATAAGGTTTGATATCCAAGTTGAGTAGACAGCTTTGCAAGTGAAAGGTAGTCTTCTTGGTCATTCTATGCAATGAGTAGCCACCCCCAAACAGCTGTATTTGAATGGATGTATAGTACGTGAACTGGCAGAACAGGAATTTATTCACAAATCTGTCTGTCAAGGCTTAGGATTATGGTTTCTTCTCACACTATAAAAGCTAAAAGTAACTTTTTTGTACTCTTAATTTCCCTATCAATAAATCCTTATTTATGAATGTACCTTTAAGAGCTGCTGCATAAACATTCCACAGATTAATTTTCTTAGTTCGCAGCCATCATCTGATGAAGTAGATAATATAGAGCTCATGCTTTGTAATTAAACCATTTGTGAGTTTTAAAGGTACATTTGGATTTTCTTAGTATTGATACATAAATTTATCAATAAGCAGGGCTTCAAAGTTAAAATGATTTCCTGCATAAGCCAACAGATATAAATAACAAAATATTCCACTCAATTCCAATTCAGCAGTAAAACAATAACGAGTCTTGTGCTTTGTCACAATATACACATGTAAAGAAATGAGATCAGCATTTCTAAACTTCTGGTTGTTCTCATCTAATATTTTTTATTAAGTATGTGCATATTTACAATAGTAACTTTAAAATTAAATTTCAAACATTTGCAAAGGGGATTTGAGGTTATGGCTTACTTACAAGTTTTTGTATTTTACATAGAATTCTTCAGTTTCAACCTCCTCTCCATTCTCCATCTGTAAAGAGAGATCAGTAGCATTAATCATGAACAACAGTGTCAAATATCACCTCCAACTTCCACACAGTACAGATTGCTGCTCAAAAGAGGCATGGATTAGAATTTAACAAAAGGGTGCCTTATTATATGGCATTTTTAAAGAATGAGAGAAGATATAGGTAAAAAGTTTCCTACATCTGCTTACCCACCAACATTCTGTACTGCTTATTATGACTTCTAAGACATGAATCATTTTAACTCCTCCCTAACCACATGCAGCTTCATTCACAACAACCTGACCCCAACTCTGGCATTCTGCCAAACCCACAGTGTTAAGCAGAAGCCAAGTGTACCATTTTCTCAGGCAGCAGCCAATTAGCAACTGTACTCCTGAATGCCATATGTATTATTTTTGGCTGGCTCATGGCAACTTTATATTGTGGTTTTTGAAACATGTTCAAATAATGTTTTAACAGTGGTTTATGCTTCCATATCGTTAGCACTGCTAAATAAGAAATCATATAAAACTGAACCTTATACTTCAAGTTGTAGTGTTAATGCATCATTGTTCATGATGTTATTTTTACTCAATGGTGCAATTAAATTCATTCAGGCGAGGTATCTCACATGCAGTGCAGCCAAATTAAATTAATACCAAAACATAACCTTTAAGTAAGGATAAAACTGTGACAAAGAAGCTCAAAACAATGTTATATGTCAATTTATGCAGCACACATGGTATGAAGTGCAAGCTTACTTTTGAAGAGAAGCAAAGCACGGGTGTAGTCTCACGTTTTGTTTGTGTCTTAAATTACTCTAGCAACAGTTAGGAATTTTTATTTCAATGGGAGAAGCCTGTAAGACTCTTTTTCATTAAAATCAACTGTATTTAGAAGTGCTTCACTTTACCTGTACCATAGTAATTTTAAAAATAATTACACAAAACCCATAAATAATTAGAGTGGTATTAAACAGGGAGCTAAGCAGGGTTGGCCCTGGTCAGTATTTGGATGGGAGACCACCAAGGAATACCAGGGTTGCTATTCAGAGGCAGGCAATGGCAAACCACCTCCGAATGTCTCTTGCCTTGAAAACCCTACGGGGTTACCATAAGTTGGCTGCGACTTGATGGCACATTACATACACAAACAGGAAGTTAAGGAGGGTCAACCTTGGTTAGTCTTTAGATGGGGGACCACCAAGGAATACCATGGTCGCTACACAGAGGTAAGCATTGGTATATCACCTCTGAATGTCTCTTGCCTTGAAAACCGTATTGCATTGCCATAAATCAGCTGCCACTTGATGGCAAAAAACAAAAAGAAAAAAGTGAACAGAGTTCACACAGATAGCTAAAAATACTCATGCATACCTGGGAGCTTCTGCAGTGTACTGAATAAGACAATGAGAAGGTCCCTAGACTCTTGTCATGAATGCAGTACAAGGCTTAGTCAAAGAACACTTTCTCAGCCTCAAACGCACTGCCCATCTACAATATTTATTATTTATTTATTTATTCCATTTTTACCCCGCCCTCCCCGCAAGCGGACTTAGGGCGGCTTACAATGAGGCAACCAAGTGCCAGAAACAGACAGCTTAAAACATATAAAATCACTAAAACATTCTAAAACATCGTAAAGTGCTCCACAGTTATTCAATCATTTCCCTCCGATGGCATAGACAATATTAATCACAACGAAATTAGTCGCAGCGGGACCCAATAGATCTCACTCGGCTGTCCACTCCCTCTCCCACATAAGATGATGGAATTGGCAGCAGAGGGGGGGTGGCAGCAAAGGGGGAGTGGCGGCTCCTACTCATAAGCCTGGCGGAAGAGCTCCGTCTTGCAGGCCCTGCGGAACTGCGAGAGGTCCCGCAGGGGCCTGATCTCCTCCGGGAGCTCATTCCACCAGGAAGGAGCCGCCACTGAGAACGAACTAGCCCTAGTGGCCACCAACCTGGCCTCCTTAGGGCCAGGGACCGCCAGGCGATGTTGAAACTCAGACCGAAGTGCTCTTTGGGGCATATATGGGGAAAGGCGGTCCCTCAGGTATGCCGGACCCTGGCCATATAGGGCTTTAAAGGTAAGCACCAGCACTTTGAAGCGAATTCAGTATGCTATAGGCAGCCAGTGCAGCGCCTTCAGCACAGGTCGGATGTGCTCCCGCCTAGGGGTGCCCGTCAACAGCCTGGCTGCAGCATTCTGCACTAGCTGCAGCCTCCGGATTTGCCCCAAAGGCAGCCCCATGTAGAGGGCGTTACAGTGGTCTAGCCTCGAGGTGACCATTGTATGAATCACCGTGGCAAGGTCTTCGCGGTCAAGGAACGGGACCAACTGCCGGATCAGCCAGAGATGGTAAAAAGCCGACTTGGCAGTGGCTGCCACCTGGGCCCCCATAGATAGCGCAGGGTCCAGGAGTACTCCCAAACTCCTAACCTCCAGCGCTGGCACCAACGGCGCCCCGTCGAAGCTCGGAAGTGGGAGCCCCGGCCCCCGACCGGTCTGACCCAGGCACAGGACTTCCGTCTTCGCAGGGTTTAGCTTCAACTGGCTCAGCCTGAGCCACCCAGCCACAGCCTGCAAAGCCCGGTGAAGATCTTCCGGGTCAGAGTCCGACTGGCCGCCCAACATCAGGTAGAGCTGGGTGTCATCCGCATATTGGTGACATCCCAGCCCATACCTCCGGGCAATCTGGGCGAGGGGGCGCATATAGATGTTAAACCACATTGGGGAGAGCACTGCCCCCTGGGGCACCCCGCATTCAAGCGGGTGCCTCCGGGACTGCTGCCCCCCTAGCACCACCCTCTGTCCCCGACCTTGGAGAAAGGAGGCAAGCCACTGGAGGGCGAGTCCCTGAATCCCCACGTTGGCGAGGCGGTGGATCAGCAACTGGTGGTCGACTGTATCGAATGCAGCCGACAGATCTAACAACAACAGTGCCGCCACACCACCTCGATCCAGATCTCCGGAGGTCGTCCGTTAGGGCAACCAGAGCTGCCTCCGTTCCATACCCCGGGCGGAAGCCGGACTGGAATGGGTCAAGGACGGAAGTGTCATCCAGAAAGCCCTGTAGCTGAGTCGCCACCACTCTCTCAATCAATTTGCCCAAATAGGGCAAATTGGACACCAGCCGATAGATGGCCAATTCCGCCGGATCCATAGTTGTTTTTTTCAAGAGAGGGTGGACCATCGCTTCCTTGAGTGCCTTGGGGAACCGTCCCTCCAAGAGGGACTTGTTAACAATCTCCCCCAAGGCGCCTCGAAACCCCTCGTGGCCTGCCTTAATGAGCCAGGAGGGGCACGGATCAAGGTCGCATGTGGTTGGGCAAACAGATACTAGCAGTCTGTCGACTTCCTCCAGACTGAGCCGGTCAAAGCATTTTAAACCCAAACTCGGAGACGCGCAAGAGGCCTCAAGTTCACTCACCGTTTCAAGTGTGGCGGGAGGTCGCGGCGGAGCGCCGAGACTTTGTCTGCAAAATAGCTCGCAGATGCTTCACAGCCAATATCCAATTCCCTACTATTTTGTCTGCCCTGCGGCAGAGTTGTCAAGGACCGAATTGTTCTTAACAATTGGGCTGGGCGTGAGCTTGCAGATGCAATCATAGCTGCGTAGAATTCCCTCTTTGCAGCCTTGACTGCCATCTCATAGGCTCTCATAAACGTCCTATAAGATGCCCTCGTTGCCTCGTCGCGAGCGCGGCGCCACCGCCTCTCTAGCCATCTGAGCTCTTGCTTCATAAGCCGCAGCCCCTGGGAATACCAAGGGGCTAGCCTGAAGCAAGCGCGCAGAGGGCGCCTGGGAGCGATCTCGTAGATGGCTGCGGAAAGTCGGGCGTGCCAGTCTTCCACCAGTTCATCCAATGAGCCACCAGGGGGCATCGGATCCCGCAGGGCCATTTGAAGCCGCACCGGGTCCATTTGGCTCTGTGGGCAAGCCAAAATCCGCTCGCCGCCTATACAGGGTCGGGGTGGGATATTCACATGGGCCTTCAGGGCATAGTGGTCCAACCATGGAACCGCCATAGCAGTCATCCGGTCCACTGTAATCCCCATCGCGAAGATCAAATCGAGCGTGTGTCCAGCCCGGTGCGTAGGGGTCGACACACATGGGGAGAGTCCTAGCAACACCATGGATGCCACCAGGTCCATTGCCCGGCTGGAGGCCGTGTCATCGGCATGGACATTGAAGTCACCCAAGACCATAAGCCTGGGGTGCTCCAGCGCCCAGCCTGTTACGGCCTCCAGCAGGGACGACAGGCTACTGTCCGGTGCATTAGGCAGTCGGTACACCAGGCAGTTCGCCAAACTCTCCTCGGCCTCCAGCACCAGACCGACACATTCCATGCCCGCAATCTCCAACAGGGGGAGTGTCCTGAAGGAGTAAGCCTCCCGCACGAATATCGCCACACTTCCCCCCACCCCCTTGTCCGTGATTGGTGAAGGACCGAGAATCCAGGTGGGGCAAGCTGGGCTAGAGCTAGAGTCTCTCCATCCCGCACCCAAGTCTCGGTCACGCACGCCAGGTCTGTTGTTCTATAATGAAGTCCCAAAGGACCATGGTCTTATTATTTATAGACCTGGCGTTGCACAGCGCCAATGACGGAGGGGGTTACTCATCCTAGCCCCACTGCTGGCAACCTTTGGGATGGGTCGCAGGCTGGAAGGGCACCGAGCCCTTTTGTTTCTCAGCGCCCTTCCTTTGCCACATTGCCTTCCTTTACCACAATATGGAGACACTACTCCTAGTCTACTCTTACAGGCAGTAGTAAGGATTACCAAAAAATTATATACATGAAACACTTTCAATACTGAATGTGCTATAGAAATACTAAGTACTATTATTATTGCTAAACACTACTAACTGCAATTTGATAGGCTGCTGTCCTTAAATAAAACAAATACTGAACAAAGTGCTATTTTGCCCTTTCTAGGTCAGGGGTCCTCAATCTGTTTTAGCCTGTGGGCACCTTAAGAATTCTGACACAGGGTGGTGAGCACAACCACAAATGGCTGCCAGGGGAGGTGAAGCCATACAAGTGTAGGGGAGAAGAGGGGTAATTTTAAAAATACCTTGGGAAAAATGAGTGACAGAGAGAACAAAAGCACCACTGGTGGCAGCTGTACAGCCAATCAGACCTCCAGAAACTGTGCTGGACAAGAGCTTGACCTGGCTCCACCCACTTTCTCAAAACATGTGGGTACCACTCTGGGGCTGCCCCGCCCTGGAACTATTACAAATTGTGAAACCTTGCTTCGCTAGGCTTGCTTGAGTTGCCATAGTAATGGGGTGAGGGAATTCCTGCGGGGAGGGGAGGCGAGTGAATGAGTGAGAGAATGGGACCTTTGCTTTAGAAGTCATAACTTTCCTTGTAAGATGTGCCTCCTCTCCCTCTTTCCCAGGGAGAGGTGTCCTTGAGAGCTTTTTGGTACCAGCTTGAGCAGTAGATAACCATGCCATATATTTTCCACTTGGTTGAGATAGCAACGTTAGGCGTGGCATGTTTGAATGACATGTGCTTGGGGAAGGAAGGGGCTTTTGTTTGATCTATCTATAATAGGCTTGAACCTACCAAAACTCTTTAGTTCTAACACACATGATGTTCTGGATCATGCATACATCTCAATAAACTTATCACTGCCAAAAAGAGAATTGTTTAGAGTAACTTGACTGGAGATCTGACAGGAATGAAACTTCACAGTAAGCTCGAATTTTCCATTCTCCAGTGGAAGGGCAACCTTTGCATTTGGGATGTAATGAGCTATGTATCCACATAATGGCATTTACTTATAATACCTCTTGAACAGGCCCGTAGCTACTGAGGGGCCCATGGGGCCCGCCCCCGCGGTTTTATGGGCCCCTCCCCAATCCTCGGTTCCCCCTCCCCCCCACAGCAATCATGCACTCCTTTCTCCAGCTCTAGGCTGGCACTGCACGCACATCTGCCGTGGTGGCAGCAGCTGGCCTGTCTGCCTGAGGGATCCAGCGCGTGTCAGTTTCCCGCCCCTTTGGTGTTTTGCTTCCTCCCTCCAGGTGGCAAACTTGGCGGCTGGCCAAGACCATCCGCCTGACCTCCCTGCCTGTTTCCCTGCCTACCTCTCTCTCTCCCCCCATCTGGGTCAAGTCCCCAGGTTGCCAGATCGTTGCTGGGAAAAGCCCCGCCGCTTGGCAAGGTCACAGTGGGCTAGCCATGGAGGAGCCCCGGCGGGCGTGAAGCCATTCCCGGGCAGATGGGTCGGCGGCGCAAGCCATTGTCAGTGGGGGGAGCCCGGCTGGGGTTTCTGGCTGCCTTCAGATCGGGCGTCCCTTTTGCCAGTGGGCACGCCTTGGTGGGGCCAGCTTTCCCCGCGGTTAGTTGGGGTGCACGGACGGAAACAAGCAGGCCTGTTTCAGCACTGGTAGGACTAGAGTTCCAGGGGTGAGGTCTGACCTGCCCTTGCAGGGGGGTGGGGAGGGAAGCTGAGGCCACTGGGCATTACCCTGCCTTGCCCTGGAGCCTGGATGTCTGTGCAGGGCCGCCTTAGGAGTTCCACCAATTCAATCAAGGTTAATTTAATTAACTTTGATTTAACTGGCTGGTGCCCCCCCCAGGCTCCCTCCCCAAAAACTCCTTAGCTCCTCCTCTTGAAGCACCCTTCTTCTGAATGCTGCTTCAACAGAGGAAAATGCATCTATTTGATAATGCCAGGTGAAGGACAACAACTATAAGCAGCAGTGGTTGCCATCCACTTGAGGGACTGTGTCGTCACCCTTTCTAAAGGAACTTCTCTATTGCCTGACAGACTCAGTGAGTATAATCCTGTATCCATCAGCCTACAGTAGAAGAAATTCTAGATACTATGGTTGAAGTTCTGAAGGATACAAAGAGAATCACACTTCCTGAAATCCTTAGTTCTAGAGATATAAAAGTTAAGGGGTCACTTAACATCTAGTTATGCCACTCACGCTCCCTTTGATGGACTAGGTTCTGTAAAAAGAGAAAGTAAGCTGATTTCCCCAACCCTATGGAACGTGAGAGTTGATTTTAGAAATAAAGGTAGAGTCTGTTTTCAGTTCAACTTTATACTTGTGGAATATAAATAGAAAGCTTGTTGAGTTATAACATTTTGCACACTGAAGCAATGTTTATAAGGAAGGCAGACTGAATGGTTAAGCAAACTTTTAAGCTTTAAGCAAACAAGCAGCCATGGTTTCAAGAAGGGTATTGTGAGTGCACTACAATACTTAGGTTCCAGGACAGAAACCTAGACACAGGAGGGTGACAGAGTTAGGATGCTCTCATTAAAAATCTGTGTATGTGATGATGTGAAATAAACTTTCCTCTGCAGTGCCCTGGGATGCTGCTAGGGATGTGCATTCAGAGATTTCCAGTCCAAATATATATATGAAAAATACTTTATCAGTATTTTGGGGTATATTCAGGTATCTGGGAGATAGTTGGGCTTTTTGGGAATACCAGATACTGATTCCTCAAAAATATAAGAAATATTGAAGACTATCTGAAAATATTCAGGGCTGCCATTTTGAGATGTCCAGTCCTGTTGCTCTACAATTTTACAAGAAACTAAATAAACAAAACCATGAGTTATTTGATCCCTGGCATTGCAATTATAGGGTCTCTGAAAGTATTATTATTAAACTATGTGGAAACTTTTCCATGTAAGTTGCAGGTAATTTTTATATATGGTTACTGCAGCAAGGATAGTTTTCGCCAGGTATTTGAAATCAAAGACTTGCCCCACATTAGAATAATGGATTGATAAAATCAGATATCTTTTCCCTCAGTTAAGCTTAGTTTGTTACAAAGAGGTCAATGCTTACAACAGCTCGATGTTTTATGGACTGGACTGTTGTTGTTATCATGAAGATGCAGATAATGTAGAAATCTGAAATTCTGCAGTGTGGTAGTGTGGTCTGCAGTGTGGTAGATTATGCAATTTCTTCACTTGAGCTGAGAGACTGTATTACTAGATTTTGTATTAATGACCACACTGAGAGTGACCATCTTCCAATCTCAATGATTTTTGAATTAGGTTCTGGAATTGAAAGCAGGCCACACTTGCCATATTCCAACTCAGATGAGATGTAATATAAAAAAGTAAGATGGCCCCCCACTTCTACCTCAAATTTATATCGGCTAAATTCTGAGACTGGGAAGCAAACTATGCAGACCCTGCTTGACACCAAGACCCTAGATGAGGCATTCCCAATCTTTAAATTTATTATAGAGTCTTTGGCCTCATATGCACAACCAACTAGACTCTCAGAGCCACCTTCCCACCCTTGGTTTGATGCTGAATGTTTTGAAATTTGAAATTAGAATAAATAAATAAATGAAACCATGGGCTCCTTAGCCAATAGGTTTTCTTCCCTTTTGTTGCAGCATTTTTTGGATTACCATGTTGCTGATGGGGGGCACATGTAAAACAGCTCCGCTGAGGTAAGAGACAATGCAAACATTTGCTGGCAGTGGTACTGAGGGGGAAATGGTTACCTAGTAGTGGGAGTGGGGCAAACAGATAGCTCTTAATGATCCTGAACAGTTCTGCGGGACACTGCTGAACAGAGAGGTCACTATGACTGGTACAATTTCTGTCTGCTGATCCAGTTTCTTATGATGTTCACTATTCCTGCTACATGCTCAATCATGTTTTAAGAGGCAGAATTCTGCTCAGGAAAGGGTCACTGAAGCTTCCTAGTTAAGTGATGGGGATCTTGTGCCCTTCTGCTGATTGATGGAAGGTTTGAGCTGCTATATTGGTTGGGGAAGATTAACATGTGCTGTTCCTCTGAAAGCTCTTCAACTATATGAATGCCTGTCATTTGGCCCTGAGCACTAGTGCATTGATATTCATCTCAGATTCCTGTGACATAAGTGACCCTGCACAGTGTTCTGTTCAAATTAAGCACCCTGGCTATAAAAGATAACTTGAAGTTGGTTTTGTTTTTTGCTGTTGTGTGATTTGATCTTTGAAATGGAATAACGATCTGTGCAGGAGACTGGAATGATATCTTACCCATGAACTTATCACCTGGCAACTAACTCCAGAGTTCCATTAAAATCATTGGTTGCTCTAGGTATTTCTGGAGAACTTGTGTTAAGGGTGACTGGATCTGCAGCTCTCTTCTAGATTTAGAGTGATCTAGTCTAGGTGACAGTCAGTGCCTGTAATTGATTAATTTTCTGGCTGAGCATCAGGACATTCTTCTGCATTGATTTCAAAAACATAGACTTTACAGGTTTGATGGTGGTGTTGGAGTTCCCTCTAAATGATATATGTATTCACCATGTTGTTTGGTTCAAGACTAGGGACAGTTCCTGCAAACAGAGTACAGCACCTGAGGAAAGGCTATTCCCATCAAGAGAAAAGCTGTTACTATCTGCTTGTACCCCCTACCCACCCTGTGGATTAGTCTGTTGATGGCAGGTAGATCAACTGTTAATAGGGTTGCCAGGCTGCTTTACCTGGCCAGCGGGGGTTTTCTGACATCCTTCCGGGAGACTGGAAGTGATGTTGGGCATCTTCAGGCCTTACAGTTTTGGGCCTACTTCTGGTCGGGGGTGATACTCTAGTTTTTGGGCAAAACTCTATGGTAAATTCGGCTTCAAACCATAAAGTTTTGCCCAAAAACCAGACCACGGGCCTGAAACTAGAAGTAGGCCTGAAACTGAGAGTAGGCCCAAAAAAGTCAGTTGGGGGCGGGATTTCCCCCACCAGCCAATGGCTGCTGGTGGGCAAGAACCTACAAAAGTGGGGGCTCTCTGGCTCCCACTGGGGGGCTGGCAACCCTAACTGTTAAGTAACCCGGGTTTTGATATTTGTGGTATTTGATAGTTTCGCATTGTTGTTTTTGACACTGTAAACTATTTTGAATCTATACTGGGTAGAGAAAAATGAGTTAAAAGGATCCAAACAAACAGAGATAAGATATAAGGATTCCAGTACACATTTAGGAAGAGGAGATGAGAACAAATGGCAGGGACTGGTATTCGAAATGGTCCCCCACACAGGCCCACTGGAGGAACTTCTTGTGGAATTCCTTAATTAAAATGTGAAGACAGGTCTCTTGATAGATCCAACTAAGAGGAAGTTAACAAGTTGTATGGATGAGGCGACTGAAGACTTCATAAGTAACTTTTACTTCTTTATACAGCAGTTGAACCATTTTATACCAAGGACTGCATAGTGAACTCATTTTTCTTGGAGAGAAAAAAAGGGATCAAGCAGATCCTGAACTGATGTGGACTTCTGGATCTGGCTCTGTTGCTCCTAATATATAACAAATGCTAATGTTAGAGACAATGTGAAAATGTTCATCAGGATGCACTAGGCCACTGTGATCTGAATGCATTTTTTTCATTAGTAGCACTTGGAACCAGCCGATAGCTAAGGATTTTGGGGGAAGGGGCCTCGGGGGGCCCCACCAGCCAATCAAATCGAAGTTAATTAAATTAGCTTTGCTTTAATTTGTGGAACTCCTAAGGCAGCTCTTCACACACACCCAGGCTCCCGGGCAAGATGGAGTAATGCTCAGTGGCTGCAGCTTACCTCCCCACCCCCCTGCAAGGGCATGTCTTCCCTGCAGAGCATCCGGCTCCCTCACTCCCTAAAGAGCCCCAGTTCCCCCTCCTGCGGCGGTGCAGCACCAGGGACAGCCTGACCTCCACCCTCAGCTCCCTCCCGAGGCCGGGAGAGTCGAGGTTCACAGCGGCTGGCTTGGCCATGAAGGTGCTGCATGCAGGCTCGTTGGTGCACCGGAGCACAGCCAAGCACACCTGGCCAGGGCTAGAGGAGGCAGCGGCCTGCCTCTTTGCCTTGCCTGGCTTACTTGCTGCTGGATGGCAATGCAGCGAATGTCTCGTGGAAACCTGAGAAGGAGGCTTCTCCCCCACCTTTCATGTTTGCTGCCTGCCCAGGCTGCTCTTTAGCCTAGCCTGGCCGTTTGTGCTGCCCTCATCCTCCCTGCTGACAGGCAATGGGGGGAGGGTCCATAGAAACTGCTAGGGAGCTGGGCCATCTCATAGGATGGGGCCTGCCTTGCAATGGCTGGCTTCCTTCCTTCAGGGTCGGGGACAAAGGGTGGCATTAGGGAAGCAGCTATCCCAAAGGCACCCACTGATTTGTGGAGTGCCCCAAAGGGCGGTGCTGTCCCAAATGTTATTTAACATCTACATTGCCTGGAGGCATGGGCTAGGATGTCACCAGTATGCGGATGACACTGAGCTCTATCTGTTGTTGGGCAGCCAGTTTGACTCTACACTGGGAGAGCTGGACTGTGTGTTGCAAACCGTGGCTGGTTGGCTCAAATTGAGCCAAATAAAATTAAATCTGATGAAGACGGAGGTCCTGTGCCTGAGCCAGGGTGGCCCAAGGGTAGGGATCCGACCTTCGATGGGGTGCCATTGGTGCCAGCGCCGGAGGTTAGGCGCTTGGGAGTGCTCCTAGATGCCTCACTAACAATGGAGGCCCAGGTAGCAACCACTGCCAAATCAGTCTTTTACCACCTCCGGCTGATTAGACAGTTGATTCCCTTCCTCAAATGCAACAACTCGGCGACAGAGATCCATGCAATGGTCACCTCGAGATTGGACTACTGTAATGCTCTCTACACGGGGCTGCCCTTGACCCAAATCAGGAAGCTACAGTCAGTGCAAAATGCTACAGCCAGGCTTCTGAAGGGCCTCCATATGCGGGAGCACATCCAGCCTGTGCTGAAAGCACTGCATTGGCTGCCGATAGCATACCGAATTCGCTTTCACCTTTCCCCACATGTTCCCCAGACAGCACTGTGTTCAGGGTCATAAAATCGATCTGTCTCCCAGGTCCTAAAGATGCCAGGCTGGTCACAACCAGGGCTAGGGCCTTCTCAGTGGTGGCTCCGTACTGGTGGAATGAATGAGAAGAGATCAGGGCCCTCTGGACCTTTGACAGTTCTGCAGGGTCTGCAAGATGGAGCTCTTCCACTAGGCCTTTGACTAAGGAGCTGCACCAAATAACATCAAATAACTGAGAAGTGACAGTGCCCTGGTCCTTGGCTTACCACCAACAGCCTGTGCCTAAATATAGAGACCAAGACAATCCAACCACCAATATAGATCATCTGATTACAACACTAGTATTGGTTCCGCCTTCTGTAAGCATAAGTACCTGATAATTTACTAGCACTTAATGTAGGGTTTTATTTGTTTTAATAAGATTGTATATAATTTGTTACCTGTATGTTTAATCTCTTTGTAAGCCACCCTGAGCCCACTCTGGCGGGGAAGGCGGGGTATAAATTGAATAAATACATAAATAGAGTTATTCACAAACTCTTTCATTTCTCAATGTTTTTCTGCACTGCATCCAGAAGCATTTTTTCCCTTGTCCTCCATTGCTTTCTCATATTTTAAGAGGTTAATTATGTTTCTATACTATTATGTTTTACTATTAGGAACAAAGTCCTTAAAGTACTTCATAACTGAACTGAAAATAATCTGTCTTCTCACTGGGAAGTCATCACGTTTCCCCAAAAATGCACTAATGAAAATGGAGAAACACAAATTGCATTCACAAAAATCAAAGAAATGCTGACTTTACTGAGCAATTTTTTTAAAAACTGACAAATTACTGACCAAGATGAAAAAACTAACTTTTACTGATTTTACTGACCATTTTCCACCCCTGAAGCCATCGCTGTCCTCAACCAGAGGCCTGGTGGAACATTTCTGCCTTACAGGCCCTGCAGAATTGCATAAGGTCCCACAGGGCCCCCTATGTTGTTTGGCAGAGAGTTCCATCAGGTTAGGGCCAGGGCTGAAAAAGGCCTGGTCCTGGTAGAGGACATATGGATGTCTGGGGCCAGGGATCACCAGGAGATTGCTCTCCAAGGAGCGTAACGCTCTCCTGGGGACGAAGAAGAAGAGGAAGAGGAGGAGGAGAAGGAGGAGGTTGGGTTTATACCCTGCCTTTCACTACTGAAAGAAGTCTCAGAGCAGCTTACAATCCTTTTCCCTTCCCCTCCCCACAACAGACACCCTGTGATGTAGGCTGGGCTGAGAGAGCTCTCCCAAGAACTGCCCTTGAGAGAACAGCTCTGAAAGAACTTATGACTGACCCAAGGTCACACCAGCAGCTATGTGTAGAGGAGTAGGGAATCAACCCCGGTTCTCCCAGATTAGCGCCCGCACTCCTAACCACTACACCAACCTGGCTCTCACCAAACATAACCTAATTCACAGTGTTGTTGGAAGGATAGAATGGAGAGGGAGAACCATGAACATTTTCCTAAGTTCCTTGGAGGAAAGGTGGTTTACAAGTGTACAGTCTCTAGCACCCAGAGGTCTGAGGATGACTGTTGCGAAGCTGAGGAGTGTTAAATGTATTCTTGGGCTCACTGAGTGCACTAACACTATGCCTAACAGCCTTCTTTTCCCCTCTATAAGATGGTAGGAAGGTTTTATCAGGAGCTGATGGTCTGCAAGATGTATTAAAGGGTTCTGTTTTCAGCTCCTAAATCCACTGAATTATGTGTTAGTCTTGAGGTCACAAAATGAGCCAATCTCGTTGGACACCAAGCCCATTCTTCCTTAAATTAGCAAAACCTGATTGTTGTCCTTTATTTTGATCAACATGAAATCTAAAGATTTTCTAAATAATTTGGTGTCTGTAAGAAGAACATAACTAAACCTCGAATGGGAATCTGCACTAACTTCCCTGTGTCTAAGCTATATGCTGTAGAGAGGGATTTTTTCCAGTTAATCGCTTTGGAGAAAAAGTCTAACTCCCCTAAGGATATGCTGTTTAATCCTAAGTAAAATTTCCTAGAAAATAGAGTTCAGCTCTTGACACCCAGAATGCACCAGGGTCTGATTCAAAGTTCTTCCTCAGGACAACTTCAAAGAGTTTTATCACACTGATTTCTGGGTAATCTATCTTTGACTGCTGAAGAGGAATTAATTGCTATCTCTGGAATGTCAACGAGGGGAGCTTGGCAAAACAGACTGTGACCAGTCTGGGAATTTCTCCATCTTTAGATGGCTGAAAAAATTGAAGCAAGAAGAAGGAACCATTAGCACTAAGCCTTTCCCACCTTGGGGAGGGGGCTAAGTATGACACTTCTGAGGTGATGGTTGGGCATACTGGAGGAGTGTGCGGCTGCTTCTGAGGTGGCAAAGCTGTTTTCTGGAGCATGTTAAATTTTTATTTATTTATTTATTTATTTATTCAATTTATACCCCGCCCTCCCTGCGAACAGGCTCAGGGCGGCTTACACAATTGGTATACAATACCAGTAAAACTACATAAAATCACATTAAAACAATTTAAATACAAATAGTCAGACAATCATAGGTGCTAATAATCCATTAGTTAATTGAAATGGCGTACTAAAATTATTACTTGCAGACAGGCCAGCCCATAGTCTTCTTAAGTCACGTGGTGGTATAGGCTGGATATTGGACTAAGGGCCAGGCTCGTTGATGGTAAAGGTCAGGGGGGCTCCTTATCAAAAGCCTGGTGGAAGAGCTCTGTCTTACAGGCCCTGTGGAACTGTAGAAGGTCCCACAGGGCCCTGATCTCTTTCGGGAGCTTATTCCACCAGCAAGGAGCCACCACTGAAAAGGCCCTGGCTCTGGTAGCAGCGAGCCTTGCATCTTTAGGGCTCGGGAGGGTCAGTTGATTCTGTGACCCCAACCGTAGTGCTCTGGAGTATGTATGGGGAAAGGTGGTCCCTCAGGTATGTCGGACCCTGGCCATATAGGGCTTTAAAAGTAAGCACCAGCACCTTGAAGCAAATTTGGTATGCTATTGGCAGCCAGTGCAGTGCCTTCAGCGTGGGCTGGATATGCCACTCCCTCCCCGCCCCCTAGTCCGCAATTGGTGAAGGACCGAGAACCCGGGAGGAGCGAGTTGGGAAAGAGTCACCGTCTCCCCTTCCCGCACCCAGGTCTCGGTCATGCATGCCAGGTCTACGTTCTGCTCTAGCAGGAAGTCCCAAAGGACCATGGTTTTATTTTTTATAGACTTGGCGTTACACAATGCCAGTGTTGGAGGGGGGTTGATTGTCCTAGCTCCACTGCCAACATCCCTAAGGATGGGGCGCAGGCTGGAAGGGGGCCAAGCTCTCCTATTTCTCTGCCCCTTCCCTTCACTTCCAGCCTAGCCCCACTACTATACATTCCCCTTCCCAAGAGCATTGGGATCCCGAGCCACCTCTGGTGGTCTTTGCTAGTTTCAACCAACTAGAACCTCAGACCTACCAACTAAGCTGGCGATAGTGACAATACCCTGTGTACGATCGATGTTGCCTCCCGACAATTAGCTCTCTATACTTCTCTTACTGCCCTTATGATTGGCCTAATAGCCTACAATTGCCTCCCCCCCCTTCCCTCTCTCTATAATAATATAATAATATAAATAAAGGCTAATAAATCAGTAATATAAATAAAGGCTAATAAATCAATGCAAAATTTCACTTCAAGCTATCCAGCCTAACCAGTCTAACTATGCTGGGCAATACAGAGGAAAAGTCTAAATACTTCTTCTGTCAGCACAATTCCACTGATGGAAGAGAGAGAGGGCCTTAAGGCTTCTCTTAATTTAAGAGTTTCTCCCCTCCCACACTAGATTTATCAGCATTAACTGGACAGCAGACATTTGACATTATCTACCTCAAGTTAAATTTGCACAAAAGATCTATTTACTATAGCAACTAATTACATGCATTGTCATTCAGGAAATACATGTATTACAAAAAAGGAAATATGACTAAAATCATTCTATTTTTTTGTAGTTAAAACTTCTTGTACATCATTAATTTAAAATCGTCTTGATTTAAATTACACTGTCTGGATAGGCAGATTACATGAACACTCTGAATGACTGACTTTTTGAATACAGAAACAAAACCCCTGTGAACTTCAGTATGTATTTTTCTGGCAATTATGAAAGCAGTTTGACAAAGAAATAAACAGCTCTGAGATGTGAAGAATTTATCTAAATGTTTAAGTACCTGTTTCTTGACTGTTCGGCAACTCATGATTTTCTCAACTACAGGGCCATCAGTATCAGCAGACTCCTACAAAGAAACATTTCACAGTAGTTATATTTGTGTTCAAAAGTGCAGAAAGGAGAAACCAAAGTGAGTGAAGTGTTTAAGCTCTCTTCATAAAGGATATCGAAAATGTTTGAAGCTTTTAGTTTAGAAGTGAACACGCTAACACGAAAACTTAAGAGAGATTTAGAGAATTATGAAAGATGCCCCTACCAAGCTTTCTTTGCTAGTGTGCAGGGAGGGGGATTTCACCAGATTTCACTCCTCATTGCAGCCACTTGATTTGTCCATAAGGGTCCCTGACCTCAGCATTGGGGCTAGAGGGGACTGCTGGAGGAAGGCGATCACAAATTCCTTGCACTGCTAGGATCCAATACATGGTCTTTTGTTCAATTTAACCAGGTTCAGATTTATGACAGACAAAAGGAAGTGTCTTCTTCACACAACACATAAGTAACTTACTGAGTCGGCTGACAAAAACATAGTGATGGCCACTATTTTATTTTATTTATTTTATGACATTTATACCCCGCCCTCCCCGCGAACGGGCTCAGGGTGGCTTACATAAGGCACCAAGTGCATTCAGTATACAAAGTTACATAGTACAAAATACAAAATTAAAACAACTTAAAATCAGTTCTACGGATGCACATATAGACTCCTAACATCTTGCATAACAGGGGGGGAAGGCTGGGGAGATGGAAAGATGTTACCCCTCGGTGGTTTCTGTCTATAAAGGAGCAGTGGTGTAAGTGGCCGTGGCGGCTCCTACTCATAGGCCTGGCAGAAGAGCTCCGTCTTGCAGGCCCTGCGGAATTACACAAGGTCCCGCAGGGCCCTGATCTCGTCCGGGAGCTCGTTCCACTAGGTAGGAGCTTCCACTGAGAAAGACCTGACCCTTGTTGCCACAAGCTTGGCCTCTTTAGGGCCAGGGGTCACCAGCCGGTGTTGTGACCCTGACCGAAGTGCTCTTTGGGGAATATATGGGGAAATGCGGTCCCTCAGGTAAGTCGGACCCTGGCCATGTAGGGCTTTAAAGGTAAGCACCAGTACTTTGAAGCGAATCCAGTATGCTATAGGCAGCCAGTGCAGCGCTTTCAGCACAGGTCAAATGTGCTTCCAGCCCGGAACGCCCACCAACAACCTGGCTGCAGCATTCTGCACCAGCTGTAGCTTCCGGATTTGTGACAAAGGCAGCCCCATGTAGAGAGCGTTGCAGTAGTCTAGCCTTGAAGTGACCGTCGCATGGATCACTGTAGCTAGGTCACTGCGGTCAAGGAAAGGGACCAACTGCTGTATCAGCCGAAGATGATAAAAGGGCGATCTGGCAGTGGCCGCCACCTGGGCCGCCATCATTAAGTTGGGGTCCAGGAGCATTCCCAAATTCCTAACCTCCGAAGCTGGCACCAAAGGTGCCCCGTTGAAGTGGGAGCCCTAACCCCGATCTGGTCCGACTCAAGCATAGGACCTCTGTCTTCACCGGGTTTAACTCCAGCCTGCTCAGCCTGAGCCACCCAGCCACAGCTTGTAGTGCAGATCTTCTGGGTCGGAGTCCAACCGGCCGCCCAACATCAAATAGAGCTGGGTGTCATCTGCATATTGATGACACCCGAGCCCATACCTCTGGACAATCTGGGTAAAGGGGCGCATATATATGTTAAACAGCATCAGGGAAAGCACAGCCCCCTGAGGCACCCCACACTCAAGTGCGTGCCTCTGGGACTGTTGTTCCCCTAGCACTACCCTCTGTCCCCGACCCTGGAGAAATGAGGCAAGCCATTGAAGGGCAAGGCCCCTGATCCCCACGTCGGCAAGGCGGTGGGCCAACAGCTGGTGGTCAACCGTATCAAACACGGCCGACAGATCTAACAACAACAGCGCCGCCACACCACCTCGATCCAGATGCCTACAGAGGTCAACAGTCAGGGCAACCAGTACTGTCTCCGTCCCATGTCCCGGGCAAAAACTGGACTGGAATGGGTCAAGGACAGAAGCGTCATCCAGGTAATCCTGTAGCTGAACCGCCACCGCCTTCTCAATCAATTTGCCCAAATAGGGCAAATTGGACACCGGCCGATAGTTGGCCAATTCGGTCGGGTCCAGAGTTGGTTTTTTCAAGAGAGGGCGGACCATCGCTTCCTTGAGTGCCTTGGGGAACTGCCCCTCCGAGAGGGACTTGTTAACAATCTCCCTCAAGGCACCTCGAAACCCCCCGTGGCCCGCTTTAATGAGCCAGGAGGGGCACGGATCAAGGTCGCATGTGGTTGGGCATACAGATACGAGTAACCTGTCAACCTCCTCCAGGCTGAGCTGGTTGAAGTATTCTAAACCCGGACCCGAAGACGCGCAAGGGGCCTCAAGTTCACTAATTGCATCAACTGTGGCAGGGAGGTCGCGGCGGAGTGACAAGACTTTATCTGCAAAATAGCTCGCAAAAGCCTCACAGCCAATATCCAATTCCCTATCATTTTGTCTGCCCTGTGGCAGAGCCGTCAAAGACCGAATTGTTCTAAATAATTGGGCTGGGCGAGAGCTAGCGGATGCAACCCTGGCTGCATAGAAATCCCTCTTCGCAGCCTTGACTGCCATCTCATAGGATCTCATAAATGTCCTATAGGATGCTCTTGTAGCCTTATCATGAGCTCGGCGCCATCGTCTCTCTAACCGTCTTAGCTCTTGCTTCATCAGATGCAACCCCTGGGTATACCAGGGGGCCAGCCTAGAGCGAGGGCGCAGAGGGTGCTGGGGAGTGATCAAATCAATGGCTGTGGAAAGTCGACTATGCCAGTTGTCCACAAGCTCATCCAACGGACCACCAGGGGGCATCGGTTCCTGCAGGGCCAATTGAAGCTGCATCGGGTCCATTTGGCTCCATGAGCGAGCTAAAATCTGCTCGCTGCCTATACGGGGTTGGGGCGGGACGTTCACCCGGGCCTTCAGGGCATAGTGGTCTGACCATGGCACTGCATCTGCAGTGATATGGTCCACTGTAATCCCCATTGTGAAGATTAAATCAAGCGTGTGCCCCGCCTGGTGAGTAGGGATCGATACACATTGGGAGAGTCCCAGTGCCACCATGGACGTCACTAGGTCCGTAGCCCGTCTGGAGGTCGCGTCATTGGCATGGACGTTGAAGTCACCCAAGACTAATAGCCTGGGGTGCTCCAATGCCCAGCCTGATACGGCCTCCAGCAGGGATGGCAGGCAACTGGCTGGTGCGTTAGGCAGACGGTACACCAGCCAGATTGCCACACTCTCCTCAGCCTCCAGCAACAGGCCAACACTCTAAGCCCACAATCTCCAACATAGGGAGCGCCCTGAAGGCGTAAGCCTCCCGTACGAACATCGCCACTCCTCCCCCCCGTCCCCTAGTCCGTGATTGGTGTAGGACCGAGAACCCCAGTGGGGCAAGCTGGGAGAGCGCTACAGTCTCCCCCTCTCGCACTCAGGTCTCGGTCATGCACGCCAGGTCAACTTGGTGTTCTATGACAAAGTCCCAAAGGACTGCTGTCTTGTTGTTAATAGACCTGGCATTGCACAACACCAATGACGAAGGGGAGTTACTAATCCTAGCCCCACTGCTGACCTCATTTGGGATGGGACGTAGGCTGGAAGGACACCGAGCCCTCTTGTTTCTCAGCTTCCTTCCTTTGTCATTCCGCCCGGGCCCACCGCTATTCTTTCCCCTCCCAAAGAGCACCGGAATCTGCTGTACTAGCATCGTTGCAACAGCCAGTCTACACCAGAGCCCCAGACCGCCGCCAGCAAGCTAACCAGTTGATCTCCTAATGCTGTTGCTGTAGCCCACTTCTCTCCCACTGTACCACAAATAATCCCACAATCTGCTATACCTCTCAATTGACTCTACAATTGACTTATTCGTGCCAACAACCTACATCACCTTACAATTATGTATTTAAAACAGTCTACTTGGCACTCACAACCTCCAACGTTCATCCCTTGAGCAGAAAACTCCTCCTTATTTCATTCAACTCATGCATCCAAGCACTCATCCCTAGCCATTAAAAACTACCACGGTCAGTTCAGTCCTCCTAGTTGAATCCACATCTGTCAGGGAACGTCAGGGAGCCCCAGTAGGATTGTCTCTCCACTCATTGACTGATCTTCTGCGAGTCCTCCACTGGGGGCACCAGCTGCCCAGCTAGAAACCCCGGCTGGTCTGCCACAGGCCCACCACCAGGGGCACTTCGACGATGATCTCTCAGACCCTGGTGCTCCACCCTTTCCCTGGCTGCAGGCCAATCTCCTTGGGCCCTTAGGGGACTGCTGGCTCCTTCCAACCCACCGGCTCGGAGGCCGAGAATCGCAGCCTGTCCACCCCCTCTATCTCTCAGCACCCGGCAGTCCCCCTCCACTCCCATCTGGCTCCTCCCACTCCCAGGTGCGTCGGTCCGCCGCTCGGGGATCCCGGCAGCACACTGCAGCCTCTCTGATCATCCTGTGGCCGGCCCACCGCCACTCACAGCCGCGCCAATCCACCACCCAGTCGCCCCAGTAAGTGGGGGAGGCTCCTCCGCTCATAACTCGTGGCCCCAATTTCGCCGCCGCCGCCAGGCGCTCAGCTGACCCCACCTTCCATCCAGGCCTCCCAGGTCCGCACCGCCTCGTCTCTTGCGTCACCGCCTCTTGCCTCGCCTCTACTCGCCCCTCCGGTCGTGGCCGCACGCCAGGCAGGGGCTGCAGGCAATGGAGGTCCCACAGGCGGGCCGAGTCAGCCCAAGGCAGGCCGGCGACGCTTGGCGACACCAGGAACAGAGGCCTTCGGTCTCTCCAAGTCCCACTCTTTGCCCAGGTGTTTTGGGGAGGTCTGCATCTCCTGCTCGTGGTAATTTATTATTATATTTTTCATTATTTGGCCCCTTCAGTCGGCAGGCTCAGGAGCATAGGCGTAGCACAACCTACGCCGCCGCCATGTTCTCTCTCTTAATTTAGATCGTTTTAAAATGTAAATGAGACAAATTCAGGGAAGACAGGTTTCTTGCCATGAAAACTACATATGGTGAGAGTCAGTATACCACTAAATTATGAATGTCTGACTGGGGTGAGGAAGGGAAGAGAAGAGGAGAGAGCTATTGCTTTCAAACCTTGTTTGTCAAGTTACCTAGATGCTGACCACTGTTGGAAACAGTATGCTGGAGTAATCAGACCCTTGGTTTGATCCAGCAGGACTGCTCTTAACAAGGCTTTTTTGGGTATTACAGAAATATATTGTTAATTTTTTTAGGAATGGCATTAGTTTTTCAGAGAATAGTCAACTTCTTATGTCTGAAGCTGCTCAAGAACCTAAATGTGAAAGTAATATTGACATCTCTTGGAAACATTTAACTGGAGACACCATAAAGGACATTTAACTAATAAAAATATAAATTGTCAAATGAATGCTCCAGCTGATGCACACATTTACTAATGGTTTGTCAAGTTAGTTAAGTGAGGTAGTGATATTAAAAGACCACTACAAAAAGATTGTTACAGGAATCATTTCACATTATCACCCTTCATTTTATTCAACCTATTTTATCCATCATTTACATTGCATAGAGAATAAAGCATACCCTGCTGGTTACTACAAGACAGTAATTTCATAAAGGGGTTCTTATAGTGCCTGACAGCAGGAGACAAGCTTGAGTGGTTTATTAAGTCATAGAAGCCAGACCACTGAATTCACAGTGGTAAATTCAGTCTCCTTGGAGCCATTTTTAGGCTTTTCAGCAGAGACCATTAATTTTACTAAATTGTGTTGAATTACATATTGTAGACTTGTAAAGAAAACCTGAATGAACACAGCCCTTAAGAACCTAAACAACTAATTTCCTTTGGCATGTTGAGCTAAGCAAAGATGGAAGTCCCTTGGAAGAAAAAGCAACACTTAAATGTTTTACAGTCTAAATCATTACAGGACGTTCAGTCTACCCTCTGTTTGATGAGCATAAATATGAACTGACCTGTTGCTCAGATTGAGAAGTATTTGAAGGAGAGTTTCTTCCACCATTATCTGCATCATCAGCCTCCTCATCAGAAATCTTGAACTCCAGGTCTTCGGTGTAACGCTTTCTCTTAACTTGTCTGCTAGAACGCCTCTTCTGAAAAAGAAAAATAACCCTTACAGAACAATCCAAAGTTCTTCCTGGGGTAAGAACGCCCAATTCATACATTATTACAGCAAAGTGGAAGCTGCCTTCCTGAGGCGCTGAAAGGAGGGGCTGTGTAGACAGCAGAATAACACTGTTCACACCATACGGGCACTGTGTAATCTTGAGATACGAATATGCCATAGTACTGTGGACCTTATGTTATCTGCTCTCACTAACATGGCTCCTTCTCACTGATGGCACTTTCTTCCATAAGGAAGACATTCCTACGTTCTTATTGGCTATACATAAGTGAGAACATAGAAAATTTCTGTGGTATCCTCTGCCCAAGAGTATTCTTTTTAGGGGCAATGGTTTCATGCTATAATGCTTTCTGAAGTAATACAAATTAAGGAAAATTGTCTCTATATATGCTTATATTTTGCATGCTCTTTTTTTTTTTGGTTCATCAGAGGAGCGAAAGTCCATTTGACTACTCAGTTTTTCCTCTGAACGCCACAATATTGTCAGGTCTCGCCTATAAAGCTGCCTTGAAAACTAAATGTTTTTAACTGAAAATCATGCATTCAGAGCTGCTCCTAGTGTGGTAGTCAGAAGAGAACTGAACAGGAAGGTGCTTACTTCTACCCTTTAGAGATGCATGGTGAATCAAAACTTTCCTATGGGGAGTGCCAATTCTGGTACCAATTCATTAGAATTCTTGGAATTTGCTTCTGTACAGGCCCTATATGTGTATTTACACAGAGATCACAAAGAAGAATAATTTCTTTATAAAGTAGATGCTTGCCATTCACATTTACATTTTTACTTATTACTGGTCTGCAGCCAAACCATGTGATGTCAGTAGTCCTGAGTACGACTCCTCCACATGTGGGGAGAGCAGGAACGAGCACACTGGCCCCATATCTTGCCTCCGCATGACTGGTAGCTTCTCTGAACTGCATCTGTGCTGGGAGGAAGTGTGCATGTTGGGTGAGTTGCACGGTGCCCACCTTGCCAGCCTGGACAGGTGTCTCTCATGGTGGTGTTCACTTGCAGCATTGTGACTTGCCCCAGCCAGACTGATGACAAGGCAAGCCATTGCTGCACACTAGCAATACTGCAGACAGGTCAGACACTGCATGATTAGCCCAGGCAAGCCTCCCTCCATGACGAAGTGGGGCCCTTTTCAGGGCAGTCCAACCCTGGAAGCAGCAGACACCCTGTCGTCATTATTTGTGGATGTCACCATTCACCATGATCCCAGGATCTCTAGTCCGAATAGATAATTCCTACATACTATTTAAATCCTCTAGCACAGAAATCTATTTGCTACTGGGAGTCAGGAAGACTTTTATTACACAATTTCCATTTCCATTTCACAATTAGTGCTTCTTGTTCTTGGGATGGAGAGAGGAGGAAAAGAAATTGAAATAAGATATTTTACTGGCTTCTAGTAAAAGCAGGGATTGGAGTACCTCCCAAATCTAAACTGTGGGGTGGTTCCAGACTAAATTTCCACTAACAGAGGTGTAATTTTCACCAATTTCTCCTTTCTACAGCAGATCCTCAGTTTGCCCTCATGTCATTCCTGAGGGTGTCCTGTTCCCAAGCAGCAGCATTCGGGATACCAGTGGGCTGAAGTGGGAGGCAGGAAGGTTCTGTTTTGAACCTTCCTGTTCTGCAGATGGAAGTATCGTCCATTAGTGGAAAATTTACACTGGATCCATCCCAGGGTCTTAGCAGATAACTTCATTTGTTATTTGTTATATATAAGAAAATGACCACACTTTCTGCCTCAGTGACCTTTTACAATTATTTGAGTGTAAAAACGCAGATTGAGTGATGGGGTGGACATTGTATTCTTGGACAATGAAAATGCTGTTCTCACATTCCCTCATCAATGCTCTTACTAAACATGGTAAAGAGATAAGAAGATGTCCCCTTATGTGATTGGTTAAGAACATGAGACCGAGGGCAGGAGTAAAACAACAGTTCTCATAATAAAGGGAAGCTTGCACAGGGACTCCTCAGGATATATATACATATGGCACTATCAGTTGTTCATATATTATCTGGAGTCAGTTCCAATGCAAATCATACTAAATTATTCAGGATGGTTAACTCCCAAGCAGACCATACTAAGTCCCCAAAAGATATTTCCAAACTTAATGCCAGATTTATTTATTTATGATATTTCTATGCTGTCTCTTCACAGTCCTGCTTGAGGTGATACACACTTAAGACATGCAATATAAACATAATATAAAACACGTCTTTCTCTCCAAGAAAGTCCCCTCACTGTAAAATCAATGTCTAGGCCAAACCCCTGGACCTAGAAACACAGAATTTGGGGAGAGCACTCCTACCATGACGAAGATGCTCACTAAGAAGGGATTTTTAGAAATTTGACTCCTAAAGGGGTCAAAAGAGGTAAAATGTGCTCCCCCATTGCTTCCTATGTGGCTGCCAGGCTGCTGCCACTTTGTATCCCCACTCTCTGATTGGTCAGCTGGAGAGCTCAGTGTTCTGAGGTAAAAAACCCAAAGCCCAACAGTTACAGGAGAGCTAATAATAATTGAGGAAATCAGGAATCACCAACCTCCTGTGTGGTGCAGCAAAGCTGCTGCCCAGCCTCCCTGATGGCTTCAAACACGCTCCTCCCATCTCCTAAACCTGACAGGTAGCTGTCTGTCAGGTGCAGCAACAGGTGTAGAGTGCTTAAAGCCATCAGGAAGCCCACCCTAGCAATAACACCTTAGCTATCCTGCCAGCCCAGCCTCCACAGTGGCTTGCAATACCCCACCCACTCCCCCTCCTATACTAGACAGGCAACTGCCTGTCAGGTGAAGGAGAGGGGGTGGGATGCTTATAGCCGTCGGGCAGGCTTGCTCAGCAGGACTGCCTTAGTACTGCTGCTGGCTCAGCCTCCCCAATACCTTTAAACACACTCCCCCGATACCAGACAGGTGGGTGCCTGTCATGTGTAGGAGCAGGGCCAGGATACTTTAATCCATAAGGGAGGCCACCTGAGCAGAAACTCCTTAGCAATGCTGCTGGGCCAGCCTCCTCAGTGGGACCAGAGGTTCCCCAAACTTATTTGGCCTACTGCCCCCTTTTCAGAAAAAAAATTACTCAGCGTTCCCCTGGACATCTACCTTCAAGAAGTGGACAAAAAGATACAGTTTGTGGATCTGTACCTGGATTGTTCCAGTGCCCCCAAGGGGGCAGTATTGCCCACTTTGGGACCCAGTGGTTTAGACACACTCCCACCTACCCCTCCTCCACCTGACAGGTGGTTGTCCATTAGGTGCAGGAGCAGAGGCAGAATGTTGAAAGCCAACAGGGAGGCTGCCCAAGCAGCACTGCCTTAGCAATCCTGCTAGCCCAGCCTCCCCAACACCTTCAGACATGCTACCCCTTGTACACCTGATAGATAACTGCCTGTCAAGGGTCAGAAGGGGTGTGGAGTCCTTAAAGCTGTTGGGTAGGCTTGCTCAACAGAATTGCCTTAGCGCTGCTTCTGGCCCAGCCTCCCTGATGCCTTTAAACACAACTTCCCCCCCTACAACAGACAGGTGGATGTTTGTCAGGTGTAGGAGTAAGACCAGTGTACTTTAATCCATCAGGGAGGCCACCCCAGCAGGATCACCTTAGCGATGCTGCTGGCCCAGCCTCCTCAGTGGCTTTAGCCACACTCCCACCCACTCACACAAATTTGTAGGAAAGTGGTTTCCTGTATTAGGTTATTTAACTTCTCAAAATGTGTATTCTAGAAAATTGGTTCACATAAACTTGCTTAATATCTGATTGCTCGGATGTTGTTATGAATATGCAGTTATTGTAACATAAATGAGAAGCATTTTTGTTAAAAAAAAAAAAAGTATGCCCTGCATCCCCCCCCCAAAAAAAAAATCAATGTCCAGGCCAAACCCCTGCACCAAGAAACCCAAAATAAGGGGAGTGCATTCCTGACATGACACCAACCCCCACTACAAAGAGATTTCTGAGAAACACAATCCCTATGGGGGTAAAAAATGGGCATAATGTGTTCCTCCAATTGTTTTCCAAGAACCTGGCAGGCTGTTGCCTCCTTGCCCCCCCCTCTGATTAGTCAACTGTGTAAGTCAAGAGTTCTGAGGTAAAACCTGCCTGCTTGCACCCACCTGCCTGCTTGCACCCACCTCCCTCTGATTACTTAGGTGTGGATCTCAATGTTCTGAGGTAAAAACACAGTTAAAAAAGGCTGCAGACAGCTGATGACAATTACAGAAATCAGCAATTCAAGACTCCTAACAGACTTTTCTTATAACAGCCAGCATGGCACCTGAGTTTATGAATGTTCATAGGGACATAGTAAAGGACCTCTCTAGGAGCCATTCTGACCCACAAGAACGACTGGGCTACCATCTGATATATATAAAAGCCCTAAAGTATTTGCACTTCCCAGCTCTCCCACTGGCTTTACTGTGCGCTCCATCAGCCATTGGCCTGTCAACTGCCACTCAAGAGTACGTGCATGCTATTGGCTGGAGGCTGGATCCACTCCCTTCTCCCGCCCATGGCTGGCTTAACCACTCTTCCTGTCAGAATAAACTGCCAAAATGTCTCTCCTGACGAAGAAGCTTCTCCTGCTTAGCTCTTCCATGGCTGACTGACTACTGATGTGCACCAGTGGCCATGAAACCATTCTCTCCTCCTCCTGCTGTGTGGGTCTCTTTCCCCTAGGGTTGCCAACCTCCAAGTGGGACCTGGAGATTTCCTGCTGTTACAATTGATCTCCAGATGAGAGAAATCAGTACCTCTGGAGAAAATGGCTGCTTTGGAAGGTAGGTTCTATGGCATTATACCCTGCTGAGGTCCTTCCCCTCCCCAATCCTGCCCTCCACAGGATCCACCCCCCAAATCTCCAGGTATTTCCCTGCTCAGAGCTAGCAACCCTACTTTCCCCCCAGTGGCTGTTACTAGGCAACCAAGCTTGGTTCTGTCAGTAAAAAGGTGGGGGGAAGAGGCCCTTTCCACCTACTTTGGCCTTTGTGGGGAACTCATTGGGGCTAGTCCTGACTAGGGTTGTCAGCTCCATGTTGGGAAGTTCCTGGAGATTTTGTGGTGGCATCTACAGAAGCCAGAGTTTGGGGAGGGGAGTGGCCTCAGCTGAATAGAATGCCATAGAGTCCACCCTCCAAAGCAGTTATTTTCTCCAGGGGGAGAGAGAGATCTATTGTACGGAGTTCAGTTGTGATACCAGGTGATACCACTGCCAGTGTGGCGTTGCAGTTAGCACTACAGAGCAGGGTCTGCCAGACCCAGGTTCTTGCTGTGGAAGCTGAGTGGGTGATTTCAGACCAGGTACAGACTTTCAGCCTAACCTACCTCACAGGGTTATTGTGCAGATCAAAGGGGAGAGGAGAATGATGTGAGCTGCTTTGGTCCCCACTGTGGAGAAAGACTGCACTCTTCCTAGGTAGAGGCTGCAGGTGGGGCGAGATGGAAAGCTGAAGTCAGAGGGGCAGATAAAGGTAGGTTGATATTTGGCTGGGAAGGAGATAGGGTTGCCAACTTCAGGTTAAGAAATTCCTAGAGATTTGAGGGGTGGAACCTGGAGAGGATGGGGTTTGAGGGGTGGAACCTGGAGAGAATGGGGTTAACCTACCCAGACCTCAGACAGGTACAATGCCACAGACTCCACCCACCAAACCAGCCATTTCCTCCTGGGGAACCATTGCTGCCAATCTCCAGGTGAGGGCTGGAGATCATTCAGAATTACAACTGCGCTTCAGAGATCAGTTCCCCTGGAGAAAATGGTGGACTCTGTGTCATTATACTCTGCTGAGGTCACCACAGCAAATTGACACTAAGTGCCCAAGGCTAGGGCACCCACCCAGAGCCTCTGTCTAGAGCTTGTTGTATTTATTTCTACAACAGACCTTATTCCTAGTCATTAATGAAACTCTACTTAACTGCTTTGAGGGGGCAGAAATTGAGTACAGATCTGTGGACTCAGTTGTGCAAATGGATGATGCAGTCCACTATTCTGTAGAGTTCCTCAACACCCTCAACCATTCTGGCTTCCCAGTCCACAAGCTTCTCCTCAAAGTGGGGGCTCCAGTGATGCTGCTACGAAACCTCAACCCACCCAAACTCTACAGTGGCACCAGACTGCAAATGAAGGCCCTGCACAGGAACATCATTGAGGCCACACTGCTCACAGCGGTGCTTGGGGAGAGTTGGTGTTCATACCACACATAATACCATTACAAAACACCTTCGAGTTCAAGAGGCTGCAGTTCCCCCCTCAAGGTCTGCTTTGTTATGACCATCAACGTCCCAAGGCCAGACACTGAAAGTGGCAGGAATTGACTTAACAGAGGATTACTTCAGAATGAACTCACCACCAAGCACTGTGGTGATCCTAGAACCTGGTTTACAGAGAGGTCCTTCCAGAGACGAAAAAACAGTAAATATGTCTCACTTCATTTTTTACACTACAATCTTCTCCATTAGAATTCCTACAACAAATGTTACATTTCAAACTTCACATCATCAGTATTATAACTGGATTTATGGAACTTAAATACCATAGTGAAGCACAGATATCAGGCTATAAAGACAAGCCACTGGACACAAACAGCTTAAAAATTACCCACGAAACAAAACCAGTCCATTAAAAAGCTGGTAAGATAATATAAAAAAAGATAAAAACCTGGGTGAAAATACAGGGTTTTGGCTTGGCACTTAAGAAATGTAAAGTAGGCATCAGGCAAGCCTTAAGGGGGTGGGTATTCCAGAGACAAGGTGCCACCACAGAAAAATGTCCTGTCTCTAGTCACCACATACTTCACCTTTGAAAGCGGGAGCACAGACAGCGGGAGCACAGTGTGCTTTTTATCCCTTGCTATGTCAAGCCACTCCTCTGTTTTCCAGTTTTCACCCACTATAGATTGAAATAAATTATGGTCAATACTAATCAGAAATTGTCTCAAAATCACACTTTTAATCATAGTTTCAAGGGGATTTGCAACTCATGATTCAGAAACAATCCTGATAATCTTTGTGGACACTCTGAACTACTTGAACTTCTTATTTTGTAGAAAAGAGCAAAAAGTCCAGTAGCACTTTAAAGACTAACAAAATTTGTGGTAGGGTATGAGCTACCCATCTTGGTCTTATTTTGTAGTGCTACATCTGAACGGAGACAATGTCAGTAAATTCACACAGATAATGACTGGGATTAGTGCGTTCATGCACATGTTGATGGGGTCCAGACTGGGACCCCAAGTTGAGTTCTAGCTAAAAGCTCACTGAAAACATCAACTCAAAGTTATGTGGAGGTGAAAAAATGTACTGGTGCATTTATTCTGGAAAAAAATTGAGAAAGTATCATAAGGTCATTATTTAAAATGATGGGATAAATTACATTATCTAACTCTCAACTGGAAATACAAGCACACACTGTGCTCCTCTTCCCCCCCTCCCTATTCCACCTCAAAAAGGTTAGGGAAAGAGTTAATTAAGTTCAACTGCAAACTACTATGATCCCTATTGTTTAAAATTTTTAATTGTGCTTAAACAATGGAACTACCTGAACTCCTGCGTCATCTTCCTCCTCAGGGTGTGGTGATCCTGGTGGTGTTTTTTCCAAATCAGAATTTTCAGAAACTTCTTTTCCCTTGTTGACCTTTTTCTTCAGTGCACTGGATTCTGATTCTGATTTCTTGCTACTAAAAGATAAATATCCTTGATCAAATTATGAATGAACAAAAACTCTTTTACACCACACAGAATGAAATCAATTAGTTCAACACGGTGACCTTATTAACTTTTTAAAAATTAATTATCTGCATTATCACCATTACTAATAGTTGTGTTGTGATATATTTTTCCATTCACTATAGAGTACACAAATCCATAAACAACTCTCTATGCTAGCTCACAGAAAAGCTCAAAGGCAGGGTTGCCAGCTCCAGGTTGGGAAACACCTGGAGTGGAGCCAGAGGAAGGCGGGGCTTGTAGAAGAGAGGGACATGAATGGGGTATAATGCCATAGAGTCCACCTTCCAAAGCAGCCATTTTCTCCAGGTGAACTGATCTCTGTTGCCTGGAGATCAATTGTAATCCCAGGAGATGTCCAGCCACCACTACTTAAAGGCCTGATCTTGGATGTATTCAATATTAAGTTGTATAAAAGCAAACTTGTTGTACTTATTCTCTCTCTCTCTCTCTCTCTCTCTCTCTCTCTCTCTCTCTTACACACACACACACACACACACACACACCCCTCCCCTATTTCTAAAGGGGATATCCCAAGGCCAAGTACACTGAGTTCCAAAACAGGGCAAGACAGAGGATGCAGGAGATCCCCAAAGAAAAGGTCTGGCTGTCTCCAAACTAACAGGAGTGGAGGGTTTCATGCTGCCAGGTAAGAGCAGCAAGAAAATAGGACCCATATCTACCACAACAGTCAGGATCTTACGTTCAGCATACCAAAAGCATGCAAGATTTCATAGGCACTATTTTTTTGTTGGGAATGCTGAACACACCAAATGTGTAAAACAGAACATGCTGAAGAACTGTTAATTGTCTTAAATTGTTTAGTGTTAGGAATACTCACTATCCTTGTATGCTTTCTCAAGATTTTTGTACTAAAACACTTATGAATATTCAAGTGAATTTCTTTTAAAACATTTGGCAAAACCAAGATACATAGACACAGACCCAGTTTTGAGAAACTGAAAAGTCACAACTGTATCAGAAATTGCAATACAACAAACAATATTTAATATTCAGTTACACCACAGTTTCTGATACAGTTGTGATTTTAGTTTGTCAAATATTTTAGTGGAATACTGCCTGAATACTCAAACTTGTTGGAGGGGGGAAAAAACGAGACAAGTGAATTTGATCATTTAAAAAGAGAAAATGTTTATCAAGTTATATTTTGCTTTAGAGTTATTGTAACAGGAGCTTCTGTAAACATCCTATTATTGCTATATAATATTACACAAACCTATTAATAGAAGATTTAAAACCTTGGTAATTTCAGAAATTCAAACTATGAACACAGTATAGATACATTTTTTAAAAAACAGCAGCTCTAAACTCTGTAATGTTTAACATCATTACAAAAGCTATAGAAGACAAATTGTTTTTTAAAAGAAAAAAATGAATCTCTACAACAGTTCCCATTCCAGCCATCCTAGTGTATATACAACACATGGACAGAAGTCTCCCCTACTATGAGGCTCCATTTCCAGCATTTATTTCCGCTCTAACTGCCACAAATTATACAATACTACAGCTGAACACTGGGCCCCTTTCCTTTCATCTGCACGCCAAGAGCAATCAGATTACCCTGGTAACCAGTGGTCACATGACCAGCACCTGCTCTTTTGGCTGGATGCCACTGACTAAAGCCATCTGCTTCCCTCAATCAGCTTTCAAACATTCTCAACACCTGCGCTGCAGCATTTTGTGGTTTCTTTTATCAAATCAGTGCAAAACTGCTTCCCAAACTTTACATATTTCTCAAATTTGTTTAAATCAAAGGTAAGCCTGTCGTAGTTGAACTGCTGCCAGGTAAAGCAAGTTGACAGGCTAGTGTTTTTTACTAGTGACCTCTATAAATCAGAGCTAAGCATACAATATAATTTAATAGCAGGGTACACTGAGCATACCTTCAGCACGTGAAGTAACAGGCTTAACATATTGAAGAACAGCAAAGGCCAGGTCTGATTAAAAGAGTCAATTTGCATAAAGGCTGGAATGTACTAATGATTTCTATTGTTAAAGACATACAGAATCTCCAAGTATTTAGACAGGACACAAGAGGTTTCATACAAACCAAGTGCAGAATTTGTGACATCTGTATGTCATTTATGACCTGTGTAATGCAAGATATAGGGATTCTCACATTAAAATACCACAGTAACCTGTTCATGCATGGGTCTTCCAATAGTTATATTCCTGATAAATAAAAGCATGCATGCACAAAAATGCACAGAATTTATATAAGAATAAGACAACAGTTCCATGAAATTTTATTCCAGTTCCAATTTCAGATGCATAGCCAAACCCAAGAGATTTAAGCCCAAGGACTCTAATCTGGGAGAACCGGGTTTGATTCCCCACTCCTCTACTTGCAGCTGCTGAGTGACCCTGGGCAAGCCATAGCTCTGTCAGAGCTATTCTTGAAAGAGCAGTTTTCTCAGAGTTCTCTCAGCCCCACTTATCTCAGAGGGTGTCTGTTGTGGGGACAGGAAGGGAAAGGAGTTTGTAAGCCGCTCTGAGACTCCAAGTGAAGGGTGGGGTATAAATCCAATCTCTTCCTCCTCCACCACCACTCCAGTTTCAAAGGCACCACAGATGAGTTCATAGCCAAATACAAAACTTAGTACTACATACACTAAAAAGTATATTCCATAATTTCATATGTGCAAATAAACTCATAGATAACATATTCAAAACTTATCCATCTGAGACACTTGGAGACGGTTTTGCTGTTCCACTTACAACCCCCCCCACACACACCTGTAGCTTTCTCTCACTTAAAGAACAGCCTTTCTTGAATATTTTGATTTTTAATGAAAACATACACATCATCAGGTATCATTTCAGATTTCAACCAAAATACCAACTCAAAGCTTCTCCCTATGCTCAAGCATTGACTGGTAAGGCACACACATTCAGAATGAAGCACTAGGACAATAGCAGTGTGACAAAATAAGGTTACCGAGATAGAAAGGAGATATCAGGTAGGCAAAGAGTAAAGAAAGCAGCACAATAGGAGAAAGACTAAAGCAGGAAATACAAAAGCAACCACCACCAAATATGCAGTTCAGACTAAGCAACAAACAAGGTCAAATCAACCACAGCTGAATCATGAAAACAAACTTCTAGTGTTATGGGACAATATTTTAAATTGGGATTTCTACCCTACAGTATCTCAAAAGGTGACAGGCTATATCATCATCATTAAACTAAAGCAAGGAACTCTAAAGATACATAATGTAACACGGATTTAAACCATCCATACGAAAGTATAACAAAAAGATTTAACATTACTAAGATGACAATAAATATCAAAAGCTGTGCATGAATCATGTCCCAGGGTTCCATCTCACATGGATCCAGAGAGTGTTTGTGTTATTTAAATATATACATACACAAGCATATGGGTGGTGCCAACTGCATTTTTATTGGGATGGTGTTTAAATTGGAATAACTCAAGCAGCTGCACAATTATCTCTCCTCCCCATACATACATAGGCTCTCTTTCACTTTCCCTGCCAGATGCATGACAGAATACCATGGACAACCAAGTTCTACATTTCTCAGTGAGTGATGAGGATTCTGCTTGCATGGAAAGCAAAAAAAATATACATAATCTGAACACAAATTCTGCAACAGCCATTAAGTGCTGAGCATTATATAAATTATCTTTGCACAAAAGTTTTGTACCAGCTGTTCCCAATGTGGTGCCCATGGAAGCCATGGTGCCTGCCAATGTCTTTTCTGGCACCCATCAAGTGTTTTTAGAAAGTTGGTGGGGCCAGGTAGGGCTTTTGCCCAGCAAAAGATATGATTGGCTGTGCAGATCTTAAACAATGTTGCTTTGGCATCAGCTGCCACTACAGCACAAGAATCTTCACTGTGTGAATGAAGAAAAGTTATGGTAATCATTTTGTGGCTGGCTCTGTCTCCTATGACAGTTATTTTGAGGTTGTACACACCATGCCATGTCAGAATTTCAAAGGTGCCATCAAAAAGGTTGTGAACCCCTGTTCTATACAGTAGTCCCTCACAATTTATGAATTCTTCACTTCCAGTTTCACTTATTCACAGTTCACAGCCTGACTACGTGTTGTGGCTGCCCTGAGCACCAGGCATTCAGTCAATGGATGGAAAGGTAGAGTTGTCATGAGCATGCTGGCTCTGCTCCCTGTCTCTTCACAATCATCTCAACTTGAGCAATTGCTGCTGGATGAGTCATGTGGCCCAGTCCTGCTGCTGGGTCTGGACAACTTGTCTGGTGGGCACTCCCATATGATTCATCTGGTGGGTGCTACTGGTGCTGCCTTCTGCTCAGCTGGCCAGCCCATTGGCAGTGCTGCAAACAAGACTGGTGCGGCACACAATTTGCCTTAGCTGGGTCTTGCTGCAATGGATGGAGGTGGTAGAGGATGGAAACGGGCAGGGGAGAGCCTTTTTCCCGGCCATTTTGGTCTCTCAGTCTGCCCCTGTCAATATTTGTGGATTTTGCCATTCACAGTGATCCTGGGAACAAATACCCTGCAAACGACTATGATCTGCAATACTCATAATTACTTAGCACAGATTAGAATCCTTTCTCCATTGGGTACTCTGAACTAGAAGGTCAGAGGTACCTTTATTTAACTGTAAACATAGTGCCCATCAATACCTTTCCTGTTGAACATGAAGTGTTTTTTAGAAAGTGGGTGGAATGATGTGGGGCTTCTGACAAGCCACTGGAGGTCTGGTTGGCTGTGCAGATTACTCCTCTCTCCCAGTGTATTACTAAACATTTATATTACCTTTCCTCTCCTTGCACTTAGGCTTCCTGTGTGCGTGTGGCTCTACCTCCTGCAGTAGGCATTTTGTGGGTGGCTCCACCTCTTGTGGCAGCCATTTTGTAGTTGCACTCACCAAGCTGTGTCAGAATTCCAAAAGTGCCACAGGCTCAAAAAGTTGGGGACCTCTGAACTATAGATTGTGAACAGGAAAGAGTTTTTGAGCAGTGCTGATACAGCCAACGTTAATACATAGCTGCAAATTCTGCATCTCTTCCTCCTGATTTCCCTTACTTTTTTCTCTCTTTAGTTTTCAAAACCATTCCAGAACCAATACCTCCCTCCTTCCCCCCATGTTAGTGGAAAGAGAATACATACATGAACTTACTAAAAAGACACAATCAGTATTCTGCTAACACTATCCTTCCCAGTAGCCTTTCACCTTTTCTTCTTTAAAGAATAAATCAATGAGAAAGGCAGTAGATGCAAACAGTACGGTAGAAAACTAAATCCCATCTAGAGTATAATTTTGAATAATCTGTTCTCTCCATCATGTAGAAGTAAAGAACAATACTGCTGGAAATCCCACACCTTCCATTCTTCTATTTTATAAGGAAAAACAGACTGAGAAACAACAGCAAGCACTACTTAACTCTATACATGACATCTTTGCGTACAGGCCAATGATTGCTAAGGAGGAGAGAAAGCAATCTTGTCAGCATTTTCCCCTCTTGTGACTACATGGGCTCTGCTGCCTCAGATACATATGAGCCTTATAAGGGCACAACACAAACATAGAAAGAGTACATTTTATTTGGTAAATTTACAAACAAGGATGTGTGAAGGATTGTAAAGTACACAGAGGCCACGTTCTGGTTGTTGTGAATTGTCCATCCTTTTTCCCATGTCAATACTGAGGTAGCAGGTGGAGAAAAAAACATCACTGAGTATCCTCCTCTTGGCCAAAGTTGCTGCTATGTTCTTATATTGGATAAACATATGGAGCAGAGGTCCGTCAGTGGCTATTAGCCACAAGGTATAGATAGGAACTCTCAGTCTGGGGCAGGTGATGCACTCTATTCTTGGTGCTGGGGGGGGCAACAGTGGGAGGGCTTCTAGTGTCCTGGCCCCACTGCTGGACCTCCTGATGGCACCTGGTATTTTTGGCCACTGTGTGACAGAGTGTTGGACTGGATGGGCCATTGGCCTGATCCAACATTGGCTTCTCTTACGTTCTTGCTATAGGCTCACCTTCTCTCTCATACAGAAGCTGAGAAAAGAAAGAAAAAGAAAGCGGCAATAATGCTGCTGCTTGTCCATCTTTAGTCCCTGGTTGGTGTGGGAACTGGAGATGAAAACAGAAAGCACTGCTGTCACCCCCCCCCCCAAACACTGCTGCTGTCCTGTTGCCCAAACAGCTTCTCTGGCTTTCTCCCTGGGTTGCGAGCCGGGAGATCTCCTGTAGTACAATACTGAAGTCCCTCCCCTCCCCAAATCCTGCCCTCCTTAGGCTCCACCCCCAAAATCTCCAGGTATTTCCTAACTCAGAGTTGACAACTCTACTTTCTCTTGTGACTCTGAGTATAATTACTGTCTTCCTTCTTTCCTCCTCTGGCTGCCCCTCCTTGCCTGGCTTCTCCACCCCACCCCGCTGCTGGCCACCTTATCTTCTGTCCACCTTTGTAATATATATTGGGGTTTCTATGGAATTTCCTAAGTGATGCCTGAGATTTTGCAACACTATGCTGTGATCTCTCTTTTCCTTGTTCAGTTTGGGTTTTTTTCTCCAAGGCCCCCTTTAAAGATTTGGGATTTTTCTGAAAGCCTAGCACCCTTTCCCACCCCAGCTTTTAGAACAATGCCTTGGTCTATATCTGGCCCCATTGTACAGGTTTTCTGATCTGAATTCTTGGAGCCAGGGTCAGAACTAGATATAAAACATGCTGCCTCTCCAGAAATCTACTCTAAGTGGCTGACTTAATAAATAAAATACAATAAAAACATTAAAAAGAATAAGGATTATCAATAATAAGCCATAAAAGCAAGCTGAGGACATAGCAACAACCAATGCCCCCTCTAATTGATTGTTTATAGTTGTTTTATGCATGTTTTATTTATATATACATTTTATGTAAGCAGCCCTGAACCCACCTTGGCGGGGAGTGTGGGGTATAAATCGAACAAATAAATAAATAAATAAGCAAGCTGTGGAGTCTTGTGAGCAAAAATTTCAACTTTGTGAGCTATTGGCATTAAAATTGTGAGTGAGCAATTTGGCTACTGCACAAGTCAGTTTGTTCTGGAGCCATCCTATCTGAGCTAAGACAAAAATGTGTGAGCTGGAGGCTAAAAAACTGTAAGCAAGCTCACACAACTCAGCTTAGATGGAACACTGGCAACAACACAAAACAACATTCAGCAGCCTAAAATGATATCAATAAAACAATCCTCAAGCTAGAAGACCATAAAAACAGCTTTAAAACATGGAATCACTCAGTTTAATGTATAGGGAAAATATTCTAGCCTGGTTTCTAAAGGATAGCAAAGTTGCAGCAAGGTGAATCTCAAGGAAGGAGTCATTCTGAAGGTGATGTGTTATGACTGAAAAAGTTCTGTCTTTGGTTGCCCCCTGTCTTATCTCTGCAAGCAGGGACGCAGAGTGAAGGGGTTAGAAAGAAAACCTTAAATGACCGGTTGAACATGTATAGACTCCATCCCTTATGCTGCTTTTCAAATGTTCCTAATAAAAGCCTAAACACATGCAGTTTGTTCACATTTAAATGCTATGCTGACAAGGTGAATAGCCATAAGAGGGGATGTGGCTTCAATATATGTTCAGTCACACTTCTCAACATGCATGGATGCTGTACACACATATGCCTTTCCTAAGCTTGTTTTCTCTTTTTCCTCCCACTGGTGCATGAGGTTGCACATCCCAGCCTGCATGAGCCAGTTATAGCCAATCCTATTTAACCCCATTCTCATTCTAGGATTCTTACTCTTAGGCACAGAGGGCTGATTACTCAATCATACAGCCTTGGAGAGCAATACCAAGGCAAAAAGCTTATTAAAACGAATTGTTAAACCAGGCCTTTTTTGTGATAGTACTCACTGATACTAAATACTGTCACCTTTTCTCCTGGCTAGCAAATCATCAATAGAAGAGTTTAGTGCACATTTATAAAGGTGAGTAAAAAAAAATCAGAATCGATCCACTCTCATCACTGCTTTGAACATGCAGGTAGCCTTAGGTTAGGCAAGCCACAGCTTCACAGTCTCAGACCACTGTTTATAACTGGGAGATAATCTACTTTTACACAGTTATTAGGTCTCCATCCAGCCACACCATTAAAAAAGTAAGCACCCTTTTCTTAAGAGTGGGCAACAACAATTTCCCTTTTCTAACTGCATCCTATTGTGTCCTCCAATAGGTTGTTCCTGGGGGTTAGAGGACCTTCAGGAACATCCTAGTAGGGATCTGAAGAGTAGGGTTGCCAGGCAGTGCAGTGCATGGCAACTGGTGGGACAGCTGTGGGGGGGGGGCAGCATCCTGGGAGAAAAATTAAAACAACAATAAGGCCTCATCAGATTACCACAAGAAATTCTAAAGTAAGATTACCACAGTGTTTCTGGCAATTCCTAGAGCTACCATTGTCAACTGGAGAAATGGGAACCCTACACGATCGAGGTTTATAAGACTATGCATGGGATAGAGCAGGTTGAGAAAGAAGTACTTTTCTCCCTTTCTCACGATACAAGAACTCGTGGGCACTCCATGAAATTGCTGAGCAGTCGGGTTAGAATAGATAAAAGGAAGTACTTATTCACCCAAAGAGTGATTAACACATGGAATTCACTGCCACAGGAGGTGGTGGCAGCTACAAGCATAGACAGTTTCAAGAGGGAATTAGATAAACATATGGAACAGAACTCCATCAGTGGCTATTAGCCACAAGGTATAGCTAGGAACTCTCAGTCTGGGGCAGGTGATGCACTCTATTCTTGGTGCTTCTAGTGTCCTGGCCCCACTGCTGGACCTCCTGATGGCACCTGGTATTTTTGGCCACTGTGTGACAGAGTGTTGGACTAGATGGGCCACTGGCCTGATTCAACACTGGCTTCTTATGTTCTGAAGAGGGAGGGGAGGAATTGGTGGAAATCAGCACAACCTTATATATGAGTATTGGCACTTTTCAAAAAGCACTGATCATTGGAATGTACAAAAGCCACCAGAATTAATAATTTATAATTCCTAGCTATATAAAGCTGTCCTAATTTTTCAGTTTCAAATTAATACAGAATTATAGGACACCAAGAGATAGAATATGTTCTACTTGGCCATTTAACTGAAATTCTGAAGAAACCTAAAATTATTTTTCTTAATTTTCATCTTGTTTACTATTCATTCCTCATTTATTTCTCTTGCAATGAAATATTGGGAGTGAAGAGAGATTCTAGGTGATGTGGTAAGCCCCAATGCAAGCTACAACCATATACCTCCCTATCATATGCTGCCCTTTCTGGATTTCACTACATCTCTCAGGCAGATTTCTGGCTGAATTCTGTACTGATCACCACAAGAACTATAGCTCCCAATAATCTTCCGCCCTCTTTCAAAAGACTTCTCTGCAGGGTTTCGCAGTTTCCATGTTTAAAAGCGGAAACACTTTAAAACAGCCAAATAAAATTGTCAAAACATGGGCAACAGTGTGAAATATGTAGAAAACATTGTACCAGCTTTGGGAAAAAGGAAAACAAAGAGTCTATCCCTTGCTAGATGCAGTCTTTGGGTTTTTATGCTTTGGACTTCGTAGTCCAGACTACTAACTCCTGATATACCCTAAATTAATTCTCCTGGAGGTGGAGTTTCCTTCATTTCCTCCATTTGTTTTTCTTATTGGCACTAATGCCAGAGTTAGCAGTCACAAAAACCTGATCAGGACCAAGCACTCGTGCAAAACTGGTTTCTACAACATACCAAACTATCTTTAAAAAGTTTTACTATGCATGCAACTACAGCACAAGGAATCTGTGTTGGAGGAAACAAACAGAAGACACGTAAGGCGACTGTAGCAGAAGGTGAACAATCTTTCAGTTTGTGAAGCTGTTTTCACGGATCTGAACCAATTCAGACACTGAGAACGTTCTATGAATTGGGGTTGTTTTCTTGACAGGCAGAGCCAAGTTTACAGTATACAAGGAAAAGTAAAAAATGATCAAGTGAGCTGTAAAAAAGATAAATGTTGAGGCACATTTTTTAAAGTTCTTTGATTATTTAACTTTTTCATCATATTGGAACTAGACAATTAGATTAAAGCAATTTTAATATAATTTTTAACACCACACACAGAGGACAGTCCTAAAAAGAGTTAGTCTCAGCTGCATGGACAAGTTTGTACTTTACTGATGCAGTCCTAAGGAAAGTAGCACCCTTCTAAAAACACTGACTTCAATGGATTTAGAAGTGTGTAATTCAGTTTAAGATTGCACTGACAGCTTAACAGTTTAACTCTCACACTAATAAGAACAACAATAGCAACAATAACAGCATCAATAAATAATATGAACAGAGTAGAAGAGGGAGAAATATTAAGATATGTCAATATGCATGAGAGTATGAGGCTTGCTCCAGCCATCTTGATGTGTGGCTATCAAAAAGTAGGGCCGACAGGTCAAATATTGTTAACTGACTGCTTCTTTGCAGATCATAGTTACATATTCTATGAAGCTGAGAATGCTATTATATAGATTCTTTCTTTATTGTGTCATTTTGTGTTTTGTTTTTTAATAGATGCAATCAACTTTGCTTTATTTCTGTAATAATTTCATTTGAAATAATATGTATCTGTAGGCTGACCCTGATATTCTAGGATAAAAACCAAAGAGAAGAACTGTTCAATGAATCTGTCCTTATATATATTTGAATTTTGGTTCCACAACATTCTATGCTTGCCACAATTGATTTGGCACAAGAACTGGCAGTCAGAAGATCCTGGCCGGGGCTGACTGGCTGCTTGGTGGAGTCCCACCCACGTCAGCCCTGGCCAGTATCTTTGGCTCAGTCTGCTCCGGTCCTCTGACAGGAGAGGACCGTCTGCAGAGAGAGCGCAGGGACAGGCCTTCAAGGCCGAGGCAGGTGAGAGAAGCCCCTTCCACCACTCCTCACACCATCCCCTGGGCCTTCTATGGGCCAGTCGGCCAGAGAAGCCCCTTCTGCCCCCCCACACCATCCCCTGGGCCTTCTATGGGCCCAGTTGGCCAGAGAAGCCCCTTCCACCCCCACACACACCATCCCCTGGGCCTTCTATGGCCCCCTCACACACCATCCTCTGGGCCTTCTATGGGCCCAGTAGGCCAGAGAAGCCCCTTCCCCCCCACACCATCCTCTGGGCCTTCTATGGGCCCAGTAGGCCCAGAGAAGCTCGTTCCGCCCCTCTTCCCTTCCTTTCCCCCTTTCCTTTCTTCCTCTCTTCTTCTTTCTTTCACTCTCCCTCTCTTCCTTCCTTCCTCCCTCCCTCCCTCCCTCCCTTCCTTTCTAGGGCCCGTTGTCTTCCTCCACAACGGGCTTTGCTCCCTAGTCATTTATATTTCTAACTTTAGCACAGTTCTGTGATAATTTTTTCTCATGACAAAAAAGCATGGGTACTGTTGTTTAAGGAGAGTATCTATATCCCTGGGTTTTTGTGTGCGCGTGCGTATGTTAAAAGCAGTCTGAAGTAGCTATTTTCAGTAGGAAAATGACCTGATGAGAAATAGTTAACCCTCTCCTACCATTCCATTCTCCCCCTTTAACTGCAGCCTCCAGTAGCTGTACCCTGTTTTTTAAAATCAGAACAAACAATCACAGTGGTACACATAATGTTTAGCTGCTGCTATTGTTAATGCTGAAGTTTCTGGACAGTTTTCAAAGGCAGCCCCATGTACAGCACATTACAGTAATATGACCTGGATGTGGGCAGAGTATGTATCACTGCGGCCAGATCAAACTTTTTGAGGAACACCTGTAGTTGATGTGATCCAAAGAATAAAAGGTACTATGCACCATGAATGAAACCAGAACACCCAACCATAGGCTAGGAGCACCACAAAGCTACTAACCTACTCCTTCAGGGGGAATGCCAACCCCCCTTCACATAGGGTTGCCAGGTACCCCCATCCCCTGGTTTCTGGCACTCCTTCCTGGCACTGGCCACCTGGCCAGTGGGGAGAATTACCGCCCTAAACACAATGCGCCCACCTCACCTGGAAGTGACATAGCCATGTCAGGGGGGGAAACGCTCTGGTTTTCGGGCAAAACTCTATGGAAGAATCAGCTTCAAACCACAGAGTTTTGGCAAAAAACCAGAGTGCCCCCCTCTTGTGCCTACATTACTTCTGGGTGACGTAGGCATGGTGTGCTTTTTCCCTCCTCTCTCCCAGAGTGTCCCAGTAAATCCCCCACCAGTTTCTCCTTTGTACCTGGCAACCCTACCTTCAGAACAGGCGTACTCTAGTCCTTGAGCAGTTTCAGCACTGATCAGCAACATCTCAGTCTTGACTGGACTGAACAACAGTTTATTGGCTCCCATCTATTCCATTTATTTCCCCAGATTCAGAACTTCCACATGCCCACCTGACCAGCTCTTAAGGAGAAAAGGAGTTAGGTGTCATCTGCATACTGGTGGCACCTCACTCCAAAGTTTCAGACATTCTTTCCCAGTTCTTTCATGTAATGTTAAACAGCATGGGGACAAGATTGATCCCTGCAGGACCTCACAGCATAAGTGGCACAGAGCAAAGAACCAGTCTGCTGGCACCATCTTCTTAATTCACTTGGCCAAGTAAAAGCAAAGCCAGCGAAGAACAATGTTTCTCACTCCTAAGCGAGCCAGACTCTCCAGAAGAATACTGTACGATCGTATTAATAGCTGCAGAAGGCTAAAAGGGATGCACTCTCTCTTCAGTGATCATCAGTCGCAGTGACCAAGGTCATTTCTATCAGAAACCCAGGCTTTAATTTAAATGGGTTTGGATCAATGTTTCCCAGCCTGTGGGTTGGGACCTAAAAGTAGGCACAAAGTCTCTGGAAGTTCAGCCCTCCCTGATGGCTGCAACTGCCCTTTGCATCCTTTTTCTTTCCTCCTTGCCACCTTCTCATATTCTTGTCTCCTCCTCACTCTTTGTGACAATAATGAGGAGACAAAAGCTCTTGCCAAGCCCCATGGAGTGCCTCACTGCCCTCTACCTGCTATGGGAGATGTACTGCACTGAGCCCCTTGCCGTCAAGCTATTCACCACCATCTGCCATATTTTATTTATTTATTTATTTATTTACTTATTTATTATTCACATTTATATCCGGCCCTCCCCAGCGGGCTCAGGGCGGCTAACAATAAGGGCTCGAAGCCATAATAAAGCAGTAAAAACCAGATAAAACAGTACAAAATTACAGTAAAATGCCGGTGCTCTAAGAGTTCAGAGTTCCAAGAGGGGTTCTGGAAGATGTACCCAGAACGATGAAGCAGGTTCCAGGACAACCCCGCCTTCTGATCTTCGGCCCAGGGCCATATTTGTGTATCTCTTCAATCAAGTGCCCCTCCCAAGCACACCTCCTCAAACTCTGGCTCTAGCCCAGCTGACAGAGGAGGAGGAGAACTACTACTTGCTAGGGGTTCATAGTGGGGGCAGCTGCACCCTTTGTGTGGTGTTTTTTTGTTCCTCAAAAACTCTGTAGAAAATAGAATGCTGGGACAGATTGGTGCCAATGTCATAGTTTGCCTGTGGCATCAAAAACCCTTGGTCTAGCCCTGGATGGGTCACTGCACAAAGTACATTTGGACTTATGGGTCACCATACTAAAAAGGTTGGGAACCACTGGTTTAGATAGTCCATCTCCTCCCAGACTGCCTGAAGCTGGATAGCTATCACTTGCTCAGAGAGGTGTCTCACATCCCCTTATTTCACAGTGGTTGGAATGATACCTTCCCAAAGAGAGGATGTTGAGGTCTGGCATGCATTAAGTGACCCTGAAAACTGGGCACTACATCATTCACATCAAATTCCTGAGGTCCATGGCAATGCTAAGTTCATTTTTGCTCAGCAGACTATGACAAGGCAATAAAGTGAGCATACACACATCTAGATACCTCAGTAGTGCAAACAATCCTCCTAACCAGCTTGCACACACAGTGGCTAAGACTAAGTACCTGGTTAGAGCTCTGCTATGGCCAAAGGAAAAGAAAGAAGGCCATGATAAGTTCAGGGCAGCCCATATCAAACAATGTGATGAAACCCTTGGAGTATTCAGCACAATGTACCCATCAGGCACAGAAAGCAGACCGTATAAATGCTTTCTGGCAAACAGAGGAAAAACTTGGGACACCTGTACTCCCAGACTCATGTATGTTTCACCCTGACCCTGTTTGGGTGGCGAGCACATTTTAGTTCGCTCACAGAGCCAAATGGACCCTCTGCGGCTTCAGATGGCCCTGCAGGATCCAATGCCTCCTGGCAGCTCATTACATGAGCTACTGGAGGATTGGCATGGCTGACTCTCAGCAGCTATCAACAAGATCGCTCCCCGACGCCCTCCGCGTCCTTGCTCTAGGCTAGCTCCTTGGTATACTCAGGAGCTGTGGCTGATGAAAGAGAGACAGTGGCGGCACACTTGTGACGAAGCAAGAAGAGCATCTTACAGAACATTTATGAGATCCTATGAGATGGCAATCAAAGCCACTAAGAAAGAGTACTATGCAGCCACGATTGCATCTGCAAGCTCACACCCAGCCCAGTTATTTAAAACTATTTGGTCATTAATAGTTCTGCCACAGGGCAGACCAAACACTAGGGAATTGCACATTGGCTGCGAGACTCTTGCGAGCTACTTTGCAGATAAAATCTTGTCACTCCGGTGCGACCTTCCCATCACATTTGAGACAGTGAGTGAACTCGAGGGCTCCATGCATGTCTTCTAGACCGATTTTGGATTATTTCAGTCCACTCAGTCTAGAGGAAGTCGACAGATTGCTCTCGACAGTACGCCCAACCACATGCAGCCTTGATCCGCGACCTTCATGGCTAATTAAAGCTGGCTGTTAGGGGTTTCAAGATGCCCTCAGGAATATTATCAACTAGTCCCTCTCTGAGGGGCTGTTCCCGGGGGCTCTCAAGAAAGCGATGGTCCATCCTCTCTTTAAAAAAAATCTCTGGATCCAGCCGAATTGGCTAAGTATCAGCCGGTTTCCAATTTGCCCTATTTGGGCAAATTAATTGAGAGGACGGTGGCGATACAGTTGCAGAGCTTTATGGATGACACTTCCATGATAGATCCTTTCCAGTCTGGCTTCTGCCCAGGCCATGGGATGGAGACAGCACTGGTTACCCTCATGAACAACCTCCGGAGGCATCTGGATCAGGGCGGGGTGGCAGTGCTGTTGTTGTTGGACCTGTTTGTGGTGTTTGACACGGTCAACCATCAGCTACTGACCCACTGCCTTGCTGACATGGGGATTGAGGGGCTTGCCTTGCAATGGCTCGTCTCCTTTCTTCAAGGTTGGGGACAAAAGGTGGCTCTCGGAGAGCAACTGTCCCGAAGGCACCCACTGATCTGTGGAGTGCCTCAGTGGGTGGTGCTTTCCCTGATGTTATTCAACATCTACATGCACCCTCTTGCCCAGATTGTCCGAAGGCATGGGCTAGGGTGTCACCAATATGCGGATGACACTCAGCTATATCTGTTGTTGGGTGGTCAGTCCGACTCTATCCCAGAAGACCTGGACAGGGTGCTTCAGGATGTGGCTGGATGGCTTAGACTGAGCTGATTGAAATTGAATCCGACGAAGACGGAGGTCCTGTACCTGAGGTGGGATCCCACTACCAACCTTCGATGGGCACCGTTGGTGCCAGCACAAAGGGTCGGGAGTTTGGGAGTGCTCCTGGATGCCTCCTTAACAATGGAGGCCCAGGTAGCAACCACTGCCAAGGCAGCATTCCCCCCCCCTTAATTTTTTTTATTGGTTATTTAGTCTGTTACATTGGGTATTTATTAGTTATATACATTTTCTCCACTTTCCTCCCTCCCTCCCTTCCCCTCTTTTTGTCTTAGTCTTTTCCCCCAGCCATGGGCACAGAGTCTTGATCTTCCACTGAATGTGCTTCCTTCTTTCTTTCAGTATCCAGTCTAGGTAGGTTGTCCATCTGGTCTTGATTTCCGTGGATTTTTCTTCCCATGATATTCCTTTGTTAATTAACGCCACGCTATCCGGCTGTATGAAATCAAACAAATATTTGTGCCAGATTTCTATTGTCCATTTACTTTTGTCTTTCCAACCCAGAACGATGACCGCCTTTCCCGCCAGTATCATAGCCTTAACTAAATTTTGAGTGGTCTTATCCAGCAACAGGCTTCCTATTGTACTTAACAACATTAAGTTAAAATCTATGGGTAATGTTATATTGCATACTTTTCTAATGATTTCAGTGATTTCTTTTCAAAAGGTCTTTACTTCTGCATAATCCCACCACATGTGCGCGTACCAGCCTTTAGAATGTTTAGTCATATTAGCTAGCTGTGCTGGTGTCTTATACCATTTAGTGAGAAACTTGTATTCCAGTTCTTTAAATATGGTTACCTTAATCTCTTCCACTCCTTTCATAATTTTATCAACCATCCTCTCTGTTATCTGACCTTCGTGGCTCCATCGCTTTTGTAGATACTCTATTGTTTTATTTTTATTTGTTAACATCTTTCTGTATATTTTTCCTACTAGACCTTTTCTTTTGCTTAGCCATTTCTTTGTATATTTCTTCCATTGGTGCGTCTATCCAGAGGTCTTCCTTTTCGCTAATATTTTTAAGTATCTGAAATAGCCCTGCTGTTTTTAACCAATATTGTTCACCTATCTCTTCTGTTATTTCCTGTAGTGATTTTAGAATTCCCCCACTGAACATATCACCCACTCTATAGTAACCTTTAGATTTTAGCATTTCCCACCATTAATTTTCTTGTGTTTCTTTATTTATTGTTTCGAGGGAAGCCTATCTTGAAACTTTCCCTAGCCAGTAGGGTTGCCATTTCCTCCAGATTTCTCTTCTAGGGCCTATTGTTAGTTTCAAATCTTTTGTCGTTACTGTGGTAAAAATGCCAAATCTACCTATATTCCTGTTAATTTCGTTCTCGAATTTCACCTACTTTCCTCGCCTATTTCTAATATTGGTTTTAGTTGAAAGGCTTCATAGTAGTTATTTAAGTCCGGGATCCCCCATCCAAATTCCGATTTGTGGCTATATATTATTCTTTTACAGAATCTACATTTTTAACTGTTAAATATCCACTCTTTTATTACTCTTATTCCATTGCTCAATTTTTTTTTCATCGATCCGCAAGGCAGCGTTTGGAATAGGTACGTTAACTTTGGTACCCAGAAAATTTTGACGCTTCTTATTCTGGATGATATCCCTAGTGTTTTATATTTCCATCTTTTCATATCCCTCTCTATCTTTTCCATGTTTTTTCATAGTTATCCTTTATCATTTTGTCAATGTTTTTTTTCAGGACAATACCTAAATATTTAAATTTCTTGACACCCAGTCCTATATTCGTACACCTATTTATCTCCTGCCTTTCTTCTCTGCTAACATTAAGGTATAATATTTCTGATTTTGCCATGTTGACTCCTAGTCCTGAGCACTTTTCGAAGTCTTCTAGGATGATCTTAACCTCTTTTACTCCTCCTTTGGGGTTCGTCATGATTACTATGATATCATCTGCAAATAGGTTAAGCCTCATTTCTTCATTACCTATCTTATATCCTTCTATTCTACCTGAATTTCTAATCTGCTAGTTGTTCTATTTCTATTGTGAATATAAGTGGGGATAATGGGCAGCCTTGTCTTACTCCTCCTTGTATGGGGAATACTTGTGAATGTTCATTGTTTACTTTTACTTTCGCATTCCCATCTTTATATATTTCCTGACTCGCTTGTAAGAATTCTTTTCCTATCCCTATTTTCTTCATTGTTTGCCATATGTAATCATGTGAGAGAGTATCAAAAGCTTTATACACATCCAATTGTAGTAGTCCTATTTTCTTTTGTTGGCCATGGAATAAAACATTTAAGATATTCCTGATGGGGTGTGCTATGTTTCTGCCTTTGATGAACCCATATTGGACCCCTTTTATAATTGTTGGAATAACTTTCTTTAATCTATTTGACAATATTTTAGCTAAAATCTTGTAATCTTGGTTTAGTAGACTTATAGGTCGGTATGAACCTACTTCTTCTGGATCCTTCTGGGGTTTTAGCATCAGCATTATTTCTGTTTCCTTCCATGTATCTGGAGCTTTTCTTCCTTCTAAGACTTCATTAAATACTACCTGCAATTTGGGTGTTATAATCTCTATCATCTCTTTGTAGAATTCGCTAGTGAAACCGTCTAGCACAGGTGATTTACCTTTTTTAAGTTCTTTTATTACTTCTCTTTTTCCTGAATTGTAATTTCTCCCTCTAGTGCCTCTTTCCCTTCTTTCTCCAGAGGGAGACTGGGTGTCTCCTGAGGCTCTATTGTAGTCTTTTTCTTATATAAGTTTTTATAAAAATTCTCAAACGCCTTACTAATTTCCTTAGGCCTTTGTGTTGTATTATTTTTAATTTTTATAGTTCTAGTCATCTGTTTTGCTTTTTTGATTTTCAGATAGTTTACCAGCCTTTTCGCTGTATTAATGCTGTTCCTCTGGAAGTCGTTACTTACCATAATTTCCTTTTTCCAAATTGTTGCTATATCTAGTGCTTCCAATTGTTTTTGAATCTCTTTGATTTTGCTCAGTAGAGTGAGGTTGTATTTCTCCATTAGATCCCTTTGTAACTTCTCTAATTCCTCGATTTTATTTTGTCTTTTTTTATACCATTCTCTTTTTATGTTCTTTTCTTTCTTTCTGCAATGGCCCCTTATAACCGCTTTAGCGGCATCCCATAATATATTAGTAGGCACCGTTCCTCTATTTCCTTGAAGTATTGTTTTATCTGTGTTGTCATATATTCCCTGTCCTCTTCTTTTGCTATAATTAAGTTATTATACCTCCAGGGTCTGTTTGTTATAGGTAGGTTTAATTCCAATTCAATACTTATAGGGGCATGGTCAGATATCCAAATTGGAAGGCTTGTAATCTCTTTTATGGATATGTTATTTTTTTCCAGAATTATGTAATCTATGCATGATGCTGTTTTGTGCCTGCTGGATATATGTGTAGGTCTAGGACTTATACTTATAGGCTCATATGCTTCTTTCAGGCCCCAATCACCTAGCTTAATATTTTTATTCTTTGTTATATCAATATTTAGGTCCCCTGCTACAATTAATTCTCCCTCTGAAAACTGTTGAATCTTCTTAAAGACCTTAGTTAAAAATTTCTTTTGCTTTTTGTTTGGAGTGTAAATGTTCGCTATAGTTACTCGTTTGCCTTCCAGTTTAAACTTCACCAATAGGTATCTGCCCTCCTTATCTGCTAACTTTTCAATATCCTCTACTTTGAAGTTCTTATGAATCAAGGTTGCTACTCCCCTGGCCTTGGAATTCCCTCTTGCTTCTGCTAAGACCTGCCACCTCTGGTCTTTTATTAATGGTTTTCTATCTTTTTTTTTTTAAAATGTGTCTTCTGTAGGCACAGCAGATCTGTCCTTTGTTCTCTGGCCATTTTAATTAATCTAAATCTCTTAAGGTTTGAGGTTAGGCTGTTTACATTCAGTGAAAGAACTCTTAAAGATCTACCCATTTTCTTTGTTTTTTTACTCCTGGGCCTCCCTGGCTGTGGGGACTTTATTATCTGAAACCCTCCCCTCCCTCCCTTCCCCTGTGGTTGAGACTTCGATTTGGATGAAAACATCATCCTGTCTTCCCACCTTCCAGAATGTACACACCCCAAACCTCCCCTTCTTTCTTATTTCTAAAGCTAGCTCATTAAACTTTTATATACTTCCCTTTATGTGCAGTCCTCACAGAGGTCCGTCCTCGGTCTTTTGTCATGTCTGTCTGAAGGTCCTTCTCCTGGGTCATCTTCCTCCTCTCTCTGCTCTCTCAGGTCTTCTGTGTCGATACCCAGTTGCTTGAAGAGTTCCCTTGCTTCCTTAGGGTTCTGTGCTATCAGCCTCTTGCCTTCTTTGAATATTATTATTGAAGCTGGATATCCCCATGAGAATTTCACATTGTTTTCATACAGTTTTTGCCCATAGATTCTCATTTGGTTTTTCTTCTTCATAGTTTCCTGGCAGAAATCCTCTCTTATCCAAACCTTTTTCCCTCTCAAGGTCAGGTCCTTCTTGAATACTTCCTGCTGTAGTTTTTCTCTTGTAAATTTAATTATAACATCCTGTGGGGCTCCTCCTTCCCTTCTCTTTGCAGTCTATGGGCTCTTTCAATCTCTGGGGGTTGTATCTCAACTCCATTTTCTCCTAACCAATCTCTGAGTGTTCCTTCCAGAAGCTTGTTATTTATCTCTTCCGAAATCCCTGCAAAAATAAGGTTTGCTCTTCTGTTGCGGTCTGATAACTGAGCTGGGTATTTAACTGTTTTATCATCTGTTTATTTTTCATAGCCAGCTCAGTGGCCACAGTTGCCATCTGCTTTGCTTCTTTAAGCTGAGTTGCTAGCTCAGTGACTGCATCCATTATTATATTAATTTCAGATTTTATCTGTTCCTGAGAGGTTATCATCATATTCTGGAATGCAGACATTTACTCAGAGAGTTCCTTTATATTTTTTGCCATTGCTCTTATTATCTTCCAGTGAGTCAGATAACTGCTGTAAGTTTGGCCTGGGCGTTACCTCCCTTAAACAGTAATAATTAATTGCTCACTTACCATCTGAAGTCTCAGAGAGGTCTTCCTGTATTCATCAGAAGTTTGCATGCTGATTTCTCCTTTTGGTTATCTTTGAGACAGACTTAATTACATTCTTTTTGCGCTTTTAAGATATTAGTTCTAAGGAGGGGTTGGGCAAGCTACCGGCTTCCTCAGTGCATGAGTACAACTCCACCAAGGCAGCATTTTACCACCTTCAGCTGATTAGGCAGTTGGTTCCCTTCCTCGAATGCAATGATCTGGCAACAGTGATCCATGCAATGGTCACCTCGAGGCTAGACTACTGCAATGCTCTCTACATGGGGCTGCCCTTGGTGCAACTCCGGAGGCTGCAGCTGCTGCGGCAGCCAGGCTGTTGATGGGTCTCCCTATGCGAGACCACATCCAGCCTGTGCTGAAGGCATTGCACTGGCTGCCTATAGCATACCGGATTCGCTTCAAGGTGCTGTTTTTGACCTGTAAAGCCATTTATGGTCAGGGACCTGCCTACCTGAGGGACTGCCTTTCCCCACATGTTCCCCAGAGAGCACTGTGGTCTGGATCACAAAATTGTCTGCCCCCCCGGCCTCAAGGATGCCAGGCTGGTATCGATCAGGTCCAGGTCTTTTTCCGTGGCAGCTCCAACTTACTGGAATGAGTTTCCGGATGAGATCAGGGCCCTGTGGAACCTCTCATGGTTCCACAGGGCCACAAAAATTGAGCTCTTCCATCAGGCATTTAGGTAAGGAGCTGCGCCCCATCATCTTTGCCCTGTGCCAACTTTGTTCCAGCCTGAACCCATCAATAGTGGAGGTACTGCTGTATGTGCACTTTATTACAGTCGTGACACCATCATCATATTAATGGTTTTAATAACTTTGTGTATTTTATATTGATTTTATATTGTTGTTTTCTTTGTAAGCCGCCCTGAGCCTGCTTCAACAGAGTAGGGCAGGGTAAAAATCAAATTAATTCCACCATGACTTCCCCGCCATAGTTAAGACAGTATGTGAATTCAAGGCTCCATACACATCTTCTGGTCAGGTTTTGGATTATTTCAGTCTGCTCAGCCTAGAGGAAGTCGACAAGTTACTCTCAACTGTATACCCAACCACCAACAGCCTGGATCCATGCCCATCATAGCTAATTAAAGCCAGCCATGATGGGCTATGAGGTGCCCTAATGGACATTATCAACAAGTCCCTACCATCAACTACTGATTCGCCAGTGCAGGGATTCAGGGGTCTGCCTTGCAATGGCTCTCCTCATTCCTACAGGGTCAGGGACAAAAGGTGGAACTAGGGGAACAATTGTCTTGAAGGCACCTGCTAGTCTGCAGAATGCCCCAAGGGGTGATACTTTCCCCGATGTTATTTAACATCTACATGCGCCCCCTTGCCCAGATTGCCCAGAAGCATGGGCTGGGGTGTCACCAGTATTCGGATGACACCCAGCTCTATCTGTTGTTGGGCGGCCAGTCTGACTCTAGTCTGGGAGATCTAGACCTGGCGTTGCAGGCTGTGGCTCGTTGATTTCAACTGAGCCAACTGAAATTGAATCTGACAAAGATGAAGGTCCGGTGCCTGAGTCGGGGCGGCCTAGGGTTAGGGATCCCATTCCCTACCTTTGACGGGGTGCCATTGGTGCCAGCACCGAAGGTTAGGAGCTTGGGAATGCTCTTGAATGCCTCCTTAACGATGGAGGTCCAGGTAGCAGCCCCTGTGAAGTCAGTCTTTTATCATCTTCGGGCGATTAGGTAATTGGTTCACTTCCTCGAGTGCAATGACTTGGCAACAATGATCCACATGATGATCACCTCAAGACTGGACTACTGTAATGCTCTCTACATGGGGCTGCCCTTGTCCCAAATCTAGAAGTTTCAGCTGGTGCAGAATGCAGCGGCCAGGCTGCTATTGGGTCTCCCCATGTGGAAGCACATTCAGCCTGTGCTAAAAGCATTGCACTGGCTGCCTATAGCATACCGGATTCACTTCAAGATGCTGGTGCTTACCTTTAAAGGCCTTTATGGTCAGGGGCCCACCTACCTGAGGGACAACCTTTCCCCAGAGAGCACTATGGTTGGGGTCTGTCATCTGCACTTTAGAGAGATTAATTACCTGTGGGTTGTCTGACCTCTCCCTTTGTACCTGGGTCTGTATTCTTTGGGTATAAATCTTCTGCCTGACCTTAGTTCCCTGCTCTGTCCTAAAAAATTGTTATCTCTCTTCAGTATAGAGTGGTGTTGGTTTTTTGCATGTGGGGTTTTTTTTGCATGTGGGAGTTGTTCTGTATGTAACTGTGCTGAGGCTAAGAAGTCCTTTCATAATACTGCCAGGACTAGAACGTTTTTTGTAAATAAATTCTGTAACTGCAATAGCAGGGGAGTAATATATTGCATTGAATAACCATGTAAATTACTGTATTTGGAGCAAACATCAAGACCTGTAAAAGTAAGAATTGGGGAACATAAGAGTTGCATCAGATTAAAGAAATGGAATGCGCCATTGGTCAGTTACTATCGTGACTTGGGACACATCGAAAAACAGCTAAAATTTTAGATTATAGAAACAATTAAGACTACCAGTTCAAACATGTCTAAAGTGCTCCAGAGAAGAGAATTATTTTGGATATACCATATACAGACCTTAACTCCCCAAGGACTGAATGAAGAAGTGGATTGGACTTGCTGCCTTGAAATTATGCATACCTGTTAATGCTGACCTTGTGATTTTCCCCTCCTCCTCTTGGTGTTTTTTTCCCTCTCTTTCCTCTTCACCCCCTCCCACCTTGTAATTCTTTCTTTGGCAAGCATTGTGCAATGCATGTGGTTGATTGCATCATCCCTGGTTTCTACTATATAATGATGTAACTTTAGCAGTTTGCAACTTGACTACTACATTTGGTGGAAGTGAAGTGGCTAAATTTGCAAATGACACAAAGTTGTTCAGAGTGGTGAAAACCAGGGAGGATTGTGAGGCACTCCAAAGGGATCTGTTGAGGATGGGTGAGTGGGGGGTGAGTGGGCATCAACATGGCAAATGGGGTTCAATGTGGCCAAGTGCAAAGTGATGCACATTGGAGCCAAAAATCCTAAATATAAATGCACGTTGATGGGGTCTGAACTGGCAGAGACGGACCAAGAGAGAGATCTTGGAGTCGTAGTGGATAACTCAATGAAAATGTCTAGACAGTGTGTAGCTGCAATAAAGAAGGCCAACGCTATGCTGGGGATTATTAGGAAGGGAATTGAAAACAAATCAGCCAGTATCATCATGCCCCTGTATTAATCATTGGTGCGACCTCATTTGGAATACTGGGTACAGTTCTGGTCACCACATCTCAAAAAAGATATTATAGCATTGGAAAAAGTGCAGAGAAGGGCAACTAGAATGATGAAAGGGTTGGAACACCTTCCCTATGAAGAAAGGTTAAAATGCTTGGGGCTCTTCAGCTTGGAGAAACGACGGCTGAGGGGTGACATGATCGAGGTTTATAAGATTATGAATGGGATTGAGCAGGTTGAGAAAGAAGTACTTTTCTCCCTTTCTCACAATACAAGAACTCGTGGGCACTCCATGAAATTGCTGAGCAGTCGGGTTAGAACAGATAAAAGGAAATACTTCTTCACCCAAAGAGTGATTAACATATGGAATTCACTGCCACAGGAGGTGGTGGCAGCTACAAGCATGGACAGTTTCAAGAGGGAATTAGATAAACATATGGAGCAGAAGTCCATCAGTGGCTATTAGCCACAGGGTATAGATGGGAATTCTAAGTCTGGGGCAGGTGATGCACTCTATTCTTGGTGCTGGAGGGGGCAGCAGTGGGAGGGCTTCTAGTGTCCTGGCCCCACTGCTGGACCTCCTGATGGCACCTGGTATATTTTGGCCGCTGTGTGACAAAGTGTTGTACTAGATGGGCCATTGGCCTGATTCAACATTGGCTTCTCTTATGTTCTTATGACTAATGGAATCTTTGTTGCCTATTTTTTAAAAAAATTAGGCTAAAATTAATTTAAATTATATATTGCCCAGAAATTTCATTAATTGTATTTTTATTTTATTTCTATGTAGAATAATCTGAAAAATTGATACGGCTACTATTTAGGGCCTACTATTGATAGCCTACAATACAAACTTGTAGCAATTGCAAAAACATATAAGGTAATCCCAGTATATAATTCTTATTAACGTTAATCAAATTTATTACTACATACAATTACATTTTATAATTTTCATGTAGTAACAACATCTAGTCATGTGTGTGTGTGGTGTGTGTGTGTAAAAATTTCTTGTGTGTACATTTCTGGATGTGTGTCATTGTACTATAAAGAATACTGACCACTGAGGAAGGCCTGAAGGGGCCGAAACATGTATGGTCCTTAGGTCAAAAGATTTTTACCCATCAATTGTATTTGTATAATAACTAACTTGGTTGTATAAGCCTTTTAAGCCTGATACTTAGACTATTTCTTTTAACCGCAGTATGTTTTAGCTATGTGTACACTCTAATAAAAATTTTGTATTTTTGCTATTGGGTCTCCCCATGCGGGAGCACATTAAGCCTGTGCTAAAGCATCGCACTGGCTGCCTATAGCATACCGGATTCACTTCAAGATGCTGGTGCTTACCTTTAAAGGCTTTTATGGTCAGGGGCCTACCTACCTGAGGGACCACCTTTCCCCACATGTTCCCCAGAGAGCACTATGGTTGGGGCCTCAAAACCGTCTGGCCCTCTCGGCTAGCTGCAACCAGGGCCAGGGCCTTTTCAGTGGTGGTTCCATGCTGGTGGAACGAGTTCCTGGAAGATACTAGGCCCCTGCAAGACCTTTTACAGTTCCGCAGGGCCTGTAAAACAGAGCTCTTCCACCAGGTCTTTAGTTAAGGAGCTGCATCCAAAAAGTAAGACCCTGTGCCCAATGCCACCATCAATAACCTACACTTTGCCAAACTGTAATAACAACCACTGACTGCATCTTTTAGTATCTCTGCTGCTATTACTACCTCACCATTGCCGTATAAACTGATACTAGGACGTTAAGTCTTGCTTTTTTAGCTGTATTTATAAATGTTGTTTTACTTGTCAAATTTTATGTAAGCCGCCCTGAGCCTACCCTGGCAGAGAGGGCGGGATATAAATCAAACAAATAAATAAATGCACAGAAGGCTGAATCCCACCCACAATCATGCTAGGATGGCTCAGAATTTAACTTTAATAAACGTATTTATGTATTCCTATTGCTAAGTTATTTTTATCTCATATATAGCACTTCAACAGACCAAGCTACCAAATGATATGGCTTTGACTAGTTTGAGAACTGTTGACAGACTAATAATTTAGCCTACAGATCCACTTAAAAACTTGATTCAATTATGAGCACTGCAGGACAGATTTCTCAGCCTCTGGTATTGCCTGGAACACTAGAGCAAGTTTCTTTCACAGACATTATACTGCTTCAAACAGCATCTCCATTAACTCAATAAATTAGAGTGAGTTCAGGCCTTAAAATATGCAGTTATAAATGATAGAGTTGCCAGCCCCACCCCCACCCCGGTTGGAGCGGGGGAATCCCTGCTTTCACAGGCTCTTGCCTGCCGCCAGTCAGCTGGCTGGTGGGGGGAATTCCCACCCCCAACTGATCTTTTCAGACCTACTTCCAGCTTTGGACCTACTTCTGGTGGGGACGACACTCTGGTGGTTGGGCAAAATTCTATGGTTTGAAACCAAATGTACCACAGAGTTTTGCCCAAAAACCAGAGTGTCATCCCAGACCAGAAGTAGGCTTGAAAACAGAAGTAGGCCTGAAAATGCCCAGCATCACTTCTGGTCTCCTGGAAGGATGCTGGGAGACCCCCACTGGCCAGATAAGTTGATCTGGCAACCCTAATAAAGGAGCATAAAGACCATGATTGACATCACATGCCTAATTTGTTCAGCCTACCTGTATAATGGTTGAGAACACATTCCAATAGTTCTAGCTTTCATTGGCTGTTTCCTTCTCTATTAGACAACATGCAGAGCTAACAAAAGAGCACTTAATTACAGAATTAGCATGGGAAAACACACTTCATTCAGGCAGCCAAGAGATAAGTGATGCAAGGACAGGAAACAGGAATAAAGCTTTGTCCATGGAAACATCCAGAACAAAAGTTGTTTTCTCCCTGAAAAACGTTCACACATCCTTGGAGTGAAAGGCTTAACCCAGGGTTGTCAAACATAAGGCCTGGGAGCTGGATCTGACCCATCCAGGGCTTTTATGTGGCCTGCAAGCAACTGATGCAAAGGAGGAAGTGCTGAGGGGGAGTGAGCGGAGCCACTCCATTGTAGCTTCAGCATGGCAGAACAACCTCGTCTGTAGCAGTCAAGCATCATGGGAGCATCTGCCCAGCTGCCTCTCCAGTCCGCATATGTGGGTTTTCCTCTGCACCCCCCTCCTAGCCCATGGGGCCTTGCAGTGAGGATACACCAACTCAGAGCTTACCAGCTGTTGTCCTTTATACAGTTTCAGTCTATGGTACCTGGCATTACATTTTATGGCACACATGTCCCAGCCAAACCTCATTTAGGATGCCTCTTCTACTTATCAATACACCTCAGATCCCCTGGTGAAATATAAATTCAGGTGGGTAGCCATTAAAGCTCATACCTTGAATAAAACTTTGTTGGTCTTAAAGGTGCCACTGGACTCAAACTTTCTTTTATAAAATATAAGTACTATCCTTGAATGATATCAGTTCAATGATACCACATAGCTTTCTTGCAACACATATGAGGTATCAACCCTCATGGTTTTAATCTGAATACACAAGTTTCTACATATCAAAAGTTACATTAGTTCCACCCCATTTAATTTTAGCTAAGTTAAGTCACATTTTCAAAATCTAAAGCATTCAAATATTTTGCAAATATACTTCATACATATGAAAACTCAGACTTTCTCAGTTCTGGAACCAAAGAATTCACAAAAAATTTATTCATTGTCAAAATAGTTTAAGACTGTGGTCACACACACTAAATAATCCACTTTCAATGCACTTTCCAACTGGATTTTTACTGTGTGAACTGGCAAAATCCAATTCAAAAGTGGACTGAAAGTAGATTGAATGTGGATTATTTAGTGTGTGTGACCGCAGTCTATAACTGTTTATTCTCATAGACCAGTGGTTCCCAAAGTGGGCAGTGAAGTAGCTAACTTGCAGATGACACGAAGTTGTTCAGGGTGGTGAAAACCAAAGTGGGGGGTGGAACTAAGGAGGGCAAGGGGGCATGAGGAGGGTGCTGGAGATAACCCCCTTGACTGCATTGTTCACTTATTTAAGACTGACCAGGCTATAGCACCATCCTGGCAAATGGCACTTTTCTGCCTCTGCTTAAGGCTGAGATATGGTTGAAACTATCAGAATTTTTAGTAAATATGCCACCAGAGCTTTAGACAGACCAGTATACCACGTGCTGAGCAACTGTCGTCACTGAGTGTGTTTTTTGCCTTTCTGCCATTTTTCAAGTTTTTGCTGTTAAGTCCTTAACATAATAGTACTGAGTGTTTTTCCGTGTTATTTTTGTTGCAGCTTACCCAATTTCAGTATTTTTAGGTTATATAAGGATTTAAATATTCTCAGTAACTGTTTTCAAAAAGGAAGAATTTACGGAGCAAGTGATGAACTCAAATTGATCAGGCATGACACTGCTTATTTATCACAACTATGTTTATTTGTAAACTCTATGTAAACTCCAAAAAACTTGCAGATTGGGTGATAAATTTATTTTTCAATACTGAGGAAGTCTGGGTAGTAGAGGAAAAATTAACTGAGCTACAAAATGACATTGAGCTGAAGTCAAAGTTTAAGAAATTGGACCAAGCGTTCTGGTTACAAAAGAAAATTTCTGATCACTATCCTGCACTATGGCCAGTGGTTAAGAAGTTCCTTGTTGTATTTACATCATATTTGGTGGAACGTGGTTTTAGTGTGGTTATCCAACTTCTCTACAAACAAAGAAATTGACTCTAAATGACTAAACGTGGAAATTTAAGACACCTGCTAAATTATTTTAAACCAGACATTGGGAAACTGGTATCACACCATCAAACACAAATAGTAAAACAGTTACTAAATGTGGTATCTAAGATTCTTATGAAATGACTATCAGCCTTTGAAAAGCTTGTATGACTGGATCAAGTCTGTTAATTTTATTGAATAAATTAAATTGTTAAAGTTTTAATTGCATTTTGAATAAACATACAATTAATTATTTTGAATTTTATTGTTATTATCTTCCTTAGTGGATCATAAAACTGCTATTCTGAATAATGCTTTTTATAAGGTAGAGTATAGGGCAGTGGGGATGAGTTTATAGAACCAGGGCTATTTTGGGGCAGGAATGCACAGGAACGGAGTTCCAGCTGGCTCCCAATTTGGCCATGCCCAGCAGGAACTCATTAGCATAATAGGCCACACCCAACAGCAGAAACTTACTAGGATTGGCTACATTAGGGGTGTGTGGTCTAACATGCAAAGGAGTTCCTGCTCCAAAAAAAGCCCTGGGTTTTGACAATAAACTAGGTAAACAGACTAAGAAGCAAAAGGTGGGTGTGGCTAGATGACCACACTTCTGGTAACATGGGGGTGTGGCCTAATATGCTGAGCTGTGCGGTCAGGGGTGTGACCTAATATGCTAATGAGTTCCGGCTGGGCTTTTTCTACAAAAATAGCCCTATATAGAACCAAGGGGGTGGTGGCTCAAAAAAGTTTGGGAACCACTACCCTAGACAAACAATCTAGTGCCACCGAAAAAGACTAATATATTCACTGAGACATTGCCTTTCACACTACCTATATCATCAAACGTAAGAAACTACTCTTTTATTCAGTTTAGTAGTTCCCTTAACAACATGTTTCAGGAGGAAAAAGGGCAGGCTGTGCCAGATTACTTAGGTCAGTTTATATATAACCATACCTGCAACTTGAAAGGAAATCACTGTTCACATAGGGCTGATTCTTAAAACACATGAATGAAAGAAGACTGTAGAAGCTGATCTTCCCCGCCTTCCTAATCCCCAAGAAGTCCCCAGCATGGCCCACAAAACCACCCGTCAGAGTCAGGAGACTTTCCTTAACAAAACGCTATGCAGCTTTTTTTGGGAGGGGGATTGCAAGAAAGAGGGATCAGGTGAAGTTTCCCCTCATTCTGCAATGAGTGGAGCATTTAAATTTTATTTAATTGGAACATTCACATTTCTCACATACCTTGCCTTTTTGTTGCTCTTGGGTTTTGGTGTGGTGTTTTTTGCTTTCTTTTCCTTTGGCTCTTTAGGGATCTTAGGGGTTTTGGGAGTCTTGGGTTCCTTAGGCTCCTTCTTCTCCTTCGGTTCTTTTGGATCCTTCGGCTCTTTTTTCACCTTGGGCTTTTTCTTTTTCTTTTTCTCTTCCTGGGAGCAGTCTAGTGATTTCCTGGTAGGATCTTGGCCATCAAGCCCACCAGGAAAGCCTTCTTTACCAAATCCTTTATTTGGACCTTCTACAACAATGTGATTGTTTTTCTTTTTCTTTTTCTTTTGCTGGGGTGGTTGTTGCTCAATTGATGATAGATAATCATCACTTTTCAGTAGCTGGGCATTCGGTCCGCTAACCTGAGTCATGTCTGGCACTGATTTCTCCAGGAAGGGTTCTGATGGAGAATGCTAGAAAGGGGACAAAAAAATAAGGATTTTAAGAATTATGTGTTTGGAATAACTTTAGACCAAAGATAAAAGGCATGAACCCAATTTTTGCAGACAAGAAAAAAATATTTTGGGGACACAAAATTAACTTGTACCTTTTAGAATACATTTATCTTAAATAATTATGGGCATTGCTAAAAAGTATTAGTCTGGAAAAGCTACGCATAGTTTGATATTGCAAATATGTCTATCCATACCAGATATTATAATACAAAAAACATATGTGTGATATATTTAAAACAATTATATTCTTCTAAAAAAGGAAAAGTTAAATTAAGCTATAAATGAAAAAAAAATTCATGTAGGAAGCACTACAGGGCAATTGGGTGGAGGTACTACTGTGAGCTGGACCAAAAGTTTCCATCCTACAAACAGTGGAGTATTTTCTTAGGATAAGGAGACTTCTTCTGGTACAAGGGATGTTGGTATATGAAATGTTATTTTATGTTGTTTGCTGGTTTTATATTGTATGTTGGTTTTAAGAGCTATGTAAGCCGCCCTGAGCCACTTTGGTGGGAGGGCAGGTTAGAAATTTAATAAAATAAATAAATAAATTGATCTGATGCAAGAGACATGTTCCAATGGATCAATGGAATATTCCACTTTTAGTAGAATAGAAAGACTGCCTCCAAACTGTTATTGATAATCCTTTGGCATGCCCAGAACTCAAGAAAAGCAGGTAAGATGGGAGATCTGTACAGCAGAACACAAGTGCTTGGAACAGTAAAAGTGCAGAACTATTTATTATTACGGTCAAACAAAAAACTAATAATTGTGTGGACCTCTTTGTCACTAACATATTAGTGATTAAAAGAACAATAAGCAGACAAGATGCTACAAATCAAGATCTAAAAAACACACTGAGGAAGTGGACACATGTAGATGGTTCTTCCACCTGTGAAAATTAAGCTTTTCATTAATAACCTTCAATTGTTCAAGTGTATGTTCTTCTGTATACTGATTAGTGCATTAGCCACACATTACTGCTCAAAGTAGTGCCCAAAAGCCATTCAACAGCACCATGGTCCAGCACCATCTCTGTTTATGCATTCAAGAGACTAAGAAATAATCATTATTTTTGTGCTAATTCATTCATTACTCTTATCCGGTAATAGTCTTTCTTCTTGTTGTCCCTGTACAGGTTTTTTTGCACTCCCTTTTCTTGTCACAATCTATTTTCCATTCTCACAGGTATGGGTGCCTCTGTTGTCATTATGCATTTTTAGACACATTTTCTAACTCTAAAAAAAGTTACCTAACTCTTGACTGCTCTGGACAAATCATGCACATGTTCCACTTCCAGCTGGGCTAGTTAATCCACACTTGCATGAAATTCTGCATTGGGCCTATGCAGAAAATTCAACTTGCATAAATTGAAATCATTACCCTGTATTAAATCTAGAAAATCACCACACCATTCAGGCATGCTGGATTTTTCTTTCATAGGCCTTATGGGAAAACAGTATCCAAGCATACAACCTGGCATCCAAGTGGGAGAGGTGCTGCCTTAGCTTGTGTGTCCAACCCCACTCTCCATTCAATACAATCCATTTGTGTATTTTGTTCTGATGGTCCTTTCTCATATTCACATCTTCAGGATCATGGAGTTTGCTTTTGCCCCATGTTATTTGGCTTTTGTCTCTTTTAATCTTCCTGATACTTACCGCCCTTCTAGACATTTCATTTTTTCTTCTTTCAGATTAAAATTCCTTCATAACTTTCCCCCCACTCTGGTATTTCGCCACATTCTGTCCCTTTACTCTCACACATACACTCCAGACAGAGATTCAAGTAAAATCTACATGTTCCTTGTTCTTAGCTTTGAGGGCTTTTTTTTGGAGTGTTCCATTTTTTCATTTCCATCCTCTACTTCTATTTACTGTTTGTTCAAATCTTCTAGCAGGACCTTTATGGAATTTTCTTTCTATAGTTCCTTCTTTTTACTTTTTCAGCAAATCAGAGCTTCTGTTTCTCATTTCACCTCTATTCCATTCCACTCTCAATTCTTCTACTCTTCTTTAACTATTCCAAACATCCCACTAACTCCCTGGATTTGGCGGCTTCTTCATGTCACATCTACAGAACTTCTGGGTATAAATCCAGATGTCATTCTGAATACTTACACTATAATTTTACTCTTTTTTTTGGACAAGCCAAATTATTTTTCATTGAGGCAAGTAGTTCCTGTCCTCATTGTCACTTTTCTGCTTTGTTTTATGCTCACCTGCCTCCTTTTCAAAACTTTTGCTTGTTAATTTGTTGGTGTGGATAAAAGTAATTTTTTCAGAAGCATTACTGGATTTTTCTCTTCATCTTTCTTTATGTTAGTTCACCCTCCTGAAATTTATTAGTTCCTTTCAACTTTTCTTAATTCTCTCCCTTTGCTGCTTCTGACTTCTATTGCTTGGATTATCAACTTTTAGTTCAAATTATGAATTTATATTTACATTTATTTACTTAAAATATTTATATTTTGATTTTCTACAACCAATGGGACTCAAAGAGAATTAAAGGTTAATATGGGAACGTGTGTATTTCAGGATTTCAGCTCAGCCCTCACCCCAATTAAGATAATTTATAAATTGCTTAAAAATTCTTCCCTTATATTATTTTTGAAACAGAATGTATTGTGAGAGAATGATTTCCAGCTTTCCAATGACAAGAATGGAAGTTCAAAAGGAACCACAGTGAAAGCCACTACCCCCATCCAAATAGACTGAGACCTGGTTGCCACCAGTGTTCCCTCTAAGCTGACCTAGTGTGAGCTAGCTCACAGTTTTTTAGCCTCCAGCTCACACATTTTTGTCCTAGCTCAGGAAGGATGACGCCACAGCAAACTAATTTATGCAGTAGCCAAATTGCTTGCTCAGAACTTTAATGCCAGGAGCTCATAAAGTAGAATTTTTGCTCACAAAACTGCACAACTTAGAGGGAACATTGGTTGCCACCTTACAAACTCTTCTCCTGTACAGTAATTCTCTCTGTAATTTAAAGCTTGGGAAAGTGGGAATTGTAGCTGGAGGCCTATAACCTCCAGTGATAACTTCAGTGTGCTCCCACCACAGTACATTTAGCTGCAAGGGAGCTTAAAGAATCACTTGCTTTTCTTCAGTCCAACTCATATACCCAGCAGACAGCTCACAATTGCATGCTCTACCCTGCCAACCATTTGTTGGCATCATGAAGCACATATGCATAGCTGCCAGCACCCATCGCTTTCAAGGTTTGTGAAGAAGTGGCTTGAAATTTTTCCCCTCCATACCTTGTCTCCAAAGACACACTTCTATCCTTTTCTCTGCCCAGCGCACCTGCATTCTCAATCCCACCCCCACTTTACTCATAACTGACCAGCTACAGATTTTTTTAAAAAGCAAGTTAGCTGTTCACGTCAATCACCAGTTAATTTTTCTACTGCTGCTTTAATTAGTGAAGGCATAATTTTATATAGACACAGAATTAAATTTTCTACAGGAAAGAAACAAGTAGGTACTAATCCTGTTTAGTATGTAGAAAAATCATTTGGGCTTGGGTACTATTTGAAAGGCGGTCAGAAATATTTCATTTTTTGTTAGGGTCACATATCCTACATTTTTCAGAAAAGCTGTTTTTGTAAACATTTAACAAAGAACAGATGGCCTGTTTTAATCATGTGAGAAAAATCTGGGGCTCACATTAATACTCATATACCAGACTACTGGGTCTCATCACTTCCCTAACCAGCCATGTGGTACTTTCTTAAATAATGCTATTTAATTTTACAGTGGACATTGCTGTATCATCAGTTTCCCAGGCGTGATACACAATACCATTTAATGTATAACATCAATGTGCAGGACTCTCCAAAAACAACTCATTTAAGAGCAAGTGTAGAAATCACCATGTCATGAAAAACACAAAACTGTATCTTTCATATTTACTTGTAACTCCATATGTTTGATACAATAAAAAAATTATATCCCGTGGCTATCACAGTTAACTTTATAAACAATTTAATACTCAGTCTTCAGACTAGTTACAAACATTTCTATGAAATGAAATTATTTTATTTTTTAGATGAAAGTACTGTCTTCATATGCATTTCAGGTTTACCAAGTTCGGCATTTCTAACAATTTCTAAAGCTACCCCACATCACTTCTGGGTTCTCCCCGGAAGTGACATAGTGATGCAGCTGCCACAGCCTTTTAAGATTTTTTTCGTGCTGCCAATTCAAGTGGCAGGAGGTAATTAACACTTCCAGCACTATATCATCCATATTTTTAAGCAGTTGGAATGTAAAAGTTTCTACTTCACACACTTGCTTTAAGTTGCAAAATGTTAACCATTTTTGAACAAATTGTAAGTATTTAATATATAACATTTCTCCTGTATGTAGGACAGAATTAGGAAGTAAACAGTATTAAAGCATAAATCTCTCTCTTGGATGCACACCTTAACATAGATTCAGGTGGGTAGCTGTAATGGTCTGAAGTAGCAGAACAAAGTTCGAGTCCAGTGGCAAAGTTTTATTCAAGGTTTGAGCTTCCGGGTGCAAGAACACTTCTTCAGATACAGTGAAACAGAATTTCCTCAAGGATTACACATGAGTGTTCTTTTATGTGTCAGCAAAACTGAGAGCAATGCCATAAGAAGTTTAGACTCTGCAATCCTGGGAATGAGTGAACTAAAGAGGACTGGATTAGGATATTTTCTGTCAGATATTTACAGAGTGTTTTACTTGGAAAATGACAAACACAAAAGACATGGAGTTGCAAAGTTCAACAGAATAATACCAGCAAGAAACTTCATGGAAAGCCTATCAGCATAACCATCATTCAAGTTTATGCCCCATCTACAGATGCTGATGAGGAAGAAATTGAAAGGTTTTATACAAGTGTCTAGGAAGAAATTGATCAAGGTATTTATCGGGTATTTTTTTGGTTTAGTTTATACTGCATGCACACCCCTAGTGTTGAGGTTTCGCAGAAATGTGTCAATAACTATCTTCATCAACACAAAAGGTACTTACAGCAAGCAAGTTTAATATAAGTTTTTTCAAATGAATGTGAAGCATCACAGTCAGCCAGCCTATATGATCTCAGATACAATCCTTTTAAAATACTGTTTTGTGAGAAGAGAAAATACTAGCTTAGTATTATCTTAGTTTAACTATGGACAAAGATCCTGTCCTCATAGATGGGCATTCAGAATCTGACTGAGAAGATGGCAAGTTGTAAAGAGACAGAAATAGTGAGGAAACTAAGGGAAACCCCTTGCAAATCACTCTATTAAAAGACTGGATGAGAAAGTAACAACACAAGACTGGAGCCCACAGAGGATCTCCACTGGCAGAAGGAATGAACAATTTTGTCTAATTTCTTTCCTTTCACTGCAGCCCCAAATGCTGATCTGCTGTTCCTGAGAGTTTCCTGGACTTCAGGAATCACATTTGGAGAGGGAATGTTGGATTGCAGTAGGCAGGAGGAGACAATGAAAGAGTGCTTCTCTGAAATCCTTCCACTGCAGCAGGATGCACAAATTCAATGGCACTTACCAAATATTTTATTCCACTGAACTGCTAACAACCATTGACACGTGCCTGACAATTTTGAGGCTAAAGTTCTTCCACACAGACGTCAAGTGATAAAAGAAATGTAAAAAATGGAGACTGGAAACCCTAGTGAAACATCTGTAACAGTTTTACTTTGGCCTTTCCAGTTTTACATGCACTTACTTGTAACTGTTGCTCATGTGCAGACACACTGGGTTCTGAGTGTGCAGTGGCCAGTCATGGAGAGATGTTTGAAGCTTTAAAGAAACAGAGGTTGTTCTTTTCCCCTCCCCTCAGTTCCTGAAAGCTGCAAAGCTACCACTGGAGAGATGTGACAGTATTCCAAATTGCAGGGAAAAGAGCTCACATTGGGATGGGAGGGACGTGTGACAGCACAGGTGACCACTCAATAAACAACAGTTAGAGTAAGTGCAACCACTTTTTCATCATTGTGGTACCTGTGCAGTCCCACGTGGGAGAATAAGCAAACTAACTTATGGAAGGTGGCTGTGAGGTCTAGTCAACCAAAGACTCACTGGAGGGCCACTTTTCCAACTTCTGCAACTTTTGTAGTATCTTCTTCCACGGAGCAGCCCTTTGCAAATGTCCAGGAGGAGGATCAGATCATGGCTTTGCAGACTGCACTGCTGGAAAGATCACGGCAAAGAGCACCAGAAGTTGCTTATGCTCAAGTCTAATGAGTGTTGAGCAGCAAAGAGCAGTTAACTTGTCTGAGCTGTTAGGAGAAATGGATATAAGTGATAATCAACCTGGAGATGGATTAGGTTGAAGTTTGTGGCCTGACTTGGGTCCTCAGCAAGAAATAAACAGGTTTGGGTCTTTTCCTAAAGATTTAGTTCTACCCAGGCAGAAAAGTACGGTTCTGCATATATCATTCTGGGGATGCGGGGAAAAAATACTGGTATGGTAATGTCCTGATCACAGGGAATACAGAGACCACCTTAAGTAGGAATTGAAGGGAAAGGCATAGAACGACACTGGAACTGAAAATCTTAAGGAAAGGGGGGTCATGGTGGAGGGTCTGAAGTTCAATGACCCCACAGGCATAAGTTATAGCTACAAGGAATATAGCTTTGTTGTTGAGTAGTCGGAAAGGGCAGGTAGCTAGAGGCTCAAAAGGCTTGCCCAATAATTTAGCCATTACAAAGGATGTCCTCCATTACACAAAAGGAGGATGGACAGGAGGAAATTAAGTAGACTCCTTAGGAAATACTTTGACTCTCTTTGGGCAAAAACTGACCTTTTCTTAATATGGATATAGAAGAATGCTATAGCTGCTAGGTATACCCTGACAGAGGAGAATAAAGAAAATAATTGAAGGAATCTTCTGGGGGACAAGAAATAGGGTTTGTACCGTTTTGTTCAGCCATTATGGAAAAACACTTCCATTTAAAAGAACAGTAATGGCACGTAGAATCACCTGTTTCACTGGATCTTAAAAGGCTTGGTTCAAACATGAGAAATTCAGTCAAATGAAGGCTGTAAATGTCTGGGTGAAGGAACAGTCTCTGCCCCATTGTTGAAGGAAAAATGTGACTGAAAGCAGGATGGGAAAATTGGGTTGCTTATCTGTAACTGTTGTTCACCGAGTATCTTCTGTGCAGGCACACATGGAGACTGTGCATAGGCAGGCCTGCCTATCGGTAGGTTAATACAGCTAAGAGCCTCCAGGGGGCACTGTGTGCCTAAGCTAATTGGGTCCACCCAGGGACCACATGCTCAGGTGTCCCAGCACCCCCAACCCTCAGTTCCCAAGCCGCTGCTAACATGCAGCAGGGTAGGAGGGAAGGTATGTGTGCCTGCACAGAAGATACTTGATGAACAACATTTAAAGGTAAGTAACCCTGTTGTCATTGTCGATCTTCTGTGTAGTCTTACATGGGGGTTCCAGCAAGCTAACAACAAAGGAGCCAGGCATGCTCATCTATCTGAATAATGACTGCAGGACCGCTCTGCCAACTTCTCTCTCTCTCCTAGTCTGCAGATCCAGGGCATTATGATGAATTAATGTGTCCCCGATGACCACAAGGCAGCATGGCATACCTCAGGCAACAGAACCCCTGTTTAGAAGCTGACAATACTCTAATGGAATGTGCATGGATGTCAAAGGGACACTGCACTTTAGCCAGTTCATAATAAAGTTTAACTGTGGACACAATCCACCTGGAGAGCATTTGAGGGATGATCTTCCCCCCCCTCCATTAGGCCCTGAAACACAAACAAATAGGGAACCCTCCCTTCTAAACTCAGAAATTTGTTTCAAATAAAACAATAGTGCTCATCTAACATCCAGGGAATGTAGCCATCTTTCACCCTCCAGGTAGGGAAGGGGAAAAACACTGGTAAAATAATATCTTAGGACAAATGAAACCTAGAAATTGTCTTAGGTAGGAACTGGGCACTGCGGCAGAGCACTACCTCCTCCCGAAAAAACTTTAGAAACGGATGCTCCACTCAAAGAGCGGCTAATTTCCTGACCCTCCAGGCTGACATAATTAAGACCTGAAAGCAGACCTTCATTAACAGCAGAGCCAGAGAATAAGATGCCAGGGGCTTGAAGGACTTATCCATTAAGAAGGTCAACATCAAGAACAGAGACCACTGAGGTACTAGTAGGTCTCTGGGGGGACATAAGTGCGCCAAGCCCTTAAGGAACCTTTTTGTTAGTGAGTGTGAGGACACTGACCTTCCTTCAACTCCAATGTGAAAACAAGCTATTGCTGCCACATGTACCTTTGGAGATGAAAAGAATAATCTCACAATACAAGAACTCATGGGCAGTCAATAAAATTGCTGAGCAGTTGGGTTGGAACAGATAAAAGGAAGTACTTCTTCACCCAAAGAGTGATTAACACATGGAATTCACTGCCACAGGAAGTGGTGGCGGCTACAAGCATGGATGGCTTCAAGAGGGAATTAGATAAACATATGGAACAGAGGTCCATCACTGGCTATTAACCACAAAGTAGGTTGCTTATTTGTATTTTATTGTATTTACTGTTTTATTGTATTTAATGCTTATTCGCTGCCTTAAGCCAGTTCGCCGGCAAGGCAGGGCACAAATTGACAATAATAAATAATAAAGAAATAAAGTATAAATAGGAACTCTGGGGCAAGTGATGCTCTGTATTCTTGATGCTTGGGGGGGGGGCAACAGTGGGAGAGCTTTTAGTGTCCTGGCCCCACTGATGGACCTCCTGATGGCACCTGGTATTTTGGCGACTGTGTGACAGAGTGTTGGACTGGATGGGCCATTGGCCTGATTCAACATTGACTTCTCTTATGTTTTTATGTTCTTAAGTCTTTATTTTTTAAGTATAACATATATTCAAAAATTCCCAGGCGAGGAGAGACCTACTCTCTCTACACCACAAAGAAAACCAGTCCCATTTACAGCCATAGGACTTTCTAGTAGAAAGTTTTTGAGTATTTAATAAGACCTTTGTTACCCGTTCAGAGAATCCTAATACTCACCCATGATCCTCCAGGTTGTGAGCCTGAGACAGTTCAGACTGTGAGGCAGAACATGGCCTATACTGGTGAGGTCGCTGTGTTTTGAGAGATGAATATACTGGCGTAATTTGAGCTCCATTAGTCTTCGGAGCCAGACTTGCCTGTCCCAGAATGGGGCAATTAAAATCATATTCATCTGCTCCTGTCTGGCTTTTACAAGTACCTTGACTAACGGGAAGGAGGGGGTAAGACTAAATCAGCTCCCCTGCCCATGTGACCTGGAAGGCATCCCCTTCTGATTCTATATCCTTTCCTGCTTGGGAACAAAACCTGTCTGCTGTGGACTTGCTCTTGGTAGCAAAAAGGTCTAAAAAGTTGGGACTTCCCACTGGGCAAAAATTGGTTATAGATATTCCAGGCTGAGGGACGCCTCGTATGAAAGGTTCCCAGCCCTGCTCAATTGGTCGGCCTCAACGGTCAATTCCTAGGTAGTCTGCCAAATTAGAGCTGCTTCTTGACAAAGATCTGGAGCACCCATAACACCTTGTTTGTTTATACATAAAATGGCAACAAATTTGTCCATTCAAAGCAGGATAGCCCAGTTCCATAGGATATCTGCAAAACTGGTCAGGGAATTAAGCATTGCCCTCAATTCCCACAGATTAATATGAAGCCTTTCCCCCTCTCTTGACCAGGTTTCCTAGACTGAGACATCTTCGCAGTGCGCCACCCACCCCTGCATCTGTGGTGTTATATCATAGTAGGTTGTCCCAAATAGTTTCCCTTGTGTCAGATTGGGGACAAACGCCCATCAGATCAGTTGACGCAACCCCCCCTCTGGCACTGAGAACTTTTGCCAGGGTGGATGGAGAGTGGGTCGATACGGGTAAGGGTCTCAACCACAGTAGTGGATGCCACATATCCTAGCAAACGAAGTTTAGTCTGTGCAGACTGTAAGTGGTCTCTAATGGTAGGAAGCTTTTTCCCTGGCCAGAATCCAGAATTTTGCCAATAAACTGGGCTGTCTGGGATGGCACCAATCTAGACTCTCCCCAGTTAATTAAAAGTCCCAACCTCTGACACAAATCCAGTATCAAGGAACAGTGCCTGCACAGCTGTTCACTGGACTCAGCTACTACTAACCAGTAACCAATTATTGAGGCAGGGAAATATGTTACATCCACATAGGCCCATAGCCACGGTGGGGCATTTTGGGGTGAAGCCCCACCACGAACAACCCCCGCTCCACCCCGGGAGGATGCCAGGTTCCCCAGACTCCCCTTCCACAGTGTACCTTGCCCCTGCAGTGGCAGGGAGGCTGGGGAAGGAAAGGGAAGCCATCCTGTTGCTTCTGGCCAGTTTCACTCCCTGAGGACCAACTGTACTATGGGTGGCTGGGGGGGAGAGAGAGAGAGAGAGAGAGAGAGAGAGAGAGAGAGAGAAGGGTGTTGACACCTGGGGTGTTGACACCCGCTCTGGTGTTTTATGCCGACCGGAGCAGAAGACAGTTTTGGAATGTGAACTGGGGACCAAGGACTGGGAATATCTTTCTGCTTGTCCTTCCCCTTAGTTCTGGCTTTCTTGGCTGGCAGTTCCAAGGCTGAGCACTGTGCACTAAATGGTAGTGAGTCTGCTTGGATCGGGACTACCATGATGGGGTGGTGCCAGAAAGTTTAGCGGCTAGTTGGGGCTCCGAGGCCTTGAGAATATTTCCCTACAATGTCACTTTGCACTTAAAAGCTCTGTCACAACATGCTTTGGGAGTGACTACTGACAGGCCTCTCCTATTCTTCCCCTAAACAAAACAAAGTTTGAGACAGTCTGAATCATCTTGCTTCCATCCACAATGGAAGCATTTCTTAAATAAGGATTTTTGAGTCATTCTCACTGCAGTAACGCTGAACTTTCCCACTTGATCGTAGACTCCTAGATGTACAACCTACTCCAAAGGTGGCAGAAAAGGAACTGAGGGTTGGGAATGCTGCAGCACATGAGCATGTGGTCCCTGGGTGGGCCCAATTAGCTTAGGCATGCAGCACCCCCTGAAGGCTTTTAGCTGTAAAAAAAATACTGATAGGCAGGCCTGTGCGTGTGCAGTTACCATGTGGGACTGCACAGAAAATTGATGATGAAATTGGACTTTCCTTGGCCTGAAGGGGGCAATCAAAATGTCTCTGGTGAATTCTCCCTTCATTTTACAAAGGATCCATGGAATCAGTAGGAGGGGAGGGTCTCATATAGAACCTGTGTCCTTGGAAGTTGAAATGTAAGCTCTAAGGATGCTGGGTCCCAGGCTCCATTCACAAGGAGCCAGTGAAGTATGGCACAGGAAGTTTGCATATTTAGCGTCATTGAGGAGAGATTTATTACTAGTTTTTATTCTGACTAATCACTAGCTGTTTGATGTCTGATACTGTTAATGTTTTTAAATTAGGTATTGTATGTTTTTATGCATGGTGTACACCACCTTGAGCCCTTAGGGGGAAGGGCAGTCTAGAAATTAAATAAATATTAAACATAATAATAAAGTGGTTGCTGGAACCTGTTACATGAACAGTCTAGATAAGGGCCCGGTTGGAAATGTACCAATCACATATTTGGAAAACCAAGTGGCATAAAGCCATTGATGTCATTTCTCTTTGTACATTCAGGTAAAACACTGGAATGACATTGTTGGTAACCACCTGTATGGTCTTCCCTGCCACATGAGAATGTATAATAAGTTTAGCTGTAATCTACTTGAGGATCATGGTGAAGGTCTGAGTCTGGTTCCAGCAGCTGGTCAAGATCTTGTCCTAGGGAAGTAGATGGTTGATGCTTGCAAGGAGAATGGTGTGTAGGTTCGGTAAGATCTGAACAAAGTGGGGCATAGAGATCCTAGACTTGATGACATCTTTTGTAGTCCCCTTCACAATTTCCACAAGGGTACGGCCAGTAATAGTAATAATAGGGGTCTTGATGCAGGGACCCTGGAAAGGACATGTGTTTATAACCAGTTGGCAGTGTGTGCCATGGGTAGATTGCTTGATCCAAAGGACAGACAGGAGATGATGATTCCTGACACAATGCCATTGGCTTGCATTTGAAGAATTAGCCTGCCAACATGGAGTGCACCAACACCAAGGGTCCTGACGGTGAAGGCTACTTTGGAACTGGTATGACCTTCTTTATGGGATCAAGGGAGGTCCAATCTGGAGCCATGTCCTGGGGTCAAGAAGGCATTGGAGCTGAAGATGGCTTGGTTGTGTTTGACATGCCTACCTTACAGTGATGTTTATGCGTGGTATTGGGTGGAGCTGAGGATAGATCTGAAGATGTTGTAACCCATCTTTGAACTGCTGGTACTGCCAAATAGTATGCCTCTCTTTCAGTCGTCTCAAGAAGTCCTGGGCTAGGACAGCTTTCAAAAACAGAGTCAGAGAGGGTTCTCACCCATAATGCTGCCTTAAGACAGGAGAACTGTTCATGCCTTGCCTTTGGTATGACATGTCTACAAACAAAACATCTGGAGAAATTACGTTCTTCACCAAGGCAAAGTAGGCAAAGTGTATTGTCAAGGGAGTGAGGAATTTTCACCCCACAAGATGTATACTTTTTTTTAAGAGCTTTCTGAATAATATTTAGATGCTGTTTGCTCTCTTTCTTAATTATTTTTCTCCAGAAAAATGATGGGCTTAAAGAAAAACCTACACCTTGTTCTCTTCAGGAGAAAACAAAACCATGGGTTTAACTGTTTTAAAAGGAACTTGAACAAAAGACAACCTCTCTCAGTGGCAGAAAAGAAAGAACTGAGAGAAGGGCATTTCTTTCCCTCCTTTTCATGCTGACTAAAGTGGGAAAAGAGTATGGGGGAGAGAGACAAAGAATACCCTCTACTTCCTTAGAGGTTCAAAAATCTTTCCATGGATGGACTGCACATGTACCAAACCCATGTAGGACTGCACAGGTACCATGACAATGAACTAATAGCTTCACACTATATTATGCAACTCATAAAACAGAACTCTATCTGCTAAATGTTCCTACAAACAGAAAGATTCTCTTCCCACCTATGTTTATTATCTGACTTCGTCTGGTCTTCCTGGGACTCTTACTCTTGCAAGAATGAATGTCCACTTTTTGCATCTTCCCTACTCTGACAGGATTTGATTTTGCTCCCTTAGTCAAATAGATACAATTTTTCACATTCTATTGGGCTATCCCCTATATTCCAACCTAAGATGTTGTTTCATTTTACCATTGTTGATGGATTTTTACAATTCTAGCACAAGCAGGATGATTTCCTTCCTACTCTCAGATCAAGAATCTTGATCTAAGATGTTGCAGATTTTGTTTTACTCCTTTTGTATTTTGGAAAATAAACAGACATTACAAATGGAATTTCAGATTGTTATACTGCTCAAGAGAGCTTTTATTGGACAAAGGAAAGGAAAGGAAGGGAACCATGATAAGGCTGGGAGACAACCAGTGAATTCTGGAATATCTTGACAAATTCTGGCTTTTACGTCACTCTTCTGCATTCCCCCACCCCAAGAGATCTGGCTACAGCCCCATAGCCAGGATTTATTTTGTTGGGGGGGGGATAATTAATGTGCCTGGGATATGTGTCTCCCTGTCTCCCCCCTGTGGTGCCACTCATGCAGTAGTAGCTCCAGCAGCCCCAGCAGAGCTGCCCTGGCCCCAACCAGGAAGCCAGCCCCCCCGCCCCTTTAGGGGCACGTGAGGCCTACCTTGGCCTGCCTTGCCCACTCTCATTTTTTCACAGGTGGCTTGTTTTGCTCCCCCTCTCAACTCTCCTGCTGGCTGCTCAGTGAACTCAAGGAAGGAAGGAAGGAAGGAAGGAAGGAAGGAGGCTTACTGGAATTGCTTTGGCTGGCTCCACAAGCAGGCCTGTAGCTAGGATCTTTTTGTTCAGAGGACATTTAAATTTTTAAGGGGGCAGTTAAATTACAGTTAATTAAATTAATCTGAATGCCTGTCTTTAGGGGGAAAGCTCTGTGCCTGTTTCTAGCCCAGAGGGCATTTAATTAATTTGCATGTTTCCCAAAGGCTCATGGGAATGAGCAACAGGCAACCGGGGGGGGGAGTGTCTCTCCTGAAAAATAAGGTTTCTGGCATGGCTATCTGTAGGATAGGGCTTCTAGTTAAGAGGGCAGGGCCTCCAAACGCCCCACTGTAGCTATGGGCCTGTCCACATGGCCAGGGACTTCTCGGGGGGAGTAGCTGGATAAGGAATGGATTTATCCACCACCACTGAATGGTGTAAAGTTAAGTTTACATATAAACAAACTGTTAGAAATAAGTACTGTGCCAGTGACGATTCTATTGCCACAGAACACTAGTGACAGTTGGGGGGGGGGGAACGACAGGCTTTTGTTCAGATGCTGAAGGCTTGTTTAAGAGGAGCCAAGGTTGGCTTTAATTTCATATCATGTTCAAGGAGGGGGAGGGAAGTAGTAGAAATTACTGCATGCGTTAACTTGAGATGTGTTAGGGCTTATATTTTGGCGATTTTATCACCTTGCACTGTATTATTAAGTCAGTGCTTAAGCTTCTCCAAATTGCTTGGAGGGTTTATGTATGCTGTTTCATCCTGCCTCCTATTTATTTTTCCCTTAATAAATTCCTGCTTTTCTTCTGTGTGAAGAGTAGTCTGAGTGGAGGAATTTAAATCCCATATTCCCCATCTCACCTGTGGCCATTCAAGTCTATTACATGGTACAACCTATATGTAGAAACAGAGCAAGCCTGAGAAAGTTCAGATCCCTTTCTGTACCTCTACTGAAAATTCAATAAGGATGATATAAAAAGAATTGCTGAAAATACTAGATGCCGCAATGAAAATACTAATTTTAGAAAGTGAAGTGGAAGCTGCATTCAAAGCAATTGAGAGGGGGGGGGAAATCGTCAAAAGTAGATGGGATATCAACAGAGCTGTTTCAAGTTAAATAACTGAGCCCATCAAAATCTTTACAAGAATATACCAACAAATATGGAAAACAAAACAATCCCACGGACAGGAAACCCTTAACCTATATTCCAATTTCAAAAAAAGGAGACATCAAAGATTCCAGCAGCTATCAGACCACTACATTAACTTCTCACACAAGCAAAGTTGTGATCAAAATTTTACAACAGAGAAATGCCAGATGTTCAAACTGAATTTAGAAAAGAGGATCATATTGTAAATTTGCAATGGTTACTGAAGCATATAAGAGAATTTCAGAAGAAAATCAGTTTGTGTTTCATAGATTACAGCAAAGTTTTTGACTGTGTAAAGCATGAAAAGCTATGAATGGTTTTAAAAGGGATGGGTGTGCCACAACATCTGATTGTTTTGATGCGCAACCTGTATTCTGGACAAGAGGCTACTGCTAGGATAGAATATGAAGAAACAGCACAAGTTCCAATTGAAAAAGGTATCAAACAAGGATGTATTTTATCTCCCTATCTTGTCAATCTATATACATAATATGACATATGGAAAACTGGATTAGATTTAGATAAAGGTGGAGTGAAAAGGAAGATTAACAATTTGAGATATGCAAATGTTACCATGTTACAGGAAGAAAATAGTAGATGCTTGTGCTGATGCAGAAATACAGCTGAACATTAAGAAGACAAAAAGTAATGATTACTGAGAAATTATACAACTTTAAGGCTGACAATAAAGAAATTGAAATTGTTAAAGATTTTCTGTTCCTTGACTCAGTCATCACCCAAAAGGCAGACTGCAACCAAAAAAAATCAGAAGGAGGGGGTTTCGGCGACTTGCTAGATGGTCGCATCTCATCGAGCTCTGATGGATGTGTTTCATAGCGGAGCGGCAAGAAGGGAGACTGGACGATTTCAGCCTCCCCTAGAGCCCCTGTAGGGGGATTTTAGCCTGGGATACGAAGAGAGCCGCTCCCAAAGCTGCGGCTGAGGGATTGAAGCTCCCTTTTGTCCCCAAAGGGTCTACCACACTGGGGCCAGCAATGGTGCTCAGAGGCGCAGACCGAGTCCAGAGCAAGCAAAGGATCTAAATGAAGTGGAAGAATTTACCCTATCATGTAGTGGCTAATCAATATTAAATGTGACTGCCGAAATACCTAAAAGAAGCATTTGTGGGATTGGATTTAAAAGTAAAGCTTAAAACTGAAGAAGGGGGGGGAAACCCTTCCGGAGGGGGAAGAGTAGCCCTTGCCTAGTCTAAACAACTGAATAAAAGATTAAGGTGGAAACTGAATTCAAGTGTATGCACCCATTCGAACCCACCTAGTGCCAAGAACGGTTTTTAGCAGTCCAGAGAAAGATTTCAGAACTTTAAAGAACTTTTACCTTTAACTTACACAATGTCTCAGCATGGGGGGAAAATGGCATCCAAAATGAAACTTACTACAGGAACTACCAGTTCATCATCACCGAGTCACAGACTGGAAATGATCATAGACACTGCAAGCATGATTTCCGAAGCATTACGCCCTCTGCTGGACTAGATGAAAAACCTCAACAAAAACTTTGAAACTCTCCAAAAAGAGATTAAGGACGTTAAGTCTACATCAGAGAAGACAGCTAAAAAACTTCAAAAAGTTGAACACAATATAAAAACTTTGAATCAAAAAGTGGAATCAGTGGAAAAGGAAAGAACTTCAGCAAAACAACAACTATTACAACTTCAAGTGGAAAGATCCTCATATGTCCTTAGATTTCAAGGGGTCCCAGAAAAAAAGATGAAAGCCTCAGACAGATCTTAAGTGAAGCATTGGCTCTTCTGATAAATTGTGAACCAGAAACATTACAATCAGATATAGATATGGTCTACCATATCTACCCTGAGTTTGTTAAGAAAAATAATCTTCCAGGGGAAATTTTTGTGAAATTCTTAAGAAGATCAACAAGAGATTTGATTTTGAAAGCAACTAATGGGACAACCTTAAAAATCCAAGGAGAAGAAATAAAGACTTGAAAGACATTCCATTTGAAAGACAGAAAAAGAGAAAACCTTATAAAAACGTTACAACACTAGTGCAAGAAAATTCAACTCCATATTGATGGCTTATGCCAGAAGGACGGACTTTCAGTTATAAGGGGAAAAAATAAAAGACTGACTCTTTGGCTAAAGCTAAAACATTTCTGGAACAGCAACAAACCTTAGTGAAACCAAAAGGAGAAGTAAAGGACAATAATGCTACAGATATAAGTGAACAAGATGGGTCAAGCAGTGGCAGTTCCTCATCTACATCGGTGTCTTTAAGCGATTTTATTGACTCTGATTCTGAATCTGAACTAGGGGCAGCTGCTCCTAGATCATTTAAGGTCAAACTCCCCTTCGAGAAGAAGAAGAAGCATAACCAGAAGAAGAAGTCAAAGTGAAGATCTGAGAAACTACTTAGTTATTTACCTGAGATAATGCACTATTATGTTACTTTAAACTGTATTTCAAGCCAGCGCTATTTTACTATACCTATTTTGTAATTATATCTATAGGGAATTCCTAAATTTGAAGGTAGTCTTTTAAGATCCCTACCTACTCTGTGTTTTAGAGTTTAGTGTGGTAGTTTGAAGATGTTAGAGTGTAGTGAAAAAAGCAATAATTTTTTTTAAAAAACCAAACAAAAAATCAGGAGATTAAGACTGGGAAGGGCAGCCATGAAGGAACTAGAACAAGAGCGTGTTGCTGAAGACCACCATTAAGAAAACTCATACCATGGCATTCCTCATTACTATGGATATGGATATGAAAAACAATAAAGAAAGCTGGCAGGGAGAAAATTGATTAATTTAAAATGTGGTGTTGGAGGAGAGTTTTATGGATACTGTGGACTGGCAAAAAGACAAAGAAGTAGATTCTAGATCAAATCAAGCCTGAACTTTCCCTAGAAGCTAAACAGACTAAACTGGGGCAGTCATACTTTGGTCATGTCGTAAGAAAACAAGACTCACCAGAAAAGACAATAATGCTACAAAAAGCTCCGCTGTGAGTGAATGGTGGGTTTAATAACATTTATGATATTCTAAGTTTTTACTATGTTTTATTGTGTAAGCTCCCTTGGGCAGGTTCCCTAGAAAGGAGGCACAGAAATTCTCTAAACCAATAATAAAAAACAATAAAACAGAGTTTGATCAAGCTAGGAAATTTTCTATCGAGTTCCACTCAACAGAGAAGGGAGAGGAGTGACAGGAGCACATGAGCTCAGCAACAGTTGTGCTCATGCCTAACAGCAGTTTAATTTCATCTTGCTGAAACATATAAATACAGCCAATGTCATACATTATATGTATTATTAAGGGCTTCTCATCAAACCAAAGGAGCAGCAAATCACAATCATATAGCTGAATTACACTTACAATCCTATGCAGAGTTACTCCAGTCTAAACTTACTGAAATCAAAATTAGAATCCAATTTAAAATGTATTTGGGCCTTAATCATATGAAATGCATTTTATTACTACATTTTTATACCACCCTTCCTCCAAGAAGCTCAAGTCTCCCCTCCTCCATTTAATCCTCAGAACAACCCTGTGAGGTAGGGTTAGGCAGAGAGTATGAGACTGGCCCAAGGTCATCCTGAAAGCTTCATGACAGAGCACATATTTGAAACTGGGTCTCCCAGGTCTTAGACCAAGCTGGCTTGGTTCGTATCTTGCCGACTTCTCTTTTCCTAAAGCAGGCGTAATTCTTCAGAGCAAAAGGAATTTGTCCATAACTCAAAGTCTTGATTCATATTCCCTGGTTATACAGAAAGCTCAATTTAAGTGCAACCCAATATGTTTTGTTACAACCACTAGTGAGTGTGTATTCTAATTCAATAAAACATGATTTTTTAAACACAGGAAATGTCATGATTTTTTCCTATTTGTAACTAAATCATTAATAGAAAAAACAATGTAAAATTCTCTTGATTTAGGTCGATCCACACTTCTGGAACATACTTTCATGTATACTTAAATTTATCCATGTAACATTTAGTCAACATTTAGTCCCTGCCATGGCACCCACTGACACCTTTCCTGGTACCTGCCATATGTTTTATAAAGTGGGCAGGGCTAGGGACAGCTTTTGCCCAGCAAGGCTTCTGGTTGGCCATGCAGATTAAAAGGCATTGTGCTAAACAGAGCTTCTGCCTGAAACACTGCAAAGGTATTATTATAACAGTTATATATAACCTCACGCCCTGACAATTTTTTATTGGCTCCACCTCCAGAAGCAGCAATTTTCTGACTGGCTTCATCTTCTGTGGCAGCCTTTTTGTAACTTTGCCACTGCTCAAAAAACGATCCTTGGCACTTACCGTGAGGGGTCCTTCTACTCTGAGGAAAGGAGACATCTTGGGTGATTCCCACCGTCCTATCAGGGGGAGGTAGGAACAATTTTTTCTTTCTTTTCCTGTTAGGCTTGGGAACACCCACTTCTTCAGTTTGGGTGACTCCCAGCAGCAGTACAGGACAGATAGGATAGTAAATTCCTATCACTAAACAAGTGAAAAAACGGTAAACATAGAAAGGTTAGGAAATACATAAGACGAGGAGAAACGTGAACAGTCACGAACCCCCATAAGGAAACCTATATACAGGTAAGTAAAAAAAGGAAGTTGTAAGGAAGAAGAGAGCAAGGTGAGAGAGAGATCAGACTCTGGGTGGGGCAAGATGTCCTCCTTTCCTCAGAGTAGAAGGACCCCTCACGGGAAGTGCCCAGGGTTGTTCTCCCTCTGAGGTGGAGGACATCTTGGGTACTTTCAAAGCAGGACTCTACGCCCTGGGTTGAAGATCGCTCTCCTCTTGAATGATGTGTTGCAGTACTCTTCTTCTGAAGGAGGCATTGGCTGAATCATAGAAGTTCCGTTTGTAGTGCCTGATGAAAGTAGAAACAGAAGACCAGGTTGCAGCCCAGCAGACTTCTTCAACTGAAGCATTCTTGGCCAAAGCCGCATTGGTGGATGCAATTCTGACTGAGTGAGCAGTAATCCCTGTGGGAACTTCCAGGCTGAGAGATCTATACGCTTCTACAATACATGACTTTTATATTAGAACTGATGGCAGATTTGGACATCTTGTTCCCCATATTTGGAGGTGAGATGTTGATGAACATTGCTTCAGTTTTCCTGATACTAGCAGTGCGTACAAGATAGGCTTTGAGGGACCTACAAATGTCAAGGGTGTGCCAGGTCTTCTCCTGTGGATGCTTGGGATCAGGGCAGAATGATGGCAGATATATTTCTTGAGACCTATGAAAATGGGAAGTAAATTTTGGAATGAAGGTCGGGTCCGTGTGGAGGACTACTTTGTCTCTCTGAAATATGCAGGGGCCCGGATTTACAAAAAGGGCTCCAAACTCTGATACACGTCTGGTGGAGGTGACAGCCACTAAGAACAGAGCTTTCATATGCAGCCATTTCAGAGGCACGTCTTGGATAGGTTCAAATGGTGCTTTGGTGAGAGTGGACAGAACCATATGCAGCCTCCAAGAGAGGAAGCGGTGTATTGGTGAGGGACTGTGCAATGATGCACCTCTCAGGGACCTACGCACATAGGGATGTGCGGATAATAAACCCGAGGGAGTACTAAGTTCAGGGCTGAGTTCAGAGCTGAGTTAGCCCGAGGGAGTACTGAGTTCAGGGCTGCAACCTGCTTCCTAAGGATTGTCAGTTTTAGACTAGACTTGAAGTCATTGTTCAGAAATTCCAGGATGGAGTGCATCGGAGGATTTGTGGTATCAACAGACTTTCTCCTATACCACCTGTGAAATGCCTTCCAGGTGGAATTGAATATTCTAATCGTAGAGTCCTTTCTGGAGGCGAGAATTGTCTCAGTGACACTTGGAGAATAGCCCAGTTCTAGGTAAGATGACCATTCAAGTTCCATATAGTTAGAAGTAGATGCTCTGGGTGTGAGTGCCATGCTGGACCTTGGATGAGCATGTCTGGAGAAACTGGTAGGCAAAGCGGAGTCAAAAACTATGGACATCGAGGCCACCATGGGGCCACCAGGAGAACTGTAGCCTTCTGTTGTTTTATCTTTCTCAAGTAGTATGGGAATTGGAGAGAAGGCATACAGAAGACCTTTGGGCCAGGAAGTGGTCAGGGCATCTGTGGCTTCGGCCCTACTGTGGTGAAACCTGGAGAAGAATCTGGGCAGCTGATGGTTCTGATGGGAGGTGAACAGGTCCACTATCGGTGTCTTGAAATGCTGTAACATCCAGTTGAAGATTTTCTTGTTCAGCATCCATTCTCCCAGGTGGATCATCTGTCTGCTGAGCCAATATGCCTTGGTATTGTCCAGGCCTCTGATGTGCTCAACTCTGATTGAGGCCAGATTCTTCTCTGCCCAAGAGAGTAAGATCAACAATTCCTTGTGGAGACATTGATTGGCAAAAGAGTCCCTCTGTGAGACCAGCGGCCCTGGGTAAGGTTCTCATCCAAGGTCGCTCCCCAGCCTTGTAGAGTGGCATCTGTAAATAGTTGTAGTTCAATGTCGTGAACATACGTCTTCCCCTGTCGAAGATTGGAGTCTTTTGTCCACTATCGTAGGGATTTCTTCACCAACCTGGGTACCTGAAGAGGAACATCCCGCTTCTCCATGATCTGTAGTTGGTACGGTTGAAGGAAGAGTTATAGGGACCTTCCCCATTGTACCACATCTAAATTGGAAACTGGGAGACCCATAACTTTGGCTAAGTTCAGAAGAGATGAGGATGAATTCTCTATGATGAGTTTCATTACCTGTTTGGTCTTCAGGATATTGTCTTCTGGTAGGAAGAGAGTGGATGTCCTGGTGTCTATCAGCATTCCTAGGTGTACCAGCGTCTGGGATGGCTCTTGAGAGCTCTTGTCTTGGTTGATGAGGAACCCATGAGATTGCAGACAATGGATCCTCTCTTGGATGTCCTGATGCACCTTGTCTTTGGAGGGGGACCGAATAAGCAGGTTGTCTAAATAAGGATGGACGTGGATGCCTTTCCTCCTCAAATGTGCTAATGGGTTGACCAATACCTTTGTGAAGACTCTCGGGGCTGTTGCAAGCCCGAAGGACAGAGCTCTGAACTGCATGTGTTGCGGTAGGATTGGCACATGTAGGTACACGTCTGTGAGATCCAAGGAGGCGAGGAATTCTCCTGGCTGCAACACCTGTGATGGAATTGAGGGTCTCCATATAGAAGTGTCTCAGGATGATGAAATTGTTCACAAGTTTTAAGTCAAGAATGGCTCTCCAATCACCATTTTTCTTGGGCATTGTAAAAAATATGGAGTAGACCCCCTGGGCCTTTTGATTGTCCGGTACAGGCTCCACCACCTGAACATCTAGAAGGTGTTGAAAAGTGGCAAAAGTTATGGCCCTCTTTCTGGGATCTTTGTGTAGTGGGGAGATGATTAACCAATCTGGAGATGGCATTCTGAATTCTAAGGAGTAGCCTCTGAAAACTATTTCTACAGACCAGGTGTCCGCTTGGGACTTTATCCAGGCCTCCAGCAAATGTGTCAATCGTCTCCCCACTGGGATCCTGTTTGAGTCATGCTTTGATGTTCTCAGTGTTGCGATCTGGCTTCTCCAGTCTGTTGGAGACTTGTTTTCCGAAGCGTGGACCGGTAAAGTTTCTCTTGTAGGGTTGTGCCAAGAGTCCCCAAGAGCTCCTTTTCTGGTTGTGCCTAGGTCTATATGTTGCTCTGGAAGAATTAAAGGAATGGTTAGCGGAACTTCTTTTGTCCAGATGATATACATATCTCGGCATTGCCTTCTTCTTATCCTTGGTCTCCACCAGGATCTTCTCTAGGTGATCGTCGAACAATTTCTCCCCTAGGAAGGGGTACGCCATCACAAAGACTGCAAACCAGCTGACCAGGCACACAGCCAAATCCCTCTCCTGGCTACCACCACCAAAGACATGGCTCTAGAGGAAAAGGTAAGGGCATCCCAGGATGCATCAGTGGCGAATGCTGATGCTTTCATCATTCTTGTCGCTCCCTCTAGTAATCTTTTCTTGTTTTCTGGGAGGAGTTGAATGAGCTTTCTGGACCAGACTAGCATGGCCCTGGTGGCAATAGAGGCTGTGGCTGAGACCTTGATCATCATTGCTGGAGCTTCATGTGCCCTTTTAAGTGCAATGACTATTTTCTTGTCCAGGGTGTCACGCACTGATCCATAACCATCTTCTGATAAGAGGCTGATGGACCGAAGCGCTGTCACCGGTGCATCCACCAGAGGAACCTGCAACATCTCACTGGCAAATGCTGGTAAATCATACAATTTCTTAACAAAGCCAGGGGCCTGTCTATTAAAAGTGGGTTTAGCCCACTCAGCTTTTAATTGTCTTTCAAAGAATTCAGGAAATGGAAAACCTTTTCAGATGTAGAATATCTTGGAAAAAGTTCCTCTGTGCCCTTGGACTTATTTCTAGAGTTGATACCCAGACTGACTATATCCTTCTCAGATGGAGGGTCATGCAGAACTAGGGCTGATAGAGATTTAGAGAGGAAGTACTGGAAATCCTCTGCCTTAAAGAGTCTAGCTGATGGCTGTGGGACGCTGATGTCCTCTACCTCCTCATCAGAGAGAAACTCCCCATCCTCCTTTTGGAGCAGATCAGGATCTGGGGACTGTTCCCCCTCTGAGTCAGGATGTCTGTCTCCAGGATCTTGTTTTCTAGCAGGCTTGGTGGGCCAGCTGCCCCCTGATGGTCTGTCTCTGGGGTAGTCCATTGGGGTTGGAACTGAGGAATTGGCACGGGACGCTAGAGAGCCTAGATCCCCAATGCGGCAGAAATTTAAAAACTCTTCCCGCATAGCACGTCTCATGAACTGATAAAATCCTGAGGATTGGAGCTCCCAACAAAAAAGGGCACATTACCCAGTTGTAGTCTTCTAGTGTCCTCTGCAGGCGCGTAGTTTAAAGCTGGAGGCTCGCCTGTGTCTTCCGCCGGGAGATTTGCAACCAAGGGTTGGGGCTCCATTGCCACACTTAAAGGATGCATGGGAGAAGTTCCTGCCAAAATCACGGTACCAACATGGCTGCTGATGGCGGTAGACAGGCAGGGACGCTCTTCAGCAATGTCTTCTGCACGGTGTAGCTTCTTTCCTTTCTTCTCCTCGCTTAATTCAGGGTCATTGCTGGCAGCTGCGGCAAGCCTACAGGTCATGCCGGCTGTGGAGGCATCCCTGGAGAGTTGCCCAGTGGTGGCATTGCTCTCCAACTCGGAGAGGAAGCCGTCTGCTCTTCCCAGCATTGCCGGAAACATCAGAAAAGAAGCAGAGAGAAAGGGAGCTCAAGGCTATTTCCAGAGGCCGTGAAGCCGCCTCCGAACTCCCTCTAGAGGACAGAAGGTAGAATAACAGAAGTAAACAGAATTAAACAGAGTTAAATGGAACAGAAAGTTTTTTAGAATAGCAGTAGGAAGAGATCAATAAGAAAAATAGAATTAAGCTATAGTATAGGATCTAAAGTGTTGGAGGCAAAGCCTACAATGACCTCTCCCTGTAGAGGCAGGAAAAGAATTGAAGTGGGTGTTCCCAAGCCTCACAGGAAGAGGTAGAAAAAATTGTTCCTACCTCTCCCTCATAGGATGGTGGGAATCACCCAAGATGTCCTCCACCTCAGAGGGAGAAGTTGGGAATCCCTGCTCTACAGCATTTTGTATAATATTGCTATCATAGTTTTAAGTTATCCCTTACATGCAAAAGGTCTAAAAACTTTCTTCTTGAGTGAAAACTGACATTATTTCAAAGAAATCTAACTACTTTTCATGACACATCAGCACTACAATGCTCTTCAATATTAGTAACTTTTCAGCAACAAATTGAATTTTATCTGAATATAATCTTAAGGTGTAAGCTTTCTTGAAGGAATAACAGCACAAATATATTTCAGAATATTTTAAATAGCTGTGGTTGCCATAAAATTATTTATTTCTAGAATAGTATATAACATACTTGTGAAATAAATAATTTTAAAAACGTATAATGCAATTATATACATTACTTAGTGTGCTTGTGGAGAGGGCTGGATTCAGACTTGATTTTCCATTAATGGAAATGGTTAATGGTTCTTCATCCTCTTAGAGAAGAGTGACGAGTGGAGTGTCTCAAGGATTTGTCCTGGGACCTGTTTTGTTCTACATCTTTATAAATGATTTGGATGAAGGAATAGAGGGAATGCTTATTAAACTTGCAGATGACACTAAATTGGGAGGGGTAGCAAATATGTAAGAAGACAGAGTCAGGATACAGGATGATCTTGACAGGCTGGAAAACTGGACTAAAACAAATAAAATGAATTTCAGTGGGGATGAATGTAAAGTTCTGCATTCAGGTAGGAAAAAATAAATGCATAATTATAGGATGGGGGAGACTTGTCTTGACAATAGTATGTGCAAAAAAGATCTAGCGATATTAGTAAACCATACACTGAACATGAGTCCACAGTGTGATGTGGTAGTTAAAAAGGCAAATACCATTTTGGGTTGTTATCAACAGAAGTATAGTGTCCAGATCATGTGAATTGATGGTATTGCTTTACTCTACTCTGGATAGACCTCACCTAGAGTATTGTGTTCTGCTTGGGCACCACAATTTAAGAAGGATATAGACAGGTTGGAAGGTGTGCAGAGTAGGGCAACTAAAGATGGTGAGGGGTCTGGAGACCGAGTCCTATGAGGAAAGGTTGAAGGAGCTGGGTATGTTTAGCCTGGAGAGAAGACAACTGAGAGAGGATACGATAACCATCTTCAAGAAGAGAAGGAGAAGAGGTTGGATTTATACCCTGCCTTTCATTACCCAAAGGTATCTCAGAGCAGCTTACAAATGCCTTTCCTTCCCCTCCTCACAACAGACACCCTGTGAGGTAGGTGGGGCTGAGAGAGCTCTTGACAGAAACTGCTCTTTTTTAAGAACAGCTCTTATCAGAACTACGGCTTGCCCAAGGTCATCCAGCCAGGTGCAAGTGGAGGAGTAGGGAATCAAACCCAGTTCTCCCAGATTAGAGTCCGCACACTTAACCACTACATCAAACTGGTTTGAAGGGCGGTCATATGATGGTGCATAGTTGTTTTCTGTTGCCCCAGAAGGTTGGACCAGAACCAAAGGGTTGAAATTAAACCAGAAGAGTTTTCGGATAAACATTAGGAAGGACTTCCTGGCAGAGTGGTTCCTCAGTGGAACAGTCTTCCTTGAGAGATGGTGGGCTCTCCTTCTTTGGAGGTTTTCAAAAAGAGGCTAGATAGCCATCGGACAACAATGCTGATTCTGTGAAGTTAGGCAGATCATGAGAGAGAGGGCAGGAAGGGTTGCATCAGTGCTTAGTTCTTGTGGCCCTTTCTTACACACCCAGGAAAATGCTGATCGCCACTTTGGGGTTAGGAAGCAATTTTTCTCCAGGCCAGTTTGGCTGGAGATCCTGGAGGTTTTTTGTCATCTTCTGGGCGTGGGACAGCAGTCACTGGGGTTGTGGGGGGAGGTATTTGTGAATTCCCTGCGCTGTATAGGGGTGGGACTAGATGACCCTGGAAGTCCCTTCCAACTCTATTATTCTATGATTCTATGAAAGGTAGGTGTAATTTCTTCCACTTCCTCCTTCCCGATGCAGACCCCTGACTTTCCCCTCATACCATTCAGTAAGGTTCCCAGTTCCCAAGAAGCAGCAGTGGGAGGAGGCGAGGCAGGAAAGTTCTTTTCTGCTGTTCAAAGTGTCTTCCATTGTTAGAAAATTTAGATCCAATCCAATCGCTCTATCCTATTACTATTCTTATGTCACATCTTTCCCTGACTTCGAACTCCCACAGCAACCTCATGTAAGCTGTGGGGCCCACTCACACATACACAAAAAAAATGCAGGTGAGAGGCCAGCAGAGAGGAAGGAAATCATGCGTGATGGCCCCTCCTACCTCAGTGGAATGGTGGCAGAATACAACCCATAGTTAGGGCCTTTCAACTTTCAAATATATATGATTGCATAAACTTTGGTCATATGTAAAAATTTAGTCATTCTTCATAAGCAAGCACCAAACTTCCAAGATTCTTTTCTAAAACTGTGCAGGATTCTTCTTCAAAATTATGAAGAACCCCCATCCCCCCAATTTTCCCCAGAGCAATGGCCTTCTTCCGACAGGCAATAAAGGAGGAAAATAAACCATTTTTACGAGTCGGGGGGTGGCAACCCACGTCACTCAGGGTCACCCTCCTCCTCCTCCTCCTCCTCCCCCTCCCCACCCCCTCCTGAAAAGCGCAAAAAAGGAGAAGCTGGCCAACTAAGGCTGCCAGGAGTTTCCTAAGAGAACAATTCATGCCTGATATCCTCATTGATGAGGATGATGATGAGCTTTCTATTCCAGTTAGTGATAAAGAGGAGGAAGAGTTTTCCTCACCCTGAGGATGAAATGGAGGATAACCCTAAAAGCCATGCTACTAAGGAGCACTCCTTCAGGTTTTTTAAGCCTGAAGATTTTCCTCACTTATTGGGAAAAACTCTGTCTACACTTAAAACACAGAAAACCTGGAACAAATCCCTTAAACATCAGGAACCTGATGATGGCTCAGAAATCACTGATGAGTTCTTTCCACCTGAGGATTATGCTGAATCAGCCTTTCCCTTTCCAGATTTTTACATAAGGAAAGTTAAGGCAGAGTGGGAGAAACCCTTATCCAGCAAACCAAACCCTGGGGCCACTAAGAAACTGTACCCCTTAACATCGTCTGCCTCAGCTCTTTTTCAGATTCCTGCGGCTGACGTTCCTGTGGCTGCCCTGCAATCTTCTGGACACCTTTCAGAAGACAGGTGTGGTACATTGAGAAACAATTTTGACAAAAAAGCTGAATTCACCTTAAGAAAAGCTCATGAGGCCAATGCTGTGGCCATTAGGCTTCTTCCGCAGCATCCACTGTTTCTAGGGTGAACATTGTATGGATGCATAGATTAATCCAGATGATCTCTGAAAATAACCCCAGGCTCCTGGAAGGGGCCAACAGGGTACTCAAGGCCATTTCCTATACTGCTGATGCCACCTTAGACTCCATGCTCCTGACTTCCAGAGCAATGGCCTCAGTCGCTGTAGCCCAGCGAGTAGTCTGGTTGAGGGCTTGGCTGGCGGACCATCAGTCCAAGGCCATAGTTTCAGCCTACCCCTTCCAAGGGGACAAATTGTTTGGCGACTCACTAGACAAGATCTTAGTGGAAACTCGTGATAAGAAAAAAGCCCTTACTAAGTCCGTGCGACCCGGTGACAGACGGGCAATAAGTTCTTCCACTTCCTTTCGACTCTACAATTTTTCCTTTAGATTTAGACAGGAGAATAGAAGACCTTCCTGGGGGGGAGGCAACAAGCAGCCCTTTTGTCACAGATGTTACAGCAACAACAACAACAACAGATATCCCAGACAGCCTGGGAACAGACAAGACAGGGGGGGACCCCAAAAACACCAAGGCATGACTACGCAGGCCCTCCAGTAGAGGGACACCTCTTTTGCTTCAGTCAGGAATGGCTTACCTCCCGTCCAGATGTCTGGACAAAGGACATTGTTATAGAGGGTTATAAAATAGAGTTTCTGTCAATCCCTCCTCAGCATTTTGTTGTTTCTACAGTTCACAGAAATCTGATAAAAAGAACCAGAACCAAGTCCGCAATAGAGCACCTACTACGCATACAGGCAATAGAAAGTGTTCCTCCGGACGAATGGAAGACCGGGGTCTACTCCATCTTTTTCACAGTCCCCAAAAAGAACGGGGATTGGAGAGTGATCCTGGATCTAAAATACTTCAACCAGTGCGTAGACCTCAAGCACTTTCGCATGGAATCCTTGAGGTCCATCGCAGAATCTCTCCTACCTGGGGAATTCCTCTCTTCCATAGATCTGACGGAAACTTATCTTCACATCCCGATCTTCCCTCAACACAGGAGGTTCCTGTGCTTCTGCACAGGAGAGAACCATCTACAATTCCAAGCACTCCCCTTCGGTCTTTCTTCAGCTCCAAAGGTATTTACGAAAGTGCTGATCCATCCCATTGTGTATCTGAGGGAATAGGGCGTCCATATCCATCCGTTCTTCGACGACATTCTGATTCATTCTTTGTCCAAGACGCAGTCTCAGAAGGACACCCAGATGACCATACAATGCCTACAGGACTTCGGATTCCTGATCAACAGACAGAAGAGTTCCCTGACACCATCCCAGCGTCTGCAGCATTTGGGAGTGATAATGGACACATGGTCAACAAAATTCTATCTAACCAGGGGAAAGGCTCAAAAGATCAAGGGTCTATCGAATCAAATCATCCAGGCAAGATCTTCCTCTCTCTTTCGACCCTCACCAAGTTGATGGGCCTCATGGTGGCTACCTTCGACACTCTGCAATGGGGGGAGATTTCACTCCAGACAACTACAGAAGTTCTTACATCCTTACCAGAGAGCCATCGCCTTGAAAATGGATTTCTCCTTGAAAGTACCACTTCAGGTAAAGACCAGCCTTTCTAGGTGGACCAAAATGTCCAAGCTATCCCAGGGCAAGACCTTTTGGATACGGGACCAGATCCAAATCTTCACAGATACCAGCCTATCCAGTTGGGGGGCCACTCTTCATCATTGTCCAGTTCAGGGAAGGTGGGCCAAGGCAGAGAGGTCACTTCCAATCAGTCTTCTGGAACTTCAAGCCATCTGGCTGGCTCTTCAGCATTTTGCCCCTCAAGTTCAAAGTCATCACGTTCTTGTGCATACCGACAACTTGAACAAACAGGGGGACTTCAAATCCTTAGCCCTACACCGAGAAGCGACGTCCTTGCTGAAATGGGCGGAGAACAACTGGAGCTCACTTTGAGCGGAGCACATCAAAGGCTCTATCAACATACAGGCAGATTGGCTGAGTCGCCAGTCAATTCAAGAGGGCAAATGGTCTCTACACAAGAGACTGTTCCAAATGATTCAGTCCAGATTCAGAACCCCTCAAGTGGATCTGTTTGCCTCACCAAACAACAACCAATTGGACAGGTTCTATCATCCTTCAGCAGAACAGACAGACACTCTTCTGTCTCCCTGGCCTGTGGAACTGCTTTACACATTTCTCCCTCTGCCTGTACTTCCAAGATGTCTTCGACGGATAAAAGCATTGAGAGCAGAGGTCATCGTGGTGGCATCTTACTGGCCTCATCGACCCTGGTTCACATTCCTCCAGAAGATGGCGATTGCCCCTCCATTCGTTTTTCCAGTATTAGAAGACATGCTTCTGCAGGGCCCGATCTATCATTCCAATCCAGGATGGTTCTGCTTGACCGCGTGGAAGTTGAAAGGGTCAAGTTCTTAAAACTAGGCTACAGTGAGTCAGTTGTACAGATGATGATGGCTTCCAGGAAATCTTCCACGTCACGGATAGACAACGTCACATGGAAAGCCTTCGTCTGATGGTCCAAGAGGAAGATCCACTTCATCCCAAGGTGCGTTCCATTTTGGATTTCCTCCAGGACGGTCAATCCACCAGTCTTTGAGCTTCCACTCTCCAGCGACAGGTAGCAGCCTTGACATCTGTCCTACCCCGGTATGGGGGTTTGCCCATATCTCAACACCTTCACATCTGACGTTTTTTAAAGGGAGCATCATTTAAGGATCCCCCTCAACAGCACAGGTTTCCCATGTGGAGGCTTAATACAGTCCTTTCTGCATTGACAAAGGGACCTTTCGAACCCCTGAAGGACATCTCCTTAAAATTCTTGAGGATGAAGACACTGTTCTTGGTGGCCATCACCTCAGCCAGGAGGATGTCAGAGCTGGGAGCTCTGTCAGTGCACAAGGAGCTCTGTGGCTTTCACAAAGATAAAGTCATCCTCTGAACAGATCCTTCCTTCTGTCCCAAAGTGAACACAACATTTCACAGATCCCAGGAAATCTGTCTGCCTTCCTTCTCTCCAAAACCCTCTCATCCAAAGGAATGATTGTGGCATGCCTTGGATGTGAGAAGAGCGCTCAAGTGCTACATCTCCAAAACAGGTCCTCTTAGACGAACAGAGGCTATGTTCATCAATATTTCCCCTCCTCATATGGGAAAAAAGATGTCTACTTGAGCTATAAGTCATACTATCAGATCATGTATCACAGAGGCCTACAAGAGTCTGAACATCAGAGTTCCCAAGGGCATCACGGCCCATTCCCTGTGCAGTGCAGCCACTTCAGCGGCCTTTGCTAACCTTCTGTGGAGGAGGTTTGTAAGGCAGCAACATGGTCCTCATTATCCACCTTCATCTATACGATTCTGCTGATGCAGCCTTTGGTCGTCAAGTTCTGCAGTCGGTTCTGTCGGCAGATGATGACCACCCACCTGGTTTTTAGGGGACACTGCTCTGGGAGGTCCCACAAGATGGCCTCAACCTCAGAGGGAGAACGACCATTGGATACTCACCGTGAAGGGTCCTTCTCCTCTGAGGTCTGGAGGACATCTTGGCCCTCCTGGGTCGTCATTCCACAGACGGCTGACTGCACACAGGCGACCACATAAATCAGAAGTTCAGAGAGAGTGAGAGACAAGAGAAAGAAGAGACAAGTCACGTAACACAAACTTGCGTACAGAGAACATGCATTCTATCTATATTGCAAAGGAATTCTTACCTTTTCCTTTCTATTCTTCCTGTTATGGTTAATGCTATACTCATGTTTAGTTCTTCCTGTAGTTTAGCTAATCTAGTACACTGCTTTCGGAGCACCGGAACTGAGCCAAGGGTGACTCCCAGCAGAGGAAACAGGAAGAAGTTGAACTTAGCCCTGCCTCCCTGATGATGGATGGGAATCACCCACAAGATGTCCTCCAGAACTCAGAAGAGAAGGACCCTTCACGATGAGTATCCAATGGTCATTCTCATGACAGCACATATGTACCTCCTATTAAAAGCTACAATTTCCCAATATATAAATATATATGCAAAGTGTAACTGCTTTTACATGGATATTATTGAAAGCCTTGATACATGGAGTTGTTTTTTTAAGGAACTGTGTGAGAGAGTACATGCATGTTCTATTTATTTGTAAACCAAGGGGAAGGAATAAAACCACAAATGCATAATCCAAAAATTTTAAAAGTTATGCATTCATTTGACTGATCTTCCAGGTCATTATTTATATATCTCCTCTCACATGGTGAAAGGTATATGGTGAATGCTGATATGATATGGACCTGACAAATAATTGCAGCCAGAATGACATTAGCACAGTTCTGGAAGTAGCAAACAATTCCAATCAAAGGGCAATGGCTAGGAAAGGCCTGGTTCATTAAGATAATGAATAAAATTATAACTTTCAAATATATATAGTTGCATAAACTTTGGTCATATGTAAAAATTTGGTCATCCTTTATACCATATTGAAATCAGTTTAATCCAATATCTAGTGTCAAGGTAGAGATACTAAAATTTTCATGGAATGATGCTCAATAAGTGTTTTATCAAAAATTAAGTCTTCCTTTTGTAATTTAATACTTATAGGTCTAGAAGTTATGTAACTGAAAACAGAATTTTTTTCTCTTCTTTGTACATTGGAAAAATTCTTTTTATATGTAATTTTATTTATTATCTATTTATTAAATGTATACCCAGTCCTACACCCAAAAATGGGCTAAGGGCAGCTTACGACATAAGATCAACAAGCAATAAAAACATAAAACAATTTTCAATAATAATAATTTTAAAAAACACATAAGTGAATGAGAGTTCAATTCTGTTGAAATAAATTAGTGGACAAACAATCCACAGCATATCAGGCACAGTTCTTGGGATATGCTAAAATTAGTAAGACAATAGTTTTTAGTGCCTTCAGATTTTTTCCCCAGATTTTTACATTTAAACATGATAAAAGAACATGCTATATTGTCTTTAAATATTAAAGTATTTTTCCCATAAAAATAATTTTTATATACAGTTTTGAATTTGTTTGAAAGTAACATTTAGACCAGATATAGTTTTTCCCCCCCTACAGTTCAAACATGGTTGCCATCTGGACATAAAATCAACACAATATACTTTTAACACGTGTTTAAGATCATGTTCTATTTGAGGCACTGAATAATTTCCCAGAAAATTTTCTTGGCCTACTTCTTCCAACAAACCTGTGTAACTGATTTTAGCTCAACAATTTTTCAGTGGTATCAGGAGCTTCATATCTAGAACAGTCCCATTATTTATAGTTTTCAAAAGCAACTTGGACACAAACAAAAGACAATAGCAGGACATACATAAGAACATAAGAGAATCCAGTGTTGAATCAGGCCAATGGCCCATCTAGTCCAACACTCTGTCACACAGTGGCCAAAAATACCAGGTGCCATCAGGAAGACCAGCAGTGGGGCCAGGACACTAGAAGCCCTCCCACTGCTGCCCCCCCCTCCCAGCACCAAGATTAGAGTGTATCACCTGCCCCAGACTGAGAGTTCCTAGCTATACCTTGTGGCTAATAGCCACTGATGGACTTCTGCTCCATATGTTTATCTAATCCCCTCTTGAAACTGTCCATGCTTGTAGCTGCCACCACTTCCTGTGGCAGTGAATTCCATATGTTAATCACTCTTTGGGTGAAGAAGTATTTCCTTTTATCTGTTCTAACCTGACTGCTCAGCAATTTCATGGAGTGCCCACGAGTTCTTGTATTGTGAGAAAGGGAGAAAAGTACTTCTTTCTCAACCTGCTCAATTCCATGCATAATCTCGATCATGTCATCCCTCAGCCATCATTTCTCCAAGCCCCAAGCCCTATTCTCCAAGCTAAAGAGCCCTATTCATAGAACACCATCCCCTCAAAATCAGAATGAAATACCAAAGAAAATGCAAAAACATAAAATAGCAGTTATGTAGATACGGCTTTGAAAGTTTATAGTACAGGGTTCCCAACCTTTTTGAGCCTCTGGGCACCTCTGGAATTCTGACACAGGGTGGTGGGGCACAGCCACAAAATGGCTGCTGCAGGAGGTGGAGTCACATACTCAGAGAAACATGAGGGCAGAGGAGAAGAGAAGTAATTAAAATACACTGGGAAAGAGGAGTGAGAGAGAATAAAACCTATAATACTGTGGTGGCAGCTGCTATTGAAACAATTTTATTTTGATCTGCGTAGCCAATTGGATCTCCAATGGCCAATCATAAGCTCTGCTGGGCAAGAGTGCTACCTGACCCCACTCACTTTATAAGAACACTTCATGGGTGCCATGTTGAGGACTCCTGTTACAGTAGAACAAAGTACAACCAGTGAGAAAATGGCAAGGGTCATGTTGGCTTACATGAAGAAATATATCATATCCATGTAATGATAATAACTGACACGATATATGCAGGAGTGGAATTATCATACAGGAAAGCATCACATTTCAAATGTACATCCTGAGACAAAATAAAGCAGAAGTATAATGTCACTGGGAACTGCGGTGGCTCAAGTGGTTAAGACACTGAACTGCAGGCTGTGGAAGGTCAGTAGTTCAGCAGTTCGAGACCCGAGAGTGCCGCATGACGGAGTGAGCTCCTGTCTCTAGTTCCAGCTTCTGCCAACCTAGCAGTTCGAAAGCAAGAAATTACAAGTAGATAAATAGGTACCACTTTGGTGGGAAGGTAACAGCGTTCCGTGCGCCTTGGTGTTTAGTCATGCCGGCCACATGACCACGGAGATGTCTTCGGACAGCGCTGGCTCTTCGGCTTTGAAACGGAGATGAGCACCGCAACCCTAGAGTCGGATTCGACTGGCTTTCGAGCAAGGGAACCTTTACCTTTACCTATAATGTCACTGTAGAGACAATTAACATTTATTCCAGCATGAGCTTTTGTGAGTCAGAGCTCACTACTTCACACACAAATACAACCTATTAAAAAGAAAAGAATAAACTACTTAAGCTGATAATGACCTTTTATTTTAAGACAGGAGAAGGAAGTAGATTAATTCTGGACATACTATGAGACCACAAATTATGTTTAAAGATCTGTTACAGCCTCCTCCTGATAATGAAGCTCAAGGCAATGGATCCACCCGGATTGAATGGAGAGCTAGGTTTCCTGTCCATTACCAATGCTGATTTCTCCATGCCTATTACCCCTCTGTATATCTCACCTAAATCCAATCACACCTGCTATTGTCATTCACCTGCTATTGTCATTTGCCTGCTAATGTTATTTGGCATCTGAAATCACTCCGCTTTCCAATAAATAGGACAGATGGACCCCCGTTCTAGCTTATCTGAAGAAGTGAGCAGTGACTCACAAAAGCTCATACCCTGCCACATATTTGTTAGTCTTTAAGGTGCTACTGGACTCTTGATCTTTTCTACAGCCTCCTCCAGTAATTTCATATTCTCATTGACCTGTTTCCTAAGAACCCTGAACAAACGTCAGCTCATGAAACAATACTTTTCTGCTGCTTCTTCCTTGCTGTAGCACCTTCATTCTTTTAAAAGCTGCTTCTGAGGGCAGTGGAAAGCCTTTGGAATGTGTTGAGATACAGAACAAGGGCTGCAGATGAAGGAGAAATTGGCAGGTCAGACATCCCTCTTCTGCACTCACAAGAATCTGTTTGACTCACAGGTATTATTTATGGTCCTTCCTACATTTGTGTGTCATGGCATGCCCACAGTTTAAAGACGGTGGAGAGAGATGCCTGCATTGCTACATTTTGCTCTTCTTAAGAAAAGATTGCAGAAAAATCAGCAATGGTAGAAAAAAAGAAGCGCTACATGGTATGTACCAAAAAAGAGACTGAGAAATGGGAGCTAGAGCAGGAAATACAAAAATGGGATAACTAATGGTTGCAGTTTGCAGAGAACACATACACTAAAAGCACAGAGAGAAAGGGGAGAGGGTAACAATAGAATAAAATACTGTTAAAAAACAAAAATGTGTTCGTGGTCTTGCTTTCTGGATGCATGCTCCAGTAACCTTGAGGCTAGACTACTGTAATCCACTTTACATGGGTCTGCCCTTGAAGACAACTTGGAAACTCCAGCATGCAGAACACTATGGCTCAATTACTTTTAAAAGACAGGCTGAATAGGCATATTACACCTACTGTGCAGTTGCTCAGTGGTTACTCCTGAATTACAGAGTTCAAAGTACTGGTTATTATCAACAAAGTTCTTCTAGTCCTAGGACCCAAATATCCACAGGAAGCCTCTCTTGATAATGCCCTGTTTCAGCATCCTTTGCTCATTTGAGTAAAGTCTTCTGAAGGTGCAACACCATAAATTGGTAGGATAGACAGCTGCCCATATCTGAACATTCCCTGTTATGGTGCACACCTGGAGGAAAGGCTTGCCTGACAAGGTATGGAAAACTCCTTCACTTTATCATTACACAGTATGTGTAGAATGAATTGTGCAAGAGGGCATTTTTATAAAGTTAACAGGACTTCAGTTTTAATGTCTATTGTGTTGTCAAATTTTATGCACTGTATCATTATATTGTTTTACTGCATTTTTTCTTACTTATGCAACCTGCCTTGAGAATCAGCAAGGAAGGCAGCCTGTAAGTAATGTAAGAAAATAAATAATAAAATAAATAGCACATTAATAATACAAAAATTATTGTAACTATAAAGCATCATAAACAGCAGCCCCAAAAATCAACATCGTTGAAAGTATTATCAACTAAAAACCAGCTGCAAGAAATTGGAAATTATCACTAATGGTCAGCAGTATAACATGCAAGCTCCTTCTTTGAGTCTTCATTTAAAAGTAGTGTAGCAGTCAAGTTAAGACAATTCAAAAGTGACCAGAAATAAAGCGTAAAAAGCAGTTTCATTCACTATATACTTAATAAAATCTGGCAAGGATCTTATAGGAAAAGTGATAGGGATTCACAAAAATAAGCCCAAAGTACATTATCATGTCCACAAGAAACAATAAATTATGAAGAAATTTAGATCATATTCAGCCAAAAGGCTGAACTGAAAGAGTCCTAAGCTTACACAGTACGAGGCTTTAACTGCTCTGTCAATAGTAGATACTAGTATATCTCCCCTCCCCCACCCTGATGATGCACACAGTTGAGACAGCAAGAATTCCCCTGCCAAGGGTGTGCTGATTCAGCAGCAACAGAGATGACACAGGGTTTATAAGAAGTCATTGCAGAAGAGACTGAAGCAACTGCTCATGTTTACCATGATATAGTGTGGAGCAAGTTCCAGGGAATTTATTATTTTTAAATACCTGAAAGCATGCTATGTAAAGAGGAGGGAAAGAAAAAAAAGGAAAAGAAAAAAGAAAGAAAAATAAAACTTTTATCTTGCTCCTAAGGAAAATGGAAGCATCCAGACTTGGCTTAAATTTTTAAGAAAAACACTTTGAAGACTGTTAGACAATGAATTATGGATTTTCCTTAATTTCATATCAACAGACATTATGTTTGTCCACTCAAAAGAAACTGTTTATATCTCTAAGGAATGCTTTGTGTCATTGCCAAATTGAAGCTAGTCCACCAGCAGGTTGCATCAAGTTTCCAATCTCCGCACATTTCACTCTTCCTTCCTGCAGCTCCCAACAACTCCCATGTATCTCTGGCTTCTCTCTGCTACAACCTTGACGATTTCAGCACCAAGCATTGTAGCATTCAACCTAAGGTGGACTTAATTGTATCTTTCCAACTCCTCTATGTTTTTATAATTTTAGAATGCATGCCTCTACTAGGGATTGAAGAAGCCATATCTTGACTGCCACTGATCTTGACCGTTACACAAAGATGCTTGCACTCTAAAATACAAGACATATCATCCCAGGGCTAAGCCAGATGTAACGTTTTACACCTGTATAGTTACAAGTATACACTTAAGTGTCAAGTGCACATGGTTAGACTCAGACCTGTTGCATGTGTATGTTAGCAGGGACCAAATTCTTTTTTAAACCCCTGGATGAGGGGACCATTCCCCAGTTTCAGGATTTCAAATAGTATGAAAAGACCCCAGAAAAACAAAACTTCACAAAAGAAAACTTTTGACTAACTAGAAAAAGAAGAACTAGTCTAAAAGACACTCAGACTAAAGTTTTGATACACTCTCCTACCCTATGTATCAATATCACCATTTTAATTTGTTGTCCGTTTAGTTTCACTTCCACCAGGATGGGACAAGAAGTCTTGCACACACTGAGAAAAATGTACAATCACAGAGAACACCATTTCTTTCTCTGAGCGGAAGAGGATATCCTGGATCAGGATTTCCAGCAGCAGTGCACTAAATCCCAGGTAGGACTCTACTGAATGGAGAAAATTCTGAAGCTAGATATGCTTTGTAGAATTTTTGGGCTAAAGCCAAAGCAAATTTACTTTGTAATGAACAAAGATCCAGCCACACAGTGGCAAGTAAATAAATTAAGGGAAGAGTGTCCCAGGATCTTCAGGGGTGGCATCTGACGAGCCTCTATAGGCAACCCCTAAGCATTCCCCTAACCTGCATTGCCAATGAGAGTTTCGATACCTTCTTTGTGGAAAATTAATAGAGAGTCAGTTTGGTGTAGTAGTTAAGAGTGGCGGACTCTAATCTGAAGAACCGAGTTTGATTCCCCACTCCTCCACATGCAGGCAGCTGGGTGACCTTGGGTCAGTCACAAGTTCTCTCAGAGCTATTCTCTCAAGAGCAGTTCTATCAGAGCTCTCTCAGCCCCATCTACCTCACAGAGTGTCTGTTGTGGGGAGAAGAAGGGAAGGAGATTGTAAACCACTCTGAGACTCTGGGTGAAGGGTGGGGTATAAATCCAACTTCCTCCCCCTCCTTCTTCTGTTCTAAACACTTGGGTTCTACTGACAGATTCCTTGAGGGACTTTGTAATGTCTAGGCAGTATTTCTCTCTTTCATTAGGATGATACTAAGAGTCAAAGGAGGGCAAGGCTAATGCTTGTACTTGCAGGAACACCTAGTATTTTACTACCAAGCTGGGGCCACTGGAGTTGGCGAGTAAGGAATACCAGCTCTTCAGAGACGATGAAACATTGGCCTATTAGTTGACCACCGCTAGCATCTTTGTACTGTAAATTGTATTGTAATGGTTTTATACTTGCATTTATAATATGTTTTAACGGGTGTATTTTAAATATGTTTTATGTATGTACTTACATTGTTTGTGAGCCACCTTGAGCCTGCTTTGCGGGGAGGGCGGGGTATAAATCCCATAATAAATAAATAAATAAAATAAACGAAAATAAGGAATTAATCTGAGGATGGATAAGGAGACAGCTTTTCTAACATTTATGAGCACTCCTCTGTTTATGTGTTTATTTATATTATGTATTGTTTGTTTTAAATATTTTATATATATATTTGTATTTAAATGCTTTTTAATGTCTGAAATGTTTTAGTTTTTGCTGCCTTGGGAACCTTGAGTTGGGTGGCAAGGTGGCATAGCACTGTTTTAAACAAATAAAAATAGGACTTTGCGAAACTAAAACAATAGTCTTGTTGGCTAGGAGAACCGGATTGAGAGATCTCATGTTGCTAAGGACCCAGAAACTAATAAGCAGCCAGTGAATGGATTTTAAAACAGGGATTTCTAGCCCTAAAACTTGAGCCTTAGAGAGCCTACTGAGATACTTAAGGTGTCGGCCTCCTGGAAAGAGAAAGGCACAGGTATAAGAGAAGTCACCTCTCATGTTCAGCTACTACCTTGGGCTGTATATCTGAAGGGGAAGAAAGGGAAGGGGCTGGCTGCACTGATGGGGGCTGATCTGTGCAGGATCTTAGTGCTCCACATGGTTGAATTCTTGATTGTTCCTTCTGGAAAGAAGCAGAAGTCAGAGCAGCTGGAGCCACAGTCACTTAAGGATGTGCGTGCTGCACATTGACTCAGGGCTCTTAGACGAAGGGTGTTGCTTTTTTTTAAAAACTGAGCACCTCTCTCACAGTTGGCCGCCTACTCCTTCACTCAGCTCCTTGCTGAGCCATTAGGAAAGATGGCAAGAGGAATTGAGTGCTTCTGCCTCCCCCCAAAATTGGGGGAAATCCAAGAGACCTACTGCAATAAGTGCAGGCTGTGTATACACTCTGAGAAGCATTCTTTGCTGGCCATAGGTTCCTGGCCTTTTAGAGATAGAACAGGACAATTAGGCTGTGGAGCCAGGGCCCTCTGACTACTTTTCCATGCAAAAGGCTGGTGAGAGAAGCACGCTATTTGCTGTACCTACCCATCCCCCCTGAGAAAAAAGTGGGAAAGGGGAAGCATGAAAAAAGCTTTACATTTGGCCTAACGATACTGTAGGGAAAATGTAGAGAACACAGGATTTAAACCAGCAATACAGTGAGGTGCTGCTGGCAGACTTTCCTCTCTCTGAAGAGGCTGGACCAGAACTGCAGAATGCCCTATTATCCTGAGGCTTAAAAGAAGAATTTGGGTCTGCTTTCAGAAATGGATGAGAGGAGAAACCTGAACCAGGACCCCGGCTGCTTGCTTCCTGCAGTTGCCCCACAGCATAGCAGGGGAGAAGGTGGTTGTAGAGGGCACTTGCCAGGATAGCAAAGCATTGCTGCTGCTGTTGACCTCACTGGGGCTGCATGCTAAATAATCCACTTTCAATGCACTTTCCAACTGGATTTTGCCAGTTCACACAGTAAAAATCCAGTTTGAAAGTGGATTATTTAGTGTGCATGACCACAGCCTGAGCATGTCTGTATAATGTAGCTATAGGAGGGAACCAGCCTGTGCACTACCTCCCCCCACCTTCTGTCCTTGTTCAACCTAATGAATACAGGAAATGGAAGAGAAGGCCACACTCAGTAAAGAGGCCCTAATTTTGGAACAAAATCTGACCATTCGAGGCTACCCTGAATGCATATTATAACCAACATATTGTAAGGCTTGTCAAAATGAGGAAAAAAATCTGACCTTGAGAGATCGGTCTGTACTTTTTCTTTTCACCATATAAACAATGGACTCAGTAAGATCATACCCAAATATTGGAATATATTGGACACAATCTGTCAATATAACTTTAAAAACCTTTTGTTTGTTTTAAAAGAACATCTAATCTGAGATCTATTGGTACACAGTGACATAGATTTACCCCCCACCCAATTCATTTTTATCAGGAGCTAGCTTACCAAAGGGCTGTTTTGTAGTAAGTATTAAGGAATTTAAAAATCCAGCAGATATAAAACAATACCTGCTCAAAGATTTCACCACATGTAGTTCCCAAATAGGTTGTATATATGAAATGCCTTTGTAGTAAGATATATATGGGGAAGACATCTAGAAATCTTAAAACATGTACTGAACACAAAAGCAATTATTTCCCTCAAATACAAACAAAAAAACCACCAGGTGTTCCCTTGATCCAACACTCTTGAATATAATCACACACCAACTGCTATTATCTTTTCGGCTATTAAAAAAGTGCAGTCACCCTGATAAGGTAGATTCAGGTGGTCAGCCATGTTGGTCTGAAGCAACAGAACGAACTTGGAGTCCAGCAGCACCTTTAAGACCAACAAAGTTTAATTCTAGGTATAAGTTTTCGTGTGCATGCACAATTCTTCGGATACATTGAAACGGGTCATTTCGTAGAAAAAAAGGTGCAGGCGCTCATTAGCATAACTTATTAGCGTAACTTATTTGCATACACCACACCCCCTGACATCACGGGAAGTCTGCTAGAAGGCTCCTAACCAGCAGTTTAAATATCTCCAAGTGTTCAGTTGTGAACCAAGTTTCAAACTATTAAAAACATACAAGTCTAAATGACAATGAGCTGCTGAGCATGTCTATAGATGTACAGATGTATGTACATTTTAAGAGATGCTCAGTACTGAGCTTGGGCACCAGCTACAGAAGAAACTGGCAACTAATAGGTTCAGATCACAATTCTTTAAGGACTCTTCCTTTATGACAAAAGGTCAGTCAGGATGAGTCAGACTGCTCTTAGCTACAGCCTGGGAGGATGGATACCATTTTATACAGCTCTCCAATACACTATCATGTTGTTTTGATCTGCAGCAAAATTTCTAACACTAGGTTCTAGCATTAAGTATATAGGGCCAAAGTCCACATGAAATCTGAACATCTAAGATAAAACTGACAATCTCAAATTAATCAGCTGCTTGCCCAGCATTGCCCCGTCTTCAGCCCAGCTGCCCCTTCCTCCCACCAGTCTGAACTCATAGAACACAGAAGAGCCCTGCTGGATCAGACCAGTGGTCCATCTAGTCCAGCATCCTGTCTCACACAGTGGCCAACTACTCACACAGTGGCCAACAGTGGCCCTGGAGGGCCACCAACAAAACATAGAGGCTCAGGAATTCAGAGATTTACAGCAGGATCGCCCTGTCCCTTTGCTGGAGCAGCCATACAGAGAAGTCTTGTGGCATCTATAAATAAGATTTTATTCAGGAATAAGTCATCACAGACTAGAGCTTGCTTTGTCAGATGCATGGAGCAGAGCATTTACCCAGCAAGGACTTATATCCACCACGAGAACGTAGTTTGGATCAGGCCAATGGCCCATCTAGTCCAACACACTGTCACACAGTGGCCAAAAATACCAGGTGTCAACAAAAGGTCCATCAGTGGGGCCAGGACACTAGAAGCCCTCCCACTGTTGCCCCCCCAAGCACCAAGAATACAGAGCACCACTTGCCCCAGACCAAGAGTTCCTATCTGTACCTCGTGGCTAATGGCCACCGATGGGCCTCTGCTCCTGATTTTGACACAACTCCATAGATTTCTCCCATTTAGCGGCGGGGCAGTGAATCCTCACAAGAAAGGAGTCTTTTGTTTGGGGTGGGGGTGGAGAAGAAGGGAATGTTTGGTGGGGGCCACCTGCAACCTTCCCTCCACCTCCATCCCTCCCTCATGTGCTCCTGTGTGGCTGGCCGTGCTCCAGCTCCTCCTCTTCCCTGGCCCACCTAGCAGGGCTGTCGTGAAGACAGCCGGGAAGGGGGAGCTCCAGGGACACCACTTCCACTGCCCCTCCCTATCCCAGCCGGGATGCAGGAGTGGGGGAGGGGTGTCCCTCAGTGCCTGCCCCCCTTCCTTCCAGCACCAAGTACCAGGGTGGTCACAGGCGGTGCTGACCAGGAGCCAGACCCCACCTACTGCTGCCCCTCCTCTGAACAGCCTCCCCGGCAAGAGGAGTGCCCAAGCGGCTTGCCCCGGCCCCCGCAGGGCAGCAACCTCACACGGCAGCCACATCACTCCCCTTGCCTTGGCTGGCCGCACTTCCCGTCTCCTGCGCGCACACCCTGCCCCGGGTGGAAGAAGGGTATCACAGGCCTTCTCCTGCCTTCTATCCTCACGACTGTGCATGCTCACGGATGGGGCTGCCTCGGGTATTGCCTGCAAGACAGGCTCCTGTCTCACCCCAGTTTGGTGCCTCCTTCGCTGAGGAGGCGGGAGACCATCGCTCAGCTTCTTCCCACCTTTCCAATCGCTCCATGGAATTTGGGGTTGAGGAGAAGAGAAGCAACTGGCAAATAATAGAAACACCCCATGCCCTCCAGAGGGTCTCATAGGACGCAATCCTCTGTGCGCCTCTGAACTGAGGCCAGCGTGCAGGAGGAGAGGATGGAGGTTGTGGATTAGGCTGCTGCACTCTGCTTCCTCCATGCCATTCCCTTTGTCCATGCCTCTTGGCGGGGCTACAGCAGATGAGCCATGGGTGACCTGAGTAGGCGGGCACTCCTTTCATCACTGCCAGAGCGCCGCTCCGGCTCGAAATGAGCCCTGCATTGGAACAGATTTCCTTAAGCCTCACATATAAGTACAGAGAGGAAGAAGGAACTGGAATGGATCCTTAGACTTCAAACTATAGCTCCAAAGAGTCTAGATCTTTTATAACTAGTACAACTATAGTGCTTACTGTACACTGGTCATCTGTTCTGCAGCTTTATTGTGGTGGGAGTATTCTCAGAGACAGTTGCTTTACAGTCTGGTCACATTATTCTTTTTTTAATTTAGGAAGCTTTATTTTCATCTAAAAAGTTATGAAGTAAATAATTTAGTCAGTGTATACTTAGTAAAGGCAACCACTTCGCTCTCCTAGCTGTTAGCTGATAGTGTTAACAGTGGTAGTGGATTTAAGTCTAATCAAACGGACACAACACTTGCATGTATACCTGTAAGTGTACATGTAGAAAATGTCATGTATAATTATGCCCTCAATGTGTAACCAAATACGATGGGCAACATAGTACTTCACCTTCCAATGGTACAACAAAGTTGAAAAGTGGTTTTGTTGGTTCAAATACATTTGATATTGAATCAAATAGATTTCCCGAAAAATACAGAGAACTGTGATATATTTCTGTCTTTAAATTAATTAATTTTACATCAATGCCTATTTTATGACAAACTACTAAAGTCTTAATGGCAGCAATTAAAAAAGCCACAAGTTTCAGAGGTGCAATGACTGAGTCATAGACCTTATACCCTTAATGGATTCCATTATAGTCTTAAATGCAAACTGGAGCCAAGTTGGGTTAAAGGAAATAGTACTAGTATTTTAATTGTAAAGTTGCTGTCTCTTTAACAGAGCAATCCTAAGGGGGGACTGAAAGCACTCAGGGAGCAAAATGACCTTTGTGACAGGGTGTGTCCAAGATATAGTAGCATAAGTGCCATTTATGACCCCAGCAGCCACCTGTTGACACAACCAAGGCACAGACCCCTGCACCATGAGCATGGTTGTGGGTGATTTTGGGGGCGCGGCCAGAGTTAGTTGGCTCCCTGAGTCCTTTCAGCCTGGGAATGCTCCCTGCCAGAGGTGAAAAGTTACACCAACAAAAACCATGGCGTAGCCCACAGGCACCAAATGAACTGAAAAATCAACCCCCACCCCTCCACAGTTAGGCTCAGAGAAGCTCAAGATGCTGACTACAGGCTCGACCAATCACCTCCCACCCCTGGCGTCCAAACCCCCACCCTTGCACCCAATCATGGCCCTCCCACCATACAAAAATTTCAGCCAGGACATCTTACATCTCAGTAGTTAGAGTGTGCAGCATAGGACTCTGAGATAGTTCCCTGCTGTGTGGATGTAGAGCAAGCAGCAAGGCACTTCAGTGATGAGAAAAGCACAGATAGGGGACTTAACACTATAGGGTGAGCACTTAGCATAACACCTGCTATGGCAGAAAGGGCGGGGTAGAAATTTAATAAATAAAATAAAATAAACACCCAAGGAGAGCAAATTCCATACTCTGTTGCTGACCTCTCCCATTCAGAACCCTAAAGGTACCCTACCTCTGGAAGCTCGAACCAAGGGGTCAACCACACACTGACAGTTAAGCAAGTGAAAGGATCCCAAACTTGCTCCCCTCACTTGAGTTCAGGTTGTGTGATGGTGCCTCCTGCACTCAAGCCTAGCATAGAGTTCATGCAGGGGCAGCATAAGCCTAGAGGTGTAAAATTTCTGGAAATTTTGAAGCTCAGAAAAAATGGAAATTTTCGGGAAAATTGAAAAAAATGCTACATTAGCACTTCTTTTTTCTTTTCCAGATTGAAAGTCATTCTGTTACTTTACGAACATAAAACATGACTATGGACAATTTTACTTGGCATGAAATTATCACAACTAGCATATTAAAAATATAGTGTATCCAAACAATTATTACAAGCAGAATTTACTTTTTTATAATATTTATTTGTAATTGTAACAAATGGAGCAACAATCTCCTGGAACTTTTTACTAGTTTATGTGTAACAGACAAAAAAACCTAGAACTTGCTTGTCCTCAGTGCACAGAAATTAGATTAATATGATACCATACATATTTTTTAGAAATGATTTGGAAAATATTTGAACACCTTGTCTTAAAATATTTTTATTCATCGTTTTAAAATAAAACGTTCCATGATCAATTTTTTTCTTTTCTTTTTTCAATTTTTCCAATTTTTCAGAAAAAAACAAAAACAGTTTCTGGGGAAAAAACGTGTTTTCCCCAAATTTTTCCATTCTTTTTCCAGGCCTTCACATCTCTACACAAGCCATGGCCTCACAGCACCATGGTCCCTGATATGCCATGGGAAAAGATCCCAAGAAAGTTCCCTGGCAGATCTGCGGGGTGTGTGTGTGTGTTTTCAACCCAACATTGGGCTGTAAGCTCAGTCATTTGCCTGTTTTCCACCCTCGGCAGAGAATGGGGCATGTTGGTGGTCTGGAGGTGGGAGGGGGTCTGGCAGCTGCCCAGCTCTATGTGGTGAACCACCCTGCCAGGCGATCCTTTGACTCATTTCCTTGCAAAATCAGAGCCTTGAGCAGCAGCTGTAGGTGCTGCTGTGGATGGACTGCATTTCAACACAGGATAAGTGCGTGTAAGTCAGATGGTACCATCATGTGCCTCAAGAGGGGTTCATGGCAAAGCCCCCTCATGGGGCTGCATTTGCAGACCCTGTCAGGACAACACATCCATGGCTGAGCCTGGCATGGCACTCGTCCCTGTTTGCTATGGCTACATGTATCTCTGTTTTGCTTTCCTACAGGTGAAGATTCAACAGTGAGACTTGTTGGTGTAGCAAGTTCCACCTCCAACCACACTCTGCTCAGTCTGCTGTTCCAACCCTCCTCTTGAAGTGGAGCGTAGCACCCAATCAGCCCATCCAATCCCACCAGCAATGCCATCCCACTTAGACACATACCACACCGTGGATTCTCAGTCCTCTTACCCGTGGCCCCAGAGAGATAGTGAGCAGAGTCTTGACACCTTGCCATGGTTTGCAGTTCAATAAATTCGGGTGTTGTGCCACAACTGTGTCTGTCTGTTTGATTTTGACTACAAGACAGGAGCTCCATGCCCCTCCCTTTTCACAATGGGGCCCGTGGGCCGGGTATCAAAGGGTAGTCCAGGAGAAGAGTCAGCAAGAGTTCCAGAGGTCAGCCAGAGTAGTCAGTCAAAGTCCGGGCAAGCAGGTTCCAATTCAGTAAGCAAAGCCGTTGTCAGACATACCGGTAGTCAAAGCCTGAAACAGAGTCCAGGAGTGGAGTCAAGGAGCGGAGCCGAGGTCGAAAGCCGGAGGAATCATCAGTACATGTGCCGAGGTCTGGAGCCAGGGAGTCGACCAGAGACGAGAGGTCAGCAGGAGGTGCAAGCTAGGTGGTCTAATGACGAGTTTGCCAGCACGGTTTGTTCACGGCCAGTGGTGTCCTTAAGTACCATGCTGGCTCGTTAATCAATTAGCAGGCTATTGCGAGGTCCTGGCTTCGGCTAGTACTCGGGGCTCATCGACTGTCGCCCACACACATGTGCCTCTTTTCGTCGGGCCGCCAGGTCTCGGCGCCTGTGGTCGCAGCTGGTACACACATGGGGGCAAGTCAGGTGGTGATATATCCATTCCAGGTGCTCGTTACCTTGTAGCTGGGAGTCCATTCTCCCCAGTACTTAGGTTCCCTGAGGACTCTGGCAAACCAGAAGGACTTAAAAGTGCCACGTCCTCGGTTTCTAAGCTCCCAGATGCCAGGTCAGGAGGTCCACCATGATGCCACATTTGAGCTTTCAGGCATTGGGTCAGGGGCAGACATGACACTATCCCCCCTCAGAATCCCACCCCCACCAGAGGACCTGGCTTGTCAGGGTAGACATGGTGGAATTACTGGACCAAGTCAGGGGCATGCAAGTTGGGGGCTGGTTCCCAGGACCGCTCATCCAGTCTATAGCCCTTCCAGTCCACAAGATACTGCAACGCACCGTGGTGGAGCCAGGAATCGAGGACCTGTTGGACCTCGTATTCCTCTTTGTCATCCACTAGGATGGGTGGTGGTGGCGCAGGTGGCATGCCCTGGTTCGGATCGGGAGGGGCCAACAGCTGGAGGAGGGAACGGTGGAAGACAGGGTGAATCCAGAGTTGGTCGGGGAGTTGCAGGCGAAATGCGATGGTGTTGACTTCGGCACTGATCTGGTAGCGTCCAATGAACCAGGCGTCCAACTTGTGGGAGTGACTGGGGGAACGGAGGTAGCGGGTTGACAACCAGACCAAATCACCGACCTGTAGAGGCGGCCCTTCCTGCCACTTGCGGTCTGCGGCAAGCTTATAGGTGTCTTTGGCCTGTTGTAACTGTTCCTGGAGAAGGTCATAGAGGGTGTGTAGTTCTTGAATGCGATCTTCTGTGGCGGGGACATCAGAGGAGGGACCGACAGGGGAAAAGAATCGGGGATGCTGTCCGTAATTAGCCGTGAAGGGTGTGGTCTGGGTGGATGCATATATTGCATTGTTATATGCAAATTCGGCCAGCGGCAACAGTGCATACCAATTGTTCTGCTGGTAGCTGGTATAGCAGCGGAGATATTGCTCCAGGATGGCATTGGTTCTCTCGGTCTGCCCATCGGTTTGCGGATAGTAGGCCGAAGACAGGTGGATCTCGGTTCCCAGGCCGCGATGCAGGGCCTGCCAGAAACAGAAGGAGAACTGGGGGCCTCAGTCGGATACGATGCTGGTCGGGATACCATGTAACCGGAAGACATGGTGCAGGTACAGGAGGGCGGTTTCGGCCCCAGTTGGCAGTTTGACACATGGAACGAAGTGGGCCATCTTAGTGAACAAGTTCACTAGTGGTCAGGTCTCCTGAAGCGCCTTGCTGAATCTCCTGCAGGTGCTGCTGGGCCCACGTGTCAGTGGATTGTCCGACCCGGATATCTTCAGCTAGGGAGCTGGGGCACGTAGTAGCGGCGAAAACCAAGGGGGGCAAGATAGTGCCTTCTGGCGCCTTTTCCATTACAGCGGGTGTGTATCTGGCTTATGGGACAAGGTGTCTGCTTTTTGGTTCTGGGTATGGGGAATGTACAAGATCTTGAAGTGGAACTGGGAAAAGAACGAAGCCCAGCGGATTTGTTGTTGGTTCAATCGGCATGTGGTTTGGAGATGTTCGAGGTTGTGGTGGTCAGTAAGTACTTGGACTGGGTGATGAGTCCCTTCGAGGTGGTGTCACCAGACTTCGAAGGCTGTCTTGATTGCAAGCAACTCCCGTTCCCAGATGGTGTAGTTGCGTTCTGCGGATGAGAGTTGGTGGGAGTAATATGCACACGGTTGCAAAGGTTGGGTGGGGCTGTCTCGCTGAGAGAGAATGGCCCTGATGGCAACACTGGAGGTGTCTGACTCTACGGTGAAGGGGAGCTGGGAATCCGGGTAGCGGAACAAAGGGCCAGAGGCAAAGCACACCTTGAGGGTGGTGAAGGCCTGCTTGGCTTCCGGGGTCCATTGGAAGGGTTCTTTTGGTTTCAGAAGGCGGGGCAGAGGCATGGTGAAAGCCGCATAGGACGCAATGAATTGACAATAGTAGTTGGCAACGCCGAGGAGCCGTTGGATGTCCTTGCAGTTCTGGGGGGCTTGCCACTGAAAAATGGCCTCTACTTTCTTCGGATCCATCTGGATGCCTTGTGGGGACAAAATGTGGCCCAAGAATTCTACCGATGTCAGATGGAAGGCACACTTTCCAAGCTTGGCGTAAAGCCCATGGGTGTGGAGACATTGAAGTACGTTTTGCACATGGTCGATGTGCTGGATCAGGGAGGCGGAGTAGATCAGGATATCATCGAGGTAAATGATGACGAATCGGTCCAAGAGGTCTCAGAACACGTCATTACTAAAGCGTTGCTGGAGCGTTGGTCAAGCCGAATGGCATGACGAGGTGTTCATATTGACCGTGGTGGGTGCTGAAGGCCATTTTCCACTCATCACCGGCTTTTATGTACACTAAGTTGTACGCACCTTGAAGGTCCAGTTTGGTGTAAATCTGGGCCCCTTTCAGGCGGTCCAAGAGTTCAGGAATCAATGGAAGCGGGTAACGATCACGGATCTTGATTTTGTTCAGGGCGCGATAATCATTACAAAGGCAGAGATCTCCCATCTTCTTCTTGACGAATAAGACCGGGGAAGACAAAGGATAGGTGGATGGCTGAATAAACCCGTGAGCCAGGTTTTTCTCGAGGTAGTCCCGAAGGGCTGCCAGTTCCGGTTCAGGCATCAGGTCAATGGCGCAGTCGTATGGTCGGTGCAGAACCAGTTGATCTGCTTCTTTTTCATCAAAGATGTCTGCAAAGGCTTGATAGACCACGGGCAGTGCAGAGGCGGCTCCCAGTACCACAACAGCTGGCCTGGTTTCTGGTGATCTAGGCAACAGGAGCGGCGATGGGTGGACGACAGGGCATCAGGGGTCAGGGTTCTGGGATGACAGGAACGTTGAAGGGTAGACGACAGGGCATTGGTGTTCGGGGTTACTGGATGACAGGAGCGACGGCGGGTGGCCCTCTGGAAACCGAAGGTCCTGGTGAACCCAATCGACGTGGGGATTGTGAGTTCATAGCCAGCAAAGATCTAAGATGATGGGGAACCGAGGCATTCTCATGATATTGAATTGTAATTATTCTTGGTGTTGGTGGACTCACACAGTGAGGGGTTGAGTCTCATGGACCACCGGTCCGGAGCAGAGCAAGCGCCCGATAATGGTTTCAACCAAAGCCGGGGTTTCTTTTTCTTGTGTTGGGATGCCATGTTGCTTCACAAAGAGAGCGTCCATGAAGCAATAGGCGACCCCTGAGTCTAGCATGGCGTGGATGAAGAGTCATCAACCATCAGGGAGTTGTATCTTCACAGGGACCAGGAACGGTGCTTGCTCAGGAAACAAAGAGCTGGAAGACCCTGCGATGCGCCCCAAGCTCGAGGGTCCGCTCAGGCTTGGGGCTGCCCTTTTACTGCAGGCGGGGTTACTGCAGGGCATCTTTGCTTAGCGGGGCATGTTGAAGAAAAATGCCCCGCCCCTCCGCAATACAAACAAAGGTTGTGGGTGCGCTGCCGAGCCTTTTCCTTGAGTAAGGCGGAGTCGAGCAACGCCCAGCTGCATAGGATCTCCTTCGTTTACCGACAGAGAGGAGCTTGGTGAGCCAACTCTGGGAAGTGGGCTAGGAGTATCCAACGGGGCGGAGCTGCGAGACTTACTCAGGTGGCAGCTTTGAAGGCGGCTGTCAATGCATAAGCACAGATGAATGAGCTTCTGAAGGGTCTCGGGTCATTCTCCATGAGCCAGTTCATCCAAAACCTCATCAGATAACCCTTCAGTGTACTGGTCCATAAAGGTGGCCTTGTTCCACAGTAAATTTTGGGCAAGAAGTTGGAACTCGGTGGTGTAGTGGGCTACAGAGGCTTTTCCTTGCTTGAGGGCCTGTATCTTTTGATTGGCTGCAGTTGCTTGCATGGGGTTGGCATATGCAGTGGAGAAATGGGCTCTGAAGCCGGCATAGTCCGAGAGTAAGGAGACGCCCCTACCAACAAGGGTATGGCCCATTTTGCGGCTTGCCCTTTAAGTAAGCTCAAAATAAAACAGACCTTAGTTTTATCGGTAGGAAAGTCCCAGTGGTGGAGCTCTGTGTACAGTTCACACTGAGCCAGAAATGCAGGGAACTCATCAACATTCCCACTGAAGCGGTCAGGGGGGCTGACTGGGCAATGAGGGGGAGGAGCAGCAGCTGCGGCTACAGCAGCAGCATTAGCAGCAGCTTGCTGTTGTAGGGCAAGGGCAGCTTGGGTTAGCTGTTGTACCTGCTCAATCACTCCCGTAAGCTGCTCAGCCCCACCTGTTGCTCCTTCTTCCATAGTGAAGGTGAGTTGATGTGGGTGCTGGCAATCTGTCATGACGGGGCCCGTGGGCCAGGTACCGGAGGGTAGTCCAGGAGAAGTGTCAGCAAGAATTCCAGAGGTCAGTCAGAGTCGTCAGTCAAAGTCCGGGCAAGCAGGTTCCAATTCAGTAAGCAAAGCCGTTGTCAGATGTACCAAAGCAGAGTCCAGGAGCGGAGTCAAGGAGCGGAGCCAAGGTCGAAAGCCGGAGGAAGCGTCAGTACACGTGCCGAGGTCTGGAGCCAGGGAGTCGACCAGAGACGAGGGGTCAGCAGGAGGTGCAAGCTAGGTGGTCTAATGACGAGTTTGCCAGCACGGTTTGTTCACGGCCAGTGGTGTCCTTAAGTACCATGCTGGCTCATTAATCAATTAGCAGGCTATTGCTAGGTCCTGGCTCCGGCTAGTACTCAGGGCTCATCGACCATCGCTCACGCACACGTGCCTCTTTTCATCGGGCCGCCAGGTCTCGGCACCTGCAGTCTCGCAGCCGTTCCACATGTGGGGGCGAGTCAGGTGGTGATGTATCTATTCCAGGTGTTCGTTACCTTGTAGCTTGGAGTCCATCCTCCTCAGTACTTAGGTTCCCCAAGGACTCTGGCACACCAGAAGGACTTAAAGGTGCCGTGTTCTCGGTTTCTAAGCTCCCAGATGCTGGGTCAGGAGGTGTTTCTGATGCCACATCTGAGCTTTCAGGTGTTGGGTTGGGGGCAGGCATGACATCCCTGCCCTACTCCCTCCCCACCCCATCTCTAACATACACACACACACACCGAGGTCTTCCTGATGACATTTCTGAGAGCTCTCGGGTGTCTTGGGTGGCTGTGGATGGTTGTGCAGGTGCCAATGGTCAGTCATCTGAGAAACATAGCAGGAGCTCAGCAGCACCTCCAAAGCTGACCTAAAAACGGGTTCCCACCTAACAGGCTATGTGAAAGGGGGAGGGGTTAGAGGGTGGTCTGCGTGAATGAGCCAGCTTGGTGTGGTGGTTAGAGCATGAGACTAGATTTGGGAGACCAGGATTCCATTCCCCACTTGTACAATGAAAGCTAGGAGAATGGCTTTGACCCAGTTGCACATCCTCAGCCTAATCAACATCACAGGGTTGTTGTGGCCATAAAATGGAGGAGAGGGGGATGATGTGAGCCACTTGGGAGTCCCCATGAGGGAGAAAGGTGGGTATTCATTTCGAATGGATGAAACTCATAACTGTGTCCACTCTAGGAAGCAGAGGCTTTTTTTCACCCGGGGGAAGACATCTGTGAAGGTATCACTGAGGGGGTAGGGAATCAGGGGGATCCTCAGAGTCAATGGCTGGGGAGGAGCCAATGCAGCAAGCAGAGAAATTTTTGGATGGGAGTAGGAAGGGTATTGGTAGGGGAGGCGGGCACTTGAGTCAGATCCTGCTGGGGCCTGAGAGGGGCAACCAAGCAGCAGCAGTTACAGTACTACCACAGGGGGTAGCGTGCTTTCTCCTGGAGGAAGGAGAGGTTGTCTGTGATGGCAGCTGGCAGGCACCTGAAGGGGGTTGCTGATGTCACAAGGGACACTGGGGATAGCCAGGAGTGTATTGGGGGAGGGGTTGTACTAAATCAATTGACAAGATTGCCCATTGGGATCAATGGGAGAAACTTGAATGGCCATTGGACATACTGGCAGCCAAGAATGCCAAACGACTTGTGTTTGTTCCATTGTAATACATTACTACACATGGAAGTAATGATGAATACAGAATGGATTTTAAATTACAGTCGCTGGGCACTGACTGCTCTGGGATGAGAACAGGGCTGGCCTGAGGTTTTTTTGCACCCTAGGCGGGGCTACCTTCTGGCACCCCCCCTGCGTGCCCACCAATTACGGGGTTGCCAACCTCCAGGCAGGGCCTGGAGAGAAGGAAATCGCCCAGGCTCCATCCCCTCACGCCAGCCCACCCCGGGCCATCCCTCTGAACATCCAGGCGGCTGTACCTCACAGCCCTTCTTGCCTCCCCGGTCTCAGAGCAACTCCAGAGAGTGGCCAGCTGCTTCCTGCTGTGTGCCCCCGCCAAGCACCTCCTTCGCCCTTCCCACCCACAGTGAATGGGCCGCAGCGTGGCGGGGGGGGGGGTGCCGCCGGCTTCAACCTCGAGGCACTCAGTGGAGGCACACAACGAGTCCCACCCTCCTCCAACTCTCCTCTGTGCAGCGAAGTTGCAGAGAGGAGTGCTTCAGGAGCCAGCGGGGAGGGAAGCTGGTGCTGCCCACGCGGGAGGGTCTCCCTTCCACTCCCCAGAGAAGGAGCTGCTCTGGAGAACCCCAGCACCTTCGCAGCACCCTCCCTGCCCGCAGCAGCAGCAGCCCAGTTGGCACAAAGGGGTGTCCCGCCGCCCGCCCCGAGCCCGGCATACCTTGGTGCGAGACGCCAGCCTGCCCACCTTCCTGCTGCCTCCCTGGCCTGCCTGCCTGCGGTGGCTGCTCCCATTGCAGTGGCAGGGGCTGCTCCTTCCTTCCTTCCTCCTGGAGCCTGGCGGTCCAGGTGGCCGCGAGAGGCGAGGGCCATGGGGAGCCAAAGGAAGGCGTCCTGTCTCTGGGGTGGACCAGCAAAGAAAGAGCTCTGCGGCAGGGGGAGTGAGTGAGGACCTCTTCTTGCTGCGATGCCCCGAGTATGGCCCCTGCTGCTCCTGCTGCTGCCACTGAAGGAAAGCGAGGCGTCACCCACTGGGGGGACCAGCAGGCCGCTCCTTGGCACCCGGGAAGGAGGGCTCGTCTTGCTCTTGGTCTCCCGGCGAAAAGCATTGCATTCGTACCCCAAAGTGCATCATCAAAGTGCACCTCAAAAAGCATCATCAAACTGTCCTCCTGGTTCGGGCTGGGGTGGGGTGAGTGAAGATTCACTCTGCTGATTGATTTATCGGCTGCCCAGAGGAGTGAGGAGGGATACCGCCGCTGCCAGCCACCCCCTGTGCCAGAGGAGCAGGGCTCAGCAGGGACAGCCGGTACCCCCTTGGCTCCCCACTTTACCGGGCTTCTTCTCCTGCCATGCCCAGCACTCCCTTGCAAGGGGGGGGGGGCGGAGAGAAGGAAGTCACCTTCCTCACGCCCCCCCGGTCCAGTTTAGCACCCTAAGGGCCAGCCTGCGCTCTAGGTGAACGCATAGTTCGCCTAATGGGTGAGCCGGCCCTGGATGGGAATGACAGTGTCCAGAGTGGAATGAAAACAGGTTGCTTACCTATAACTGATGATCTTCGAGTGGTCATCTGTGTATTCACACCTCTGGGATATAGTGCTCCTGCACCGACCCTGATTGGTATAATGGAATGCAAAAGGGATTTTTGCACCCGCTCCCCCGTCACCTGCCCACTTCCACTGCTCATGACTAGGGGAGGGGCATGACTATTCCACCATTTCCTTCTGACCGCTGCCCTCAGTCTCCAAATAAAGGAAAGGACCGAAAGCAGAGGGGAAGGAGGACGGGTGGTGTGAATGCACAGATAACCACTCGAAGATCATCAGTTACAGGTAAGCAACCTGTTTATCTTCTTCGTGGTCTCTGTGCATCAGACCTCTGGAAGACTAGCAAGCAGTACATGCCTACCTGGAGGAGGGAGCTGAGGTCCTAAATCTGCGCCACCTACAACACCGCTCGTCCAACTGTGGACCGTTGATGAAGACATACATCTAGGATATAGTGCTTCACAAACGTGTGAAGCATGGCCCATGTCACTGCATTGCAGATATCTTCTAGCAATGCGCCTCGCAGGAAGGCTGTGGATGCAGCCACTGCCCAAGTGGAATGCGCCCTTAGTGGGCCCAGGAGTGGCTTCTTGACTAACGAGTAGCATAGCTTAATAGTCTCCACAATCCACTTGGACAGCCGCTGGGATGACAGCTTCTTCCCTTGGGAAGGTAAAGCATAAGAGACAAACAGGGCTGGTGATTTTCTAAAGGTCCGTGTTTAACTCAAATAAAACAGCAAAGCTCTTTTGACATCCAGCGAATGGAGCTGGCGTTCCTCCTTGGACAAAGGAGACGGGAAGAACGCTGGGAGAATGCTTGAACATGAAACTTAGAAACTACTTTCAGCAAGAAAGAAACATCTGGAGCCAACGTGACCCCATTATGACAGAAACTCAAGTATGGAGGGTCACAATGAAGCACTGACAGCTCGCTCACTCTCCTCGCAGAGGTAACTGCAACTAAAAACGGCGTCTTCGAAGACAACATCTGCAGACTACAAGTAGCCATCGGCTCAAAGGGTCTTCCCATAAGCCACATTAGTACCAGGGGACGTGGGGCCATGCGAGGGAGGAAAGAGGTGGATCAGGCCCTTCAGAAACTTTCTGATCTATGGATGGGAGAAAACGGAGTGACCCTCAATAGGTGGATGATTAGCCGAGACAGCAGCCAAATAGACCTTCAACAAGGCACAGCTAAGGCCCAACTCCAAATGGGATAACAGGAAACCAAAGATCACCTTCAGGTTCAATGGGGGGGGGGTGGCAATCTCAATGAAGCAAGATAAGACAGGAATGTCTTCCACTTCCCTGTGTCAGAAGCTCGTGTAGACGGCTTCTGACAGTTCAACAGAACATGATCTATCCTGGCTTTGAACTCTAGACGAGGATCCTCCAGGCTGTGAGCTTGAGACGCTGCACATCGTGATGCAGTATCTGCCCCTTCCCTGCCAGGAGAAGATCCGCCACTAGGAGAAAGTGGATGAAGGAGCCCTTGGATAGATGGAGCAGAACGGGGAACCAATGTTGCTGGGGCCACCATGGGGTCACCAGGAGACAATGTGGCCTCTCCTGCATTATTTTGGCGAGTACTCTGGGGATCAGAGGAATCAGAGGGAAGAGGAACACATACAGGTGCGACCAAGGGACCAGAACACATGGCATTTCCTGTTGTGGCGTGTTGCGAACATGTCCACCTCTGGATGGCCCCATAGAAGGAAGATTGGTTGGAGATGGTTCCAGCTGAGTTCCCACTCATGCCCCGATGCACCTCTCCCCTGCTCAGGAAGTCTGCTTGTACATTCAGAGTCCCTGGAATATGGGCGGCTCTCAAGAACATATTCCATGACTGGCACTCATCCTAAATGCTCAGGGCCAATCGGCACAGCCTCCTAGAAATTGTGCCTCCCTGCCTGTGTTGATATATCACAGGGCCGTGGTATTGTCGGTGAGGACAGTAACCACCTGCTTGGCCACTAGGTGGTGGAAAGACCTAAGTGTATACTGCACTGCCAGCAATTCCAGGAAATTGATGCGATGATTGGCTACTTGGGGTTCCCATCGAGCCCTGGCACAGAATCCCTTGAGATGTGCACCCCATCCCCACAGGGATGCGTTTGTTGTCAATGTGAGCATTGAAGGGGGTGAGTGGAATGGAGCTCGTGCTAGGAGGTTCGCAGGGTCTGTCCACCAGAGCAGAGAGTTCAGTACATCTGGTGGGATGACAAGATGAAGGGATTGGGGTTGCCGTTGTGGATGAAATCTCCAGACAAACCACAGTTGTAACGGTCGCATGCACAGCCTGGCGAAGACAATTACGCTGGTGGTGGCCGCCATCAGCCCCAGCAACCATTGGATTTGTTTTGCAGTGGCATTCCCTGCACTGAGGAAGAGATCCACTAGCTTGAGAATGTCCTGTGCTCTCTGAGAAGGAAGAAAGGCCTTGCACACAACAGAGTCCAGGATCGCTCCTATGAATTGCACCCTAGTGGTTGGAAGAAGCATAGACTTTCACAGGTTCACCTGAAGGCCCAGAGATTCCGGGGTAGACAAGGTCAGTTCAACATGGGTGAGCAGGGATGCTCTGCTACTAGCAGCCAATCGTCTATAAAAGGAAAAACCTGGACGCCCTTCAGATGGAGGTGTGCCACAATGACCACCATCACCTTTGTAAAGACTCGAGGAGCTGTGGATAATCCAAAAGGGAGGGTTTTGTATTAAAAATGTCTGTTTCCTACCACAAAATGGAGGAATATACGGTGGGCAGGATGGATGGAGACGTGAAAATAAGCATCTTTGAAGTCCAACGTTACCATCCACGCTCCAGGATGTAGGAGTGGAAGGATGGTTTGTAACATCATCATCCTGAACTTCTTTTAAAGGATGAAACTATTCAAATTCCTGAGATCCATAATGGGACAGAGGCCTCTGTCCTTCTTCAGCACTGTGAAGTAACGGGATTAGAAGTCCACGTGATGTTGAGCTATGGGTACTGGTTCTATGGCATCCTTTTTGAGAAGAGTTTGAACCTCTTCTAACAGCACGTCCAAGGGTGGAGTGACAACGAAGCCAGCAGTTGTAGGGATTTGAGAAAATTCTATGAGGTACCCTGATTGGATTATCGAAAGGACCCACCAATCCGATGTTACGAATCGCCAGGCCAACAGATAAGAGGACAGGTGGGTGGGGGATGTTAAGAGAGTACTGGAGTCAAAGACCCTGTCTGGGAGTCTTAGAGGTTTTCACCCTGGATTGAGAAGCAGACTGGGTGGGGCCAAGTGAAGGCAACTTAGACGCACGTTGTTGCTGCCCTCAGCCAAATGAATCAAGCAAAGCGGCTTTGGGCTGGGTCACTACCTCAGCTCGGTGAGGACTCAACAGTTTTGCCGAGCCTTTCTTGAGCTTTTTCTGCTTGACTGTCCTTGCCCTCCTTACATTTTTTGGAAGGAGTATGGGCTTTGGACTGCTATGCCAGGATTGGGTGTTTGACCACCGATCGTTTGGCGTCGACTGGAGCCGATGTCAAAGACAGAGTGGCTGTTGATTCCGATACAGGCATCGACATCGAGGTGTGACCAGATGTATCTTGCAATGACGCCATCGGAGAAAGCGCAGTTTCCAGTAACGCCACGCGAAGTCTGGCTGCCCAATTCTTCTTAGTCTGCTTTGAGAACTTGGAACAATGGGCGCAACAGTCTACTTGGTGCAATGCCCCCAGGCACAAGACGCAAAGGGAGTGTCATTTGAGGGGGCAATCTTCCAGCACTGTTTGAAGAAATCCCACCGTGTGGCCATAAGCCGGCAGAAGGGGCAAAACGGGCTCCGCAAAGGCAGAGACAAGTCCAAATAAACCTATCTAACTACGATTACTTTCCTAACTACCCAATAAAAAGAAGAGAAAAAGGCCAAAAGCCAGAAATTTTACCGACTGAGGCGTAGAAGATCCTACCAGCATGATGGGGTCAGAGGAGAACTGGCGGGATAGTCGTGCCCCTCTCCTAGTCATGCGCAGTGGAGACCAGCACATGATAGGGGAGCGGGTGCGAAAATCCCTTTTGCTTTCCATTATCAGTCATTCCAGTACCAGACTACTTCTGCTCCATTGAGGAGGCAACTGAGGAATCAGAGGGTGGTGCTGCATGCCCCCACATCTGAGCCCACCCAATTGGCCCTCTCTCCTGCTCTGCCACTGGAAGGGGTGGTGTGGGAGTGCTCTTGGCAACATAGTTGGGCTGCTGGGAAGAGTGCCCGCCAGCAAGTGAAGGACATCTGCAAATGCATAGGGTGGCAATGACAACCCGCCTTCCCCTTCTGCCCTTCAGGGACCCTGTGCTCTTTGTGGGCATTGAGGCAGCTGTGGATGCCTGGGGGCAGACAGCTCAAACCCTCTCCCCACTGTCAGATCCCTGGATATGCTGATAGGAGTTGGTCCCTTTAAGGGGTTGGGGGGCGTTGCTGACAAGGAGCAGAACTCCTGTGGCCTGCCCCCCCACCTGAGATGGATGCTGGACTCCACCACCTTGCCCCATGATTCATTCTAGCTGCACTGCACTGACCGCAGCAGGGCACTTGCTACAAATGTAGCCCCGTCACACTCAGAAAATACTGCAAACCTACTGAATTTGTCTGCTGGCCACTGTGGTGCAGGCGTGGCACAGGACTGCTCTGTAAGTAACGTAAAAAGCATCATCAAACTGGGTTGGGAGTAAACTGCATCTAGACAGCATGGCAATTAACAATATACATAATAGTGTAATAATATTTCAAAGAATTGAAAGCAGGGATTAATCAGATAACCACAACAACCATGTGAACTATATAGCATACTGATGTCAGTTTGGTTACCATTCATTAACATGCCTCAAGTATACTACCACCCTCAAATTTGGATATTCACTTTGTGCGATCTAAACTGCAACTCTTTGTTCAACCACACCTATATTTACATTTATATTCTTTCTCCGTGAAGTTCAGACTGAAAGGTCTTCCATTTTTGTGGCATGCCTTCTCAGTTTCATGCCTTCTCTGTAACCACTGCATTAGTGAGCTGCACTGCAATCCAAAGAACACTTTCCTGGGAGTAAGCCCATTAAGTAAAACCAGAGTAGGATTCAGAGTAGATCTGTTTAGGATTACTTTCATGAGTTTGTAATCAGTTTGAATCCTGTGGAGGATTACTGCTGATCCCTCCACCTGCCCTGTTTTGGTTCTCTGATTCCTCCCTTGTGCTGTTTCTGGGGGCCTGCTGTTCCCCAGAAACAGCATTTGCAGACATTTTGGACTGCAGCAGGAGGGCAAATGCAAGGAAAAACAGGTTGCTTACCTGTAACTGATGATCTTTGACTGGTCATCTGTGCAGTCACACCTATGGGATTATGCACCTGCGCTGATCCAAATCGGTGATGTACAAAGTTCACAAAGCGATTTTCGTGCCTTCCCCTCAAGCACGCGCAGGAACCCCACCGCGCATGCTCAAAGGGCTAGGTGCGGACATCCCACCAGTTCCTTCTGACCACTGTCATGTCAGTAAACAAATAACATACTGAAGTGACAGCAGTGGGGAAGGACGGGCGGGTGGTGTGACTGCACAGATGACCACTCGAAGATCATCCGTTACAGGTAAGCAACCTGTTTATCTTCTTCGTGGTCTCTGTGCATCACACCTATGCTATGGGAGATTGAAAAGCAGTGGCTCACCTGGAGGTGGGAGCTGTTGCAAATTCAATGCTCTGCCAATGAAAGGACTAGGTGACCAAGGCCCACTCTGCAGTGTTCACGAACATCAACAGCGTAGTGCTTGATTAAAGTGTTTGGAGTAGACCATGTCACAGCCTCACAGATCGCCGACAGGGAAGCACCCCTCAAGAAGGCTGTAGATGTAGCCATGGATCTTGTGGAGTGCACTTGCACAGGCAAGGGCAAGGGGCGTTTAGCCAACTGGTAGCACAGCTTAATAGTCTCGACAATCCATCTGGATAGACGTTGTGCTGATATCCTTTTGCCCTTGGAGTGACTGGAGTAGGAGACAAATAAGTTCTTGTCCTTCCTACTTGAATGTGACCTGTTCAAGTAAAAAAGCAGTGCCCTCTTTACATCTATAGCGTGGAGGGGTCGCTGTTGTCCATCCTTCGGATCAGGAAAGAAGTCTGGAAGCAAGATCTCCGAGCTGAGGTGGAATTCGGAGACCACTTTAGGCAGGAAAGAGAAGTCAGGCATCAATATAACTCCATCCGGCAGGAAGACTAGGAAAGGTGGGTCATGGCGAAGGGCCACGAGTTCGCCCACCCTCCTGGCTGAGATAATGGCAATGAGAAAGGCAGTTTTCCATGCCGCAAGCCTCAGATCACAAGTTGCCATAGGCTCAAACAATTTCCCCATTACCTGGCGCAGTACCAGCAGTAAGTCCCACATGGATATCGGTGAACAGATTGGTGGATGCAAGTGAAGGAGATCCTTCAGGAACTTTTTTGAGATTGGGTGAGAGAAGACCAAGAAGCCATCAACACCAGTATGATAAGCCGAAGTGACAGACAAATACACTCTGATTGAGGAATGCGAAAGGCCCTTCTCAGCCAGTGAAAGCAAAAATTCTAGGATCCGGTTCAGGGCCACAGAAAACAGGGATGCGGCGCAGGGTTGTAAGAAGGTCAAGAAATGAGACCCCTTTCTACTGTAAGAACGCCTGGTAGAGTTCTTCCTGGCATTGAGTAACACAGTGCTGACTCTATTCAAAAAGGTCATGTGTCCACAAGTTAAGCCGTTAGTTTGAGCTTGTGAACCTCGTGGAATAGTAGAGTGCCGTCTTCCACTAGGAGAAGATCTGACACCTGTGGAAGCGGATGGCAAGCCTTGGTCACGGAGAGGAGGCTGGCAAACCAAGGTTGTCTCAGCCACCAAGGAGCAATGAGAATGCACCTTGTGCGGATCCCCATGAGTTTTCAGACTGTCTTCAACAACAACAGTAGAGGGGGAAACATATACAGAAAATTGTCGTTCCATGGATAAAGGAGCCCGTCTCCCAAGGCCTCAGGATCCTGAGTTCCTCTGCAAAAGAACAGGCTGCCCTTCGCATTGTGCCAGGTGGCAAATATATCGATGTGAAGCATGTCCCATTTTTCGAAGATGGGACATAGGTAGGCCCAATTCAGCTCCCAGTCGTGAGGGTGAGATAGTTCCCTGCTGAGCAGTTCTGTGTGTACATTGGCACTGCCAGCAATGTGTGAGCAGGGCCGGCTCACCCGCTAGGTGAACTAGGCATTTGCCTAGTGCGCGGGCCAGCGCATAGGGTGCCAAACTGGACCAGGGGGGCATAAGGAAGGTGACTTCCTTCTCTCCAGGCCCCTCCACGAGGGAGCACTGGTTGTGACAGGAGAAGAAGCCTGGCAAAGCGGGGAGCTGAGGGGGTACCAGCCGTACCTGCCGAGCCCTGCTCCTCCAGTGCAGGGGGCGGCTGGTGGCGGCGGCAGCACCCCTCCTCACTCCTCTGGACGGCTGATAAATCAATCAACAGAATGAATCTTCACTCGCACCCCCTCGAATCAGGAGGACATGGCGGTCTGGAAATGCCACTTTGGGGTGTGAATGTGATGCTGTTCGCTGGGAAACCAAGAGTGAGGCGAGCCCTCCTTCAGCAGCAGCGGCGGCAGCAGGAGCAGCAGGGGCGGTACTCAGGGCATCGCAGCAAGAAGAAGCCCTCACTCATTCCCCCCTGCCGCAGGGCTCCTTCTTTGCTGGGCCGCCCCAGAGACAGGACGACTTTCTTTGGCTCCCCATGGCCCTCGCCTCTCGCGGCCGCCCGGAGTGCTGGGCTCCAGGAGGAAGGAAGGAAGGAGCAGCCCACACCACTGCAGCGGCAGCAGAAGCAGCCGCCACAGGCAGGCAGGCCAGGGAGGCAGCAGGAAGGTGGGCAGGCTGGCCTCTCACGCCAAAGTACACTGACCTCAGGGTGGGCAGCAGGGCACCCCTTTGTGTGAGCTGGGCTGCTGCTGCTGTGGGCGGGGAGGGTGCTGAGAAGGCACCAGGATTCTCCGGAGCAGCTCCTTCTCTGCAGAGGGGAGGGGAGGGGAGAGCCTCCTGCGTGGGTGGCGCTGGCTTCCCTCCCTGCTAGCTCCTGAACCGCTCCTCTCCGCAACTTCGCTGCACAGAGGAGGAGAGGAGGAGGAGGGTGGGACTCATTGCATGCCTCCACTGAGCACCTCAAGGTTGAAGCCGGCAGCATGCCCCCAGCACGCTGCAGCCCATTCACTGCGGGTGGGAAGGGTGAGGGAGGGGCCCGGCAGCAGCGGTACACAGCGAGAAGTGGCTGGCCACTCTCCGGAGGCATTTTGAGGCCAGGGAGGCGAGAGGGGTTGGGAGGGACAGCCCGGGATGGGCTGGCGTGAGGGGATGGAGCCTGGGTGACTTCATTCTTTCCAGGCCCCACCTGGAGGTTGGCAACCCCGTAATTGGTGGGCGCGCACCGGGGGGCACCAAAAGGTAGCCCTGCCTAGGGCGCAAAAAAACCTCAGGCCGGCCCTGTGCATGAGGCAATGGGGAAAATGTGCAGAGGGATGCACCAAGCCCAAAGTTTCAATGCTAGACGGCAGAGTCTGCCTGTTGACGTAACTGAGGGCAGTCGTATTGTCTGTCAACACAGTCGTACATTGCCCTGAGAGAAGAGGCAGGAAGCATTGGAGGGCCAGTTTGATAGCCAAAAGTTCCAGAAAATTGATATGGTTCTTTGAGGTCGAGGCATCCCACTTGTGACCTATGAAGAGGTAGTTGAGGTGGGCTCCCCAACCCCACAATGAGGCATCGGTTGTAAGAGTGAGGGTAGGAGTGAGGGGATGGAAGGGAACCCCTTGTGTCCGGTTGTCTGCCAGTGTCCACAAACGAAGTGAGTTGTGGGCATCTCTTGAAGGAGAGAGACGAATTGATTGGGATTTAGTAGGTATGGGTATAACATTAGATTAGGTATATAGGAATGATTTGAATGGATGTATTGCAAGAAGCTAAGATAGGTGGAAACAATTACAGAAGGTTTCAAATGGTTTGTTTTCCAATATCTAAAAGTTAAGCTAGAAGGAGATTAGATATCTTTATATGTTTTGTTGTAAAAGGAAATAGTAAGAAGAATAAAAAATAAATTACTACAGTAAGGCTTTGAGCAGATGGAGAATTATAGAAAACTTAATGCAGAGTTTTTGAGGTTATTTTAATAATAAAAAGGAAGGGTCAGGGTGTGTAGATAATTTTCTAATGGATAACACAGAAACATTTGAATGCCTTTGTTTAACAAATACTAAGTTAGAATGGAAATAGCTAAGTATTTAAGGTTGGAAGTTCAATGTATGAGTAAGAAGAATAGAAAAGGGATAACATTATTAGGGATCCTAATAGATGGAGTTATAAGAAAATTTATGGCAGAGTCTTGAATTTTGTATTGGTAAAGTAAAATAAGGATGAAATGTCTTGATAATTTTTCAAATGAACTTATTAATGTATGATTTAGGGTTGCAAATCATTAGTGAGTTAACTAATTTACACCAGTTAAGATACATTGGAGGCACATGAACTGATGTAGTAATCTCACATCGCCTTTTTATGTTGTATTGTTTGTTTGTTACATTGTTTTTTGAAAAACGTATAAAAAACTTATTAATAAAAAAAATTAAACATCTGCAGTCTGCCCGGTCCAGTTACCCCCATATTCCACTTCTCTTTGTTTGCCTTCCAGTTTGATTCAAAGCAAGGTGAATATTCATAGGTAGGTAAAATCTGAAATTTTAATTTAAGCTTTAGGATTGTATCCATTGATCCATGGGTTCAAATCAGAGGGTTTTTTCCTGTGACCTCCACCCCAGTTCTTTCTGACAGACAGACAGAATGGGGGACTGTGCCCAAGGCTTAGAAGGGGACATAATCACCCTCAGAGCTCCCTCTTTGATCAGTGCAGTTCTGCAGATGAAAAATGCAGGAACAGTGATTTTTCCTCTTCCCCCTCTACACTGCAGCCCTCTAACCCACTGGGGTATATGTTCACTGAGTTCTAGGACCCTGGAAATCAGCTTTCCCAGAATTTGATGGAATGTGTGTGAAAGAACACAGGGGGAAAAAATCTGTGACCATCCACTTTTAAATGCCATAAATATGCTATCTGTTTTAAATGATTCACTTTATACTGTTAAAGTGGAACAAAAACTTAGGTTTGAGGCCCTGACCCGTATAGCCCAAGCAAGCCTGATTCTCATCAGATCTTGAAAGCTAAGCAGGGTCAACTCTGGCAAGTACTTGGATGGGAGACCTCCCTGGAATACCAGAGGCGGGAGGTAGGGGCAGGCTTTATTCAGCTGCCTCTCTGAATATCCTCCAGACCCCAATAAGCGTCAGTCACCAGAGGTTGCCATGACTCCCAGGTGAACACAGTCAATCACCAGAGGCCTCCATGACTTCCAGGTGTGCACACACACGCATACACACACACATAAAAAAATACAAAAAGGGGGGGGGGGTTTGAGTGCATATATTTCAGTTTCCTCCCAAATTTCCGCATACCCCCAACTGGAGGAGGGGAACCTAATTGTTTCCCATGTCTTCAAATTTTCCAGAAATTTTACATCTCTATGCAAGACTAGCCAGATTTTCCAGTTTCATCTTGGGAAACAACTTATTTTCTGCGTGGAAATTCCATTTTACTGGCACAAACAAGTTAAACAATTTGGTTGGTGCCTCACAACAACTCAATAGGAAGAACAAATTCTATGAAGGAGAATATCTCTGATTCAAATGACACCTCAGCCATGAATTGTAAAGGACAGATTAGCTAATATTTTATCACTCCACCATAAAAAGTTTTGGGGACAATGAGACCTTTGCATACAATTTTTTTTTTTTTTTGGGGGGGGGGGGTTCATGATGTTTAGAAAGGCTTTAATTTTACATTCTAACTTACACACAAAATAGATGTGCATCAGACCCTACATGAAAAAAGATGAACAGTTTAAGTAAAGGTGACTATAAACTTCTAAAATTTGTTCTAAAATTCTAGCAGCCAGATTTTACAATATCTCATGACCCAAAGCTATGAGTAGTAGCTATTGGGAATATGCACACAGATGACAGTATGTGCACATAAAATTCAGGCCAGCTTTAACTGGTAAATATTTTTATATTCAGAACCATAAGGTCTATTTATAAACAGCACACTGTGTTTAGCAAAAACTGACTGGTACATATGAAAGACTTCTTTCAAAATTAAACACGCCACTTCATATGAGATCAGGCCTCTAATTCAAGATGAACTACAGCATTATCACAGTGTAATGGGGCCAAAAAATAGGGGTACCAGAATTATAAACGGATGCCGGGCCATCTGGAAGAGAAAAATAAATGTGGGATGGGGGGGTTAAACAGAATGTTGGAAACTTTTCACTGATAATTTTAAAAACTAAACTTCCAGCAATATACTGGTATATTCAAAATAAGCCAACAGGAGACATTACATGCAGTTAGAAGCATTTTTGTTGTTTACCTGATTTTATTATTTTCATTTAAATACAAATCACACCCACGACAACCTTCTGTATTTCACTTTCAGCGGTCATTCATAGTCAGCTTTACTGAGACTTCCCCCTCTAATTTTGTGCCTCTAGACCCTACTTTTTACATGTTACCTCTGACATCTTTTTAACATTTGATTACTCCAACAAAAGCACCCAATGTCATAAAAGCAGTTCATCTTTCAGAAAGTGTGACTTTTTAAGGATTATTACCCAAGTGGCTGCGTTTGCATACTCCAAGCTGGTACAGCTTAACTGCAGTTAAGAGAGATGGAATGAACTGTGGGATCACCAACTCTTTCCCTAAACCTTCCCTGGAATGAATTCCCTCAAAGTACGGCTGTAGGCCTTTATCCTAGAGGGATATAGAATAGATGAGTTCAAAACTGTCAGAGAATCTGTATCTGTGCCTAACATCTTTCATTGCACCAAAAAGTGCATCATGAGATTTATGTTCTGCACATTTGTCAAAATATTTCAAGTTCCCGTGTTACTATGTGAACCTTAAAAAAGAGGATATATTCCACTCTAGCAATAAATTGCAAATTTTGCCACAGCTTTCTATCAAATATTAGTAATCCCTCAGTCCTCCAAGGCTGCATATACAAAGCTAACAATTCATGAAAGTGAAGAAGAAGAAGAAGAAGAGAAGAGACTGGATTTATACCCCACCCTTCACTACCCAAAGGTGTCTCAGAGCAGCTTACAAACTCCCTTCCCTTCCCCTCCCCACAACAGACACCCTGTGAGGTAGGTGGGGCTGAGAGAGCTCTTGACAGAAACTGCTCTTTTTCAAGAACAGCTCTTATCAGAACTACGGCTTGCCCAAGGTCATCCAGCCAGGTGCAAGTGGAGGAGTGGGGAATCAAACCCAGTTCTCCCAGATTAGAGTCCACACACTTAACCACTACACCAAACTGGCAAAAACATTTGGTCAATGTCAGGTTTTCATTTTACAGAAGGGAGCAGTTCTGTGTGTGTCCATCTCCCCCTGCCCTTCCAGAACTGAGAAAAGGTGAGATACGTGAGCTCAAACCATAATAATGATTAGCGTTTATATATTTATTGAGTATTTCACTTGCATTTTTTTTACAACCATTCCTTAGGGCAATTCAGCATTGTCTCATATCACTGAAGTTTTGAGGAATGGAGTCTGAGATAAAGTCTAAGGTCATATAGCAAAGCTCTAAGGTCATATAGTAAAATCACTGGTGAGTTAATAGCTTATGCTCTTAACTATTTGCTCCTCAGAATGGCAAATAATTCCCAATCAAGCCCTCTTTCCCCTTCAAGTCTCTGCTTTAAAGTGCGAGACTGAAAAGTTAATGAGAGACTACAAACACTTTGAGGTTTCAATTGTGGAGAACTGGAGACAATATTGTTTATATGCTGCGTGACAGTATAGACACATTTATCTGTGATCAAAGTGGAATAAATGTCAATTATGAGTGTTAACTTCAATCAGAGAAGAGAAGAAGGAGATTGGATTTATACCCTGCCCTTCACTCAGGAGTCTCAGAGCGGCTTACAAACTCCTTTCCCTTCCCCTCCTGTCATGGCTCAGATGGGGTGTCACCTAACACTGCCACCACTCTGGCTTTAGGTTCCCTTGAGAAGGCCCAGAGCACCCTCCCAAGACCGTCAGACCTCCCTTATTTGGCTGAATAATAGGCGTGAGGACCAGGCAGAGTAAACAACAAATAAAAGGTTTATTTTTACAGGAGGTCAGTCAAATATAGGAAACAACAAGGTGCAAGAATAATAATGATAAGTGGGTGAAGAGAAAAGAAACCAAATGCCCTAACATGATTAGATTCACAGTCCCTAGTCCACTATCTCAGTTGGGCCTCAGTTGGCTCACCCTTCCTCTCAGGGTGAGGGTCTCTCCCAGCAGCAGCCTTTCTTCTGGCCCTGCTCTCTTGGAAGAAAGAACAGCTCTTCTTCTGTACCAGTTCTTTTGTTGTAAGTCCCTTTTCTCTGTGGTTGGCTAAAATTGGCACCAAAACTTCTCAGGGGCTTCTGGGAATTGTAGGCCTGGCCTTCTCCCACTGCTACTCAGGCTCCCAGGGCCTGCTAGGCCTTTGCTTGCACAGCCCAGATCATGACACCTTCCCACAACAGATACCCTGTGAGGTAGGTGGGGCTGAGAAAGCTCTGACAGAACTGTTCTTTCAAGAACAGCTCTGACAGAACTATGGCTTGCCTAAGGTCATCCAGCAGAGGCAAGTGGAGGAGTGGGGAAACAAACCCAGTTCTCCCAGATTAGAATCAGCGCACTTAACCACTATACTAAACTGGCTCTCACCACGATATCGAACTGGTAATAGTTACAGATGACACACCTAAATTTACCATGATCAGCTTTAGAGCAAGACTCCAAATAATACCTAAATAAATTTGGAATAATCATAACCCTAAGAGAATATTTCCTAAATTAAATATTCTGGGATCTCTGAAAATTCTTTAACAACTCCAGCATAAGAAATCCAGATCCAGTATTCAAATCATCACATTCAAGACCATTAACCCCCAGGGACAAGCCGGGTGATGGTGCCATTTATTATATCTGCTTACTGCTGCAGAATTATTTTTATTTTTAATTGTGCAGACTGGTTTCAGCCTTTCTTGTAGTAACATAACGACACAAGATACTTTTTCCAACCTGTGACACCAGAGGTAATAAAATATTTTTAACTGTAGTTTTACAAAAGTTACTTGTTCATAAAATTAACTCTTTTTTCAAAAAAGATATTTTGAGAATGGACATATCAACTGCCAACCAAATTCCAAGCTAGCATTTTTAGTTCCTCTTCTATTTTGTAAAATATGTTGAAGATAATGGAAGAAAGGAAATCATTAATCCAGTTAAACGTTCCCAATCACACAAATACAAGCTTGAACACAGAAAAATCCAAGTTGCTTCCTGAATACATTTGGTACAGAATTAAACCAAAATCTAGTTCCAAAGTTAAAGGAAGCACAGAATATATATTAATTTTTAATAAATTGTATGCTTTATTGTACCTGTAATGATTAAACATTGGCTTAAATAATACCTGCATCAGCACAAGATGCAGGTGAGAAATACTCAGACATATGTACTGTGTGTGTCTGCTCGAAATCAAGTCTCATGTAATTGCAAAAGGATCACAATCCTAGGCCACTTTATGCTTTATTCAGGAAGAGAAAGAAGCAGTTGCTGCTGCATCCTCCTCCACCAAACAAACTGACTCAGTAGTACTTGTTGCTCTCCCTCTCTCTTTCTCTTTGAAAGAGGGCAAAGAAAATGACAGAAGATATCTTGAAAGTACCTTCTAAAATTTCTTTGCAAACCTAACCATCACCACCGAACATAAGGAACAGGAAGGCACAGCAGCAGCTTTTTTCTTCTTTCTGGAAAGAACACAAGTTGTGTAAAGGTAACATCACAGGCCACACTTCTATGGGATTTGCTTCCAAGTAAATATACAGAAGCATGCTGTAAGCCCCTCCTACAGCATACAAAAAAGATGTGCAACAAAACTTGCATCAGACACGGACAGTATTGAAAGACACAAAAAAGGGAACAGATTCCTCACTGTTTACTAAGTAGCACATGTACAAGGACTTTATTTTTATAAACTGAAAATTGGAGATTATATGTGCATAATGAAAACCTAACATACAGATCTGAAAATACTTAGCAAAAACTTTGTGGGGTTTTTTTGTATTGTCTTATCTGGTGTTTTACAATTCTAATAAGATCCTCTGAAAATGTCTTTACTGTTCAGAGAACTGCTAGGTAACAATTCTGTTTCTTTCTAAAAACTTGAGACATACTTCAAGAAAATTAAATGTACGTATTTTATTTGAAACACTTCTGTGTTGCCTTTCTACCAAAATAGAGTCTCCAATTAAAACAATGAAACACTTCACCATTAAAACAGCATTTAAAATGAAGTATCTATAAAACAAACATTACTATGGCTACAGCAAACAAACAAAAAAGCCTTCACCAGCTGGTAGAAGACAATGAAAGAGGGAGACAGATTAATCTTCCTGGAGAAGGAGTTCCAAAGTTTGGATGCCAAAACCAAGAACATCCTTTCTAGGATTGCCACCTGTATAGCCTTGGATAGTGGGGGACCTGAAGCAGGACTTCTGAAGATGACTAGAGTGGATGGGAAGATTCATATGGTAAAAGGCTGTACTTAAGGTATTTTCAGACACTTGTTTTGTAATATATGTTAATTTTTCTCTGTCTTAAGAGTAACCTTAGAGCAGGTCAAGATGGGCAGCCGTGCTTGTCTGTAGCAGTAGAAAAGAGCAAGAGTCCAGTAGCACTTTAAAGACTAACACAATTTGTGGAAGGGTATGAGCTTTCATGAGTCACCGTTCACTTCTTCAGAGCAAGGGCTCCCAACAACATGCCCATGACTTCCACTGACACCTCACCTGGGGCCTGCCAAGTATTTTCAGAAAATGGGCAGGGCCAGGTAGGACTCTTGCCTGCCATGGTTTCAGCAGCAGCCACCACTGTTGGTTTTGTTCTCTCACTCCTGTTTCCCAGTGCATTTTTAAAATTACCCCTCTTTTCCTCTTCACATGGACTTCCTATGTGTGTCTGGCTCTGCCTCCCATGATAGCCATTTTGTGGATGGCCCCATCTTCCATGGCAGCCATTTTGTGGGTGTGCCCACCACACTGTGGGAGAATTCCAAAGGTTTCCACAAGTTCTAAAAAGGTTGGTGGCCCTTGTCTTAGCACACAGACCTGTATATTGCTGAAACATGTCCATAGGATATGGTAGGCTATTTTCGATCACTGATTTTTTAATCTGAGAGACTTTTATTAAATAGATTGATCTCTATCCAAGATATTATAACATATCAAGAATCCCTAGCATTTGAACCATAGAGAAAGGATAGATATTACTGTATTACTGGAATGTTGTCACTTGCCCAGAGCCCACTTGCAGGAACGGTGGGCTATAAATACAAAAAATAAATAAATGAATAAAAATGTTTTAATAAATAAACCTTTAAAGATAGGCTGTGCATTTGATAATCTATGACATACCGGTTGGTTAATCAGCATATTAGCAACAGAAAAACTATCACAGATTATATCTCACAGATGAACATCCACATAGGAATGAGACAGTACTTACCTGTACTAATAAGTTCAGGTTTTAGAAATCAAATCAGACAGAAATTGTCTACATTATATATTGTTCAGATATTAAGTTGTTTCTCTTCCTCCTTCCCTTTTCATCTCTAAAATGAATTGCTACGGAAAAAAAAACAAACAAGGACCCTTCCTTTTACAGAGCACATTCATTTATTCTTGATTGTGAGCACGCCTCCCCTGGTGGAGTTTGGGTTTTAGGTGGACTCAGGGATCTGAGCTGCCCCATTTCTCTGCTCCTCCCGAGCAGAGGGGCTTAGCTACTGGGTGCCTTGGCTGAGAACCCACATTTGTACCCTCCCACCACTCCTGATTGTGAACACCTCTATCTCAGTGGGGTTTGGTGCTGCGCCACCCAGTCTCTCCACTCATGCTGCACTACTGGGTACCCAGCTGTTCAGGCTCATCCCCCTTTCCCTGCCTCTCGCGCTGAAGATGAGCAGTGTCCCAGCTGGCCTTGCCAGTGCTCCCCAGTTCCAGAGCATCTTTCACCACCAGGTGAACCGTGTGTGCCAGACGATACCCTTGAGGCGCACAGCCTTCATCTCTGCCAGCAAGTTGGTGCCAATGTCTGTGACCATGCAGTCACGGACAATGTTGCCTCTGCCCACTGACTCAGTCAGACTACTCTGTATCATGGAGGTGATGTTTTGCACCATGTGGTCTGCATCCATCCCCTGTGCATAGAGCAGAACTACTTTGTAGCACAGTGGCAGGACTGTCCCATCCTGGGGCCTGGGCTGTGTCCTGACAGTCTGGAAAGAGAAGTCCTCTGGTTGCCACTAGTGGGTGGTTTGGGAGGTAGGCATGCTGCATGCTCCAGAGGTCTGCTGTCAAGTGCACAGTTCTGCCTTGCACTCTGGGGAGCTCTGCCTTGACCATCACCACTGCATAGTGGTGCACGGCAGGCAAAACTCATTGGCTCATGGTCCTCCACAAGGGGATGGAGTACCAGGGAGCCAGGTGTTGCAGTAGTTGGCAAAAGGCTACATCCGCCATGATGGAGAAGGGTTGGCCAACCACAGCAATCATCTCATTGATGAGGCAACTGACTGCTTCTTGAGCTGTCCATGTAGCCCTTTTGGATGGCACTGTTGGAGATGGTGTCCCAGGGGAACCACCACTTGGAGGGTGGCCTGCCTTGATGTCCCACGCACGGCACCCCGACCCCAAATGCAGGGAGCCTTTCCTGGAGAGGCCTCCTGCTCTCCCTCCACTTCTCCTGCTGAGAGGGAGTGGGCCTCTTCTTCCTCCCACTGATCACCACTCTTTCCTTCAGTGGCAACATAGCTGGGTGCACACTTTCAGGTGCCTGTGGAGGATGGAGGAGGACAAGTATTGGGGCTTTGCACCCCTCCAGACATGGGTGTGGCACACCTGGCACTCTGCCACACAAGGGTCACTGGGAAGGGTGCAGAAATGTTTCCAATGTGTGGGCTGGAAACAGGGCCCCAGAATCGGAGAAGGTGGGAGGCACAGCTGCTTTCTGGCACTGGGCTGGGAAAGGCCATGTAGAAGTGTACTCAAAGTGGAAGCAGCAACAGGTAGTTGGGATATGGATAGATGCTTCTCCCCCACCCTCTGACAAACCCCTGTCAAAACTCTGGGGATGTCAAACATTCTGTCGTTCAGAATCTGCCTTTGGAGACTTGGGGGTAGCCCTGCTAGCTCAACAAGTGTTTCCATTCCTTTGCTGAACAGAATAATGCACCCCAGTTGATGAGTGTGCTGTGAGAGTTGCAGGCACACTTCACTTGCTTATGTTAGAGTGCTTGCCAAGCTGCCATGGGGTTATTCTGAGGAGTCCCTGTTGAAACTCTGGGGATGACTGCCTTTCTGTCCTTAAGAACCTGCCTTTGGAGTCTTGGGGGGGGGGTTTGCCAGCATAGAGTGGATGCTTGTCTTGCTTCCAGTGTCTGGTTTGGGGGGAGGGTCTTCCCAGGTGAAGTTTCCCTGTGAGTTTGGTGTCACTGGCTTGTTCCTGAACTGCTTCATAGACTCCTATAATTGCTGCTGTCTTTTCCAGAAAAAATAATGGGGAAAACTTTCTTGGGGGTCTGTAACTGGGACCTCAGAAATGTAATCTGTCCCCAACTTGAAGAGATTGTAGAGGAGCCAGCAACAGGGTGAGGTTCCCTATGCATTTGGTTTGCTTAGCTTGCAGGGGATCCATTCTATAAAGATCTGAACCTGTGCCTGATATTTTCCCCAAAAGCACTGCCCTGGTGGCATCTTCTTTGGAGGACTGTAACTCAGACCCCCTAAATTCACATAATTTGGAGGGCATGTAAAGGAGCATCATGGGGAGGCCCCCCTCTGAGTTTGATGTCTCTAGCTTGCGCAGGGTATGTTTTATACACTCCTGAACCTGCACCTGTAATTTCCCCAGAAAATACTTTCCTTGGGGGCACCTTCTTGGGGGAGGGGTATAACTCAGACCCTGTAAATTCAATCCTCACCATACTTGGGAGGGCAGATAGAGGAGAGTCAGCCAGAGATCCTACGAGAGTTTGGTACCTCTAGCACACCGGGGCGGGGGGGGGGGGGCGGCGTTCTGCTACATCATAACCTCACAAACTGAACAGATTTGTTTGGCACCTAGAAGTTCGTGACAGTTCATGGCTAACAAACCGGTCATGCCACAAACTGAAATGAACCACATTTTTCCAGTTTGTGCCCATCCCTAGCCATGCGATCACAGCCAGGCTGTTAACAATGATCACTGTTAATTCTTCTCTAGAAGGGTCAAAAGTAAATTCCAAAAAGTATATATTCACAAAGCACATAATAATGCAAGATGGAGACAGTAAATTAGTCCAACTTATCAATGAAATAATTTTAGAAAGAACAGAGAGAGCCAGCATAGTAACCTTCCAAGTACACACAGTCTACATTAAGCATTTCACTTGCATTGTATACCAGCTTACCTCATCTATCTTTTTACCAGGAATTGTCTGCTCTAGAGATACCTTATTCACTTTTACCTTCTTTTGCTTGAAGCACACCTGAACTGTGTTTGCCCAACTTTCTGGTCCTTGTGTTTGTCAAACAACACCCAAAACTCTACCCATTCATGCTCAGGAATATCCCTATCTTTGAAATGGGTGGGGGAGGCATTTTATTTGAAGTACATGAAATAATACACTTTACCATCGATAAGGGCATAAAACCATTACATCCAGAGTCTACAAGTATATAACTTCACAACTAGTTATACAGAATACTGAGGTATGTTTTAAATCGTTGTACTATTATCTCCATGTAGGATGTTGGCCAACTATCTTTGCCTTTGGTATTATCCCACATAAACTCAAACTGTTCCTTAAAAAACAGAACAGCTATAACATTTCTTTAGATGGTATATTACCCCTAAAGATATAGAAAAACAAATAAAGATTATAATGAGAAGTGCTGGAAATGTCAGAATTAAGTGGTGACAGAAGTAAGAACAATATCTGCAGCAAAATGGAAGACAGAGAAATGTCCAGACTTGAAAGAATGGAGTAACAAACTGAATTAATATGTGACAATAGCAAAGCTAACAACTCTCATACATAATAGACTGATTTCAGAATTTCAAGAAAAATGGAACTTTTAAAACTATATTACTGAAAATCAACAAAATTAAATCAAAATAGAGAATGATAGAAAGATTTAGGTAGAACATGCTATATAACAAACTTATTAGATATGAAGACAGATGGAAAAGATATCGTTTGTATTTTAAATTTGTATGTCTGTAAACTGAATTTTTTTAAAAGTGTTCCTTAAAAATACTCCACTATGGCTATAAATTTCAAAGGGAGACCAGTAGATGTGGGCAAATTTAATTTCAGGGGATGAATACAATGTACATTTACAAATAGCTAAGCCACAGAAAATGAGACAAGGGTAAAAATTGGGTTAAGAGTTAACCCCAGCCACACAATCAGTGGATATAGAAGCAAGGGCTAGCAGAAAAGCTAGGAACCAAGGATCTAGCCTAACAAGATATTGCACCAGTAACCACTTCTTTAAAATTGACTTTCTTTACAGTACTGCACTTCAGGTAAATTATTCACTTCTACCTACTGGTGAGTGATGGGTCCAATTCTTGTTCTCATTCATTCTATTGTGCTAACCATAGCATCTTTCCATTGACATCTTTCCACCAGATGCATGCATTGTCTCACAGGTAGTTTTCCATTATTTCCTCTATTTACTTCTAGAAGCATGAAATCTGAAAAGGGTATATGGCTACAACCGCATCTCAGTTTTCCAAACAGCGGGCATGGTCATCAAGGTTGAGATTGCTGAATTCAGCTTTTCACCACTATGGCCCTTTAGTTGAACATCTGCATTCCAACAGCAGCCAGCCAGATGCAGCTGAAAAGTTCAGTCAGAGCAACAGTCCATTGTTTGTCTACAACATTTGATGTTCATACAACCTATGTTCCTGAGAGTTCCATTTACCCATTATGATTAATATTGCTGACAGGCCTATGTATATCCTTCATGAATTTGCAGAGGCCTGCTCTAGAGACAGCCTTCTAAGATAACAGCAATCACTGAATCTTCTGTTAATGAATTCCTTATATTTCTTACCTTCTTTCAAGTGTTTACTAGCCACCTTTCTTTCTTGCAGAAGCTTACCATGTAAATAAATAAATTATAAAAACACATAAAGATCATATATTTAAAATCTCAATTAGGAATTAAAATAACTAAAAACTAAGTTAATCAAGTTAATTATGCTTTATATGAAAAGCCACTTGCTTTTTTCATCCTGAACCTACTAAAAAGACCACTTTGAGAAGTCCCAAGCGAAAATATTATGAAATAGGGAGACATTGCTTTGTCTACTTCAGAGGTTCCCCAACTTATTTGGCCTACCGCCCCCTTTTCAGAAAAAAAATTACTCAGCTTGCAGGGTATCTGGACATCTATCTTCAAGAAGTGGACAAAAAGATGCAGTTCGTGGATCTGCACCTGGATCATTCCAGCCCACCTGGATTGTTAAAGTGTCCCTGAGGGGTGGTATTGCCCAGTTTGGGAACCAGTCGTCTACTTTTTCCACATCATGTACAATTTTGTAACTGTCACAGTCTCTTAGACAGAGGTAATGCTGGTAGATGGGATTGTTCTCTCCAGTTTATACAGGGTGACTCTCACACACTGAGAGAAGCTTGGGAGGCTTCAGGAAAGAATATTAGAAGGGTAGTTAGGATTTTACCTGCCCCAGCTGCATCTTACCTAGAAGATAAAACTAGACTCAAGTGATCATCTAGCTATGCTGATCCACACAGCAGTCATCTTAAGCCACAACTACTTTTAATAAACTTCATGACCTGGAACCCATGTACCTGAAAGACTGTCATTTCCTTTACGAACTTGTGTAGCAGCTCCAGTCATCACAACAGCTGCTCTCTATCTCTTCCCTCCTGTGCATAGATGCACACAGCTGGTGCTGTGGTAGCACCCAGACTTTGGAACAGCCTCCCTGAAAATATGGAGAAAGCTCTCACAAAGATAACTTTTAGGTGCCACTTTAAGCCTGAATCCTTCTGAAATTGAAGGCAAATATGTTGGACCTTTGGGGAAATTTTCTGCTTGCATGCAAGTTTCATTTTATCATAGTCTCTGTTCCTGAAAGTCTTTGAATCACATTTTTAACAGCTCAGTATTAAATCAAGAGTCACCCATATTCTTCTTATTTCATCTAAAACACAATCATTTGTCATATATAGACATTTTGTCCTTCGCCATGCACCTGAGTATAAATTTGCCTTATTAATGTTACAGTATCTGAAGTTACCGTTCACTACAGAATCTTCTTGTTTTGCAGCTTCCCTAATTTCTCTCTCCGAAGATCTCCATCAGAGCTTTGGTCAAAAACTGATAGATGTACCCTTGAGATATTTTATTGTTTGGCCTAGTGCTTGTAATGACATTGCTTCTTTGAACGATTTTGTTCTTCCTAAGGTTTCTGACACATTGCACTCAATTCCGTCATTGACATACAAAACAACACTACAGCAACATAACCTACTCTGTCCCGTCTATAAATGTTATAGATAATTGTATTCTAGTAGTTATTACAAATCCAGTAAAATGGCAGGATTCTCACTGTATCTGTGTTATTGTTTATAAGGTACTTTTAACTCACCTGTCCTGGATTTGAGGTTTATAGTGTTCACACACAAGCGCTTAATATTTTGAACCTTTCTAAATGTATTTTCTGGATGTGATTTTACTTTCAATGGGTTATAAAAGGCATATTAACTCCTGCTCTTCAGTGTTTACAGGCATGATCTCCACTGCCAAGTACGTAAGTTACCATTTATCATATAACTCCTCTACATGTCTAAAAAATTTCCCACTGTAAAGGAGAAATTCCAAACCTGGTACCCCATTGGTACACCCCTGGAAAAAGAAGGTTCTGATTTCTAACCAGACAGGCAAGTATTACTAAGGAACAGCTTTCCTCTTTCCACAGTATGCTATCCTACTAAACTCCAAAATTCTCACATTCTTCATAAATAATAGCTATGTCATAAGATCAAGACCTCTCTACATAGTCCCAAAAATTCAACAGAATTTTAGATATAAAAGCCTTAATTTGGGGATAATTCCAACCTCAAAACTGGTAAAATTTGCTAATGCCAATGTGGTGGAACAGGCCTGTATCAGCTGGCGGGTCCCGCTCTGAACATCCCTCCTTTGCTTGACCTGGCACCTGAAGGGGCAGTGTAATTTCTCCACTGCCTCTGGGTATTGCTGCCACCACTGTCCCTGTCTTGGGCTCTGGTTAGGCGGGACAGCCTCCTAACCTCCCTCTGGTGTCACTAGGAACCCACCTTGGGGTTTCCTGGCAATCCTCGGGGTTCCTCTGGAGAGCTGGCAACTGGCTGTTTTGCCCCTTTCCTCCTCCTCCTCAGGGAGTCCCCAACACATCCTTAGCGTTTCCAAGCAACCGGGGGAACTACACACTACAGAAGGACTTCTCACCCTTAACAGTTAAAGGATTTATTCAAGAACTTAACTATTTACAGGCATGTCCACAGTGAACAAAAGAATCAAAATAAAGGTGATCAAAACGCTCCATCTATCCCTTCTCTACATTCATGTCCTATCTAAATGGTCTGCAGGGCAGGTACATGACTTCACTTCACTGGGGAAAGTTGGATTAGCATGTCTCCCAAAGTGGCCTCTGCCTCCTGCAGACTCCAACCAAAAGTCTGACTGGCTCCAGACTTCTGACTGAACTTGCTTCCTGCCCAAAACTCCACAATATAAAACGCCCGGCTCTCCCTCCTGCAGCATTCTGGGGCAGATCTCCTCCTAGACTTGATAGATTTCCTGTCCTCTCTAGGCAGCTGTCTCTGACTGCTGGTTGGAGACAGGAGGGGGGGATGAGGAGGAGACTAGGCCCAGGCCTACCCCAAGTTTGATAGCCTTCTCCTATTTGGCCCACACCAACTTAAACACATACATAAAATGGTGTTTCTCCACAGCCAACTTTAGAAAACTTAAGCTTCAGTACAGCATCACACTGTTCCTCATATACCTGTGATTTCTGGCATCCTTTCATTGGTAGGTGGGGAGCTGAATGTCCCATTTTGCTGACTACACTGACTTACTATGTGTAATATGCCTTGAGTACACTACTTCCCAACTTAGAGAAACTTTTCCTGTCTGCCCCCCCCCCCCCCGCCCCCGTACAAGTAATCAATCCCAGGGGTCCTTTTCCCTCTCTGAAAATACACTTCCCCACTAAACTGGATCAGCAACCTTTTTTATTTGCAACTCTGGAAGCATGTTTTACGTGTGAGTAGTGTGTGTGTGTGTGTGTAAGTCATGGCTGACTTTTAGCAACCCCTAGTGGGGCTTGGACATTTCAAAGAAGTGGCTCACTGTTGTCTGTCTCTATGTCCCAATCCTGGTATTCGTTGGAGGTCTCCATTTCCAAGTACTTGCCAGGGTTGGACCTGTTTAGCTTCCAAGATCTGATGAGATCGGGTTTCCCTGGGCTACCCAGGTCAGGGGAACTGTGGAAGCATTTTTGTGTGTGAAGCAGAGTTTCTTCCTCACTTAGAGAGGCCCATACCAAAATGTATACATATAGTATAAACTCTCCAAGGAACTGAAATCACCGCCCTCAACACTTGCTCAATCCACCATAACAATCAAGAACCCTCCACAGATTTACCAACCACCTGTCAAAGACCAAAACTCCTAAATCAGCCCTTTTCTCCCACCACCTCTGAGTGATTCGTCTACACCAATCCACTCTCCTCCATATTTCAAGTCTGCTCCCACTGGCCAACCCTTTCCTTGCACTTCAGTCCCACTTAGAGACCTGACTTTCCAGAAAGATACACATATCCCCCATGGGGCTGAGGTTTGATGATGATGAAAATTTCTACCCCACCCTCCCAGCCAAGACCAGCTCAAGGCAGCTTACATAAAATCGGCACATAATCTCTCCTTATAAATAATTATCTTTTGGTTTCGCAAGATTCCATGCGCTCCCATTGGCTGAAAAATGCCCTCCCTCAGCCATTGGCCCATCAGCCGCCACTCAAGAGTACTCGCGTGCCATTGGTCGGGTGCTGGGTCTGCTCCTCTTCCCCACCCACTCCCCTTCAGACAGATTTTGCATGTCAGATTTACTGGCAGACAGCTCTCTCTCCTGAGGAAGACAGGTCTCTTGACTCCTGTGAGGGACTGTCCCCTCAGTGGCTGTTGGTAGGCAGCCAAGCTTGGTTCTGTGAGTAAAAAAACAAAGGACTTTCAGCATAACCCCCTCCCCCGCCTATAACCCCCTCCCCAGTGGCCACTTTCCTGTCAGAATAAATGGAAAAAGGCTCTCACTCCTTCTTAGCTTCAGCATGGCTGGCTGGCTAACGAGGTGGGCCAGCGACCATCAGACCATTTTCTTCAACTCCCCGCTGTGCGGCTGACTTTCCTCTAGGGCTGCCAATCTCCAGGTGCGACCTGGAGATCTCCCACTGTTACAAATGACCTCCAGATGACAGAGATCAGTTCCCCGGGAGAAAATGGTTGCTTTGGAGGGTAGACTCTATGGCATTATATCCTGCTGAGTCCTTCCACACCCCCCCCAAATGCTGCCCTCCACAGGATTTGAGGGGTCGAACCTGGAGATTTGAGGGGTCGAACCTGGAGAGGGTGAGTGTTGAGGAGGGGTGGGACCTCAGACAGGTACAATACCATAGACTCCACCCTCCAAACCAGACACTCCCTCCTGGGGAACCACTGTTACCAATCTTGGGGGTGGGCTGGAGATCACTCAAAATTACTACTGCTCTTCAGGTAGCAAAGATCAGTTCCTCTGGAGAAAATGGTGGACTCTGTCATTATACCCTGCTGAGATTGTCACAGCAAATTGTCATTGAGTGCCCAAAGCCAGGGCACTCTCCCAGAGCCTCTTTCTAGAGCCTGTTGTATTTATTTCCACAATGGGCCTTATTCCTAGTTTACGATAAAATAGAAGTATAAATTTAACTTAAAACAATTCTAAAACCAGTTAGACTGTACGACACAGTAAAGGGCTAGTGTCATTGATTTCACAGTGGCTGCAGTTACTCGATTCTCTCCTTCTCACAGCTGGCTTCTTGATCTTCTTTTAACTGTCCTTCCAGTGACTAACTCAGGCTGTTAGAAGTTCCAGGGGAACAGGACTCTCTAATCTTCAGCTATCAGTTGTTAACGATGGCCGCAACTCCAAAAGCCTGGCAAAAGAGCTTCGTTTTACAGGCCCTGCAGAACTGCAAAAGGTCCCGCAGGGTGATCTCCTCTGGGAGTTCATTCCACCAGAGTGGAGCTGTCACCGAGAAAGCCCTGGCCCTGGTTATTACCAGCCTGGCCTCCTTGAGACTCGGGAGGGCCAGTCGGTTCTGGGGCCCTGATCACAGTGCTCTCTGGGGAACATGTAGGGAAAGGTGATCCCTTAGGTATGTAGGCCCCTGACCATAAAGGGCTTTAAAGGTCAGAACCAGGACCTTGAAATGAATCTGGTATGCTACTGGCAGCCACTGCAGTGTCTTTAACACAGGCTGGATGTGCTCCCGAGTAAGAAGTCCCATCAAGAGCCTGGCCACAGCATTTTGCACCAGCTGCAGCTTCTGGATTTGAGACAAGGGCAGCCCCATGTAGAGAGCATTACAGTAGTCCAGTCTCAAGATGACCATCACGTGGAGCACTGTTGCCAAGTCATTGCATTCGAGGAAGGGAACCAACTGCCTGATCAGCCGAAGATGACAGAAGGCCGATTTGGCAGTGGCTGCTACCTGGGCCTCCATTGTTAAAGAAGCATCTAGGAGCACTCCCAAAACCTGCAGCACTGGCACCAAAGGTCAGGAGGGGGATTCCTACCCTCAGACTGCCCCGACTCAGGCACAGGACCTCTGTCTTCATCAGATTCAATTTCAGCCAGCTCAGCCTAAGCCAACCAGCCACAGCTTGTAACGTCTGGTCTAGATCTTCCAGTCTGGAGATAGAGCTGGGTGTCTTCTGCATACTGGTAACATCCCAGCCCATGCCTCCAGGCAATCTGGGCAAGGGGATGAATATAGAAGAAGAGAAGAAGAGATTGGATTTATACCCCGCCCTTCACTACCCAAAGGTGTCTCAGAGCGGCTTACAAACTCCTTTCCCTTCCCCTCCCCACAAAAGACACCCCATGAGGTAGGTGGGGCTGAGAGAGCTCTTGACAGAAACTGCTCTTTTTCAAGAACAGCTCTTATCAGAACTACGGCTTGCCCAAGGTCATCCAGCCAGGTGCAAGTGGAGGAGTGGGGAATCAAACCCAGTTCTCCCAGATTAGAGTCCACACACTTAACCACTACACCAAACTGGCATATAGATGTTAAAGAGCATTGGGGACAGCACTGCCCCTTGAGGCACTCCACAATCTAGTGGGTGCCTTTGGGATAACTGTTCACCCAATGTCACCCTTTGTCCCCGACCTTGGAGAATGGAAGCAAGCCACTGTAAGGCCAGTCTCTGGACTCCAGTGTTGGCGAGGCGGTTGATCAGTAGCTGATGGTTGATCATGTCAAACGCTGCCAACAGGTCTAACAACAGCACTGTCATTCCGCCCCAATCCAGATGCCTCCGGAGGTTGTCCGTGAGGGGGACCACTGCCATCTCCGTCCCATGGCCCAGGAAAAAGTCAGACTGGAAGGGATCAAAAATGGAAGTGTCATCCAAAAAGCCCTGTGAGTTGCCACTGTCCTCTCTATTATCTTGCCCAAACAGGGCAAGTTGTAAAGTGGTCGATAGTTAGCCAATTCAGCTGGATCCAAGGATAATTTTTTTCAAGACAGAATGGACCTCTGCTTCCTTAAGTGCCCCCAGGAACAGCCCCTCCGAGAGGGACTTATTGATGATCTCCTATAGGGCACCTTCAGAACTCCTCATGGCCAGCTTTAATTAGTCATGAAACAGATCAAGGGAGCAAGTGGTAGGGCATACAGTTAGGAGCAATTTGTTTACTTCCTCTAGGCTAAGTGGGCTGAAGTGATCCATAAGCTGACTAGAAGACGTGCATGGAGCCTTGAGTTCGCTCAATGTATCAACTGTGGCGGGGAGGTCACAGCGGAGCAACAGGACTTTATCTGCAAAATAGCTTGCAAAAGCCTCACAGCCAATGTCCAATTCCCTAGCATTTAGGGAATAATAATAATATAACCAGAACCGGATATGGAACAACTGATTGGTTTAACATAGGAAAAGGAGTACGACAAGGATGTATATTGTCACCTTGCTTATTTAATTTATATGCCGAGTACATCATGCGAAATGCTGGCCTGGATGAATCACAAGCTGGAGTTAAGATTGCTGGGGAAAAGATCAATAACCTCAGATATGCAGACGATACCACTCTGATGGCAGAAAGTGAAGAGGACCTAAAGAGCCTCTTGCTCAGGATGAAAGAGGAGAGCGCAAAAGTGGGCTTGAAGCTCAACATCAAAAAAACTAAGATCATGCCATCTGGCCCCATCACTCCTTGGCAAATAGAAGGGGAAGTCGTAGAAGTAGTGACAGAATTCACGTTCCTAGGATCCCAGATCACTGCAGATGGTGACTGCAGCCATGAAATTAAAAGACACCTGCTCCTTGGGAGGAAAGCGATGGCAAACCTTAACAGCATGATAAAAAGCAGAGACATCACCTTGCCAACAAAAGTCTGCATGGTCAAAGCAATGGTATTCCCCGTAGTAATGTACGGCTGCGAGAGTTGGACTATAAGGAAGGCCGAGCGCCGAAGAATAGATTCTTTTGAACTATGGTGCTGGAGAAGACTCTTGAGGGTCCCTTGGACTGCAAGGAGATCAAATCAGTCAATCCTAAAAGAAACCAACCCTGACTGTTCCCTGGAAGGCCAGATCCTGAAGCTGAAGCTCAAATACTTTGGCCACCAAATGAGAAGGGAGCATTCACTGGAGAAGACCCTGATGCTGGGAAAGATTGAAGGTCAAAGAAGAAGGGGATGGCAAAGGATGAGATGGTTGGACAGTGTCATCGATGCAACGAACATGAAATTGAGCAAACTTCAGCGGACAGCGGAAGACAGGAGGGCCTGGCGTAGTCTGGTCCACGGGGTCGCGAAGAGTCGGAATCGACTGTGCGACTGAACAACAACAATAATATAATTTTGGGGGGGTCCCTCTTTTGGGAGAAAAGCAAGGTACAGTTGCCTAGAAAATAAAAATGATGCAACAAAATCTCATTAAGTCTTTAAGGTGGTTCAAGACTCCTGTTTTATCTTAGCCTAAAACTACACCCTTGCTCTTACATGCTACCTCCTCACCCCCAAACAAAATACTCAGTACCTTCACTCACCCCAACAGCTATATTTCTCCTCCACTCCCATGAGCTTCCAAGTGCAGTTCCCACCATGCACCCCACTGCACTTCAACCCTTTTCTTCCATGCCCCTCCTGTCCCCCGCCCCCCCAGATACACTCTGCCATTCCCACTCCTGCACTTTCCCTAATACCTCCTTCCATCAGCAGCTCCCCACCACATTTCCATATAATGACTTTCTCTTTCCCTTCTTCTTCCTCCCTCCTCCCAAAGGGTCACTTTTCTGGCACCAAGACAGAGAAAGGCAGAGGAAAAGAAGAAGGTGGCAGCAATAGGGGTGAAGGAGGTGGCTTGTGCTGCTGAAGCAAAGGGAAAGGCCCAGCACACACATACACTGATGGGGAGGCAGTGACCCCCACCACTGAAAGGAAGAGGAGAGGAGGCATAAGCCACACATGCACAGCCTGGCCCAAATGAGAAAGGAAGGGGGGGGAACCTTCCAGCCAGCTGACCTGACACAGGTTTTTCTGCTGCTCTTGCCACCACCGCCATCACCCTCCTCTTCCTTGCTCAATGTGCCCCATGCCCCATAATCACAGTGCCAGCTGACAGACTAAAAGGCCATGGTGGCTCCAGACAGAGGTCCGTCAGGTCTGGAACATGATAAGCCTCTACAACAACATGGATCCACAGTGTTGCACCTGACCATGGGTGAGTCCTGCTTTTAGAACACTCGGGGAGGATTTGGCCATGCCTCGTAATCATGTTGCCAGCAGGCAGACTGAAAGGTCCTGCTGGCTCCCAACAGAAGATCCACTGAGTCTGGAACATAGCTTGTCTGGTACAACAGCCTGGATTCACAGTTGGGTAACTGGACTCTGGTGGGCCATGATGATTCTCAAAACCCCCAAAGGATTTAGCCGTGCCCTGTGATCACCTTGTCACTGGGCAGAATGAAAGGCCATGGTTGCTCCGTACACAAAATCACACTGGAACATATGACTAGACTGTCCAACTATGTGAATTCATCACAGTCATGGGCCTGGACTAAGGTGGGCTCCATTTTCAAAACACTCTGGAAGGACAGCCCCTCGTTGGTGGACACCTTGCCAGCAGGGAGAGTGAGAGAGTATGGTTCTAAGTCTGCAGTGGAGCCCATGACCAGTCTGAACACAGGAAGTGTTACTTGGCCAGCACCAGTCAGTGAGCACAGTGATGGGATTAGCACTCATCACCATCCCTTACAGTCACCAGCAGTGTGAGAGGGGGACTGCAACAAAGGAAAGGACCCCCAGACACCTGGAGCCCTGGAACAAGGGGGAAGATGGAAGAACCTCCCCCAAAAGGCCCCTAGCCATGCCTGACCTCGACAGCAGAGAGTGAGTGAGAGATGTTGGCTTTTGAGCCCTCGGTGGGACAATGGGGACGATCTCACCTGTGCCAACACCAAAACGAGGCCCAGAGGGAAAGGCTGGCGACCAGCCACCTATCACCCAACAGTGGGGTGAATAAGAGGTGATTTTATGGATTCAACCGCACACTTTCCACCTCCTGGAAGGGAAAGCCCAGAGAGTTCTGATCACGTGCAACCCCTGGTCTATCTCTCAACCCCAAGCAGGAAAGGAAGGATGCGGTCCATCACACGTGGAACTGCTGATGAACAAGGAAATGGACTGCATTGGCCCTGCACTGCAGTCACCTTGCCAGTAATGGGAGTAAAATAGGATTGGATCGAGCCATCTAATGAAGGGAGGGCCCATGGAGCATGGAACAAGGAGAGAGGAAGAAGGCTCCCCCCGCTGGTGACTTTGTCCCCTGTATGCCACCCATGTGTCCTGCCTACCACCCAGGCTCTGGCTAGTGGCTAGCACAGGAGTGATGGTCACTAGTGGCAACCCTCAGTGACACCCCAGAAAGAGCACCCTCAGCCAGTGGCCATTTGTCACCTTGCCAGCGGAGAGGGGATGGCTGTGAGTCTGCACTGGAGGCCCTGACCAGCCTGAATAACAGGACATTTTCCTCGGTAAGCCAGTCTTTGGGAACTCTCAGCCCTTGGTGTCACGTTGCCAGTGGGCTGAGTCATAGGGAGCCATCTAGCAAGGGGAAGGAGCAAAGGAATAAAGGGTAAAAAGGAAGATCCTCCCAAATACAGCCCCTGGACATGCCCCCAGTGCCCACTGCTGATGCAGACTTTCAGTGTCACCTTGACAGCAGAAAGCAAGCGAAAAGGAATGGGTTGACCCTGGGATGACAATGAAGAGGAGGAAGACCTGCCAGCCAAGTCCTGGGGAAAAAGGTCAGCCACCAGCAATCAATCACCTGGACAGCATAGGGAATGAAGGCAGATGGCTCTGGAGCACCCCTCCCACACCACCAACAAAGTGATATCTTCTAACCTGCCCCCCAAACAAGGCCCTTGCCCCCATCTGTTTTGGCAAGAAGCACCTTCATTGTGTGAAAGACGGGATGGCTGCAGCCACCATGCCTCTGGAGAGAATGAAAGGGGTTAGCCAGGGCCCAGGGAATGCCCTCTTGGATGAGAAGGGGAGCAACTGAGCGCCAAAGCAAGCACTGTGTATTGACCTGCTGCCTTGAAAACCCCACGCCATCACAGGCAAGGAGGATGCCACAGTACACCACACCCGTGTATGTGATGGCTCGTGCCACTACAAACGGTCTCTTACATGCATCGAATGTTCTTGCCAGCAGTCCAATAGTGCGGGCCTGGTAATTGCCTCACCTGTGAATGGCAGGGGTGGCTGGGAGTTGCGAGGAAAGGTGCTTTGGAGTCAGGGCCCAAAGGGAGTAAAGAGACAAAGAGAGAAAGAAGGGGAAGCAGAAAGAACACCCATAAGAACATAACAAAAAGCCAATATTGGATCAGGCCAATGGCCCATCCAGTCCAACACTCTGTCACACAGTGGCCAAAAACACTAGGTGCCATCAGGAGGTCCAGCAGTGGGGCCAGGACACTAGAAGCCCTCCCACTTTTGACCCCTCCCAAGCACCAAGAATACAGAGCAACACTTGCTCCAGACTGAGAGTTCCTATCTATACCTTGTGGCTAATTAGCCACTGATGGACCTCTGCTCCATATCTATAAATCTAATAGCCAAGGTGTCCCCTGCGTGCGGATATCTAAATCCACACATTGGGGGCACCTAGGGGGCAAAGAAATTTTCCTGCACATTTGGGGCAATCCTCAGATGTGCAGAAAAATCTGAAATCTATAAAAAACTATAGGGGGGATACGTAAATCCACCACGAAGTAAAAGAGTGTTCCTTGTGCATGTGCAGAGAACACACTTCCCTCTGCTGTTGGTGGCAGTGAGCGGCGGATGGAGAAGCCTGGCGGCTCAGAGCCGTGCAGGGCTCGCCAATGTTGCTGTTGCGGGCAGCAGGGAGAAGCCCTGGTGGGCTGGAAACCGTGGGGAATACCCCCCCTGCATGAGCCAGCCTCCCTGTAGCCAGTCAGTCATCCCTTGAGCCGTGGAGCAGGGGACATTGCGGCAGCCAGGTCTCTCCCAGGTGAGTGGCCTCCCCACGGCCAGAAAAACAATGAAGAAGCTGTAGAAAGGGAGGCAGAAGAGGGCGGAGATTGTCGGGGGGGGGAGAAACAGAGAAGAGAGAGGGGCAGACTGACAACGGGTGGGGGAAGAGGGGTGAGACATACAAGGGGAGAGAGAAGAAAGGGGGTAAGAAAGGATTCCTGGAGAAGAGGGTGGGGAGAAAAACTAACATAGAAGGAGTGAGAGGAGAAGGGGAGGTGAGGTGAGGGAAGATCGATAGATAAGACAGGAGGGAACTCTGACAGGGAAGAGGAGAGAGGGAAGCAAAGGTGGGGGGAATGCCCCCTCCCCACAAGTTTCTTGCGGGTCTCCCCTTGTGTTTATCTATTTCCTTCTTGAAGCTGTCCATGCTTATAGCCACCACCACCTTCTGTGACAGTGAACTCCATGCGTTATACTCTTTGGGTGAAGAATCTCCAGGATAAGGCCCTGGGGAAAGAGTCTGGCCATGCAGCAGCAGCGATTGCCTTGACAGTGGGACTAGATGGACCCTTTCCTGTAGGGCACTGTCACATGAGCAAACACCCAAATCCCAGGAACAGGGAGGGAGAAGGATACGTGATGCGCCCCACAACCTGTCACCCTGCCAGCAGTGTGGGCAAAAGGGGATGGATTTGAAAGGAGTCATGGCTAGGGGTGTGCATTCGGGAACCCCAAAATGGAAAAAAACCCAAAAAAAGCATTTTCGGGTTTTTTTCGGCTTTCGGGATCCCGGACAGGCTATTCACTGTAATCTTCGAATTCCAAAAAAAAAAATCCCAGAAAATTCGGGATTTTTTTCGGGATTTTTCGGCAATGCCGGAAAACGGCGTTGTGGGGTTTTCTAAACTGTTAAAGGGCCCGGGAATTCCTTTTCCCGCCTTTTCCTCCTGTTTCCAGGAGGGGGGGGAAGGAGGCTCCAGACAGCCAATCACTGCAATGCATTTGCAAAATGCGTTGCAGTTTGCAAGGCTGTTGTTGCTGCCTGCAGCCCAACCACCAGTTTGCTCCTTTCCCAGGGAAGGAGCACTGTGGTGGCCAATAGGGTTCTGGCATCTGCTCTCTGGCCAATCACAGAAGGTTTTTCTTTTTTGAAATTCTTCTGTGTATGCTCAGAGAGCATAAAAGGAGCCAGTCTCTGGGCTGACTCTCATTGCTGTGTTCCTGGATCCTGCTGGCTGGTGAGAGAGAGCTGCCTGGCTTGGCTGTTGGAGATTGTGGCTGGCTGGCTTCTGCTGCCCCTGCTCCTGAGTCTGCCCTGCTTTCCTCCCTGCTCTTCGTGGACCTCGGATCAATACCTCAGAAGACTTCAGACTGGTTTGATTTATTAGGGCACTTTTAAATTTAATTTCTTTTCTCTTTATTTTATTCTTCCTTAGGGTTGGTTTGGGAAAGACCTGGGGTTGGTGGGGTGGTGATTGCACATGGTCTGCTGCTGGCTTGGCAAACATGCCCCCTCACACCACCACCACACCTCTCAGGTTTTTTTACAGGGAGAATCTGCTTGCCTGATCCATTCCCATAGGAAACAATGGAGAACTGGGGGCACCCTCTTTGGATGCCCCTAGAATTGGACCCCCTGGTCCAATCTTTTCAAAACGTGGGGGGTCTTTTGGGGAGAGGCTCCAGCAGCTACAGTCCAAATTTGGAGTCTCTACCTCAACCCCCCCCTCTCCAGCCCCCTGCAAACTTTCCAGAAAATTTTGCCATTGAAGTCAATGGCCCCATTGGATATAATGGACCCAAATTTTTCGGGAATCCCAAAAAATTTCGAATTTCATTGCTTTACCGGTATAGGTATTCGGGTTTTTTCGGGAATACCGAAAAAATTCGGGTCCAATATGCCCAAATCCGAATTTTACCGAATTTTTCTTTTTGCACACCCCTAGTCATGGCTTGAGTGAGGGAAAGCAGCTATTAAAAGAATGACAAGTTTCCCTGGGAACTTGGACTCTGTGCTGCGCTCGGCACCCACCCTGCCCCCAGAATCACCCTGGCTATGGTCTGGTCGAAAGGGGATAGCTCCAGATCCCTGAAGCAAAGGGATTAATCCTGGACCTTTGACAGGCAAAGTCGCAACAAATCAGCATCCTGGTATACAAGCCCAACCCTGACCCCATGGCCTGGTAACTATAGGTTGCATTCAATGACATCAGTGACTGAAACTGACTGCTACCTACGTCCCAGGCCCGGGAAAGATCTGTCAAGTGCAGGTAGTGGGGCAATTGACGACTGCTGTGCCCCTGGGTCTGTCTAAGTCTCCCAAGTCACCTAAACCTTATGTGACGCTGACAAATCAGAACTCTGGCCTGGGAAGGAAGTCGCCCTGGGAACTAGGAGGACTCCACTGGCCTGCCGTGCTTGCCCGGCTCTCCCAGAATCACACTACCAGCTCTGTGGGAGAAAAGGGACAGCTCCATAAAAATCTTTCCCAGGCACATTTGGCCACAGAATTCCCACCTCATGACCACTCCACCATGGTGTGCCCCCCTCAACAAGAAACACACAACAGTACTTGCTGTCTTGGGGACTGCAATCAGCTGCCAATGTCCCATTCCCAGGAAGGATCCGCCTACCAGGCACAGGTTACATAGGCTAAACAAGTTATGTGACAATGAGTCACATTCGAAAAATACTATGAGGTAATGCTATGGGGAGGATGTTATTTTGGGAGGTACTAGAGTTCTTCTGGGTAAGGCGTTGTTTGGTTTGGATGGGGAGCAAGCCCAACCCTGCCTGGCAGAGACAGCCATCCTTCCACCCAAGTGCCAGGGGTGCAACCTGTGGGCCACACGCCGGGATCGCCCAGAGAGGAAAAGGAATGGGGGCACATGCGAGAGGATGACTGGAAGCCATGATCTTGTTCCACTGGGTCCAGAGTAGGGTGGCCTAGCAGGAGAAGGCTGATCTTCAGGAAGGCAAAATTATCCACGTTGGCTGGATCCAGGTGGGAGTGGTGGGAAAACACCAGCTCCCTCTGCACACTGGTGGAAAGGCAGGAAAGGAGATTGATGGCCATGCTAGTAAGGTATGACCATATGACACTCTTGCACACCCAGTACTCAAGGGGGTAAGAATTGGCAGGCTCAAGAGACTCCACAAGGTACTCCTGGATCATCACTTCAATGAAATCCTCCGCCATTGCACGCCTAGCCCCGCCCCCAGTGTTGTGCCTGACCTTCCACTTCATAACTGACAACCAGAACTGGGGATTCTGGCTCACCTGTCTCTTATCAGGATACTCACACTCCTCTATCCTTCCTTCCCTGCCCCCCCTCCACAGCTTCTTCCACCTGCTGTTGCCTCTGACTGCGTCCATGGCTCTGGAACCTACGTACCTCAAGGGAGAGGTTACGCTTCCAATGAAGTAGCTTGAGTATTACGGAGGGTGATGCTGCCCTTGATGCAGGGACTGCACATGCAAGCCGGCTTGTACTCTCCTTGCTAAGAGAATGCAACCTCTTGTTGATGTCCCCTTGCAACCTGTCTGCCAAAGCCCTGACCCATAGGAGAACTGGTGTCCCCTCAGGGCCTCCGCACCATGGAGTCTAGTGTCTGTTCCAGCCCCTGAATGAGGGGGATGACTTGCCCCAGGCTGGCCGTATGGGCGCAGAGCACATCGGTGGTGTCCTGGAATGGCTATAGGACAGCCTCCATTTGGGGAGAGGGTCAGCCAGTTATTGGAGCTGATGCTGAGCTCCTCTTCCCCATGCTACATGGTCACAGAGAAGATGATATCTTGCATCACACTCCTCTGCTCCACCAAAAACGAAATCATGACGTAGGTGGAGTTCCACTGGGTGGCCACATCCTGGCTGAGCCAATGTTTCTGCTTCTACCCTTCTCCCTACCTCTGCTGCAGCAGACACACAGCCCTGATGATGACAAGTGGCCAGCCAGGTGCCACCAGTTCTCCAGCAGGGCCGTAATTAATTTCAATGGTGGTGGCGTCCCATCCCCCCTAAGCAGTGCTCCCTAGCCCAGGGCATCAGCCACCACCAAGTGCAGCCTGTGTGCCAGGCAAATGATGTTCCTGAGGCACACACTGCTCATCGCCACCTGCATGTTGGTACCAGCTTCTGTGGCCAGGTAGCCATGGGTAATGTGTTTGCTGCCCAACCACTCCCCCGGGCTACTCTGTATCATTGTGGCTATGTTTGCCACCGTGTGGTTCACATCCATCCCCTGTGCATTGAGGAGAACCATCTTGTAGCCACGTGGCAGTGGGCTCCTCCCCTCCTGGGGCATGGCTGTGGTTTCACCCTGGAGTTCCTTTGGTTGCCACTAGTGGGTGGTGAGGGAAAGGTAGCTGTGGTGCCAGCTGCTCCAGAGGTTCGCTGTCCGGTGGACGGTTTGGCCTCGCACTTTGGAGAGCTCAGCCTTGACCAGCTCCACTGTGGAGCAGTGCATGGAGGGCGACAGTTGCCAACTCATGGTCCTCCTGGAAAGGATGGTATACCAGGCAGCTACATGGTACATCAGCTGGCAAAAGGTTACATCCTCCATGAGGGAGAACAGTTGGCCATCCATGGCAATTATCTCAACGATGAGGTAAGTTATTGTTTCCTGAGCCTTCTCCCTTGCCCTTTTCCCCAGCACTGGCAGTGTCCCCATAAGCCTCTTGAAAGGTGGCTTTGCCTTGTATTCCCAATCACAGTGCCTGGAGCCACTCTTTGAATGGCTTGCTCTTCCCCCCACCTCTCCCTGCTGAGTGGGAGTGTGCCTTTCACCTCCCACTAGTGGCTGCCACTCCTTCCTTCGGCGGCAACAAACTGGGGTGTGCCCTTCGCAGTTGCCTCTGAAGAACAGTGGTGGCCAAGTGTTGTGGGTCCCAGCCCCTCCAGAATGGTTGCAGCACACCTGGCACTCCACCACGCATGGGTTACTCCCCAGAGTGTGGAAATATTTCCATGTGGTGGAGTGGAACCCTGTCCCCAGGTCCATAGTTGGAGCAGGTGGGAGGCACAGCTGCTTCCTGGCACTGGGACAGGGCGTGCTAGATGGGGGCATACCGATGGAAACAGGAGCAAGAGTGAGCTGGGATTCTTGGAATGTGGAAGGGGAGGATGCATCACCACCACCACCCTTCAAGTCACTGCTGCCACTATCTTTCCCACTAACTAAGCTTCTTTAGGCAGCAATGCCAAAAGCTCTTGAGCAGCAATTGAGAGCCACTTGGTCATGGACAGAACAGGGGAAGTGGGTGCTAAGATCCCTGATGATATGCTGGAGCATCCACTTGTGGGGGGAGAAGGCTGTGCTCATTGTCCATGACCAGTTGGCACATGGGAAAGTGATGGTATCCTCCCGTGGCCATGAGCACGACTGTGGCCCCTTCCACCTCTTCTCATGGTGCCAAGCACCTGACCAAGCAAGCACCCAACCTAACTGCAGCCCAGGTGGGTCAGTTGCCAGAGAGGGAAACAGACTGGCAGACAGGCAGGCAGGCAGGGCAGCAGGCAGACAAGCACAGATTGACACCCCCCCCCGCATGGAGAGCTGGGCACTAAAATCACCCCAAGTCACTTTCTGAGACTGGAACAAGTCCCCCAAGCTAGGAGGCAGGCTGACAAACACAGATCATCCCCCAAGGAGAAGCAGGTCAATAGAGGGGTTTCAAATGGAGAGCAGTGGTCAGTAAAGACAAACACAGATCACCCCAAAACCAAAAGCAGCCATGTGCGTGTGCATGCCGGTGGGGAGGGGGATAAAATGGCAGAGAATTAAGTTGAAGCCCCCCCCACAAAGCAGCCAACCCCCCCCCCAAAAAAAGCAATCCCTCATCTTACTGCAACTCAAAGGGTGTGTGTGAAATAAAATGAAAAGAAAGAGGAAGGGAAAACACCAAGGAAACAGACAGCAGGAAAATCATGCTAAATAAAAGTACTATGTGAAAGAGGAATTTAATTGTTTTTTCCACTCTTTGCAGCAAACAAATACCAAATCACAACACAAAGGAACCCAGGGCAAAGCAAAGCCCCTGGCCCTTGACTGAGTAATCTAGCTAAGCAACCACTACATCCCCACCACAACCAGCAACAAAGCTCTTTCCCAAGTAGAATCATAGAATCACAGAGCTGGAAGAGGCCATACAGATTACCTACCCCAACCCCCCACTCAATGCAGAATCAGCCTAAAGCATCCCTGACAAGTGTCCCTGCTTAAAGATTGCCAGTGAAGGGGAAGCTCACCACCTCCCTAGGCAGCTGATTCCACTACTGAACAGCTCTTACTGTTAAAGTTTTCCCTAATATCCGGCTGGTACCTTTCCACCCTTAATTTAAACCCATTCTTGTGAGGCCTATGCGCTGCTGCCAACAGGAACAGCTCCCTGCCCTCCTCTAAGAGACAGCCCTTCAAATACTTAAAGAGAGCAATCATGTCCCCCCTCAACCTCCTCTTCTCCAGACTGAACATTCCCAGGCCCCTCAGCCTTTCCTCATAGGGCTTGGTCTCCAGGCCCCTGATCATCCTCACTGCTCTCCTTTGCACCTGCTCCATTCTGTCCACCTGCTCCATTCTGTCCACATCCTTTTTGAAGTGAGGCCTCCAGAACAGCACAGAATACTCCAGGTGCAGCCTGACCAGTGCAGTGTACTGTGGGACTATGACATCTTGCGATTTGGATGTTATGCCCCTGTTGATATACCCCAAGATCGCATTAGCCTTTTTTATCATGGCATCACACTGGCTGCTCATATTTAATTTACAGTCCACCCATACCCCAAGATCTTGTTCACACACTGCTACCAAATAGTGTACTCCTCATCCAGTATGCATGTTCCTCATTTTTGTTACCCAGATGTAGAACTGAGCCCTTATCTTTGTTAAATTGCCTCTTGTTCACATCCCTCCACTTTTCAATGTTCAGATCTCATTGGTGTGTTCGCTGCTCCTCCCAATTTGGTGTCATCTGTAATTTAATGAGTAGCCCCTCCACACCCTCATCCAGATTATTTATAAAAATACTGGGCCCAGAACTGAGCCCTGTAGCACCCCACTAGACACCTCCCTCCATTCAGATGAAATGCCATTGATACTACTCTTTGACTGCAGTTCTCCAACCACTTCCATATCCAACAAACTGTCCTAGAGTCCAGTCCACAGTCCTCTAGCTTATTCATCAGAACATCATAGGGAACCCTGTCAAAAGCTTTACTGAAATCCAGGTAAACAACACCAATAGCACCCCCTCGATCCAGTAAGTTTGTCACTCGACTTGGGGTGATCTGGCAGGAGCTGTTGGGGACAAATCTGTGCTGCCCGGAACACCAAGTTGTCTTTTAGATGTTCGAAGACTGATCCCTTTAAAATCTGCTCTGGAGATCTTCCCTGGGACAGAGGTCAGACTGACAGACCTATAATTTCCTGGGTCATCCCTCCTCCCTTTTTTGAAAACATCTACCCTCCTCTAGTCTTGTGGCACGTCTTCTGTCCTCCAAGAGGTCTGGAAAATGATGGACAAAGGCTCTCTCTAGAAAATTCTTTGAACACTCTTGGGGGATTTGTACTCATTCAAGGCAGCCAGGTGCTTTTCAACTATCTCTCTGTCCATGTCAACCAGCAGCCTAGACACCATGCCTTGCCTACTACCATCTCTAGATGAGCCTGCTCTCTTCTTCAGGGGAAAAACTGAGGCAAAAAAAGGCCAGAATTTCTCCATTTTCACCCAACAGTGGGCCCATCTTGCACTTGCTCCTCACATATATGAAGATGATTTTCTTGTTGTAGCAAGCTTCCCTGGTCAGCTTTAGCTCACTGCGAGCTTTGTGCTCTCTGATGGCTGACCTACAGTGCCTAGCAACCCACAAATACTCTTCTTTAGAGGTATGTCTTTGCCTCCATATCTTGAACATTTCCTTTTTCTCCCTTAGCACATCATGCAGTTCTCTGTTCATCCTCATTGGCTTCTTGGATCCCCTACCACATTTCCTTCTTGTTGGAATAGCGATGGCTTGAACATGCAACAGCTCTTGTTTTAGGAAAGCCCATCTTTCACTTTCTCTTTTCCCTTCCAGCAGTCTTACCCATTGAATGATTCTCATCATGCCTCTGAGTGTATTGAAGTCTGCCTTACTGAAATCTAACAAACATGTGTGGCTACGAACTTCCTTGGTCCCCCACAGAAAAAGGAATTCTAGCAAGACATGGTCACTTCCCACAAAGGTCCCCATCTCCTTCACCCCATCTACCATCTCTTGCCTGTTTGTCAATACTAAGTCGAGTATGGCCAAGCCCCTCATAGCTTCCTCCACCATTTGATGAAGGAAGTTGCATGACTGTGGATGCTTTGCAGAGTTTGTCTCCCAGCACACATCAGAGAAGTTGAAGTCACCTATAACTTCCAGGTCATGTTGTCTGGATACCCTGTCAAGCTATTCAAGGAGGGCAGCATCCACCTCCTCATCCTGGTCCAGAGGTCTGTAACAGACTCCAGTCACAATACTGTTTGTCCTTCCTTCCCTTATCCTCACTCAGATACCTTCCACTGGGTTGTTGGCCTCCCCCTCCAGTATTTCCTGACAAACAAACCCTCTCCTCATATACAATGCCACTCTGCCTTCTCTTTGACCCTTTTGCTTTATCTTGAACAACTCATATCCATCTGTAAATCCTCTCTGTCCTAAACTACAACGTCAACAAAGGGAACATACGCTCATCCTATACTTATATAGATCTGAGGCCCACTGCAATGAACGGGAACTCTCTTATTGGCAGGCAGCAGTGCCTGTCAAGCTTTGGAGGATCCCTATTTGTGTTTCCAAGGGTACACCAGCCCACCATTGTCTAGCTTTTCGTGCCAGAGTTTCTGGGTGGGTTTTGTTTTCCAAACAGCCGCAAGGTGTGCCCAAAAGCTCAGAGATTTCTTTGGAGACAATGTGCGTGCTGAACATCACCTCCCAAGCCCCAATCTGGCCAGAATTCAGCACAAATTCTGGCTTATCATGCAATTCATCCCCATCCTTACTGGGTGGTTTTGGACCTCCACATACTTTCACACTAACCTAACCCACTTGGTTGTTTTGCAGATAAAAGGAGAGGAGAATAATGTCAGCTGATTTAGTCCCAACTGTGGACAAACGGGGAGTTGGTGGTTATAAATTAAGTAAATAAATAATAAATATAGCTGAGGATGGGAGGCTAAGAATGGCTGAGAAGTAGAGAATGAGGCAGGTAAAGAGGAGAGGACATGGAGTTTGCCAGGGGAGGGAAAGGGGAAATAGTGTGGGGAGAGGGATAGAGAGTAAAGTGAGGCACACTTCCAGACAAGTTCTTGAAGGTTCCCTACCATGCAAGTGGGCCTGGTTCAGTGGCTGGCACCACCAAATGGGCCACAGTTCTTGTAGGTAGAGGCTGCCAGGGGGAGGAGAAGCATGAGAGAGACAGCTTAAGATAGAGGGACAGAAAAAGGTAGTTTGGCTGTTGGGTGGGAAGCAGATAAGAGTTGCCAACTCCAGGTTAGGAAATCCCTAGAGATTAGGGGGGGTAGAGCCCTTCCAAGGCTCCACTCCCAAATCTCCAGGAATTTCCCAGCTTGGAGCTGGCATCCAAAGGGGAATGGATTTCTGTAGTTGGGAGATCCATTGTCACTCCAAGAGATCTCTAGGCTGGCAACCCTAGAAGGAGATGAAGCAAGAAAAGGGGGAGGCTATGGGGGCTTTCAGAAAAGGGAAAGAGGAAAAGTGGGGAAGGAGGAAATGAGACCTCCTGCAAGTCCTTGCCAGTTCCCACTTGTTTATATATGAATAGCCAAATTGGTTATATCTGAGGATACTTAGATCCAGTGACTGAAGCCGTGAACAGGCAAGACAGAGATTTTGTGGTGGAGTATGAGAAGGGTATGGTTTAGAAAAGGGAGAGGCCTCAGCCAAATATTATGCCATACAGTCCACCCTCCAAAGCAATCAGTTTCTACAGGGGGACAGATCTGTGTCATCTAGACTTCCGTTGTAATTCTGGGAGATCTCACGTTCCACCTGGAGGTTGACAACCCTACGCCTGGAAGCAACCTCTGCGTGATTTGATACCCCCCTACTTGCATGACTCAGTAGCTGCTAGCTACTATTCAACAGCAGCCACCCTATTAAAAAGTAGGGTCTGGAAAACCCAGATAGGTTGGCTACTGGGTGGGGAAGAGACAGGATTACCAAATTCAGGTTAGGCAATACCTGGATTATTTTGTGGGGTGGAGCCTGGGGAGGGTGGGGTTTGAAGAGAGGAACTGTCATCCAGAAGATATTATGCCGTAGCCATGGACCCCACCCTCCAAAGCAGCCATTTCCTCCATGGGAACTAGGGTTGTCAACCTCCAGGTGGGGATTGAAGATCACCCAGAATTATAACTGATCTCCAGATACAGAGATCATTTCCCCTGGAGAATTCCCCTGGCATTATACCCTGATGAGGGTGTTTCCCTCCCTAAACCTTGCCTTCCAAGGTTCTATGGACATTTTCAGGAAAGGGAAATAGGAAATAGTGAGGGAAGAGGAAATGAGATGCCGCTCACAAATCCTTATGGGTAACCACTTGTGGTAGTATAATCACTACATCCCATTGGTTCTCCAATACTGCATCCTTGTCAGTCTTGTACAACTTCCACTGATAAATCCAGTGTTGGACTTAACAGACAAAAAAATGAAATCCTAGTCAGATCTTTGGAATCCCCCCCGCCCCCACTGCTAATGCACAGCAAATTAAGAGTGGCCATGTGAAAATGAAGCTCCTATCCAAAGCATAATTTGAGATTTTATGTACACAAGGCATCAGTGAAAAGACTGATGTAGCAGATTGAAATGATTTGAATTCAAGATAAATTTCTGTTTTAGAATGCCTCTTTTATAACTGCCTTGCCTCACAAACAATTATCATTCTTAAAACAAGCCAAGGATTGGTGGTAGTTACTGATCATATCATTGTTCCCAAAGAAAAAGAAGGAAAATATTTGTTAGATCCATGCTTACGAATGCATAATTATGAGTCAATTGCACAGATTAAGAACTTCCTGGGCATAAACCAGGAATACAAGGGTCACCCTTGTACGTCAGCTGATGACAAACTCAATGTCCCTGAGCCCCAGAATCATGTCATAATATAAGTAGATGAACTATGATACTATATAACAACCTATGAGATTGTTTTCCTCGTACCTCTTCCTTGACAAAGACATGCCGCCCTTCATAAGAGGGTTATTACTTCAATTTTGAGATATTAAAATGAAATGTGGAGCCCACCAGTATGTCCCCTGGCACCAAGTTTTCCAGAAAGTGGGTAGGGCCTTTGTAAGGCAGGACTTGGCTGCTCTCATTCAAATGAAAGGGTTCTCCATGGGTGCAATAGCAGCAGCTACCAGGAGGATCAAAAGGACTAGCAGGCATGCAGGCTTGTGGTTCCATTCCTTCTTCAGGCTTTCCTTCTTTTTATTACCCATTCTCTTTCACGCTTCTTTCCCACAGCTTTCCCTTCTTTTCTTTTTACTACCCTTCTGCATTTTTTTTTGGCAAAGCGAGGAGGCAGGTACTATGTTTGGCTCTGCCACCTGCGGCAGGGAGGTTTCTAACTATTGTTTCATCTTCCCTCTTCCTAGGCTTAACAAAATAAAATAATTATTCAGACTGATCCCAAATGAAAAATACTGCATTTGAAAGATTAAAGAACTAGCAAACACAGTTTCACAGACATATGGTAGCAAGCACAAATCCTGTTTTGGACCAAATAATTTCTACTGGAGGATTCCATACATTTCAGTTCCATTTGTTACAAAAATGACTCCTGTTTCATCCATGGGCAATGGAGGCCAAAACTCTTTACATTCCAATGCCACAAACAAAACAAGAAAGCCATACAATCACAGTATATGAAAGCACTAATACAGAATTGTTTTTAATAATGATAACCTAAAAACAATTATACTTTCAATGCTATGTTACTTACCTGAAGGACAGGCACTTTTTGTGGTGTGTTTTGTGGTGACGGATGAAGCTGCGCCCAAGGCTGATGGTGGGGATGTGGTGGTGGTGAAGACTGATGATGAATGCCTGGATGTGGCTGCATGGGAGGACAAGTTGGCATTTGCTGTTGAAAAGATGACTGACTGGGATGCTGCTGACCAGATATCAGTCGTTCTTGTATTGCTTGTGGATCTGCAAGGCCAACTCCTGGACAGCCATTTGGTCTCATGTGACCACTCATTTCCCGTGGTGCTGAAGACATACCCATGAATGGCCGATTCTGTTGTATATTCCGAGGGCCCATACTCCTCTGTCCAATTCCCATAGCACCAGGTGGCTGGTGAGATGGCTGAGGATGGGGCATATTTGGATAACTACCAACTTCCATTGGTATTCCAGCACTACCAGGCCTAACCTGTGGAGGAGGGGTACCTGCTGGATTACTCATTGCTTTCATAGGTGACATGGGAGGTGGAGAAGCATAGGTTCCCTGAGGCTGTGAAGGGTGCATAGCTTGTGTGTTCATTTGGTTAAGTGAGCCACTAGGATGAAGGGGCTGCTGGTGCATTAGTCCTTGACCACTGTTAGAAGGAAACCCTACAGCATTTGGGTACCTTGGTACAGACTGATTCATTGGAGTGTTATTTGTAAGGCCTAAATTCTGATTTATCCCTGTATTGTTTACTAATCCCTGATTTAGGTTACTGTAAGGATAACGAGAATACTGCCCTGAGTTGTTTATAGTAGGTGAAGGTACTGTCTGGCCCCGAGAACTAAAATTAAGTGTTTGTGGCCTAACAGCACCCTGCTGAGGAGGATTAGGGGAGAATCTAGGATTGTGAGCTACTGATTCTCCGTGGAGAGCAGTGGGGGGATGGTGGTGAAATTGTTGCACTGAATGTCGTAAAGATGGCCCCATGCTTGGATTCTGCTGGGGCACATGAGACATATGGCCAGGTCCTGAGGTGGCAATAAAAGGATTTCCCTGATTAAGACTTTCCTGGCTTTGAGAAAACTGGTTCATCCTCTGCTGTTGGGGCTGACCATGCTGTTGCATTGAGAAATCACCACGAGCCATGTAATTTCCCATCTGCTGCATGTGCTGGGGATGTCCTTGTCCAGGGGGTCCCGATGGTGTTGGTGGCGGCTGCTGAGCAGGTGGAGGTTGCTGCTGCTGGTATGGTGCTCTTATCTGATCTGGCACTTGAACTGCCCGTGGCCCCCACATGGAACTACCATCGACAAAGGGTTGTCCATGCCTTTCATTCTGCATACCAGGATATACTCCCATCTGACTACCACTTCCCCCACCATGAGGAACTGAAGGATTATGATACTGTGAGTGAGGAGATGCTATACCATTACCAGGTGCATTACTCATCATTCTATTGGGCTGATCCATCAGGTGCAATTTCTGCTGTTCATACTGATTATAGTGATCGAAGTGGGACAACTTTGCTTGATTTTGACTAGTTGGAGGATGATGAAGGGGGGACTGTAAAGTGGCAAATCCTTGATCGATGGGCATTTGCTGCCCCATAGGATTTACTGTGTTTTCAGGGTATCCACATTCCCCAAGACCTTCCAGGCCTTCACTGAAAATATTCCCATCTTCTCCAAACAGACTCATCATTCCTGGATCTGCCATCTTTGTTGCAGCATTCAGCGTCTCAGAACTATAACCAGAATACTAGTTTATGCTTCACCTCACTGAGGTGTTTGTTTTCAAAGCCTTTAATCCTCAACTAATCGCCTTCATGTCATTCCATATTTCCTTAATTCTTCTGGACCATAGAGTGTCAGGCAAATTCTTGTTACCAGTCCTAAAAAAGAAAATTTTAAAAATTAGGTTGAAAATAAAATGCAAGCTGTATTAAAATACCATTTTTGCCATATCAAAGATTAGCTTGTTTCAACCCTTGAGTTTTTTAAATGTTTCATTTTAAGAAATATTCATATGCAACTTTATTATAAGAAACCAGAAAGCAAGGAAACAGTAACCTTAAATTAATCTATTCATGATACTTCCTTGGTTCCATTCTTGGATGGAACAGAACAAAAGAACACAACAGGCAGCTGAAGCAGCTGCCACAGCAGGCAGACAAATGTATGAATATAGCCAAGCAGCCCATCTGCTGAACTAAAACCCTGAAAATGCTCTAGTTATCAACAGTGTGTCCTTAACCTTATTCCCTTGAGCAGAGTAATCAGATGAGTGAACAAGGCAGCAGCTACAATGAGATAAGTCAGTTACATACCTAGTTTCTAAGGTTCTTTTCTTCTAATATTCAAAAATCCGACTGCACATTTTACTAACATGTGTTTACATAAAAGACATATCTAACAGACATGCAAAAAAGTTGCAAACTGGATACTGACTTTGTAACGGAACACAAATGTAATCAACCAAATAAATTTCAAATTATTGATTTTGAAGGACTTTTCGCTTAGGTATGGAGGGGGAAATGGAGGTAGCTAGGCCTTTCCCCCAGCCCTCATACATAGCAAAAAAAAGGGAACACACACATAAATATGCTTTTAAAAGAGGAAATGGGGGGTAGGGAACTACAAATTACTTAGTTTAACCCCTTTTTAGTGAATAATTTGTGAGCAGCATGCTGAAGGCAGGATAATTACTTGTTCTAAATAACCTCATACTTACTAGTAATAGTTTCATTCTTGGTTAAAGTCGCCAGCTCAGGGTTGGGAAATACCTGAGGATTTTGGGGTAGAGTCTGAGGATGGCAGGGTCTGGGGCATAATGCCATAGTGTCCAATTTACAAAGTGGCCATTTTCTCCAGGTGAATGTATGTCTATCACCTGGAGATCAGTTGTAATAGCAGAAGTTCTTCAGCCACCACCTATTCTTGGTAGATGGAATAGTTGCAGTACTATGTACTGGATCTAATTCTGAACATGGTCCTAGATGAGGAATGTTAAATCCACAGGCAGATTTTTCAATAAACCTAGGAACGCCCCTTAGGGTTTGCCCAAAAATGTGGGGGGGGGGAGAAGATGAATGGAATGCTTAAGTTTTTTAAAAAAAATACCTTGTAGGGTGGAAAGCAGAGATCTCACAACACTGCCTCACAGGATATTAGCTGCCATTTTAACAGTGCCTTAACAACCACATAATCAAGCAATGGCAGCAGGAATGGAAAGGAGGCACCACTGCTGGGTGAACCAGGAGGAGGAACCACCACTGCAGGCAAAGCTGTGGTGAGCAAAGGAGTGACTGAAAGGCTACAGAGGTGCTGCTGCTGGGTGAGCTGGGAAGATATTGGTGGTGCTGAAAGCGAGTGAGCAGGGAAGACAGAAGGGAAGGAAGGGAGGGAAAAGAGGAAGAGGCAACAGCAGGAGACCAAGGGCCAGTGTTGATGGTTCAGAAACAAAGCTGCCACGAGAAGTGCTGGTATCTTCTCCTTCCTTCCCAGCCATTGTCACTCTGACTCATCTCTGGCAGAGAGGTGGGATGGGAGGAGGCAGATGCAGAACAAAGGTTGTCTGGATACTACAACATACAATCCCTCTCCATATAGCCAGTTAGCAGATCAAGGAGGCAGCTAGGCTATAAGTAGTCATCCAAACATGCTAGTTTTCTACAAGTTTGAAGTTGTACAGTTTAGATGTGCATTTACCATCCAAGTGATGACTAGGAAAGCCTATCCTGAGAATTACCACAGAGAAGGACACACCATTGATGAGAAATCTTCCATTAGAGGAAATGTCCACTAAAGAACCAAACTGGAAAGCAATTAAATTCTGGCTGCTGCTAGCACTGATGTGTCAGAACTGAGTGGGATCTCAGAAAGTACAGGGAGGGGGAACACTAGCTGCAGTGCATCAGACAGTCAATATACACAATCATTTTGCAGGTCTCATGATTTTCCACTGCCCTAGTCTACTGTTTGAGAACTTAGGTACTAAAGGGATATTGTACATGAAGGACTATGAACACTCAAAAATAACTATTCACAAGAAGAAGGGGTAAATGGCAAACTGAATGGCCTATATCACATTCAAAGTAATGTCACAGAGCCAACGTTGAGATGAGGAAATGAAACCCTGCCCTTTGTAATGTTTTGAGTCCTCACATCTGCACAAAGCACTGAGTAATTTAAAACCACAGGCTGATAGAACTTCAGCTACAAAAATGTAGTTTTCTTATACCAGGACTTAAGTTTTAATACTGTTTAATGAGATATGCTCAAGTTGTTAGAAATGTATGAAATTCTAATTTCAGTAACAGTATTTACTCATGAACTAAATTTACTCAGAATGAAGACAGTTGCTTATATCTAAAAGCAACTCAAACTTCTCTCAGTAAACTATTGCTGCATTTACATTAGTATTTCACCAATGTTTCGTATAAAAATGTGGACAAGGTGACATGTCTTTAAACACATGTCAACATGCCCAAGGGCCCCAAGTCGGTCAAGCTTACAGACACATGTACGTGAACCTTTAGAGACAAATGTATACTGTCAACACTTTACATATTTGTCATTGGCAATACATTAATACTGATATATGCATTGTAGTGGGGTTTACAGCATAAAATGTGGAAGTACCATAAGCAGATCCAGAACTGCAGCATTTATGAAGAAGAAAATACAAGTTTCTAAACGATGCAGCTTGAGCTCCAATGCAGCTTGCACTCCATGAACACTAATTGCCTCCAATGACCCATTTTCAAAATCTGTCTGCTTTGAAGAAATTCAAGGACTGTTTAGAAGCACATCCTGTTTTTGGTACAATGAAGACTACAATCCAGGGGCAAATCTTAAACTCAGCCTTGCAACATTTTTACTCCCCCTCCCCCCTCAAACAAATAAAGCACTGCAAAATGAGTTACATTTTAGTTTGTTTGCTAAAATGGAAGTTTTAGTGATAGAATTTATAGTAAAATGGTACTGAGTACATTCACTTTTTTGGGGAAAAAATTAAGATAGATTTGGAAGAAATCTTGGTTCAGACCCAGCAGCAAACCCTGATTTGTCACTGTATAAATTAGCCTGGAAGATAGTTTAGACTGCAATCCTACCTCTCTGTCCTTGTGCATGGAAAGGTAACTAATCAGTTCTGGGTCCTCAGCAAACCATAGTGTGATATGCCTGAACCATGAAAATTTGGTTGAGTCTTGCCCTATATACCAGAGTGCCAAATGGGCAAAACACTACTGTTTGGTATCTTGGTTTGCAGAGCAAGCTAGCGCCACAGTTTTGATGTGATAACTAAGTACCAAAAAGGATCATTTGCTGCAGAGAAGGGGAGAAACATGTAATTCTAAAAGATCTCTCACACAGCATGAAATTACAGTTTGCCATTATATCTGAATCAAACCTGCAAACCGGTACTGTTGTTAAGCAACTTTCACTGGTTCCAATCTGCTTGTAAGGTCAATTCAAGGTGCTGTTTTTTCCTATAATTCCCTTTAAAACTTCAGAAGCTCAAAAAGCACCCTTTCCCATATTATTTACACCTTGTCTTCTTTCATTGTTGAACTGAAGGCAGCTTACATAGGGTTGCCAGAAGGTCTCTCTTTTGGGCATTGATCAGACCTACACCTGCTTAGCTTTAACAAGCTGTGACAGACTGCACTTTTAAAAGCTTAGAAGTGCTGTACAAACTAAGGATGGGCACAAACATCATCATGAGCTGAACTTTGTCATGAACCTAATTTCCTGATGAACATTACTGGTTCGTGGTTCACAAACAAAAGGTTCATGTCCATCCCTATCCACAACCCTCCACATGGTTTCGGAGGTTTGTGGGGTTCATACTGGGAAGCAGGAGAAGTGAGAGGGATTGCTGAAATGGCTTATATCCATTTCAGCCTAACAGTGGGGCTGGTGTGCCCATCAGCTGCTAGGCTGAAATAGATGCACGCCATTTCAGCAATCCCTTTTGCTCCCCCCTCACTTCCAAGCATTCTCTTTAAATGGCTTTTGCAAGCCATGCACGGGTGAAGTCCAAGCAGCGAGTTCATCAAGAAGTGATGAGCTTGCCATGTGGACTTCACTCTTGCACAGCAACCACTTGCAAAAGCCATTTAAAGGGATCATTCCCTTTAAATGACTTTTGCAAGACCTCCCAACCCCTTCCAATCTGCTGGACTCAGGAACCCCTGCCAGCAGAAAGGAGGGAGGATCTTCCCCCAAACCTCACAAACCAAACTGGTTCAATAAACGGTTTATGGTTCATGTAACCTCACGAACCAGAAATCAGAACAAACCTCCATTTTCCCAGTTCATGCCCATCCCTAGTACAAACAGGTAAAGAACTGTGAAGAGTTAATTCATCACAGAGCCAGAGAGCCTTGAGTGACAGGCTGCTCCAAGGAATATGATTGGTTAGTATCAGTTGAGCAGAGAAAGACTTCTGAACTGGATGCTGAGGAGACTTCCGTCTGAATTCAGCCCTGACTGAGGACAGTTTAACACAGACTGAGAACTGGGGGAAGCTGGCAAGAATGAGTGGGTAATTAGGCAAAGACTCCCATTCAGGCCAAAAAAGGGGACAGATCTTCTAGTGAGAGAAGAAATTTCCCTACCCAGTTAAAACAGGGAGAAAGCTCTGAAGAGTGAAGAGATCCTCAGTCTGCTGTAGTTAGAAACTGCCTTGTGAAACCTTAAGAGTCAGATAAAACTCAAGAAGAATACTGGTGTGTTTAAAGAAGGGGTTTGGGTCCTGGATAGAATGCCCAACCTTCTGGAAACAAAAAAGAGTCAGTGAATTTTTAAGGACATCATCTGGGACTTCTTTTAACCTGCTCTTCACCAATTTGTCATTCTATTTTGTTATATTTGAATTTTTAATGTTTTATACATTTGTTTTATAGCTTTGTGACTCTGCTATACATCGCCCAGAGCCCAGTGCAAGCTGCGATGGGGCAATTAATAAATAAAATAAAATCATCCTCATTATCAAAGAAAGTATGCTGCACTGTTTGGGAAACACTGGAACAAAAACCTCTCATCTTAAAGATCCTAAGTCACTGGGAAAACCTTATGAAACTCTCAATAGCCTGACATATATGAACTAAAGTCTGTGCATATACTGATTTACTTCAGAGTTCTATATTGCGTTACCTCAGAAATTTTACTCTTAATTTCCCCTGACCTTTCCCCTCTATGTTGAATAAAATATTTTGTTGATTTGGAATATCAAAATGCCTTGAGTGCCATTTAAATTTTAGTTAACGGGGGCTCTCGATCTGTCCCTCAGGTTCCCAGGCTGAGGCAACAGCCAAAATATCATACTGTGACATGGTGGATGAACCCTAGTTCTTCCAAAAAGAAGAAAACATATACCTAGGGCTGCTCAGTCAGAAAAAGAAAGAAAAATGGTGGGAAAATCTGAGGGAGGGAAGTGGATGGGAGCGTCATACAAGTCCGTATCAGTCCACACACAGTCTTTGTTGATGGCCTTTGTTTAGCAGTTAGTGTCCATGCCTTCCCATTGGCAGTTCCTGTTTTAGGGAACTTACTGTCACGGGAATTATTTAAAGCAGGCCTTGACAAATTTTGTTAGCCTCTAGGAGCAAATCCTAAACTGTAGCAGCCAGACTCATTTTTCAGTCTTCAGGGTTTTATTTTTTAATGATCACATTATCTAGTTATTGCTAACCCTAAACTTTTCACACTTCATGGGAAATTAAAGCTATGACAAAAGTGTTGCAGTATATAAATGTGATAATCCTGGTTAACACAACAAATAACTAACCTCTACCCTAACCTAAATTCTTTATTGTTTAAAGCTCCATATAAATGAAGACTGGAGCCAGTGCAGAAAGCAAGTAATTAAGAAATGAATTCATCTACTATCACTGAATGGTGTAAAGTTTATATATAAACCAGCAATGGCAAGAACATCATACACATGTATTTTTATGTAATACAACAAAAAATAATCTGATGTGAAATGATAAGCAAGCTTTGTAATTCTACTAAGGATTGCTGAGAGAATACAATAAAATCACTGCTGATAATACAAGGCACCACTGCAAGCTGGCATCTGCGATTTGTTGAGCCCTGATTTAAAGTACCCCTCTACTAGCTTTCTATATGATTTGTGGAACATTCTTGTTTTAGAAGGCTGTTTTGTGAACAAAATTTGCATGGATGCATGTTCAGAAAATGTACTTATCTGATTTATATGGATACCTTTCAGCTTGTGGACCCCAATAACTTTTTTCCCCACCATAGAGAACAATGGAGGGAATGGGGGCAACCTGTTTGGGGGCCCATAGAATTGGACCCCCTGGTCCAATGTTCTTGAAACTTGGTGGGTATCTTGGGGAGAGGCTCTATCAGCTACCCTGTGAGTTTGGAGCCTCTCCCTCAAACCCCCTCCCCTCCAGCCCCCAGAATATACCCTATGTTTTCACCATTGACTTCAATGGCCCATAGGATATAATGGAGCTGAAATTGACATGCAGCTGCCTGAAAGACTCCCCAGGACGTGGGCTGAGGGCGGGGCTTGGCTCCTGAGCTCCCACTCTGGTGCGCTCCCCCCCCCCAAAGACCCCTGTCTATACAAGAGGAGGACTCACAATGTCTAGCAAGGGAGAAGAAATACCATTTTCTGCCCCCTCCTGCTACTCTGGCTCAGCGGGTGTTCTAACTCCCGCCTCTTCCCTGGCTCTCCTGGGGCGCCGCTACTACTGGGCGCTCAGCAAAGGCTCTGGGACTGGGAGGGAAGGGGCGGGAGTTAGAACGCCCACCCCTTCCCTGGCTCTCCTGGGCTCGCTGCAGCTTGCTCAGGAAAGCCAGCACTTCACCCCCCCCCAGTATTCGCTCCATAAGACGCACACACTTGCCCCCCACACTTTTTTTTGGGGGGGGGAAGTGCGTCTTATGGAGCAAAAAATATGGTACTTCTTTCTCAACCTGCTCAATCCCATTCATAATCTTATAAACCTCGATCATGTCACCCCTCAGCCGTCGTTTCTCCAAGCTAAAGAGCCCCAAGCGTTTTGACCTCTCTTCGTAGGGAAGGTGTTCCAACCTTTTTATCATTCTAGTTGCCCTTCTCTGCACTTTTTCCAATGCTATAATATCCTTTTTGAGATGTGGCGACCAGAACTGTACACAGTATTCCAAATGAGGTTGCACCAATGATTTATACAGGGGCATTATGATACTGTCTGATTTTTTTTCAAATCCCTTCCTAATAATCCGCAGCATAGCGCTGGCCTTCTTTATTGCAGTTACACACTGTCTAGTCATTTTCAGTGAGTTATCTGCTACGACTCCAATGTAGTCTTACTGAAAAGCCACACTTCAGTAATATGATTCAATCACTGAGATCAGGATACAGTCCACCCAGCAGGGCAGATGTTGCAGAGAACTGCTGGATAAAGTGTATGTCATAGAAATAGAGCAATGTACAACAGCTCTAGAGGGTAAAATTGTTAATTTAAGTCTTGATGGCTGAAGTAATGTCCACAATGATCATGTTGTATGTGCTTGTATAACGACATAAGAATGGAATGTCTTTCTTGCAGAAACAATTGATACATCAGGAAATGTACCCACAGCAGAATATGTACAAGAAGTGGCAGCAAAAGCTATATTTATTTATTTCTCAAATTTATACCCCGCCCTCCCCACAAAGCAGGCTCAGGGTGGCTTCCATACAAACATAAAACAGTTTAAAACATACAACCATATTCAGTAATATGGTTCAGTCACTGAGACCAGGATACAGTCCACCCAGCAGAGCAGATGTTGCAGGGAAACTGCTGGATAATAACATGTGCTATAATAAACATGTGAACAAAAATTCAAAAATCTAGTATGCAGTTTGGTCACAGATAATGCTGCAAATGTACCCAAGATGAGAAGAAATTTAGAAGAGCAGGAAGGAAATATAAAAATAATAACATAAGGCTGCAGTGCTCATTTGCTGCACCTCCTAGCCAAAGATATCAGTGTTCCAGAAATAGACTAATGTCGTTGAAATTGCTAAATATTTCTGTAACAATCACTTGACAGCAGCAGAATGGGTGGAACCAAGCTAAAGCTTCCACAAGATGTTACATGGAACTCTGTAGTGGAGCAGTATATCAAGAACTGACCTATTCTGATGACAGTTTCTGAACAAAACTGAGAGAAAATACATGGCACTGTCACAGCCAAAATCCTCAACATTAGACTTAAGAGAAATGTTGAACATATGCTGAGCATTCTGAAAATCATTTCTGAAGCTTTAAACTAAATACAGAAAAACAACTGTTTTATTGCTGATGCTGTTGAAATTTGGAAGATACTGAGCACTTAAAAACAGAACTACGTACTGACATAATTAAATTACAAGCATTAAAAAAAGAACGGAACAAGGACTCTGTCCAGCTCATTTTCTCACAAATATTGTCAATATCTGGTACCAGGGTCAAACCTTGAGTGCTGAGGAAGAGGAGTTCGCTATGACATGGGTATCCATCAACCATCCACTAGTAATGCCAACTATAATAAACTTCAGAGCCAAGGGGGAACCATTCAAGAAATATATGTTTGCCAAAGATGTTTTAAAGAAAGTCACACCAGTGAACTGGTAGAAGACACTTAAACACTTGGATTTAGAGACTGCTGATTAATGATTTCACTTTTAATAGCAGTTACTTCTTCTGCTGGCATAGAAACAATATTCTCTTCCTTTGAACTCGTTCATTCTAAACTGAGAAATCGTTTGGGATCCAATAAAGCAGCTTGTTTTTCTTTTCCAGATTATGAACAAACAAAAAGATAAAGATGAGTGAGCTACAGGACAGTATTTTAAGTTTTTCATGTGTGGACCAGGCTGATAGTCTAAGTTTTTAAAAAAAATAAAAATATATATATATATATATATTACCACATCAATTAACAAACATGGATGTTTAAGCAAATACAAGGTTATATATGCTATAATGTTATTGTTTTAGTTAGTTAAATAAAACTATTTAAACTGTTATTAAGGTAATGATTATTTTTCTTCTTCCAATAAAGCACAACAGAAAAGATGTCCAAATATGAACAATTAACCAATTAAACTGGAGATAGTTCAACACACAATAATTTCATAATTATTTATCTATGATGTGTTTCTAATAGTATAACCAAGTCAGTAATTTTTAGATATAACTGTAAAACTAATCTGAAAAGTTGTTATTCTAAAAATGAAACCTTCATTTGGTGTAGTGGTTAAGTGCGTGAACTCTAATCTGGGAGAACTGGGTTTGATTCCCCACTCCTCCACTTGCACCTGCTGGATGACCTTGGGCAAGCCATAGTTCTGGCACAACCGTTCTTGGAAAAGAGCAGTTTCTGTCAGAGCTCTCTCAGCCCCACATGCCTCACAGGGTGTCTTGTTGTGGGGAGGGGAAGGGAAAGGAGTTTGTAAGCCATTCTGAGACTCCTTTGGGTAGTGAAGGGGGGGTATAAATCCAATCTCTTCTTCTTCTTCTAAATATTACAATTATACCAGCAAGAATGGTACATTGTACCTACCTGAAGGTTCTTTCTCTTTAGTGGGGGAGAAGTCATCCAGGAACTGGTTAGGTCACGCCTCTGCTCGCTCAGATAGGCTATGCAAATTTCTTTTGTTGCATGGCTCCTGTTTGGAGTGGCCTAGGCTGACCTCTCCAGTCATGTCCAAGTCCTGTCCGTGGATTGCTGTTATATCGTACCTCATGTCTTGTGACCATGGTTGCCTTTGTCGCACTGTGCTATATTTCCCGGATCTTAGTCACTTCCTTGCAGTCTCCACATGTGGGATGTGGATGACTTCTCCCCCACTGAAGAGAAAGAACCTTCAGGTAGGTACAATGTACCATTGTCCTTCAGTGGGGGGAAGTCATCCAAGAACTGGTTAGCTGTACCCAAGCTAGTCTTATGGGTGGGTGACTGATCCTATGTCGTAGTGGATTTTCGCCTATGTTTCCACCACCTGCTGTAATACTCGTCTGCCAAAGGCCACCTCGGCTGAGGCTGCCTGGTCCAGCCTGTAATGTCGCACGAATGTGGAGAAGGACCTCCAGGTGGCTGCTCTGCAGATCTTGTCGACAGTGGCTCGTGTAGAGAATGCTGCTGACGTCGCTGCTGCTCTTGTGGAATGAGCTGTCAGCTGGGCTGGTGGTGCGAGCCCCTGCACCTCATATGCTTTAGTAATACATTGTTTTATCCAGAATGCCAGGGTGGCCTTGGACACCTTTTTTCCCCGATTAGGAACTCCGTATGTTACAAACAATGCGTCGGTTCTGCGAAATGTCTCCGTCCTGTCCAGGTATATGCGTAGAGCCCTACGCACATCCAGCTTGTGCCAGGCTTTCTCCTTAGGGTGCGCTGGTCTCGGGCAGAAGGACGGTAGTGTAATAGGCTGATTAATGTGGAATGCTGAATTTACCTTGGGAATGAAGGACGGATCCATCCTCAAGGAGACTGAGTCCTTCTGGAATATGCAAAGTTCCTTCCGTGCCGACAGAGCGGCCAGTTCTGAGACTCTCCTGGACGTAGTCATTGCGATGAGGAAGGCGACCTTCCAAGACATAACGCGAAGTTCGGACTTCTTCATTGGTTCAAACGGCGGCTTTGTCAAGGCTCGTAACACGGTGTGCAGGTTCCATGTTGGAAACGTGTACCGTACTGGGGGAGCGAGTTGTGTCGCTCCTTTCAGGAACTTCTGGAGGTCCCGACTTGTGGACACCTGCCTTCTTGCTTCATGTCCCAGGCATGCCTGTATGATTGCCATCTGTCTCCGCAAGGTGTTTGGTCTAAGTCCTTTTTGCCATCCCTGTGAAATGAAAAGGATTACGTCCCTGTCCGAGGCCTGGTGTGGGTGTATCCCCTGTGCCGTGGCCCAGAGAACGAATGTCCTCCATGTGTGAGTATAGATGCGCCGTGTGGAGGGCCGTCGGGCCTGTAGCATGACCTCAATCACTTCGCGGGGGAACCCCTTGTCCGCTAGTCGAGCGCGTTCAATTTCCATGCAGTCAGTCGAAGCCATGCTGGATCTGGGTGTAGAATTGGGCCCTGCTGTAGCAGGTCCGGCCTCTGAGGCAGTGTCCATGGCTCCTGGGAAGCGAGTTGGACCAGGTCCGAGAACCATGGTCGTCGTGGCCAGTGGGGCGCCACAAACACCACCGTGGCCCCCTCCCGTCTGATCCTGGATAGTGTTGGCCCTATGAGGGCTGTGGGAGGAAAGGCGTACAGGAGTCCTTCCGGCCAAGGGTGAGATAGTGCATCGACTCCTTCTGCGATTGGGTCTTGGTATCGGGAAAGGAACCGCTCCACTTGGTGGTTCTTGGAGCTCGCCAGGAGGTCCATTACCGGAACTCCGAACCGTCTTGTGAGCTGGGCGAAGACCTCCTTGTTCAGCGCCCATTCGCCCGGATCCAGATCCTCTCTGCTCAGCCAGTCTGCTTGCAGGTTTGCCAGACCCTTTAGATGTTCCGCTTTTAAACTCCTGGTATGTTTCTCCGCCCAGTGAAGTAGATGCCTGGCTTCCTTGAAGAGGGACCTGGACCTGGTGCCCCCTTGTCAGTTGATGTGTGCCTTCATGGACATATTGTCTGTGCGTATCAGTACATGTTGATTCTGGATGTGTCGTTGGAACGCCTTCAGTGAGAGCGTGACTGCTCGGAGCTCCAGCCAGTTTATGCTGTGGGCGGCTTGAGCTGGGGACCATCTGCCTTGTGTGACTAGATCACCGCAGTGTGCCCCCCAGCCCCTCTTGCTTGCCTCTGTGGTTATCACCAGACGCTGAGGCCTGAGAAAGGTGACGGTCTTGGACAAATTTGTGGGATGTGTCCACCACTGCAGCTCCCCTCGGAGGTCGTCCGATATTGGTATCTGAATGTGCCGTTTTTTGGCCACGTCCTGCTGGAAGGGAAGCAGCCTTCATTGTAGGGGCCTGGCATGGAACCGAGCCCAGGGAATCAAGTCTATCGTTGATATCATCAAGCCTTGCAGTGCTGCCAGTTGCATGAGGTCCACTCGATCCTTGGATCTGGCCTCTGACACCAAGGTCCGGATCCTGATCTGCTTCTCTGGGAGGGAAACTGTGGCCTGAGTGGTGTTGAGCCGGGCTCCCAGATGCACCAAGTCCCTTGTTGGTGTCAGGTGGCTCTTCTCTTCGTAGATGATAAAGCCATGAGTGCACAGGAATTCCTTCGCTCTCTGGGTGTTGTATACTGCTGTCTGGTAGTCCCCCGCCCGGATCAGGACGTCGTCCAGATACGGGTACATGTGTATCCCCTGCAGCTGCAGGGCCGCCACCAGAGTCACCATGACCTTGGTGACTACTCTGGGGGCTGAAGAAAGGCCAAATGGTAAGGCCTTGTATTGGAAATGATGGTCCAGGAAACAGAAGCGCAGGAACTGCCGGGATGAGGGGTGGATAGGGATATGAAGGTACACCTCCTTGAGGTCCATGGAGGTCAAAAAGTCTCCCTGTTGTAGCACTTGCAAGATGCGACGTAGAGATTCCATTTGGAACTTCCTGTGAACCACCCAGCGGTTCAGACCTCTCAGGTTCAAGATTGCTCTCCAGTCCCCTGATTTCTTTGGAACAACAAACAGGATGGAGTAGACTCCCTTGAAGCGTTCTCCTGTGGGCACCTCCTCTATGGCGCCTATGTTTTGGAGATGCAGGATTGCTTCCTGCAGTTGTCGCCGTCGTTCTTTCTGTTTTGGGACTGGGGATGGATTGAAGGTGTGAGGTGGGGAGCCGCTGAATTCTATCCTGTAACCGTGGGAGATGATTGCCCGCACCCACCGGTCCGTAGTGGTCTGGCCCCAGACGTGGGCGAAGGCCTGGAGCCAACCCCCAATCTGGCCGTCATGCCTGCTTCTTTGTTGGGGCTCCTTTGTCGTTTCTATAGGCCGCTGCATTCTTAGGAGCGTTTCTTGCGCCATACTTGAAGTTTCTGAATGATCTGTGATCTCAGATGTCTCGTCCCCGGCCGGCATTGTAGTGGCCATGAAAGGAATGTGACGTCCTGGGCTTGTTGTCTCTCTCACAACGATAAGAGGATGATGGCATAGCCTTCTTCTTTTCCCTGGTTTCCACGAGCACTTTGTCCAGATTAGACTCCCCAAAGAGGAGCCTGCAGGAAAACTTTTCAGTGGCCAGGTTGCTTTTTGACAAGGTGTCTACTTTCCAATGTTTTAGCCAGATATTTCTGCGGATGATGATGTTGGCTGCTTGTGCCCTGGCGCAGAATTGGATGTTGTCTTGTGACGCGTCCGCTGCGAACTCAGCTGCGCGCATCATCTTCAAGAGGGCTCTCTTCAAAACCAGCGGGGAGGCCTCAGGATTCTGCAGTAGATTGTCGGCCCAAATAGCAGTGGCCCTGGTAAAATTTGACAGCGCTGCTGCTGATCGAATAGCCAGGGATATGGCCTCATGTGCCTTTTTCAGTGCCGTCTCATTCTTCCTATCCATGGCGTTCTTTAGGGCATTTTCCCCGTCCTTGGGCAGCACTGCCCCCGAGTGGAGTGCCACCACAGGGGCATCAATTATGGGTATCTTCAGGTCTTCCATTGTACTCTCAGGTAAGGAGTAAAGACGCTTTGCTATGGACAACAGGGAGGACCCCCCCCCCCAGGGTTGGCCCATTCCTCCCGAATGACATCATCAAAGTAGTCCGGGAAAGGGCAAAAGGTCTGGATCTTAACTGGCTTCTTAAACCCTCTGGGATCCAGTTTGGCGGAAGCCGAAGACCTTGGCGTTTCTGGCTCTTCCATTTGGTAATTAAGAGTAGAAATGACCTTTGACAAAAGCCTCTGAAAATGTTCCACCTGGAAGAGGCGAGAGGACGCCGGTTTCACGTCTGTCTCATCCCCCGACCACTCCCCCTCCTCCTTCTCTGCGTTGGTCACAGAAGTAATGGTGGAGGCTGTGTCTACCTGCTCTGAGCAGATGCTGCTCAAGCGTGCTCTTCCCAGGTTAGTACTGGGCTCTGGACGTAAGGGCATCTGGGAGCCAGCCTGGGTCTGCTAGTCGCCCGGAAAGGTCGAGGCCCCTTGGAAAATGGGAATTTCAGGGCTCCTGGGTCTTTTGGCAGGGGACCTTGAAGCCAAGGAGGATGGGGAGGAGGAGGAGTGATGGCACCCCCTGCGTTTAGGGCCTCTAGCGTGCTCCCTGCCCCTGTGCTCCTGGGATCCCAATTGAGGTGGGAAAAGAGCTGCCGCAGCTCCCCCCTGGCCCCCTAGGGACTGGGGCCAATGCGCGGCCGGCCAGGATCCCCCCAGGAAAGGCCAAATCCAGGGAGAGCCCGTTGGGAACCCCGGTGGAAAGGGGTAGCCAGGCACTGCGCCTCCTGAAAGATGAGACGCTTGTGGGACCTGTGGCTGCTGCAGCTGCGTGAGCTGTAGCTGTTGCAGCTGGAAGGGCTGTGGAGCCGGTGACTGCTGTGGTGGGGCAGGCTGCAGCTGTTGGAAGAGCTGGCTGGGTTGCGGCTGCTGAATGGGCAGCGGGAGCTCCAGAGGCCGCGGCGGTGCCAGGAGTGGCATTTCTAGCGGCCGTGGCTGAGCCTGAATGGGCGAGGGGAGGTAGAGCGGCTGGAGGGCTGGTGTCTGTCCGCTGGGTCCTAGTGCCCCTGCCTCTTCCCCGCAGCCCAAAGCCTGTCCCCGGCCCAGTTCCGGGACCATCCACAGGTCTGGTAAGGGCTGCGGTGCTGTTTCCCGGGGCTTAGGGCCCGCCGGAACCTCCCCCCCCGCCAGAATGGGCTCACCGGGAGGGCATGCCGGCCCGTGTTGTTTCCCGCGCTGGTCTTTCTTCGCTGCCCTCATTGCTCCGGCTGCCTTCGTTTTTCATTTCTTGGTGCTGGGAGGGGGGAGGGAACCCTTGGATTTAGGGGTGCCCAGGCCTCCTTCGCCGACCTTACTCCCTGTGTCGCCATCTTGGACCGCATGGGGGGGGGGGTAGGGGCCGGCCGGCACAATGCGATCGTCCAGCCCCACGCCCATGGAGCTTCCTGATTCCTGAAGCAGAGACCCGATCTCCAGCTGCTGTTGGTCCTGTGGCCCCACTCCCGAGTCCTCGGAAGGAATGGGCTGCAGCTCCACCGGTCCCGATGGTATGGTCATCTCCCTGCCCTCCAGGGCCCCTGGAAGTGGAAGAGGACATTCTTTCTTCATCCCAGTTTTAGCCATCAGCTTCACCTGGGAATCTGCTTGTCCTTTAATGTCTTCTTCTTGATCTGTTTACTTCAATAATTTTTTTTTTTTTGGTAGTCTGTAGTAGCTCTGGCTTGGATTAGGAGCACCAGACGTCCTACCGAGCGCAGGGCTACGCAGGAACTGGAGAGGTCAGCCTAGGCCACTCCAAACAGGAGCCATGCAACAAAAGAAATGTGCATAGCCTATCTGAGCGAGCAGAGGCGTGACCTAACCAGTTCCTGGATGACTTCCCCCCACTGAAGGAGAATGAGTGTTTATGTAAAAAGACATTATTTGAATCTAGTCTTACTGACTAGTGATTTAAATCGATTTGATTTAAATCAAATCCACACTGCTGCTGATGTTCTGAGCTGGTACTTGGAGTCAGTAATGGGCTGGATGAGGGTGAACACGCTGAAACGTAATCATGAAAAGACAGAGGTTCTCTGGGTTAGTAGAAAGGCAGACGTGGGACTTCAGATCTCTACTGTCTTGGAAGGGCTTAAATTTCCCTTGAAAACTCAGGTCCACAGCTTGAGAGTGCTGCTTGACACAGTGGTCACCTTGGAAAATCTGGTGGGTACTGTGGTTCAGAGTGCTTTTGCTCAGGTTCAGTTGGTGTGCCATCTGCACCCAACTGCTGGTTCAGTTAGATCTAGGCACAGTAAACCATACCTTAGTTACATCTAGACTAGTCTACGGAAATGTACGCTACTTTGGGGGCTACCCTTGAAGAATGTTCAGAAGCTGCAGTTTATGCAGGACACTGCGGCTAGACTGCTGGTTGGGGTCAGCTACTGGGAGCATGTGACCCTGATACTACTGCCATTACAGTGGCTACCGATTTACTTCTGAGCCCAATTCAAAGTTTAGTTTTTGTCTTTTAAAACCCTACATGGCTGGTGACTGGAGTATCTGAAGGACCATCTTCTCCTATATGTTCCTGCCTGGGAATTAAGATCACAGAGACAGGCCCTCCAGACTGTCCCACAAATCAAAGAAGTTTGTCTGGTGAGTACACAAGACAGCCCCTTTTTGGTGGCAGCTCCACAATTATGGAACAACCTCCCCAGGGAGGTGCACCTGGCCCCTTCACTTTCAGTCTTCAGACAATGTTACTTAGGACTGCATTTGATTAATTTTAGATTTCATTTATTGGCAATCCTAACTGAGATTTTAAATTGTGGTATTTTATGTGGTTTCTTAAAAAAATTATCATCGTTTTATTTACATTCTAAACCTCCCTTCAGTTCTGCAAGGTAGAAATATGGCTAATAAATGTTTTAAATAAATAAATCACTGATTGTGACTATTTTAATGTGCTTAGAATGTGATTTTATCTTGATGGATATCTGATCATTAGGAGTACTGTTTTAATGGGTATTTTATTTGCCATATTTATGTTCACTGATTGAGTGAAAACTTTTAAAAAAACCATACTTGTAATCTGCTTTGGGTCCTAGTAAGAAAGATGGACTACAAAAAGTAATAATAATAAATAATAAAGTTAAGTTTGTTTTTATGTTTTTCTAATAATTAAAGATTGTAAACTGCCTTCAACAGTGAAGACGGTATACAAATTTTAAATAAATACTAGATGTTTGGAGAAACTTTATTTCAAAACTCAAGATTCTACTTCATTATCTTAGTGACGTTCATATAAAGCTATATATTTCATGTTGGTTTCCACAAAAACTGACCATCTTCTCTTAAAGCCCAATATAAATACAAATAAAGAAACATCTTCATAGTGTTCAGGGTAGCTTGTAGATTTCCTGGGGAGTGTTATCCATTAATTTTTATATTTTTTAAAAAAAATCTCAAAACTAATTTTCTTTCTAACTGATGAAGGAAGTGTTGACTCTCAAAAGCTTATACCTGAGAAATTGTGTTGGTCTTTAAGACGCTACTGGACTCAGATCTTGTTTTTCTACTGCACACCAACATAGCTACCCACCAGAAACTAACTCTGGATAGATGGTACTGAACAGAGGCAGCTGAAGGTACAGAATTTTCAAAACAGCTCATGTGAGGTCCTGGAGGAGAGATTTAGGCTGCTGGGCAGGAAACTCAAGGCCAGAATCTCCAAGGTAGCCTTCTTAGAAGTGCTACCTGTTCCACGCGCAGGACCAGAGAGACAGGCACAGACCAGCAGTCTCAATGTGTGGATGAGGCGATGGTGTAGGGGGGAAGGGTTCACGTTTGTTGGCACTGGGATGTTTTTTCGAACAAGAGGGAGCTGTACAAAAGGGATGGTCTCCACTTGTCTCGAGAAGGAACCAGGCTACTGGCACTTAAAATCAAGAAGGTGGCCAAGCAGTTTTTAAACTGAATATTGGGGGAAAGCCAACAGGAGATTAAAAGTCTCCGGTTTGGGATGGCTCATCTCAGAGAGATGACGGGGTAGCTGTTGCTTTTCTAAAGGGAGGTGGATTGGAATTGTCCTCTGAGACTGTGGCTAGTGATATGGACTGCCTGACAGGGTCTCGAGGCAGCAAGAGGAAGGTTGCGGGCTTAACATGTATGGGAAATTATAGGTGTTTCTATACAAATACTAGAAGTGTACGAGGTAAAATCGGGGAGTTGGAGTGCTTGGTGTTGGGAGAAAAAAATAGACATTGTGGGTATATCAGAAACTTGGTGGGATGAGGAAAATCAGTGGGATATGGTGATTCCCGGATATATATTATATTGGAAAGGATAGGGGGGAAGGGTTGGAGGTGGGGTGGCTCTGTATGTCTGAGAGGGTATACAGTCCAGTAAGATTGAGAGAGGAAGAGAATTGGATTCACTTCTGGAAATGCTGTGGGTTGAAATAGTGGGCCCAAAAGGAAACTTAACAATGAGAGTTCGTTATCGCCCACCACATCAAAAGGTAGAGGAGGATTATAAAATGATAAATGAATTAAAGATAACGATTAGACCAAAAAAAATGTGTCATAATAGGTGATTTAACTACCCAGAGAATGATTAGGTCAATATGTGTTCCAGTCGGGAAAAAGAGACTGAGTTTCTAGACACTCTCAATGACTCTGCTATGGAGCACATGGTCATGGAACCTACCAGGGGAGAGGCAATCCTGGATTTGGTCCTAAGTAATGCCCAAGACCTGGTGAGAGATGTAAACATGATTGCACAGCTTGGGAACAGTGACCATAATGTTACTGAGTTCAACATTTGCATAAATAGGGAACTGGCCAAAAAGACTGACACAACCACTTTTAACTTTAAAAGGAGTAACTTCTCTGATATGAGGGGACATGTGAGGAGGAAACTGAAAGGAAAAGTAGAAAGGGTCAAAACCATTGGGGAAGCTTGGAAACTATTTAAAACAACAATCCTAGATGCTCAGAAAAAATATATACTGCAGGTTAGGAAAGGCACAAATAGGTATAGAAAAAAGCCTGCATGGTTAACAAACAAAGTAATGGAAACTGTAAAAGGTAGGAAGGATTCCTTTAAGTGGTGGAAAACTAGTCTCAGTGAGCTTGATAAAAGCGAACACAGGCTGTGGCAAATAAAATGCAAGTCTGTGATCAGGCAGGCAAAAAGAGAATATGAGGAGCATATTGCAAAAATCATAAAGACCAACAATAAAACTTTCTTCAAATACATTAGAAGCAGGAAACCAGCCAGGGAGGCAGTGGGGCCCTTGGATGAGTAGTGAAGGATGATAGGGAAATGGCTGAGAAGCTGAGTACATTTTTTTCCCCCTGTCTTCACTGTGGAGGATGAGAAGTGCTTGCCCACTCCAGAACCGCTGATTTCCGAAGGGGTGTTGAAAGACCTGAGTCAGACTGAGGTGACGAGAGAGGAGGTCCAACGACTGGTAGATAACTTAAAAACTGATAAATCATCAGGCCCGGATGACATACATTCGAGAGTTCTGAAAGAACTCGAATGTGAACTTGTGGATCTCCTGACAAAAATACGTAATCTTTCATTAAAATCTGCCTCCATTCCTGAGGACTGGAAGGTAGCTAATATCACTCCCAGAGGAGTGTCCCTTCATGTTCCCAGTCTGGAAAACATGACGAGATCCGGGAAATTACAGGCCAGTCAGTTTGACATCAATACTAGGTAAGTTAGTTGAAACTGTTATTAAGGAAAGAATTAGTAGGCACACTGATGAACAAAAACTATTGAGGCAGACTCAGCATGGGTTCTGTAAGCAAAGATCTTGTCTCACTAACCTGTTAGTGTTCTTTGAGGCAGTGAACAAACATATGGACAAGGGGGACCTAATAGATATTGTTTATCTTAACTTCCAGAAAGCTTTTGATGAAGTTCTTCATCAAAGGCTCCTAAACAAGCTCAAAAATCATGGGATAAAAGGACAAGTCCTTTTGTGGATCAAAAACTGGCTAATTAATAGGAAACAGAGAGTGAGTACAAATGGGCAATTTTCTCAGTGGGAGGTGGTAAGCAGTGGGGTACTGCAGGGATCAGTACTTGGTCTGATGCTTTTTAACTTGTTCATTAACGATTTGGAGTTGGGAGTAAGCAGTGAAGTGGCTAGATTTTCAGATGATACAAAGTTGTTCAAGGTGGTGAAAACCAGGGAGGATTGTGAGGCACTCCAAAGGGATCTGTGGAGGATGGGCGAATGGGCATCAACGTGACAAATTGGGTTCAATGCAGCCAAGTGCAAGGTGATGCACAATGGACCCAAAAATGCTAACTATAAATACACATTGATGGGGTCTGAACTGGCAGAGACTGAACAAGAGAGAGACTTTGGAGGCGTAGTAGATAACTCACTGAAAATGTCAAGACAGTGTGCGACTGCAATAAAAAAGGCCAATGCTATGCTGGGGATTATCAGGAAGGGTATCGAAAACAGATCGGCCAATATCATAATGCTCCTATATAAATCAATGGTGTGGCCTCATTTGGAATACTGTGTATAGTTCTGGTCACCACACCTTAAAAAGGATATTATAGCTTTGGAAAAAGTGCAGAAAAGTACAACTAGAATGATAAACGGGTTGGAGAACTTTCCCTATGAGGAAAGGTTGAGGCGCTTGGGGCTATTTAACTTGGAGAAACGATGGCTGAGGGGTGACATGATCGAGGTTTATAAGATAATGCATGGGATAGAGCAGGTAGAGAAAGAGGTACTTTTCTCCCTTTCTCACAATACATGAACTCGTGGGCACTCAATGAAATTGCTGAACAGTCGTATTAGAATGGATAAAAGGAAGTACTACTTCAACCAAAGAGTGATTAACACTTGGAATTCACTGCCACAGGAGGTGGTAGTGGCTGCAAGCATGGACAGCGTCAAGAGGGAATTAGATAAACATATGAAGCAGAGGTCCATCAGTGGCTATTAGCCACAAGGTATAGATAGGAACTCTGGGGCAAGTGAGGCTCTGTATTCTTGGTGCTTGGGGGAGTCAAAAGTGGGAGGGCTTCTAGTGTCCTGGCCCAACTGCTGGACCTCTTGATGGCACTTGGTATTTTTGGCCGCTGTGTGACAGTGTGTTGGACTGGATGGGCCATTGGCCTGATCCAACATTGGCTTCTCTTATGTTCTTACGTAGCTTATTCTTGGCAAATAGGTGATTCTTGAAACATCGGCTCATGGGTTAGTGAGTGCGACACACTTGATAATCATGTTTTCCAGACTGGGAACATGAGGGGACACTCAGGTGGTTGCTAGCCCAGGGAATACTCGTGTGCATCTTCAAGAAAAGTGTCTTGCTTAAAACCATACTACATTCTGGTGATAGAGCTCAGGTCTTTTCGTTCCATGCTTCCAGAGAAAGATGGTCTTTAGCAAAAGGAGGATTAACACTTATCTGGCCACCTAAGAGCAATTCTTATTCACCACAGGTGACTTGGTGAGTAGCTATTTGCAATCCTACCATAAAGCGACATTCTAGTAAGACATTTCAAACTAAGCTTGAAGAAGCACTTAATGTTATATTTTCCAGTGTGTGTGGGGGGAGGATCACGCATCTTTGAATTTATAAGATTCAACATGTTATGTGAAACAGCAAAATAATAATGACTAGAAATATCAAGATTCTTGAGTAGTTCAATAACTCTTTCATACTTCCTTGCACAGGAAGACTTAGAAAGCTTAACCACAACTCTACAGAGCCATAAAACTGTTCAGAAAAGAGTAATTTACTTTATTTGGTATAATGCAGCATCATATGAAAATTACTATTTCAGCCTACTGATCAGACAAATATGAAATATTCTGTGTTAAAATTATCATATTAAAATGGAGTGGCACGAGAGAAAACCTATACCACCACCTACCGCCATCAAAATCTCCCAGCAACTGCACTGTCATCTAAAGCTGAAACTACATCAGTGGACATTTCATGAGTTAAGACCAGTAAACTACATACTGAGGCACTGAAAAAACATTAGGTACAACTTACTGGTTTCATGACAGGCCACAGTTTTTTGTCATCTGCTAATTTCCCACCTCTCCTTATTTAAAGATAAAATGAAAAACAACACTCTTCAAATTGGGGGGGGGGGACTGAGGTTGTTCTGGCTTCGCCATGTCACAGAGGGGCCTCTCCTCAAACAAGCTTCTCTTGTGCACACTATGAACATTCTTTTTCAAGCCTGGCAGGGCTGCAGCTGAAAATAATTTATCTGTTCCCTCTGCAAGAGCACCACATATGCGATGGGAAGGGAAACATATCCATCATGAATAAACTTGAGCACAAAGACAAGCTGCGTGTCACAGGATACAAAAGGCCAGAGGTCACAACAGTAAGCTGGAGGCTTTCCACTGGGCTGTGGCTGCTAATGCTTGGCTGCTTCATTCCGTTTCTGTCATGCAAAACAGAAGCATTATGCATAACTATTGTGGAATAAACACTAAATTTGACAAAACTGTAATAAATTAGAACACTCAGAGCCCACAGCACAGCTAAGAGATACAAGAGCAGTTTTCACCATGTGTTCATTGGCATAGTTAATATCTCTTGCATATAAAGACCAATGGATATTTCTTTCTGAGGCATAGTTATGGGGTTTCTCAATTACTCATGCCACACAAATCCAAAATATCTATTATAATCTAAATTATTTCAATGAAACAAACATCTGTACATCACCTTTGTTATTCAAAAAAAGTGAACACCGAAGTGAACAAGGCATTATTTTAATATACTTGTTTAAGTTTTGAAGTTTATTTACTTCATTTATACCCTGCCTTTCTGTCGAATAGCAACCCAAAGCAACTTATATCATTCGCCTCTCTTCCATTTTATCCTCTCAACAACCCTGTGAAGTAGGTCAAGCTGAGTGTGTGTGACTGGCCCAAGGCCACCAAGAAAGCTTCCATGTTTACAGAAATTATTTCTTGTACAAGTAGTTTCCTAAATATGATATTATCAAATACATTTGCATGAAAACCACATATCCTCACACTTCAATATATTGGTAAATTTTAAACAACTGCCTCAAATTTGTGTGAATTTACAGCTCTGTCTCCAATACAGGGCTTCTGAACTTCTCCAAATAATAAAATTGGTCAACAGCAGAGATTTTAAAAAGACAGAAGACACAGGAACACTTCAGTTCATATTCCTTTCTGCCATGAAAGCCTACAAAAATCCATAAAGCCTTAGAATACTAAAATATACACTAATTCATTAGCACAGAAGACTTCACTCCCTCCTGCTAACAGAAGACTACAAGTTAACACATTCTTCTGCAACAGATGACTATATACAGCTTCAAGACCATGCCCATTTACAGGAAGTGTGTATTAACATTACATAACCCTATGAACAGCAACCTATGTCTCTTGATGTGTAACTGGTTGGGCAAGGTACAAGACTTTTTAGATACTATCTTAGGGCAAATTTGTGGGATATGCAGAGTACATAAAGACTCTTAACCATTCATAGGTCCACACACTCTGATAACAATTTAATTTTTTTTAATCCATTTCCTAATCCATGCAATGATACCTTTGGGCACCAACTTCTTTTATTAGCTAACCAAAGTCCCCCAAAACAGTGAACAAACTTTCAAATTTTCCAGAATTCTTTGTAAGGCTGGATTAAAAAAAAAAAAGAGTAGATGGGCTTGGGGAAGAGGAGTTTTCTCAGGCCATGAATTTAAGGCCTTTCTTTCAGCACCCTGCATAGAAAGCTTTGCAGAATTCAGTGGGCATACAGTGTACCCAGCATCAGGTTGCAACTTTGGCATACTGGGAACAGGCAAAAAATGGAAGCTATCGGCTGAAAATGTAACTGACAATTGATTGAAGTATTAAATTATGATGTACAAAACTAAGCCCTCAGCGATATGGTTGCCAGCTCTGGCTTGGGAAATTCCTGGAGATTTCAGGCAGGAGCCAGGGGAAGGCAGAATCTGGGGAGGAGAGGGAGCTCAGCAGAGATATGATTCCATAGAATCTGCCCTCCAAAGTTGCCATTTCCTCCAGGGAAACTGATATCTGTTGCCTGGAGATCTCCAGCTACCACATGGAGGTTGGCAACCCTAGTTAGTGAATGGATTAGTTCTGAAGGAGGAGGAGGAGATTGGATTTATACTGTGCCATTCACTTGGAGGCTTACAAACTCCTTTCCCTTCCCCTCCCCACAACAGACATCCTATGAGGTAGGTGAGGCTGAGAGAGCTCATTCGAGAACTGCTCTTTCAAGGACAGCTCTGAAAGAACCACGGCTTGCCCAAGGTCATCCAGCAGCTGCAAGTGGAGGAGTGGGGAATCAAACCCGGTTCTCCCAGATTAGAGTCCACACACTCAACCTCTACACCAAATCAGGCTATCACTAAAAGAGTATTATGCAACTGCTTTAACTAATAACTGTAACTAATAACTGTAACATGCCGAAAGGCCCCAGGTTCATTCCATGGCATCTCCAGTTAAAGGAATCAGGTAGGAGGTAATGTGAAAGATCTCACAGGCCTAAGACCCTGGGGAGCCACTGCCAGGCTGAATAGACAATACTGACTTTGGTGGACCAAGTGAAAGCAGATTCAGTGAAAGGCAGTTTCCTTTGTCCCCTTAAGAACTACATTTTCAGGATTTAAAGTACTAACATTTACCTAAAGCAGTAACATCTACATCCATGTATCAGTTGTACTGTACTTATGCTCAGAAGTTAAGTAGGCTTTCCCCCCCTTAAGGCCCATTATGGGAAAAGTTACAGCCACAAATACACACATAGTAGTAGGAATGGTGGGGATAGCCTTGACCTGGTCCAATTCCTTTATCAGTGTAACAATACTTATTTCATAAATGTAATCATCCATTACACTGCTCTCTCTAGTTGATGAAATCTAACTTGTAAAAGTGTTTCAACACTACTAAATGGATCAAAATCCAGAAGCAACTTCTGTTTGTCTATATTCTAAATAATTCTTCCAGAAGGAAGGGACAGATATTTACATGTTCTCAATTCATGGCTTGTCCAAACTCTGATAAATACAATATTTTTTTCAAAGAAACCAAATGAATAAGTTTTGGAGACCAAATAAACCTGTAAGTGAACAAGCAGTTGTGCTGTCTGCGGCTTTGTTGGTGAAGGGCTAAATCATGTTCAAATATCACTGCAGAAAAACATCTGTAATTACCAATCAAGCCAAGGAAACATATATCAAATCTGGCAAGATTTCTATATATCAGCAAGTTTATTGTTAGTAGGTCGCACTCCAGCCACATGCAGGTCCTTGGAAAGGAAACATTTGGTTCAGGGCCTACTATTTTTGCCTATAAAGCAACTGTATTATGATAAGCCTATATTCATGAACATCATGAGATATTTCACTGGGTAGTGTTTTATGAAGTACACTATAGCTCCTCTGCTGGCCAGGAATGATTCAATTTCTAAAATAAATTTTCACTGTCTTATCAAATTCCATACAAGTTATATGCAATGACAGTATTCTCTTTTCCAAAATACACACAGACACACATAAAACTTGAAAGGAACCAATAGAAACAATAAGCCACTAAAGCATACATGCCCCTGACATAACTCCATTGAAAACCTCTTTACAGCTCCAGCCTCCATGAAAAGCACTTTTTATCACCAATATCCTTTACTACTTTTAGTACCATCTGCAATTTGAAGCCTGTCACATTATACTCCACTACAGAAGCTAACGCAGGAAATGTGCAGGTAAAAGAAAAGGCCTGCCAAGGGTTAGATTCTTGGATTGAGCAACTGTTACTAGAAACATTTGCACCAACAACTTGCAGAGCATCACTTGGCACACAGGCTTCTTCAAAAGCCTGCCAATGATCAGGTATCTGCACTAAGAGATACACTGCCCTCTTAAATAAACTTCCAGTCCAGGCAGATAGAAAAGTTGGTATCATTAGATATAGATGGGACTCACTTCTGATATACATGTACCTAATTTCAAAATAAGATGTTGACTGATCAACCATCAGGAAGTTTTATCTGTGCCATCATAACCATTTAAATTTCATTACTACAGCATACACTATAATTGGCTCCTATATTTTAAATCCATCATCTCTCTCTAGCCATAAGAACTTTATTCTTCAAGCATTATCAGGGTCTGGTGTGAACAAATGTAACTAAAAGTGCTAGGGAAAAGTACAATAGTGATCATTATACACTGTTGGTCCCCAATAACCCAATACATTATTAGCGATGTGCATTCAGTTCGTCCGAACCGAATGCACCCCCGAAAATGTCCCATTCCGGCCCCTTTCAGGCTTCTGAGAGCCAGATTCTCTGATCTGAATCAGCTTATTGCCTTATTGCCACCAAAATTCGGAAGCGATTTGGCCCCAGTGTAGGCCATTGAAGTCAATGGAGAAAACATAGGGTATATTCTGGGGACTGGAGGAGAGGGGGTTTGAGGGACACTTTCCTACTGCCGAAACTGACAAGTGGGAGCCTTTCTGCCCTCCGCAACTGATTGTGCCCGATTTGGCCGAACTGAATCCGGCCAAATTATTTTTTTTTTTGCACACCCCTATACATTATAACTAGCACTGGCAAACCACCTCTGAACTTCTCTTGCCTCGAGAACCCTATGGGGTCACCATAAGTCAGTTGTGACTTGACTGCACTTTCCACCAGCACCAGTGAAAAGTGGACCTTCATGGACAAAGATATTACAAATCTGAGAACCAGATGTATAGTACAATAGTTAACAAAGTCATCTGAAACCTTACAAGCCGGACATGATAGGAATAACTATGAGAGAGAAGGAAACATCTCTAATTCTGTCCTATTGCATTGTTCATTAGTTGTTTTTAGTGATGGACACAAACTGGCTCCTGAACTAAAGTTTGTAACAAATTTTGGCTGGTTCATGGTTTGCGAAGTGAAGTTCGTGGCAGGTCAACCGGCACAAGCTTCCACAAACTTTCCAACTGTTCATAGTTGTTCATGAACAGATATCATTTCCAGACAGTCTGTTTCCATACCATCTAAATGTTTACCAAACTTCAAAACAATGCAGGATGATTTGGAGGGCATGTAAAGGAGCATCCAGGGGACGTCCACTGCGCCTTTGGTCTCTCTAGCTGGCAGAGGATCTGTTCTATACACTCCTGAACCTCCTGAACCTGCACTTATCAAAATGACCAGTGGTCATTTCCCCCAAAAGTACTATCCTGGGGGCACTTTTTTGGGGAGCTGTAACTCAGCCCCCGTAAATCCAATCTTCACCATACTTAGAAGGCAAGTAGAGGAGAGTTGGCTAGAGGTCCCTGACAAGTTTGGTGACTCTAGCATGCCAGGGAGGGGCCATTCTACTGGGTCCCAAACCTCACAAATTGAACCAGTTTGTTTGGTAGCTAAAAGTTCCTGGCGATTTATGGTTCATGAACTGGGCACACCACAAACCACAAACCAAACCACAGTTTCCTGGTTTGTGCCCATGCCTAGTTGTTTTATGCTATCTGACTGCAAAATTTTATACCCTGTAATCCGCCTTGACTCTCAGTGAGAAAGGTGGACTATAAAGTAAATGAAATTACATAAAATGACTACTCTTCCATGAACATGAGTAAACCACTTTAAAGCCTTCTAAGCTAAAGGCCACCACATCTTGCAGTAGAGTATTCTATAAATTAAATGCCACATTAAGAAATTCCTTTTGGCCACCTGAGCTTATCAATCAGTAATTTACTACAGTCATGGACCATCATGATCTAATAGTCAAGCAGCTTTATACTCCCTTAATCATATTTTCTAAATTAAAACATAAGGTCTTCCCTTTCTTTGTAGGTAAGCCCTACCAGCTATGCCTAAAGAAGACATAAAGGAGTTATGCTCTTAGTACGCTAACATTCAATTGTGGCAAGTAGAATGTGTTACCTTTGGGTAATGAATATACTCCCCTATCAAAATAGTAGAAGGAGTCATTATACCAGCCAATACTGATTGATTGCAATCTTAAGAACACTTTCCTAGGAGAAAACATCATTGAATAAAAGAGAAATATTTGTGAGCAGATCTGTTTAGGATTATTTCCAAAATTAACTATAACTAGATCAAACATCCATGCCTGTTTAGGCACTAATTTCCAACAGGTTACTTGGAACACTGCTGGAACCAGCTAAAATCAGAAGCTCCCTGAAAAGAACTATTTCATTAGCAGGCTACATGGCAGGATTAACTGCTAAAAAACAAAGCTAAACTAAAACACAAATTAGTACACAAGAATGAGAAAGTTCAAACCAACAGTTGAAAATAGTAACCAAGGAGCACTGGCACACCAACATCAAACTTTGGGAAATCATCTAATACTCAAATCTACCAGACCACCAAGGAATATTAGGGTTGCTACATTGTTTTCTCATTTAAGATTACATGATTTCTCATCTATAAAAGCCTATGCACTGAAAAGGCAGAACACTGCCCTCCCACTTGAGTCTCACTTGATTTCCACTGCACTACTAGGCTCAACTTGCCTAGTATTATCTTGTACCTCCCCCACATATAGTTTGCCCAGAAGGATGGAACCATAACATCCTGTAATGACAGTGAAAGGACAGTTACCCTCAATGCTTATCTAAACAGTAAGACATTACAGGCAAAAATGTCTGTTTTCTCCAGTAGAGGCAGGAAAGCATTCTAGAGCCTACAGGATATGATAAGAGTAGTATTCTCTTTGCTGGGTAAAAGTGCTACACCTTCTGGAAGAATTATTTATCTGTAACCTATTTAAAGTCAATATCAATAATATTTTAATTAAAAAGACTTTTTAAAAGATTTTTTTAAAGCAAATGTAGGCCCTAACTGTGATCTTTTTGCAAGGTTCTTGGTTCACCAAATCTCCCTCATTTGTTCCAACTTGGAGGCCAAGTTGAGAACACATCCTGTACTTGAGGTGTCAGGAGTGCCTGCTTGTCCTTCTGTTATGGATAGTTTCAGATTGATCTTGCCTATGGATGCTGACAAGGCCCTTAGGAGAAGGTGTCATGACCTCTACTGAGCTGGTGCTGGATGCTGACTCAGAAGCCTCAAAGGAGCAGCCAGAAACATTGTGTGAAGGAGAGCAGAGAATTCTGGCAGACCTCTGTAGGGTAAATGACCCTGGCCAATCTGTTCCAGAGGCTGCCTCTGAAGAGCCTGCAGTTGGGAGCTTCTCTAGAATGCGCCCCTGAGGATGCTGCAGTTAGAGATCCTCCACCTCAACTTCCCTCTTCTCCCTCAGACAAGGCTACCTGTTGAGAACATATGTTGCTCATTCTGAGACAGTCACATAGGCTGCCATCTATTTCTAAGTTCAATTCAAGGTGCTGGTTATAACTTTTAAAGCCCTTCACAACCTGGGACCTACATATTTGAAGAACCATGCCACTGCATATGTCCCTGTGCAACAACTATGGTCTTCAGGCAGCCATCTGTTGGCTATCCCATTTCCAAGGATGGCCTTTTTCCATCATGGCTCCTGCTCTTTTGAAAGGGCTCCCTAAAAAGGTGAGGCGAGGCCCTTCAGGAGGTGCTTCATGACCTGCTTATTTGCCTGGGCTTTTGAAGGGGTTTTAAGAGCAGGCATCTTTTAAGGGAGGCGGGGGGGAGAGATTCAGGGTTTGCTATTTTATTATCATTTTAACTGGAAGTGTTCTTTTAAAAATATTACTGTAAACCACCGTGAACCACGAGGAAAGCTGGGTATAAATGTTTTAATAAATAAAATACATATAATACTTTCAGATGGAAAATTGGCACTACTTGACTTCCGGTTTCGGCAACTCACAGTTTGTGTGCGCTCCATCGAGCTCTGATGTGGGCACCCCAAATCGCGGTGGACAGGAGGGGTCTCAGATGGGTCCACCCCCACCCTCCCGGAGCCCATGTAGGGGGCTCTCTGCCTGGGGTGCATGGGAATTCCTCTTCCAAGGTGACGGCCAAGGAATTGAGGCACTTCTTACCCTGAGAAGTTCCCCCGCCATGAGGTTGTTTTGGCGAACAGAGACGTTTGCCGGATGAAGCGGGCAAATGATCGGGCAAGCTAATGTCTTCTCTACAGACTTAAACTGAACTGTAAGTTAAGTGAAATCCCCCGTAAGCCACTTGAACCGCCAAAGTGAACTCTTAAACCTCCAAGTCAAAGGGGAGGGGAGGGGAGGAGTTGGGGATCCACCCCGCGCTTGATAACCAGCGGACCACAAGCAATAAAGAGAGGGGAAAGTGGCAATATTGACGAGAGAATTATAAACAATGCAAGAGGTGCAAGATACCTTAAAGAGCACATAATTTGATGAACTTTCAGATTCCTGAAAAGATCCTTATCTTGTATAAACAATGTTGGGTAGACGGGGGGAAATGGCACTGGAGAAAACACCTTCTCCAGGAACTACACACACAGCAACATCTACTCGGGCTCTGGAAGTAGCCACTGATTTTCCCAATATGTTGGTGGTAGCATTGCACCCTCTGCTGGACCAGATGTCTAGCATTAACAACAAACTGGACTGTTTCCAGAAGCAATTATAAGGAATTGACAAAAGGGCAGATGAAACCAACAAAACCATAAAACAAGTTGAAGCCAAGACATCAAGCACAAACTGGAGGCAGTGGGAAAAGAGTATATCTCTGATAAAGAGCAACTACTACAGCTTCAAATGGAGAAATCAATGTATGTTCTACGCTTCCAGAGTATCCCAGAACAAAAAGGGGAGAATTTAAAAGAATTATTAAGCAAAGCACTGGCACCAGTGATGACCTTAAAGCGGATGCACTGCAAAATGAGATGGACCTGGCGTATCGAACTTATCCAGATTTTATTAAGAAAAATAAACTACCTGGCAAAATTTTTGTTAAATTCGCCGAAAGATTAATCAGAGATGCAGTCTTGAAAGCAACAACTGGGAACCCTGAAAGTTAAAGGACAAGAAGCAAGACTCTCAAAAGACATTCCATTTGAGATACGGAAACGGAGACGACAATATAAAGAACTAACTTCTTTCCTGCACAAGAATTTCATTCCCTTCAGATGGATATTTCCAGAAGGACTTATATTCAATCAGAATGATAAAAAGATAAAGACTGACTCTGAGCAGAAAGCACTTTTGGAACAACAACAAAAACTGATAAAAGACAAAGGAAAAGCAGAGGAAAAATTGCATGAAGAGGATAAAAGCGATCATGAGACTGATTATAGTTCAAGCAACCCTGGTAGCTCCTCAGAAGGCTCTGAATCTGAAAAAGGAGCAGCAGCTCCCAAACTGTTTAAACTGAAATACAAGAAAATGATAAGGTAATCACTTTTGTAACAGAAGTATGAGAATTCATCCTTTGCTTTAAAAATTAGAGTATAAGGAATCCAATCAGAAGGGCTTAAGTTACCTTTATATAAAGAAATAGAGGATATAGCAGTATAATTTTACTTTTTTCATTGTTATATAGTAAGAAGACATATGAGAATGACTATACGTATTATGATCTTTGCCTTAAGCTTGTAGTTTTATATCTTAGTGGGTTTTTTGGGCTTTTTTTTTAGTAACCTCCTGTATTCCCCTTTCTATATGTAGTTTATGTAGTATAAAATAAAAATATAAAAGGAGAATTGGCCCTACTTAGTGCTGTTAAACTTTCAACACCAAAATGCTATAAGAACTTTCCCTGAGGGTAAATGGTTTCACCATGTGTGGAATATTGCTTAATTATCAAAGGGCCAAAAGAAACAAATTTTCAGTGTTCCATTTATTGTCCATTGGGCACTTTTTAAAAGAGATTTCGATTAATAAGGTAAAAGAGAACATGTATCCTTATGTATTTTAAGCCTCTTAGTTTCTTTTTGTAGTTGGGAATATGGAATATGTTATTTATGGTGTGCTATACCTTTTGTTTGTATTTTCTGTTATATTTTGAAAATCAAACAAGTTCTTTGTTTTTATTTTATCGATTTGTATACAAACAGCTGTGCACAAAAAGCCAAGTTTTCCTGCATTCCTTTCCATTTCTCCCCTTCTGATCCCCAGGAAGATCAGTCCCATGGTTGTGGGGGCTAGACTAAGGAAGGACAAAGGTATGAAAACACTCTTTATCTTTCAGAAAAGCAGTTCCAGCTGCTTAGGGGACAAAGTGGCATCAGCCCCTCATTCCTCCTGAGTCCAGCCCACATAGTTAATTTTTATTTTATTGATTTATTTAGAATATTTATGTGCCACTGCTTCAGAGTCCTACCTCTATGTGTGGGTACCACATCCTTAGGGGTCAGAGAAGGGGATGCAGAAAGGGAGAGTAATGTGGGGAAAACTGCACCTTCCATGCAGAGATGGTCAGATGAAAACCACAGCTACTGACTTGAAGGACCAATCAGTGCTGTCCACACACAGTTCAAACTCCAGTTAAGAAAGCAGAGAACTGTTGGTGGTTTAATCAGTGACACTCTCCTCAGGAACCATCAAACAATCTCTTCCTGCTAAAGTAGCAGGAGGTTCTAAAGAGGCCTTGTGTGGAACCTTTTCCACCTCTTTCTGGCATGACAACACCATGCTTACTAGTTTTACTAGAATAATGAGGTCCATCCTGACACAGATTTTCTGGTTAAGGCCAAAACTTTGCTACCTTCCTGTCAAACCTATTTTATTACATAACATGATGCATATAATTTAGAGCTTCATATATGAAACTATACTACATACTTACAGAATTTAAAGTATAAATGCTTTTGTTTTCTATGAGCAAAACTGCAAAAACATCCAATATATGAGCGAGAGTAGCAAACTGCTCCACCCTATGCTACCTTTAGCACATCTGTCAATCTTTGCCATCTAGCAGACAGGAAAATCAAAAATTAAATTTACTAATGAACAAGGAAAAAAAAGACAGAAATTGTCTCAAAAGGCACAATGGGGCTGCCAGCATAGCTGAATAAAGTTAAATTTCGATAGTACATTATTGAAAGTTTTCTATGTTACAAATGTATTACATTTCCAGAGGATAGCTGTGTTGGTTTGCAGCAGAACAGATAGATTTGAGTCCAACAGCACCATAGAGACCAACAAGATTTTCAGTCAGATTCAAGTCCAGCAGCACCTCAGAGGCTAGCAAGATTTTCGAGACATAAGCTTCCGAGATTCAAACTCCCTATCTCAAAAGCTTATACCATGAAAATCTTGCTGGTCTCTAAGATGCTACTGGACTCAAAATTTCCTAATGTCTATTCAAAAAATTGAAAAAAGGTTGTCAATGTAAGATCTCTTCCAGATTTTTCTGTTGTTTGTTTTTACTAGGCCCTCCTTATGGGGCATTCTTTGTGGGTTATAGCTAGGACTGCCAGACCCTCGGGCTGGGTGCCCCTTGCCCCTCTGATCAGTGGGGCCTTTAAATCTTGCAGGAGATAAGGGAGAAGGAGTGGCCGATGGCAATTATTCTTGGGGGCAGGGCTTGGAGCGGGATGTCCCTGTGACATCATTGTGTTGTGAAAGCCCCACCCCCTCTGGGAACGCCCACCAAAGTCCCCTGCTGGGGACAAAATCAGACCTGGCAACCCTAGTTATAAAACTTCTTTTTCTCCTACTCCTCTGGCCCACAGGTAGGGTTGGGCAATAAGGAAAGTTAGAATGGGAAATGGAACCATACACTGATTAAGGAAAGCCAAGGAACTTACCAGTACTCCTGATTCTCCAGTGGAAAACCCTTTCATCTGAAACAGGACAGCCACTACGAAGCCCCCCCTTCCTGAAAAGCTTGGTGAGCACCAATGAAAGCAGTTAACTCCCCCAAAATGATAAAAAACCCAAAACAATTAAGCACCTGTTGCTTTAAGAAACAAATGTGCCTAGTGGCTGCTGCTAGGCAAGCACAACAGTATTCAAGCTTTGGTTTCTGTTCAGGAAAAGGGGGATGGGTTGGGGCTCTTTCCAGGGCTGTTGTAGGCTTTGAGGGAGGATTCACCGGAGCCAGGCCTGGTATCAGCCACTGGACGATACTTGCTACTGTTCAACAGCAGCCACCCATGAAAGCCAGTGTGGTACAGTCATCAGAATTTTGAACTAGGATCTGGGAGACCCAGCTTCAAATTCCCACTCTGAGAGAAGTTCACTGGGTGACCTTGGGCCAGCTACACATTCTCAGCCTAAGGGTTGTTGTAAGGGTAACATGGAGAGAAGAATGATAAAAGCTGCTTTGGGTCCTCACTGTGGGGGAAAAGAGGGTTATAAGTAAATAAATAATAAATATAGCTGAAGATGGGGAGTAGATAGAAGGTTGATTGGTGGGTGGGAAGGAGAGAAGCAAGCATGGAAAGGTGAGAATATGGGGGCTGCCTGGAGGAGGAAATGAAGGAAGTGTAGGGAAGAGTTCAAAGTTCTCAATGCTACAGAATTTTTCGTACCTAAATACACTGATAGTCCTACTTATTGTGATTATATGAGAGTATTCTTGTCCAAATAATAGTTTCTTTGGTCTACTGCAGAATTTCTTTTCTCCTTTCAAATATTATCTTTCCTACCTCTCACATGGCAGAATTAAGATATTTTATTCTTTTTTGAAATTGGATTTATATCCCAACCTCCCTGCATAGCAGGTTCAAGGTGGGTTCCATCGGACATAATAAACAGTATACAGCATACAAAGAATTAAAACAGTTAAAACACCAATAAAATACAACAACATGTGCTCTGGTAGTACAGAGTACAACGGTTTGTAACTCCTTCTCAAGTACTGGGTATCAATGCTCCCTCTAAGCTGTGTGAGCAAAAATTCTACTATGTGAGCTACTGGTATTAAACTTGTGAGCATGAGATTTGGCTGCTGCATAAATTAGTCTGTTTTGGAGCCATCCTTCCTGAGTGAAGACAAAAATTCTGTGAGCTGGAGGCTAAAAACCTGTGAGCTAGCTCACGCTAACTCAGCTAAGAGGGAACACTGCTGGGTATACTTGCATTTTTTCTTACAGTAAATAGATATTTATACCTTTGGATTCCATAAATATGCCAAATAATACAGTTTTATATGCTAAATTATAAAGGATGCCATATGGTGGCAATATGGTGTTAATCAGTAGACATAGTTAAGCTTTGAGAGAAAATTATTGTATTCTCTAAATTTCCCCTTTTTCTAAAAAAAAATTTTTTTCCATGGCTCCAAACATTCTAGAAAGTTTACATCTCTAGAGGTATCAAGTACCTTTTTTAATTAAATCAGACAAAAATGTTACTGAACTGCAGTCTTAAAATATTAAAACACAAAGACAGACAATGCAGGTTGCATAGAAGAATGCCAGCCAGCTGTAATGCAGCAGGGATATCTGCTTTTATCTGGTATATCAAAAATCTGAAAATACATGGATGCAAATGCAACGGTAATGTTAATTCTTTCAAATTCAATTATCATGTCCTCCCAGATTTTTTGCCATGTTAAAGATTAAACTTTCACTACCCAAAAAATGATTCTGATTTTTAAGAAGACATCTCCAGGGGTAGGTGAGGGAGCTCTATATAATTTCAACACAGAGCTCTATATCATTTCAACACAGATAACGGGGGAGTACCATATGAGATTAATAAGAGGAACTCATACAAATGGGGTGAGATCCGGGGGTCAATTTAGAACGAAAAGAATATAAAGAGCTTATATATGTACATTTGTGTCAAAATTTGGTGAATATAGTGAACATATGGACTTATTTATACCTCTACTTTTCTCCAAACAGGGACCCAACATTGTTATTCTCTCCTCAATTCTATCCTTACCACTGTGTGAGGTTAAATTGTGTCAATCACAAACTCTCAGCCTAAGGTCACTCAATGATATATACAGAGGGTGGTTAAGATTAATAGCCATTTTAGAAACCAACTTTAATACAAAGAACATGCTATGCATGACAGCCCTTGTCCATCGCAAAAAGCAAATTCTATATATTTTTTGTTTCCACATTTTCCGAGTGCTTGGACTTTTGCACTTTGATGGTGCTCTAAATATTTACGTGCTGTAACATACATAAAGCACAGATCAATGGGCAGTAACACTTTATATTAGATCACATACATCATTAAATTCAACTAATAATGACCACATGTTGTGTCAAATTAGATCAAAATGGTTATGGGACAAAATACTTGGCAGGTGGCTTCCAACTTCTGTGGTACAACATTTCACAGTTGCCATTTTGTTCTTTTCTGTAAATCCATATTAGGCAGGAACCCCGGATACTCCTATGTTGACCCTGTTTTACAACACTGCAAAAGACTTTTTTATTAATAGGTTGAATCTACACTGGTGGTGAGAACTGGAGCTGCTATTACTACTTTACAGGTAGAGTAAAAAAAACTATGGTTCCAGGCCATCTGGGTCATCTTATGTTTCGATTCATAGTCACCAATCAGGTTCTCTTAATTCTCAAAGACTTAAATGGAAGCCAGCCAGCCAACTAAATAAATGTGAAGAAAGCACAGAAATTAATGCCTTTGCCAAGAAATGAAGATTGCTCTGTTTGGTACATTTCTAGTGGCAGAAAGGTTTGGTATGCTTTTAAAAAAACATGGCTAATAACAGTGAGGGAATAGTACTAACTTCGTAATTTAGGAACCATATTAAAAATAGCCTTCAAGGTATACATTAAAAACTGAAGGGATTCTTTTAAGTAAGTCAGCAGAGTAAGTATTGAGAGACTGAGTCCATGTGTGTTTAAAATATAAATGTCTACTATCAACCTAACATGGGAAAAGGTACACAGGATATGAAAATAAGAAAGAGCTAAAATGGCTACATCCTTACAGCTAGAGAGAAGAGAGGAATGGCTTCTCCTTCTTCAACAAGAACAAAGCACAGGAAGGAGAACCCCAATATGCTAAATACCTGATACACTGATTTTCAATCAGAGAGCTAAGGTTCTTACAAAATTTGGAATTGACTTTTCTGATACTTTTGCACCTGTTGTAAGCTACACATCCTTCAGGACACTTCTAAGCATAGCAGCCTCAAGAGACATGCATGTTGAACATTTGGACATCAAGACAGTTTTTCTCAATGGAAACCTGACTGAAGAGATCTACATGGAACAACCAGAAGGATTTCCAGTGGAAGGACAAGAAGGCCTAGTGTGCAAACTCAACAAAAGTGTTTATGGATTAAAACAAGCAGCAAAATCATGGAATGACAAAATGACTGAGCTGTTACAAAAACAGAACTTTCAACAAGGAACAGCAGAACCTTGCTTGTTTCTCAAGACTTAAAAATGGACAATATCAATACATACTCATTTACATTGACGACTTGGTTATTTGTTGTCAAGACCAAGGAGATGTACAAGAAATAGTAGATGAACTGAACAAAGAAGTCGAAGTGAAACAATTAGGAACCATAAAGTACTACCTGGGAATACAAATTGAAAGAACTGAGGATGGAAGTTTTCTTTTGAGCCAAAAACAAAAGATCATGGATTTTATTGAATCTGTGGGAATGAAACATTCCAAACCAGTAAGCATTCCACTTGAAAAGGACTATCTAAACCATACAGATGGAGAACTACTTAAAGACAACCATGAGTACAGATCCACAATTGGAAAGCTCCTATACTTGAGCACAATCTGCAGACCAGATATAACTTCAGCAGTTGGACTCTTATGCAGAAAGACCAGCTCACCAAATATCCATGACTGGAAAGCTATAAAGAGACTAGCAAGATATCTAAAAGGAACTTTGGACTACAAACTTAAAATCTCAGCCTGTGATGACCCAAGACTGACTGGATTCATGGATGCCAACTGGGATAAAAATACACCTGATGGCAAATCTACAAGTGGGTACTTGTTCTTTTATGGAAACAGTTTGATTGAATGGACTAGTTAAAAACAATCTGTTGTAGCTATTTCTACTGCAGAAGCAGAATGTGTATCAGCACAAAGCGCCAGTTATGAACTATACTGGATTATTCATCTACTGAAGGACTTTGGAATAGATGAACCATAACCAATAATACTGTTTGAAGACAATCAAGCTTGTATTGCTATCTGCAAAGGTGAGGGCACCAAATCTAAGAATAAGACCATCACTGTCCATTTTAAGTACGTGAAACACCTGCAAGACCAAGGACTAATTGAACTCCAATCCTGTCCTACTGAGGAGATGATTGCAGACATTCTCACCAAACCACTCAACAAGGGGAAGTTCAAGACTCTGCGTGAAAGACTGAACTTGCATGACTTCAGTGTTATAACTTGAGAAGGGGTGTTGGATATAAGAAGTTTAAAACACTTCAGTATTTACAGGGTTAATGTTGTTAGTACTGGGAAACAGGAAGTCACATGTTTGTTTGTAACCAATCTATTTACTCAATAGAATGCCCAGGAATTTTGTAAGAACCTTAGCTCTCTGATTGGAAATCAGTGTATCAGGTATTTAGCATATTGGGGTTCTCCTTCCTGTGCTTTGTTCTTGTTGAAGAAGGAGAAGCCATTCCTCTCTTCTCTCTAGCTGTAAGGATGTAGCCATTTTAGCTCTTTCTTATTTTCATATCCTGTGTACCTTTTCCCATGTTAGGTTGATAGTAATCATTTATATTTTAAACACACATGGACTCAGTCTCTCAATACTTACTCTGCTGACTTATTTAAAAAGGAATCCCTTCAAAAATGTAACAGACAGCAGTCTTTACTTTCTTTCTTTAAAAAGACCTGGGATGCTGCATGAGTCTCCAGGAGACAGAACACTGTAGCAACCACAGAGAAGGCCCTGCTCTTAATGAATGCTGATCTAGCATCCAGACGAGCATCTGTTTTTGACGGGATTCTAGTTTAGCTGGCCCACTACTAGCCTTTCCAATATCCCATCTAAAACAAGCTATACATCATTTTATTATTAACTAGGAATAAGGCCCATTGTGGAAATAAATACAACAAGCTCTAGAAAGAGGCTCTGGGAGAGTGTCCTGGCCTTGGGCACTCAATGTCAAGTTGCTGTGGTGACCTCAGCAGGGTATAATGACACCGAGTCCACCATTTTCTCCAGAGGAACTGATCTCTGCTACCTGAAGAACAGTTGTAATTCTGAGTGATCTCCAGCCCCCACCTAAAGATTGGCAACAATGGTTCCCCATGAGGGAATGGCTGGTTTGGAGGCTGGAGCCTATGGCATTGTACCTGTCTGAGGTCCCACCCCTCCTCAAACCCCACCCTCTGCAGGCTCCTCCCCTCAGATCTCCAGGAATTTTCCCACCTGGAATTGGCAGCCCTATCTCCTTCCCAGCCAACTGTCAAAAACAGGTTGCTTACCTGTAACTGATGATCTTCGAGTGGTCGTCTGTGCAGTACCACACATGGGTTGGGCGCCTGCGCACGACCTCGTTCGGAGAAACTTCTAGAGCTTTACCTCAGAAGAGCTTTTGGCGGGCTCTCCTCCCGCCCTGGGGGAGGAGACATGCACTGCGCATGCCCAGAGCGGGAGAGAGAGCCGCCTCCCACTCAGTTCCTTCGACCGCCACTGTCAAGGCCAAAGAATCCAAAGAAGGAAATCTGGAGATGCCAGCAGCGGGGAAGGCTGGGTGGGATTGTGGTACTGCGCAGATGACCACTCGAAGATCATCAGTTACAGGTAAGCAACCTGTTTATCTTCGTCGTGGTCTCTGTGCAGTCCCACACATGGGTGATTACAAGAGCTAAACCAGTTGGAGGAGGGAGCTGGCAGCTGCAAAGGACACAAAAATAATGGTTAAAATACAGCATCACCATCAAAACAAATCACCCACGGGTCCTACCTGAGGGTCCGGCAGGGTCAAGCGAAGAGAGATCGCAGTACCGTCTGACCAAAGGCAGCATCCCGCCGAGCTTGGACGTCGAGTGCGTAGTGGGTCACGAAGGTCGATGCCGAGGACCACGTAGCAGCCGCACAGACGTCTTCCAACGGGACACCGGCCAGGAAAGCGGTGGACGTCGACACCGCCCGTGTGGAATGGGCAGTGAGACAGGTAGGAACGGGTTGACGCGCCAGCTCATAGCAAAGGGCTATGGTGGAAGTCACCCACTTAGAGAGACGTTAAGAAGAAGAAATGGGTTCCCCCGCGTGAGGGGGGCCATAAGCCAGGAACAGCCGAGGAGATTTACGTATGGGCTGCGTCCTGTGTAGATAGAAAGAGAGCGCTCTGCGCACATCTAGACAGTGCAGGGCTCTCTGAGAGGCATCAATCGGGTTCGGGGAAAAAGTAGGCAGAACAGACGACTGAGAGAGGTGAAAAGCAGAGATGACTTTAGGGAGGAAGGAAGGATCTGTTCTAAGGACCACCTTCTCCCTATGAAAAACGGTATAGGGGGGATCGGCCCTGAAGGCAGCTAGCTCCCCTACTCTGCGTGCAGTGGTAATGGCTACGAGAAAAGCCGTCTTCCAGGACACTAACCTGAGGTCGGCGGTAGCCATCGGCTCGAACGGTTTAGCCATGAGTTGAGAAAGGACTAGAGACAAGCTCCAGGAAGGCACCAACGGTTTCCTAGGCGGGCACATGCGAAGAAGACCCTTGAGGAACGTCTTGGTGAGACGGTGGGAGAACACTGACGAGCCCTGTATGAGGGGGTGGTAGGCGGAGATCGCCGCCAAATGAACCCTCAAGGACGAGTATGCCAGGCCCGCATCCTTCAAATGCACAATGTAGGCGAAGATCTCACGGAGAGATGATTGAATCGGATCGAAGGAGTGATCAGTAGCATAGGATTGGAATCTGTTCCACTTGAACTGATAGGAATGTCGAGTAGAAGGCTTCCTAGCATTCAGGAGGATTTCAGAGACCTGAGGCAGGAAGTCTAGGGCTGGATCTTCCAGGCCGTTAATTTGAAAAATCCCGGATTGGGATGGATGATTCTCCCTCGGGCCCGAGAGAGGAGATCTGGGACGACAGGGAGGGGACGGAAGGATCGACAGGAGAGTTGAAGCAGGTGCGGGAACCAGACCTGGCGTGGCCACCACGGAGTGATCAGAATGCAGGAGGTGCGGTCTGCACGAATTTTCTGCACGACCCGAGAGATGAGAGGGAACGGAGGAAACAGATAAAACAGGGTTCCGTTCCATTTGTGGAGAAAGGCAACCCCGAGCGACCGAGCAGACGGGGGACCCCTGCTGAAAAACAGGCGACATCGAGCATTGTCGACGGATGCGAAGCCATCGACAGATGGGTGACCGAACTCTCAAAACAGAGGTCGAAGATACCGGAGGGGAATGGACCATTCGTTGTCCGATGAGGCAGAACGACTCAACCGGTCCGCATCGACATTCTGTTCCCCGGGAATATGGATCACCGAGAGCGTGATGGAGTGATGGAGGCACCAGGACCAGAGGTCTATCGCCAGGGTGCAGAGACGAACAGAGGCAGTGCCGCCCTGTTTGTTGACATAATAAACAGCCGTGGTGCTGTCGGAAGCCACTTGGACGACACGGCCTCGGAGGGTCGGAAGAAAGGACCGTAGGGCCAGGTAGATCGCTTGCAACTCCAGGTAATTCATGTGGCGAGTTGCATCTCGAGCAGACCAAGCCCCTTGAACAGTAAGCGTTCCGCTCCGAGCTCCCCAACCCGAGAGGGAAGCGTCTGTGGTCAACAGCAAGTCGGGAGGAGGACGAAAGGGCATCCCGGAAAGGAGGTGGATAGGTTGAGCCCACCACTCGAGGGAGGCGAGGACGGTTTGTGGAATCGACAGAACCGCGTGCCAAGGCCTCCGGAGGGGATCGAAGGATCGTAGGAGCCAGAGCTGAAGTGGCCGCATCTTCAGCCGAGCGTTGCGGACAACGAACACCGTGGAGGCGAATTGACCGAGGAGCCTCATGACAGAACAGGCGGATTGTTGGGGACACGTCTGAAAGGCGGACACCATCGCCGAAATGTCGGAAGCCCTGGACTCCGGAAGGAAGCCGCTTCGAGGTTGGTGTCGAGTCGAGCCCCGAGGAATCGAAGGATTTGGAGGGGCTGAAGGGAGGACTTGGCGTGGGTGATGCAAAGCCCGAGAGCACGGGGAAGGGAGAGTGTCTCCCGAGTGTCGTGGAGCAACTGAGTTGGCATTGGAGCTACGAGAAGCCAGTCGTCAATGTAGGATGAAGAGTGACTCCCCGTCGGTGGAGTTCGGCTACCACCACAGCCATCAGCTTGGTGAACACCCGTGGAGCTGTAGAAAGGCCGAAGGGAAGCACCCTGTACTGGTAGTGGGCATCTCCAACGGCGAACCGGAGAAACCGCCCATGTTGGGGACGGATCGTGACATGGAAGTATGCGTCTTGAAGATCGACAGACGCGAGCCACGCTGCCCGTGGAATGAGAGGGAGGATGGACTGCAGAGTGACCATTCTGAATTTCTGATACCGAATGTAACGGTTGAGATCTCGAAGGTCCATAATTGGTCTGAAGCCGCCGTCTCTCTTGGGGACCAGGAAATACTTCGAGTAGAAGCCGAGAGTTCGTTGCACCTCCGGGACAACCTCGATGGCCCCCTTGGCAAGGAGAGCAGAAACCTCGAGATCGAGGAGGGGGTCTGGAGGCGTGACGACAAAGTGTGGGAGGGTCAGAGGCGAAACGAACTCTATGGCGTACCCGACGGAAGGAGTGAACGATGTTGGAGAGAGACGGTAGGGACAGTCAAACAGACTGCTTAGGCTGCGGCGGCTTTTTGGTAGGTTGGGAACGGTGTTTGGAAGGAGGACGGGAGTCGTACGGGTTTCTCCTCCATTGGGAGTGAGGTGCGAGAGATAGGTATCGCCTGGAGCCGGAAGGTTTCCAGGAACGGTTCCTGGGACGGTAAGGTGCAGCCGAGACTCAAAGGTTTCGGGCCTGCTTACGACTCTCATCGACAGCCTTCAACACTTCGTCGGTGGTGGAGTGGAAAAGGCCGTTTCCCTCAAAGGGGAGGTCTTCTACACGGAACTTGACGTCCGGTTGTAGAGAGGTGCCCCACAGCCAGGCACGACACCGGAGAGCGACAGAAGACACCAGGAGTTTAGAGGAGCAATTGACTGCATGACGAACGGAATTGATTTGTTACTTTGATATGGCACAAACCTCAGACAAGGCAGCCGAGAGAGTGGGACGGTGCTCTTCCGGACCAAACTCCAGGACAGGGCGAATTGCATTGGCCACATTGAATGCGTAAGCAGATAAATAAGGCAGATAAGTATCAACCCGGAGATTCATGGAGGCCAGAGAGTACATCTTCTTGGCCAGAAGATCCAGTTTACGACCCTCAAGGTCATGGGGCGTGGACTGGCGAGCAGGCGGCCTCGATTTCGAAGAAGAGTGAACCGCCATGGAGTTCGGTGGTGGCTGAGAAAGGAGGAATTTGCCAGGAGCATCCTGGATCCTGTACAACCCATCATAACGCCTCGAAACCGGAGGGATCGAAGCCGGGTGTTCCCATGACCCTTTCAACATAGAAAGGTGGACAGGCAGCAAAGGCAAGACGGGAGACGGAGGAAGATCAGCCTGGACCAATCGGTGAACGACGTTGGTCACTGCTGGGGACTCCGTAAAGCCCTGAACTTGGAGGGCAGTCGCCATCCTGGTAACGAGCTCCAAAAACACCTTAGGGCCCTCCGTAGGTGAAATCGACCCCGAGCGTCGAGGCTCGTCCTCGATCCGAGAGACCTCGGAATCGAACTCCGCCGAATCCGACCTGTCCGAGATCGACATAAGAGAGGAGGATCGGGGTTGGACAAGGTCGACGACCGGATAGTCGACGGCAGGACGGTGTCGAGGTTCCATTGGGGAAGTCCTCGGGGCGTCCCGATTTCTGGGAAGGTCAGAAGGCTGTTCCCGGGAGACAGAATAAGCCGAGGCCACAGATGCCGAGCGCCGAGGGCGGTCAGGGGCGTGGGCCTGATCTCCACGTTCCGAATGCCGGATTCGGTCATAGCGGTGTCTCTCCGGTGTCGGAGACCTCGAATAATAGTAGGCCGCATCCGGACGCTCCCGACGGTCTTCGCAGGACCAGCATTGGTGGTCAGAGGCGGAATCGGACGACGACGGGGATTGCCTACGGATCAGGCATCGACGCCCATATCGGGATCGGGACCGCACATGGTGGTGCACAACCAGACCCTCGTCCAAAGTGTGGATCGGGGTAGTGGAGTGCCTCCGTGGAGACCGGGAGCCTGTTCGCGGAGACAGGTGCGGAGGCAATCTGGTCAACTGGCCCAACGGTATCGTCTCCGTAGGTGACGAGTGGGAGTGCTGCGGAGTCTGTTGTCGAGCCGCAGACTCAAGGGATGTAGAGGCGAGGGCCGGCATCGACGTCGACAACCCAGTCACGACGATGGGGTCCACTGTCGAAACCGAAGCAGAGGGCGTGGCCTTCGACTTCGAAGGGGTCTTATCTTCAGCCCGCTTAGGTTTCTGTTTCGGTGCCTTCGAGGAGGTGTCCGATGTCTTGGCTACCGAGACCTGGGAAGCGCCTGAAAACATTGTGGGACGCAAAGCCGATTCAACAAGAAGAGCTTTGAGCCTAGCCTCCCGATTACGGCGAGCCTGACGAGTGAAACTCGCGCAATGAAGGCAAGAATCTACTCTATGGGCCTCACCCAAACAAACTAAGCAAAGGTCGTGTCTGTCGTTGGATGGAATTTTAGCAGGGTCTTTCCCATACAAAAATCCCCACCCACCCTCCAAAGAAAGGAGAGGGGGGGGGAAGAGAGATAGACAAAGATTTATTTATTTTTTTAAATATTTTGTAGAAGAGAAAGAAGGAGATAGAAAAATAAGCAGAAGCAAAGAAAGATATACTCAGCTGAGGTAAATGGAGGAACGACAGGAATGAGGTGTGAACACGAAGGCGGTCGAAGAACTGAGTGGGAGGCGGCTCTCTCTCCCGCTCTGGGCATGCGCAGTGCATGTCTCCTCCCCCAGGGCGGGAGGAGAGCCCGCCAAAAGCTCTTCTGAGGTAAAGCTCTAGAAGTTTCTCCGAACGAGGTCGTGCGCAGGCGCCCAACCCATGTGTGGGACTGCACAGAGACCACGACGAAGATCCTACCTTTACCTGCCCCTCTGACGTCAGCTTTCCATCTCCTCCCCCCTCTCTCCTGAACAGCAGTTGTAATTCTGAGTGATCTCCAGCCCCCACCTGGAGATTGGCAACAATGGTTCCCCATGAGGGAATGGCTGGTTTGGAGGGTGAAGCCTATGGCACTGTACCTGTCTGAGGTCCCACCCCTCCTGAAAACTCACCCTCTCCAGGCTCCATCCCTCAAATCTCCAGGAATTTCCCACCTGGAGTTGGCAACCCTATCTCCTTCCCAGCCAATCATCAACCTACCTTTATTTTCCCCTCAGTCTTCAGCTTTCCACTCCCGCACACAACTGCATCCTCTACTGTGCTCTGAAGCCCTTACCGCTGTCATATTAGCTGTCATACAGGGGCCATTTCATAGAATCATAGAATCATAGAATGTTAGAGTTGGAAGGGACCTTGCAGGCCATCTAGTCCAACCCCCTGCACTCTGCAGGAACACAGCCGAAACCCCTACATACCTACAACATACCCAAAAGATGGTTGTCCAGTCTCCTCTTGAAAACGTCCAGCGAAGGAGCATCCACCACCTCCCGAGGCAGTCTGTTCCACTGCTCAACCACTCTTACAGTCAGGAAGTTTCTCCTGATATTAAGCCGGTAACGACTCCCTTGTAATTTCCACCCATTAGATCTAGTCTTGCAATCCGGAGCAAGAGAGAATAGATCCACTCCATCTTCTACATGACAGCCCTTCAAATACTTGAAGACTGCAATCATGTCCCCTCTAAACCTTCTCTTTCCCAGGCTAAACATACCCAACTCCCTCAGCCTTTCCTCATACGACTTGGACTCCAACCCTCTCACCATCCCGGTCGCCCTCCTCTGGACCCGCTCGAGTTTGTCAACAGCAGCAGGCGTGTGTGACCGAGACCTGGGTGTGGGAGGGTGAGATGGTAGCTCTCACCCAGCTTGCCCCGCCTGGGTTCTCGGTCCTCCACCAGTCACAGACTAGGAGGCGGCGGGGGAGGAGTGGCTATCTTCATTCGGGAGGCTTACTCCTTCAGGGCGCTTCCATCAGTGGCGATCGCAGGCACGGAGTATGTCGGCCTGATGCTGGAGGCTGATGAGAGTTTGGCAATTTGGTTGGTGTACTGACCGCCTAATGCACCGGCCAGTAGCCTGCCGTCCCTGCTGGAGGCTGTATCAGGCTGGGCGTTGGAGCACCCTAGACTGATCGTCTTGCGTGACTTCAATGTCCATGCTGAGGACACGACCTCCAGCCAGGCTACGGACCTGGTGTCGTCCATGGCGGCACTCTCAATTTGTATCAGCTCCCACACATAGGGTTGGTCACATGCTCGATCAGATCTTCGCGGCGGGGGTGACAGTGGACTGGATTGCCGCAGAGGCAGTGCCATGGTCGGTCCACCTGGCCCTGAGGGACTGATTGAATGTTGCACCCCAACCCTGTTTAAGTGGCGAGCGGATTTTTGCTCGCCCGCAGCACCAAATGGACCCAATGCGGCTCCAGATGGCCCTGCAGGATCCAAGGCGCCCTGGTGGCTCGTTGGATGAGCTGGTGGAGGACTGGTATGCCCAGCTCTCCTCAACCATCGATGAGATCGCTCCCAGGCGCCCTCTCTGCACTCGTGTGAGGCGAGCGCCTTGGTATACCTAGGAGCTGCACGAGCTGAAACAAGAACTGAGATGGGTAGAGAGACGGTGGCGCCGAGCCCGCGATGAGGCATCAAGAACATCTTATAGGACGCTTATGAGAGCCTATGAGATGGCAGTCAAAGCCGCAAAGAGAGATTTCTATGCAACCACGATTGCATCTGCTAGCTCACGCCCAGCCCAATTATTTAGTACAATTTGGTCTTTGACAGCTCTGCCACAGGGCAGGCAAAATGCTAGGGAATTGGATACTGGCTGTGAGGCATTTGTGAGCTATTTTGCAGATAAGGTCTTGGCGCTCTGCCGTGACCTCCCCGCCACAATTGAAACAGTGAGTGAACTTGAGGCCCTTTGCTCGCCTATGGGGCCGGGTTTAGAGTGTTTTGACCTACTCAGTCTGGAGGAAGTTGACAGATTGCTCGCAGCTGTGCATCCAACCACATGCAACCTAGATCCGTGCCCCTCCAGCAGGGGTCTTTTCGGGGGGGAGCGCACCGGAGCACAGCTCCGGAAGCTCAGGAGCCAAGCCCCGCCCCCAGCCGGCGTCCCGGAGAGTCTTTCAGGCAGCCGAATGTCAATCTCAGCTCCATTGTATCCTATGGGCCATTGAAGTCAATGGTGAAAACATAGGGTATATTCTGGGGGCTGGAGGGAGGGGTTTGAGGGAGAGGCTCCAAACTCACAGGATAGCTGACGGAGCCTCTCCCCAAGATACCCACCAAGTTTCAAGAACATTGGACCAGGGGGTCCAATTCTATGGGCCCCTAAACAGGTTGCCCCTATTCCCTCCATTGTTCTCTATGGTGGGAAAAACATAACTTTTTTTCCCACCATAGAGAACAATGGAGGATAATGGGCAACCTGTTTGGGGGCCCATAGAATTGGACCCCTGGTCCAATGTTCTTGAAACTTGGTGGGTATCTTGGGGAGAGGCTCCGTCAGCTACCCTGTGAGTTTGGAGCCTCTCCCTCAAAACACCTCCCTCCAGCCCCCAGAATATACCCTATGTTTTCACCATTGACTTCAATGGCCCATAGGGTATAATGGGGCTGAATTGCCACTGAATTTCTTTCATTCCCTCCTTTCCTTCTTTCTTTCTTTCTTTCTTTCTTTCTTTCTTTCTTTCTTTCTTTCTTTCTTTCTTTCTTTCTTTCTTTCTTTCTTTCTTTCTCTTTCTTTCTCTCTTTCTTTCTTTCTTTCTTTCCCACCTTCTTCTCTTCTCTTTTTCCTCCTTTCCCTGTTTCCCTCCTTCTTCCCTCTCTTTCTTTCCCTCTTCCTTCTTTCCTTCTCTCTACTCTCTCTCTTTCCTTCCCTCTTTCCTCCTTCTGTGGCCCAACTCTCATGAGAAGGAGTTTAAACTTTAAACCCCTTCTCTCTTAGCTCCCCCACCCAGACCAGCTGGGGAAGGGAAGGGGAGGCTTTTGAAGATGCTTCCCCCCCTTTTGCTTCCCCTTCTGACATCACTTCCGGTGATGTCAGGGGGCGTGGCATATGCTAATACCCTAATAGCTCATTAGCATACCATATGCTAATGAGCTCCTGCAGCTGTTCTTCTACGAAAAGACCCCTGCCCTCTAGGCTCATTAAAGCAGGCCATGAGAGGTTCCAAGGTGCTCTGGGAGATTATCAACACGTCCCTCTCGAACGGATGGTTCCCTGGGGTACTCAAGGAAGCAATGGTCTGCCCTCTCTTGAAAAAGCCATCTTTGGACCCGGCCGAATTGGCCAACTATCGGCCGGTATCCAATTTGCTCTATTTAAGAACATAAGAACATAAGAGAAGCCAATGTTGAATTAGGCCAATGACCCATCCAGTCCAACACTGTCACACAGCGGCCAAAATATACCAGGTGCCATATGATGAAATTGAAAAGTTATGGCTGGAGGGAGGGAAGAAAATGATACCGAAAATGTATAAAATTTTGTTAAAATGGTACACAGAAGATGAAGTAGTTAAAGAACATTGTGGGGTTCTGGTGAAATAACACTTTACCACCACAGATATCTGTGCAAACGTTTACAGCTCTGCAATGTTAACGCTGAATTTACACTTTGCAAATCCGCAAGGGCTAAACAAAATTGTCTTTTCTGGTAATCAAAAGGTTGAAAAATCATTCCCACTCCCCTTCCAAATTCTAGCCTGCAAAGATAGCAAGATGTCAACCCATATGTTAATATACATAGCCAACAAACAAGAGACATGCTTGTAGGGCTTGGGAGAGAACAGCATGCAAGCCATGGATAGTGCCAGAACTATTTAGGGTCTTTTGTGAGTTTTTTTTAACCTCATGGTTTTCTACCAGGTAAAGATGGGGAGGGTCTATTGGCTGCATATTATAATATCTCTCTACAGTAACTGCTTTACCACAGGGGGAAAGTTCTTGAAACTTATTGTTGCTTTGTTAGCTATCTTGAGTCATAGAGATGCACATTTTAAATGAGTAAATAGAATGAAAGGAGATTTTTGCATGCCTAACAGCAACTTCATTGCCATCCTGCTAGACTGGCTTCATTATTTCATTGCCTTTTATCAGAACATGCTAAGAAACAGTCACCAAGTGCAAAAGATGGCTGGAAGCAACAGGTGTAACATGACGATAACAAATCCCACACTAGCAATGAACTGCAAACATCAGTATGCAAGTGTATGTACACTTTAGACACAAGCATGAGACCTCCAAGTCACCTTTGAGCTGTTCCTGTCTAGCTAACCACATGTGTTGAGGTGGGGAGATAGGAACACAACCTTCTTGCCCAGATTCATTTTTAAAGGTGTATTGTTTCATAAAATTAATAATGAATGTCATTATCAGTACACTATTAGACAAGCTTGGCAGTTTCAAAGTTGCAATTAATTTTTTCCAGGTGATCATCCGGGGACTGAGTAGGGATAAAATAATAAATACATACAATAATCTAAATAAAAACTTGATTGGCTATGCATGTCAAATAAAAACCAAAGCTAAAAATTGCATGCATCTCTTCCTAAATGGTGGAAGGAATATTGTAATCGCTGATCTGATGTGAAACAAATAAACAAATAAGGAAAGGTGCTAAAATCCACATCACTGATTTGACATCAAAGGTTTGGACTCCATTGCTAGCTCACAACTTTAAGAACCAAGGTGGGTAACAACAGTTTAAAACAAATTGTAAAACACAAATTAACGCAACAGGTATTAAAAACAGTTTGAAAATACCTTATGACACCACTGCAAGGAAGGAGACCCACGTTATCTCTTTCAAGAGGCAGTTCCAGAAACATGGGGCAGCCACTGAAAACCTTCAAGCAAAGACAGATGCGGAATGTGCCTTAGAATAGGAGGGAACTGACAAAAGATCTTGCAGGGGAGAGCAAAGCTAACACATGGGAATGTGCAGTAGGGAAATGGTTCTTCAAATCTGTGGGCTCCAGATCATGAAGAGTTTTAAAGATGAATACCACCACCCTGAATTGGACCCAGAAACTAACAGGCAGCTAATGAAGGACTTCAGAATTGGAGTGACATGGTGCTAGCCCCAGCTAACAAATGGGGCACTACATTTTGCACCATCTGACGTTTCCAGATTGTCGCTACTTATATCCTTAAAGATGTTGTTAAATAAGTGATTGCTGCCTCTTGGAAAGGAAAGGCTATAGGGCTGTTAGATACTGTAAAAGTTACTGCTAGGAAAATAGCATTCTAGATATCAATGCTAATAAATGACTAAATAATAGAGTCCTACACTACATACTGTTTTAACAGAAACCAGGTGATCCCCAAAGATAACATGTTGTCTTGAGGAAGAACAAGGACTAATTTGATCAGAAGAGGCCCTCATGTATGTCATTGTCAGAAAAAGTCCAATGAGTTAAACTGAGGTAAATAAAGTACCATTTCAAAGCAAATATGCTTTCCAGGCACAGGATCTTCATTAGACCCTTCCACAATAGATTAGTGTGAATGTTGCACCTCTATGCAGGTGGCATAAGAATTTCCTGAAGTCCTGTATCACCATTACAATGAATTTAACAGTTGAGCTAGATCAGGATTAGATTAATGGTCCATTTTGTGTATCATTCTGTTTCCAACAGAGGCCAACCAGATCCCTCCAAGAAGCCAACAAGCAGGGCACAAATACAAAAATGGTCCTCAGAAGTAAGCTGCTTCAGAACATGCAGGTTCCATTTAGTTATCACGGCTCATACCACTGAACAACCTATCTTCATGTATTTGTCTAAACATTTGAATTCATCTAACTACATATTATATGAAAAAGTATTTCCTATCTGTTCTGAACCCTCCTGGAGAGTTCACTTGTCTGGTTAGTGCACTATATTTTTGATAGTCATTTATCAGTGTAGCTGTTCAGTGCCCATTGGTTCAAAAGCCTACATATTTCAAGTACTCTCGTTTTGGAAGAACTCAGCCTATAAGCTTCATGCAATGCAATTTCCCCCTCCCCTCCACATATCCATGCTAGGAGGTCACCTGACTGTTTACCCAGGGTGATAGGTTTGTTCTTCCATTATTTGGGGGGCACTTTTCCATACCAAGAATATACCAAGGATTCTTGCCAAGAAGTTTGTTAGTGTCTAGAAATATGAAGACCAGGGTGGGGTGGGGGTTCAAGCTCCTCTCCCAGACATTTTTCAATAAAAGGGTTTACTCAAAATGGACAGTACAAAGATTTTTATGTAATAGAATCTACAACATTAGAAAATTTCAATTCATCTGTATACTGTGGGGCACATTCAACACTCAAATCCAAGATGCGTTCCTGTATCTAGAAAGTGCTGCCATGTTCATGAGATAGAGGTTCTCCTACTTGTGGTGACCTTTAAGATTACAATATATGCCACCAAAATCGGAACGACAGGGCTTGTAGGAGTCCGTGGTCTGCGGCAGGAGCAGAGAATCAGCAAAAAACTGACATGCGCCCTGTTCGTGGAATCTTCTGTGGGATTCAACCATTTGATTAACAGCTTAGGCAAGCTGAAATTATGTACCAGGACATTCAAGAGAACCTCTTCTTTTTATTTTTATGGAACATCCCTGAGGTCTCACAGTAACTTCACAGCTGGAGCTGTATTAAATCACAACTGGAAAACTGGTATCTATGTAATGAAGCTAAACTTTGAAATGCTTGGCAGTTGAAAGTTGCCATAATAAATCCTCTAAATGAAGTCTGCTTTGGGTGAACAAGCCTAAATCTTCAGTCTTCTAGGTTCAGGAGAACACTGAAACTGAGGACAGCATGGATGATGAGGGTAAAACCACCACTGCCTGCTTCCCCATTTGGTTTGGACAGAATGGCACAATAAAATTAAATGCCTGACACAAGTACGAATTTCATTTTAACCCGGGCTTGATTCTGGATATCAAGTTAACATGGTTAGCTGTCTGCTGATACAGATAAGGCACCTTAAGCCTCCAGTGACTGTCAGAGATCAACTGGATAGGAAAGGGAAAAAAACCTGAGTCTCAGTCTAAGCAGAGACAGTGATGTTAACAGCAGGAGGTCTGATTTTGTTGTTGTTGGTTCACTAATGTTTAGCACAAGTTATACTCCATCTGAATAGCCCAGATGTACTGTCTTGTGCTACTTCCAGATCCAGCACCACTTCTGCAAACCCAGTAGCAACCATGACAGTTTGTTGTCATTTATCACCTTTATCACATTTATCACCATTTATCACAGTAGCTGTGGCTACTCCTACAGAAGTATGGCCTATTTTCTGTGAACCAAGCTCTGCTACTGTAATGTATTCTACATAGGGGATGACTTTGAGAAGCATTCAAAAGCTGTTTCAGAACATGGCTGCCATTTATTGACAGGTGTCAGTAAATTACACCAGTGTACTAAGTGCTGTACCATTTCCCAATTCAAGGTTTAAAAGTTTTAAAAAAACAATCCAGGTTACTTCAAGGATTCCTGTTTATGATATGAGGCCCCCCAATACCCTTAATCCCACAATAGTGGCACTCTTATTATGGAATGCCCCTCCCAAAATGGGATTAGTTGAACAATGCCCTGGCTTTTTGGAAATTACAAATGGGCCCCCCAATATCCGTGTGGGGGGAATCCCATCTCCTCCACAGACTTTCTCACAGGGTCCAGTGCAGACTTTCTCACAGAGTCCCGGGCTCCCCTGCAGCTGCTGGACTTATCACCTCCCCTGCTGCTCTCGGCAGCTTGCGGGAGCTGCCATGGGCTGGCTCCCTGTGGCTTCACCCCCCCACCACCAGTCTCAGCAGCTGGCCCGGAGCTGCTCCAGGCAGGCCCACAGAGACTTCTTTCCCCACATCCCCACAGCATTGTCTGAGAGCCACTCCAATCCCCAAGTGGTTCCCAGTGTCCACCCCCTTGCCTACCTCTCCCTTGCCAGCTCTCCCAGAACAGCTCCAGGCAGACCAGCCAAGCTTTACCCCCCAGCCAGTTTGGTGAAAATAAGAACATAAGAGAGGCCAATGTTGAATCAGGCCAATGGCCCATCCAGTCCAACACTCTGTCACACAGCGGCCAAAATATACCAGGTGCCATCAGGAGGTCCAGCAGTGGGGCCAGGACACTAGAAGCCCTCCCACTGCTGCCCCCTCCAGCACCAAGAATAGAGTGCATCACCTGCCCCAGACTGAGAGTTCCCATCTATACCCTGTGGCTAATAGCCACTGATGGACTTCTGCTCCATATGTTTATCTAATTCCCTCTTGAAACTGTCCATGCTTGTATCTGCCACCATCTCCTGTGGCAGTGAATTCCATATGTTAATCACTCTTTGGGTGAAGAAGTACTTCCTTTTATCTGTTCTAACAGCAATTTCATGGAGTGCCCACGAGTTCTTGTATTGTGAGAAAGGGAGAAAAGTACTTCTTTCTCAACCTGGTGTAGTGATTAAGAATGGTAGATTCTCATCTGGAGAACTGGAGTTGATTCCCCACTTCTCCACATGCAGCCAGCTGGGTAACCTTGGGTCAATCACAATTCTCTCACAGCAGTTCTCAGTCAGAGCTCTCTCAGCCCCACCTACCCCACAGGGTGTCTGTTGTGGGAAGAGGAAGGGAAGGAGATTGTAAGCCGCTCTGAGACTCCAAATGAAGGGCAGGGTATAAATCCAAACCTCCTCCTTTCAATGGCTCATACCCGGAGCTACTTTGGGCAAGCCATCTAACCTTCCCTCCCTCACCAGCTTGCCTGAGCTGCCCCAGGCTGGCTCACCAAGGCTTTCAGGGGCTTGTCTGGTGCAGCTCCAGGCTTCTATGCCCTGTTGTTGGCCATCAAATTGGTTGGTCACTGTGTGAGGCAGGATGCTGGACTAGATGGACTACTGTTCTGATGCAGCAGGGCTCTTCTTATGTTCTTAGGTGCTGTAGTACTATTTCAGGACCTTCTACTGGTCTTTTTAGTCAGGAAACTATATAGCACTCCTTCAATCCATGTAAAACAAAGTTTAAGTATGACCATGACTCAACTTGCTATTTCTCTAGGAAAGGAGCAGCAGCATATATAGCTATGATAAGGACTATGCTAGTCATGCCTCAAAATTTTGAAGCCATGGGAAAAAACACTTTTCCTCAAAAGAAAAAAAAATAGAGAAGAACTGAGATATGCAATACTTTATCTCCATACATTTGTTTTACTGCTTGACTAGTACACAGTATGTTACCAGCAAAACTATTTACCTTGATGAGAGTTGCAGGTTACATACCTGACAAAATTTGAAAGGTGTTTGTTTATATTCTGCCTTTCTCTCCAATGGGTACCTAAAGTGGCTTACATTTATTCTCTCTTCCTTGACTCTATTCTCACAAACAATCCTGTAAAATAGGTTAGGCTGAGAGACTGTGACTGGAGCAAGATCACCCAGCAACATCTATAACAGAGTGGGGATTTGAACCTAGGTCTCCCAGATCTAGTGTAAGACTTTAACTGCTACACTACACTAAGAGCATGGACAGAGCCCCTATAAAACACTTTAAATAACAACAAACAGATGCTGAATCCTTGTAAGATGTGGGTGATGCTGACTGGAATGAGTTCTGATTTAAATGGGACTGCTCTGTCTACGATAATTTATAACTTATTTTGAATACAGAGTAGGATCACACTGATCATTCCCATTAACAGAAGAGAAAAGCAATTTTTGACAGCCCCGCCACACCTCCAATATGTCCCTTGTGTTGGTCCCTAGGGGTTGCCTATCTCCCAGGAGTAGTATTTTGGGGGAAATCAATAGGTTGTAGCAGAAAGGGAGGCAGGATAGCTCATTTCACTAGTGCAAGTGCCTCTCATTAGTAGAAACTATAATATTTCACATATTTATTATATTCAAAGGTGATAAATGTCTTTTATTTTCTACAACTAAAGTTGAAAATATAAGCAATGTACACACAAGGGAGAAATAAAGGTTGAAAAAATAAAAACATAAGATTTTGAAGTAAATGTTATCTGGATAGAAACAGTCTCATGCAGCTGCAATACGACTAACAGCATATGAGGATCTAGAGTTAACAGTGAAAGCACCATCTCTTCCGCAGTTATATGTATTGTCATACACATTATAGCATGTTAACTGCTGACCACATTAGTCACACTTAAATAACATGCCCTTGTAAATATGTTGTATATACAATTTCCTAATGCCATACATTGTCTTACATAAGAGACCTGTGTTGAAAACCATTTCAACTCATTCCAAGACATAATTTTTTTTCACTGTGGTCTTTCCCCACCCTCAAACCTTTCCAGGTCTTCACACCTGTACTTATGCCCAAAGATTCCAGAACACAGCACAACTTTTGTTTAAGTAAACAGTGGTAGGTAAACATACATATTGAGTTGCTTATTACTTCTGCAAGTATCAAAATTACTGCAGAAATGATTAACCAAAAAAAAGTCAGACAAGGGAACATTTAACAGACAGCTGAAGAATCCTTCCGAGTGGGGATGGGTAGAATGTCACATTTACTGGTCACTTTCTCAGGAAAAGGAAGGAGACGTGACCAAAATGCAGTGCTCGCTCTTGCTCTGTCTCTGTCATGTGACCAAGACAAGAATGCAACCTCAATAGCACCATACTCCTTTTTCACAGCAGCACTAGAACAAGAGTGGCATACAGACTATGCTGCAGTCCACAGCCACCTGAAGGCAACAGATCAGAAAAGGGTTGTATATTTTCTATGGGACTGAATGGCTTTGTAACCACCCCCCCCAAGCTATCTCCCATTAAGGGCCTAACCTAAGTGGGCAAAGAGGTTTACTTTGATTGCAGATATTGCATTCTTCCTAAAATAATATCCTGTTAGCGTTTCAACTATCCAAATACTGCTGGTAATAAAAGAATTCAACAGGTAAATAAAATACAGTGGCACAGAGGTTTCTGCACGTAAGTTATTTTATTTTAGTTGGGTTTGGGTGGTTAAGATTTGAGGACAAACATTTTAATAGCTGTAAAGGTCTTAAATTTTTAGCACAGAGCCCTTGAGAAGATGTGAGTAGCAAATAGATACGGAAAACAAAATTGTGCAATCACAGGTTGTGTATGAATCCAGCTAGTACTAACTTATAGGCAGTGGAGTTCCACACTTCAGCTTATCCCACACTTCTTCTAAAGCTGCTGCTTTCTCAGTTGTTAATCATATATTCCCACAAACTTCAGATGTATCTTTGAACATGGAGCAAGGAAACAAAGAGAAAGGCCCTAGTGTATCTGTATCTCTCTACACGACTGTGGCCTCGTTTCAAAACACAGAACTTTAAAAAAAGTTTCCTGGTTTTTGAGATCTAGCATCTTCATTGACACATCTCCACTCTTCTGTTGCAACCATGAGGGCTAGAAACATACATTGCTTGACCAGCCAATCTAAACCAATATGATCCAACTCACTGGATGACTCTGGGCCAATCACTGTATCTCAGCATTGTTGACAGGATAATACCTAAACCAAGAAGATAAAAGTGTTATCACTGGCTCCAGCTTCCAAGCTGGAACTGGTAGCTTCCATGACACCAAAAAAGAAGTAACTTTCAAAAACCTAAAGTCTGCCAAATCCTATTTTAGAGAGATTACTAGTGAATTAACATATGGCATTCATGTAGGTAACATATTACCACATACATGATGTACAAAAGCCCATGGCACTGAACAACCAAATTTTGACAGCTTGGTGATTTGAACTGCCTCAATTAGGGCCATTTTAATCACCAACTTAAACCAAGATTCCATTAAGTAGGATCTGAAGGTTGCTTCTGCTCACTCCACACTGAATATCTATTTTTCCCACATACGGGCCATTACAAAAGCATATCATACTGGAAAGGGGAACCTAACACTGGTAAGTTGGCTAATGGCCTTGAGGCACAAGTCTCATTTGAATGTATGCCCAAAATCCATGTATCATATGTGTATAAATCTATATCTATATTTGCATAAAGTTGGCTTGTCTTGAGTGATATTTTTGTAGCGTATTTTTTCACATTTAACTGACATGAGCTTGTTTCACCATCTCAGATCCTCTTGAGGCCTTCTCCTAGTTCAGCTCTTCCCCTTCATGTTGTCTGTTCAGTCACAGAAAGCCCTCTCCAAGGAGATGCAGAGAGGCCCTATGTAGGGGTGGCCAAACTGTGGCTTGGGAGCCACATGTGGGTCTTTCACGCGTATTGTGCTACTCTTGCAGTGCGGCTGGGGAAGCAAAGGGGAGGCATGCCTCCCCGGATCAGACTTTCCTTCCCCAGCCAGTGTTCCCCTCCCTGGGTAGGCTGGAGGTGGGGGAGGAGCAGAGTATTTTTACCACTTTTGTTTTTTATTTTCGGCAATCTCATTTAATGTTAATAAAAAGCAAATCTGCATATTTTTCAATAAAAACGTTTGTGTGTGTAATATTTGCTCACGTCTTGTGGCTCTCAAACAGTTGAAGTTTATTCTATGTGGTTCTTACATTAAGCACATTTGACCACCTCTGCACTATGCTGAAGGAAATATAAGGTTGTACTTTTTAAGTGGGCACTCTGTAATTAATTTCATAAAAGTATTTTTGAAAGAGAGAAATTGTATAGTTGAGTTTTCCTTCTTTTTTCTTATTTTGTCATTACTTGTGGGTTAGGATTTTTTGTAAGCTGCCTTGCATGGCTGTGGTCGGTGGGAAAGGTGGCATTTAAATACTTTCGTAATTACAGAGGCACTCAGTGATAATGTTGTGTATCTGGAGAGCAATAGTGGATTACAGGTAAAGAACCACTATGTTAAATACTGTCTTTCCCTCTCATATGACCTGGATCCAAATTGCAACTGCACACGCCTCTTACATACTGAAAAAGACATGTGATCTTCATCCCATCTGCTTTGTTCCTAAGACTGAAACCCTATTATTTAGAGATGTCCCAATTAATTTGAATTTACTTCTAAACAATCATATGTAAGCCCAGGCTGTTAAGTATCTAGAACTTTACAGAAACATAATTATAGTTTACTAGATGAAATACTGTGTCTCCATGAGATACAAAATAAGTCACTATACTGTTTGTTAAGCCTCAAATATTTATAATTTTGAGAACTGACCAGCACTGAACATCTCAGAACACACCATCATCTATACTGACTTAGTGAATGGTCGTGATGATATACAAGACGGCACATCCAAAATTTTAGTGCCCTGGACAGCATGCTACTTCTTAAGCCCAGCAGGAAACCTACAACAGTACATGACTTAGTGCAATTTATTAATCTCAGATGTCAGATACTTTCCCCCATGGTGCTCTTTTAGATCACGAACATCTAAAGGTTGGCTGAGTCTTCAGAAATTATAGAATACAGGCTTTAACATATTTGTTTTAAATTCATACTGGAATATTTTTGAGGAATAACTCACTATAACTGAGTTTAAGAGTTAAAAAAATCCAAATGGAAAGTCCATTTTAAATCAATTCAGTTCTTCCTGTTATAGTCTAATGCTACCTATTTATCCTGTTGAACATGACCTGCAGAATTTTACCTTGCATGCAGGAAATACTCAAAACCCTACTATGGAGTAAGCAATTTATGTGATGTAATCTACAAGGAAGCCAGTATGGTATAGGGCAGGGGTGGCCAAATTGTGGCTCAGGAGTCGCATGCAGCTCTTTCACATATATTGTGTGGCTTCCGGCAGGGCAGCTGGGGAAGCAAAGGGGAGCCATGCCTCTCTGATTGATCTTCCCTTCTCCAGCCAGTGTCCCCCTGGGTAGGCTTGAGGTGAGGAGGAGCAGAGAAAGAAAGCAACTTTAACTTTAAATGCACTTTCAAAGCCCTGCCCCCTGCCAATTTGGAGAAGGCATTTGTCTCTTTAAATCCCTTCTCTAAGCCAAACCAGCCAGCGCAGGGGGTGGAGGGTGGGCTTGGAGGACACATTTAATGTTAAAGTTGCTTTCTTTCCACCTCCCCCCCATCGATTTGCTTTCTTTCCACTTTATTTCTTTCTTTCTCTCTCTCTTTCTCCCCTCCCTCCCCATCTAAAGTTAAATCTGTTCCCTAAGCCCTGCCCCACTGCCTGACGGGCTTGGCTCAGAGAAGGCATTTGTCCCTTTTAATCCCTTCTCCAAGCCAAGCTGGCATGGCAGTGGGGGCAGGGGTTCTAAAGAACACATTTAAAGTTAAAGGCATTCTCCAAGCCCCCACCCCTGCCAGCCACCTTGGAGAAGGCATTTGTCTCATTAAATCCATTCTCTAAGCCAAGCTGGCTGATGTGAGGGTGGTGTGGTGGTGGTTTGGAGAACAAATCTAAAGGTAAAGGTGCTTTCTTTCCACCCCTCCCTCCCTCCATTTATTTGTTTTCTTTCCACCTCTTTCTTTCCCCCTCCCTCCCTTCCCATGTATTTCCTTTCTTTACATCTCTTTCTTTCCATCTTTCTTTCTCTTTCTCCCCCCTTCCTTTCTCTCTCTCACTTCCTTCCTCCCCCTCCCTCATCTATTTGCTTTGTTTTCTCTTTCTTTCTACCTCTTTCATGCTTTCTTTCCACCTCTCTCTCTCTTAGACAAATAAACATCATTAGCAAACAAATAACTTTCATTGGACAAATACATATCATTATCAATATCTGTTTTACCCCTTTTGTTTTTATTTTTGGCAATTTCATTTAATGTTAATAAAAAGCACATTTGCATATTTTTTTAATAAAAATGTATGTGTAATATTCGTTCATCTTGCAGCTCTCAAACACCTGATATTTATTCTGTGTGGTTCTTACGTTAAGCAAGTTTGGCCACCCCTGGTATAGTGATTAGAGTGTCAGACTAAGACCTTAGAAACTCAAATTCATGGTAGCTTGCTGAGTGACCCTGAGTCAATCACACAAATTCAGCCCAAGCTACTTCACAGGGCAGTTGTGGGGATAAAACAGGAAAGGAGAACAATGTAACCTGCCTTGGCTCCCCCAGTGAGGAAAAAGGTATGGCCAGGGCCGGCTTGCTCACTAGGCGAGCTAGGCGCTCGCCTAGAACACCAGCCCTCAAGGGCGCCAAATGGTGCCCCTGAAAAGCCCCCTCCACCGCCATAACCCAGCGCCCACCGCCGCCGCCTCCCTGCCACTGCTGCCAAGAGTGCCTGGCCGGGGCGCAGGAGGCGGCGGCATGGCTCACCTGCCCGCACACCCACCGGGGGGGGAAGAGGCAGGGCGGCAGTAGGGCGGCATGGTGGTGGCCATCAGGGACTCTTCCTGAGGCCAGTCCTGGACGCCCAGCTGGCCGGAGCGGCTCCTGAGCCCTGTGGGGGGGGGGCTGGGCGGCATGGCGGTGGCCAGCAGGGACTCTCCCTGTCACCGCCGCCAGTCCTGGACGCCCAGCTGGCCAGAGCGGCTCCTGAGCCCTGTGGGGGGGAGGCTGGGCAGCATGGCGGCGGCCAGTGGGAACTCTCCCCGCCGCTGCCGCCACCGCCAGTCCTGGACGCCTGGCTGGCCGGAGCGGCTCCTGAGCCCTGGAGGGGGTGGCACGGCAGCAGCCAGTGGGGACTCTCCCCACCGCCACCATCACCAGTCCTGGACGCCGGGTTGGAGTGCCTCCTGTGCGGATGGGGGGGGGGAGAGGTAGGAGCAAGTCACAGACCCAATGAAGCAAAGGGTGAAATTATTTGATCAACTTCAGATGACACAGTGGAACTTGATGCTGGCCAGCACGTTCCATGTTGCCTTCCCAGGAGGAAAGGGGATGGGGGGATGTGGCAGAATGTCCCCGCCCCCTTCCTCCCGGGAGTAGCCTGGAGGTTGGCAACCATGTAATTGGTTGGCACGGGGGGGTGCCAGAAGGTAGCCTCGCCTCGGGTACAGAAAACCCTTGGGCCAGCTCTGGGTATGGCACAAATGAAGTTAATAAATAAAGCTTTGTGATCTCCTTCTCTTGGGGTTTTAGTATAGTGTGGGTTTACTTTTCTTTACGCCTAGATGTAGTTCCCTTTCCCTTTTTTCTTTGTTGTTTTAGTAGTATATGCAAAAATCAATAAAAAATCCCCTGGGGGGGGGGACAAATAAATAAATAAAGCTTTGTGGTATAGAGACCAAGTTCTGTTCCTTCAAAGCTGCAATGACTGGTACGTCTACCATAACTTTGCACAGTACAAAAAGGACTACTGAATTCAATTCCATGCTTAATTTTGGTTCTCACTTTAGAATGGCATTGCTAATCAACTACAGTTTATCATTTAGTGTTTATCACCATAACTGATGACATACAAAATAAGAATCGCCTTTATTATCAATCTACTCCAGCCCCAGGTTCTTGTGTATATTGTGCTCTCAATCCCATCAGCTTTCTGCAATCCATTTACAAAGTGTTAAAATACTTCATGTAAGTATTAGGTTTTATTGCTAGCAAGTGAGATTCATAGGCTTTAAGAGTAGTTCACACATTCAAATAATGGTTTCAGGCTGCATGCCAATTCAAATATAGCATTTCTACTCTGACCACAAAACAATGAGGAATTTAAAACATTAAGTCTTAGATTTGTATAATTTCATAATGCATACTACCCTTTCGACAAATCCAGCTAGCCTGAAAATGGACTGACTCTTCAAGGGACAAATTTCTACATGCCTATAGTTCTTGTTTTCTTAGCCATAGTTCACATATTGCTGAGTAGCTGCATGCAGACATATATATGCGATCAAACTCCACTACAACATTTGAGATGATTTCTATTTGAAAAAGAGTAGCCATGTCAACATTTTATCTCTGAAGATCACTCCACACATACTAGTCACCAAGATATTTCAGTCAACAAGTACCATAATAAACATGCATGCGTCGACAAGCCTCTAGCTTTCAACCTACACTAACACCTGTTAACTAGTAACTCCAGTCTGACTGGGACTTAAGGCTTAAGCCAGGAGTCCTCAAACTTTTTAAACAGGGGGCCAGTTCACTGTCCCTCAGACCGTTGGAGGGCCGGACTATGGAACAGAGCAGTCCCCAGAGAATCCTGTCACAATCAGTATACAGGCCCAGAGCAAAATTTCATCCCTTTACTCCAGAACAAGTGAAGAAACCATAGCATAGCAATCACTTCCCTGTAGTTTTTTTTTAAATTGCACAGCGCTTTACCACCAAGATCTTTACAAGATAGAAAGGAATGTTTCAAAATAAATATATGCATTTAATTTCCAGATGCACATAATATTTTATTTATTTATATTTTTAGGCCACCCTTCCCTGCAAGCAGCACTCAGGGCAGCTTACAACAAAGTTAAATACAATAAATAAAGTTATAATGGGACCTGGATCAAAAATAAGGGGAGGCAGTATTCTGCTACTAGCATGAAAGATGTGCTGCGTGCCCAGCCTTCCTTGCATGTATTTAACCACGATCAATCTACTGAGGGACAGTGGCAAAGAGTCCAGTGGCATCCTAAAAGACTGATCGATTTATGGTGCCCCAAACTTTCATGGACTACAAAAGCTTGCTTCATCAGGTGCCTTGAGACGGATGGAAAGGAAATCCATTGACGTCACAATAAATGCCATGGATTTACACTGCAGGTGCCTGGTGAAATAAGCACTGACTCACAGGCGCCACTTACACTGGGAGAGGGATGGAGCGTCTTTAAGGTGATGTTCGACTCCCGCTATACCCAAAGATTCTTCACACGCACGTAGAGCCCTGGAGGGAGAGGAGGTATGCAGCAGGCAGGCAGGCGGGCTGAGTCCACGTCTGCACCCGCACCGGGCGCCTGTCCAGAGGTGGCAGCAGCAGCAGAGGGCGATGCCGGGAAGCAGGAGGCAGCGCGGGGTCCTTCCCTGGAGGCTCCCCCGGGCAATGCGCAATCTGCCCCTTCCCCGGCGCCTGGTTCCCGCCCCGCGGGATCACCGCAGAGTCGCCTCCTCTCGAGCCCACCCGAGGTCCGCTCATGCGTCGGGTGGCACTGCGGGCTGCAACCCCCGGCCCGCCAGCAAAGGGGGGGAGGGGGGCTTTTCGCTGAGTGGGACCGGCCCAGGACCAGACCATGGTGCCCGCCCGCCAGGCTTGCTCTGCCGCAGGAAGAAGGTAGCGATCCGGGCCGGGCGGGGGGGCTCCTGGAGATTCGGGGCGGGGCCGTGGTAGCGGCCACCCTCCACCAGGCCCCGCCCTCTGGGTCTTCGCACCCGCCCACCCGGAGAAGCGAGAGCCCCGCGCACGCCTCCCGAGGGCGTGTCCCCTGCGCACACCCGGCGGGCCGTATAAATGTCCTCGGCGGGCCACATGTGGCCCACGGGCCATAGTTTGAGGACCCCTGGCTTAAGCTAACAATTGTCTCTTCTAGGCTACATTCATTTTTTTACTGTTTCTAATGGTTCAAACCCATGCTCAACAGCTGATTACCTACCTTAGGTTTCTAATGTCCACTAGACCACCCCCGGCTGTCTTCAACCATGACCAGGGCTTTTTTGGCCCTGGCCCCTACCTCATGGAACTCTCTGCCTGAGAACATTTGAGCCCTGCAGGATTTGTAATCTTTCTGCAGGGCTTGTAAGGCAGAGATGTTCTGCCAGGCTTTCACCTGAGGGCAGCAGTGGTATAATTGGGTGATCTGGCACCCTCATACCCTTCATATCCCCCCCAATCTTTTACAAGTCTCTTCTGGGAAGTCTGCAATTTACCAAATCAGGAATTTTTACTGTTAGCCATCTTAGAATTGATCAATTTTATTAAGGACTGTTGTTTTCTTGTTGGTTTTTAAAAAATTAACTTATATATTTACTGCCCTGAGCCCTGCTTGCAAGGGAGGGTGGCCTAGAAATTTAATAAATAAATAAATAAACAGCGGGGTATTTCCAGCCACCAGCACACTTTGTTGGAACATCGTGGAATTCTGTTTCTGGGGGTTAGCAGACCTTCAGGAACAGTAATGGGACAAAGTGGGGTTCAGTATCAAAGGAGGGAAACTGCTGGAGATCACTGTCACCTCTTCTGAGGAGCTTTTAGAACTCCTTGGTTGGATAAACCCCTATATGCAATCAAAATACACTGTGCAAGGCCAATACACAGTATATTTTGATTGCATATAGCCCTTTACTATGTTTCCTTGTTGAGTTTACTGGTTGGATAAAACCAGCACACCAGGAGAGAATAGGAATATATGTTTAGAATGTACTTTTAAAAAAATAGTCTAAAGTTCTGAACACTATGGTAAACTTCAAACAAAAAGGACTGTCCATTTCCTTGATTGCAAAGTATGTTTAGAAAAACACAGTATCTTCAGTCTTAAGTATGCCTTGCATAACTTACCTTAATATTCAAAGGGGAAATGTCACATGATAATGGACTAGATCCAGCAAAGAACCAGCAGAAGGTTCTTGCCAAACTCAGTCTTCCCCAGCTTCTGCTAAGATCTCCAAAAAGCTGGTGCTAGCAGCTATGACACTAGAGGTATAAAATGTTGCATTTCAGAAACTGCAGAAAAAATTTATTTTTTCATATACACATCCCTGAAAAGAAAAAACTGATAGAGGGCATATTTGAATATGAATAATACTTTCTTCTAAATATATACAATACCTTTTTATCAAACCTTAACTTATTTTACTGCTTTAACAGCAAAAAAAAATACAATTGGCATATTTATAACATATGGAATTATCTGGCATATTTATGGAATATACAAGTATAAATTCTTAGCTTTCCCTATGAGCGAAAGAACAGTGAACTACAGCACTCAATGCTACCTTAGTGTTTGTTTTCTCCCCTGCATATCTTAACATGGTATTGCCAAAATTGGATTTTGTTGACATCACTCCTTAGCACTCTGGTTAAAGTCTGACCAGACTGTCTTTGCCAGATCTGGAATGGTATGACAGATTTTACAAATAGAATAGGCCTGAACTCTCCATAGAAGCTAAAATAACCAAACTGAGGCTATTGCACTTTGGTCACATTATGAGAAGACAAGATTTACTGGGAAAGACAATAATGCTAGGAAAAGTTGAAGGCAGCAGAAATAGAGGAAGACCCAATATGAGATGAACTGACTGAATCAAGGAAGCCATGGCCCTCACTTTGCAAGACCTGAGTAACACTGTTAACGAGCAAGGTAAGTCTCAATACCAAAATGCACACTGTCAAGTTGCACATGTACCTGCTCTCCTCTTATCTGAGTACTCTGAGTCTGACATGACAATCAGACTCAGACTCACTCCCTCTTTCGACTTATTATCTACACTGGATCACCTACTTGGATCCCTTGCCTTTTCTTCGACCTTCCTCCAAGCCATAGCTGGTGTGCCAGTCTGAAGATCAATGAAATTACACAATTCCCCAGTATGGTGTAGTGGTTAAGTGTGCAGACTCTAATCTGGGAGAACTGGGTTTGATTCCCCACTCCTCCACTTGCACCAGCAAGCCATAGTTCTGACAAGAGCTGTCCTTGAAAGGGCAGTTCTTGAAAGAGCTCTCTCAGCCCCACCTACCTCACAGGATCTGTTGTGCGGAGGGGAAGGGAAAGGAGTTTGTAAACCGCTCTGAGACTCCAAGGGAAGGGTAGGGTATAAATCCAATTACTACAACTACTACTCCAAGTGAAGGGCGTGGTATAAATCCAATCTCCTCCTCCTCCACCACCGCCTCTTCTTCTTCTTCTGAAAAAATAATATCTGCCCTTCCCCCTTGTCCTGTGAGGTCTGCACTGCTCCATGGGGGTAACTACTGGGTGGATTAACTGAAGAGTACTGCACAGGCTGCTTGTCTGTAGCCCTGGTTCTCCTTAAAAATTCTGATAATTCTGATTTATTACAGTCACTGATCTCATTTCCAAGCCTGCTCTGGAGTTCTATCACTTTTCATTTCTATTCCAAACCTTCATCCCCCTCCATTTCTGCTTGAACTTGACTCCTGTCCATACAAACATGTACAGTCATACATGTTGCTCTAAGAAATTTAGTAACAACGTCAAGCACAAAATTGTACCTGTGGCCATGTCTCATAGCAATGGGGGCTACAGTGAGTGTTCCCATCTCACTCATGTTAGAATGGAAATGCCACTGATAGAAACAAAAAACCTTGCTCACCTCCCTCCCCATACAACTACATGACACTGACCACATGTTTTCCTGTATCCTCCATCAGATTTACTTAAGGAGCAACAGGTTGGTGAGAAACAGTGCCCCCTCGTAGTTGGGCCTTCTTGAAGCCAGTCTCACTTTGGCAAAGAAGACACTCCATATTAAAAAGCAGCATAACCATATCCCAATAAAAGAAGTCTCTCGTAGTTAGAGCTCTGTACAATATAGCCAAGTGGCACCAAAAGGGAGAACGTTTTCCACAGAATTAACCAAGGCACTGAAGCATTTAGTAGGCAAGTCTAAATATACCATTAAAACTCTAGAAATAAATTTACCTAACATAGTCATACCTAATTTGACTGATAGTAATGTTGATATTGCCAATTGCTATTACTCTAGAGCACTATTCTCTACTCTAGAGAACTATGATTAATAAAAGAGCTCAGACATCACTGGATTTTAAAGCTTGCAGTTTAATTCGAAATCTGGAGGACATCTCAAGAGCATCCTCAGCTTTCTCAACAGAAGATATGACATTACTTCTTGGGGGGGAGGGGGAGGATGGATTCTAACATTAATAAAAACACACATTGCAAGCCTAGCTACCTTAGAAATTATTTAGTCTATCAAATTCTTGGCATATGCATGTGGCAATCACTAATCTGGTTATTCTGCTCACACGCAATCATTCCACTCCCTTTTTGAGGGTACAGGATTCTGTAAACTGGGTGTAAACAAACAATACATGCATACTCTATTCGCTTTTACATGTTTGTTTTTTGAGGCAGTGGGGAGAGATCCTCTCCTTTGTCATACAATAATCTCATTTTACACATTTGCCCTAATATTCAGTTGATTTCTTTTACCTCGTCGCAGGGGACTGAAAATTTTACTGAAAGTTACACCAAAATACTTAGTAAAAAGTTGGGTCCTGCAATCCACAGATGAAAAGACTGTATATCTTTCCTGTATTTCCCTGCCCCCAGCAGTCATAAGAACATGAAAAGTAATGCTGGATCAGGCCAATGGCCCATCCAGTCTAACATTCTGTCACACAGTGGCCAAAAATACCAGGTGCCATCAGGAAGTTCAGCAGTGGGGCCAGGACACTAGAAGCCCTCTCACTGTTGCCCCCCCTCAAGCACCAAGAATACAGAGCATGACTTGCCCTGGACTGAGAGTTTCTAGTTATACCTTGTGGCTAATAGCCACTGATGGACCTCTGCTCCATATATTTATCTAATTCCCTCTTGAAGCCGTCCATGCTTGTAGCCGCCACCACCTCCTGTGGCAGTGAATTCTATGTGTTAATCACTCTTTGGGTGAAGAAGTACTTCCTTTTATCCATTCCGGACTGCTCAGCAATTTCACTGAGTGTCCAGGAGTTCTTGTACTGTGAGAAAGTGAGAAAAATACTTTCTCTTCCTGCTCTGTCCCATGCATAATCTTATAAACCTTGATCATGTCACCCCTCAGCTATCGTTACTCCAAGCTAAAGAGCCCCAAGCACTTTGACCTTCTTCATAGGGAAAGCGTTCCAACCCTTTTATCATTCTAGTTGCCCTCTTCTGCACTTTTTCCAAAGCTACAGTATCCTTTTTGAGGTGTGGTGACTGGAACTGTACACAGTACTCCAAATGAGATTGCACCATCAATTTATACAGGGGCGTTATGATACTGGCTGATTTGTTTTCAATTCCCTTCCTAATAATCCCAAGCATAGCATTGGCCTTTGTTATTGCAGTCACACACTGTCTAGACATTTTCATTGAGTTATCTACTACGACTCCAAGATCTCTCTCTTAGTCTCTGCCAGTTCGGACCCCGTCAATGTGTATTTATAGTTAGGATTTTTGGCTCCAATGTGCATCACTTTGCATTTGGCCACATTGAACCCCATTTGTCATGTTGACGCCCACTCACCCATCCTCGACAGATCCCTTTGGAATGCCTCACAATCCTCCCTGGTTCTCACCATCTTGAACAACTTCGTATCATCTGCAAATTTAGCCACTTCACTGCTTACTCCCAACTCCAAATCATTAATGAACAAGTTAAAAGGTATCGGACCAAGTACTGATCCCTGTGGTACCCCACTGCTTACCACCTCCCACTGAGAAAATTGCCCATTTGTACTCACTCTTTGTTTCCAATTAATTAGCCAGTTTTTGATCCACAAAAGGACTTGTCCTTTTATCTCGTGACTATTGAGCTTACTTAGGAGCCTTTGATGAGGAACTTTATCAAAAGCTTTCTGGAAGTCAAGGTAAACAATATCTATTCAGTTCCCCTTGTCCACATGTTTGTTTACTCCCTCAAATAACACTAACAGGTTAGTGAGACAAGATCTTCCTTTACAGAACCCATGCTGAATTCTCAGCCTCAGTAGTTTTGTTCAATGTGCCTACTAATTCTTTCCTTAATAACAGTTTCCATCAACTTACCCGGTATTGACGTCAGACTGACTGGCCTGTAATTTCCTGGATCTCCTCTAAAACCCTTTCTAAAGATGGGAGTGACATTAGCTACCTTCCAGTCCTCAGGAATGGAGGCAGATTTTAATGAAAGATTACATATTTTTGTCAGGAGATCCACAAGTTCACATTTGAGTTCTTTCAGAACTCTCGGATGTATGCTATCCAGGCCTGGTGATTTATTAGTTTTTAAGTTGTCTATCAGTCATAGGACCTCCTCTCTCATCACCTCCATCTGACTCAGGTCTTTCAACACCCCTTCCAAAATCAGCGGTTCTGGAGTGGGCAAGCACTTCTCATGTGAAGACAGAGGCAAAAAAAAGCACTCAGCTTCTCAGCCTATCATCCTTCAGCACTCCTTTTACCCCTTGGTCATTCAAGGGTCCCACTGCCTCTCTGGCTGGTTTCTTGCTTCTAACGTATTTGAAGGAAGTTTTATTGTTGGTCTTTATGTTTTTTGCTATATGCTCCTCATATTCACAGACTTGCATTTTATTTGCCACAGCCTGTGTTCCCTTTTATCAACCTCACTGAGACTAGCTTTATACCACTTAAAGGAATCCTTTTTACCTTTTACAGTTTCCATTACTTTGTTTGTTAACCATGCACATTAACCTTTCCTACAAATGTGGTCCAACACCCCCCCAGATTGAGAGGGCTGAAATCATCCTCTCCTCTCTTCTATCAGCAAAGCTGTGCTGACAGAAAAGACAGAAAGGGCAATTTCATCCCTTCCTCCTCCCCTCTGTAGCTATCCAACCCACATAGCTACTAGGTCACAGAATCTCAGAAATACAACCTTCCCTGAGTGAGGGGGGGGGACTTTTGGGAAGAGGGGAACTTGGGGAAGAGTCACAACCACCAGCACCTTCCCTGTTTCTCCTTCCAAAGTATTTGCTATTAATGCAAACAACATTATTACCTGTTAATCATCCATTTCCACTGGCACATATAAGTCAGGCAAGTGGAAAATGAACTGTTAAGACAGACAGAGCATGTGTAACAATACCCACTACCCCATACCTTACATCATTGGAATGAAATGAGAGGCACCAAATGACACTGAACTGTTCTCACTTCAGATGGAAGACAAACCTGCTACTGATCAAAAAATCATTTTATTTAATTAAAAAGAATATGTAGGCAAGGCGTAGTCATACAAACATTTACACACACCAGAGTTGGGCAGCAGGAATCTACAAGGGTTGATGGTGGGCAAATCTGATACTTACTCCTGTCTTCCATCAGATATGGAGCATGTGAACAAGCCCTAAGCAAAATGTGTTCTGGCTTTAAATGAACAAGACCAATACATGAAAACATATAACCAGTACAGCAACTAGTTTGCCCTACCAATTTTCTCTCTCAGCATCTGTTCAAATTTAATCAAAGGGGTTTTTTTACTCTCTAATAGTACTCTGTGTCTAATCAGTCACTCTAAACATGAACTGTTTCAAATTCCCTACTGCTCCTTATTCACTCTACTACCAACAGTGAAACTCAAAATCATTCAAAACCAAATACTCTGTACTTCCAGTGCCTTGCAGGATCAAAGTTTATAACAATTACCACCAATGAAGACAGCTGTAAGTTTGTCTTGACTTTGTCAGACCATGTCATGTCAGTATTCCAAATGTGCCCACAGGCTCAAAAAGGCTGGGGACTCCTGGGACAGAGAGAACCCTTTCTCCCTCTCTCACAATATTAGAATTCAGGGACACCTGATAAAATTGACAGGCAACAGATTCAGGATGGACAAAAGAAAGCACTTCTTCATTCAACAGAGACTTTCACTGTAGAATTTGATATCAATGGATATAGTGATTCCCACTCTCAGAGATGGTTTGATGTATTCATGAAAAAGTACTCCATTAATGGCTACTAGCCCCCGATAGCTAAAGGGAATCTGCATATCTGGAGGCAGTAAACCTCTGAATACCAGCAACAGGAGGCAACATTAGGGGAAAGCCTTGGCATTTATGCCCTGTTTGTTGTTCCCCGCCAGCTGGCTGGCACCTTTATGAAACAGGATGCTAGACTAAATGGTACAGAGATATAATCCAGCAGGGCACCTCTTATGCTCACATGATAGTTTTCTTGGGTCCAGGGTTCAACTACTCTCTTGAGGCTGTTTTAATTACCCATTCCATTTTCTCACTTTCTGGGTTTAGGACTTAAGTCTTTAAAACAGCAACCCCATATCTACCTCTCCAGAGGCTCTTTCACAGTTGCTGGTCTGCATTCCCTTTGGCTGTACCATGGATCTTGCCTGTTCTGTCTACTGTCCTATTGTTATTGCAATCCCAGACTCCCCAGCTTATCTGTCTGCCCAGGTTCTACATCCACTCAAGCACAAATCCAAGTTTTTCAATCTTAAGCCTACCATGCTGAGGAGCTACTGGGCAGGCTCATCACTAGGTCAGATTTGCCTATACTGTTGCACAAACACACACAAGCGGGGGGGGAATAAGGAAGGCAGACAGGTCACTGTACATTGTATTTCCAAACCACCATCAAATGAGTGTGTATATCTGCTAATGACAGAGAAGCTCCAAGTACTAGCAATCCTCCTCTTTAATTTAGGAACAACAAAAAGTGCTACCTGACAACTACAGTTAAAGACAGGAAACACCATGACTATATATATCATCTATTCTTACAGTTAGCTTCGTAATGCAACTAAACAGAACCTAGTTTCCAACCTTAAAGGAAGAAACTTGGGAACAGACAACACCCATATGCAGCATGGTATTAGTTCACCTTCATGAGCAGAGCATATCCATTTTTAATCAATGGAAAGATGAGCAGTTTGTATTCTCTTTGTATTGTAAGAACTAACCACTGGGTAACCATACGCAGTAGGGCTTTTATTTTTACTCACAGCTTGCATATGCACACTTGCATTTGTACATCCATTCTATGTCTCACTACTATTTCTAGTTACAATAATTACTGTACCAACTCTGATAGCTTTTGGACATATTTAAATTAACCACTCTTTGCCTCAGAGTTCCTAGCCAACTAGCAGTAGTGATGTATCCCTCCATTTCTGTCATGCTTTATCTCTGACCAAAGAGCTGCAAGTACAGAAGGCTTCATGCACACTGCTGTGTTCACACCTGCAGAGAACAAGCTACTTTCTGTTCCAGACACAGAACTATGTTTATTTAGAGTATTTATTTCCCTCTTCTCTATACAAATGTCCAAAGAAGCTCACACCAGCAATCAGTCAATCCATGTAGTTTCAAATATAGTGGATCCACATATTCATCACTGGATGAGAAGAACACTTTTCTTTACACACAGCAGCCTGCTGTTTTCATGCTACAGCTGGCCCATATACTGAAAATTGCCTCTGTAAGCATATTAGTCACTAGATCAGAATATGTTTTTCAGTAAGGCTTGAGCACTGTTTAAATGCACAGGTTATTATTAAATAAGATATGCAAAGGAACCACAGTCATTTGAACTTTCCACAGTTCCTATACTTTTTTAAAAAAACACCTATCTGACAAGTGGAATTTGTACAGAAGTCCCTTAGGTTTATCAAAAACCTTTACCCTATTCAATCTACAACTTCCAATTCCAAAATGCCATTGGGAAAGTTTACAAAGCACTTTCTTTCCATTTCTAGATACAGCCCTAGACTGTATTGGGTTGATAATATTTAAGACATTAAAAAGCAGCCAGTTTGGTGTAGTGGTTAAGTGCGCGGACTCTAATTTGGGAGATCCGGGTTTGATTCCCCACTCCTCCACTTGCACCTGGCTGGATGACCTTGGGCAAGCCATAGTTCTGATAAGAGCTGCTCTTGAAAAAGAGCAGTTTCTGTCAAGAGCCCCTCAGCCCCACCCACCTCACAGGGTGTCTGTTGTGGGGAAGGGAAGGGAAAGGAGTTTGTAAACCACTGAGACACCTTTGGGTAGTGAAGGGTGGGGTATAAATCCAATCTCTCTCTCTCTCCCCCTCCCTCTCTCTCTCTCTCATTAAAATAGAGTATATATAAAATATTTACACAATTAAATAAAAAGAATATAAACATGCAAACACAAGACCAGGGAGCAGGACCAATAACAGTTATTGCACTGGGGTTTGTTTTAAAAGCTGCTATAAATCAGTTCCTGAGTTCTGCCTAAAATAATTCATTAAAACTATTTGGATTTTTCTCATGCAGCCAAGTTTACTTAAATAGTGACCTACCCGCTTAAAAGACCTGCAACTATACTGATGGCAAGGAAAGCCACTCAGATCTTTTAAAGTAGAAAGGCATTTAAGAATGAATTCTCTAGCAGCAACAAGCTTCAATCCAGGAAAGCAGCTTCTAATCATATGAAAACAACTCATACTTATGCAGTCTATGAAATGTATCTGTTATTAAGATTACAGATGCGGTAACAACTTCAACAGATTTTGCTACCAGAAAATGTGTTTAGGATAGGGCATCTTTCTACAGCAATAAGGAAAGCAGCAGCCTTTTAACAGACATTATTTTTTTATAGTCATCAACAAATTTTCTTTGACTCTAGGAGCCAGTCCAAAAATTCAGGGACCAGTTTGATTGTTCATCCATCGGGGTTTCATATTTTAATGCCCCAGTCTTCCAATGGTTGGTATCACAAAACTAACCTTAACCTTTTCACAGTTTCTTATAATTTTGTTAAGGCTGTAACAAAAAGTACTGTAGTATATAAATATAAGGGTAACCCTGGTTGTCAACACTACAATAAATAGCTAACCTCTAACCCTAGCCTAATTTTCTCCCAATTTTTCATAATTCCATTAATTTTTAAAAAAAATCTCCATTTAATTATAATGATTCATATGAACATTGAGCCTGTATAAAAAGCAAATGGTTAAGAAATTAATTTTAACACCATGCTTCAAGTAAGCAAGCAATGGCAAGAACGTTATGCACATTTAATTTTATATCACACAAGAAAAACATTAAAAATTATAGGCTTTAGAATGGATTCAGCCAGCTTTTTGCTCAATCTTAGCCAATCTCACTCCTTCTTATAGCCCCATTCCACGTGGCTTTTGTCTATGCAGGTCCCATGATCTCAAACCTAGCTGGTCAAAGGGCATCTCTGTCTTCCTTTTTTGCCAGTGGAAAAGCTGGCTGGTACCAACCCTTTGTACTTCCACAGAGAATTGTTGAGAGATGCTACAATAAAATCACTGCTGAAATTTCTAGGTGCCATGGCGACCCGGGGTTTGTCGAACCATTTTCATCCTCTTATTGTCCACTTATGCTCAGCCTCACCATAAAGCTAATGTTAGTGAAACCACAAGGTGACCCAAAAAGTTATGCTGTTTGCTAAACGCTGTCTATGAAATGACTGATACTCATACATGGAATAAGAGTCAGAAACTTTAGACCACACAATTTTTAGATGGGATTTCACACATTTATACTTCAAAATCAAAAGAGATGGCAGTGTTGAAAGCTAAAACTAATCAGCTTGTGTACAGTTACAAAGGTTCTTAAGAGGTTTACAATATTTATGTCTTTAGAATGTGAATTATAAACTACTTAATTTAGAAAATGGATGTATACAAATTAGTAATGTATTAGAGCATAAGTACCACTACTTTACATATATATATTGATCTCTAAAGTAAGAGGGAACAGTCCTCTATGCAGCATACAATGAAATACAAGACTTGATTCAGGTTTAAGTGCCTTGGTTTGCAACTTGCTTGTGACAAGACATGAAGCAAAAGCAGGATCAAATGGTCATAATAAAATGGTGTGACATCCTTTCCTATATGACGACTGTTCAAAATCTAGTTGTTTAGGACTACAATTGTAACATACCAGGAAGTTTCAATGAACTTAGTGATACTGACATAACAAAACAGTTAGAAGTATTGGGATGCCAGTTTAATGAGCTTACAAAATTAATTGCTCTGGTTAAATGCATTTCACTATGGTAGATATATTTTTATTTCAAGAGTGTTGTGAAGGATCAACACCAGTTAAGTGCACATAAGCAACTCTATTTTTAAACCAAGTTAGCAAATCATGCATCAGTTCCTTATGACTTCAGCCTCCTCTGCGTGTAGAAAGCAGACTGGGCTTATTCACATGGCTCATGTATTAATGTGACTGCACAGAATGAGTAGCATATTAATAAAAAAAAGATCATGAATCAAAACTCAAAAGTAGTTCACACATTTTTCACCCCACATGCCATCCTAAGATTTCTCAAGTATAGTGGTTTACAAGCTAGGCTGACATTGTGAAACAACTAAGATATTTACTCATTGCCAGCCTCCCCCCACCCCCCCAACAAAGGGAGGCAATCTTGACTGGAATATCATGCTGAGCTTTACAGGTACTCTGAGCCTTTCCAATGAGCAGTGCAACTGCAGAGGTGAGCCCCTGCTACCCTCTCCAACACTGAGCTAGGAGGGGAGGGTGCTCTAAGGCTTGGAAAGCAGTTTCTTATTGCTTTCAGAGCTTTTGTAAAAGATCAGAGACAGCCCCCACCATCCTCCATGCACAGAGAAGCACAGAGGCTGTCAACTTGATTAAAAAATGTGCAAGCAGTGGCAAGCACAATTGTAGACCCCTGCTCAGATATGTGTCCACCTACATCAGGGCTGACCAAATGTGGCTCCTGTTGGTTTATCAAACGGTAACTGAAGTACAGTGATAACATTTGATCATAAGAAAAATATGTGAATCATGACCCAAGGTATACTGCAACATCTGCATTTGCATTTTGAATTCAATGTTCCTACTATGCCTGAGCATTTTTGTTCTGCAGCTGTGACCCTTATGTTACAGGAACCTGTGAAGTCCTTACAATTATAAAGAGTCTGAATACCCATAAGAAAACGTATTTGTGTTGTTGTGAGCCCTCTGGATCACTGTTTGGAGAATCAAATGAATTGAAGGTATAGAAGTGGACAATATTAAACAAACAAAAGGTAGTGTGAACTGAACAACAATGGACATGGCTGACATTGGTTTATCCGATCACAGCAGCACTTTTCCAGTTACTGCAAATACAGGAATTGATGCCTTGCGTAACTATGATCATGCAGCTCATATTGTACTTGATGCTGAAGTACAGTAACTTGTCGGCCATGAGTGGTTCATAAAACAGGGCAGTCCACACTTACACATCAGTCATATTTGCTATGTTTTTGTCTCCCGATATGATAGGAAAGATGTGCATCCTTAAGACACCCACACTTGGTGGGCCTGGAGACTTCCAGATTCATCCTCTCAGATATTTAGGGATGGATGTCTATTTCTGTAGATAGTGCCCACATATGTGATCTTCACATATGACATGAAGCTGAAAAAAGGAAGATATAAAGTGATCTATCCTGAAAACAGATGTCTGAGAATGGACGAGCAACTTAAACACATCTATCCTCCATTTGTCCTCCCGCAGATTTCTAAAATGCCATAACCAAATTCAAGTCAGAACCACTTTCAATATCTCTTATATCGCTACAACCTGTAACAGACAAAAGAAAATACACACAACTATGGCCAGGGGCCCACAGACTTTTGATAAGTTTTACAGCCACTCATTCATCATGTCTACTATTGACCCCCTTCTTACCACTTAAGGAGGGGTGGGGGAGAGTCCTCCCTCTGATATTAAACTGAACATTGGAAGTGCTCTTCAGTAGCAAGGATATTAGTAAGTCTCCTTGGTTATCATAAAGAGTTTTTTAATTCTGTCTGCATGTGCTAGAAAGTCACAATGTTTCCAAACACTCATCATGTAATGAAAGACCTAAGCAATAAAAAAAAATGTAGTTATCATGGTTTTTGCACCCATACTGGCCTGCTTTGCATGTAGCAAGCAATGTTTCATGGACTTCTAAGCCTAGTATCAACACAATGAATCACAATTCAAAATAAAGGAATTTCTTTAGTTAGTTTCCGCTTTTCTGAAGAAAATAATAGGACATTGTACTTCTAAGAAACATCTACCATATTAAATGTCCAACACAGCACCACACCTAGAACATGCTCCAATTCTTCTATCAGCCTTCTACAATAAAATATTATCCAGCATCCAACAGAAGTTCCTTGAATGCTTACAAGCAGAACGTGTCATAAAAACCCAGAAATGATACTGGTAACTGACTACGTTCGAAAGATTGGATCCAACAAAAACCCTTTCTCCAACTGAAGATTATGCACTTAGTGCAAAAGAACCATTGGTTTTAACTAAATGTATATGAAAGTATGTTTCAGTCACAACTACAATGTTATATTAGCAGAACTTACTGGTGCATGTCTTCTTGTCTGACTGCAGCTGTTCTAGTTCTGTATGCTATGAAGCTCAATATTTTTTGAAAGCACAGCTCAACTAGTTACAATATATTTGTATATATGATGTTGCCCAAGGCTAACATGGAACAGATAATCAACTATATTTTTAAAATATTCTTCTTATAATATTTTAAGAGTACTAAAATATTTCTTAACTTATTGTGTTTGAATGCATCTTTAAGAACAATGGCAAAACTTTTTTCTAGTTAATACCATAGTTCAATAATGAGCCTGCATAAACTGATAGTTCTGGACAGCAATATCATATAACAGTTAACACTATAAGCTCAAATTCAACAGTTAAAAATTATGATACATATATTTTCCAGAAAAAAGCTGGAGTTTCAAGGATTCTTTTAGGCACCCATATGATTGAAAGATGCATTATTTTTATAGGATGTGTCCTATTTCAAAGTTTTGTTAGCTTCCAAAACATTGTTCTCTTGTATTAAAGTATTCTGTTAGAAAATAAATTACATTCCAAATTAATGACAATACTACAGTTACTAAAAAGTAATTTTGTTTCTAAAAGGATATAAGTGACAGTCACCTGTTTCAAACTTCAGGCAATAATTTCTCTCCCAAGAATAACATACAGCAACTTTACCACTTTTCACATTATTTCAACAGTGCAGTACTACTTGGGACACTGTCTAAAAGACATAAAAGTTGGAACTTTCAAGCTCTTTCACCATCATACTCTAGTCTCTATTTATCAGTATGTGTTTTTCATAAATCCATGCTACTTCTAGAATAAAAAACAGTTTAAAACTTTCATAAGAGTACTCGGGAACAAAGTTATTCTCTCTGCAACACTCTACAGTGCAAGGTAGAGTGCTGCAAACGTGCTCTATGCATCCAGCTACATTTAGCTTTCAGCCTTTTTATTATCATTGTCAATGAATGGGGACCCAGTCAAATTAAGCTGCCATTTTAGGTTAAAGACTGAAGAGCCTCTGTTGTGCAACAGCAAGACAAAAAACACTTCGACCAACAGCCGCAGCATTTTAACTAGAAAAAAAACCATTAAAAATATAGCTCGAAATTGTGCTTTTTAACAAAAAATAAATAAATATATATATATAATACTCACACATTACAGCAAACTAACTGGGTTTATAATTGGGATAAATCGGCTACCCATGCTGCTAGGGTCATAGTCACTAAGATTTTTGCCGCAGTTAGAAGGGGTTATCTGTGAGAAAACAAAAATATTTTTGTTCAACTTTTATGCTTATTTTGTTGTGTATTATGCTAGATATACAATCACTTGTCTTTCATAAAATAGACTGCACTCCAAAATAGAAAAAATAAATTTCAAGACATATACTTCTACAGCAAAAAATAAAACAAAAACATTCATTTCAAATTAATACTTTTCATTGAAATTTACCAGTACTAAGTTGCAGGAAAAGCTCCGTGCAAATAAAGAATATTTAGACCTACTTGAAAAGCACATTCAGTGCCATACCAAACAAAGACAAAAGTAGAATTAGTTGCCTGGTGTATATAACAATCTCTAGTAATGCAAAGGAAACTCTCCATGGATTGCTACTTTTCTTTTGTCCATTGTCCATTTGAAACTACTTTAAAGCCAAGTCCTAAGCACTAGCCAAAAGTGATCTGGAGAAACTCATCCGATTTACTGTCAACGCAATAAATCCTGAGCTTAACACCGCCACCCTAAGGGCTGCCCCCAGTCAGTTTCAGGGGTCCCTCACAGTACAGAAGGGTGTCCCCTTATGTAATGCTATCAGGGAAAAAATGAATGCAATATAATGATGGCTGCTCCTTCTCCCTGAGACTCGCCAACAGCATTCACTCCCCACCCCCTCATGCGCCCCCCTTCACTTCTCCAGTGTCCGCTTCTATATTCTGCACCCACCCACCATAGCCCAGGCAGAAACAAAATCCCTGGCCAGCTTCATTTCCCCGTATGAATCAATCCTCAACACATACACTCCCTGACCGCCTGGCCTCAAACCACCTTTTCCGCTCACCCTCAAAATGGCCTTGGTTTCGGGAAGGGGGAGGAAACTACGTCCACTAGGGAGACTTCTCAGCGACCCGCTCCCGATCAGTGGAAGAGACACAGATACAGAGAAGCGCGCAGGCGAAAGGCGATTGGGGGGGGGGGGGGGCTTGTACAAAAGGGAAGCTGACTTGGTCTGCGGGGTTAAGTCTCTATTATGTTACTGCTGCTACCGCCGCCAGCCCAGTACGCTTAGGTAGCGTCTCTCGCCCCTCTTCTTCCTCCACCACCACCACCCTTTCTTCTTGGGCTGTTGGGAAACAGTCGGGAGCACCCCTCCCCCTCCTGCACACCCGGTCCCCTGCGTGTGACTCCCGTTTCACTCCCACCGCCAGCCTCCTCGCTCCTCTTCAGCGAAGACAAATAACCCCAGCGCAACCTCGTGCCTCTCTCTTTCTCCCCCCCCGCACCCCTCCTATTTCCTCGAGTTCTCTCTCTCCTTGCCCCCACACTACCACCCCACCGGCTCCGAGGGTCCGCGCGGTGCCCCCGGGTCAGGCTCGCAAGAGATAGGGTGGGGGCGGCCCCCGCACTTTGTTAGTGCTTGTTGTGCTGCCAGGGCCGGGAGCGCTCAGCGTGGCCAGCAGGGCGGAGGGGGAGCGCACCCGGGAAGCCGCTCAGCCCCCCCCCCAAACACACGCATCGCCCACCCCTGCCGCCTCCTTTCCTCTCCCCCCCCCCAACACTTTCCCCCAACTTTTCTTCCATTTTAATCACCCTACAAACTTGCGATCGAGGAAAGGCGGCGGGAGGGGACGGTCAAGAAACACAAGAGCCGCCAGACTCGCTCCGGCTCCCGCTCTCCGGGTGTCCCCCCCCCCCGAAGCCATTTACATCCTGAGAAGCTCCGCGGGGGGGGGGAGATGCACATGGGCTGAGCAAACAACCCGGCGAGGAGCTTGAAGCGCACACCCCGGCCTCGACTTCTCTTCCCTTCCCTCCCCCCAACCAACGACCGACCTGCCCGTGGGGCCCGGCCAAATGGGCAGCAGCTCCGTGCCCGGCGCGCCGCTGCCCTCTAGGCTGTGTTCGAGCTGACTCTTAAGGGCGCGGGTCACTCACCGGGTCAGGACCGGCTCAGCAGCGTCCTCCGGCGTTTGAGGGAAGTGGAATAGGGGGAAGGGAGGTTAAAAAGACCGAGAGAGCCTCTTCCTCCCGCACAAACAAACAAACACAGAGAGAGAGAGAGAGAGAGCGCCACACACACGCGCGCACGCACCGGGAGTTGGTTTCGGCCCGACGGTCAAAGCGAAGGCAGGCGGAGATCCCCAGACCAGGGCCGGCGAAGGAAGGGAGGGGGGGTCACTGAGGGTCTCGGGGTCTCCGCCGGGTCCCGGCTCCGCTTCACTCCTTTGTGTAATTTCACTCGATTCAAGTTTAATCCGATAGTTCCCGAGCGCGTCCGCAGAAGCCGAGCGACACAACCAGCCAGCCAAGCGGCTGCCGCTGCTGCTACCGCCCCCTGCCTGTCCGCTCGCCCGCCCCCGTCGCTCGTTCGCTCCCTCCCTCCGCCCGCCACGAGGCGCGTCCCCGACACCCCTCCCTCTTGTGGGCGAGCGGCAGAGTGTGACAGAGAGCGCGCGCGCGCAAGCCCCGCCCACACAGAGCTACACGTCATTAGCCCGTCTGGCATAATTTATGCAAGAATCCAACCCTACTGAAAGGGCGAGGGGGGGAGGGGCGGAATGGGTCAGGTCACTAACCTTCCTCCCCTCCCACCGTCCCGCCAGGCGCAGCCTCCGCAACCCACGAGGAAATTGCCCCCTCCCGGGAGGGAGAGGAAGAAGAAAGGGTGGATGGGGGAGGGGGTGCCAAATGCTGACAGGGCGCTGAGGACAGAGACGCTCAGACAAGTCGACACCCTTCCCTCCCCCCCTTTCTAACCTCCCCCCCCACCAAGCGACAACGGAAGGGGAGGCGGGCAGACAAAAAGGTGGGGGAAGGCAAGGGATGGTGTTCAATGTGTAGCTATCGACATGCAGCTACTGAGGAGGCGCCCTGCCTCCTCTGTCTGTCCTCTGGACAAATGGCCGAGAATCCCGGCGAGAAAGGGGCGGTGTTTACAGGAGCCCCTCATGGCCTCACGCAGTAAAAGCTTAACCTGGCCACACAGAACAGTCAGTTACCTCAGGCACGCAAAACTCTGTCCTTCGGTTGCCGTTGCTGTAGAGTCCAGAAAAGTTCTCTATCAGACAACTCATAAATACAAAAGGAGGAAGAGCACCTGCAAGGGAAAGACTTAAAAAGTACTTTCCGACTCAGAATAGAGCCAGCATCTCTTGAGAAAATCTGTTGGAACTATGCCCACACGATTCTCTTCAAACATGTTCTCACATAATAGAGAGCAGGTTCGCACAATACAAGCTGCAGTGTCAAGCTAAAACATGCAAAATGCATGCATGCACTCTTTCCCCAGCTACTTAACAACACTGAACCTAGGATCTGCCATTGGTTGCTATTTCTCACAGTACATATACAATGGGAGAAAGCCTGTAATGTGAAATGTTTCTAGGAACTGCTCAAACTCTATAATACTAAATGACATGACCATAAACTGAATGTTAACTTCAGGATGGGTATCCTGAGATTCCCCAGCTGTTCACAGTAGAGTCACACCCACAAATAAAGAGCAAGATTGGGTGGTCTTACAATGGGAACAGTAACATCTACTGTTTATTAATCTCGAGTGGGCTGTACTAATTTACTCATGTGAAAAAGAGGCGCTCAGTAAGTACTCACATCCATTGCTGTCCCTCAGACCTTTTCTCTGAACACTAAACCAACTGCCATTGCTCACATCTCTCAATAATTTTGGTTCCTTGACAGTTTTAATTACTGTCCTAAATAGAGACCTTGCATTATATGTCCTTGACAAGACCTCTGTACTACAGACTTATTACAGATACTAAATACTCAATGGGTAATGATATGAGACTTAAACAGTAGAATTCAGTTGACCCACACAGCACACTTAGACTTCAGATTTCACCATGGCTAGCCTGTTGTAAGTTCAAGTTTACAATTCTAAGTTATAAGAACCATATCTGCACACGAGATCACAAGCATATACTTCATATTGGGGTAGTAAACCACCCCCTGGATCCATATTAAGTAACTGACATATTAGAATCCTAATTTCTTCTTTAAGCATGCTTGGGAAACAGGGTGGACTAGACATTTGCCATACATTATGACAAGACTAAAGCACTTCTGTGCCAACTTTCCACCCAGTTCAGGGTCGCCAAGGCAAAACAGGTGCGGTCTTTAGTAATAACTAATCAGCATTAATATTATGAACACATATCCTGAGATTTCTCTAGCCAATATCTAGAATGACAGGTTTCAGAACTAGTTTAACGGTTTATTGGAAAATCAAGAAGTTAATCAAGGTTAGTCAAAGTTAATATAGAAAATGTCATTTCTAAGCTTTTGTCCCCATATTAAAGGTTCTAAGAAGTATAGTATTATGCTTCACATAATTGAAGTCTAAGTCTAGACCAGAATTTGAATACAACAAGCATCAAAAATAGTGAAGAAAGAGATAAAGTACTACTGTTCTAAACTAGGAGACAAAAGATAAGTTGAATGTAACATTGTTGGAACAATAGTTTTAAGTGTTCAAAAGGAAGCAAAATCTTATTGTTTTTAAAGAATATGTACAGCCATGCTTCATCAATCTGTGCATCTTGACTATTTGGAAGTCTCCAGCATTAAACAGGTAAATAAATGATCATCAGGAAATAAACAAGCAGGAATTATCAAGGTTTTATGAAAAAGCCATAAATGGAAAATAGCTTTCTGGGCTGCTGCTGAAACATAAGCCCTTGGGATACTATGAACAAGTTCCTTGCATACTAGATAATCTCTGCCATAGAGCATGCTTTCTCTTACACAAGATCAACACTTTTCCGTAGGTCCATTAGTGGAAGAAAAAGCATGCTTCATAGAATGGACTATCTAGCACAGAGGACCTTGTTCATAGGATCCAAGAATGTATTCCTAGTTTATCAGTAGTCCAAATATTCAAGCTCTTGTGCCTTAAACCATCTAACACACAAAGACTGCATCTTCCCAGATTCTGCCATCAGAAGTCACTATCTGCTATGACACAGATTTCAAGGAACTTTATATTACAACACAAAATTGGAACACCATGCAGTTCCGCAGGGCTTGCAAGACGGAGCTCTTCCGCCAGGCTTTCGCATAGGGGCCGCCACTGCCACCACCACCACCGATGTGGACAACAACGGGGCTAGGGATGGCCCCAGGAAGATCTTCTATAACACCACGTGGCACTGGTACCACCGGACTTACTTTGGACCAGCTACAGGACAAGATCACCCCCAAAGAACTGACTGTTACCATCATGAGAGTGATTCAGGGTCATCTGTTTTATGGAGCACTTTACTGTGATCTGTGTTGGCTAATGGTTTTATTGCTTTTACCATATTTTATGTGGGCTCTGCCCCTTGTAAGCTGCCCTGAGCCCGCTTGTGGGGAGGGCAGGGTAAAAATGTCAAAAATAAATAAAATAAATAAATAAATTTCAGAACAGCCGAAGACTTCTTTAATTCTAACATTAACCTTATGGCGGAAACAGAATCGTGCCTCTGAGCAAAGAATAGCACCTCTCTTGAGTTATAGCAATATAGTACCCTCATGGAACACATACTACAGCACCCAAAAAGCTGAAGTTTTCACACACAAGAAGAAATAGGTTGTTGAGATTCTTTGGAACACCAAGTTCTGTAAGCCTTTCATACAGAGTCTCTAGCATTATTAGCAGTGTAGAAGTAGAAAAGTCCAAAATACATTCCTTTTCTTATAAAAAGCCAGCTGCCTGAATTCAGATAGAACACTAAATCTGTGATACGTAGGAGAGAGTTTCAAATAGTGATGAGCAGGTGGACCAAACATCACCAAATATGAACTCAGGTAGGATAATGCAATATATAAATTACATGATCACAAGAGAAAGAGAAAAGAGAAATCAACTTGATATTCTTTTTTGTTTTGATAAATCTAAGAACATTTTAGAAAGCTACTGTGGATGTGTCTATATTGTTTCCTCACTAGGCCCCATAGTGTGTCATTTTAATAATCTGTAATAATAAACACATTTAGCTTATATCCTTCTCCCCTCCTCAATTTTATCCTCACAACCCAGTGAAGGAGGTTAGGCTGACAGAGTGTGACTGGCCCACATCACCCAAAAAGCTTCCATGGCTAAGCAGGGATTCAAACCAAGGTCTCCCAGATCCTAGCCTGACACTCTAACCAATACAGTACTGGCTCCCAAGATGTTTGTTTTTCCGAATTCTTGTTTACACCAATCATGTTGCTGAATCCCTGGCTTCAAGGATATAACATGGAGGCTACTCTGTTATCTATGAAGAATACTAGGCACAGGGGCAAATGTTTTGTTTGCAGGGAGCAATGCTTACTGGGAAAGGAGGAGACAGAGGCATGTTACATTAGACCCCTCTCTGGATGCTGTCTGCTAGGCAGCATCTTCCATGCTATGTGTTTGCACTGTAATCAGTGACACTAACACAAAGACAAACTTGGGGCCAAACCACACAAGTGAAATCAGTGATAAAGATCTGAGAAGATTGTTTAGTTATACTAAGGCCCAAACTAGTTACGACAGGGTGTATTGAAACAAGTCTGCCTATTCACATGTAAAGGAAGCAGGAAGTCATGTCTATTTTTGAACAAAGATTTCATCTAGATCAAGTATGTTCCCCTACATGAGGACTCTGCCTTGCTACATTGTAACTATGCCCACTACCTGTTTTTTCTTGGGTTGCCAAATGTCTCCCAGTGCAAGAATTCTGCCTATAAAACATGTTTCCCCCCCATCTCTGTTTCATCATTAGCTGCCTATCCAGGGGTAAATCTCAAGGATCTTCCTCAACTTCACCTTCTTCCATGTATCCAATTTTTCATCCGTTTTACTTCATCTGATAATCAGACATCTCTTTTGATCTTTTTCTCTCAGCATTTTCCAGGGGTTCAAAGATGGGTACCTTTAATGGTTTCTGTTTTCATTTCATTTACTGCGTCCTTTTCATGTTTCAAAATGCCACCACTTGCATGCAGAGAGTAACACTGAAGCACAACAAATCCCTAATTTAACCTGCTACTGTTGAATATCCCAGACACAAGAACAAATGAAAAGTTTACAGTCTAGCAAAAACTGATGCTTTGATACCATAATTCCTTCCACAACAGTGATCCCCTTTCCTATGGCAAATGATGACACACACACACACCCTGCTTATAACATCCACTGTCCTGCATACGTGGAAGCTGTGCACAGCAAAACAAAAGCCAAAACAAAAGCTGTGCACAGCCCTTACATTTCAATGTGATTATACATACACACGCATCCCTGAAAACGTCTTCTCAGTAGAGTCTGATCTGGATGTTATTGTGTTTTTGTAAGCATTTTGTTTTATTGTTTAGTTTACTGTCTTGGTAAAAAAAAAAAAACAGAGGAATATAACTGGGGTAAAAATACAAATTATGGACAAATTTACGGATAAATGTATGTCCCAGAAGAATACAAAAGAGATTATCAGCTGCTTAAAATTTGAAAAGTAGGGTAATTACAGCAAGAGATATCTCTCAGACGTATTCAGGGATTCATTAAAACCTATATCCTTGGAGTGAAGAAGCAATCTGCTCCAGTGTTTGACCCGTGGTGTGAACCCAGGGAGCTGAAGGAATGTGACTTCTCAATGGGAAGCAACTGCATGTGCCACATGGACTGGCATTTTTGGGGCCACACTGGAATTGAGGGGAAAAACTGCACACCTTCTCAGAAATACTTGTGCTGAGTTTTGGCCCACCATCTACAAGTTACAATTTGGGTCTGGCAAAAGAAATAAAATACAAGCCAATCATATCACCATTAATTAGCTTACATTATACTATAGAACATTATATTTTGTTTGTTGTCCTGTTCTTTTGAAGGCATATTCTTCCATCTTCAGCTTCTTATAGACAGTGAATAGGCTGATCTTAAAATCAGTCTAAGTGACAAGCATTATCTCTGCACTATCATGATTTTCAGGTATGACATGTCGATAATGCATTGTAGCTGCCTAGCCTGACAATAAAATATGAAGGAGTTATTGAAGCAAAACACAGTTTTTCTCTAGTCAAATCTATTTCTAACATGATGTCAACTCAACAATCAATAGAACTCACTTTTAAGCTCACATCTGTTTACCATGTTCAATCTTAAACCTTTTCCTGGCTTTAAAAATTATTTGGAAACTCAATGCTACCTGTTTATCTGGTACATATTTTTATCCACCATTCCTCAAAGGAGCTCAGGGCAATGTACATAGCTCCCCTTTCCCCACTTTATCTTCACAACAACCTTGTAAGATAAGCTGAGAATGACAGACCCAAGGTCACACAGCAAGCTCCATGGGTAAGTGGGGACTTGAACCAGGGTCTCCCAGAACCTAGTCCATCCACTACACCACATTGGCTCCTATGTTTTGTTCTAGTACATTATATACATGTGTGTGTGTATACAACAATATTAACACACAATATACAGTCTGAAAACCTGAGCTCAGTTATATCCTACCATCTGTAACTATGGCTCCTGTTGGCTAGAAGTCAGTGTATGGTGGCTTTTAAAATTAATTCTTTAAGCACACACATCCCTAGAAAAGTTACGTCAGGTTATCAATAAAACTGTTCCTAGGGTGATCCCCTAGGCAATGTCATAAAGCTAGCAGATTCATAGATAGTATCTATTAGCATAAATCTCATGATCCGCATATACCAAAGATCACAGCAAATTATATCAGAACTACACACAGTATTCAGAAATTCTGGTCTGTTTGGAATGAATACTGTTCTTTAACTCACCCTTCTACTTTATTCTTGTATTCCCATCAAATTCAGATTCTAGATTTTCAGCAACACAGAAGAGCTAATACCAACAAAAGTTAATATAGTACTAAGTATTTGGTTGAAGTCCTTTGAAAGGATGCTTCTAAAAAATGATTTCCATGGGTAATTAGCAAGAGTTATAAAGTATGAAATACTGAACGTACTTTGTTGACGTTACTTTTATTATACAGAATCAAATATCCCGTAGAAGCCCAAAGCAAGCCAAGGCACCAACAGACCTGATACTATGCTGCAAAAACATTTATTAAAACAAATTTAGTTGGGAAAAGGCTATTACTGAAGATCAGTGCAAACTATGAATTTATTTTGCCAACACGACCAGCACATAATAACTGAAATGCCAGTCAAATGCCTTATTGTATGAAGCTGTTGAACTGATATATTAGCCGTCATTCTCAGAATATGTTTGCCAGTCCACAAAGACTTTACAGTGGATATTTAGATATCAGCACATGTAACACAAGGTTATTTTAAAACAATCTATCAATCAATATAAATCACCCAGAGCCCAGTGCAAGTCAGGATGGGGTGACCAATGTGTCTAATAAATAACGATAATAATAACAACACCTCCTGGTGTTTCCCGGCCCCAGGGACGTCCAACTTCCCTCAATGAGGGCCAGGGCTTTTTCGGCCCTGGTCCCTACCTGGTGGAATGAGCTCGCATTAGAAATCAGGGCCCTGCAGGACCTATTACAGTTCCACAGGGCTTGCAAGACAGAGCTCTTCTGCCAGGCTTTCAGTTGAGGCAGCGTTCCGCTATTGGCCTCCCCTCCAGTGACCTAAGATCCAAATGGCCACCTGGGAACAAACTGATTTTTGCTGAAACCTGTTGAGGCACTGGTCTTTTACTGATTACTGTTTTATGATAGGTTTTTAGACATATTTTAACTGTTGATTTGTTGTACTGTGAAGTTTATGATGGAACCCATCCTGAGCACACTTGCGGGGAGGGTGGGATACAAATGAAATGAAATTAAAAATATTTATACAATGGTTATTAGAATTAACCAGTATTCTAAAGTGTATTTTTATGCACCTTCAACAAAAATAGAACTGAGATACAAATGTAATTCTGTACATCAAACTACCTTTCACTCTTGTCCTGAAGAAAATGGTGACTAATGCTCTTATGTCATTACTCGGCAGCAAAGTTAAGTTCAAAAAGTTTTTGCTAATTTCTGAAAACTCTGCTTAATTTTCACATAATATACAGTACCAAGTAGTACTCATCAAAAAATTAACAGCTTACTTAATATATGACTCCCTCTCCTGTTATTACATAATATGCTTTCCTTGGGAATTAACACTCGGGGTCGGGGTGTGGGGGGGAAGGAGAGAGGAGAACTGAGATAATGCAAACAGTATGGATGCAGATTCAGTCAAGATGTCTTAAGGGAAATATTGCATGAGTAAGGCTGCAATCCTTTTTCTGAGGAGTAAGCATCATAACCTGGGATTTACTTCCAAGCAGAATTGCTTAGGATTGCTCATGACAACTGGTAGTTCTTTGATAACCTCTAGGGAAAGAGAAAGAATAAAAAGGGATAAAGGAAAACAGGATGGAAGAGGGATAGGTTTAACATGTTGGGGGTGGCAGAAAAGAGTCTTAGAAGGTGTTATGTCGCAGTACAGAATGTTTCCAAGTGAAAAAACCAAAACATGCTACTCAATGAGACTAAATGACTAAAACACATTTGTGACAATAGGATCTGACACTTTTTGAATAGAAACATTTTGTGACAGAACCCCATTAAGGGCAATGCATGTTGGAAATGGCCCACACACTAGTCTAAATATGGCCCTGAAATATGAAAGCACACCTCCCTGACCTGGAAGTGTGAAAAATAAAGTAGGTATATTTAATCAAAATAAAAGCCACACAAAGTACAAGCTAATATGAACAAGCTGTCCAGAGGAAATCATGGTTTTAAAAGACTCATCAAACAGTAAAATACATATAGGACAGGCTAAGGTCTCTATATTTTATCTCATACCACAGCACATAGCTGAGGCTACCACATCGATCAACTGGGGCAGGAAGTGTTCATGTCTCTATTTCCGCTTTTTGAGGAAGTCAGAATTTGTTATAATACTGGTTTGTTTTTCATTATTTTCTTTTATTTTTAATTGTGAAGTAGTACTCTGCATTCATTATTCTCTTCAAACAATGCAGGCACATTCAAGTCAACATGTTCAAGTTCTTCTACAGATATATCAGAGCAGTGTCATCACAGGAAGTATAAGGATGAGTAAGAAAGAATTGGATTAAGTCTAGAGTAGGATTGTGACAGACTTCCTGAAATTGAAAGATCTGGTTAACTTTAAAAAATCCTAAATGAATCACTCAAGTACGTTGCAAAATCTTTTGCTGCACAAAATGCTGTTGCAACTGCCTAAAATAGTCCCATATGTGGAAGTTCTGTAAAGTCTGCTTGTACACATTCAGCACAAATATTAAGTTATTCCAAAACAATATTATAAATAGTATGACATATGCACCAAGTCACACATAAAGAACAGAAAAAATTTGATCATTTTACCCTAATCAAACTAGTCACAAATTCTTTAAAAATATCTGTAAGTTTGGGCTCTCCATTGTAGCCAGCGTTTTCCTGTATTCCCCGTCTCTTTGGGGGTTAACATCCAGCTTGAAGGAGAACCCAAACGAACTTGAAAGATTTTCTTCTTTGCAATTTGCTTGTTGAGCCTATACTATTTGCTGTTGAAAGGCATAAATAAGCTTTGGAAAGATGTTCAGAAAATAGTAAATCAGGTCACAGATTATGAGCATTTACGTTAAAGCAGTTTAGTAAACAGACAAGGATGGGTACCCCGAAAATAACTGGCAGAAGTGAAAACAATCTGTATCCCCTCATGTCTAGAAACCCCATAAGAACATAAGAGAAGCCAATGTTGAATCAGGCCAATGGCCCATCCAGTCCAACACTCTGTCACACAGCGGCCAAAATATACCAGGTGCCATCAGGAGGTCCAGCAGCGGGGCCAGGACACCAGAAGCCCCCCACTGCTGCCCCCTCCAGCACCAAGAATAGAGTGCATCACCTGCCCCAGACTGAGAGTTCCCATCTATACCCTGTGGCTAATAGCCACTGATGGACTTCTGCTCCATATGTTTATCTAATTTCCTCTTGAAACTGTCCATGCTTGTAGCTGCCACCACCTCCTGTGGCAGTGAATTCCATATGTTAATCACTCTCTGGGTGGAGAAGTATTTCCTTTTATCTGTTCTAACCCGACTGCTCAGCAATTTCATGGAGTGCCCACGAGTTCTTGTATTGTGAGAAAGGGAGAAAAGTACTTCTTTCTCAACCTGCTCAATCCCATTCATAATCTTATAAACCTCAATCATGTCACCCCTCAGCCGTCGTTTCTCCAAGCTAAAGAGCCTCAAGCATTTTAACCTTTCTTCATAGGGAAGGTGTTCCAACCCTTTTATCATTCTGTCCACCTAATCCATTGCTCCCTATTTACAAGCTTCACATTGTCCAAAGCACTAGTTCTTTTCTATTAAGGTAACAGAAATCCTCCAAATCCATGGCTTCAAACTTCTTTCCGTCTGTGCCCTCTTCTACCCCAATTAATTCATCACCACCCAACTTCCGCTACTCAAGGTGCTTTCCCTTCTCCCACGTGCTTCGCACCTCCCACTAGAGAGCACCCATCTCTCTCAGTTGGGATAGTTCTACTACCCTCTTCCCCTCCCCCCCCTTTTTTTAAAGCCACGGGCAACCTCAGCGCCTGCAATGCCACAGCTTTAGGCGCATCCATACTTCGCGCCTTTCTCCTCGCACACACCTATCCCGGATTCTCCTCCACCTCCCGGGATTCCATTCCCCCGCCTCCTAGTTCCACTCGATTTCTTTACGTCAGTTTCAGGGTTTTCCTTTTCCCTGACGGCACTTTCTCTGCCGCGCCGATTGGCTGTGGTCTGGAGCCAATGGAAGAAGATGAACCCCTCCCCCTCTCGCGCAGAAGTGGCGCGGGGCGGGCGGGTCTCCCGGTCCCTCGGGAGAGGGCGTCATTTGGAGAAGTGGGCGGGGAAAGAGAGGGGAAGGGGGAGAAACTTTCGAGCACCAGGTGGCTCCGGTCTAATCCCGTAAATGCGCGAAGAGGTACTCGCGGTGATTTAAAGGGGCAAGGCAAGCGCAGCTCAATGGCCAAAAAAGAGCGACGGGTGTTAAAGCAGGACAATGAGCCATGCTTTAGGGTAGGCTCCAGACTACAGACTCTCGCCATTGATTTTTGAGGCGGTGAAGAGCAAAGTGACCCCATTTTTTAAAAGACCGCGGAAGAAATCAAGGCACGCCCCTCGTTCTGGCACCAAAAGGGGCCCTCGCACATGCTGCCAACCTTCCAGTAGCCGGCCAACGCACTCGAGAGGCAGATTCAGAGCTCTTGCCGTCCCTTCAACACACAGGAAGGAAACGTGCCCCACGTACGCAGTTTCCTTCGTAAAGCCACCCAGGGTCAACAGCCTTAGTCCTATAACCCCCTTGACCCACACAGGCGAGTCCCTTACAGGCAACTGAGACCCCATCCCAGTTCATGGTGCCTCTCCGTCCCTCAGATACACGTCGACTGAGGCTCCCTCCGAAGTCCACGGACAGGAAATTAAAGAACTGGTCGCTCCTTCAAGGCGAACCTCGCAAAAGATCCCGGCGTCAGTATCAGGTGGCGACTGGTGACCGTTTTATACAGCACGTGTGACAACTGAACATTGAATTCAATAGGACGTACTCTCTCTGGAAAGGGGATAGAAATCGAATAGCAGCCTTCGTTTGCAGAGGGTACTGAAAGCATCTTTCGTCTCACTATACAAAGGGGGAACTGAGGCTAGTCAGCCGCATAACTCATTGACAAGCAATCGAACTCGCATCACACAGATCATTCGATGCTTCATTCTACCTCCCCCTGCCCATATTCTCTCTTAGCCAACCTGGAGTCCAAACCACTTAATACAGTCTAATCGCAAAGGTATCCAGTTCATCCACTGCAGAGAAAACAAAGGAAAGTTCTGTGGACCCTAAAGACTAACGAATTAAGAAAAAATGGTCGTCTGTAGCTACTCGAAAGCAGGGAAAGATTGGGGGAGGGCTTCTCCTTTACTCCCCTTCCTTCATAGCTGCCTAATAAAACATTTGGGGTCTAACCCACATTATTATGAGTGGAAATAACGACTATAAAAGTTTCTAATACTGTATGTGTGACATGTGCACCACTCTTTATTTATTAGTTGGATATTTATTCGACCTTCCCTGCTACCAGGTCTCAGGGCGGCTCACGATTAAATGTACAACTACAACAATAGATAAAACGTTGTACAATTATACAATGAATAATCAGTGCCGATTGCTCATAAACATAGGGCGTAATGCTCCTATAGGTCTATAAAATATGCCCAGAATTGAACAATGGGCAGTGGCAATCACCCCCCAGAGTCACTGAACATACCAGGTCAGGGGGGTGGAGCAGGGGAGGCCAGAATACCAAGAAACAAATCCCACAGGGTCCTGATCTCGACTGGGAGAGTGTTCCATCAGGCAGGAGCCAGAGCCAGAAAGGCTCTGGTCAAGGCTAAATGGATGTCCTTAGGGCTGAGGACCTAATAATTAAATTAAAATGCCAAATGATGTCAAAATTCAGCAATCCATAAAGAGCTAGTATTTAAAGTCCTACTTGCATGACTGCAAATATAAATTACTGATAATCAAAATATTAATAATTTCTGAAGTCTGCACCTGGTTTTTCCTTTTCTGGGTGGCACACATACCTCACAGTAAGAATGAAATACACAGGAACATCCTTTGCAATTTACAGTGCAATCCTGTGCAAATTTACTCCAATCTAAGTCCACTGAAATCTAGACTTAAGACACTGAGCTGCAGACTGGAGGGTCTGTAGCTCAGCAGTTCAAGTCCCTAGTGCCACGTGACAGAGTGAGCTCCCATCTCTGGTCCCAGCTCCTGCCAACCTAGCAGTTTGAAAGCAAGAAACGAAGTAGATAAATAAGTACCCCTTCAGTGGCACCTCAGTGTTTAGTCATGCCAGCCACGTGACCACGGAGAAGTCTTTGGACAGTGCTGGCTCTTCAGCTTGGAAGCGGAGATGAGCACCACCCCCTAGAGTTGGATTCAACTGGCTTTCGAGCAAGGGAAACCTTTTAACTCTATATAGGATTGCTCTGTTCGTGCACTGGACCTACTAACTCTTCACCTCATTTCCGTTTTGATAAAGCATTTCTAAAAGGCCCTTTAGTCTCATTAACTTGTCTGCCATTCCTTTACCATCCTGGTTATACTAGCATCCCACTTTTCCCAGCCCACCAATATACCTAAAAAGTAACATTTTCCTTTAAAGAGTCACATTTGACTCTAGAGAAAAAGAAATAATCAAAGACTGATGTAATTTATACTGTAATAGTAGTTTAGCTTTTTCTTAATGTAGTTTAATCCACTTGCAGATGGGAGATTCAAAAGGTATGTCATTCTCAGCACACATGGCATCTGCTGGGTAGTGCAGGCTGCATATGAATGGCTTATGACTGAATCCCCAATGAGGAAAGAGCAGTGTTGGCACACTAAAAAGGTGTACTTTCATTCTATGCCAAAATGCTAAAAGTTGGTTGCAGCATATATTTTTTTAAAATCTTTCAATGCATGCTTGTATTTAGAGAATGTGGAATCTGTAATCTAAAGAAAATAAAACTTTACTGGACCAACTTGTTTTGACAGGAAGAAAGCTGATTCATTTGAAATGTGGTATTGGCAGAGTTTTACAGATACCATGGACCACTAAGAAAGACAAACAAGTGGGTTCTAGATCAAATCGAGCCTGAACTCTCCCTAGAAACTAAAATGACCAAACTGAGGCTTTCGTATTTTGGTCACATTATAAGAAGACAAGAGTCTCTGGAAAAGTTGAAGGCAGCTGGAAAAAAGGAAGACCCAAAATGAGCTGGATTGACTCAGTAAATGAAGCCATGGCTCTCAGTATGCAAGACCTGAGCAAGGGTGTTAACGATAGGACATTTTGGAGATCATTAAATCGTAGGGTTACCATAAGCCAGAAGCTACTTGATGGTACTTAACACAAAACAGTTTTAATATTGAAAGCAACCTTTAAAATTACACAAAACTCTTTTCCAGGCATAAAGAACAAAAGTGAAAATGCTCCAGCTTGGGGATGTCAAACATGCAGCTTGCAGACCAGATCTGGCCCCTGCAGGGCTGGTATCTGACCTGCGAGCAACTGTTTCCTTCCTCCAGCCACTACTGCTGCTGCAAAGGAGGAAGGAAAAAGAGAGTGCACGTGCATGCATCAGATAAAAGTTCCCTTTACTCTCTCCTGCTTCCTCCTCTGAGGCTGCTGCTGCCTTCCCAAGCCTCTCTTCTTCCTTTAGGGAGGAAGTGAGGGGGAAGGAAAAAGAGAACACATGCACCAGAGAAAAGCTCCCACCACTCTCTCCTGCTTCCTCCTTTGGGGCTACTGCTGCCTTCCCTAGCCTTTCTTACCTAGTTTGGAGAGGGAGTCCCATGGCATCTTCAGGACCAACAAAGTTTTGTTCCAGGTAGCTTTCCTGTGCATGCACACTTCTTTAGAGAAAGGGAGGGAGGTTCTTCTGGCAAGCCCTGCACTGCTGTTTACTTTGAGACCTGATCACCCCCCCCCCACATTAAAAAAGGAAGGGGAGCAGGAAAGAGATGTGTTTAGGATAAGGGGAATTAAAGGGAAATTATTTTAGCTTATTCTTAGAAGGTTTTTTTTTAAGATTAGATTTCTCTTTGCCTAACTGGGATTTTCTTTCAAGATTTCGATTAGGAATTAACAACACTTGGATTGGATTCCATGGTTTAATGACTGGAAGTAGATAGCTAAGTATTTAAAAATACACTTAATAGTTCCATATATTCCAGTTCAACACATGGTCTCCCTTCTTTCCCCTCCCACCTTACTGGCTGCCTTATTTCACATTAACACCCCTCTCCCCGGTTTTTAAAGTTTTTATTATCATCACTAGCAGGCAGTGGATTTTGTCCAGTCTGAAAACAACACATTATTTCACTTGGAGAGATCCCCATTTCCAGTTCTAACAGATGGAAAATAGTAATAAAAGAGACCTAACAGCACAGCTTGAAATCTTTATTAATGGAAGAGAGCAAGAGTCCAGTAGCACCTTAATAACTAACAAAATATGTGGCAGGGCACGAGTGTTCATAAGTTGCTGCTAACTTCTTCAGATACAGCTGGAATGTGAGTCCATCTGTCCTTATATCTTGGAGAGTGATTTCAGATGCCAAACAACAATAGCAGCCATTGGTAATGAGAGAAGAAACCTAGGTCTCAATTCAGCCCAGGATTTATTATCAGTTGCAATTCATCATTCCCTTTTCCTAATCTCCCTTTGAAATTCCTTTGTAAGGGAACTGCTACTCTTAGGTTAGCAACTGAATGTTCTGGAAGGTTAAAATGCCCCCCCTGGGGTTTGAATGTTGTGGTTTCTTATAGCTGTAGAAAAAGAGTCCAGTAGCACCTTGAAAACTAACAGAATTTGTGGCAGGGTGTGAGCTTTCATGAGTCACTGCTCACTTCTTCAGACATGTCTATTTATTTGTTGCATCCTCCTGGACCGAACTGAGACCTAGGTTTCCTGTCTTATTACCAATAGTGGTATCTCCACACGTGCTGCTCCTCTGCATATCACACCTAATCCAATCAAGCCTATTGCCACTCAGCATCTGAAATTATCATTATAAAGTTTATATCTCCAGTACCTCATGTTACATGTTATGGCACACATGGTCCAGCCAGGCAAAATGCCATTTATGTCAGATCCAGCCTTCTTAACAGGAGTTTGACACCTCTGTTCCATCTCATATTAGTAACTGATCTTAGTGTATCTTCTCTCTTCTGATCATGAAAACCCAATGATAGGTGAAAGACATCCTTCTCATGCCTCACGCACTGACATTGCAGTTACAGTGACAATTTTACAGTGAAAGAATTCCTGTTCTAGGTAGTTAACAAAGTCACTTTAAATTATCTGTACACTTTTGCAGAAACCCATGTAATAGCCATAATATAGTTCATATTTTTGTAAACAGGTTGCATGAAATAATCATCATGATCGTACCCCACAGCTGAATAGTTCTGTACATGTCCTCTCACAAGCAATCAATCCAAAGCTGCATGATGGGTGACAAGAGTTGCTGTATAACTGAAGTTCAAATGTGTGATACATATTGAATTTCTGAAGTTGTGTCACATTTGGATTCACACTTGCTTTTGGTGATTTTTAAGTTGCTAAAAGTTATGAGAAAGTGCCTTAGGATTAAAAATTGGTGATACCCATTTCTGTATGCTTTAATCTAGGCAAATTCTACATATTCTCTATTGCTCAACACTTTTCTTAAAATATTTAAATTTTTCTAAGGTAGATTTTCAGATTTTCTTACCCCACCCTTTGAAAAGTGAGCAATATTACAAGGAACAGTGACTTCTTTAATCAAAATCCTTTGCCTGACCCATATCCCTACAGATTTAGATAAAACTAATTGCATGCTGGGTTAGTTTCAGTCACCCCAGACAATAGTGTGCAGTGGTTTGCTTAACAGATCTTTTTAAACTGAAGTCAATTTTGCCAAGAAGCCGTTCTAGATGGCACTGTTACAGACTCTTTTCCTCTCAATGCCTTGCTGGACAGTGAAGTGAGTGCCAGGGCAATGGACAGAGCTGTGGTCCTAAGCGAAGTGCCCCATGTTGGACTATGAACTGTACATTGTGGCTAAGGGAAGCCTTGTGTCATAGGTGCATGCCAAGCCAGATCAGGACCCCAAAGACTTCTGCCCATGGACCACTTTGCATCTGCACCAGTACTGTGATGCAGACCAGCTCTGATCTCCATGAACACAGACACAGCAGCAGACCAGAGAGGAGCCATGAAGGGATTGCTTCTCCATCATGCAGCACATTCCTCTTCCTCTGAGACGCACTCAAGACTGTTGCCCAGCCAGAAACAAAAGATGCGAGGAGCCTCTCTGCCGCCGATCCAGATAACACCCATGATAAGCACAGAATCCTTGAAGTGATTGCATCCTTCTTCCCCCTTCCTTATATCACACCTGCCCCAAAGATGTCACTCCCTGCTGCATGTCAGCTCTAAATTTTCCAACCATCATTTCTTTTGTCCTGTCCATCCAAGGTAGCTTTTGCCCTCCGCATTTCCTGGGAACCCGTAACCACCCTGCTCTTGCCTCAGGTCACAAATTGGCTACTTAAGGTGAACTCTCTGCACATGCTGTTGGAGCTGTCAACCCTATCCCATCCCTGATCAGTTTGGAGCCACTCCATGTGTGTTGCTGGCTCACGATCCCCCTTTTCGCTGCATGGTCTATTCATCTCACTGGACAGGTAACATATCACCCACCAATGATACTCCTGTTAATTGCAACAGTTTGCTATCTTTTCCTACCCTGTTTTTCCTAGTTCTGTATTGTATGTCTATGTGTGCTAGCTATAATTGTATGCTGAGAATCTTGAAGTAAAAGACCAATTATAATAGCAACCTGGTCTCCTCATCTATTCACAGGCCCTGGGAATTCTGACTCTGGTATACATAGGTTATGTTCAGTGTTCCCTCTAAGCTGAATTACTGTGAGCTAGCTCACAATTATTTACCCTCTGGCTCATACATTTTTGTCATAGCTCAGGAAGGCTGGCTCCAGTTCAGAGCAAACTATTTTATGCAGTAGCCAAATCACCAGCCTGATCACAACTTTAATGCTGGTATCTCACAAAGTAGAATTTTTGCTCACAGGACTCCACAGCTAAGAAGAGGAGGAATTTGGATCTATACCCTGCCCTTCACTACCCAAAGGAGTCTCAGAGCTGCTTAGAAACTCCTTTCCCTTCCCCTCCCCACAACAGACACCCTATGAGGTAGGTGGGGCTGAGAGAGCTCTGACAGAAACTGCTCTTTTTCAAGGACAGCTGTGCCAAAACTATGGCTTGCCCAAGGTCATCCAGCAGGTGCAAGTGGAGGAGTGGGGAATCAAATTCGGTTCTCCCAAATTAAAGTCCAAGCACTTAACCACTATACCAAACTGGCTCTTAGAGGGAGCATTGGTTATGTCCGTATGCTATATGCCAACTGCCCCTTTTAAAATCATAATTCCCCCAAGCTTGAGAAAGAAATAAGCCAATTTGGCTGACATCAGGCCTGCAGCAGAATTTTCTTTGAGTTGCTAAAACAAGCAGAGAATAAACCTCTGGCTTAGACTATCCCTTATTGTAGTCTGAATACGGTAATATACTGTAATGGATTTTCCACATTTGCCAAGAGTCTGTTTCCTCTTATCATCCACAATATTTAACACAGAGCTTGTAACAGGTCCAAAAATAATAAAATCTGTCCCATGAATAGAAGTGATAGATCTATAACATGCTGCTTTTTGTCATGGTCTTGGCTTTGTTGAAGTCTGTTACTAGTTTTTATTACCAAATGATGTGGTTTCTTTCATGCTTTGCAAACCTAGTAAAGACATTTCATCATCTACTTACTTAGTACTAACATGGATTATTTACAGACTGAGACTTCATTGCTACAATAAAACAAAGTTAGTATAGTATACTATTAGCAACATTACAATCTAGTTAGCCAAGAAGAAAAAACTAGGCTTCTGCTACTAAGAAAAGAACTGCACAAGAAGGTATGGGCGTAAGACTGATCATGACAGAGATTGGCACTGTATGATGCAAGCTATATTTTTGTGTATATAAAAATATTTGCACAATTCTTCCTGTTTGGTATACAGCACACTTTCCCCATATCAGTAAAAATGACACCATGCACCACGAAGACTATATGCCTAAACTTGGGAGTGAACAATATCAAATAGAACTTTTAGTACTTAAATGGAACCTCCAAACTACTACAGTTTCTATGTAACTTTGGCCCAATTTTTACTATTATATGAATCACCACTAAGGTTCTATACAATGAAATGGATTATTTACTTGGCAGCTGTGACTTAAGTATTTAATTTCCAGCATCATAGGCTTTGTAACTCAGTATCTTTCAGTACCTATAAAATGAAGACAAACATATATGCTGGGGAATAAGAGTTTGAATACAGCCAAATTAAGCACCCAAACACTTTCTCACAGGCTCATAATAGCGTGGTTGAGAATCTGTTCTGAGGTGGAATATGAATCTCATGTATCTGTTGTGTATGCCAAGTTTCAATAAGTCTATAGAGTATAACAATCACCTTTTAAGTTGTGTAATAAATGTGTTAAGTTTTCTATAAGCCATTTCATTTTCTTTTGGAAAGTGCTGTCAAGTCACAGCTGACTTATGGTGAGTTTTCAAGGCAAGAGATGTTCAGAGGTGATTTGCCCATTGCCTGCATCACTCCCAATATTCCTTGGAGGTCTCCCATCCAAGTAATAGCCAGGGCTGACCCTGCTTAGCTTCCGAGATATATAAACAAATAGCCTGGGCTATCCAGGGCAAGGCTCATTCATTTTTACTGAAACATAATTAGTCATGTAATACATTTCCACAGCAGCCAGACCTATCATATAAACCTAACAACTTGTCAATGCAGTCTTCAGTAGATAAGCCTTACTTTGTATACAATTGAAAAAGCTGGAAGGAGGAATTCTAGATTCAAATCCATGCTCAGTACTGCCAAATCTACATGAGAGAGTTATTGTGAAATCAGCATATTACTGAGGAAAGGACGGGGATGGGATATATAGAGCTGGATCCAGTCAGCCTTTCATTCAGTTTTGGCCAGTTATCCCTCCTGACTACAGTCTCTATCCCAGGTGGTCAAAGGGGACTCCCTTTTTCTCTCTCAGTAGAAAAGCTGGTTGAATATAACCTGCAGTGATTAAATTATTCCAGAATGCATGCTGTATGATCACTGAGACAACCTGTTGTTAAAAAGTGAAACTTCAACATCTATCCATCAAGGCAGACTGTACCACCTAAGCATGAGTGGATCTGGATCTGAAATTAGAATCAAACTATAGAGATACAGCAACTCACAGTACATTTTGGATTCAAGAACAGATATTGTCCTGTCTGGTTTAAAAGTCCCATTTAATATTCTGAACTTGGATAGATAAACAGGACTTTATTAGCAGCACTGTAAACCAATTCAACAGAAGCATGGGGAAAATAAAAATAAAGTCACCAAGTGGAGTAGAGCACTGAAACATTTTCAGTTTTGGTTGTTATCAGGATTTTCATTCTGGCAGTTTTATTGTCACACCCCCTTCACAACAGACAAGATGCTTACCATATTAAGATTACAAGTTTTCACTAAAAAACCCAAAAAAGAAAAACTTTACACAGTCACTGTACAGCTAAGTTGAAAAACTGTCCTTGATGAAAACATACCTGGAAAGGAAGAAGCAAATAAAATGTTTTTAGAAAGATTAAAGTCTTCATAATGTGTAATTTTATGAGTTTCAATGTTTCCTGTATTTTTCATTCATTATAGTATGTTTTAACCCTACGTAATTAAGGCAAAAAGCTAATCCATTTCTGAAGAGGTGCTGTGGAAATTGTGAGCAATTAGCAAACATTTGGCATTAAAATAGGTAACACGTATGAAGCTTATAATAATATACATAACGCATTTTTGGGGGGACTCTGGGGTAATGACAAGAGGACGAACATGCTAACAATGTCAATAAGGATTAAAATTCAGCATCCAAGCAGTTTCTAATAATGCTTCTGTACTTCCAAGCTCTAAACAGTATAGGATTTATGCAAATGCATTAAAGAATTATAGCTTGGCAAATACACCCAAGCAGGTTATTAAACTATATATACAGAAAGTAAATGATAAATACAGATTTAAGAGTCCTTCAGTTTTTCTTTAGAGTCTTGAAAAAGGACGAAACTTGAGGACAGTTCTACAATATTAAACATTAGGTAACCACAATAGTTGGGCAACCTAACTACACAAACTGATTAAAATACTCAGATGACTTTGTAGTGTTTAATACAGTTCGTAGTCAAGGGCACAAGACAACATTGAACAAAAATAATCACATCAATTGACTTAGAAATCAAATGGAAATATAGATATGAATACAATCTCCAAAACCTGTCTTTAAGTGAACATTAACCATTTATTCAAAGTTATACAAGAATTTGAAGAATAAAGTCTTCCGCAACATGATGCCTTCTTACAATAATTTCATCTTGTAGTTGGAATTGAGCAAGGGAGGGTGAAACAAGTTAGTAGGCCCCAGCAGGCAGGTAGGAAGTAAAAACAGGTTCAACAGCAGCCTCCACCAGCTTGTTGTCCTCCCTGATTGCCTGCAAGTGTTGCATTAGTAGCAGCATGCTGAGGGCCGATTTTAATGCCATTTGCCTGAAATAATAAAAGTTGAATGCATATTATTTTAAAACACTGCCACAGGCTACAACATTTGAAAGCTGTTAACTTATTTCTGATTTATGAATAGCTGAAAGAGTAGACTTATTTTCATAACCATCAAAGCGATAAGAAAAAAATCCTATTAAAATGTCTGATAGCAATTAAGGAAATGAAATCAAGGGTAGGACCCATCTTACTATTTCAATTTTTTCACATTTCTATGGACTCCAATTCAGTTATCATGGTCACTAACAATACGTACGGTATGGAATCCTTACAACTGCAGCTGTTGTCCAAGTTGTTTCAAAAGGAAGAAATCTTTAATGCGATCATCAAGACAAAAATAATGTTGAGGTTGCCTGGTAAAAACTCTTCCTCCCTCAACAGTATTTTTCTTTCTACATTGAATCTGCTGTACAGGCTGAGGGCATACAAGTGTTCTGTGTCATCAATAATTTCTATGATCCCCAAAGACATGGCAAGTTGCCAAGAACCACACACAGAGTAGTTTTCTCATTCATCATACTCACACTTATATCTTAACCCTCACTCCCTCAAGTGGATTTTACCTAAAATACAGCACTTTAAGGAAAGTAATACAGTAGCTTCAGAAATTAAGCTCTTAAGGAAACTTTGTGTCACAGTAAATCTCAGATTTATAGTGCTTGGCAGTTCTGCAACAGTAGTAGCCTTGGGGTTTCTGGCACTAGCTCAGTATTGACAGCAGCTGATGCGGTTTCTTTTCACTCTTTGACTCCTCTTTAATAAAAAGCATGCCCTATGGCTCATTGGTTTTGCCCCCTCTGGGCTGGTAGCAACTTCTTGAGGAATCAAGGACCCAGACTTGGCATTATGCCAAGTAAATAGCATGCACTGTTGGCTCTTGACAGCATATTGCAATCAAATCTCCATAAGATACAGTAAAGGCAGTCAGATATTCTATGAAACTCGACAGATACAAGCATGCTTTTCTAGAGACCATGATTAGGCCATGATTACTGTGTCCAATTTATGTGCTATCTATTGCTAACCAAACAACACCCAGTTTAAAGTTATTGCATAATATTTTGCTAGTTTAAAAAGGCATTGACATATTGATTCAAAAGGAAAACCAGAATAGGGCATGCAAAGAACAGAAGGATTTTCACAAGAATACTTTAACTCTCCCATGCTGGTCTAGTGCTGCTGGTCTTGATGAGGCCCTGCCATGCCTCACTTATATGCATCGAAGTACCTGCTGCTCCCCACATGCCCCCCCATCACACTAAGGGAGTAGCAGTAGAATGTCTAATGTAAGGCCAAGTAGGAGTGCATCTTTGCATTTTGCTTTTCCATGTGGGGAAGAGGCTAAATCATACCTGTACAAGGGAAGTGTAATAAAACCATGAAAAACAGCAGTAACAGTTTTGTGAAACAACAATCTTTATTTTAAGCTTAGTTTCCAAGTAGGGTTGCCACATCTGGGTTGGAGCCAGGAGAGGGCGGGGTTTGGGGAGGGACCTCAGCATAGTACAATGCCATAGAGTCCACCCTTCAAAGCAGCCATTTTCTCCAGGGGAGCTGATTAGCTGGAGATTAGTTGTGAAAGCGGGGGATCCCCAGGCCCCACCTGGAGGCTAGCAACCCTATTTCCAAGCAACTTTAATAGTAAGATCTACTTTGTTATTTTTTTACGGGGTGATTGTTAATTTTGTGATTTGAACATGTAATTCAAACAAGCCTTTCCTTGCTACATGAGCAGACTCCAGTTTCAAATGGGTGTCTATCACATGCAAATAGAATTATTTCAATTTATGGGAATTTATTAAATGTACAGCATGTGAAACTGGTAAGCAATCAGATCATGAAAATAAGTATGCACCAAAAAGTCACAGGAAGAGACACCCAAAATTATGCAACCGAAGTCACAGCTGAAGTGAAGCTTGTGTCTTTAGATTTAATTCTGAGTATTTTCTACTCTTTAGATCACAGGGCAAAAGGAAACAACTCAGAAAATGAAGTGTCAACATTATTAAGAGACAGCCTTTTATTACAGTTATAAGATGGGATCATACTAACAGCTCCTACTCCTGATCAGAAGGGACTTTTCTAAAAATAGGTGAATGTGTCTATTCTGCCAGAGACATCAATGGTGTAAGGCAAAATAAATTCAGTGGGTAAACATGTACATTGATACAGAATGCAATCTATTTAATCTGAGAGGCCCCATCAGGCAGTTCCTATCTGACTGAAAAACTGGCACTGTTTCATCATAGCTTTTTGCCCAGTGAGAAATTAATAAAAAGTTCAATAAATGTTAAGTTATCTGAGTATTCTACTTTCTTCTGCACAGTAGAACTCTTTCTAAAACTTGATCCCAGGTACTTCAAAATGAACATAAAAGTTGTGGCATTTTAAAAAACATTTTTTTAAAAACTGCGGGATTTCCAAAAATTAATCATTTTAAACTTAGAACAAACAATAATAAATTCCTGAACCTATTCTGAATCAAGATTCAGGTGGGTAACTGTGTTGGTCTGAAGAGCAGAATAAAGTTTGTGCCACTGGACTCAAACTTTGTTCTATTCTGAACCAGCAAGCCAGAGATCTGCTGACCATGGCATGCTGTCATTTCCAATGAAGATATCAAACCAATTAGGAAACTTCAACAACATAAAACAGACGTCATCATGCAGTAATGCAAAGCACACACATGAATTCAAGAACTTGTAAATGTAAGCGGTATATAAATGCTTATTTTGATTTCAATTTTCTCTCAAAATGGAAAAAATACAATTCAAAATTTTGCTTGTAAATACGAGCCAGTGATCTAATAGCCCAGTCCTATGTACATTTACTTATAATCAAGTCCTACTGCCATGTAATAATTGTGCATAGGATTGCAACCTAAATCCTGATTACAACAATTTTTCAGGTAAGCCCCAAACATTTATTTTATAGTTCATGTGCATCAGGTACCTTACTACTGGCTTACCATCTGCAAAATGAAAAGGCATTTTTGAAAATAACTGCCATTATGTGGAGAAATGGTTACAAATGCATTTTTCCTTTGAGAGAATTTATAAGATTTCATGCTGCTGGCTAAAGTCACTTAATCTCTCACAACACCAAACAAATATATGTATAAATGGAATTTTATGAACACTAATTCAGAGCGTTTTCAGTTTGTTGTACTAAACCTAGGCAACAATCAACTGGAAAACATGAGGCTGCATTTAAAGTACTGCAGGCAGCGCTTCATTGATAGAAGGGAACTTTCCTTCCTCCTTGTTCCCACTGTATTCTCTGCAACAGTGGCCCTGAATTGGAGGATCCCCGAAACACCACTGGGCACAATGTAGGGGATCTTGTAGCAAGAGCTAGGAATGAGCAAAAATAGTTTCCCCTGTTTTCTGCAAGCGGAAAACAAGCTTTAGATCTATCCCACAGAACTTTTAATTTCTAGTACATTCAATCGATGTAAATGCATTTTATATTTATAAGCAAGTGATCTGATATTTGAAGAACTTACCTCATTATTAATGTCAAAGACTCCTTCCTGTATTTTTTGGAAGATTTCCTTTGCTGTATCAATAAATGCCTGAAAATCAAATTGTGAAGTTTAAGACAGATCAAGACATGAATATAAGAGTTTCAAAAGTACAACAAACTACACATTTAGTCTCCCAATCAAGATAGGTTGTAGTATCTCCCAAAGCTGATGGCTTAAACTTATTCAGTTAAGTGTGCTTGTTGCCCTCTACCAGTAGTCTTCAACATTTCCAGGGATCCACTGATAGAAGGGGACAGGGAGTCCCATGAAAAGTCATGCAACGGGGCCAGGGAAAGCAAAATTATGACCCCACCATTGTGAAGGCTGGGACTATAAACAACATATCAAAGGAGCTAGGGAAGGGAAACACAAGCTAAACACCAGGATGTGTACCATAGTGAGTAAGAAGTCAAGGATCAAAACCATGGAGTGGCCTCACCTCACCATCCTGCTGCTCTTCTCAGCATGCTGAGAGGGGCAGAAGGTCAAGCACCCTTACACAGTTGTACACAGTTGTAGCCAATTTGGTGAAGCGTTTAAGAGCTCAGACTCTAATCTGGGAGAACCAAGTTTGATTCCCCACTCCTCAACATGCAGCTGCTGGTACGACCCTGAGTCAGTCATAAGTTCTTTCAGAGCTGTTCTCTCGAGGGTAGTTCTTGAAAGACCTCTCTCAGTCCCACCTACCTCACAGGGTGTCTGTTGTGGGGAGGGGAAGGGAAAAGGAGTGTAAGCCACTCTGAGACTCCTCTGGGTAGTGAACGGCAGGGTATAGATCCAATCTCCTCTTCTTCTACAGCAGGTTCTTCCAAAAGGTAACAAAAATAGTTCTATAGAAGCTAGCAACACAGCCAAAGGGACTCTGTATCCCATATGAGGGTCCCAGACCAACTGTCCTCTCTTGGCAGTTGCTACTGCCTCTCATGTGATACACCCTAACTCCACAGAAGTCAACAGGTTTAGAAGTATGTAACTTTGCTTCTGTAACTTTAAATTAATGTTATTTGGAATGTCCTTAACAGCTATGCTCAGAATGGGCAATATCATATTATCACTTTGTGGAAAGGACACAGGTTTCCCATATTCTATGCTCCCATATCCTTCATACCCAAAGAAAGAACATTCTACAGTCACAGGAATAGCCTTGTGAGTTGAATGAATGATGAGGTCACTCATCCTTCCTCTCCAGCACACACAGTCCTGCTGAAGAAAGGATTTAACTTCATCCCCTTGTTCATCCTTACTTCAGCACACTGACTGGAAGTCAGAATGGGGTGCAGAAATGGAAAGGAATATGGGACATCTTCTATGCAATGATGACTGGATACACACCAGCGTAATTTGTACAACATGGAACAACCTGCCCAATAGGAATAGAATAATAAGAGCATTTAAAGGTGATGGTATCCCAGCTGAGTTATTCAAAGTCTTAAAAGAAGATGCTGTTAAAGTGTTGCACTCAATTTGCCAACAAATTTGGAAAACACAACAGTGGCCACAGGATTGGAAAAGGTCAGTTTACATTCCAATCCCAAAGAAGGGCAACGTCAAGGAATGTTCAAACTATCGCACAATTGCACTCATTTCACACGCTAGCAAGGTCATGCTCAAAATCCTACAAGCTAGGCTCCAACAGTACATGGATAGAGAACTGCCAGAAGTACAAGCTGGGTTTCGAAGAGGTAGAGGAACTAGAGATCAAATTGCCAACATTCGCTGGATTATGGAGAAAGCAAGAGAGTACCAGAAAAACATCTACTTCTGCTTCATTGACTATGCTAAAGCCTTTGATTGTGTGGATCACAATAAATTATGGCAGGTTCTTAAAGAGATGGGAGTACCAGACCACCTCATATGTCTCCTGAGAAACCTGTATAAGGGTCAAGAAGCAACAGTTAGAACCGGATATGGAACAACTGATTGGTTTAGCATAGGAAAAGGAGTACGACAAGGATGTATATTGTCACCTTGCTTATTTAATTTATATGCAGAGTACATCATGCGAAATGCTGGCCTGGATGAATCACAAGCTGGAGTTAAGATTGCTGGGGAAAAGATCAATAACCTCAGATATGCAGACGATACCACTCTGATGGCAGAAAGTGAAGAGGACCTAAAGAGCCTCTTGCTTAGGGTCAAAGAGGAGAACGCAAAAGTGGGCTTGAAGCTCAACATCAAAAAAACTAAGATCATGGCATCTGGCCCCATCACTCCTTGGCAAATAGAAGGGGAAGTCGTAGAAGTAGTGACAGACTTCACGTTCCTAGGATCCCAGATCACTGCAGATGGTGACTGCAGCCATGAAATTAAAAGACGCCTGTTCCTTGGAAGGAAAGCAATGGCAAACCTAAACAGCATGATAAAAAGCAGAGACATCACCTTGCCAACAAAAGTCCGCATGGTCAAAGCAATGGTATTCCCCGTAGTAATGTATGGCTGTGAGAGTTGGACTATAAGGAAGGCCGAGCGCCGAAGAATAGATTCTTTTGAACTATGGTGCTGGAGAAGACTCTTGAGAGTCCCTTGGACTGCAAGGAGATCAAATCAGTCAATCCTAAAAGAAATCAACCCTGACTGTTCCCTGGAAGGCCAGATCCTGAAGCTGAAGCTCAAATACTTTGGCCACCAAATGAGAAGGGAACATTCACTGGAGAAGACCCTGATGTTGGGAAAGATTGAAGGTCAAAGAAGAAGGGGACGGCAAAGGATGAGATGGTTAGACAGTGTCATCGATGCAACGAACATGAAATTGAGCAAACTTCAGCGGACAGCGGAAGACAGGAGGGCCTGGCGTAATCTGGTCCATGGGGTCGCGAAGAGTCGGACTCGACTGTGCGACTGAACAACAACAACAATAAGAGCAGAAATCACTTTTTCCCTTGCTTCCCACTTAAAAATTATGTTGAATGGGCACTGGTTCTCTAAAGCACACCGGAGCAAAGGAGACATGTTTAGGAGGGATGGGAGTTTTTGTTGTTGTTGTTTTGGTAGGTTTGCAAAACTTAAAAGCCAGCCTGAACATAGGGAGAGATGGAAACCTAAACATTCCAGGGTAAAAGAAGTCTGGTTTTGCTGATGCAAGCTTGCCTCTATCACTATCTTCTAAAACAGCACTTTTTTGGCATTAAGAGTTCAAGAAGATTACAAAGTTTCAGCTTTGACGCAGAAATCCTTGCTCCAATGAGCAGCAGCAGGTTGTTATTATTCAGTGCTAAGGGAAAAGATTTCTGCATTTGCTTGCTGTCACTTGCCTTATTATTACTAACAATTTTAGAGGCAAATCATAGCACTGAAAGAAGTTTTGTGACTGTACCCACACAAAATCAAACTGCTTTGCTTTCAAGGAAGACTATATGAAAAAAGGAGGAGAGAAATACATTTTTTAAAAAAGAGATAGTGGCAGAGGAGACTGTAAATTAAGAGGAATAAAAAATGTGGGGAGGAGAAAAAGTGGAGGAGACAGGGAATGCACTTTTGGGTGTAAAAAGTCAGGCAAAGGAAACAATCATGGAGAAAATAAAGAATAGTATAGTGTTTAGATGACATAAGAAAGCATAAGGAGAAGAACTGTGTGAGGAAAAGAATGCATGCAGCCATGACCCACATTTATTAATGCAATACAACAAGAGGAGACTTCCCAACCCAACTTTCTGCCCTCTTCAACAATCCAGGTGGCTTACCAGGCCCAGCTTTTTAATTTGTCAGTGGCTACTGGATACTTGGACTTTTATCCTGTTGTTTCCTAAGTATATTTGCTTTTAAAAATATGTTTACAGTTTAGCATTATTTTTACATAATAATGCTATTCTTAGCATTATGTGCTATAGAAAGTTGGCTACAAACTATTCTTGGTGCACGCAACTGAATATCTGAAGGAAAACGACAGAACAAGCAGTACATTGCAGTCAATTGTTTCATCCTAGTCTTTACACCTTTCAACAGTTTAATGAGTAATCTAATGTGAACTTTATTAAGTACAGCACAGAACAACAAGAGACAAAGCACTATAATCCACACAATAATCCATCCAAGAAGAAAGGAACACCAGAGGATAACCTGGAAAATTCTTCCTTAGGTGATCTAAAATTCTTAGAATTCATATTGCAGAATGTACCAGATGGTGCCTTTAATGCTTTGAGAATTTAACAATGTAAAACAAGGTAAGATGAACAGGTTTTTTGTGTTTGTACCAGTAGTTTCTCACTTAAGGAAAGACCAAAACCCTTCTTCCAAAACCCTTCTTCCAATGAACCCAAGAGACTGAGAAAGTTCTCCCACAAGTACAAGAACATATTCTTATTTAGTTTCACACAATTCTCTACTGTGCCTCCATCAGTAGAAAGGTATCTTCTGCACTGGAAGGGTATGCTTAAATCCAATCCAATGCACGCTGAGAACCGCTGTCACAACAGAAGCAAAAGGCCCCCAAAATGAAGAATAATACACTGAAAATTCAGGGTATGAATACAGTATATCCCTGACATCACATAGTACATTTTGCTTGTCTAGTATGGAAACTTATTATGCACACCCTGAATAGCAAACTCTTGCAATGAACCCTGTTTAAGATCCGGGTGTTCAAATTCTTTTGTTTTAAAGTTACTTTTATATTTATGATTACAACACAAATACCATCTACGTATTTCACAGATGCACAAGAGGCATGGCCACATCCAATGTGTAATTTCTGTGCTTTCGGTGTACCATGTCTTCCTACATACACAGAATCAAGTTTGTATTGAGTTTGATCACCCAAATCTCCCCTATTCCTCATACTTAATCATCAACATAAAAAAGCTGAATTTCATACTTTCCCTTTTGATGGAATTAAGACTAAACTAGCATCGTGATGCATTTAGATTCAATAGACATTTCCACTCAAAAATAAGTTATTTTCCCCAACATTAAATAGCTTTCAAATGTTTTAACATTGCTCATGATGCAATAGTTTCCCCTGATTAGGATCAATAATATATAAACAAATTAATAGTCAACACAAAATCTTGAAAGACAATATACAACATATTTTTAGTGACAGTAAAGCCAACATTGCAAATGAAGTTCTCTTGATGTACCAACTCTTTCCAATCATCAACTCAAGCTTACCATGCCTGGTCACATACCTAATTCAAATATTAAAAAGTAAACAGGGTTCATGGAGAGGAACAAATCATACCTTTCCTCATTTCTACACTGGAAGCATTTGACTGCTGAACTTGCCACCAGAGCTTTGTTTCCTAATTAACAGGACTGATATGTTTTCACCTTTAAAGGCCTTACAGCTCCCTAGAGTAATCAATCTACTGCAGCTCAATTACTACACCAAGTGCATACCACAGCCAGTGAAGGAGACTTGAACAACTGCAGCCATGAGTGGAAAGATATGAATATGCATAAACTCTAAGTGGGTGATCGAATCATCACAGAGGGTCATGAGAATTTGCAGCAAAATAATGAGAAGAATTAATCATTGCAGATTCACAAGGCACTTAGGAAGTGAGTAGGTTTTTCAAACGTGCACTGGAGCTCAGAAATTGGCTTTCAGCCAGCTCTGAATTGATTTGCATTCCTCAGAAATGGAAGTTTTCAGTGTTTTTATATACACACACAAACACACACTTCTGGTAATACACCAATTCTGCCAGAGCAACTAAAAACTACCATCATAACTTTGGAACGTCACACCCTTGTGATTTCGGGTTTGACAATCTATTTTGTTCCCATTAAACATGTACATTAAACAGAACACAAAATCTTTAAATCGTGTTATGATAACTTTGTACAATCACTTAAGATTTACCATATTAAATGCTATAAAACCATTACTGCAGAAGGTCTGCAAGTTCATTTTATAAAGCCCAGCCTATGAAAGTACCTTTCCTGATACAGGCATTAAATCTAACAAAACCCCAGGTACGGCATTATTTAGACGATTGTTAAGGAAAGCACTGGTGACAGATAAGACTGTGATCTAGCATCTAGAATGGCCTGCTTGGAGCCCCATTGCTATAGGAGTCCCTTTTCTACGAGAGAAAAAAGTTCTATATGCATTTGAAAGAACAGGAACCTTTTGCAGGTGCAGAGCTCTATAGAACATAGAAACCCTTCAATAACATTAACAAACATGGTATTAACTGTATATGCAGGGATCCACAATGCTCATAGGGGGGATCCCATCCTCCCCACCATTTGCTCATCTGACCAGTTGCCAGCCCGCCCACTCACCAGCAGTGCCACCAGCTCTATCTACCTGGCCTCCATGGCAGCTGCTCTTGTCCCCATTTAACTATGGGGGGCGCCGCTCCTCCTTGCTTGCCTGGTGCAGTGGTACTCCTTGCTCCTCTACCTGCCTGCCTGCCCCATGCAGCTGCAACTCCAGCTGCCGCCTTCCCTCTCAGTCTATCAGCTGATGGTTCCTGCTCCTCCCTCTTCCATCCCACAGGAACACTCCTATATGTTGCCTGTACAAGGGCAGACAACACCTCTCTCTTGGGGGATCATTTGGGGGCATTCACATTTTTCTGCAAATGTGGCCCCATTCTCTGGGATATTATTTACTTTACAGTCTGCCTTTCTCAGTGAGAGTCAAGGTTACAAACTATTTCCCTATAAGTATAAACACAAAACATGCTTATGAGTAATTTTTACATGACATGCAGAAATACTAGCCTCACTTCTATGGAATTATTGTGCAAACAGAACACCATTTCAGTGTCTGTATTTCATGAAGGTAAAACTGTAATTTTTTTTCTCTGATACTTATTGAAGAAAAAAGTAATTTCTGTCAGTTAGGAATTTATTTTAAACTTAAAATATTCTTCATTCCATTTTCACCTCACATTCTAGTACCAGTGATGGCTCTCGACCAAAGTATTTGTGAAGAGGCCACGGGTCTATAGTAGAGCATTTGCTTGTTAAAAGACTCCAGGTGGCAAAGTTGAGAAAGATCCCTGTCTTTGACAGCTACTGCCACAGACAATACACAGTATCCAGTTAGATAGCTCAGTATAAACCAGCCTTATAAACTTGTATGTTCTTCCTTGAAATCAAGATTCCAGGGTATTTGTTATATTGCAGCTTAGTTAAAATAATCTTGTAACTGAAGTGCTGGACTGAAGTGGCAAAATATGAAACTGTTTATTTTAACAGGATTTTTTTTTTTTTTTGCTATCAAGTCACAGCCAATTTATGGCAACCTCTTATGGATTTCAAGACAAGTTAAGGTTCCCAGATCTGATGAGATCGGGCTAGCCTGGGCGGTCAGGGCAAGGAATGGTACTTGCCTTATTTTTTTCCGAATGGTAAAATATGATTGTTGGGACTGGCTAACTTATTAACATTTATCAGGACAAATTTTATTTAATTGCAGGCTCAAGAAAAATCAGACTACTTACCATCTATACTATATAAAAATGACAAACTCGTTGCATGACATTGAAACATTTAGGTGCCTGAATTTTCTCTTCATGTAACATGCTGCCACCTGGTGGCCGCAATTTATTATTGTTAACTTAGATGCATAACTAGTCAGAATGTGAAATGTTGAAAAAAATTACATTTTATATGTCATACTACATTTTAAAGAATATATTTCTTAGTCAATAAATATAATTAAGAATTGGAACTCAGGACACAATAAAAGATTGGCAGGACTTCAGTACTGTTGAAACTGTTTCAATAATCTTGCCCTGTGATTTCAAATAAACAATTGTCAAAATAGAGGGCAAGCTTCAGTGAGGGACAGAGAAGGGGTACAAGGCATCTGGAAGAGAGAGCAAGACTTCCAGGATGGATGAAAATTCTACAGCAAGTAGACTTCCTTCCAGCAAGAAGAGTTTAGTGTTGGCAACTCAAAAGGCTATGTTAACTGTGGAAGCCACAGAGAGGCAAGAAATACCTAGGAGTTTCTGGTCAAAGCAGTTCCACTCCAACATGTCTGCAACTCTAGATGGTTTTTCTGTACTAGCTACTAGTTCAAACTGCTCAGATTTAGTGAGAATTGAAATTACAATTATTTGTACTAGAGTCCCTTTATATGAAGAATTAATGAACTAATGTTAAGAGGTAGGAGTCTAAAGTTCTTGGGAAGTGCGAAGGAACCAGATAACTTGAAATGGGTGAAATTACAATAGTGGCAGAACACATTATTTTAACCAAGATACTCTGAAGTGACAGGTGATAGGTGACAGGAAAGGCAGTAAACAGGAAGTTGAAGTGACAGAGACATGATAACAGACGTTTAAGTTGAAGATGGGCTGAACAAGGTACATGAACCATACAGTTCAATATGGTAATTTAAGAGATGGCAGGAGGAAAAGACGTCAAGTTGAACAAACAAAAGGGCATCTTTAGGTGCAAGTAATGGAATAGGGTGGAGAGACAGGGAGAAGAAAAGAAGGTCCATCCTATATAATTCTCTTACGTAGTGGCCATTTCCAGTTTTTCCATTGGCTGTGCAGTGTGCACCATCAGCCACTGGGCCCATCAACCGCCACTCAAGAGTACTCACGTGCCAATGGCTGGGTACTGGGTCTGCTCCTCTCCCCCACCCACTGCCAGCCTGGACACTCTTCTCTCACAGAATAAACTGCCAAATGACTGTCTCTCCTGATGAAGACACTTCTCCTTCTTGGCTCCTGTGGGACTTTTTCTTCAGTGGCTGTTGCTAGGCAACCATGTTTGGTTCTGTCAGTAAAAAAGGCAAAGCCAGGAGGCGCTTTCCAGGCTTTTGTGGGGAACTCATTGGGGCCAGTCCTAACTAGGGTTGCCAGCTCCAGGTTGGGAAATTCCTGGATATTCTGTGGTAGAGTATAAGGAAGCCAGAGTTTGGGGAGGGGAGAGGCCTCAGCTGAATAGAATGCCACAGAGCCCACCCTCCAAAGCAGTTATTTTCTCTGGGGGGGGAGAGATCTGTTGTCTGGAGTTCAGTTGTGATACCCAATGATCTTCAGGCTCCACCTGGAGGTTGGCTACCCTAGGCGTAGCAGTTAGCACTTCAGAGTAGGGTTTGCCAGACCCAAATTCTTGCTGTGGAAGTTGAGTGGGTGATTTCAAACCAGTCACTGACTTTCAGTGTAACCTACCTCACAGGGTTGTTGTGCAGATCAAAAGGAGGAGAGGAAAATGATGTAAGCTGCTTTGGTCTCCACTGCAGAGAAAGACTGTACTTTTCCTCCTGGGGAACCACTGCTGCCAATCTCCAGGTGAGGGCTGGAGATCACACTCAAAATTAAAACTGCTCTCCAGATGGCAGAGATCAGCTCCCCTGGAAAAAAGCAGCTGCTTTGCAGGGTGGACTCTGCATCATTATACCCTGCTGAGGTTGCTTTCCTCCTGCTTGGGTCCCCACTGAGGAGAAAAACTGTAGTTTTCCTAGGTAGAGGCTACAGGGGGGAGGGAAGAGATGGAAACCTGAAGTCAGAGGGGCAGGTAATAGTACGTTGATGGTTGGCTGGGAAGGAGATAGGGTTGCCACCTCTAGGTTGGGAAATTCCTGGAGACTTGAGGGGTGGAACCTAGACAGTGGGTTTTGAGGAGGGATGAGACCTCAGACAGTTACAAAGCCATAGACTCCACCCTCCAAACCAGCCATTTGCTCCTGGGGAACCATTGCTGCCTATCTCTGGGGAGGGCTGGAGATAATTCAGAATTATAACCGCTCTTCAGATGGCAGAGATCAGTACCTCTGGAGAAAACAGTAAGCTCTGTGTCATTATACCCTGCTGAGGTCACGACAGCAAATTGACGGTGAGTGCCCAAGGCCAGGGGACCCGTCCAGAGCCTCTTTTTAAAGCTTGTATTTATTTCCACAACAGGCCTTATTCCTAGTAAAAATATAAAGTAGTAAATGAGTTAAGTGCATTGGAAGAGGGTATTCGCCCCACCATGTGGTACATCAAAACTTGGGGCACTGCTAAATGTCAAAAGCACTATTGAACTGGCAACATATCTGGCCTCAGTGGAAGCAAACAGTTTTAGAAGGGTGTTTACTCTATTTAGGTGTTTTGCTCTCCCTTCTGCAGCTATTGAGGGCAGATACAATAAAATCCCCTATCCAGAAAGGTTATGCTCTTATTCCCTAGGGGAGGTTGAGACTGTAGAGCACATGTTCTTTAGCTGTCCACTCGCCAGGGAGGGACATCTTGGAATTATTACTCCATTACTTAATATGATCCCTAGCCATGTAAATACAAATAAAGCAAGGCTTCATTGGCTTTTATCTGATAATAAGTCTAAGATTACATGTCAAGTTGCTAGATTCTGTGCATTAATTTTCAAATTACAGGAACTGCACCTTAAAAGTTCTTAAATTCAAAAACTTTTTATTATTGTATTTTATGTTTGACTAAACTGCATGCTGGTCTAAAGACCATAATAAGTAACTACTACTACCCAACCATGTGACTGATGTTCCAAGCACATTTCTTGGCTATTTGGCTACTTGTGACGATTACATAAAGCTGAACGAAACCAAGGCTACAGTGGACCTCTCTAGTCTGAGAGTACATGAGCATTAAAGAATAATTTTGTAGACCTAGTTTCAGCTATATTATGTTGCCTTGCCTATGGAAGTAGACTCAAGACACTGCATTTGGAGGAAAGAGGGGGGGAAATCCTTTATATCAAAAAGCTCATAAAGCTCAAGAGCTCCTCTGTATTTCTAGCCTCAAAACCAATAGGCCTAGAAAGCCAATCCTTCGGTTATGCCAAATACAGCTTCATCCTGGCGGCAGGTATTTAAGAGATTTCCCATTTTATATTATTTTCTCAATACCAAATGTTGAAAAGACTAAGCTCAAAGGCTGCTTCTCATTAACATATATTCAAAATGGGTAGACTAATGTCTTCAGTGCTTGACCTTTGCTGAACGTTTCTTTCCAATGATACCAACACCTGTTCAATCTCAAACCTTTTTTCAAGTCCGATATCATACTACCCAGTTTATATTGTTTTTGGAGGAATACAGACTACTGACCTAGTAGCATCTTGTCACAGTAAACTGTATGTATCTATTCAGTAAGCCAACTGTTTACAATTCTCCAGGTGAGTGGGGAAACCCTTACCACACTGTATCAGAATTCCAGGATGCATGGTAAGAGTCTCCTCAACATTTGCCAGGACAATACATGCACCACTTGTTAAACAGTAGTTTATATTCGTTCCAAACTGAAAGTTAATGGATGCAACATGGTCAAGCAGTGGATAGTGGATTCTATTGTATATGGATCCACGTGTCATATTAGCCTGCTGCATCATAAACAGGCTAATCACAGATGTAGAACCTATTCCATTCACTGAAATGGATGTCTGCCTAGCAGTAGGTTAGCATCCTTTTAAAGACTGAAATAATGGGACTTGCTTCTACATAAATACATTGAAACTTATTTGGAAGTAAGTGTACTTAAGATGGCAGGCTTGGTTGCACAGGCGCCACCAACTCTTTTTCCTCCAAACCTTCACATTTGTCAAAGAATCAGCCTCCAGTTCTTCCCATACACCCTGTCATAGATCACTAGTTAAATGATATAAATGAAAAGATAAAAATAAATATCCAAGGATGAAATCCCTAACTTCTGTCACCTCACAAATATGAAGGATAATCAAGGTCTGGTACTGCAGCACATATTATAATAGTTAGGCTGAAAAGTCACTATGGTATACTGACATATAGTTGAATTTGACCAGAGGCCTATTACAAATAACAGCTCAACTATAAGCATCACTATATGACCTTAAACCAGTGACACAAAGTCAGTCTAATCTATTTTGCAGGATAAAATAAGATAATCCTATGTACTCTGCCCTAAATTCTTAGAAAGAAGGGCCAAATAGGACTGTAATAACTTTATCATGATGGCTCCCTTTAATGAAGCCAACAATATATTAGTTGGTCCTTAAGTCTGAAAAAAGACATCTAATCAATTTGAACTCTATTTGAATGTTGACCATCATGCAATAGAAAATCCCACAATATATCTCACTGTGCTAAAGGGGAAAAAAGAAGCGTTCACTTTTTAAACAAGATTTCAAATAACTTTTGTTTATATAAAACCCACAGAGTTTTGGCAAAACTAACTAGCCTTTGTCAAGTATCATCCCCTCCCTATTCTCTTTAACTGTCTTTAGATGTCTAAAGAAACATGATGAAAGAAAACAAGAGGAGCATAGCATAGGGGATCAGATCATAACAGTGAAATAAGACAATCAACAAAATAACCAGCTTACTTAGTGTAAGAGGGGAGCGTATGACTGTCAGGACTAGGAAAGAATGCTGAAGAAAATCAGGTGTGGGGGTATTTTGGCATCCAGAGACACATGAGCATGTAGGAGCTGCACTAGAACCACCCCCTTCATTTATTTTATTTGAGCATATTTAAATGGCCATGCATAGCAGCTGTTCTGTTTGCAAATGGGAGATCTGAACACTGATAAACGCTCTAGGTTCTTTTCCTCTCCAACAATTGCACCTCCTTGAATCTCTGCCTCACAAACTGCTGGTCTCATCATATCAGATGGAGAGGTAACTTTATAGAGATATGAAGGGTCAGGAAGAAACTGGAAAATTTAAGAACCTCCACCCACCAGGACTTTTTTTCCAACCCCCCTCCAACTGGAAAACTCCTATGAAGTAAGTTATCATTTAGAGGAGTAAAATGCTTTATAAGGCAAGGTCACATTCAAAATGTACAGCATGAAGAAGTCTGATGTAAAACTGAATGCAGACCCTCACTGTATGCTGGGTATAGAATTTGACTCACCGAATAAGTTTGACACTGTTGATTAGTACTTTCCATGAAGGCATCATTCCATCTGTAGCCTTTATCTTTAGTGGTATTATACCCTCCCACACACATATCATTTATTATTTAATCATATAAATTTCTTCCATTTGCTTTGAAAAACTGATCTAAGATATCCTGAACATTTTACAAGGAACTGTGCTAAAAACAGAAAATGTTTAAAAACTACTTTTCTTGGTTCATATCTAAAGTGCCCATTTATAATCCCATTATCTTCTAGCTGTCAAATACATTGAAGGATATCTAAGAATAAAGTGTCTGTAGTATTTGGATCGTACATCACTCATTTATGAACCCCTACATATCAGGGCCTCTTTTTTCTGGAATACTTTCAGGTTTCTGGCCTCTTAACATGTGGACTAAGTTCTGAAATTGAGTTTATATGATCAATAATTTATTTTATGAAATGGTAATGCACATTTCTTTTCCAAAATCTTAACACAAAAAATTAAGGCAAACAGTGAAAGATACAGGACTTACTCCATGGCATTGTGTAGCTGACATACAGAGGATTAAGACCACATAGTTTATGACTGGATACAGAAGTTAGTGCCTTGATCAAAATTATTATATTATGATCAAAACTGTCAACAGGTTACCATACATTATCAAAAATTACCTCTTCCACATTAGAAGCAGTTTTGGCAGATGTCTCCATAAAGATAAGCCCATGCTCTTGTGCAAATGCTTCACCTTCTTCTTTTTTCACTTCTCGTCTGGACTCTAAATCACTAAAGTAATCATACAAGAGTTATTCATTATAAAACAAGTACACTTGCCTAGCTACACCTCTTTGGATAACTTGATCTTATGCCCTAAAGCCAGTTGTTCTCTACCAGTAGTACATATGCCAACACTGGAATGCAAAAGTAATATAGGTGGGATGCAGGCTTTTCCTAACAACTACTAAGAAGTCACTCTCCCTCAAGCCCCATGCTCACCTGCATAACGTGCATCTTCTGCCAACCCTATGCTCACCTGCATAACGTGCATCTATGACCTTTTGGAATGCTAGCAATGACTGTGGACACTCAGTGTATTTCCTAATCCCACATTCCCACTGCACACCAGCAAGTGCCTTTGACATGCTGCTTCCCATCAGATTAACTCTACACTTCTGTCTCTCCACCACTCTCCTTAGATGCCACTTTAAGTCACAGAACTGTCCTAACTCATGAACTGCCAAAAAAGACAAATAAATGGGTTCTAGATCAAATCAAGCCTGAATTCTCCTCAGAAGCTTAAATGACTAAACTGAGGCTATCGTACTTTGCTCACAGTGAGAAAAGACAACAGTCACTGGAAAAGGCAATAATGCTAGGCAGTAGGAAAGGAAGACCATCCAACTTGAGATGTATTGACTCAGTAAAGGAAGCCTCAGCCTTCGGTTGACAAATCGTTAGCAAGGTTGTCAATGATAGGACATTTTGGAGGTCATTAATTCGTAGCATCTCCTTAAATCAGAAGCGACTTGACGACACATAACACACATTATTCTAATCATCAGAGCAACTAAAGAATGTTGTGTACAGGATGCACAAATAAGTTTTAATCAATGAAGCAGACCTACATTTTCCAAACTGCCCTAAACATCTCTTGCAGGTTAGAAGCACTGCCCCTTTTTCTTGTTGTTGGAATTCTTGTAATTACAGTAATAACTATCTCAATTTCAGTTACCACAGCAGTAACCCTTATACTCAACAGTATAATTTTTGACTACTAATGGACATTATTTTTGTTTATTCAAGTTTTAAAGTGGTAGTGAGAAACTTTACCACTAGCAATATATCCTTAAAGCTTACAACAAATGATAAATATAATAGAATACATACAACCAAATAAATGTCCTTTTCAGAAAAAGAGGGCTTCTATCGTTATCATTTGATAAAATGATTGGTGGGATTAGGCCCATAGCCATGGGGGGGGGGGGCCTGTCAAGGGCAATGCCTCTTCTCAAATGTGCCCTGCCCTTTCATCAAATAGTTTTGGAAAGGTCCCCCTTGTGTTTTTGTTTTATTCTATTTGGGGTGGGGGACGGCTCCAGCCTTGTAGCCCCAGCTGTGCCGCATCCTAGAAGGAGGAAGGAAAATTGGTGGGTTCTTATTCTTTTCTGGTGGGGTGGGGAGAGTGTAGTCAAGTAGGTTGGCTTTGGGGGCTCAGGGCTACAGCTCCTTGGAAGGCTGGGTGGTGTGCTTGGAAAGGTGTGTTGCATTCTAGAGGAATAGCTATATTAGTCTGCTGCCAAAGAGGAGCTTTGGGACATCTTAAAGACTAACAATTTAATTCTAATATAAGGTGTTGTAGGTCAGAGCCCCCCTCTTCAGATACAGGGAATGAGGGTTCACTTTTTGCACCTAAAGGTGTGAGCTCTTGGAAAGGAAAGCATATAATGGAACAAAACTGAGTTAGCCTTTATGGTACAACAAAACCATATTTTGTTCTTTGTGGGGTGAGAGGTTTGCCATTGTTACACATTCCAATGTAGTTTGAACTGCTATTATTTTATTGAAGATGTTTGTACTCCATCTTTCTTCCAATGTTTGCACCTGAGGCAGCTTACAGAGCTATAAACATAGTTTACAGTCATCATCTTGCTTGTCCTTGTAGGAATGCCTAAGCAAACATAGCCATTTTAAGCCCAGCAGATTGAGAAGGGTATAAACTCTGTTTAGGATTGCACTTTAAGTCTCGTTATCAGGGGAACTGATACCTGTAGTCAGGAGTTAGTAATAATTCTGGGAGAACGCCAAGCAAGCCTCGTTCTAATTATATGTATTTGTTTATTTATTTATTGAATTTGATTTATATCCTGTCCTCCCTGCTGAGGCAGACTTAGGGCAGCTTACGTTAAAAGTTAAAATATTAAAAATATTAAAACATTGCTGCATTAAATGAATTAAATATTAAAACATCAATGCATTGACACAGTGCAACTTCATAAAATTCATAATGCCCCCTTGTTGCCCCCCCAATGAAAAAATTCTGGCTACGGGCCTGGATGGGACAAATGGGGACCCGCAAGAAACTTGCAGGGATAGTGAATCCCACTCCCCTGTCTTTGCCACTTTCCCTCTCCCCCCACCTCTTTTCTCACTTTTTGTCCATCTCTCTCATTCTCCTTCACTTGGGGGGGGGGGAGAGATGCTCCTTCTAATGTAAATAGCATACTTCCTCCCAATCCAAAAAGCACGAAGTGCACTGTTTACACTTGGAGGAGCATCCCCCACCAAGTGTGAAGCAACAGAGGCTACTGCTTTGTACTTGGGCTTCCCAGTCTTGTGCTGTTTGCACTGGGAGGAGAAGGCGCCAAGCCCAAGTACAAAGCAGCAGTCTCTGTTGCTTTGTGCTTGGGGAGATGATCCTCCAAGTGTAAACAGCACATTTCACACTGTTTGCACTTGGGGGGGGTGCTTCTCTAAATGCAAAAATAGTATTTTGCTCTGTCTGCACTGGGAGGAGATGGCACCAAGCCAAAGTATGAAGCAGCAGCCTCTCTTGCTTCACATTTGGGGAGGCACTCCTAGGCCCAGCAAGGCTCCTAGCTGCAGCTCCCCCTGCCCACTGCAGCAACCCCAGGGCCACTGAGGTTCACGGCCTCTGCTGTCCTGCCCACTGTGGCTTTATCCCCCCACCTCCATTGATGCTGCTGCTTCCCCTGGGCCCAGCAAGGCTCCCTGCCTCTGCGGCAGGGCTTGCTGCAGCTTCCCACCCATTGCTGCTGCCACTGTTAAACAGAAGGTAAATCTGCACATGTGTTCTGGGGGGGTTACATCCCCCCATTTTTTTTTTTAACTTCTGTCCCAATAAAAGCCTGACTACAGATATGGGACAGTTCTGTCTACACATCTCAACGTATGTTGAAAAACTGCATTTTTAAAACAGTTCATCCATCTCTGGATAGAAAGTGACTACCAAAAAAATCCACCCATGTCAATGGTCTCAGTCCTGCCAAACATCTCCATATATTGTGTTATTTTGAAAATCCTCTGCCAGATCCAATCCAGTATGGGGGCGGGCGGGCATAGGGTTGCAGTCAAAAATCATTTCTGCATGACTGAGGACTCCCATACTGCTAGTGATACATATAAGTTGCTTACCATGGGGAATGGCTCGCGCAGAAATTATCCCTAACAGTAGCCCATAGGAAACTCTTCCTGACAAAAGTTATAGTGCTCGTATAACAAATTAAACAGTTCTGAATCAGAAATTACATTTTAATCTTTATTTTGGATTAAACTTTTCCCCTCTTAGCCTTGAAATCTTACATCCCTAACACACTGTCATCAATACCCAGCTAAAGCAAACTAATGGACACAAGAATGACAGTTGGTCCAAACTAAGTACATGGGAATACCAAGGTTAAAGTCAATTTATTGAAAAGCTGACCGAACACTTGAAAAAGTGACATTGGACTGGAAGCTTTGAATGAGATACTGTGCATTTTTTAAACTTCAAAATCATGAGTCTGGCCAGCAACACTACTAATTATAATTTTTAAAAAGTTAGGTTAACCATTGCAGTGAGCACACTGAAGGTATTGTATATGCCCCTAACTGAAGCAGTAGCTCCTTTGTAGCAATCACAAAATCAGCTACAGAGGAATAATGTTCAGACTGTAAAGAATCAACACTGAATAAGATTGTGATTATTGTAAATGTTTGCTGAGAAACCCTTCAGACAAGAAGATATTTTGAATCTACAGTAGAAGGGAATTTCAATTTTCCCTCCTTTCAATGCATCAGGCTTTCAAATAAAAAAAGATATAGCTATTAAAACCTACTGGTACTTTATTTCTGGATTTTTTTGAGGAGGAGTACAACCCAAGTATCAAACCAAGGCTACCATGTACTAAAATTCTTATATAACACTTATGTGGGAATAATCTAACTAATCCAGTAAAACTAATAGCAAATATGTGATTGCAGACCCATACCCTTCACCTGCTGATACATAGTTCTTCCAAAAGTGCTGTTTTACCTTTTATTTCCAATTAGCATAATGACCATGTTGGAATTGGAATGCTGACGAGCATCTTCTAACCATGTCGTCAAATGGTTAAAAGTGTCCCTCCTGGAAAAGGGTCAAAATGTAAGTTAGGGGAAATAAAGAAGTGATAAGGGTATTTTATGTTCCAAGTAATTACCAACTCCAGATAGCATACCAACAAACCAGAAACAAAAATATAAGCATTACATGCCTCTCATAAAAATTCAGCATTCCAAGGTAAAAACTATTAAAACAAGGCCTAATTTTTCAGAATGTTTATAATTGAATCAGCATATTATACAACACACAAAATAAGCAATCAGCATACTTAAAGATACAGATGAGCATTAATTATTAAGCATCCCTCTCTACTTGTGGCACCCTATAATCCTGATGACAATCTGTTGGGAGAGTCTGATCTTAAAACTAATACTGCCTTTCTACACTAGACTACTGAGACACACAACAATTCTATGGTCTCTACCCAAAACAAATACAATTATCTTGTAATTGTAAAAAAGTTACTGGCTGAACGCATTCAGTTCTAGTTACTTCATGTTCTACCAGGTAACTGGTAATTGGTGTGATTTAATGTACTTTAGATCAATAATCTTCAACTGTTTCAAACCTGTAATCCAAACTTTCAATATCAGACCTTGCAAAAAACAACAACAACCACATTTCACATTCCAGCCAGGCCATAAAAAGCCCAGTGGCAACTATTTCAGGGTTCTCTCCCCTTGCGCAAAACAGCTTGTCCCTATGCTTTAACTGCTGACAGCTATCAATATAGAAATATTCCTACAGAAAAAAAGACTACCTACTTGAATGTAAAATATTCTGGGCACCATGTGCAGGGTTCTCACCTTGTAATATCATACACTAGTAAAGCCCCTGCTGCCCCTCTGTAGTATGACCTTGTGATGGAACGGAAAGACTCTTGCCCAGCCTGCAGGAAAACAGAATTTTCATAGCATATTTGGTCTTTGTGTTTTCATGCAAATAAAGAGACAGTCTTGCTACTTATACTAAGAAGTTTCTTGTACAGGAGTTGAGAAAAGAAGGACAAAACCTCACAATTTCTGGAAAAGAGAAGCCACATTTTAGAAGTCTACAGCATAGCACCATTAGGGGGAAATATCAAGAACAAGACCTCTAAACCTTTTTTGGCAATCCCTGACAACCCAATTTACTGAATGGCTTCACAATACATGAATCATTATTAGAGCACAGAATGGACTCCTAGCAACTAAGCTCTGAAGACAAATTTGAAAGGAAGCAAATAACCCAGTGCTTCACATTTGAATTCAATAACTCCCTCCCTGGGGCAGCTGTTGACACTAGAATAAATAAAGCCCATTGTAAATAAATGATGAATGACATCTTTACGCCCACCATCTGCTGGTGTAAAGGTTGCAGGAAGGCCAAGGATGCAGATTTTATCCCTTATATCATAAACTGCAGCCATCTTTCAACAGTCTTTAGATGTAATACTTTCCACAGTCATTTTATTATGAAAAACAGAAAATGGTTTTGAATTTGATTTTATATCAATCTGTTTTACACTTAATCAATTTCCTGCACATCTGTCAGAATGCTTGTCAAAAGGATGTAAAAAGGCATCTTCATTGCTGCAATTGAAAAACACCAGAGATCATATAAAGAAATAGGCACTTTCTCCATTACTGGAATGTCCTAAGTTTAAAATTACTTCTATTTTCAAGTAGGTGCCCTATTGTTCAACACTTTTTCCTATGAGGCACTTTTCCCTATTGAATAAAACTTTTGAGAGATTTATTAGTATATTTTAAAAGCTTCACCCAAGCATTATGATTTGTCAAACGTTGAACAGCTATGTTTTACTACAAATAAACCATATGGGCTTGAGTCCAGTGATTACATGCAAAGGAGCTATGCAATTTTCCATTGTTCCTCTCCATTCCTGCAGCCCCTTCTAACTTCTATGAAGATAATTTCTGTTGTCACAAGACCCACATGGTGTAACAATTATGTAAGGAAGCTGCAGTGAGACAACAGGGAGGGAGTAAAATCTGCTGTGGCAGCACAGCTCTGATAGAGAAGCACCCCATCCCTTTCCTCATTGCACCCCTAACATACACGGTATTATTCCACACAGGTCTCAGCACCCCAGAGATTATCTATTCCAGCCAAAATGAGCGCAGGAAGGCAGGAAAATTCTGTGTGTCTTTTGTAATGCATTATTGGATAAAAGGCTTGGTCATTTAGTAATTAATAACACTAAACAGAAAAAAATACAGTCTGTTACATGAAAAGAGGCTTAATCTACATTCAGATTTTGAAATGCTTATATACATGTGATTGTAGATATGTCTGCCCTCCCATTGCATGCATAACATAGGAAGTTTACCTGCAATATATACATATAGCCTTTAATGATAATGGGAACAGGAGGAAGAAATGAAAAGAACTTAAAGAAATGACATTCATATAAAATAGCCTGGCAGAAAGAAATACTTTTGGTCAGTCAACAACAGCTATAAAGAACAAAGTGGTAAAGGCAAAGTATTAAAAATTACACAATGCCTGGCAGGATACGTAAATCCAGATATTTTCATGGACTTCATTCACAGTAGGATCTCTAAAAACAGTAAGAAGAATTTACCTCACAAAATCTTACATGTATGAAATTGAAGGGTGGTTTGAAACAAAGAAAAGAAACTAGAATTATTTAATGTATTTATATCCAGTTCTTTCAAAACCCCGATGTGACTTCTTTCACTGGGCTACTGCTTATCTTGTTATGTTTGAAGAGCCAGCGGCTGCTATCCGGATGCCACATTCATTTATAGAACTGTGCACTATTCAGTTATGCTTTCACCTACTACTCTTTTGCATTATTTGATCTTTTGACTTCACTTTGTTAAAACTTCTCCAGTACTTCTGTATATATTCCTATCACTTTAATGACCACTTCATGCATCTGATGAAGTGGGCTCTGGCCCACCCACACTTTTTTTTTTTTGCTGCATCAAATGCATACGGCATTCCCACTGCCATTTCCCAAAGAATGTGACAAAGTTTCTGTTAATCTCTTCTATCTACTTTCCAAAGGACAAAACTGTCTTATTATGCACATAAAAGGAAAATTGGATACAGAATCAGTCTGGATACTTTAGGGTTTAGCAGGAAAAATTAATTATAAAATACAGCAAAGAAATTAGTTTTAAAATGAGAAACCAAACAGGTTTAAGTTAGAGAACAGAGAAGTTACATTTGTTAACAAATAACACATCTATGGACTTCACCAATGAAGTTAGAAGAAACTGCTATACTCCTATAAATCTATTCCGAAGGTTTAGGAAAAGGTACAATCCTGTTTCACAATGTAAATCCTGTGAGATAATTCTGCCATGGATATTTTCCCCATACTACTACTCTTCTTGAAATGAGAAAAACCTATATATCAGACATAGTGACCACAGAATCTAAGGCTGTAATCTTAAACATACTTTCTAGGGATTAAGCCACACTGAATAAATGAGACTTACTTCTGAACAAATGTACTCAGGATTTCACTGTAAATAATGCTGGCAAGCTGCATCCCATAGGCTGGTAGGCGCAAAAACTGACTAAGGCTGAAATCAGCCATTTTAGCAGGGCCTATCAGCAGCCAAGCAAGAGAAGGATTGAGGCTGCCAGGACCAAATGTATAGGCTGGAAGACACAGGGTTACATGCACCTGAATAGGGCAAGACAGCCATGGGCCAAGGCAGGAGCTAAAGAGACCTAAGCTGAGTGGCGTGAGGGAAGGCAATTTGGGAAGAAACAGGAAAGAGGAGGATCACAAAGAAAGTGAAATGGAGGTGAAAGTAGCTGAACTGAGAAAGAGAAAACAGCTGGGGGAAGAACAACTCTGAAGCCCCAGGTGCTACATGTGTCAAGGTGAAATGATCTGTCAGGTTCTGTATGGAAAGAACTTCATTGTTATATTTGGGCTGGATAAAGAGTAAATTTCCAGTTATGGGGTGGGGGAGGTGATTTTTGCTGATTTCCCTGTCCTGCTGCAGAACTCAAACTCCCCCTCCAAATGCTATTCCTGGGGGTCCTCTAACACCAGGATAAGCATTTGAGGAGTGAGGTGTACACATGCTCAAAGATACAGGTACAGTGGCTGGGGGGGGGGAGTCTGCCTTCTTCAGCTAACTGAGCATCCTGGATAATCAAGTGCCAGATAACAAAGCTTTTACTACTATAATTATAGTTGTTGTTGTTGTTGTTTTAAAAAAACAGCCTCCTCTGAAATGGCCTCACCACAGTTTCTTTTATTAGGCTTGGAGAACTCATATTTCCTGCAGAGAAATATTTATAACTTCACTCACCAACTACCCAGTCCCCTTTCTGACAACTCTAATTGGCTAGGGAGGACAAGGATTGAGCATACAAATTATAGGCCTCAAATCATCAAGGATACTTCCCACATTCTCATTTGACAGAAATCCAATTAAAACCAACAAGCAGAAACCAAAGGTACAATGACATTTCTACTGGAAGACAATATGATGTCCAAACTGGAATGGATATAAGCAATTTTATCTGCAAAATGCATTGCAAACTGGTCACAGACTGGCCCAGAAAGATCTTTTAGGCTAGACTGGTATGCCCTGTACCTTAAATAAAAGCCCAACTAGATAGCTTTGTAGTGATGCCTCAGTCTAGCCCACTGTTCTTTTCATTTAATTTCCCTACCTCCTCAGAACACCAGGGAGCTGATCAGGTACTAGTAAATGGAACAGGATATCTCAGACTAATCATGTCAATCACCAGGCAGTTGACCTTTTCCAAAGACTGATCAACATTTTTACAGGAATATCAGTGGGAAAACTCCAGGGTGGATAAAAATCAACTTTGCAAAAATATTAAAAATAGGATTATTTTGATTTAAATTGTTTTTTAAAATTTAAATCTGATTTTTAATAGAATGCTTTTTGAAGAAAAAATCTATCTAAAGGTAGTTTTCTACATTATAGTCCAAAGGTTATTCATCATGAAATATGGATTAGTTTTTAATTATGCAGCATGAGGCTGTATATTCATGAGATGTTTAAAGTTTTTGGTAAATGAACTGTATTAATCCAGTCACAAAGTCATGCTCTCCCAGAGGTTTCTGTAAGATTATTTTGGGCAATTTTTCTATCTAGATTATCAAAGATGCTTGGTTTTGCAGTTCTCAAAACTGTGAATTTGTACCTTCAGAAATAACATGCCTCTTCTTCATAGCAAAAATGTTATTAAACAAACATACAGAGTTAAGACAGCCAGTTTGGTGTAGTGGTTAATTGCATGGACTCTAATCTGGAGGAACTGGGCTTGATTCCCCTCTCCTCTACTTGCAGCTGCTGGATGACCTTGGGCAAGCTGTAGTTCTGACAAGAATTGTCCTTGAAAGAGCAGTTCTTGGAAGAGCTCTCTCAGCCCCACCTACCTCACAGGGTATCTATTGTGGGGAGGGAAAGGGGAAAGAGTTTGTAATCCACTCTGAGACTCCGAGTGAAGGGTGGGGTAAAAATCCAATCTCTTAAATGAAAGTGAAACTTTTTGAGCAGAATACTTCAGAAATCTTGAAACCTTTGTGAGTGTATTCTCATGGACATTTAAGCAAATACAAGAATACATATATCACTTGACAAATTCAGCTGGGAATCTATAACAGAAGCTAAGCTTATGCTTTATGGCTAATTATTGAGTGGTGGTGTTACAGGTCTTATTTAAATGGTGGTTCGTTGATGTCTGTCTATTCTAGTTACGGGTTTTAAATAGATTTAACATTAATCATTCGCCTTTGATGAATACTATTTTGGAATTATCTTCTTTTTAGACTATAGACTGTTACAGATTTGACGACGCTATGTCATGTTCTTTCTTATCTCACCTTACTGTTTTACCTGGAACATGTATTTTTTTATCCTATAAATTTAAATTAAAAAATACAATAATACATATGCTATATAATGTTATTGTTTTAGTTAAATAAAACAATTTAAGGTTATTGTTAATAATTACTCTTCTCCTTCCAATAAATTTGTCCAGCAGAAAAGTTGTCCAAATATGAATGGGTAACCTATTTAACTGTAGACAGATAATTATGAAATCATTGCAAGGTGAAATCTTCATCTGGGTTGTAAATATTAAGGCCAGCAAGAATGAGTCTTTATGTAGAAAACCATGATTTAAATCAAATCCTACTGACAAATTATTTAAATCGTGATTTAAATCAATTTGATTTGAATCAAATCCACCCAGGAAAACTCTCTAAAAGAGTCAGCAGGAAACTATCCAATCCATCAGTGTCTATGCATGGACCAGTCTAATATCCCAAACACCTACAGAGTTCAGGACTCTCCTGGTAGTCAAAATCTTATAAAATAGCAGTCTGTCCAGGACACGAGATTCATTTAAGTTCCTCTATCCCTGATGAATAACTTCACATCAGGAACAGAATACCAGACCCAGAGTATGTCCTGCTAAGTGTACAGGGCCACAAGTAATTTGAAGCAAGCTGATGTTGATTAGGGCAGCTATGAAACACAGAGCCAGATAAGAAAAGGGGGGCTTTAACATGAATGTTGAAGTCCTCCAACAACTCTGAAGACCACATGCATCTAGAGATGTGAAAGCTCAGAATGAAACTGGAAAAATTGTTAGGGGGAGGGAAGAGAGAATGTTCTTCCCCATTTTTTTCCAAGGCCTTTGGAGAATACTGAAAAAACTCCTATAAAGTATTTTCTCTTTTCAAATAAGTAAAATGCTTTTAAAGACAAGGTAGGCATGCTATAGACATACAGCTCTTAAATCTAAGGCGAATTTCTGAAACTAGAAGGATATCTAAGCTTCATGAGAGAAATGTGCAGGGCTTTCATTGCTTTTCAACCACTGCAATGCATTGTTTTGACTTGACTTGTGGATGACCTTTTCACCTCTCCCTCAGCCCACTGTGACACATATACCCACAAACTGGGTAACAAATAGCTTATTGCCCTACCTTGCTGAAAGAAAAAAAAATGAGGAGGTAGGGCGGAAACTGCACCAAAGTCCAAGAGGAAAATTCTGGAAGTTTCACTGAGAAATGAGCTCTCTCTAACCGGAAAGCAAAAATTAAGGTACATGTGCTAAGGTAACACAGTGTGCATCAGCCTGCAGATCTCTCTCAAGTACTGGGTATATTTGCAATTGGGCTTGCAGAAAACGAAGGCATTCACAACTTTTAAATTCTATAAATACATCAAAAATTGTATTATGCTACGTAAGTTATAAATGATAAATGCTATGTAAGTTCTAAATGATAAAAACAGTGAAATTAGTTTTCATCTGATAGAATAGTAATATTGGATATATTTCAATTTTTTCCCAAAATTTCCTTTTTTACAGAAAAAATATTTTTCCGTGGCTTCAAAATTACCCAAAATTTTACATCTCTATATTCACCAGCTTTAGGAAAGGATACTTCTGGGTAGTGGAAAAAGCAATACACCATTTCAACATTTAAAAGTTACTTTTTTCCCACCATAGAGAACAATGGAGGGAATAGGGGCAACCCGTTTGGGGGATCATAGAATTGGACCCCTTGATCCAATGTTCTTGAATCTTGGTGGGTATCTCGGGGAGAGGCTCCAACAGCTACCCTGTGAGTTTGGAGCCTCTCCCTCAAACCCCCTCCCCTCCAGCTCCCAGAATATACCCCATGTTTTCACCATTGACTTCAATGGCCCATAGGATATAATGGAGCTGAAATTGATATTCGGCTGCCTGAAAGACTCCCGGGACGCCGGCTGGGGGCGGGGCTTGGCTCCTAACTCCCGGAGCTATGCTCCGGTGCGCTCCCCCCAAAAAAGACCCCTGCATCTTGGTATAAACAGATGAAACCTGGCTGGATGTCACTGCAGTTAAAAATCCAGTATTAAAAATTTGATTTTTATCCATCTTGGTATAAACCTGCCCAACCCATCCATTCCAGTCTCAGTAACGAATGCCAAAATTAAGGTTGCAGTTCTTTCCTTGGACTAAGGCCCAAATAATAAGTCAGGAATTATTTCTAAGGACATTTGCTTAAGATTGCTTCTTTAATGTCTTCCTGTTGACCTGGCCCTGTGTGTCCAAAATTTTCCTTTTCATCACTGCCACACACAAGTTGACATTTCCACTTAGCTATTCACCAGAACCAAGATTTTTGCTACCACTATCTCTCAGGAGCTTCAGAGGCAGGTTTTATAACACAGCTTGAGCAACCCCTTCTCCAGGCCCTGCTGTAATTTCTAGGCTTGATTATGACACAAACCAAAGTGCTCACTACCCTTCACCTTGCTGGCAGGCTGATCTTAAGGAGGTAGGCTGGTCTGTAGGAGCAGCTAATGTGTAGCCGGTGGAAAACAGATGGTGCAGGCCCAGTTTATCATAGGAGAATTTTAACAAATATTAAACACATCAGGTCTGCATAACATACGACCCTCCAATCTGAATACATTGACTGTGGTTTTCCAGATGCTTGTTAAGCCTCTCTGTTTTTGTAATCTCAGGCAGGTACCAAAAACAAGATATCTGTACAGTCACATAATTAAACGTTAAAATATCTAATATAGTATAGGCTAGGCTAGCCTATATAGCTTTCTAATGTATTCTGCTTCAGGAGTAATTCATTAATCTACTAGGAAGGGAAGCCCGTTGTGGACCCGGGACAACAGGTGCTAGACACGAAGAAGGTGGAGGAGGCAGGCATATGGGCGGCCATTGGGGAAGGAGCTCATCCGCCACCCCGGCCCCGCCGTCCTACTCTGAGACCCTGTCTTTCTGGGGCTGCGATGTCCCCCTGGAGCTGGCCTCGCTCCCCGCCCAGCACCGTCAGCTGGCATCACAGCCTCCCTCCTGGCAGCTGCGTTTGCTCACAGCGTTCGCCTCCTGCCCAGCCAATGGCACGCCAGCAGCCTTGAGTGGCAGCTGGCGGGCCAATGGCTGACGGCGCACATTTTTCTCTGCTCCCCATAGGCTAGCGGGGAAGGGAAAACTCAATTATATATAAGGAGAGATACCTACAAAACAAATAGAGGTTATGTCTAGACCAGAATTTGCATTTTATTACACTTTTGTATCATTCAAATATAAGCTCTAAATATTTCCCATTCATAGCACTTTCCCTCTCTTTCCACTGAAGACCTGAGTTTCCCCATACCTATTAAGTTTAACTGAAGTTCTCTACTTTCTTTCATTCATACTTAGATTAAATATGCCAAACATACATCCAGAAAGCAGACATCTATGTAATTGTAAAGTAGCCAGCCTTAGCTTCTTCCAGGACCAGAACAAAACATGCTGGAAGAAATCATGACTCCCAACTGTCTGTTAACCTCATAAGTGCAAAGTAGTGATGAGCACCTACAGGAAAGAAACAGTGTGGTTTGTGTATACTCAGCTCTTCTGACCTACCACTTTTCCTCTTTACCACTCATGTCACCCCTCAAGTCGCCTATTTCAACCTTAGCCATTTCAAAAGTCATGCTGGGAGAAAGCAAGCCAAGGCTTCTCTCTCGCTCACCAACTGTATATAGAATGGTAAATTCAAAGGGGTAGCTGTGTTGGTCTGAAGCAATAGAACAAAGTTTGAGTCCACTGGCACCTTCTTTGTGCACATGACAGCTTATACCCAGAATTAAACTTTGTTGCCTTAAAGGTGCCACTGGACTGCAATGATATTGTATATGGAATGGTATGCCTAATTTTTTACTGTAGCACTTCAGATTGAAAGTGGGAATCCATATGACTGAATGTTCCTCTATGTGCACAAAGAAAAAATACCCGCACATAGAAAAACTAGACTATAATCTGCCCTAACAAAAAGCTATGTGCAAACAACAATTTTTTGTATGAAGCACTCAATCAAGTGCATTCCCATACTGCAATCTGAAACAGTACAACTCAGAAATAAGTTACTATGCAATAAGTTACTATGCAAACCAGACCCTAGTATAGCACATGAGATGCTGAATAATCAAAATAAAGTAAAGCAAAGATAATTCCCAGGAAACTGGATGACAGACATAGCTAACAACACACTACCAAAGACACTCTTGAAGATGCAGGGCTGTGAAGTAGGGAACAATTAGTACTTCTGGTGCAGCATGCAGAGCAGGGAGTCATCCATCTTTCACATAAATACAAGAAATTCCCTGCTTTGGACATTTCCTCTTCTCCATTCACTGTCCCTACATTTGATAACATCCAAAGTTGTTCTCCATTAAGACTATCAGAAACTCAGGGGAAACAGAACCCAGAGATCTTAGCCAACAGCATTTTCCAGCTCAGGACTACCTGCACAACTACAAGTTGCTGAAGTGGATCTGCTGGTCTCACCTTTAAGCTTTAATACAGGGGTCTACAATGTGGTGCCCATGGGTGTCCCAAGACCTTCCACCTGTTTTTAAAAAGTGTGTAGGGCAGGTGGGGCTTCTGATTGGCCACTGCAGATCTGTATATTCATTTAAAAGGTGAACTGTTAAACAGAGCTTCTGCTTCAAATGTTTAAGCACTGCTATTAGAGTTATGCATAAGCTTTCTTCCTAACATTTTGTGGTTAGCTCCACCTCCTGCAGCAGCCATTTTACGGCTGGGTCTGCCTCCTAAGGCAGCCATTCTGTGATTGAACCCACCACCCTGTGTCAGAATTCCAAAGGTGCCTGCAAGCTCAAAAAAGGTTGGGGACCCCTGCTTTGGTGTATGTCACTAACCACCAGTAATAAAATCCCTGCTGCCAATTTTAATACCATGGCAGGGGGAGTATTTGGCTAGCAAAATGTATTTATGCCACACTGTATCTGCCCAGACTACTGGATCTAATTTATTCCTGTGATTCAGGAATCAATTTGAGAGCTTAGATCTGAATCACTTCATAAAACCTGAAGCACAAAGCCTAGAAGGCTAAATTAAGAGACTAGAAATTCAGCTGATCCTCAGAAAGAGCACCTAGGCCAGCAAGCTAATGGAACAAAGGATGAACATCCTTTTCCTTCCTTTTAGTCACGTAAAGATGTGGTCTCAAGCCTCCAAAACTGTTTTTGCTTTACACTCAGGTCTAACCTGATTTCTGACATACCCTGACTTTATAACTTTGGCATCATCATTCTATCTAATTGTACAATCCTACAAACATGCAGATCTCTATGCACCAGAGAAAATCTCCAACTATGCAGGAAAATGACTTTCTTCCCTTCACCCCCTTTAACACCAAACACAATGCAAAGTATGGAAAGTGAAGACTGCACATGCCTATTACACTGCCACTTGCCAGGGCAAAGTGTTGCTCATTACACTTGCTTCCTTCAGTTCTTTTTTAGCCCAGTGAAAACAAATCTCCCTCACACAGTCAAGCTTCACTAAAGCTGTTCAGCAGGGCTCCCTTCACCATCAAGCTTTTCTGTGACTCTGAGTGGCATCTGTCTGGCTCCTCAGCTCTTCTCTTGATGAAGGAAAAATATTGAGGAATCTAGTTCACACTGCTTAAGCAGGTGTGGAAGACATTCATACTCCTGGCCTTCAACCCCTCAAAGCCTGCAGTAGACTGTTACAGGAGAGATTAAGAAGTAATCCACTACCACCTTCAACCCCAAGAAATCTGTACAGTGAGAACAACCACTGGTACTCACTGTGAAGGTCCTTCTCCACAGAGGTCTGGAGGACATCTTGTGGGTGATTCCCATCCATCATCAGGGACGCAGGACTAAGTTCAACCTCTTCCTGTTTCCCCTGGTGGGAGTCACCCTTGGCTCAGTTCTGGTGCTCCGAAAAGCAATGCATTAAACTAACTATGTTACAGGAGAAAGAACTTAAACAACAGGGTAACATCAACTGGAACAGGAAGAACAAGAAGAAAAAAGGACAAGGTAAGAACTCTCTTTATGCAATGTAGATTGAATTTGCATCCTCTCTCTCTTAGATTCTCTTTCCCTTTACTCTCCCTCTCTCTCTTTCTGACTTTCTTTCTTTTGGTCGCCAGCCTGTCGTCAGTAGTCTGCGGAAGGGATGACGACCCGGGAGGGCCAAGATGTCCTCCAGACTTCAGAGGAGAAGGACCCTTCAGGGTGAGTACCAATAGTCATTCTCCCTCTGAGGTGGAGGCCATCTTGTGGGACCTCCCAGAGCAGTATCCCCTAAGAACCGGGTGGGTGGTCATCATCCGCAGACAGAACCGATTGCAGTACTCGACGACCAAGAATCGACAGAATCCACAGAATCATACACATTGCTTTTATAGTGCCTGATGAAGGTGGATAAGGAGGACCAGGTTGCCGCTTTGCAAACCTCTTCCACTGATGATCTATTTGCGAAGGCCGCAGTAGTAGCTGCACTACGTAGCAAGTGGGCCGTGATGCCCTCTGGAACTCTGATGTTCAGGCTCTTGTAGACCTCTGCGATGCACGTTCTGATAGTGGAGCTTATAGCTGACGTAGACATTTTTTTTCCTGTATGGGGAGAAGAAATGTTGATGAACAAGGCTTCTGTTCGTCTGATAGACACTGTTCTTGAGATGAAGCATTTGAGTGCTCTTCTTATGTCTAAGGTATGCCACATTCTTTCTTTTGGATGCATGGGATTCGGTGAAAATGAAGGCAAACATATTTCCTGAGATCTGTGAAACCTAGTGCTCACTTTAGGACAGAAGGAAGGATCTGTTTTCAGGACTATTTTATCTTTATGAAAAACACAGAGCTCCTTTTGAAAGGATAGAGCTCCTAGCTCAGAGATTCTTCTGGCAGAGGTAATGGCCACTAAAAACAAGGTGTTAATTCTCAGGAATTTCAGAGTGATGTCCTTCAGAGGTTCGAATGGACCTTTAGTTAATGCGGAGAGAACTGTGTTCAGTCGCCACGTAGGAAACCTGTGTTTCTGTGGGGGATCCTTGAAGGATGCTTCTTTCAGAAAACATTGAATGTGAGGGTGTTGAGATATAGGCAAACCTCCATATCGGGGTAGGACTGAAGTCAAGGCTGCCATCTGTTTTCTGAGAGTGGTAGCTCGAAGACCATTGGCCCGACCGTCCTGTAGAAAATCCATAATGGACCGCACCTTGGGATGGAGTGGATCAACCTTCTTCCTCCTGGACCATCGGACGAAGGCCTTCCATGTAACATTGTAGATCTGAGATGTGGAAAGTTTCCTGGAGGCCATCATCGTCTGTACGACCAACTCGATATAGCCTAGTTTCAGGAGTTTGACCCTTTCAACTTCCACGCAGTCAAACAGAACCATCCTGGATTGGGATGGCGAATCGGGCCCTGGAGTAGCTTGTCTTCTGACATTGGAAGGATGAATGGAGGGCGACCACCATCTCTTGGAGAGATGTGAACCACGGACAATGAGGCTAATAGAGAGCCACTACTATGACCTCTGCCTTCAGTGCTTTTATCTTTAGAATCAGTCTGGGAAGTACAGGCAGTGGGGGAAAGGCATATAGCAGTCCCACAGGCCAAGGAGACAGAAGAGCGTCCGTCTTTTCTGCTGAAGGATGATAGCACCTGGTATAGAACCTGTCCAATGGCTGTTGTGTGGAGAGGCAAATAGGTCTACTTGAGGACTCCCAAATCTGGACCGAATCAGATGTAGAGACCATTCGCCCTCCTGAATTGACTGGCAACTCAACCAATCTGCCTGAATGTTGACAGAGCCCTTTACGTGCTCCGCCCGAATTGAGGACAGGTTGCTCTCCGCCCAGTTCAGCAAGAGAGTCACTTCTTGGTGTAAGGCCAGGGATCTGAAGCCCCCATTTGTTCAAGTAGGCTTTGGCCGATATGTTGTCGGTTCGTATAAGAACATGGCGTTCTTGGACTTGGTGGGCAAAATATTGAAGGGCCAGTTGGATGACCCAAAGTTCCAACAGGTTGATCGGAAGGACCTTCTCTGCTGTGGCCCATTTCCCCTGGACTGGTTGGTGAAGAAGGTTGGCACCCCAACTGGACAGGCTGGCATCCATGAAGATCTGAGTCTGGTCTGGTCCTGTATCCAAAATGTCTTGCCCTGAGATAGGTTGAGCAATTTGGTCCACCAACGAAGACTTGCCTTCACTTGTAGTGGAACTTTCAAGGAGAATTCCATTTTTAAGGCGATGGAGCTCTGATATGGACGTAGGAACTTCTGCAGTTGTCTGGAGTGAAATCTTCCCCACTGTAGGGTATCGAAGGCAGCCACCATGAGACCCAGTGGATAGAGACAAGGACCTCGCCTGTATGATCTGCGTTGTTAGCCCCTTGATCTTTTGTGCCTTGACAATGAGGAGATAAAGCTTGGTTGACCGGGTGTCCATTAGGATTCCTAAATGTTCCAAACGTTGAGAGGGAGTCAGGGAGCTCTTTGTCACATTGACGAGAAATACAAAGTCTTGCAAGCATCAAATGGTATTGGTCATGTCCTTCTGGGATTGCGCCCTGGACAGGGATCAGATCAAAATGTCATCCAGTTACGGGTGGACATGGATGCCCTACACCCTCAGGCATACAACAGGGTGGACCAGGATTTTCATGAAGACACGTGGAGCTGAGGACAGGCCAAAGGGTAGTGCCCAGAATTGTAGATCTTCCTCACCTACACAGAAGCGCAGGAACCTCCTGTGCTGAGGGAAGACTGGGACATGTAGATATGCTTCCGTCAGATCAATGGAAGAGAGGAACTCCCCAGGCAGCGATGGACCTCAAAGATTCCATGCAAAAGTACTTAAGGTCTACATACCTGTTGAGGTATTTCAGATCTAAGATCGCCCTCCAGTTCCTGTTCTTCTGGGGGACCGTAAAAAAGATGAAGTAGACACCCGTCTGATGTTCGTTCATGGGAACACTTTCTATAGCTTGGATGTGCAGTAAATGATCTATCGCAGACCTGGTTCTGGCCCCCTTTACTGGATTTCTATGGACTGGAGAGACAACGAAATACTGAGAAGGGATTGATAGGAACTCTGTTTTGTAAACTTCTGTAACTATATCTTTGGTCCACACATCTGGTTGGGAGGCAAGTCACTCCTGTCCGAAAAGAAGGGTCTGGATAGTCATGCTTTAGGGTTTTTGGGGTCCCCCCCTGTCTTGTCCATTCCCAGAGTGTCTGGGGTATCTGCTGTTGTTGAAGCCTCCACGGCGAAAGGATTGTTTGTTGCCTCCACAGGAAGGTCTCCTATTATCTTGCCTAAATCTGGATGCAGAGTTGTAAGGACAAAAGGAAGAGGAGGAGCTGGCCGCCCTCGTGTCCCCAGGGCGTACTGACTTAGGTAGGGCTTTTTGCTTGTCGCAGGTCTCCACTAGTATTTTGTCTAGGGAGTCCCCAAACAATTTGTCTCCTTGAAAAGGGTAAGCTGAGACGATAGCTGGCCAAGCCCTCAACCAGACTATGCACTGGACTGCTGCAGCTGAAGCCATTGCTCTGGATGCTAGGACCATGGCAACTAGGGTGGCATCAGCAGTATAAGAAATGGCCTTAAGGGCCCTACTGGCCCCTTCCAGTAATCTGTGGTTATTTTCAGGAAGCATCTGGATAAGTTTTCGCATCCACACAATGGTCACCCTAGAAACTGTGGACGCTGCAGAGGAGACCTTAATAGCCATGGTGCTGGCCTCATGACACTTTAAGGCAAATTCAGCCCTTTTATCTAAATTGTTTCTCTGAGTACCGTACCCGTCTTCTGATAGGAGACCAGACGACTGCAGGGCAGCTACAGGAGCGTCAACTGCAGGAACCTGAAAGAGATCTGAGGCAGAAGATATTAAAGGGTACAGTTTCTTAGTGGCCCCTGGAATTGGCTTGCTTGTTAAGGGCTTTTCCCACTCTGCTTTAACTTTCCTCATAAAAAAATCTGGAAAGGCTCTCTCTGCATAGTCCTCAGGAGGAAAGAATTCATCAGTGATCTCTAAGCGATCAGTTGGTTCCTGGTGCTTAAGGGATTTATTTTCAGCTCTTAAAAAATTGAAAGGATTGCTCCTTAACAGCACATCCCTTTGGGGCGCTCTCCCCCTCATCCTCTGGATTAGAGGAAAACTCCTCTTCCTCACTGCATGGCAGAGAGATATCATCATCTTCATCAATGAGTACATCAGGCACGTACTGCTCCCTTGGAAACTCTTTTTGAGCAGCCTTGGTTGGCCAGCTGCCCACTTTTTCCATTTGTCAAGAGGGGGAAGGCGATCTGGAGCAGTGTGGGCTGCGAGCCCCCAACCTGTAAAAATGGGTGATTTCCTCCCTCATTGCCGGTCTAAAGAAAGCTATTGCCCTAGGGGAAATGGGGGAGGGGAGTCGTCTGCAACATTACTGGTCTGCTGGCTGTCCTCTGCATCAGATTCCTGAGTAAAGCTGGCTTGGATTTGCCGGATGTGCTCCACCCCACTCTGAACAGAGGTCTCAGGGGACTAAGTATGCGGGTTGGGGGACTGAACGCCATCCCTGTCTTTATGTGCATAGTGGCGATTTTTCTCCAACATGGCCACCACTGGCTGTGCGGGCTCCGTCTGAGCGCGTGAGGAAGTTTTGGCGCACTTTAAGGCGCTGCCGTCACTCTGAGCCTTAACATGAGCTCCCAACTCTGCCATGGCTTTTTCTGATTGCGCGGTCTTGTCAGTTTTCAGGGAGCCTGCTTGCATCCATCTCCGGAGTGGAGAGGAATCCGTTGCTCTCAGCTCTACAAACCACTGTGAAGATTAAGCCGAGCCACTCTAAGTAAACTGGCCCCTGAGGGGCCGGTCTCTGGTGAAGTGAAAATAGGAGGAGGAGAGAGGAGAGGGTTTTTTTTCTTTTTTTATTTGTTTGTTCGTTTAAGGGATTAGATAGAGAGAAGGAAAAGGAAAGAGTAGGAGAAAAAAGGTAGCTTTAGAGAGTTATAGCAAGAGTGGTATTAGACGATAGCCAACACCTAGCTACTCTCCCTACTGAGGCAGGAAAAGAACTGAGCCAAGGGTGACTCCCACCAGGGGAAACAGGAAGAGGTTGAACTTAGTCTTACCTCCCTGATGATGGATGGGAATCACCCACAAGATGGCCTCTACCTTAGAGGGAGAAGATTAGCTTTTGCAGGAATTCTCAGGGCAATGGACAGAAGGTGGGAGCAATTCAAAACAGTTAACAAAGCTACTAACTTTCCCGCCTTCTCCACAAACCACTGGGCTTCTTTACTTGCAGCCACTTCGGCCTTTTAAAGACATTTTTATTATATATATAAGACAAACAAAGAATAAACAAACATACAACAAAAAGGGGGCTTCTGTTTACAACATTATTTTGTCTATTAAATTACTTCATACATTAACATATTGTATTTTTCAGTTTTTTCCACCTTGTATTTTAAAATATATCTTTGTTTATAACTTTAAAAAGTTGTAGTTCATATTTTCTTGTACTTCGGTTGTATGTCCACATAATTTATTTGATGGTTTCTTCCAGCTATTTTTAAAATCTCAACCATATATTCTCAAAGTTTTCTTCATTTTGTCCTTTCAAAATTAAAGTTAGTTTGTCCTTCTCTGCAATTTTAAATACCTTATTCATATTTTTTTCTTTTGATTTTTCCTCCAGTATTTGGCATATAATATTCTTGCAGCTGTGACTACATGTATAATAAGATAAGAATCTTGCTTTTTACAATTTTATGGCAATATATTCAATAAAAACAACTCTGGTACATAAGGTATATTACATTTTAATATTTTTTGTAACAATTCATGAATCCAAGAGCAATATTTTTTAACTCTATCACAGGTCCACCACAGATGAAAAAAAGAACCAACTTTTTTTTTATACTTCCAGCAATCATTTGGCTCTGAATAAAACTTTTTATTAATCCTAGAAAAAGCAAATCTGGACCATACTAATTGGACCAATCTGCCATGGATTGAATATCTATAGATTTCACACTTGTTCCAATCTCAAAAAGACAGTATAAACTTTGACAGGCCTTTGAAATTTTTTTGACTACTAAGTCCTTTCTTATGAAGGGCACAACTTCACAGGTATATAAAGCACTATTAACTGATCCAAAACTTATACTCACCCCATCACAAAAAGCTTGGAACAGAGATCTAAATAGAACTCTCACAGAAGAACAATGGATGCAAATCTGGAGTTCTTCAATATACGCTTCAAGATCTATTCCTATTCATGCGCAAGCATTCAAACTTCTACTTAGGTGATACTTAACTCCAAACAAATTATCACATATGATCCTGTCACAACTTCTTCTTTGTTGGAAGTTATGCGGAAACCACGGAACATTCTTCCATTACTGGTGGCTATGTCCCTATATCAGTAACTTCTGGTCAGAGATCCTCCTTGAAACCCAAAAGGTAACGGGTTACGTTCTTCAGAAAGATCCTGCTCTAATTTTACTGAATCTTTGGCCCAAAACTCAGATTAATATTAGAAATAAGGAACTAATCTTGGTTTTATTTACCGCTGCAAAATGCATCATAGCATTGAAATGAAAAGACCTATAATTGAACAATGGTACAGGAAAGTTCGGGACTACTTCCTAGTAGACAAAGATTGGATAGCACACATTGAGAATACAACTGAACGTAAGAGTACAATGTTGAAATGGGCTCGTTTTATAGAATCACAAAATTCTCCAAATAACAAAAGCAAGCAAACTAGTTGGATAGATCAATCTACTCTGTTATGGTTTCATTAAAGTTTTGTTAAGAACTAGGAGAAACCTGGATAAGAATACAAGGCAAAAATGTGTAAGAGAGATAGTGAGTTCCTATTTACTATGATATAAGGGTGCTTGGGGTACAAGAGTAATAATTATATTTGTTTAAATCCTTTTGTGGCTCATGTTAAGTACAGTATGCTTCATGTTTTAAATCATTTTTTTTCTTGTATTGTATCTTACCTCTTCTTACGTATTGTAATAAAATGAAATAAATATTTTTTTTTAAAGGAGAAAACTTTGCTAATTTGTCTGGAGTGATATACCATCTATAAAATATTTTATAAATATTTTCTTTAAATGATATTGCTTTAGTAATCTTTACATTTGTTTTCCATACCTGTAACCATTGGTCTAAATCAATATGATGACCCAAATTTGGCACCCATTGGACCATATAGTTTTTAACTATTTCATTTTGTGTTGTTTTCTAACATTATTACATATAATTTTAAAAACAATTTCTCATCAGTATGTTAACTATATCTTGTCTATTTCTGTTATTTTTGAATAAAAGCCAATTTGTTTATCCTTGGCGTATCTTGATTCCATTTGAACTCTTTCCCATCAACTTAAGTTGGATTCTTGTATTTTAAGGTTTTCTATTAGTTTTAGTTCATTTTTGTTATCCAACAGATCTTCATATCTTAACAATACATTTTTTTGAAATAAATTTGGGTTTGTGAACGCTTCCAAAGGTGAAACACCTTTTGGTATAAAAAAGTCTTTTTATTTTTTCCCATACCTTCAATAAGGATCTCCTGATAAAATGTTGTTTAAAATATTTATGAGTATCGTCTTTTCCATAGCAAATAAACGCATGCCTATCCAATCATAATTCCTGTCCTTCTAACGTTAATAAACTGGTATTTTCTAATATAATCCATTCTTTTAACCACATCAGTGATGATGTTCTATAATATAAAAGCCAATCTGAAAATGTCCAGCTCTTTCTTTTGCATTTTGTAACACCTTCAATTTTATTCTTAGTTTCTTGTTTTGCCATATAAATTCTATCATCAATTTATCAAGTTCTTTAAAACATTTTTGATTTTGAAGTACTGAAATTGTTTGGAATAAGAAAATCAATCATGGTAGAATGTTCATCTTTACTGTAGCTGTTCTTCCCATCAGGAATATTTGTAAGTTTTTCCATTTTTCCAAGTCTTTCTTAATGTCCAATATGAGTCCCAAGTTATTGTCCTTCAGAAGGAACTGCATCTGTTTGTTATATTTATTCCTAAGTATTTTACTATTTTTTACTTCCAAAGCTGATATTTCTTGTAACTGCTGAATTTGCAATTTAGTTATATTTTTCGTTAACATCTTTGTTCTGTTGAAATTAATTTTCAGTCCTGCCATCTGACCATATTCCTGCAAGGTTTTTAATAGCTGCGTAATAGAGTCCAATGGGTTTTCTAAAATAAATACCAGGTCACCCACAAATGCTTGCAATTTATATTCTTCTCCTCTTATTTTATGACCCTTAATATAGTGTCTTCTCTAATCATGCCATTCAGTATTTCAAGCACAAATATAAATAATAATAGTGAAAGTGGGCATCCTTGTCTAGTTCCTTTTTGTATCTCAATACTTTGTGATAAATCTCCATTGACAAGGACCTTTGCTTGTTGTTTTGTATAGATTGTTTTAATCACTGTAAAAAAATCTTTGCCACATTGTGAAATTAATAATTTTTTTCAACACAGAATTCCAGCTGACATTATCAAAAGCTTTTTCAGCATCTAGGAAAATCAAGGCCATCTGTTTTTCAAGATGTACTTCAAAATATTCAATTACGTTTAATATAGTTCTTACATTATTTCTAAGTTGTCTTTTTGGTAGGAAGCCTGCTTGATCTTGATGGATTATTTGTGTCAATACTCTTTTCAGTCTTGCGGCCAAAATAGAGGGATAAATTTTATAATGCACATTTAATAGCAAAATCAGTCTGTAGTTTTTGATTTCTTTCTCATCTGTATTTTGTACTTGCAGCCCCTTCTGCGTAATCACTCCTTAACTCTTTTCAGCCTCCGATTTATCAACACACTTGGTGAGTTAGAGATTGAAGTGTGCCAAAAAAGAACATGGATTTTGTCTCTTCCATCTCAGGAGAAAATAAACAACAACAGCACGGGTTCCCCCACCCCTCCCCTCAGAGAGCAAAACAGAGAATCAAACTACCTCTGGTATCAGGTGTGAGCCCCCCCCATCAGTATTTTTCCAGTTTGGGTATATTAAACTCGAAAAATACTATTTCCCAATATTTCCAATTCCCAATATCAGTATGGTATTGGGATTCAGGAAATAATCAGGACTGCTGAATTTTTCAGCTCCTTGGACACCTTCAGACCGCAAATGAACTCGCTGCTTGGAGAGGGTGTTTAAAGGGACTGCAATCCTTTTGGACGCCTGCAGGCGAAAGTGAGCTCTAGGAGCTGCTATGCTGTGCGGAGCCCTTTAACTTTAGCTATCCAGTGACCCTGAAAAATCCCAATTTTGGGGGCTTGGCCATTTCGGATAGTTGGAAAAAAACTGAGTGCTATATTTGGTTGAAAAAAATATCAGTTTTTTTTGGCTCAGTATTACCGAATGCACACCCCTACTCAGGAGGCTCCCCAGGGTTTTTTAAAACATTACAACACCAATAAGAGCCTTCCCTCCCTCAATTTGATTCAGGGCTGTGCACAGGGGAGAGAGTTTCACACTTTCTACACATGCTGTTTTTCTGATGCAAATACACCCCCACTTCCTAGCTTGTATTCTTTCACCTCAAGAAAAATACATGATCTGTTCATTCACCTCTGGCCACTTGGTTTCAAGGAAAGTTAACAGTGACACTGAGAATAGTTCAAGATAGTGAGCAAACACTTTGTCTTTGTAGACACAGGCTGTCAATTCAGGATAAAGGGGATCAACAATATTTCAAACAATGAACAATATGTATTTGATCAGAAGAAAGACACATAAGTCTAGCAATCAGTTGCTTGGCTTAGACATCATAGAACTGCTCAAACGGCTCCCACATTTTTTCCTTTTCTTTCTTATCATTTGCTACATTATATCAACTGGCATTGCTACAGTAAAGTATATATTTTAAAATTTCCTATTCCTGCCATGTGACCCATTCCAAATATTCCAATGATGCCATCTCTGTACTAAACATTTTACTATACTTACCGTATCCCATATCTGAAGTTTTATCTGTTTCCCTTCAATTGTTATCATCCGAGCACCAAATTCTACCCCTGAATAACAGAATCAAATGTTAGACTCAGCATAATGATGAAAACTTATCTTAACTAAAAGCAAACCTTACTTGAACTTTGGCATAGGAAGAAAAAACATGATTGTACATGCTTTCAGTCTGATTCAGTGCATACAACAGCCTTACTGATTTTCTGTATATTATATTAGCCATGTTTTACATAATTGCTTCCTGTGCTCATAAGCAAAACAAATCATGTGTTTAGACTTAAGTACAAAAAATGCTGAGTAATTCTACAAAAGACCTGTTATACATTTACACTAAATATTAAACACAATATTAAGAGTAGCTCCAATTAACTGCCCCTTCCCATCAGCTTCTGAATGCATTAGGCCATAGGTGTAAATTTGTTACAAGGGCTAGTTCTGACATAAATGTTGCTTTGTTGGCCAAGCCATGTGTGCCATAAAATGTAATGCCAGATACCAGAGACATAAATGTTATAAAAGACACAGGCAAACCCAATTAACAGTATTATTTTTAACTCAAAATACAAACATGCTTAAGACATTAATACTCTTACAGTATTTCCCTGATGCCCACCCTCCTACTTCCACCACCCCTTACACATTAGTACTGGGACAATGTACTGGGACATAATGCAAAGCCTCTGTCGTCTGGTAATAATGGAATTCAGTTGCTTGCAGGCCAGATAAGAGCCTTGGAAGGGCTGGTTCCAGCCTGCAGGCCGTATGTTTGACACCCCTGCATTAGACCACCAAAGGGAAAGCAGAAAGCACCTAGGTACCCTCCACTGTGTCCAGATCTAGAATCTTTTCCCCTTGGAACATTTGCACTTTATGTCATTTGTATTTTTAAACTCTTGCGAGTCTCTCAGAGTTAGTTTTGGCTAAGAAGTAAAATAAAAATGCAAGAAAAATATAACAAAGGCCACCAATAGTTTAAGAAAAGCTTCAAAAAAGGTCACAAGCTGATTAGTGCCTAAGAACATGCAAGCATGGTAGATTTAATTGTATGTGACCTCATTATAGTAATTGGATGTTCTAATCATTTCATGTTTTGGTGACTGTTTCTTTAAATGTTTAGTTTGACTGCAGTACTGTAAGAAGAGTGATAGAGGGGGACAATTGTGATGTGATTGGCTGATGACTGAGAGTGTGAGAGAAGGGGTGTCTATGAGGAGAATTCTGTGTGTGAAGTTTGAAGACAGCATAGCCTGTGTGATTATGGGAGATTTTGAGTCTATTCTGTGTGGAAAAGACAAACAGTTTAATCTGTGTGAATATGAGTTTTGAGTTTAGCCTGTGTGGCTATATATATATATGAGAGAGAGATTAGACTGAGTGCCTACACCTGTTAGAGTGGAGTTTTGAGAGTTTGAGAGACTGTGTGACACCAAGCTTTGCCAGTTATATTTACAAGTTCCTTTCATTAGCAACAGTTCAAAATAACCAGAAACCTACTTTGTTCTTTATTAAATAAATCATTTTTGTTTAAACTTATCCCAGAAATCAGAATAGTCCTTCCTCAGGGCCACATAGTCCTCTGAAGTGCCCAGACCCTAGGTCATTGTACCTAAAGAGTGAGACTTGGAATTTTTAATTCCTGGTGGCAGCAGAAATCTACCAAGTTTATGTACACAGCAAGCGTTTTAAAGGTAAAACTGTCTCCCCAGTAGACGAGGACATCACAGATGTCTTTACACAACAATCATTTAGAACTAGAAGCACCTTACAACTCAGAGCCAACAATAACTGATATTAAGTATCCACAGAAGTCTGTTTCAGAAACTTGGCAATTCCAAACTCAAGCTGGTATTTTGTATCCTTAAAGTTGGTATCATCTGTATTAATCAACACACATTCTACCTACACTTATAACCAAAGATCTTTACTAGTTTACAGACATTTCATCCCATGTAAACCCGAGTTATTTTAGTAATTACCAATCAGATTATGCTGTAAGTAATTCTGAGGCTAGTCCAATATTGTCAGCTAAGCAGGGATAGCCCTAGCTAGTATATGGATGGGAAACCTCCAAGAAATACCAGGGGCCTGACGCAGAGGCAAGCAATGGCAAACTACCTCTGAATATCTCCTGCCTTAAAAACACCACAGGGTTATCATAAGTCAGCTGTTATTTGATGGTACTTTCCATCACCACAGTTCTGAGCACCAGAGACATGTGCCACTAAAACTTATAGATATATGGCCACAATCTATCACCAAACCCTGGCACATGCAGTCATCCATCACCTCTTTTCCTTCATCTTCTAACAAGGACTTACCTATAGTAAGGTCATGAACTGGCTGAAATCTCTTGTCTGTAAACTGCAGCAATAAACATGACTTTCCAACACCTGAAAAACAATTTTTTTTAATGTCAAGAATGCACACAGAAAAATAAAACATTATTTTAGAGAGTGATTTTGTTAATGGCCATTTAGAATCATGAACACACAGAATCAAGTCAGAAAAAAATATTTCTCCATTCTGAAAGTCAGCAATACCTCTCAGGAATCAGAAAGGAATCAAAGGAGAACAAATAACCTTATAGAACCTCCTAAAATCCTTTACACACCATAACTAAAATCCTATTCCTCCAGTTCCTGTCTTTTTGCTTGACACTGGAAAGCTTTTGGTGCCATGAACACTAAATATGCCTCTTTATACAAAATAAAATAGCCATTATACATAGACAAACTGGACAGAGTTATCTTGAAACTTAGTTCCACAATTATGGGAATTAAATACATTCCTGCCAAATAAAGCAAAAAGTTGTCTATATTCAGAAGCCCTTGAACAATAGAAAATAAAGGCATTTCACTAAGGGTAGAATTTTGGACCTGACTTTTAGTATACTATAGAGTTGCTTTGCATGAGCACATTATTTGATGACTCCAGTGCCAAAGGCATTGTACAGTGTAAACTCAATGGGCTAGAAAAGCTTGAGGTTGTACTTTGGACTTTGCTAGCCTTGGAGAACCTGAGGTTTTTAAGGGGGAACAGGGAGAGCCCCTTCTTGGATGCACATCTTCACGGGTCAGCAAAGCTGAAAGCAATTCCCTAAGGAGTTTAGACTCTGTCTACGGGCTAAACTCCTAGCAGGGTTACTCAAGATGGAATGATCACAGCTAAAACACCAAACTAAAATGCATCCACAGTTCCACACCCTTCAGGGATCAACAGCCACATCCGCATAATCAAATCAAATCAAATCCCTTTAATGGCATATCAATAAAACACATAGTGTGATAAAATATGAACAAGGAGGCATTACAGAGACAGGAGGTGGAGGTGGAGGAGGAGGAGGAGGAGGATGCATTGGATTTATACCCCACCGTTCACTCGGAGTCTCAGGCCTACAAACTCCTTTCCCTTGCCCTCTCCACAACAAACACCCTGTGAGGTGTGTGGGGCTGAGAGAGCTCTGATAGAAACTGCTCTTTGAAGGACAGCTCTGACAGAACTATGGCTTGCCCAAGGTCATCTAGCAACTGCAAGTGGAGGAGTGGGGAATCAAACCCAATTCTCCCAGATAAGAGTCAGTGCGCTTAACCACTACAGCAATAAGACAAATCATACACAAAGCTTGTATCTATCTTTAACTGCTTCAGCCAAAACCCTAGCAACCAGAACTGTGATGTCTGGGTTTATGTCATTTAATAGATATTGGATTATTCTGTCATTATTAACACAATCTTTAGGGTATCATGGAGAGGAAAGGAGTTTCTTAGTGAACCTGCATGCAATTGACAATCCAAGATAATGTAATAGATTGAATCTATCAATTTTGGAGGACAGATACATTGCCTTTCATGGCAAGAGACTCTGTTATACCAACCAGTTAATATTTTTGAGGGGAAAATATTTAGCCGGGCTAATGTAAAAGTTCTGCGACAAGAAGGGTGATTAAGGTCGTAAAAGTAACTAGCCATTTTCCCTTGCTGGATGGAGAGGTTTAGTTTGGCCTGGGAAGAAAAATAAGGCTGCAGAGAATTTAGCTTATGAAATTCTAGGTCAAGAAGCCTTTGTTTTATGGTACGAAGGATAGCCGATTCATTGAAGGGCAGGAAGAAATCAATTGAAAAGCCCAATTGTTGGATTTTCTTTTTGATAGTTGAAAGCCACGTAATACTATACAAATCATTTTTAGTTTTGAAAGTAAAGAGTTTGAAGAAATTCTAAAATGTAACCTGAGCCAATATTTAAAGGTTATTAGCCAAATACTTGTATCAATAAAATGCTGGCCCAATTCTATACAAAGTGCTGAATATGGTGTACAGTTAGAGACTCCAAAAAGTTGTTGGAAAAACTTGTCTGAATTTTCTCTAGGTTGTTGTTGGAACACCTTTATCCAGACCAGGATGCCATAAAGCATCTGAGGTAGAACTTTGGCTTCAAAAATCTTAATTGCAGCAGGAACATACTGGTTACCATTAATGAAGAACTATTTGAGTAGGATAGTAGCCCACTTGGCTGCAGTGGTGATTCCGGATCTATAGGTTACCCAATTTAAATTATGCTGGAAGATGATGCCTAGATATTTAAAGTTTTTACTTGGGTAATTTCTGTGTTACCTATAATTCACTTTTTTGGATTCCAGTGTTTATAGAAAATACTTTGGATTTTGAATAGTTAATGACTAAAGAATTGTACTGTGTCATTACCATCAGCATAAGAAGTCAATTCTAATGGTAACTGGAATGCAGGAATCCTTGAAGGGTAGTTACTGGAGCAATAGTAGAAGGTGACACTGGCAGAGAATCTATCACAGACAATGGCAGTACCACTTCAGCTAACCCTGGTTAATACTGTGCAGAAGGCGGCAACGGTAAACCACTTCCATCAGTTACCTCAAAAACCTTATAATGAGACAGTCCAAAATACAGGGGGGGGGGAGATAGAGTGCTGGAAGATGGAGCTGCCAGGTATAGCACTCAATCAACTACCGGGGAAGAGCTGAGGACAACTACAAATGGTGCTATTCCTAATTATACAACTGGCCTAAGGCCAAAAGGATGTCCAGTCATAGACATGAATGGATGCAGAAAGTAAGTCCAAGGCTGTTCAATGCATATAATAGGAACATGAAACGTGAAATGTATAAATCAAGGTAAGCTCAAAATCATAAAATGAGAAATGGAACATTTAAACATCACAATCCTGGGAGTGAACTGAAGTGGACAGGATTAGGACATCTTCAGTCAGAAAATTACAAAGTGTTTTACTATGAAAACGACAAACATAGAAGAAATGGAATTGCTCTAATAGTGAGGCGACACATAGCACAAGCAGAAGTTCTATTCTCTCTGCTAAAACAAGACCAGGAGCCAATTGCGGTACAGACCTTGAATTGTTAATATCAAAAATTAGAATAAAGCTGAAGAAAAGCACCAAAATGTTCACAGGGCCAAAATACCATTACATTTCTGAACAGTTTAAAGACAATGTAAAGAACAGACTTGCATTACTAACTTCAAATAAACACAAACCAGAAGATCTATGGGTTGAAACCAGAGATATTATCGAGGAAGAATGCACATACTATTCCTGTAGCCAAAAGAAATGAAAAGCCTCGATGGATGACTGATGACACTCTTAAAATGATTAAAGATAGATGAGAAATAAAAGATGACAGAAATAGAATCAGAAGTCTAAATGCAGCATTCTAGCAACTTGCACAGAGAACAAAGAGAACTATAATAACCAGTGTAAAAAAAAAAAAAAGACAAGAACAGCAAAAAAGGAAGAATAAGAGATCTACTCCACAAGATTCAAACAACCAAGGGGAAATTTAAACCATGGTTAGGCATGCTGAAAGATCAACATGGAAATACATTAACAATCGAGGCAAAATTAAGAAAAGATGGGAACAATACACTGAAGAACTATACAGAGGAGATGAAAGGATGACAGATTCCTTCCAAGAAGAAATTTTTGAAGAATCTACAATTTTAGAAAGTGAAGCAAAAGCTGCACTGATAGCAACTGGGAGAATCAAATTACTAGGAATACATGGGATATCAATAAAGTTCTTCCAAGCCACAGAAATGGAGTGCATCAAATCTCAACAAGAATGTTCCAACAAATATGGAGAACAAAACAATGGCCCAGACTGGAAATGCTTAACCTATATTCCAGTTCCACAAAAAGCAGAAGTCAAAAACTGCAGCAGCTATCGGACCATCACACTAATTTCTTACACAAGTAAAGTGATGCTCAAAATGAAAACTGTCAGATGTTGAAACTGGAAGAGGAGCTAGAGATCATATTACAAATTTATGGTGGTTACTGAAGCAAATGAGAATTTCAGAAGAAAATCAGCTAATATTTCATAGATTACAGCAAAGCTTTTGATCAAGCGGATCATGAAAAGCTATGGTTGGTTTTAGAAGAAATGGGCATTTCACAACATCTTATTGTTTTGAAGTACAACTTGTACTCTGGACTAGGGGTGTGCATTCGGGAATCCCAAAACGGAAAAAAACCCAAAAAAAAACATTTTCGGGTTTTTTTCGGCTTTCGGGATCCCGGACAGGCTATTCACTGTAATCTTCGAATTCCAAAAAAAAAATCCCAGAAAATTCGGGATTTTTTCGGCATTTTTCGGCATTGCCGAAAAACGGCGTTGTGGGGGGTTTTAAACTGTTAAAGGGCCCGGGAATTCCTTTTCCCGCAGTTTCCCCCTCTTTCCCACCTTTTCCTCCTGTTTCCAGGAGGGGGGGGGGAAGGAGGCTCCAGACAGCCAGTCACTGCAATGCATTTGCAAAATGCATTGCAGTTTGCAAGTTTGCAAGGCTGTTGTTGCTGCCTGCAGCCCAACCACCAGTTTGCTCCTTTCCCAGGGAAGGAGCACTGTGGTGGCCAATAGGGTTCTGGCATCTGCTCTCTGGCCAATCACAGAAGGTTTTTCCTTTCTGAAATCCTTCTGTGTATGCTCAGAGAGCATAAAAGGAGCCAGTCTCTGGGCTGACTCTCATTGCTGTGTTCCTGGATCCTGCTGGCTGGTGAGAGAGAGCTGCCTGGCTTGGCTGTTGGAGATTGTGGCTGGCTGGCTGGCTTCTGCTGCCCCTGCTCCTGAGTCTGCCCTGATTTCCTCCCTGCTCTTCGTGGACCTCGGATCAATACCTCAGAAGACTTCAGACTGGTTTGATTTATTAGGGCACTTTTAAATTTAATTTCTTTTCTCTTTATTTTATTCTTCCTTAGGGTTGGTTTGGGAGAGACCTGGGGTTGGTGGGGTGGTGATTGCACATGGTCTGCTGCTGGCTTGGCAAACATGCCCCCTCACACCACCACCACACCTCTCAGGTTTTTTTACAGGGAGAATCTGCTTGCCTGATCCATTCCCATAGGAAACAATGGTGAACTGGGGGCACCCTCTTTGGATACCCTTATAATTGGACCCCCTGGTCCAATCTTTTCAAAACTTGGGGGGTCTTTTGGGGAGAGGCTCCAGCAGCTACAGTCCAAATTTGGAGTCTCTACCTCAAAACCCCCCTCTCCAGCCCCCTGCAAACTTTCCAGAAAATTTTGCCATTGAAGTCAATGGCCCCATTGGATATAATGGACCCGAATTTTTCGGGAATCCCAAAAATTTTCGGATTTCAATGCTTTACCGGTATAGGTATTTGGATTTTTTCGGGAATACCGAAAAAATTCAGGTCCAATATGCCCAAATCCAAATTTTACCGAATTTTTTTTTTTTGCACACCCCTAACTCTGGACAAGAGGCTATGTTAGGACAGAATATGCAGAAATAGAATGGTTTCCAACTGGCAAATGTGTCAGACAACAATGTACTTTATCTCCTTGTCTCTCCAATCTATATGCAGAACAGATACAGAAAGCTGCATTAGATTCGGATGAAGGTGGAGTGAAAATGGGTGGAAGGAAAATTAACAATATAAGATATCCAGATGAAATCACATTACTGGCAGAAAACAGTGAAGATTTGAAATGACTATTGATGAAGGTTAAAGCAGAAAGTACAAAAGCAGGATTAGGGCTGATCATCAACAAGACAAAAGTAACGACTACTGGGGAATTACACAACTTTAAGCTTGACAATGGAGAACTGGAAATTGTTAAATATTTTCTATTCCATGGCTCAGTCATCAACCAAATGGGGGACTGCAACCAAGAAATCAGGAAAGCACAGTAATGAAGGAGCACTTTATTTAAGCACCTAACAGAGCTAGAAAAGATTATTACGTGTGTGGATGTATAATTGGCAACCAAGATCTAAAATGACAAGTTATAGATCAAATCAAGCCCAAACTCTCCCTAGAAGCTAAAATGACAAAACTAAGGCTACTGTACTCTAGTCACATTCTGAGAAGAGTCACTGAAAAATACAATGCTAGGAAAATTTGAACGCAGCAGGAAAAGAGGAAGACCCAATGTGGGATGGATTGACTCAATCAAAGAAGCCACAGCTCTCAGTCTGCAAGACCTGAACAAGGCTGTTAATGACAGGACATTCTGAATATGATTAATTCAGAGGGTCACCCTGAGTCCAAATCAACTTGACAACAACTTAACATACATATGCATAAGGGAGAAACAGGAGGGGTCATCAAAACTCCTTCATTGAGTATAGCTGTGAGAAGATGAAAACAGGCAGCTAGATCTATTTGTGAGCCCTGTGTACAACTTCTTGTAGGGAATAGCACACAGCACATCACAATTACAGCACCAAGTAGGCTGATGGGAAATCAGCACCAAAAGAGTGATTAAGCTGATCTGCAGAACTCTATATAGTAGTAATCCAAAATGATATCGGCCTTCCAGTGTGCTTCCTGGGCTACAGGTGGGTTTATCATCTTCAATCGCCTTCCCCAAATAGAATAAAGTGAGGAAGTTCAATGAGGCTGCACTCTATCTCCTATGTAAAGCCAAGGTTTTTGCTACCAGGCACATTTTTTCAGCCAGAACAAGTGTGGCCCAACTCTAATCTAAATCACTTTCCCTGGGGTAAATTAGTCTCATAGCTGAACTATTTACAAACAGTGCTATTCCACTAAGTGTCCTGTGTGACCTGAGCTCTTATGTTATCAAAGATATGCATTTTACTTCAACGTATCCTGGATCAAAAAATCCATTTTAATTTTGATATGAGATGTATATCTTAAAAACGTGAGAAATACAACTATTTTTTGATAACAAAACACTGAATTAGATCTTGAACAAGAAGTGATCAAACTATACCAGGTCCAGACAGGAGCATTCTGCAGTTGACAGGGATGTCAGAAAACTGACAGCCAACCATGCTGGCTCTTCTCCAGGCTAAGTTCATGTAAGTGAAATACAATACTATCAACACAGATCACGCACACACATACAGAAGGAGTTCTAGCTTGTCTCTAACTCTAGAACTGTCTTCCTCCAGAGATCTTCAGGCATCTACAACTCAGTACCCTCTGAAAGCAGGGTGATATCGTTCTACTGAAACAAGCATTTAATGGACAAGACTGACTATGGAATTTTAACTGCTCTACTAAAAACAAATTTTAATATTTTTAACTGTTACTTGATTTAAATTAGAAGACATGTTTAAAAACTAAGTGCATATTTTAAAAAGTTGTAACCCACCCTGAGCCCACTCGTGGGAAGGGCAGGATATAAATCTAAGTAAATAAATAAAAGATGGGTTACTAGACTAGCAAAAAAAGCTAGCAGAATGCTGTGGCTGAAAGATTCAGCTATGAAACAGAAATTCCAGAGTGTTAAGTTTTTGTCCTATAATGAACTCATTAGGTGACCCCAGATAAGCCTCTCTCTCCCTCTGCACCCCTGCCTCTTCCCAGGTTCCATTTCTGCTTTTTTAAACACCCATGCAGATCTCACTCTACAGCATCAGCTTTGTTGAAGTCTCATGGGGTTGCCAGGAGGAAAAGAAGGGGAGGAACGATCTGCATCTGCAAGCACCCTTGCACTCACACTTCAGTGAACCCAGCCTCTTATGATTAATGTTTTATGAGTGATTCTCAACTGACCTACTTCAGATGGTTGTTCCAAGAATTACTGAGAATATATGTGAAGAACTTTCTGCACTCAGAAAGCACTAGATAAATACCATATATTATTATTTAAAAAGTTTAGTCTATGGAAGGGGTACCCAGTGTGGCATCTTGCCAACACTTTTCCCTGGAGGTCACCAAATGTCTTCAAAAAAAGGGCAGGGCCAGGTGGGGCTTTTGACTGAGCACTGTAGATCTGATTGGCTGTGCAGGTTTTTAAAAAGTCGCTTCAGCAGCAGCTGCCACAACACAATAATCTTTATAGCATAACTTAAACTAAGCTACTTGTAAGCAAGAAAATATTTTTAAACAATATGTTCATTTTAAAAGGCATCCTGTTAAACAGAGACTTAAAACTGCAGAGTTATTACTAGAGTTATTCACAACCTCACTCCCTGACATTTTGTTGTTGGCTCCACCTCCTGTGGCAATCATTTGGTGGCTGCACTCACTACCCTTTTCAAGAATTCTGAAGGTTCCACGGGCTCAAAAAGGCCTGTGGAGACTTCTGGTCATCTTCTGGTCATAGAACAGTGGTCACTGGGGGTGGGGAGAGGAGGTATTTGTGAATTTCTTGCATTGAGCAGGAGTTGGAGTAGATGACCCTGGAGGTACCTTCCAATTCTATGATTGTATGAGAGTACCTTTGTGCAGGGCTGCACATCTGAATGGTCAAAAACAATCTGGTTAAATGACCCGCCAAAAAAAAGAGAGGCATTTTTTAAACATTGTTTACAACTACAGATACCTCAACATTCAACAGCCTTGGTACTTCACTGATTAAAAGAACAAAGCTAACTGTTACAGAAAAAATAATAACTTCTTTAAAAAACCAAAGCCTTGGTACGTCACTAATTATACGAACTAGGTTAACTATTACAGGGAAAAAAATCAACTTCTTTAAAAAACTATTAATTCAACATTTTTTATTCTATCTGTGTCATACACAAGAGAACAGATTTTGTAATGAGTTTTAATAGCTTTCCCATGTATTTTTATAACAAAATACTTCCAAACAACATGTGTGTATTTTTGGCTTTCTCCAGTTTTCCATAATGTTGCAGCAGTATCTTGTTTGTTTTGCTTCAATCAGTATTTCAGTTCTTTCAAACTAAGCTATTGTTTTTCAGTTCTATCAGTCAAAAGAGCTCTGCAGAGCAGACAACCAGATCACATGCAAGGGATACCCCCTGGTTCCTGTTTGTAGATGACTGGAGTTATAGCAGATGTACAGTAGGAGGATCACTGCTATGTTGCTAGGCCTGCTACTGACTAAATATTCCCCAAAATTTCAAAGCCATGAGAGGGGAAGGGAAAACAAGATTTCCCAATTTAGGGAGGGAAACTGAAATATGCAATACTTAGCTTTCCTATCAAACCAAAATTTGTTCAGTCATTTAAACATAAAATGCATTATTTACAACTCAGTTAACATACAAAATTGTATTAACTAGCATATTTATAGAATTTTGAAGGATAAATTATTTAGTTTTCTACTACCAAAACTGCAAATACACCTGACAAACTCACTGTCTCATTTGTCATGTAATTTGGGGAAATTCCAGGGGAGGGGAGAGTGTGAATGTGTAGGAGTGAGAATGGCTTTATTGTAGGGCAACGCATCTCATGTAACTTCTAAAGATGCCTCCCTTTCCCAGGGATGTCAGCCAGATGGCCTTGGTCTGTCTGTTTGCTGCCTTAGCTGAGATAACAAATAGAAATTTACAGGTGGTGGGGGGGGAGATTTAGAGCCACAAGGGTTAGGTGGGAATGAGTGGTCAGTGTGATTGGAGGGGACTACATTTGAACCAGGTATAATTTGGAGTTTTCATGCCAGAATCTCAGTTTTGACTCAACAACATTCTTATCTTGGATCATCTTTATTCTTCAATAAACAAATCACCTTCCATGAGTGTTGTTGAGAGTAACTTTGTGGAATCAGTAACATGGAATCAGAACTGCCATTCTCCCCAATCTGTCACACCACGATCGTGATGAGTGAAGAAGAGATTGGATTTATACCCCGCCCTTCACTACCCAAAGGAGTCTCAGAGCAGCTTACAAACTCCTTTCCCTTCCCACAACAGACACCTTGTGAAGTAGGTGAGGCTGAGAGAACTCTGACAGAAACTGCTCTTTTTCAAGAACAGCTGTGCCAGAACTACAGCTTGCTCAAGATCATCCAGCAAGTGCAAGTGGAGTGGGAAAACAAACCTGGTTCTCCCAGATTAGAGTCCACGCACTTAACCACTACACCAACCTGGCTCTCAGTTTGGTAACAGGGACACCGCATCCGGTGGCAGGTCTGCACCCAAACCCCAGACCACCACTGAAACCATCATCCCAATGTGTGAGGGGAGAGGTCTGGACTCGGGAGCAAAGCCAAGAGACTCCTGGGCCCCCCTTCCCAGCTGTGATGACCCCTGTACCTCAACAGGGGCGATTCTGGACTGAGACGGACCAGAGACATGTCTCCCACTTGTTCCACGATGATCTGGAGCAGATGAGGATTGCAGAGGAGATCAAACACAGCCAGTTTCTCAGAGCTCTGGGATGAGATGGAAGAGCTCAGAGGGAGATGCACATGATGATGTTGGACCTTCCTGCGACCATTCACAAGGTGATCCAGAGAGCGCTCTGGGTCCAAAATGGGGACAGGGGTGCCACAGCAGCTGTAGGCAGAGCCGTGGGAGTGCAAGCCCCTGCCAAAGCCCCTCAGGAGCGACCAGCCCAGACCTTTCGAGCCCATGTTCGATGGGACACCAGAGAAGCTGGCATTCTTCATGCTGCAAGTGCACAAGTTCCTGAGAGACTGGGGCCCCAAGTTCACCTCAGATAAGCACCAAGTGGACTACATTGGGTCCTGACCCAGGGAGCAGTTGGCGGATTCGTTCATGGGGCTGTATAACGTCAGAGGTCCAGAACTGAGAGATGTGAATGCATTTATATCAGCCCTCTGATGACAGTACGAAGTCCCCCTCGAGCTGGAGCAGACACAGATACGAGGAATGTGCTAAGGAGCCCGCACGGTACATGAGTACTCAGATGAGTTCAAGTCGCAAACTGCAAAGTTCCATGGATGGCCCGAAGAGGTACTGATCAAATTCTACTGGGCTCGCCTGAACCATTCCATTTTAGAGGCAAGAAAAGAGCTGCAGACTCCTGCATTATGCTACCTAACACATTTCACTCATTCCAAAATAAATCAACAAATCACTTTCTAAATCGTTTTTTTTTTTTCAGTGCTTCCAAAAAGTTCCAAACTTTTCTGATAGAAAATTAGAACAGTCTTAAAATAGGGGGAAAGTTTTACCAGTCTTTTCCTGAGCCATTACATCTCCACCCCAGAATGTAGCAGGGCTAGGTGGCAAGCAGCCCTCACTTCTGCTTCCAAATGAAATTAATACCATAATGAAATTTAAAAGATTAGCTACCACTGACATAGTGCATTATCTGTATATATCTGTTTATATCTATATAGATATATGTATATACATATAGCTAGATGTATATATATAGATATCTGTTTAACTGACTGCAGTTAAACACCCCAGACAGATGCTTTAATTCAACAGCAGCTGTCTATCAAAGACGAACACAATATGAAGCTGTTTCAAAACTCAATCCAAACTGTGTGAGAATCAGATTCTAAACAGGGGGTGTCAAACTCATCTGTTATGAGGGCCAGATCTGACATAAATGAGACCTTGTTGGGCTGGGCCATGTGTGTCATAAAATGTAATGCCAGGTAGCGGAGATATAAACTTTATAAAGGACACAAACACAAAGAGATTTTTTAATCTTAAAATAAAAACATGCTTAAAACATTAGCACTCTTGCAATATTTTGTTTAACAGTATCTGACAACTGGCACCTCTTACTCTGAATTATTGCATCAAAATGTCTGCGCTGTTGCAATCTTGAGTATGCTGTTCAAGTGTGTATCTGTAAGCTGCAAACCTACTTCTGATTTATTGACATTCACCACAGAAATCCCATGCTCAGAGTTCTGAGTCTAGGACCCTGGTTAAAACATGAAGTGGCTGAGTGAATAAGAGAGTCTGGCAAAGCAAGCTATGATGCAGCAGCAGAACTGGAAACAGGAGATGGCCAGTTCCACTGCGGGCCTGATAGAAGCCCTCTAGGGGCCTGTTCTGGCCCCTGGGCCATATGTTTGACACCCCTGTTCTAAAAGACACAGTAAACGGGCTTTTGCTCAATGACTGAGATAAGCAGTGTTGGTGCTGTATCATAGATGAGTTCAATTTGCATCAATCCAGTTGTTTGCTAGTAGCCCAGGAACCTGAAGGGGGGGGGAAGAAGCCTGTTTGACCCATGACCTAAAACTGGGAGCAAGATATATTGGCTGATCAGGGTGAGACATGACCTCAAAATTCTTTCCCAAACAGCTGCTGGTTTGATTTGCAGTTCTAGATTCCAAATAAACTATGGCTGGTGCAGATTACAGTTTGCCTAATCCGCATGTTACAAACTAGTTATTCATAAGCAAGCAGCACAGAAACAAATCAAACACTTGAAGGGGGAGGGGGAAGCATGTCAATATGAAGCTCCTTCCCTGCCCCTCTGTCAAAGAACTCCACCTCTTTTTAATAGAGAAAGGTTGGGAAGTTAAAAAAAAACCCATATGAAATGTTTTCTTTCAGAATTAATAAAATGCATTTTAAGAGATGGTCTCATGCCTTTTGTACTCTAAATTAAGAAACACATTAATATGGAAGTAGAAAAGCTTGTTTCAGATCTCAAACAAGCAGCAAGGCAGACCCATAGCTACTGCAGGGCCCTTGGGGCAACGCCCCCTCTCTAATCTGCCCTGACCCGCTCCCAAAGAAAGCACACAACTTCTCCTGCCATCTTTTTTTTTTTTTTTTTGCAGCAGCAGGTGCTAGCCAACTTGGCACAACCAGAAACACTACCCTGCTGAGTGCTTTCCCCACACAAAGCTTTGCAAACATCCCCCCCCGCTGCACTTGGGTTGTACAATAGGGAAGAGGAGAAGATCACACCCCAGGATTTCCATATCCAGAGCTCTTTCAGCCACCGTAGGTTGAGAAGGGCGATCGGGGCTCTTGTGCTTTGAAAAGGGCTCCCGCTGTTCTAAAGTTCTAAAAAAGAAAGTAAGTCCAGGCTGTTATACCAAGCCAGCCAAGGTCCACCTCTTACATTGGCCATGTGAGTGCTGGAAGAAGGGTAGCAGGGCTCAGGGATCTCCCTTCCATCTTATATCTGCCCATGAGAACTTTGACTCTTGAAAGCTTAGACCCTGGAAATCTGGTTGGTCTTTAGGTTGCTCCTGGACTTATGTATCTATGACTTACATAAAACGTTATACTAATTTTTCCAGCTCCTTGTGATGAGTTATCATATTTACAGGCACAGAATTGCCAGTTAGCACTCTGGAATATACACCTTTAGAACTGAAGCTTACACTCTACCCTACACTGATCACAGCATGTAAAATACTTAGATCAAATTTTAACTCATCTTTAGAATCTTTTGGATAGTTATGTATATTGTAATGGTAAAATAAACTACTGAACAATGAAGAAACGACAGTTCTATAACACAAACCCATGTAAGCAAGTCCCGTTGAATATATCAATGCAAACAAAGTAGTCTATTAACATTTTTTCTAGCCTGTCTGCCTATTAAATCATTTATTTATTATTTAATTCTTTTGTACCAACTTTCTCCCCAATGGGGACCCAAAGTATCTCTTGTTCTCCTCTCCTCCATTTTATCCTTCAGCAACCCTGGAGATGCATTAGGCTGAAAGTGTGTGTGACTGGTCTAAGGTCACTCAGCACACTTCCATGGCACAAGTGGATTCAAACCCAGGATTCCCAGGTATTAGCCCAACTCTCTTAACCATTACACCACACTGGCTCTCATCTGTGGCACATCATTCACCTTGGGGGGGGGGGGGCAAGGGACACAGTTCCCATTTACATGAGATTTGCTGGCTGGTGGTCCAGATACCATTTTTACTACACACAATGAAGCGAATTTCATTGAATGAGGACTGCTTCCTAATACACACACACAGGATCGCCAGTTTGGTGTAGTGGTTAAGTGTGCGGACTCTTATCTGGGAGAAACAGGTTTGATTCCCCACTGCTCCACTTGCAGCTGCTGATGTGACCTTGGGTCAGTCACAAGCTCTGGCACAGCTGTTCTCTCAAGGACAGTTTCTGTCAGAAGTTCTCTCAGCCCCACCTACCTCACAGGGTGTCTGTTGTGGGGAGGGGAAGGAGTTTGTAAGCCGCTCTGAGACGCCTTTGGGCAGTGAAGGGCAGGGTATAAATCCAATCTCTTCTTCTTAATTCAAGGTTGGATTGCTGGCTTGTGCTTTCTTTTAAAATAAACAGCAAGTCTTCAAGTATTAGTTGATGTTTCTGGCTCAGCTTTATTTATATCAGAAAGAACGAAATCAGCAAGAAGATGGAGGTAGAATTCATATGCAGCCTACTCTCCTGCATCTTTACTTGGAAGCAAGACTTAGCTTATACAACACTCCTGACTCCTGAGATAAATGTGCAAACCACTGCAGTCTTATGTTATGTCACTGACAAAGTATTTAAAGATTACATAATGTAGCAAGAAGAAAATGAATCTGTAAAGTTCCCAAATGAACATATCTAGAACCAAGACTACTAATATGAATATGCCTTATACTAAGTCAGACCACTGGTCCATCAAGGTCACTATTGTCTACACAGACAGGCAGCTGTTCTCCAGGGTCTCAGGCAGAAGCCTTTCACATCACTTACTACCTGATCCCTTTAAAGGGAGATGCCGGGAATTGAACCTGGAACCTTCTGCATGCCAAGCAGAGGTTCTTCCACTCAGCCATGCCCCCCTTACTTTAATATACTTTGTAAATCAAATCACAATGAAGAATACACAAAGTGAAAAGGACTGATATACATTCTGGTTTGCTTATTAATGGGTAGTTATGGGTTTTAGTGGACTAAAACCTGGATTAAAATTTGTATTGACATTCACATGGAAGAAAAATAACAGCACTTTGTCCAGAAGACAAAATGAAGTGGAGATGGGTTTGATCATTTAAAAATAGCCAAGAAATGAGTACACTGCAATGGATATCATAGAATCTCCAAGCACACTTCTCTTTGGAATGTTTTACATGGTGGAGAACACATATTTTCAACCTTATGTACAAGAAGTTTCAGTCAATGTCAACTTTCCAGTACATGGACCTCTTTGATCCACAACGTGGGAACTGAGTTTATACCAACGGGTTATCTAAAACATGGCTACATACTCCTTCACTAAAAGATTTCTGGCGTTGTTTTTAACACTTATGTCAAATAAAAACCCTCTTCTGTTCCCCAAACGCCATAGTTTTCATAAATAATTAAGGGCAAGGCCACAGTGAAAACAACCAAAGTTTTATGCAATCCAAGAAAAGACAATTTATAAATACGGACATATGGATGGGCACGTAAGCATATCGGAATAGTATGCCTAAGCCTAACTAGCTTGGAGAGCAAGAACACAGACAAGGGAGCAGGAAGCAAGTCGTTCTGGAAAATACGTTTATGACAGCTGTTCGAAAAATGCGAGAACTGAGTAAGCAACAAGGAACCAAAGAACTGGAAGCCTTTAATCTAAAAACGAAATATCTGTCTGTGGGTTGTTTCAGCTCCAACACAATCTCCCTATGTGTGTGGAGGGGCCTTCAGGGCCTGAGCCAGTCTTCTGAAGACCTCGATTTGGGCTGAAGGCCCTAAACCGGCTCCTGCCACGAGGCCTTCCCCAGCCTCCCGGGTGTTGCCACCACTCCCACTTCACCGAAACGTCCAGCGTGACCAAGGGGATTCTTCAGAGGCACGCAAACGAGGTTGACGATACCCCGCCTGCGGCCCTGTCTGCCACAAGAGCTCTACTACTACTACTACTGCTGCTGCTGCCGACGCCGCCTCCTCCCTCCGGCCCCGAGCAAGCTCGGAGGAAACAAGGGCACCAGCGGAGGCCTCACAAGGCCCAGCGCCAGGCCGCGGGCGGAGCCCTCTGCCGAGTACCTCCCCCTCCCAAGCCGAGTCACCACCACGTCGGCGCAGCCAACACTGCGGAAATGGGGCAGCCGAGCCTGGGCGTTGCGCAGGCGGCTTGGTTCCTCAGGCCAGGCTCCCATTTCTACAGTGAGGGCCTCCGCAGCGCACCTCTTACCTGTGTCCCCGATTATGATATACTTGAAGAGATACGCGTAGGCCATGTCCTTCCAATCCCCGGCGCCTCTTCCTCCTCTTCCTTTAAGGCTGCTCGTTCCTCACTGACGAGGCGCTGTTAGCCCCCGCCCCCTCGGTGTCAGGGCTCGCGCTGCAGAAGGTTCGAAACCGTTAGCGACCCTCTCTCTCTTTTAAACCGCTGCCAGTCTTCGCCAGCAGCCTCCCACTCCGGCCCTTCGCGTGCACACCTCCTTGCGCTCCCCGTTCTTTTCCTTTCTTTCCGCGTCCTTCAAGGCGTTAAAAAGCTTCCTGAGGCGCGCGCGGTGGAGGCGGCTCGCGGGAGTAGGAACAATAACAGGCGCAAGGCTTCCGAACGTTTCAGCAACGTCACGCAGCCTCCTTCGACGCCGACCCGGAAGTGCTGGAGCTGCCGGTGCCTTTCCTTGGCATGAGGGTGAGGGGAGGATCCCTGGTCGTGATACAAGGGGCGGCTTCTAAGGTGCCGGGCTGTTCAACCTTTGGTTAGGGGAATCGAGGCCTGGATCTGTCGTTTTGCGCAAAAGAAAGCAAAGGGCGTATCCTCAGTTCTTCTGTGGCTTCAGTCAAAGGCTCCTTGGGGTGAGGACTCTAGGGTTTATCTGCTTTGATGTATAGGGAAGACCAGAATTGGCCCACATAACATTCAGGCCTTACATGAGGGCCACTCCTCTTTAGAGCCCAGCAACTGATAGCCGATTAACACTGGCATACGCAGAATCTGTCCCTCCAACTAGGCCCGATTACCCTTTTCGAGCAGCTGCTCAGAAACTGTGATAAAATAGGGAAGTTATCGGTGACACAATGCTGCCTTTGGTGACTTTTGGTTGGTGCACCTGGCAATTATTATCCAGATGCTGGTCACATCCAGGTCGGATTACTCCAATAAGCTCTACCTGAGGCTGCTTCAGAAGATAATTTGGAAACTTCTGTTAGTACAAAATGCTGTGACTATACCTGATGGACCATTAGGATTACCATCTTCCAGGTGGGCCTTTAAGATCCCCCAGAATTACCACTCATCTCTGAACTACAGAGTTGACTTCCCCTGGCAAAAATGGCAGCTTTAGAAGGTGGACTCTATGGCATTATATTCAGCTGAGGTTCTTCCTCAAACCCTGCTGTCCTAAGGGTCCACCCCGAAATCTCCAGGAATTTCCCAACTCAAAAGTTTTTGCAACCCTAGCCCTCAGTCTTTAAACTTCAGTAACCACCTACGTTGAATCAGAAGCAGGGCCTCTGAGCATAATTTTATTTACTAGGCATGCTTTTATGAGAGCAAATGATCTTGGGTTGTGGTACCTGAAAGATCATTTGCTCTCACAAAAGCATACCTAATAAATAAAATTATGCTCAGAGGCCCTGCTTCTGTTTCAACGTGGGTGGTTACTGAAGTTTTATTGATGGTAAAATATATGGTTTTAGTTGTATTTTTTCTTTCTTTTTGTGGCTATCTTTCTCTGAATATATGACTGAGAGGAATGCAAGAAGTCTCTTAAGTAAATAAATATTTGGAGACCATACAGGTAAAAGACTGAGAAGGACTAGAAATGGGAAGGTCTCTCCAGGCACCAGTAGAATTAAGCTGTTGCTTATTTTTAGGGATGCTCAAACAATGGCCCAGTTCATATGTTCACTTTAAAGTGCTCATGCTGTCCTAGAGCAATACCCAAGAAGCTACTTTCCATACCACATCAGTGCAGATGGATAACCTGTCAATAGTCTTCAGCTAGGGTTGCCAGCTCTGGGTTGTGAAATATCTGGAGGTTTTGGGGGTGGAGCCTAAGGATGGCAGGGTTTGAGGATGGGAGGGGCTTCAAGTTCTATAGCAGGCATGTCCAACTTCGAACAGGTAATGATCTATTTTTTCCGGCCGAAAGTGCTGGTGATCTACCACCATGAAAATAAAGTTTCAAATTAGTTTCAAATTAGATTTTAACCCACTAAAGTTGGGTTCCACCACCACCCTCAACTGGGGTGCTAGGTTAGTATAAACAATGGCTGAATCTGGTCCAAAACTGTCACTGTCCCAAAGTATTAAAGATCAACAGGAACTGAAGACCTCTGGATGATGCCAAAACCACACATGCAGTTAATAAGAATTCGTCATACTGGCACCAATAATCAAATGCCACCAAACAATCATCAAAAAAAACCCAAACAGCTGCCCAGCAAACCAGGAGACCAAGTGGGGCTGGTGATCTACCTCTGACCCCACCGCAATCTAGTGGTAGATCGCGATCTACCTGTCGGACATACCTGTTCTATAGGATATAATGCCGTAGAGTCCACCTTCCAAAGCAGCCATTTTCTCCAGATGAACTGTTGTCTGGTGATTAGTTGTAATCTCAGGAGATCTCCAGCTACCACCTGGAGGCTGGCAACCCTATCTTCAATCTTTTCATACCCACCTTTAACACCAATTCACAAATGGAATCCACGTGTATTTTAGGGGTGTAAAACAAATGTTTAAACAAGAAAGACTTTTTTTTTTTACAATGTATATATTGCTATAAATGGTTAACCGCTTACCAAGGCTTAGAAAAAGATCCCCTTCATCTGCAGAATGTGTGTTTTCCAGTGCTGACTTTATTGTTAATCCACTTCGCCTCAACCAGAGCCAGAGCCTTTTCAGCTCTGGTGCCAGCCTGGTGGAACACTCTCCCAAGAGAAATCCAGGCCCTATGAGACCTAATGCCGTTTCACAGGGCCTGTAAAATGGAGATGATCCGCCAGGCTCACGGTTGAGGCTGTGGTGACTTATCAATAATTTATCAGTATTGGCCTTCCCCGGCATGTTTCCATCTCTTATTGTTTTACTCATCTGCCCACCCCCCGTATTATTAGTTACCATCTACTGTGCACAGACGTGAAATTGATGTGGGAGCGATGGTATTAATTGGAGCTATAAATGATATCTCATTTGGATTTTAATAATTGTTGATGTTATGTTAATTATTGTATTTTATTGTATTGTTGTAACCTGCCCTGAGCCTTGCGATGCAGGGGAGGGAGGGATAGAACTCAAATAAAATAAATAAATACTCTGTGTATGAGACTGATGCCACACAAGATTGCTATCTGAGCACTAGTAACTGGCCAGAGGTGGGGGGAGGAACATGAAAATACACAATGTCACTTCCAACACTCTATGGTTCCCCCCAATTGCTATAGTTTTGATATGATAAAACCATAGTATTTTGGGGGACTCCTAGAGCACTGCGCTGTAGTGATGATGACACTTCTGGGTGTGCACCATAAGTTCTGTGACAGCTATCCCCCTCCCAGCAATTTCCCCATCACCCTTCTGCTGAGTGGCACTGTGCATCTGGGCTGCAGATTTATTGCTGTAGCAGGAAAGTACACCATCCTACATCAGAGTACAATGACATGTTAATTTTTTCAACAAAGAATATGTGTATGAGCTAGATAGATTCTGAGCTTGTTAATGTGCAACATTTTTGATAGCTGAAAGAGTTGTTTATTGAATGAAATCTTAAATATATTTTTTTACCCAAAATATGTCCCAATCACTAGGTTTTTAAAAATTATTTTGTTCTTTTACCCAAAGTATGTTTCAATCCTCAGGTTTTAAAAAATATTTTGTTCTTTTAAAACATCTAGAACAAAAGAAGCAAAAAAAAAGAGCAATCATGGATGAAACCTACTTATGGTTATGCCATAATCTGTTTGTGTGGGTTCCACGCAGAGGAACAACTGCCTATCCTTGCTGCCCATGATAAATTTCATAGTAGCACTGGAACTAGTCAAGAGGCAATTGATTTGTGAGGACAACTAACAAAGACAACTGGGTCACTGCTACCCAGAGCTGTAAGACAGCTCACTGGCATTTAGAGAACTATGCTCTAGAACACTGGTCATAAACTACTAGTTCAGGATCCACATAGGTCGCATTCCATCAAGACCTCTCTGCAAAGAAGAGGAAAAAGGAGAAGGGGGTTAAGTAGATGCAAAGGGGTACACAATTTCTTTACTTTTAATAAAATATAGAAAAGGAAACTTTCATTGTACAGTTTTCATTCATCCCAGCATCGCCAGCTGAACCTGACTGTATACCTCAGAGGAGCAAGTAAGGTAAAGGTAAGGGTTCCCTTGCTCGAAAGCCAGTCGAATCCGACTCTAGGGTTGTGGTGCTCATGTCCGTTTCAAAGGAGCAAGTACCATTCCCTTAATTACATCTCACTACTCTATGGACCAGTAATACATCTTCCATCAAATTCTGTCAATCTCTTAAATCTTTTAAAATTTGTCTCGTTTTATACTTTTTGCTGTATAATGGGGAAAAAATGAGATTTAAAAAAAATTAAAACTGTCAGTCTGAAAAGGCTGGAAATTGCTCAAGAAAATGAAACTTAGAAGTTGAACTATCAGTTTGACTTAGCAAGTCTTTTCTAATGTAGTTACAGTAATGTATCCAGTTGATATAAGGATATTGGTATATGGAGTATGAAGAGTGGTTTCCAACCCACCGCCCCCAGTAATATGCATTCATATTTTGCAAACAGATCGCTGGCCTGATGCTGGGGCCCCAACCTTTTTGAGCCTGTGGACACCTTTGGAATTCGAAAACGATGGTGGGCACAACTACAAAATGGCTGCCACAAGAGATGGAACCAGCCACACAATGTCTGGCCATGAGGTCATGCCTAACTCTAATAGTAACTCTTCAGTATTTCAGGCAGAAGCTCTGTTTAACAGGATGCCTTTTTAAAAATAACATACTGTTTAGAAATATTTTTCATATATCCCCTTTAATCACACAATAAAGAACCTTGTGCTGTGGTGGCAGCTGCTGCCAAAAGCAGTGTTTTGTTTTTTAATTTACAGGGCCAATGAGATCTCTAATGGCCAATCAGAAGCTTGCTGGGCAAAAGCCCCATCTGGTCCCACCCACTTTCTAAACACAGACATCAGGAAAGGAATTGATAGGTGCTATGGTGCCCATGGACACCACAGTGGGAACTGCTGGCCTGATGTGATTCTGGGGTAAATCCCATACATTTTCTTCACCTGTAAATTGTAACAAGATTCCTTGGTCAAAGGATGTTCACTTTATATTAGTATGAGCTAGTTGCTGTTTAGTTTGATTAAAACAAACTACAAGTTATAAGAGTGGAGAAAAACATTTCTTTTTAGAACTGTACATAAGCAGATAAAATAGCCCTTTAAATTTTTTAACTTGAAAGACAAGCAATTATGTAGTTGACCTCTCAACTTGTATAAAATTGTATATGTTTAAGAGTACCAGATTCCCACTGGGAGCAGAGAATCCCATGCCACCAGCTCCTATTTCCTACCACCACTCTGGCAGCTGGTAAGAGAAAAAAAAGTTAAGAAAATCACCATCAGACAATGGCAGTAAAGTGAAAACCAGGAAGTATCATTGGTCTACTCTAGGAATTGCCTGAAACTCTAATAAAACCACAGAGTTTCTAGTCATTGCTAGAGTGGTCTGACATCACTTCCTGGTTTATCCCACAAATGAGACAATGCCTTTCACTTATGTGCACCATGTCCCCAACCCGCCCAGACTGCCTCCAGTTGTTGATGCACCAGTAACAGTATTGACCCCTCCCCCAAGGATATGTAAAATGAATAGGGGAAACAGTATAAATATAGGTATTGACTTTCCCCCAAGGATAAACGTAGGTGCATTTCAATTCTAGAGAGAGACAGGGAAGACAACATGTTTAGAGAGAGTGAGACAGTAATTAATATCACAGATAACAGAAGAGATTCTGGGAAGTAGGGAAAGAATCTTTGATACTAGTGTATACTATTCTTCTGAAGTTCAATAGAAAATATTCAGGGATGTAACGAAATGTAAAGAAATGACTTCCAGGCAGAGGCAGCAGGTTATTGTAAAATGGATGCCAGTCTGGTAGTCCTCTAGAGGGGGCAGTTACTCCATAGGGAACAATGGAACTGCCATATCTCCCTGCCTACATTTCCCAGCAGCTTTAGTGCGGGAAAGTATGGACGCGCCCCAGGGGTGGAGCCAGGCAGATAAAGGCTTTGGCCCCTGAGGGGAGTTCTTTAGTCTTGGCCTTCAACTCAACTTGGACGGCAGCTTCAAGGGAGTGTACAGGTGGGACTCCTGTCACCTCAGACTCCGTGGCAATCCAGGCCATTGTAAACTGTGGTGGAGAGCCAGGAGGGTGGCAGTACAGGTGACCAGACTGAGGAGGCCACGGAATAAGCTCAACAAGTGATTTCAGCTTTATTAACGGCAACACCAACTCAGGAACACACAACAAACAAGGGGAGCACAGCTCCTTCTTTTAAACTCTCCCGGGCTTCCAAAGCCACACCCATAACATGTTAAAGACCAATGGCATTGTGGGGATAAAGGCCAATCAGGACCGTTCCATCTTTGCAACAATCTCACACAGTGGCCCAGGACAGACTGGCAATTTGCCCCCGTATCGAGTCGCGGCAAAAAACCCCCGGAGTAAACGATACCGGGTTTTCCCGTCCACACAGCGGGGGCTTCTGCCGGAAGATACTGGATGGAGGCGCGCGGGAGCGTTCAGACTGCCGCACCAGAGGCGCGCTATATTCGCTGTTTCCCCATTATTTCGGCTGTGGGCGTATGTGCGCATGAGCGCTTGAGCGCTCATGCGTTCATGCGCATAAGCGCATTTTGGCGATTTTTTTTTTTTTGCCCTGCAACGCTGGCACCGCATTGGGCAGTGGAGCGGAGCACAGCCAATCACACCGCTGCTGCCTCATGCCCAACACGGGTTGCTCCCGGCTTTTCGGCTGCGCGTTCAGACTCCCCGGAAGCGGAGAAATGCGCGACAAACGCAGGCTTTCAAGATTTGCGTCGGCTTTTATCAGGTGTTTTTTTAATCCGGCAGTGAAGCGCGAGAGCACCGGTAGGCTACGGGTGGGGGACGCCAGGCAGATGTGCCTGTGTGAACATTCCATTTAATCCGATATTGAGTCGTTGTCAGCCCGGGTCCCATCCCGCGGCAAATTGCCAGTCTGTCCTCGGCCAGTGATTGGTATTTACAGGAGGTTTCGCAGAAACTGACCAATAGTAATGCGACATCTGAGGAGCCACATTCAGAGTCAAGCTTAACATGGCAATGTATAGGCTTGATTTACAGTTAAATACACAACAACAACAACAATAAGGAGAGGGAAAGCAAATCCCATCCTGAGGCCCACAACCTCCAGAAATAGAGAGGGTGTGTGTAGGGGACAGAGGTGTTGCATTTTAAATCCTGTTTATTTTCTGTGCCCAGTTGTGTTAAAGTGCTTGTGTTAATTTCTGTGCCTAACTTGTATATAATTCAAATAAATAAGACCTGGTGTGCCTTGACTACCTAGTCCTCCCTGCTCAGCACATTACCAGAGGCAAAGGGAGGCCAGGGAACCCAAATGGGCCAGGATCTGAGAGATTGCCAGCTCTCCAGAGGGCGCCCAAAGATTGGGGGACCCACTTCCCCAGGTTGGTCTCACTGTCCCTCTAGGAAGGCGGTGTGAATCCAGTGAGTGATGGCAGCAAATAACGAAGGCAGGGTGGGCAGGCAAAAACAGGCTTGTGAGCCACGGGACGTCTGTTCAGTCTCCCAGGGCTGAGAGTGGGTACCCATTCCTCCACAGGGCACTTTCAAGATTCTTCTATAAGATATGAAAGTAATTAGTGCTGATTCATCATATAACGCAAGAATACTTCTAGGCAGAATTAGGAGGAGGAAGTTCTCATAATTGTTGAGTAATTTCAAATTGTTTATTAAAAACCTTATTGAAAAAATAATTTCTAGGAGAATAACCAACCAACTAAAGTTAATGATTCCCTGTCTTTTAATAGGTTATAATCTTTCACTGTTAGTGTTTCATTCAAATATTTTATTGCACCAGCTCAAAAGCCACAGTGAATGATACAATTCTTTTTTTAAAATTCTTTTTTAATTAAAGGCATATAAATTACAGAAATAAGTAATCCCAAAAACTCTACATTTCCTGAAGCATGATCAAACAAGAAAAAAGAACACATAAAACATTTTAAAAGAGCAACATAACATAGTACATCTATAACTTTTATAATACCAACAGTATAACCAACTTTATAACCTGGATATAATTGAAATTAAAAATTTACAGCATAAGCCACCATCTATGTTCATTATTTCTAGGCAAAAATTTATTTACACTCATAGTCCACTACAGGACACCAAACCTCCTCAAACAACTTCTTATCTGAAGAATAAAGAGACACAACAAAAAATGGATTATGAAAAATGTTATCCATTAAACAATTTTCCCATATTTTCTCTTGCCATTTTTCTATTGTAGGACTGCTAGGATCTTCCCAATCTGATGCAATAACTAAACAGCCAGCAGCTATCAATTTAGTAATAAACAACTTAATGTGCTTTAGTAGATTTGTCTCTCTATATGTCAAATAAACAGAGTTGTATTGATTGTGGAGGCTTAAATTTAGTTATTGTGTATATCTTCTAGCACCTTAGTCCAAAATACCTTTATTCTGGGCCAAGTCCACCAAAGATGTATTGGAGATCCTATCTGTTCACAGTGTTTCCAGCACGAAAGACTTAGGCCAGATTTAATTTTAGCTAGTTTAGAAAGACAAAGATACCAATTCGGTATTAATTTGTAATATTGCAGCCGAATAGAATGCATTGGAGATTTATATGGAGTTCCAAATATCATTCCAGTCATCATTAGACAAGGTATTAGGAAACTCTTTAGCCCACGTTTGTATGTATGAAGGAGGTTTTGAAAATTTGAGAATTCAATATTGTTTTATATATACTCAAGAGGAGTCCCTTAGAAGTCTGTAAGGGCTTTTGTAGCAGATCTTCAAATTCTGTAAGTTGCCTACAGACCTTTGGTTGTTTGGAATACAATGTCATTACCTCTCTTAATTGAAGAAACTGAAACCATGGTGATTGTTGTTTTATTTTTGTCTGTTTCTTGTTTTGTCAATAACTTGCCCTGGCTGAACCAGGAGTTACAAGAATCCAATCCTGATTCTATCCACTTATTAAAATTAAGGAGGTTGTAACCTGGAGGAAACCAATTATAATTGAAAATACTTGCTATAGGCAAAGGAGAAGGAGCCAATTTATTCTTTATCCCAATTGTAAGGGTGTTGACTAAGATACTATTGGCTGCTAAAGAAAGAGAAACTTTGAGGAAAGCCAAGGCAGGAATGGAGTTTATCCAGATGATTCATGCTATTTGTATGAAACAAACTGCCTCAGCCATGGTCAACGGTGAGTGTACCGGAAAAATTGAATTACATAAAGGAACGATGCAGGGGTGCCCTTTATCACCATTACTGTATCTTTGCATTGGCGATAGTAAAGGAAGAAATAAGACACAGTGGAAAATTAAGAGGATTGAGGGTGAGTGGTGAAGAATTTAAACTTTTAGCTTTTGCGGATGATTTGGCCTTTATACTTGAGGACCTGTTACTCTCAATTCCCATCCTGAATAAGATATTGGAGGAATATGGGCAGGTGGCAGGCCTGAAGGTTAACATTTCTAAGACAAAAATTATGACTAAGAATATGAAGATGGAACAGAAAGAAAGGCTACAAGAGGTGTTGGGCTACCAAATATGTGACAAAGTGAAATATTTAGGAATTAACGAATAAATGTAGTACATTATATGAGAACAATTACAAAGAGCTACTGAAAGTGACAAGCAAGATTTAGAAAGATGGAAGAATTTACAGATATCTTTGATGGGGCAAATAGCACTGGTTAAAATGAACATATTACCAAGATGGATCTTTCTATTCCAGACAATTCCAATTTTGCAGAGCCTGGGAGTATTTAAAGAGTCGGATGGGATTATTACAAAATTTATTTGGCAAGGAAAACGGCCTAGGCTGAAGGCATTACAAGCTTTAAAAGAAAGAGGTGGTTTTGGATTACCGAATTGGACATTGTATTATAGAGCAGCTGCAGTAGCCTGGATTAGAGAATGGATTATCTTGGAGGATACGAGGCTATTAAGATTGGAAGGCCATGATTTAATGATGGGCTGGCATGCGTTTCTTTGGTGTGGAAATATTTTAAACAGCATTGGCTACGAGCATCACTAATGAAAGTGTGGGAAGTCATCCAAAAAAGTTGGTTTAGAAAGAACTCCAAGCTGATTGTGCTGCTGGAAGCATTTACACTGCCTAAGCTGTATGATGAAGATTCACCAAAGAGATATTTGGATATATTAGATTCAAGGAGTGAACTTAAACTGGATGGAGATCTAACACGGTGGCAGAGAGCACAGATAGAATCCAGATATGTTAAAGATAAGAAGGTCAGGTTTAACAAGGACCTTACAGAGATGCAAAAGGTTTTGATGGCACCAGATGGCACCAGAGAAATTTATAAAGAAAATGTATATATTATTGTTGTTGTTTTTAATCTTTTGTATTGGTTTTGTTAAAGACTTTGCATAGCATTTTGACAACATACAATATAACTAAAAACATATGTTGAGGTTTTGTAATTTCTTTGGAAAAGGTGTTTTGGATTCAGGGGTATTTGTATCCCCAGGTGTCTCCAGTCTCCTGTGACCCATTTATAAGGGTATAATCTTTGTAGATTTAACATCACTGCCTGTTCCAGTTGTATAGGGAATATCTCTGATTTTGAGGGATTAACATGCAGGCCTGATATTTCCCAAATGTCGATAATGTGTTATGAATTGCATGTAAAGAGTGTGCTGTGTCTGAGACATATAGTGTCATATCGTCAGCGTGAAGATTTACTTTATGAGCTCTCCCCTCTATTTCAATCCCTTTGAAGTGCCGATTATTTCTGAGATTCTCGGCTAACAGTTCTATCGCGATTGTGAAAATTAACGGTGATAATGGGCAGCCTTGTCTCGTTCCTCTTGTTAGTGGAAAGAATGAGGAGGCGCAACTATTGACCCTAACTTTTGGCTGTATTTCTTGAATACAGGGCCAACATTGCTCTTAAGAAATTGTAAATGTAGAGATTAATCAGTGGAAATCAATCAAATTCATGAGAGCTATTGCATACAAAGAGAACATATATAAAATGTTCTACAGGTGGCACTGGTCCCCGGATAGATTAGCTAAATGCTACTCTGGTTATTCAAGCCAATGCTGGAAATGCAAAGCCAATGTAGGGACCTTTTACCACTTATGGTGGAAATGTGATAAGATTCAAGGTTATTGGAGAATGGTCCAGAGGATGATTCAAGAAATTTTTGAGAAAGAAGTGGCATTAAGACCCGAAATATATTTGTTAAATATAGTACCAAATGGATATAACCAACAGGAAACTTATTTAGTATCGTATATAATAACCGCCGCCCGCTTACTATTGGCTAAACACTGGAAATCAGATATAATTTCCTCAAGGGAAGAACTGATATTGAAAGTGCTAGAGTTAGCACAATTAGATTATTTAAATTTGATGTTACAAAACAAAAATGAAAAGGTACATAATAAAAGATGGACAAGAGTGTACAAATAGATAGAAAACTTAATGAATGTATAAGACTCTAAGCTATATGCAAACGGTGTAGTTGATATGTAATATAACTTTAAGAAAATAAAAATAAAAATAAAAAAAAAAGAAATTGTCTCCAAAACCTAGCGTCTGAAATAGTTCTCCCATGTATGTTGTCTCAACCGAGTCAAAGGCTTTCTCAAAGTCAGTTGCTAGAATTAACAAGTCCTTTCCCTGTTGTTTCTCATGGATAATTATGTCTATTGTTCTCCGTATGTTATCCGTTAGCTGTCGGGTGGGGATGAAGCCTGTTTGGTCTGGTTTGACGTATTTTGTGATGAAAGTTTTTAATCTGTTAGCAATTATTGCAGTAAAGATTTTATTGTCATGATTGAGCAGTGCTATTGGTCTGTATGAAGAGGGATCAGTTGGGTCTTTTCCATCCTTGTGGATCATTATAATCGCCGACTCAGACCAAGTAGATGGCATAATACCTTTATGTAAGATCTCATTACACGTATTAGCTAGATGTTTTGCTAAGGAAGGGCTAAAAGCTTTATAAAATTCCGCCGGTATTCCATCTAACCCAGTGGCTTTATTGTTTTTTAAATTTTAAATTGCCTCCTTCACTTCACTTATTGAAATATCCTTGTCCATTAACTCTGAGTGCTCCTTATTGAGCTTTGGTAAGGTTATCAGGGAGTTAAGGTATCCTGCAATTGTATCTCTTTGTGGATTAGTAGAGTTGTACAGGGTCCTGTAATAATCTGCAAAGATGTGAGCCAATTCTTTCGCGGAGTATTTTATCAGACCCTCTTTGTTTTTTAAAGAACTTATCCAGGATGATTTATTTTTATCTTTTAGTCTCCAAGATAATATACTTATATTATTGTTAAAAGAAATGATGGCAGATGAAATTGTTAAAAATAATATGATTCAGTGGGCCCAGAATTTGGGCTATAATATTGAACTTGAGCAATGGGAACAGATATGGAGCAAAAATATTAAAATAACTAAAGCTGTATCCTATAGAGAAAATATGTACAAGATGTTCTATAGGTGGTATATTATTCCAGAGAAAATTGTGAAATATGAAATTAAATGCTCTAATAAGTGTTGGAAATGTGAAAATAAGGTGGGCTCGTTTTATCATATGTGGTGGACTTGTGAAATTAGCAAAAAAAAATTGAATATGGGTGCATGGAATGATTCAGAAGATTTTGGGTAGAGTAATTTCCTTTAAACCGGAGTTATTGTTGTTAGGCCTACTACCAAAGGAGACGAACAGAGAAGACTGCTACCTATTAATATACTTAACTACTGCAGCTAGGATTTTATATGCGCAGTATTGGAGGACTTCCCAAACACTAGTGAAAGAAGAATATATTGCTAAGATTTCAGAGGTTGCTGAGATGGACAAACTGACTTTAACCTTGAAAAGATAAACAGATGTCACCTTCCAGAACACTTGGACTCGATTTTATGAATAGTACAAGTTAAGCGTATAGGAGCTATTAAAGGGGTAAACTGAAAATTACTGTATAGTGGAAGGAGAAATTTAAAGGTAATTAGATAGTGCGAGGGAAAGAATACTCACATAAAAGTGAATTGAGTAATTAACAGATAGTGGCTTAAGGATGATATGGAAAAAACTGGGATGTATACCCCTGTATATGTTTTTTGTGATACTGTATGGTAGGTTGTGTGTAGTGTTTTGTGAAGTACTGTTTGTAATGTTTTGTTGTAATTTGTGTACAACAATAAATAAAAGTCTGCCCTTAGGGGCAGTTTTAAAAAGAAAGAAAGAGATCTTCTGTTAGGAGAAGACCAAATAGTTCCCCTAAGTGTAAGTGGAGCTGAGTAAGCACCTTCTATTTGAACACATTCTTCAGATGGAGAAGGATTGTATAATTGTATTAATTGTGTTAAAACTGAAGCCCAGTAATAAAATTTTAAATTTGGAATTTGTTGTCCCCCTTCTCTTGTTGGTTTACAAAGTGATTGAAATGCTATCCTGGCCTTCCATCCTTCCCAAATTAATTGATTCAATTTTTTTGCCACATATGGAGAGATTGTTCTGAAATAGGAAAAGTTATAGTCCTAAAGAAAAACAAAAATTTTGGTAGAAATAAACTCATAACTATAGAAAGCCTTTCCTGCCAAGACAAAATTTTAGTACTCCAATTACCCATTTGTGCTTGTAAATCCCTGTATTGATGCCCTATATTGCAATCTATAATAGATGAGAGATTGAGGGGTATTTTAATTCCTAGATAACACCAATGTTTTTCAACCCATGAAAAATTATACCTAGCTCTTAATTCCGATTCCACATCAGAAGGAAGATAAATAGGAAAAATTTCTGGTTTTGTAACATTAATTTTGAGACCTGAAATTACTTTACATTTATCCAATATAGATAAAATATCTGGAATAGATTTAAGCGGGAAGAATATATGGAGAACAAGACCATCGGCAAATAGTGAGATCTTATTATCTGAAGTGCCTATTTTGATACCTGTATTGTTTTTATTAGCACAGATCACATTCGCCAATGGTTCAATGACTAGGGCAGTGATGGTGAACCTTTTAGAGACTGAGTGCTCAAACTGCAACCCAAAACCCACTTATTTATCTCAAATCTCAGGGGAAGTGGACTGTCTTGGGAGGTGCTTGTCTGTCATGAGCACAAGTGGCACACTCCAGAACAAGTGGCACTGTGGCAGTGCAAGCATGCCACAGTGCCACACAGAAACCCCAAAAGACCAAAAGGAACATCAATTATAAATGTATAAATTGATGGTGCAACCTCATTGGAACACTCACACCACACACCTCAAAAAGACTATTTATAGCACTGGGAAAAATGCAAAAAAAACTCATATCTACATTACAGTTCCTCACATGTTGTTCATATCAAAAACAATATACCATTTGGCCAGTTTCTTAGACTTAAGAGAAATTCCACTTTGGAAAGTGACTATAATAAGTTTGCAGACCAGATGCAAGAGGTTACCCTATGCAGATTGTTACAGCAGCACGCCACAGAGCCGATTGCACAGCAAGACTAGACTTATTTAAAGAGACAGTGTCAGATCCAGTTCGTAGGATATGCTGGGCAATAGACTTTACCTCTTTAGCCTTTTCCATCAGGAATGTCATTTTAAAGCATTGGCATATACTTAATGATGTTCCAGGATGTAGTGTGAGACCCTTCATTGGTTTTAGGAGAACTGCGACAATTAAAGATTTACTTGTTCATACTGACCTTGAACCTATGTTGTTTCCAGATAATAAACCTAGAGGACATTACAAATGCCATGGGTGTGTAGCATGTTCACTAACTGTAGAAACTAAAAATCTGGATTTTCCTGATATTGGATTGACATGGGAGCTTAATAGCTTCTCCTCGTGTGTAACAAAGAGAACTGTCTATTTGATCACGTGTGCTTGTGGTCTAAGGTATGTGGGAGAATCGACAAGAGCTATTAGAACATGCATATTAGAACATAAGTCCAAAATAAAACATGCCCATAGAGAGGCTCCCCTCGTGGATCATTTTCTATCTAAGGGTCACCGTTATGACGATTTCAAATTTGTTGTCCTCGAAGTCATCAAACCACACAGATATGATAGGAAAGACTTGCGGAAGGTTCTCCTAAAGAGAGAGGCGTTCTGGATCTACAAATTGAATTCAGTTCACCCTTATGGACTTAATGCCTCTTTAGATCTGAACTGTTTTGTTTAGGTTCTATAAGTAGTTGCAGAGGTCAGATTGCTGTAGGCTTAATTCATTATAAATACGTTCCACTGGCCCATACTTTTGAAAGACTGATTCATTGATGTTAGGAAGTTTCTTCCCTGTTATAACTGGTTAAATGGAACATTGGTAAGTTGTACTTTGAATTTTATTAGAAAAATTGTGATGCATTCTAAAGATTCTTATATCTTTTTCATGGATTGTAGTTATGCGTATACATTGTGTATTTTCGAAACTGCTCAGAATGGCCTTAAAGGATTGATGTTTGAAATGATTTGACTCATCCACACAACTTGTAAGATACTTATTTAAAATTCATTAATGAACATTGGGTACATTTGCACATGTATAATGATATTGATGGCAATTATCATATGAATTGTAGAACTTCGGGTTGGAAGAAGACTCCTTCAGGGTCGAAACGGAATCTTCATTCCGGAGACCACCGTTCCTGTCACCTTCTGTCATCTTCAACCTATGTAACTGATGTGAAAGTGGTTATTGTTATTGTATTTGGTGTTATTTAAAGATAGAGAAAAATTTTTGAAGCCTTGTTATCACAGTTCTGTGGCTTTCTTTCTATTGTATGAGAGCTGTGACCATTCAGCTTTCTGCTTGGGGAGGAGTCAACAGTGGGAGGGCTTCTAGTGTCCTGACCCCACTGTTGGACCTCCTGGTGGCACCTGGTATTTTTGGCCACAGTGTGACAGAGTGTTGGACTGGATGGGCCATTGGCCTGATCCAACATTGGCCTCTCTTATGTTCTTAGGACTCAGATATTTGAGGTTCATATATCAATGATAAAATCTTTAAAATCTCACTTTTTGCAGACAGTGTGGTACTGTATTTGACCGACCCCTTAAAATCTTTGGAAAGAATCAACACCATTTTAAGTGTTTTTTTAAAAAAGTATCAGGGTTTCAGGTTAATCCAATAAAAATTAGAAATTTACCTGATATTCTTAGATGAAGAAACTTCTCAATATATTAAGCAACACTTCCATTTAAAATGGATTGTCAAATACTGGTCATACTTAGAGAGCCAGTTTGGTGCAGTGGTTAAGTGCTCAGACTCTAATCTGGGAGAACTGGGTTTGATTCCCCACTTCTCCACTCACAGCTGCTGGATGACCTTGGGCAAACCATAGTTCTCTCAGAGGTGTTCTTGAAAAGAGCAGTTTCTGTCAAAGCTATCTCAGCCCCGCCTACCTCACAGAGTGTCTGTTGTGGGGAGGGGAATGGAAAAGAGTTTGTAAGCCACTCTGAGTGAAGGGCGTGGTATAAATCCAATCTCCTCTTTCTTCTTCTTCTTCTTCTTCTTCTTCTTCTTCTTCTTCTTCTTCTTCTTCTTCTTCTTCTTCTTCTTCTTCTTCTCTTTAGGCATCCAAGTACTTTTGAGACTTCAAGATTTATTCCAAGTTAACTATGGTAAATTATTACCAGATGTTAAAATCTCTATTAAATATTGGAAGTCATTAAACCTAATGTGGGCTGAGAAATTAGATCTAGTGAAGTCCTTTATTTTTCCCAGATTTATGTTTTTATTTAGAACATTATCTATCACTATTTCTGAATCAATTTTTAAACAATGACACAAACTTTTAAATAATTTTATTTGGAATGACAAGAAGGCAAGATTGAACTTTGACACCTAAAGCAACCCACCCAAGTTGGGAGGACTAGCATACCCAAATTTATTACTATATTATCAGGCAACCCAACTAACGAACCTTTTAAGCCTTGTGCAAGGTACTACTGAACCATTGAGGGCATATATAGAACAGTCACGGGCCCTAAACAAATCTATGAATTACTATGGAACACATCTAGGGAATATGCTATTGTGACTGGTAACAATGTTTTTCTCAACACAACTGTGTCAATTTGAGATAAATGGAAAAAACTGTTAGCCTCCCCTCCCCTATCTAGCTATGTAGGCTAGAGTTGGTTTAGATCAGCACTCGAACCTGCATCTTTTGATTCATGGAGAACTGCTAAAGTGTCAAAATTGATAGATATAACTAAGAGGGGTGTCCTTATGGACAAAAAAGATCTGGACAAATTATGAGATAAACCTATGCACTGGTATCAATATATACAATTAAAACATGCAGTAAATGCCCCAGGCCTTGCTTCACAAGGTCTGAAAAGACAATTAAGAGCTTATGAAATCCTTTTGAATCAAAACTCCTTTCCCTCAAAAGGTTTAATTTCTATTGTCTATAAAATCTTACTGACCACTAAAAAGAGTAGAGAACCCACGTACATTCATAAATGGAATGTGGATCTCCAGGGGGCTCTCACTGCATTTCAGTGGGAGTCGATCTGGAGCTCTAATACTTTGAGATCAAACAGTTTATCAATCAGAGCTGTAACCTTTACATCAGGGGTCCTCAAACTACGGCCCGCGGGCCACATGCGGCCCGCCAAGGACATTTATGCGGCCCGCCGAGTGTTTATGCCCGCCCCCCCCGCCTGGAGCCGCCTCGTCCTTGAGGGGCGCAGCAGCAGCACCCCTGCGGCCTCTTTCTTCCTCCAGCAGCCCTGGGCGGCAGGAGCGCCCAGGAGCTGAGGAGGAGGAAGGGCGAGCAGGCTGGTCATGGGGGAGGGGCGAACGCGGCGGCGGGGTGAGCTGGCTGGTGGGGGGAGGGAGCCAACGCGGCGGCGGGGCGAGCAGGCTGGTGGGGGGAGGGAGCCAACGCGGCGGCGGGGCGAGCAGGCTGGTGGGGGAGGGAGCCAACGCGGCGGCAGGGCGAGCAGGCTAGTGGGGGAGGGAGCCAACGCGGCGGCGGGGCAAGCAGGCTGGTGGGGGGGAGGGAGCCAATGCGGCGGTGGGGTGAGCAGGCTGGTGGGGGGAGGGAGCCAACGCGGCGGCGGGGTGAGCAGGCTGGTGGGGGGGAGGGAGCCAACGTGGCGGCGGGGCGAGCAGGCTGGTGGGGGGAGGGGGGCGAACGCGGCGGCGGGGCGAGCAGGCTGGTGGGGGGGAGGGGTGAACGCGGCAGCCCTCCAACGGTCTGAGGGACAGTGAACTGGCCCCCTGTTTAAAAAGTTTGAGGACCCCTGCTTTACATGTATGTCTAGATGGTATTAGATTCCTCAGAGTCTACACCAGCTACATCCATCTTCCTCCCCAGTATGTTGGCATGGTTGTAGTAAAATAGGCACCTATTGGCATTGTTGGTGGATATGTAAATTCGTAGAGCAATTCTGGCAGATGGTGCATGCCCAAATCAGTGAGATTGTCTCATATAATATACCATTCAAGGCAGAAGTTTTACTTTCAAATTTGTGGCTGGATAGGAAATCTCGACAGAGAAAAAAAGAACTTGTGGTGTTGTTATGTACTTCTGCAAAATTGGTAATTGCTCCCAAATGGAAGAGTTCTGTACCATTACCAGTGGTACCAAAAAAAATCATGATTTATGCCTTTTAGAAAAAGTGGCCTCAGAAATTCAAAATACAGAATCAGGCTCTTATTCTACTAATTTTGAGGCTGTGTGGTTTCCCTGTTTAAGCTTTGTGTCTTAACATGACCAGACAGGATGGTTATTGGATTGGACTAAATTGATGTTAATAAACTGACTTGTCCGAGTTATTTCCCTATCCACAAAATATATGTTGTGATTGCCTTGGGAGAGAATGATTGGATTAAATTGATGTTATTAAATTGACTTGCCTGAGATATTTCCCTTCCCACAAAGGAAAAATTGTGATGGCCCTAGGAGAGATGGAAACTTTGTTATGCTGACTATTTGGCATTTCCTTTATGTGTTATATTTGTATATTTAGATTTGTTATTTTATGTTTGGTATATGAATTTTGTAATTTTGTAATAAAGATATTTTTTAAAAAAGGAGCTACAGGCACAGCTTGTTGTGTTACCTAAATCACTATGCACACACAAGCCCATAAGTAGCAAAGGTGTTCCCTTGCTGGCACAGCACAGATGCATGTATTGCAGGATATTAAATACTGAGATCTTTAACCCTATGTATAGTTTAGATTCAGGCCAACACTCAAAAGGACGAAGGGGAACATGTATGTATTTATTTGTTTTATTAGATTTGTACCTTACCCTCCCCACCAGAAGTTCTTATTTAGCTAACAGAAAGAGAAAATAAGTAAAAACTTAATAAAGGGACTGCACAAGACAGCTGAGTGGTGGAGAGCAGGCTGCTCCCTGCCATTCAGCTGTTTTTGCAGCTTTTGTGGGGAACAGAACGCAGGGGCTTCAAGGGACTCAGAGTCCCTTTAAACCCCTGATTTCTGTTCTATCAATGAACTGCCATGAACGGCTTTAAAAGGTCATGAAAGTTCCTGACAGTAGACCCAATGAACTTTGGTTTGTGAACCATGAACAGGGTGAAATTCATGACAAATTTTGCTTCGTGGTTTGATTCGGGCCCATTCCTAGTTAAGGGAGAGACCTTCCTGCCCAAACATTAAGATAAGGGGGAAGTAGCTGGGATTGTCTGTTGCTCATTGTTTTGGATATTTTGGTCCTTGAATTAGATCAAATGATCAGGGAGGTGACTCCGAAGTCCTTGGGGAAATGGTTCTCCAGTTGACTCCCACCAGAGGTGGGTGTTTGCATGATTGATGGAGGAGCTGCCCTACATTCCTTCATGCCCTCAGCATGATTTAATGTCATTTTGATATTAATTTAATACAGACTCCATCGTTCATTTTTAGCCCCATGCTAAGAAGGGGCCATGAACAAGGATCAAAATGAGATCACCGGGGGGGGGGAGGTTTCCCAAGGGCATCATTCGTGGGAGGGAGGATAAGACCCTTCCCTGAGAGGTGCGGGATGGGCACTATTGGAAGCACTTTTCACACTCTCTTTCCCATTCAACAGAAATTCAAAGAAAGAAACTCTTGTCCAAAGCAGGGTTTATTCACCAACAGATAAGTAATTAGAGTAATCCACACTGACTCCCAGATTAGGCTAGAGAACAGAATAACAAGCACACATAGAGATAGGATATTTATCTAGCAGAGCTTTCTGCTGACACTGATGAGATATGGTCTGCTCGCAGGTCACACCCTCTGGAGAAGAGGCCACCATTTGCCATTTGTGAGGTCTTTTCTTATATCCTGTTCCAAAAAAACTGTTGTATGATGCCATTGTGTATCAGAATGAACATTCAAAACATATTGCAAACGTCCCTGATGTGATAACATGGACTGGAACCTCCTTTGGGCCTTATCTGGACTTCAGAAACTGTATGTTCTCATCAGATGTGTCCTTAAGTGTCCTTGTTTTCTCCAACAAATAGCTGACCTGCAGAGCCAGTAAGCTGGCCCTTCCTGCTGTCTTCAGCCAGTACAATAGATATACTTGTTTTTGAGAGGAACAGTCAGGCATCTGCTTCTTAGAAAGACAGAGAAGTATGGAGAATCTAAAATGGTTGTGCTTTGAACCATGGACAAGGGCCTAGAAAATATATGGGAAAACCTCTGAAAAACATAGAGCTGATTTTCATTTATAACAAAGGGGTAGAGGACAGGAGGGCCTGGTGTGATGTGGTCCACGGGGTTGCAAAGAGTCGGAGTTGATTGTGCAACTGAACAACAACAAAAAGAGATTTCAAAACATTCAAAGTGCTACTCCATATAGTAACTGAGGAAGACGTTTCCTCTCAAAAATCTCCACAGTAGGGACGGTGGACTAGACAGCCCCCTCTAGTTCTATAAAATCTTAAGACGGCCAAGCATAACTTTTTCCTCATTCTGTTCAGCATAATCCATATGGGCTGCTGTCAAGCTTCAGTTTCATTTCTTTATTCACTTCACTGGCCACCATAATATGGGGGGGGGGGAATTCCTGAGGGGAGTGTATGGGGTGTTGGGAGTGAATGCTTGTAGAAGCCATAACCATTTCTTTAAGCTGTGCCCCAGGACCAGTTCCCATGGGAGCTGACCTTGGAGACTACTCTGCCACGTTAGGATGCAGATAAGGTGCCGTGTATCTGTCAGAGTTGCCATAGTGACCTAGGGGCTGGATGATGATGTATGCATGAGATATGGGGTGTTATTTCTTTTACCTATAACTGGGGATTTTTTCACACTTTTTCTCGGTTCTGACACAGAGCATGTTTCCAAAAGTAAGCATGTCTCAATAAACTACCACTGCTTAAGTGTGTTGTGGAGAGTGTCTTAACTGGGAGACCCGACAGCTGCCCGGGAGCCCATTTGATAGCCCTAAATACTTAACACAAGACTCTTGCTGTAATTAGAGCAACTAGTGGAAGATGGGGAGGCAGGACTTCTGTGTAAGCTTATCATCTTTGCCTTTTAGTCTTCAAAACCATATATCATCAGCTCATTTTTTCCTTTTTACGCAAGAGTTTCCTTTTTATGCAAGGGCTTCCATGTAGGTATAAATTTAAGTAAAGTCTTTTCTTTTATCAAAGATGTAAGTCTGGCCATCTCTCAAGCTCCATCATCTTGACTAGCCATTCCTCTATTGTAGGTGGTGATGCAGTTTTCCAGTTTTGAGCATATAATGATTTTGCTGCTATTGTCATATTCAAAAACAAGTTTCCATTTGTATTTTCTAGTTATTTATCCATTAGTTCTAACAAAAAAGCCTCTGGTTTCTATTGTATATTAATCTTTAAAATCTTCTGCATATTTGAATATATTTGTATCCAATATTTTATGGCTTTATTACAAGTACGCCATATATGATAAAATGACCCTTCATGTTGATCACATTGCTAGCATTTATTTGCAACATTTTTATACATTTTAGCTAATTTATATGGAGTCATATATCACTGATACATCATTTTATAAAAAAATCTCTTTTAAATTAGAACTTAAATTTACTTTCCAATCAAAGCTTTTCCCATAACCAAAATTCTTTGACTACTTTATCATAAACTGTTTTATCTGTTCTTCCTTCTTTTTCAAACTTCCTTCAAATTTAGCAAAAACATGTTGGTGAGTCTTACACAATTCTATTTCAAATACAGACATGGATTGGTCAAAACCACACAGTCTTTTATCCAATTTATTTTTTTCTAATAATTATGCATGGAAAAACTATTGACAACTGTACTCTAGTGATAGCAAACATTCTCTTGTTTTCATTTTACAGTAACCTTGAGAGAAGTCTGAAATGTCCCAATGTGTTAAATACTTTTGTTTAGTAACCATTTCCCTTCTAAAAAAAAGCCTGTGGTTGAAACAATAACTGTTATCAGCACAGTTTAAATTTGTGCCTTTCATATGCATTTACAGACCCATTAATTGCATCAAACAATAGTCTTTGGTTTGGATCCTATGAAAAGTGAATGGAGCAGAATTCACAGACAGGACTTTTCTTTCCCTCCCCTGTGGAGGCTCCTGAACCCTTCTTCAAAACTGTGCCTGTGGTCAAGGGACCATTAGGAATGGTACAAGATGTAGTACTGGGTGTTGCAGCTGGAAAGGGTGGGAAATCTTCTCCACCCACTATGCAAGCTCTTGGTGGGGGACCAGAGTTTGCTGGTTCCTCCCTTGAGATGTACCCTTCCTGCATCATATCCAATGCCATTTCCAAGGGTTTTCCAACCCTCATTAACATCTTTTTGTGGGGACTCAGGGAGCTCCACTAGGAAGAAGGGGTGGCAAAGATAGATTCATCATCATAACCCAATGCCTGGCCCACAGAATTCAAGCCTGTGTATCTAACCAGTGTGCTGGCCTGAGATTGGTATGCTAAAGAATAACTGGATATAGTCTGAACCATTGGATGAGTGTAAGGAAAAAGTCCACCTTCTTGACCTACTTAAATGGCTTTCTTTTATGGGACCTTTATTAAATGCTGCTCCATTATCTCTCACAGAGGAGTTTAGTCAGTGCAGAAATTTCAGATGCAATGGAGCTGTGTGTTGAAGCTAGCCTGCAATTGCCCCCACAATCGGAATGAAGAGACGGACACCAATATGGATTTAACAAGGGCCACTTTATTAATTATTTATAATCAAACAACTGGCGAGGGGCTGCTAAGAATGTACTGAGGAATAAGACAGGTGTCAAACTGCTGACCACCTTCATCTCCTTCTGGGCGATGCACCTTCCCCGATCTCAAGCCACCCAATGTGGCTCTCGACCAGTGGCTTGGCATGTTTCGGAGAACCCCCTGGCCCACCACCCCAGAAGCCGCAAAGGCCTGCTAAGATAGGCCGGGCCAGATTGTTCTAAGGAAGATCACCCCTTCCCGGCCTTGAGCCGCAAAGGCCCGAAAGCCGTTCCTGGAGGACCCTTTAATTCCTTTATAACAATGCCCAGGTGCTCACCGATTTCAACTTGCTGATCGCGCTACCCCGCCATAGCAAAGGTCAAGCCTCTGCTTAGGCCTTCGCCCCCACCAAGCGATCCAGCACCAACAACACCCCTCGCCTCAAATCTGCCAAAAATATGGTGCTGCCCTTGTTAAGGAGGTGCACCCTGTCCCCCTCTACAGATCCGTTAACTCGACCCATATATCAGGTGCAACTAGAAGAGGCCCAATTGGAGTTTTATCTCATCCAGCCCAAGGACCTAAAAAAAACCCAGGCTACGCCACACCTGGCACAGCCTAACTGCAGCAAGACCAGCTGCACCCTAGGCAACTGGCTGCCTTATCACCTAGCGGGGTCCTCAAAATTGTGCCCACCTGGCAAGGCAGAATGCCACTAGACTGTCCGCACCCCGGCCCACCTTACTCTTATCATCGCAAGGTCAGCCTCTGCCTGTAAACCAGGGCCAATACCCTTCCTGATAATGCAGCATAGCCACCAGACCATCTGCACTCTGGGCAACCGGCCCATCGTGATGAGGCTGCACCCCAGGCAACCAGTCCGCTTGTGACACCAGGGCCTCGCCCTTCACGATGATGCAGCATAGCCACCAGACCATGTGCACTCCTGGCCACCTTGCTCCTATCATCACAAGGCCAGCTTCCACTTTATCACAAGGGCCTCGCCCTTCATGATGATGCAATATAGCCACCAGACCATGTGCACTCCGTGCCACCTTGCTCTTATCATCACAAGGCCAGTCTCCACTTTATCCAAGGGCCTTGCCCTTCATGACGATGCAGCATGGCCACCAGACCATGTGCACTCCAGACTACCTTGCTCCTATCATCACAAGGTCAGCCTCGCTTAAATCACAAGGGCCTTGTCCTTCATGGCGAAGCAGAATAGCTGGCCAGACTATCCGCACTCTGGGCCATCTTGCTCTTATCTTCCAAAGGTTGGTCTCAGCCTGTAACACAAGGGCCTTCCTGGCCAGGGAGTCCTCTTGGCCCAGGGGTGGCCCAGAAGACCATGCTGTGACTGCAGATGTTGATTCCTCATTGTGCCCTGCAGCCAACAGCACCTGAAGGACAAACTTCATTAATAACCTAAAACTTTGCAATTCCATTCTCTGAATGCAAGGCAAAAACCCACCGCAGCTCACTATCCACAGCGCCACCCCACAAACAGGAGTGCAGTGACTGGACAAATGTCCTGACCGGAAAAAGGTCCCACTGACACTACCACTCAGCAAAGGAATACGTAGCGCAGGGCAGCTGTAGTGGAAGGGCACTGAGCCGAGAAGAATGCGTTCCAAACTTCATGCCCAGGAAATATCCAACTTGCTCAAAGCCCAGGACTATTGCTGCAAACTGGTGCCTGGTCATCAAAATTCCATCCACATGCCAAAGCAGTAACCATCTTCGTAATGGGAAGTGCAGAAAACCCAGTTTGCCAAAATGACCCTTTTGCAGTAGAAATTCACTACATGAACACAGCAATGTTTGCATTAGCACAGTCATTGCTTTGCAAGGCACTGCCCAATATTCATAAGGCTTATGTGTGCCCTAATCAAGGAGTTACTTAATGATATTCCTGGGTAGCAAAGGCATTTACACAGCAATGCTACCTTTGCATAGTCATTGCGATTTTCAAGGCATTGCCCAACATCATAGGGCTTTTGTCAACACTGATCAAGTGAATGGACTTATATGATATTCCTGGGTGCACAGGAAGCCCATCCCTTTTAGAGGGACGTTAATTGTTCAATGACGTTCTTTACTTCCATGCCATGAAAAACCACAGCTGTGCCACTCCACATATTCTGTCTCTATAAGGCAGACAAGACCTAAGTCTTGGATTGTTTGGCAATCCTGCACCCTGAAAGAAAGGAATTTGAGGCCAAGAATGATCATGTCTAAGGTCTGTATCAGAAGAGAGCATATCTGATTCAATTCCAAATCTACTGGATTGACTGTGGAAACATTCTCTCAACCACGGAGTTCCTTAAGGACTTTTCGCAGGCATTCAATATTTAGAACACAAAAGACTGTCCCCATAAGGCATTCTGAAACACTTCTTGGTATATAATCTTTCACCAATTAGACTAACCACTGAGATCCATCAGAACAAAGAGTTAGTTTGGCTTTCAAAACATAAGAGCCAATCAACAGTATTGTCACTGTAAAACCGCAATATTTATTAATTTGTTTGTGAATCTGTTTTGAAAAAACACCCAATTCCTATCCTAAAGACTAAGGACAAGCACACAATAAAGTGCACTGGCCCCTTTACAACAGGTGTATACCTACGTGCAGGCTATATGTTAATTCATCATAATGGGAACCTATATTCAGTGAACCCTACCACCATACATACATGAGTAAGGCTGGGCTGCCATGCCAGAAAATTCTTTCCTGGCCAAGTGCTTGGGCAGAACAGCCCGCACAGAACCAGCATGGAAGCCACCTGCCTACAGCATCCCAGCCGGCACCGTCCACAGCCTATCATGACCCATCCCACTCCAACAGGCTGTGGCTACTCACTGGACCTTCTCTTACAAATAAATGCACTGTTAAGCTGTGAAATATGCTCATTAGGACCAACCAATGAGAATAGGATTAATTCTCCTATAAATCCTACCTCCAAAAAAACCCTGCCAGCAACCGTGGATGGAGGGGGAAGGAAAAAAGGAAGGAAGGGACTGGATTTATACCCTGTCCCTCAATCGGGAGTCTCCAAGTGGCCCAAAACCTCCTTTTTTCTCCCCACACTGGACACCTTGTAGGGCAGTGCTCCCACCAACAATGGATGAAAGCCCATCCCTCCAAAATAGCCCTATTTACTGGGTTATTCAAGGAACCTCTAAAGACAGAGGCAAAAACGGCACCCAAGGGAGCTGACAAGGTAGAAGCTGCCGAGGACACCAATTGTGTAGACACGGCACCCTCCCACATATAAGGCACTGTAGGGTCAACAGCGGAAGCCACAACTACAGGCGCTTGGGCCCCCAATAAGAGGAAAGCCCAGTGGCCACCAAAGGTAAAAGCCTGGCCTACCCACTTAGGAGCAGGTCCCTTCCCCTCTGCAGCACTGAACTCTTCTTTGGAGCCAAGCTGTCCCTATTGGAATCACTCTCCAGTGGCGCAGGCCCAAAATGTCTGCATCCCCTTTCCCCAAGATTAAAACACTTGGGACTATTTAGCTTTGAAAAACGATGGCTGAGGGGTGACATAACTGAAGTTTATAAGAGTATAAATGGGATAGCAATTGAGAAGGTAGTAATTTCTCCCTTTCTTTCAATATTAAAACTCATGGGCACACCATGAACTTACTGAGCAAACAGGTTAGAACAATTAAAAAGAAGCACTGCATCACCCAAAGAGTGATTAACACATGGGATTCACTGCCCCAGGAGGTGGTGGGGGCCACCAGCATGAAGAGCTTCAAAAAGGATTTGGATACGCATATATAAATCAGAGTCCTTAAAAAGGCTATAGATAGGAACTCTCAGTCTGGGGCGCCGGATGCTCTGCATTCTTGCCCTCTTTGCCACTGCATAACAGATTGTTGGACTATATGTGCCGCTGGCCTAATCCAAGACTGCCCCCTCATATAAGTTAATGTATCCTAAAATGGCCGCCACTTCTAACTTCCCCAAAATGGCTGCTAGAGGAGAAGCCTAGGGGGAGGCCCATAACCTGGAGCTTTCCCCAGAGGACTAATGTCCTTTTTTATAATTAGCTCCCCCTTTAAATGAAGTGTCCTCTGCGGGCCAGGCAGAGCAGCGCCCCCATAAAGAAGCTGCCCCAGTGCTCCTAATACTGGCCTGCTTGCAGACCAGCACTAGCTCATCCTGTGACCTCTGCGAGCCCCTACTATTCTGAGCTGCTGATGTCAGGCCCAGACGCTCCCCAGGCGTCGCAGCCAAGGCGCTCCCCGGGCGCCTCCCGGGCACCGCTGCCTGGACACTCCCCGGGCATTGCCGCTGCAGACCACGCATCCCCAGGCATCGTGGGTGCTGCGTGGGTGGCCCAGATGCTCCTCGGGCATTGCTGCCACGGCCCATGCACTCCCCAGCATTGCAGGCACTGCGGGGGCGGCCTGGAAGCTTCCTAGGGCTGTGTGGGCAGCCTGGACACTCCCCGGGTGTCGCTGCCATGTCCCATGCACTCCTCAGCATCACGGGCGCCGCAGGGGTGGCCCGGACGCTTCCCGGGGCTGTGTGGGCAGCCCGGACACTCCCCGGGTGTCGCTGCTGCGTCCCACACACTCTCCAACATCGCGGGCGCTGTGTGGGCGGCCCAGACACTCCCCGGGTGTTGCTGCCATGTCCCACACACTCCCCAGCATCGCGGGCGCCACGGGGGTGGCCCAGACGCTTCCCGGGAGCTGTGTGGGCGGCCTGGACACTCCCCGGGTGTTGCTGCCGTGTCCCACACGCTCCCCAGCATCGCGGGCGCCACGGGGGTGGCCCAGACGCTTCCCGGGAGCTGTGTGGGCGGCCTGTACACTCTCTGGGTGCCGCGGGCACGGCCCAGACGCTCCCTGGGCATCGCCGCTGTAGCCCAGGCGGCGGGCATTGCCCGCAGGAGTGACCCGGATGCTCCCCGGGGGTGCAGCCCTGTCCCACTGGGCCAGAAGCCTAAAGGCCCTGGCCCACATGCTGATCGTGCTCGGAGCTGCTAGTAGCTCCAAGCACGCCGAAGACTGCTGGGGCAGAGGGCGGGAGCCAAGCCTAAATAGGCTGGCTCCGCCCCCTGCCTGGTATCCTTATCTTCATGCCTCACGAGGAGGCAAATCAGCCCCCTCCCGCCAGCGCGGGCTCGGCAGGAGTTGGGGCTCACATTCTGATACAGTACTTAAAAAGTAGGTTATGCTTTCCAAGTGCTTCACATTCAACCCAAAAGACAGAAAGTGCCTTGGGGAAGGGTCATTTTTCCTACTATGCCATCTGACAACTGTTTCTAGTAGCATAGGGAGGCATTGTTATCAGCAGGGCTTTAGCTAGACAGTGGACAGGCATTAATTTGCAAGGGATGTCTCCTGCAATCTGAGGCCCTGGGCAGTTACACACTCCTTCATACAGCTGCTTGCCTCTTGTATGGTGTGGCAATCATCCTGCCCCCCTCCAGGACCCTGAACCAATCCTTGGGATTATAGCTTTAGGCAAATCCAAGTGATTGTCAGCCAATCAGAGCTCATGGAACTCCCTGGACAGGAGCAGGTGAGCAAACCTCAGTTTAAAAAATGGGGAGGAAAAACTCAAAGAGAGACACAGAATTAGAGTGTCGGTTTAGCCAGGATATTTAATGGCATTTTTTAGATAGGATGGGTAGGCTCAGGGAAGAAAACTTATTTCGAGTTGGTAAAAGTCAAAAGAACCAAACCTACCTAGAGTGTTTCTGAGAGCCAGTGAGTATGAAGCAAAAGGATAAACCTCTGAGAAGACTTCGTTTTGCTAATTAGGTCCAGTAAACCTCCTAATCTGAGGTAAATGTTCTGGGGAACAGAAGCAAGAATCTTGCCTCTGTGTAAATTTACTATAGTTTGGTACAGTCCTTTTAGGAAAAAGCTGTAACTGCTGAATCAGAGCACAGAATCATTTTACCGATTTAAGCGAATACATTCCACATATAACACTTACTCTGGGAAATACCTGGGTAATAAAACACCTGGTGAGTGCCTAAGAGACCCAGTAGACCACAACCACTCTCCCTTCCCACTCACTACACCTATGTTGATGTGTCAGGAACATGGGGAGGGGCAGAGTTGGGAGAGATCCACCCCTTCGTCTTTAATCCCTGAAGTCTTTTGATGTATAACAGGTTGACCTCCTCATCAAGAGCCAGTTTGGTGAAGTGTGTGGATTCTAATCTGGGAGAACTGGGTTTGATTCCCCACTCCTCCACTTGCAGCTTCTGGATGACCTTCGGCAAGCCATAGTTCAGTCAGAGCTGTTCTCTCAAGATCAGTTCTCTCAGAGCTCTCTCAGCCCCACCTACCTCAGAGGGTTTCTGCTGTGGGGAGGGGAAGGGAAAGGAGTTTGTAAGCCATTCTGAGACTCCGAGTGAAGGGTGGGGTATAAATCCAATCTCTTCTTCTTCATTATCCAGTATTAAATCCTGAATGAAGGATGTTTTATTTTGAACTGACCCGGCATTCAACAGCAGCACTCTCAGGCCTGATGGATGGGCAGCAAGGTTATCTGATCCTTGGCTGGGAGAAGGATCAGAAAAAAGAAATGGTTAAATCTGACAATCCTTCCTTCCCCTCACTTGGCCCACCCTCCTTTCACAAACGTACCTCCCTCTACCCACCAGTACCTCAGTTGTGGTACCATTTCCCTGCATGCACATTCACTCTGACACATAATTCAAAATCCCATTATTATGTACTGAGATTGAGATAGCGTTCAAACGAGTGATTTCTTTATTCAGCTCAGAGCACAACAAACCGCACACAGAACAAGCCAACCATATACATTTTGAGCTAGGAAAACCACACTTCCTGAAACAATAACATCCAATCATAAAACAGTGCTTGGGACCAATGAGAACTGTTCCCGCTGAAAGTCAAGGTCTCTCCAGATTGGTCTGTTTGCAGCATTGACCAATCCGGTTGCATATTTTAGAATGCTGGGCTTCTATGGAGCTGTGACCTAGGCTCACATCTAATAACACAGTAAACTGAATACATAACACTCCTCCCCCCTAAGCTAGCACACATAATCTTGCAAATGATGGGGGTGAGTTCTTACTCGTTGGGAGCACCGTGAATCCCCAGCAGACAGTGTAGGATCTCTGCTGGAACTGCGTGGCTGACAGTCCATAATGCAGTCGGGACCCGTTGTGCCTGGACTCTCCATCTCGAAGGGCAGCACCCATGCTAGAGAATTCTCATGCTCCGTGTGGGGCAGGGAGCCGCTACTGCCTCTGACCCAGTAGTTGGCTGGGGAGCGTTGCAGTACGTTGGCTGGGGAGCATTGCAATTCATAGGCTGGGGAACGTTGCAATGCATAACCTCTTCCCCCTGGTCATCTGGATCTGCTGGCTCTGCTTCCCGGACCCGGTGTCACCGAAGCTGGCCAAGGTGCCAGCGCAGGCTTCTCCCCTCAGCTGTGGACACCACATAGGAAACCAACCCGGTGCTGGTGGTTACTGTGGCTGAAATCCACACTGGCCTATCACAGTAGTTCTGGGCATAGACAAGATTGCCTGGCTGGAAGGATCAGAGGGGTTCAGGAGCCTCTCGCTGTGGCGGTCGGTCAGGTGTGAGGTCCGGGCACAGGCGGTCTAGCACCATAGTTAAATGGCAGTTCATCAGAAGTTCCGCTGTGCTCCTCCCAGTAGTCATGTGTGGAATTATGTGCTGCTGCAAGAAGAATTTGGCTAGTCTATGGCTCCAGTCACCGTAGACTAGTTTCCACAGCATGTCCTTCGTAGTGCAGACCATTCTTTCAGCCTGTCCATTTGTGGACAGATAGAATGGGGTGGCTGTGACATGCCAGATTGCGTTAGCATCTATGAACCTCTGGAATTCAGCCGATGTGAATTGTGTCCCATTGTCGGACATGATAGTCTTGGGCAGTCCATGTGTGCTAAAGATGCGGCGCAATGCCCTAATGACTGATGCCAACGTCATTACAGACATTGAGACTACTTCTGGCCACTTGGAAAATGAGTCCACAACAATCAAAAATGTTTGCCCTTGAAAAGGGCAAGCAAAGTCAATATGCTGGCAGGACCAGGGCACTTGGGTGGTCTCCCAGCGTTGCACTGGTGCCTGAGGCAGCTCTGGTCACGACTCTTGGCAGGCCTGGCAGGTATGGACCCATCCTTCAATCTCTTGGTCAAGGTGCGGCCACCAGATGTAGCTGCGGGCTAATGTTTTCATATGCACCACTCCGGGGTGTCCCGCATGTAAGGCCTCTAACACCTGGCAGCAAAGTTTGGGGGGAATGACCACATGGTTCCCCCAGAGGAGGCATCCCTTGTGGACTGACAGTCCGTGTTGCCATGACATGTACACCAGGAACTCAGTAGTCTGACTGTTGGCTGGCCACCCCCTCCACACCCATTTCAGGACCTGGGAAATGGTGGGGTCCTTGGTGGACTGCATGGTGACATCGGACACATGTGGCGGAGGCTGTGGTGGCTCCTTGAGAGCTATTACTTCACAGGCAGGAGAAGGATCTAGTGCCGGGGCCTGGATAGGCAGGCAGCTGAGCGTGTCAGCATGGCCGATGACCTTTCCCAGTCAGTGGGACAGTTCACAGGTGTAGGTGAACAGGAATACAGACCAACGGAACATCCTGGGAAACATGACCTGAGGAGTTTGGCGGTCTGGGGCAAATAATCCCAACAGCAGCTTGTGGTCAGTTACAATCTGGAATTATCGACCGCACACAAAATCATGGAATTTCTTCATGCCAGCAACAAGGGGGAGTGCTTCCTTGTCGATTTGGGCATAGTTCCTCTCAGCGGACAACAAAAAAACTATTGCCATTTGCTTCTCAGGATGTATTTCATAATATTCTAGTACATTCATCAACATTTTCAAATTATTCCTCATTTATCTTTTAGGTAAAAATCCTGCCTGGTCTTTATTTATTGTTTCCGCTAGCACCTTTTCCATTCTTTGTGCCAAGATTGATGCAAAAATCTTATAATCGGTGTTTAGAAGAAATATTGGTCTATAGTTTTTCATTTGTTTTTAATCCGAGTTCTGTTTATGTATCAAAGAGATAATTTCTTCTTTCCATGTATCTGGAATTACACCCTGATCTCTTGCCATGTTGTCCTTCTGTCAGTTTTTGAAATTTATATTTTTCTAAATAATTCTTAATGCCCTCCTTGCTGACGTTCACTCTTCCATATAAAATTTTGTAGTATTCCTCCATAGCTTTTTTAATTTCTTAATTTCTATAAATTTCTTTTCCTTCTTTTCTCAATACTTTAATAAATGTCCTTTCTTTCTGTTGATTGATTTTATAGGCTAACCATCTCGTAGGCTTGTTTGCATTTTCAAAGTAGTTTTGTTTTGCAAAGAATAGTTTCTTTGCTAGTTCTTCTTTCAATAGACAGTTCATTTGATGCTGTAACATTTTTAATCTTTTTTCGATTCCATCTTTATTTTCTGAAGATATCATAGTGTTCTCTTGTACTCTTATTTGTTTTTTCAGTTTCTCATATCTTTGTTTACTTTGCCTATTAATTCTTGCTGCTTCTTGTATCAACAATCCTCTAGAGAACGCTTTCATTGCATCCCACATCACCTGTAACGATGTGTCTTACTTCTTGTTTTCTTTAAAAAAGACTGTTAATTCTTCATTTTAATTACACATTTCTCGTTTCTTAAAGTCTTTAGATTCATGGTCCACCTGTTTCTCTTCCCTATTGCTTGTTGTTCCTTATACACTGGTTTATGGTCCGCATATGTCCCCGCCTGTATTTCTGCTTCTAACAAACCCTTAACCATTAATATTGAGATCCATATCATAGCTATTCTGGACCATGGGTCGTGTCTAGCCAAATAGTATGTAAACTGTCTTGAAGAGTAGTTTCTTATTCTCCAAGCATCCACCAAGTTTAATTCCACTAATAAATGTTTTAGACTTTTTGGCATTTTTGTCCTCCTTTTCTTCTTCCTCTTCCCACCTGTCTGTTTGTCTTTATTTTTGTCAGCAATTGTATTAAAGTCTCCAAGTAGGCATATATTCTGGTAGTCCTGTTCGACTATAAGATTATGTAGTTCTGAATAGAATTTTTCTTTGTCTTGGTTTGGTGTGTAAATATTCATGAGTAATATTTTTTCCCCCCCGATTCTGAATTTCCACCATCAAGATTCTCCCATCATCTGAAGCATATACTTTCTCTGGAAACAGGTGCTCTAACCATCATTGTCACTCCCCTCTTTTTTTCCTTTTTATCTGAAGCTGCAAAGGTTTTCCCCAATCTTCTATTTTGTAAACATTGATCAAATTCTTCTTCCATTTCCTCTTTTCCAATCCCTATATGGTCAGCCAATACTTCTGCCATCTTTTTTGAGAGATCTTCATCTTTTTCTTCTGGGATATTCTGGAAATCTCTTTCCACCTGTAATCGTGTTAACTCTTGCTCACATTCCCTTTGTTTCTCTTCCTTCTTTCTGGTGTCCTCTTCTACTGCTTTAGTCCTCTTTTCCATTTGCTCATTGTTTTTCTTCAACTCTGCTATGTCCTTTGAGTTTTCTACCACCTGACTCTGGATTGCTTGCATGTTATTTACAAGTTGTTCAGTTAGTTGTTTCAGCTGTTGCATCACTCCTTCCATCTGTGATTTGATTGGGTCGACTGCATCCGCAATCATGCTCTGCATTTCCTTTTGTACAGGACCAGCCAGTTTACTAACTGTCACTCCTGCCCCTGGTGATGTTGATGGAGGTTTTGTAGTCTGGATCATTTTAACATTAACATTCAACATTTTGCTGGTTTTTCTCTGAGCTTTATACAAGTTCCAAGTCAGCTATCTTATTTCCTCTTTTTGTTTACAATTTATTTCAATTCGGCTTCTCTCTCAGACTCAGTTATTTGCTTGTTTTCTTCAGAAAAGCTGCCTTGGCAGTGTGCCCAGTCCTTTGGCTGTATGCCCAAGCCTTGGCTGTCCACTTAGACCGATTGTTTTTTATTATTATTTGTTCAAGGTCAACCTTTCCGGCTGTTCCCAACACAGACTCAATCTACTTAAAAGGGGGGGGAATCAAATTTATTTCCTTAATATTCAATAGTCAGTTTCTAGTCCATAGACATAGCAGGCTTATTAGTCTCTATTGGGTTAAAATTAAATTCCATTGGGTTGTCAAATCTGCCCGTGGTTTCACCCCACTGATTTTGTAAGGGCTCCAGCCCCCCTCCTGATGAAGGGAAAAATTTGAGAGCGTACAGTGAGGACTTATATTCTCTCAAACCCTCAAAAATCAGCAACCGTCATTAATCAATAGTCAGATTCTAATCCACAAACATAGCAAGCTTATTAGTCTCTATTGAGTTAAAGTTAAGTTTTATTGGGTTGCCAAATCAGCCCATAACTTCACCCCACCAATTTATAAGGGCTCCTGTCGTGGATTCGAACAGCGAAAGTGGCAGGCACGGAGTGGGCCAGAAGAGAGTGCGAGTATCCAAATAAATACTGGAGGCTTCAGCTAGGTGCAAACTATATACATTTATTTACACACCACAGCCACCATCAAACAGAGTGTCAAAGTGCTCTGCTGCAATCATACAAATGAGGAGGAGAAACTGTACATCACTCACTGTACATTTATACAAACACTAGCCAATCAGGCTTCAGTGCTGAGTCACTGTGATAGCAGTGGCAAGACTGCCCTGAATCAGTTATAGCCAGCTCTAACAGAGATTCCTGGCTGACAGCTACCTGTCACTAGATCAAATACATCTAGCCAGACTTACAAGACATGTGGATCTCAACACTCCCCCTTAAGTCTGCATCTGGATGTTCAATTTGATCTTCAAATCAGTAAACGTTTTCACATCAAGGCACTTGGTAAACAAGTCAGCTACATTTGACTTGGAAGCACAATAGGTTAACTTAATTAAACCTTGTTGTAGTACATCTTTAACATTCATGTACCTTATGTTAATGTGCCTGCTTCTAACTCTAATACTCTGTGTATCAGCCAGCTGTTGTGTAGCCACATTGTCACAGAAAACATTAATTGGTAGTATATAGTTTACATTGAAGTCAGTTAGCAGTTGTAAAACCCATTCTAACTGCACACAACATTAGCAAGTTTGTGCTATGTAAACTTTCTCAGAAATGGATGCATTTGCCAAAAGATCCACTCCCATGTTATTTTGCCCTGCTTTTACGAGGGCCACTCTGAAATGAAGCCTCCTTTTCAACTGTAGGCATTTGCAATACTTCATGGTAGGTTTGAGGCTCCTTAATGAAAACATGATTGACATCATAGCCATATCTTACAGGAGGTATGCCCTTAGTACTGCGCATAGAAACCCTTGGTAGTACTTTCTCATTTTGCACACCATCAGACTGCACATTTACAGGTTGTTGCTCTTGTTTGATCACAGGCTCATTACTGACACCCTCAGTGATATCAGAGCTAGGTAAAGCAACCATTTGTGGTACTTCATTTGCATGAATCTTTCCCCAGTTTTCATGCTCACAAAAAGAGGCAGACCTACTGAGACTCACTTTGTTGTACTGATCAGCAAATGTATAGGTCTTCATGCCAGACTGATAACCAAGGAAGACCAATTTCCTGGCTTTGGCTCCCCCTTTCTTCCTGCGCTCAAGAGGTATGTTAACCCATGCTTTGGAGCCAAAAACCCTTAGGTAATCCAGATTTGGTAAACGATTGTACAGTAACCTGTATGGTATATCCTCTACAGAGCATGAATAAATCTGGTTGCTTACATAACAGGCATTTTTCATTGCCTCAGCCCAAAATGCAATACCCAGGCCAGAATCCTTCAACATTGCATACATCATGTTCTGAAGAACCCCACCTTTGTGCTCGGCTACACCATTTTCTGCTGGAGTACAAACATTGGCAACCCTATGTTTTATTCCCTTTTGTTGTAGGAAGTGCTCAAAGGCATTGGAGGTAAATTCCCCTCCCATGTCAGTTTGGATGGCTAGTACATTGCCAAACTGGTTCTTTACTCTTTTATACCAATATTTAAATGTTGAGAAGACATCAGACTTACACTTCATCACATACACCCAGCAAAATCTCGACCAGTCATCAGTAATAATGAGAACATACTTGTTACCTGAATGGCTTTTTGGAAAAGGACCAACCACATCCATATGAACCAAAGCCAAAGGCTTTTGAGACTCTCTAAAGCTCTGTTTTGTGACTGGAAACACTTTAGAATTTGCCATCTTACATATCTCACAGTCTAGGTAGTTTTTACACTCTTTTACTCCCTCTTGGCCTGTCAGGGCCAGGGTCTTTTGAATAGTTTTGTAACTCACATGACCTAGACGACGGTGTAACAAATGTTGACAATTATTGTGGGGGTTAACATTGATAACAGCTTGTACATTTTCTTTAGTGTTGTTCAGCACATAAAACATTATTTTGCAACCTGCCTATTGCATACACTTTACCTGCTTTCATAATTTTGCACTCTTTGTTAGCAAATACCACTTGGAACCCTGCAGTGTCCAAACTCATAATGCTTAACAAATTATTTTGTAGGCCAGGTACACAAATCACCCCCTTTAAAGTATGGTTCAAGTTGGGGAAAAACACATCCCCCTCAGCTGTAACCTGGGAAGGCGTCCCATCTGCAAGACTTACATGTGTTAAGGGAGAGGTCCTAGTGTTGTGTAGAAGCCCCTCGTCCTTGCAATACGTTTGGGATGCGCCTGAATCGAGTAGCCAGGATGAAGCCACAAAATTGTCCACAGAGCCCACCATAGCTACAGAATGCTGAGACTCAGGCTGTTTCTTTCCTTGCTTCCGACTCTCAGGACAGAAATGGACCACGTGGTTTGTAGAGCCACAGAAAAAACATTTCCTCTTGTTCTTGCTGCCTCTGGAAGTATCTTTGGACTGTTCCTGGAGGGTGACAACAGCAACGGCACAGGTGCCTGCTGTTATCTCCTCTGCAGATTTCCTGGAATTGTGCCCGGTCACCTTGGCCGACTGCCCAGACTCCCTGGCATGCTGCCTGGATTCTGCAATACGCTCCTCGTGTTGGAGCAGCTTTCTGGTGACGAACTGGACTGTTAAAACTTTTTCATCCACTGTCTCGAATGCAGGCAAAAGGCGAATGTTTGTGATAACGATGATAAGATTATGAATGTTTTATCAATTTCCTCAAAAACTTTGCCACACTCCTGAAGCTGACGAAAATAAGCCATCAGGACCTTGAGATGGTCTTTCACAGGCTCCTGGGGTGCTTGCAGCTTTCTATACAAATGCCGGGTTAATGAGATAAGAGACCCGACATTAGCCTGCTGATAAACGTCTTTAAGTGAAGACCAAGCCTGTTCAGCACTTTCAGCTTGAGCAACATAAACAAGCTGATTGTCACTGACACTCAAAACAATCAGTGCTAGGGCTTTTTCATCATTTTTCTCATCAAGCGGCATTGGGTCTTCGGAGGGGTCATTTACGTATTTCCAAAGCCCCTCTTTCACAAGAAAGAACTGCATTTTAAGAGCCCAATTGTTATAGTTTGTAGAAGTGAGCTTTTCAACCAGCTGGGAAGTAGGTACCTGAGCCATGATGCTTGCTCCCGGCCCCCGGCTGCTGGTCTCTCGGCTCCGGCTGCTTGGCGTCCTCCTCCACACAGGACTCCCACACACTGCAACCGACCTCTGGCTCCTCCAGCTCACAGCTCCTCCAGCCTGCTTCTCAGACAGCACGGCCAGACACTGCTTTCTCTCCAGCAAAGAAAGCCACAGCAGACAGACAACTCCACAGATACTGCTTCCACAGCTCCCAACAGCTCCAACTTACTCCATGCACAGCCAACCGTAGGCTGGGCCCATAACCCTGTCGCGGGTTCGAACAGCGGAAGTGGTAGGCACGGAGTGGGCCAGAAGAGAGTGCGAGTATCCAAATAAATACTGGAGGCTTCAGCTAGGTGCAAACTATATACATTTATTTACACACCACAGCCACCATCAAACAGAGTGTCAAAGTGCTCTGCTGCAATCATACAAATGAGGAGGAGAAACTGTACATCACTCACTGTACATTTATACAAACACTAGCCAATCAGGCTTCAGTGCTGAGTCACTGTGATAGCAGTGGCAAGACTGCCCTGAACCAGTTATAGCCAGCTCTAACAGAGATTCCTGGCTGACAGCTACCTGTCACTAGATCAAATACATCTAGCCAGACTTACAAGACATGTGGATCTCAGCAGATCCAGCCCCCCTCCTGATGGAGGGGAAAGTTTGAGAACGTAGGGTGGGGACTTATGATCTCTCAAACCCTCAACAAGCTTCATATCGATCTATCTCCCAGAAGATTCCAAAGACCCCAGTCACTTCAATACAGTTTTCTGCTTGCTCTTCTACTAGAAGTTTTTTGGTAGCTTTAGTAACTTTGCCCCGCTTCCCCTCTACTCTGCCAAAAACCCAGGCGGGTTTTGAAGTATTCCCTAAGATTTTGGCCGTTTGAATAGATTTGGGGATGATTTCAGTTCGTTTAGGGGCTACCAGTATGACAGTCTTTACTTTGGGAACACAGAAAAGAAAAGTTTTCTCCACTCACGTTTATGCGTTCCTGTTCACCTCCGCTTAATTGTCTCTTGGTTCTCCTTGGTAATGAAGGCTTTGCCCATTGAAATGGACATCATCCCCCCGGCTTGCTTCAGAACGAGCCCACAGGTCTTCTAGCGAGTTGCCTTCTTGCTAGGACCTCAGCTCAAACTCCTTGCCCTCATCACTCCTACCCCGGAGCATGGGGGTGGTCTCCAACTTGTCGGAGACCCTCTAAAACCGAGGGATCGATCAGTCTCTTGGAGTGAGGCTCTCAAACAACCACTAGTGCCTCTCTGCAGCCACGATAATGTTAATTGGACTTTTATGATGGAGATGCTCAGGATGTTGGAAGCAGGAGAAAGCTTTATTACTATGATCAAAGCAATTTATAATGAACAACAGGCAAGAGTTGTAGTCAATGGGGAGCTGTTAAATAAATTTGAGATTCAGAAAGGCACAGGGCAAGGATGCCCATTATCACCACTTTTATTTATACTGGTGCTGGAAATAATGAATGAAGCTATAAGAAGGGAGAGTAAAATAACTGGACTTATTTCCCCCCCCACTATTTCATCATCATATTATCTAGTAAAATCTTATATATTTTCTTTATCACTTTAGTGTCTGTTTTCAAAATAGCCTCTTCCAGGTCAATTGTTTTATTCTTAAATCCAAGTTTACTGTCTTTCACATATATCGATTCTAATTGTGCTTTTTTCCATCAAGTTAATTGTTCTGGTAGTTTAAGTCTGTCTTTTTTATCCAAAATGCCCTGATATCTTAATAATTCTTCTCCATCATATACATTTGGTAATGTACACGCTTCTAATGGTATTATCAGTCTTGATCTTTTAGTATAATTTTTTTTGTGTATTGAGTACCATACCTTCAATAATGCTGCTCTCAGCCAATGCTGTTTAAAGTATTTTTGAGAGCTTGCTTTTTCATACCGTAAAAAAGCATTCCATCCTAACAGTAAATCATGTCCCTCAATTTTCAACAGCCTTTTGCCTTCCAAAGTAATCTATTCTTTAATCCACACCAGTGCTGCAGCTCTGTAATACAGTAGCCAATTTGGAATGCCAAATCCTCCTCTCTCTTTTACATCTTGTAGTGTCTTCAACCTTATTCGTGCTCTCTTCCCTTGCCATATAAATTTTGTTGTCAATCTATCCAAATCCTTGAATAGATTCTGGTTTTGTAGTACAGGAATAGTTTGAAACAGAAACATCCATCTAGGTAAGATATTCATGTTTAATGTGGCTATTCTTTCCATCATGGAGAGCTGCAAAGTTTTCCATTTTTCCAAATCATGCTTAGTTTTTTGTAGTAGAGCTTTATAGTTATCTTCAATTAAAGTACTGCATTTATTTGTGACTGTAATTCCCAAATACTTTGCTTTATTTACAATTTGGAATCCAGTACTTTCTTGTAGTTTATTTTTTTGTTTTTAACTTAGAGGAGTGGGAACAAGTCTGGTTGAAAAATGTTAAAATGACTAATGCTGTGTCATATAAAGAGAATATATATAAGATGTTTTATAGATGGTATGTTCACCAGACAGATTAGCCAAACAAAATGTAAATTGCTCAGATAAATGCTGGAAGTGTAAAAACAAAACTGGTACTTTTTATCATATGTGGTGGTTGTGTGATGAGGCAAAAAGATTTTGGAGATGGGTTCATAAGATGATGAAAGAAATAATAAGAAATAATGTTCCATTTACCCCAGTGATATTGCTTTTGAATATATTTCTGAAAGATTTTGATAAAGCAGATAGATATTTGACTGTTCACATGTCGACAGCTGTGAGAATTTTGTATGCCAAATACTGGAAAACAATGGAGATACCAACAAGGTGTGAGTATGTGAATAAACTTTTTGAAACGGCAGAGAATGACAAACTGACTTTAGAGATGAGAGCCGGTACAGAGTGGACCTTTCAAAAAACATGGAAGAGATTTTATGAATGGTATAATGTAAGCGCAAATGGACATTAAACAATGTTATTTGAGAACACAGAAAGGACAAACCTGGTTTGAATATAGAAAACTGGAAGAAAAAAAATAGTTAACTGAAGAAGGAATAAGAAATAAGTCTCTTGGAATATGTGTTATATGTAGTAGTTTAGTGTATGTTAGGTTTGTGTATGTTTGTATGTCTGTAGTGTATATTGAAAAATAATAAAAGTGTACCTTAGGGTACTTAAAAAAAAAAAGGGTTCTGGAGAAATACGCGATAGGGGCCTCTTGACCATCAGGAAAATGGTGACTTAGGACCGTGCCGATTCCATAGGGTGAGGCATCAGTGGCTATTATAAGCGGTAGCCATTCATTAAAATGTGTGAGGATTGAGTTGGACGATAGTAAGTCCTTGACAGCAGTGAATGCTTGGGCATGACTTGGCCCCCAGCTCCACTGTGACTTCTTTTTCAACATGAGATGCAATGGTTCTGCTACAGATGCTTTATGCGGCAGGAATGAGTGACAGAAGTTGAGAAGGCTGAGGAATGGTTGGAGTTCTTTCTTTGAAGTAGGGGTCAGTGCACTGTGGATTGCCTTGACCTTGCTCTCCGTTGGATGGACCCCATCAGCATCAATAAGGAACCCCAAAAACTTGACTTGCAGCCAAACTGACACTTCTCACACTTCACCTTTTTTTTTTTGTGGTAAAACTCTCCTAAAAAGGAGAGAATTTTATTCTTTTTATAAGAAAAGGGTAGGGTAGACAGATGGAGAAAGAAAAAGATGGAGTGAAGTTTTTTTCGGTTAAAAAGGGTTAATTTTAGTTAGTAATCAATACCAATTTTGGCATCTATCATGGTTAGAAGATCTTCTTTTTATCTTTGCAAAGTCCAAAATCACTCTGTTAATTCAGTTAGTAAAGTCCATTGGGGTTAGTAATTAAACAGCTCCTTATAGATGTTACACGAACAGTCCTCAAGGTGTCTTCTTTTTAAGTCTCTTCCAATTATGGATTGAGTCCTTTTTAGCCTTGATGCCTTCCGTGCCATCACCTCCTTCCCCTGGGCTGCTGTCTTCTTCACTGCTTATCCCAATTTTGAGTGCTGTGTCTTCCTCCATGCTGGCGTGTCTCTTCAGAAGCTTTTGCATTTTAAGGATGTAGTCCATCTTCTTTCTTTTCTCTTTTTCCTTGTACCTTTGGCCTTCAAATTTCCAGGGCTCCATAGATGAGATTAGATCTCTGAAATGCCGCCTGCTATGCTCGACCTCCCCTTCTATTGGCAGAGTATTTTCTTTTATAAAAGCGGAGTAGGCTTTGAGAGCCATGTCCACTTCTTCTTTTAATTCTTTCGCTTCACTGCCAGTTAGGGGTGCCAAGACATTCGTCAAGGTAGATCCGAGATCTTCTTTCTCTTCTTCTTTTATGCCCTGAAAACTTAGAATCAGATTCGATTTCTGTTCAATTTCCACCATCTTCCTTGTTGTTTCCGATATCTGTTTCTGTCGACTGATGAGAACACTTTCCACTTTAAGCAAAGTTTCATTGATTTTCTGCATTTGTTCCAGCAGAGGGCGCAGCATCTCCTTTTCCTGTTGATTGACAGCAAGCTCTGGGGGGGCTACCCGGACCGGAAGTCCCTCCCCTCTTCTCTTCCGGTTTCTGCAGGACTTTTTCCATTGTCGACATTTTGTTTTTTTGTTTACTTTTACAAAGTTCGTGCTGCATCCCCCAGGAAGCTAATAGAGTCGTAATCTTCCGTGCAACCCCAATGGTACTTTCACCAACACTTTTTTCTCTCTTCCCCCCTTCGTGCTCCCTATGTAGATCTTGCTTCTCAAAAGGGGTGGGGACTCCTCCCTCCTCCCATACGTTTATACGCTTGCGGGGGGATTCCAATTTACGCTTCGAAATAGATCTTCAACTCACGGTTCGATGCCACTTCTTCTTTTTATGTTAAATCATAGCGCTGTCTTCACTCCTGGAAGTCGGTGGCGCTGCTAAGTCCCATTACGGGCACGACGCAGCGGGGCCGATTGGGGCGGGGAGAAAGCCTCAATTTCCCGGCTGTCTGCCGGCAAAGAGGCTACTCCCGAAGCGCCCCCGGTTCGGAGCCTTTGCCTAAGGCTCACTAGGGTCTTTCGCACATGCGAAGACCCCCCCTATCTGCGCGTGGGCTAGCCGCCTCCGGGAGCGTCCCGAGATGCGGCCGCCATTCGCAATGCCGAAACCGAAACCTCTCACACTTCACCTTGAGGCCCGCATCCTGGAATTGGTGGAGGACCTGTTGAAGGCATGCAGACAGTTCCTTGGTGGATGCAACAGCTATTATGACGTCATTAAAATATGGGACAATGCCAGGAATGTCCCAAAGAAGACCTTCCATAAGGCCTTGGAAAAGTCCCAGGGCTACGCTCACCCCGAACTGGAGGTGGTTAACTTTGAATGTCCCGCAGTGCATGACAATAGTTTGGGCCTCTGCCATGGTTGGAGTGACAGGCAATTGTTGGTATGCCTGGGCTAGGTCAAGTTTGGCAAAGATCTTGCCGCTGGCCAACGATGCTAAGAGGTGGCTGACGATCGGTACTGGATATGTGTGCTGCTGCAGAGCCTTGTTTATTGTGCACTTGTAATCTGCACAGATTCACACTGACCCATTGGGTTTGATGGGCATGACAATAAGGGCCTCCCACCTTGCATACAATACTGGCTCCAGCATTCCCTTTGCGATGAGGCGGTCTAGCTCGTCATCAATACGTGGCTTTAAGGTGAATGGCACCCAGCAAGCTTTCAGACGAATAGGCGTTACTGTGAGGTCAAGGTTGAACAAAACCGGGAGTCCTGTATAGCGACCCAGAGAACTGTCAAATACTGCAGGAAAGTCTTTACACATACAGTCCAAACTGTCGTGGGAGACTTGTTGCACTCCCACTACATGGATGCCTAGCGCATTGAACCAATCAAGTCCCAAGAGACTAGCGCAGTGTCCCTTGACCACTATAGCCCTCAGGAGGCCATAGAATCTTTTGTAGCGCACCATGAATTTGTCGATTCCTGCAACCGGGATGCGCTGCTTCTGGAAATCAACTAAGTGGAAGTCACAAGGCTCAAGTCGTCATCTGTTCCATCTGGGAAACAGCCAGCGTAGTGTCTGTGTCGAGATGATGGTGAGCGCCAATCCTGAATCAACCTCCATCTCGCAGGGCACGTTGCCGAGGATGGCTGTCACTTTTACTTTGTTCTTTGTTTGCAGGTGCATACTTGCCACTGACAGGTGGAGACATTCGTACATTGAATGACAATCAGTAGGTTTAGGAGTGTACTTTGGTGGTGGAAGGAGTCTGCTCAGCGACCACTTGATCATTGATGAATGGCAGACCCGGGCAATGTGTCCCGTCCTTCCGCAATTACGACACTGCACCTCATGGAATTGGCACTTCCGGCATTCATGGTCGCCCCCACAACTAGTGCAGTTTGTTTTAGTAGCAGGCTGCCAACTGTAGCATTTGCGACTCTCACCTTTAGTTCAGTGAACTCCGTCGTCCTCACTATCAGTGTCTTCCACACTCTCTTGATGCACCGGATATGTCTTAGGAGACTCTGGTGGCGTTCTGGACTGTCACACCACTTTGGTTGATTGGTCAGCAGTTTCTGCAGCAACAGCTTCTTTGTATGCTGCTTGAAATGTAAGTTCTCTTTTAGCTAAAAGCTGGCATTGTAGCTTTTCGTTTATCAGGCCACATAGTAGCCTATCACGGAGTCTGTTGCATAGGTCTGTGAAATTGCACTGTTGTGCTATTTTTTGGAGTGCAGTCACATACTTGGCTATGGACTAACCCTGGGCTTGGTTGCGCTTGTGAAAGGCATGCCGGCATGCAATCTCGGACAGCTTGGGTGTAAAATACTCACGCAGTATGTCCATAATTATAGTGAATGCTCTTGCCTTGAGCTTGGCCAGTGCCATTAATGTTCTAGCCACATCGAAAATGTTCTTTCCACAGACACTGAGAAACGTGGCTTTCTTTACATCTGGATTGATGATCTCATTAGCAGTGACGTAGAAGTAAAATCTGGAGACAAATGTGTCCCAGTCCTCAGTGGTTGTGTCGAACAGCTTGAATTGGCCCTTGGCGGTCATTATAGTGCCACTCTGGAGCGGTGATGTCTGTATGCGGTTTCTCTTGCAGTGCCGAGGTGACAATTCCTTGCCTGTTTGCAGTGATCAGCTCTCAAGGGGCCAAGGCAACAATTCCTTGCCCACTGCAGTGATCAGCTCTGGTTCTGTGGGGCTGCCTACCCACTTAATCCCATCCTCATCGCCAGTATTATGTACTGAGATCGAGGCAGCATTCAAACAAGTGATTTCTTTATTCAGCTCAGAACACAACAAACAGCATTCAGAACAAGCCAACTATATACATTTTGAGCTAGGAAAACCACACCTCCTGAAACAATAACGTCCAATCATAAAACAGTGCTTGGGACCAATGAGAATTGTTCCCGCCAAAAGTCAAGGTCTCTCCAGATTGGTCTGTTTGCAGCATTGACCAATCCAGTTGCGTATTTTAGAATGCTGGGCTTCTATGGAGCTGTGACCTAGGCTCACATCTAATAACACAGTAAACTGAATATATAACACCCATCAGCACAGGCAGCTGCCAGATGCAATACTCTTTTTGTTGCCAGTCTCTGGTCTCCAACTCCTGTTGCAGTGTGATATAATCTGGAGGTCTCCTGTCACAGTCTCAATGAGTCACCAAGAATTTGGCAAAGGCTAAGAGCCAAGGCCCTGTGGTTCATGCCTCTGGCAAGAGCAAGGCTTTAAGCTGGTCCTCTGTTGGTAGTTACCTGCAACACGAGCAGGGCATCCTATTCTAGTCTCCAGGTGATTGAACAAAATAGAATGGTTCACAGTATCAAATGCTCTGGATCTAATAAAACCCCAAAGGCTGCATTGCTATTGTCCATTCGCAGATGGAAATTATCCACCAGAGCAACTGCTGCTTTCTGTGTGTCCCAAAGCTGGGCCTGACACCCTACTGATGGCTGATTAAAAATTACATAGTCTTAATGTGGCCACCATAAAGACTTCCGATCAAATATACAATGTCCAGTTCCCAGGTGTATGGAAATCCAATTCAGATCAGGACCATGGTACACAAAAAGAAATGATGTAAGCCTTCCTAAATGCCATTTTCCCAACCTGAATCACCTCAGGGAGCTGCTATTTACTTTGTTGGGGGCCTGTATGAAATTTGAAGTTGAAACAGCTTCAAAGAAAGCTGTTCATGTGCTGCTTCTTCTTCTTTTGATAAACATTTCATTTGAAGGTGGGAGGGCCAATTTGTGCAGGTGTTCTTGTGGTGGATGTTGCACTTATCAAGAGATCCTACCACCTCACATGGAGAGGTGCCTGTCTAAAATCTCTCCACTCATGTGAAGATTGCCAAAATGAGTTTCATTTTAAGCAAATCAGATGAGATTATACAGACCTCATTTGAATGCCATACTATCTCAGAAACAGGAAGATGAATGTAAGCCCTGATAAACTCTTTTGTTTAATTGTAGTTGAGATATTCAGAACACTTTCATAAAAGAGATAGTATGCAGTGCTCCTAATGCCATCTGCAATTCTCCTTTTGCTGTAATGTCATGTGTAGGGCAAATATGCTGCATTAAGTAGTGGGAAATGAATTGGGCTTTGTGTATGTGTTGTTTAAAAATACCCAAGATTGCCTGAATTATAGAAAAGAAATTGACAGAGTGGCATCTGCAGTGCCAGCAGTATCATTGACTGGAGCACAATGTGTTTGTGTATCATTTATGATACTAATGCAACTAAGGACAGAAAGGGTCTTTTGACAAACACTGTGCTACAATTACAGATCCGTATGTCAAAGAGAGGACTCTTTATTATTCAATTGGGTAATCAGAGTGGTCATCTGCAGAGTGAACTTCTACAGTAACTATTAACACATAATCAAGTTATAGCAATAATAAGCACTTGGATCTCTCTTCAGTGGTATGAAAGACCCTGCATATGCTGAATAAAATACTGAAATGATCAGGTCATTCTTTAGGTTAAAAAAGAGTACAGTGCTTTCATTCATAACAGTTAATGTTTAAATGTAATGTCGTTACTATGGAATTGCAATGACAAAAAGCAAATCTCTGGCACTTAGGCAAGATCGTAATACAGGGTTGTCCATATACATATCTGATTTCTAGAAAGATTAACAAAATGTCACCTGGTTCCCTAAACTTAACTCTCATCCAGTCATAAATCAGTTCAAAGAAAATTGCTGGCAATTCAGCTAGCCCAAAAGTCATACCCTTTGACCTGGAAGCAATTCTTGAAAGTTCCACAAGTGTGCCAACCAAGTATGGTTTCTCAATAGTAGATGGGAGGAGTCTTCACAAGGCAAGAACCTTTCTTAATTACGGTTTCCTAAACTAGTGCCCACCAGATTTGGTGGGTGGGCATAATTCCCATCTTGTTCAGTTTGGATTAGTTTCAGTCTAGTCACCTCTGCGTTTGTGGATAGCAGAGAGCGCTGAAGAGGCCCTGCTGGATCACTGCAGCATGGGTGTTCTCTCTACAACCTCCACCTCCAGCAGCACAGAGAAATGAAAGCCCCAGATTTGCTAACTTTATAGTCTACTGTTCTCATTGACACTCAAGGCAAACTTACATAGGCAATTGACATACATAATAATAGTACAATTATTATCAGGGGTGCAGGGATGGTGTGGGGGCTTGATTAGGGTGGGTGGGCCGTGGGGGGGGCTTGATGGGGGTGAGGGAGCTGTGGGGGGTGGGCGGGGGTTGATTGGGGAGTGGGAAAGCCTCCCTCCCCATCTCTTTGCCCTCTTCCTTTCTTTCCCTCTTCCTTCCTTTCCCTCTTCCTTTCTTTCCCTCTTCCTTTCTTTCCCTCTTCCTTTCTTTCTTCCTTTCTTTCTTCCTTTCTTTCTTCCTTTCTTTCTTCCTTTCTTCCTTCCTTCCTTCCTTCCTTCCTTTCTTTCTTTCTTTCTTTCTTTCTTTCTTTCTTTCTTTCTTTCTTTCTTTCTTTCTTTCTTTCTTTCTTTCTTTCTTTCTTTCTTTCTCTCTCTCTCTCTCTCTCTCTCTCCCTCCCTCCCTCCTTCCCTCCCTCCTTCTTTCTTTCTCGCTTTCCCTCCTTCTTTCCTTTTCTCCTTTCCCTCTTTCCCTCCTTCTTTCCTTTTCTCCTTTCCCTCTTTCCCTCCTTATATCCTTCTCTCCCTCTTTCTTTCCCTCCTTCTTTCTTTCTCTTTCTTTCCCTCCTTTCCTTCTCTCTCTTTCTTTCTTCCTTTGCAGAGCTGCGCATTCCTCCCCCCATAGCTAGCAATCCAAAATGGTCCAGTGGCAACTTTAAGACCAAGTTTTATTCAGGTTCAAGCTCTCTCTCCTTTGTGAGGGCTGATCCGCGCATTCCTCCCCCCATAGCTAGCAATCCAAAACAGTCCAGTGGAGCTTGAACGGTGGGTGTTGCCTTCTGACACAGTTCCAAGTTCCAGAGGGTCTACTGAGATGTTTACTTCTGTTACTGTTAATGTTACTTTTAAAATAAATATAATATTAATTATATTAATTATATTAATTATTAAAAGTGTGGAATTGGAAACCTTTTTTTAAAAAATGTTTTTATTGGTTTTTAACAACGAACAAGGTGAACAGAATAAGAAGCAAAAGGTGGGTGTGGCTGGATGACCACACTTCTGGTAACATGGGGTGGGGCCTAATATACTAATGAGTTTCTGCTGTTGGGTGTGCCCTATCCTAATGAATTCTTGCTGGGCTTTTTCTACAAAAAAGCCCTGGTTTTCTCTATATTAGTTTGAGGACTTTGAATCATCAGCTTCCTGAGTGTAAATAAAAGATAGATTTCTTCGTATGGGTTAGATCCAACCAGCTTTTCTGCTAGTAAAAAAGAAAGAAGGGGCATCTTTTGTCAGCCAAAAAAAGGCCATGTGGGGATTCATAGGACCAGCATGGGACCTTGAATCTCATGGCCCTTTCTTACATGCCAATTGCTACTCTGGGGTCAGGAAGGGATTGTCCTTGAGGCCAGATTGGCCAGAGGTCCTGGAGGGTTTTTGCCTTCCTCTGGGCATAGAGCGGGGGTCACTGGAGGATAGGGGGTGGAAGGAAGTTGTGAATTTCCTGCTTAGTGCAAGGGGTTGAACTAGATGACCCTCGAGATTTTTTTCCAGCTCTGTGTTTCTGTATAGAAAAGTCTTATGGAACAGGGGCTGTAGTCAGGAGGAGAATTGGGAGAGCTTGACAAAGAAAAAACAAACCAGCCAACCAGACTTCACCAAATCCAGCCACATGAGCAATATGTAGAAGTCCAGGAAAAAATATTCAGAAAGATGTAACATCTTATGATATATCTGTTATTTATTTCTCTGTTAATGAAATACTAAACTTGGAAGCACAATTCAGTCTCCAGAGGATTTTATTTATCTCCCAACAACTTTAATTATATAATTAAGCATTATTTCCCTTCTTCCTATAGCTGCAAAATAGCAATCTGCAGAAAATTGCTTTCAGCTGTATATATAAAAATAAAGGTGCTGTAATAGCAATGTTTGCTGTTGTATAGTTGTTGAAAGGGACCTTTTCACAAACCTCAGTAAAGAAAAGAAGAAAAACCTCACGCCTGTCCTCATGTGGAAAACACCAATGACAGTAAATAGTATTGGACAAAAAAAAGCAGTGTTACTTTGGTCTCAGGCGATTTTTAAATAAGATCCACTATAGTTAAGAAAATTTAAACCACCTATTGCCCTAGTTATTGACTTGCTTTATTGCTACCATAGTCAGTTCACTAATTGCTTTTGATGAGAACTTGATAGGTAGAAACTTCCATAATTATGATCCATAACATTTTTGCATAAATTATGGTTAGTGGGCAAGTACCTGCTAATTTATCTATGATCAGGAACATCACTGATAGCCGGTACCATTATGAGCCACATATAATGGTTGCAAAATCAGTAAAGCAAAACAGGGTATTATCCAGTAGAAAAGAGCAAGAGTCCAGTATTACCTTAAAGACTAACAAAGTTTGTGGTACAGTATGAGCTTTCATAGTCACTGCTCACTTCTTTAGGATATTACCCAGGTATTATCTAAAACAGGGGTGTCAAACATTTGTTACAAGGGCTGGAACTGGTATAAATAGGACCTTGTTGGGCCAGCTTATGTGTGTCATAAAATGTAATGCCAGGTAGTAAAGATATTAACTTTATAAAGGACACTGACAAACACAATTAAAGGGTTTTTTTAAACTTAAAATACAAAAATGCTTAAAACAGTAACACTTGCCATATTTTAACAGTCTTTGATAACTGACACTTCTCAAAGCTTCTCCCCACCCACCCTTAAAAGATGCCTACCTAAAATGGAAAAGTGGAGAGATAGTGGGATTCAGCAATGCAATTTTTAAAATAAAACATCAAGAAAAAGCACAAGGATCACAGCAGAAACTTAAAATAAAAACTAAAAATATAAAATGCTCTGAGCCTGGGAAAACATGAAATGGCTGGGTATTGTAAGCTTCCTCTCCCCAGGTCTACTCAGAGAGGCAATGGCTCTCCAGTGTAATGTCCCCCTTTGGCTTTGGGTTCCCAGGTTAGATTACTCACTCAGGCACCTGTTCTCAGGTCCATTCAGCAGAGGCAAGATGGCTCAAAACATCAGCCCTTTATTTGTAAGCAGACAAATTAAATTGGCATACAAACACTGGAAACTGAAACTCCACTCCATTGAAATACACTGCAGCTCAAAAAAAGTTGCAAAGAAAATGCAGAATGGATTTTCCATTAAGGTTTCTGGGCTCAGACAAACTACTCTGGGACTGGAATGGCAGCCCACAGAGTTGAATTCCACTCCCAGAACTCAGCTTCTGCTTCCAGGGACTATCATTCCACTCTGGGGGCTGCCATTCCAGTCCCAGAGTAGTCTATCTGGGCCTAGAGACCTTAAACAAAAATCATTCTGCATTTTCTTTGCAGCTTTTTTTGTGCTTTAGCCCAAAAGAGCTTCCTGCTGGAGGAGAAACTGCGAAGATGAGGCCCAGCCACTTGGAAAGTTGGGCAGCCTTGATCTCCCTCAGAAGGATGAGGACAGGCAGGGGAGGGGGTGGCGGTGGAGAAGAGAGCTTCAGGCCTGATTAAAGCCCTAGGTAGGCTGCTTCCAGTTCACAGGCCTTAGGTTTGACACCTCTAATCTAAAATTCGAAGAACAGCGGGCATACAAAAAAATTGTAACTGCTCTGTCTCACAGCTTTTCTGCTAGTAAAAAGGAAAGAAGGGCATCTTTTGTCAGCCAAAGATTGTGGGGAACATCTTTATGGTAGTTGAATAAGGTCCTGACTGACATTTGTTCCTCCTCTGTTTACAGGTAGTTAGCTTGGGGGCATGTCCATGGGTAGATTTGAAGGACATAAATCAAAGGGGTTTGGCTTTTAGCCCCTGGTTGTCTGCTTGAAGTTATTCAGGCTGGTGGATATAATACCCACCCAAGATTTTAAATACTCATCTTTTTTGTTCCAATTGTGTTTTGGAAGCCAGTTTGGGCTCAACTAGGAATAAAAGCTGAGTAAAAATACATAAATCTAAGCAACGGGAAGGAAGGAAGGAAGGAAGGAAGGAAGGAAGGAAGGAAGGAAGGAAGGAAGGAAGGAAGGAAGGAAGGAAGGAAGGAAGGAAGGAAGGAAACTTTAATATGGACACTTCCCCCAAAAACAACAACAACAACAAAGATTGGTGCGATACCTTAAAGACAGAAATTTATTAGGATAACAGCATCAGCTTTTATGAGCCTACTTCATTAGATTAATGAAATGTTATACTATTGGCAGATGTAACATCAGGAGGGGGAGGGGTAAACAAAGAGCCCATAGGGCCCAGTTTTCCAGGACAAAATGTCTTACGTAGCAAACAAAAACAAGATCTAATCAGAAGAATAAACAATTCAATCAGGATGGGTGCAAACCACCCACTGTTGACTGTCCAGGAAGATTCAAATGTTATCTCACTGTGGGCTGGGGATGGTTATAGCAGAAAGTTATTACCCCTCTTTTTAGCTTTATGTATACTATTCAGGTTTTCTTTCATTGCTAATTAATCAGCATTGGGGAGTGATTGACACCTATGCAGATTGGATTGTTTACTCTCTATGGGATCTTGTTTCCTTCTGTCCTTTGCAATGTTTTAAACACATCTCTGTCCTGGTTAACTGGGCCTTTTGACTTCTCCTTAAGTGACAAATTGACACATTAGAGCTTCTGCCTGTTAATCTTACTATATAGTTAAATGTTATATTTCTTTAGTTCAGGTGACTCAGATCGCTAAGTTATTTGAAAATTAAACTGGTAGCAAATGTTGGGTTAGATCCAACCAGCTTCTCTGCTGGTGAGAAAGGGAGGAGGGGATGGTTTGAATCACAATAAAGGCTATGCTGGGGATTATGGACAAAATCCACATGGAATTGAGACTGTAATTAAAAAGGCAATTGGGCAAGGAATGAAAAAGCTGGCTGGATCCAACCCAATATATTTAAAATTAATTATTCATCATTGTCACAAACAATTAAACCAAATTATCTCTTTAGTTCAAGCTGAGCATAATGTTACAAAGGAAGACCTAATGAGAGCTCTGAATGTATGAGAGTTAAAGAAATTATCTCTTGCCCTTATGATGAGTAGGGTTCCCAACACTGCCTTGGCAAATGCCAAGAGATTTTGAGAGTGGTGCCTAGGAAGGTGAAGTTTTGGGAGAGTGTGATGTCACTTCCAGATGATACTCTAGGCTACTTCCCCTAATCTCTATGGTTTTTACCTCATCTCATAATAAACCTCATTCCACAGGAAAACATGGAAGAATGTAAAGGTTGTTACTGCAAAAGTTGTCATGTGATTTGACAACAGCTGCTAGAATTTTTTTCACAAGCAGAGTAGTTTGTCCATCTCTGAGTAACCAGGTAATTCACTGGCCCAGATGGGAAAATGGGAGGCCTAATAATGAAAGAGAGCACTGCAGACTGATGGTATCTTGCTTCTGGAGAGAGAAAATCCTGATTAAATAAAGGGGAGATCAGTTCATCTCTTAGATCTGAAAATTTGGGACAATCAACCAAAATATTATCCACAGAGTAAGGGAAATTCCTAGAGCATGACTGTTTAGAGGCCATTTTGTTCTCCTGCTCCTCAATTCCTTGGGAGTGGGAAATTGGGGTTGGGGGAGCAGGTAATTCCCTGGCCCAGATAGGAAAATGGGAGGCCTAATAATGAAAGAGAGCACTGCAGACTGATGGTATCTTATTTGCAATATCTGCTTACTTTAAAATATTTAAAAAGAGCATGGAAGCAGCAACATTCTTAAGTCAAGCAGCATAACTGCTAATACTGACTAGATTTCCAAAGAAAAATTGCATTCTAAGGATGGTTCCATTTTAACCAATTCCAATTAAAACCTCTTATCGCTGTCAGCTTTTTCTCTGTGTTTATCTAAACCCACCAACTTTCTTTCATTCCAGATCAACATATAATATTATGTTCTCACAACTCACTCTTCAAATGGATTGCCATGAAGAAAACTATCTCCCAAATATTATCTCCCATTGAAGAAATACTAACCCACTGTGCTTGGCCAATACAAAGAAGCATTTTAACAAAGGTTGGTCAACTCCTTCTTAACACAGCAGAATAATTTCAATATATTGACTCAGAAGGACATTGGGGAAATTTGATTTTTAAAACTTCAAACTCTTTATGCACATTACTAACACTATTGTCAATAACTGTTAGACTATAGTGATAAGGTTTGTGAAGAACAAAGAGAGTGGACATGGTATAGGGATTACAGTGCTGGACTAAGATTTTGGGAGACCCAGATTCAAATCCCCACCCAAAATATGTTGGGTGATTTTGAGCCAGTCACACAGCCTAATATACTTCACAAGATTGCTGTGAGAATAAAATGGATAAGGGGTCCCCAATGGAGAGCAAAGTGGGATATAAATGAAGTAAATAAAGTATACAGTATTCCATTCTGAAATCAGATTCTAAGTAGATCCTTAGAGCTCAGCTCAGATTGGATATTTGCTCATAAAGATCACAATATTTTGGAAAGCTTTCTGTTGTCAACTTGTTAAGGAAATGGGATGATGGCTGCAATCCTGTAAGCCTCCCCTCCAACACCACAGCATCACTCTGACCACAGAGGCACCCTACACTAGGGAAGGGGACCTAGACTAGCTTCTTATGAGAGGTTCTTTTTCTATTTGTGCAGGTTGCAGGATTACTGCCCAAATGTTTAAGTCATATTCTCTCTCCTCACACCTTCTTGCACAAGAAAAGGCCCATCAATTCTTTTTATAAATGGCGAGGAAATGATTCAGTTTAGGACTCTGGTTAAAAATAACCAAACAATGGTTCTGCATTTATGCAGGAAGACTTTAACATGGTTATTTGCATTATACTGACTTTAAACGAGGGACTCAATGTAACTGAAGTTGCTGTCAAATCTGATTTTTTTTTTTAAAACCCATCATATTAATAGCTGATCTGGCTAGCCCAGGATAGCCTGATTTTGTCAGATCTTGGAAGCTAAGTAGGGTTGGTTAGTATTTGGATGGGAGACCACCAAAGAATACCAGGGTTGCTATGTAGTAGCAGGCAATGGCAAACCACCTCTGTTCATCTATTGCTTTGAAAACACTATGGGGATGAAATATGAAAGCTTTTGACATGCTGCAATTGAAATGTGAGAGGCTGGCCTTGAAAAAGAAAATGTTGAAAGGAAGTAGAGCTGGCACTCTGTCTCAACAGCTCTTTACTGATTGCTATGAAGACTTTCTACATTTCTCAGTACATTACTGCCATGTTGGATTTTTAAATTGCCAACTTATTGTGATATGCAAATTCCTCCAACTGATTTCTCACTTAGTATTTAATGTTTGGTGTCAGCACTGCAAATTAAACCTTTATAATGAGGTAAATAAATTTTTACATGCTACTTTGGAGCCATGTACTTTGTACTTTTTGTTGTATTATAGTGTGGCTCAGCTACTATTGTATCCACTAGCAATACTATGGGGTTGCCATGAGTCAGCTGTGACTTGATGATGCTTTCCACCACCATACTAATAAAAAAACCATTGATTTTTATATACCCTGCTGCAAGTTATCACATAGTAAACCTCTTCTAAAACCAAGGGGAGTTTCATAAACAGTTTAAGACAGAGTTCTGTTGTTCAGTTGAACAAAGATCAAATGTTCTACTGGGTGTGCTTAAGAAAGTAGGCATCCCTAAAATAGATTCTGTCAATAGTATTCAAAGTTGTGTTTCCTCTTATATTTTTCTAATATTATATTGTCTCACGCAATGTTGCTAAATATTGCTATCTGGTAATAAAAAAGCGCAGATTGTACTGTAACTCGAGCCACTAATGATGAAAATGACCGATCTGGTATTTTAGAAAATACGGCTGAAGGGTCTTTTGTTGTAAGATTCTGTGTTGTATTATTTTAGTCTATTTTGCTGGTCTTATGACTGTTTTAATAATAATAATAAATAAATTATATATTATATGTGATTGTGTTTTGATATACAATGTAACACTGGCACAAATTTTTAACTTAGTAAAATAAAAGAAAGTAGCTAAGGAAACTCATCTATTGTGGATATGCTACTTAACAGTATGAGTGAAAATGTAAAACAAGCAATACATTTCACTTCTATAGAGTTAGAAATCACTAGTCCACTAGGTGGAGAACTTGCATCAACTATGTATCTAACAGACCAGTCTAGCCCTATTAAGTCATTCACATTTTTAGTAAGCGAATCATCTTAGTATGCCACTCTTCTCATGGTCATTTCTAGCATAGAGTTCCTAGAAACATATTAATTGATAAATGTATTATTGAATTATATATTGTTAATTAGAAGGTTATTCCTAGCAAAAAAGGCTAAACAGCTGTCTTATGGCAACCTAGTAAGATTCAAGATGAGACTTTAAAGGTGGTTTGCCATTGCCTGCCTCTGTGTCACAACTCTGGTATTTCTCGGTGTTCTCTCATCCAAATGCTTAGCTTCCAAGATATGATAATATCAGGCTAGCCTGTACTATCCAGGTCAGGGCAAGTTAAACTATTACATCTTCTTTTTTCATTTATCAAACATGCTGTTAAATTTACTTTCTAAAGACTGGGCATGATCTAGCCAAAACGAAGTTTACTTTATATTTCATTAGTTTATAGTTCAGACATAAGGGGAAAAAACCCTGTTCTTGGGTCCAAAGTCTTATCACAATGCAAGGTCATCTAAACATTGGGCTTCCATAGGATCACCAAAGCAATACAACCCACAGTGTGCAACAAAAAGAGAACAGGGAAGGAGCTGTATATGTTGCATATTATTAAGCGGGATTAAAAATATCCTAGAATAAAATAGAATCAATATGGTCAAAAAACTATAGTTCTCCCAGCGCCTTGGATTTCATACAATGTGGACATGGGTGCCTGCCAAGCCAAAGATAGTCTATTGGCCATATCTGGTGACTGGCAAAGGGGTCAATAAACTTTGCTGATTGCCAGGGATTGCACACATATGGCAAACTTGTCAACCCCCTGACAATTTACAAATTACATAGGTGCTAAGTTTTATCCCTGACCCGGACAGCTCAGGCTAGCTCAATCTCATCAGATCTCAGAAACTAAGAAGGGTTGGCCCTGTTTTGTTTTTGGATGCGAGAACACCAGGGAATTCCAGGGTTGCTATGCAGAGGAAGGCAATTGCAAACTCCCTCTGAATGTCTCTTGCCTTGAAAACTCTTCAGAGTTCCCAGCTGTGACTTGACAGCACTTTACACATACAACTTTTATTGGGTCACTAGTTCCAGAGAGCAGCTATGAAATAATGAAAATATCACTGATAAGTCTCAAGTATGAGAGGGCTGTTAGTGTGTAGGAGCTGAGGAAACAGTGCCAAGTAGCTATGAATATGTTTGCATATTATGGTGCCATGTCGGTATGTCAAAACAGATTCAGCCAGGTACTGAAGGGACAGCTGTAACTGAATGAAACAGAAGATCAGGTGGGAGAAGAAGGGGATACATTCAACACTTGCATTTCTCACATGTATATACCCCTGTGTCCAAGGGGTATATTCTAGTGTCCAAGAGAGCCAGGAGGAAGAAATTCTCTTGGTAGAGATAGATGTTTAAATTTTAACCAAGGAGCAAAATTCCAGACCTGAGGGGTTAGGGAAAAGATTTTTTAGAAACCTGTTTTTTAACTTTCTTTTAAAAGACCATAAACAAGACCCTCTTTGTCTCTGGGCTAGCCCCAGCATGGGAAGGCGGTGTGTGTGTGTGTGTGTGTGCGTGCGCAAAAAGGGAGGTTTATGACATGGTCAGCCTGAAGAAGTAAGTTTCTGGCTCACAAAAGCTTATACTAGAATAAATGTTAGTTTTTAAAGTAACAAGAAGAAAATAAAAGGGTCACACCAGTCACAGGAAATAAATAATAAAAAATAATAAGGCCAGGGCTGATGGTGCAAAATCAGGTAAAAATATATTTTATTGCTCAGTTAAAATTCCCCCAAATTCCCTACACATTTCACCAACAGGCTTGATCAGCAGTTACACCACTGGATTTACATAAATAAAGGTAGAGTTAAAATTATATAAATAAGATATTATCTTAAAGGTCAAAATCCATATTGTAAAATATCAATCACATACAAAACCACTGGAGCTTATTCTGTCCTTGAGATTGCATGAGGAAAAGAAACTCCCTGTAAATAAGAAAGATAAGATAAAACTATCCAGCACTCAACAAGTTTTGGCTCAAAATTAAAAGAGTCTTTTTGTGTGCCTAACATTCATTTTTGTATGTGATTTTTTGTATGTATACACAGTGGTATACACAGTGGTATAATTGTATATTATACAGTACCAGTTCTTCTGATTTTGCACTGTCAGCCTTGGTCTTATTTTTTTATTTCTAGTTTTTAAAGTGCCACTGGACTTCTGTTTTATTTTACCCATGACTGTGAGGGTAAAGTAACAAAGCTTGTTATGTACTGAAGTGTGAATCCATCCTATGTATTCTTATGTTAAGCTTCAGTCTGAATGTGGCTCTTAATCTGTCGCATTACCATTGGCTGGTTTCTGCAAAACCATTGTAAATATCCAATCGCTGTGTGAAAATGTATCTAAGAGGGAACAGTCCTGATTGGCCTTTATCCCTGAGTTATGATTGGTCTTTAACATGTTATGGGTGTGGCTTTGACACCCCAGAATAGTTTAAAAAGGGAGCTGTGCTCCGCTCTTGTTGTGGTGTGTTCCTGAGTTGGAGTTTGCTGTTAAATAAAGTTGAAATCACTTGTTGCTGAAATCCTGTTGTTGAATGGCATACTTAACAATAATTACTTCAGATTTGGCAACAATACCCCCCCTTCAGGCCCCCTCCCCCCATAGTTCGTCTCCTATCAGGTGACGTAGTCTTTTAAGTATGTTGGTGCCCTCCGTTCTCTTAGCGAACGTCGGGGGGCCGGTACCGGGCTGGCGGGGCCCCTATCGGGTGGTCCGCCAGCACAAGGAGCTTGGACCTCTGGTAGTAGCCGAGGCGGTGACGGTGGCGGCTGTAACGGTGGCGGCAGCGGCGGCGGCGGTTCTGCTGTCACCGGGGCCCCCTCCGGATTCCGTGGACTTTCTGGCGCTGGCTCCGCTGTCGGTGCTTGCGGTCGATCGGATGATGGGGCGGCGGCGGCATTTCCCGGTAACTGGATCTCTGTGTCGGGGTCTTGCCGCCTCCGGAGCTGGTCGACGTGTTTACGGAGGACCCGGTCCCCATCTGTTAGGACTTCGTATGACACTGGCCCGGTGGGTTTTAGGATGCGCCCGGCCACCCACTGCGGCCCCACCCCGTAGTTCCGGAAGTAGACGGGGTCTCCCGGTAGGAAGCTTCGGGGCGCCTCCCTGTTCTCGACCAGCTTTCTCTCTGGGGCTCGGTCCGGGTGGAGTCTGTCTAATAAGGTGGTAGGGCGGCGGCCCATTAATAGTTCTGCGGGGCAATGCCCGGAAATGGGGTTTGGGGTGGTGCGGTATGTGAGAAGGAAGCGGGCCAGCCGAAACTCCCAGTCCCCCTCCGTTATGCGGCTCAGGGCCTCTTTGGCGGTGCGTACCGTCCTCTCCGCCTGTCCATTGGTTGCCGGGTGGAAGGGCGCTGATCGTATGTGCCTGATGAGGTTCCTTTCGAGGAACGCTTGAAACTCAGCAGATGTGAACGCTGCCCCGTTGTCCGACACGATTGTGTCGGGTAACCCGTGCGTCGCGAATATTTTCCGCAGGGCCCGTATTGCCGCTTTGGCAGAGGTGGTAGACACTGGGCTTATTTCCACCCATTTCGAGTAGGAGTCTACCGTTACCATGAACTGGAGCCCCTGAAACGGCCCCGCAAAGTCTATGTGTAGGCGTGACCACGGCTTGTGGGTAGACTCCCAGCTTTGGGTTGGCGCTCTCGGGGGATTGGGGCGGACTTCCTGACACCGTGTGCACCCTCGGACCCAGGTTTCAATTTCGGCGTCCATCCCGGGCCACCACACGTAGCTCCGTGCCAGAGCTTTCATTCTTACAATGCCGGGGTGGGCCTCATGTAGCGTTTCTAGAACCCCTTGTCTCATGGGCCCCGGGATGACCACCCTGTCCCCCCATAACAAGCACCCTTTTAAGGCGGATAACTCTTCCCGCCTGGCTTTGTATGCCGTGAACTCTGGCCCTGTCTGTTCCGCTGGCCATCCCCTCACCACCCAGTTTAGGACCCGGGAGAGAATGGGATCTCGGGACGTGCGGGCGGCCACGTCAGCTGCCTGAAGGGGGGTTTGGCAGCTCCTCCATTAGCAAGACTGCGGGAGCCGGGGCCGGATCTTCCCCTGTATGCGGCAGCGGCAGGCGGCTCAAGGCGTCGGCATGACCCAGCGCCTTGCCCGGCCGATGCTCCAACTGGTACTGGTAGCCCGCTAAAAACAAGGACCAGCGCAACACCCGGGGCGACAATACCTGCGGCGTTTGTTTGTCCGCTGCGAACAGACCCAGGAGCGGCTTATGATCGGTTACGAGCGTGAAGGGCCGCCCGTACACAAAGTTGTGAAACTTTTTAACCCCCGCCACCAGTGCCAAGCCCTCCCGGTCGATTTGTGCATAGTTCCGCTCCGCGGGGGACAGCGTGCGGGAGTAATAAGCCACCGGGACTTCCCTTCCATCCGGTAGCTTGTGTGCCAAGACTGCCCCGACCCCATACGGTGATGCGTCGCACGCAAGGATTACCGGGAGCTTTTCATCAAAGTGGGCGAGCACCGCGTTAGAAATCAAGAGTACTTTAACCCCCGAAACGCCGCCGCCTCCCTCGCTCCCCATGCCCAAGGTGTCGCCTTATCCAGCAGCCTGTGCAGGGGTTCGGCCACGGCGGCTTTGTGGGGGAGAAAGGCGTGGTAAAAGTTCAGGAGGCCTAAGAACGCCTGGAGCTCCGCCTTGGACTTCGGGGCGGGGGTCTCCACGATGGCCTTCACCTTGTCCCTCGCCGGATGCAGGCCTGTTGCGTCTACCCGGTACCCCAAGAACTCCACCTCCGGCACCCCGAGGAGGCACTTTTCCCGCTTCACTTTCAGCCCCGCGGCTTGGAAGCGTCCCAGTACAGTTCGGAGGCGGGCGGCGAAGCTTTCCGGGGTGGTCGCGGCGATGAGGACGTCGTCGAAGAACGGCGTCACCCCAGGGATCCCTTTTAACAAGTCGTCCATGAGATTTTGGAAGATCCCTGGGGCCACACTGACCCCGAACTGCAGCCGCTTCACCCTGAAGGCGCCCCGGTGGGTTACAATGGTTTGCGCCTCGGCCGTGGCTGCATCCACCGGGAGTTGCTGGTACGCCTGCGCGAGATCCAGCTTTCCAAATATGCGCGCCCCCGCCAGTGTTGCTAAGACGTGGCTGACCACAGGTACGGGGTATGCGTGCGCCTGAAGTGCCTGGTTAATGGTGCACTTATAATCCGCGCAGATGCGAATTTCCCCGTTTGGCTTAACGGGTGTCACAATCGGGGTCTCCCATCGAGCGTTCGGGACAGGCTCTAGGACTCCCTGGGCCACTAGCCGGTCCAGTTCGGCCTCTGTTTTAGGGCGGAGGGCCAGGGGCACGGTGCGGAAGCGCCGTCGGATGGGCGTCACTGTGGGGTCTAAGTGGAGCGACACCGGGGGCCCTTTATAACACCCCAGTTTCCCGTCAAAGACTTCGGGAAATTCCTTGCACACCGCCCCCAGTCGCGCATCCCGCACTTATTCACTCCCCCAATAGTGATGCCTAGGGCCTCAAACCATGCCCGCCCCAGGAGACTCACGAGATTTCCCTCCACCACCACCAAGTCCAAGTTCCCCTCAAAGTCTCGGTATTGCACTCGGAAAGTGCCGACTCCCCGGATGGGGACGGGATTCTTTTGAAAGTCCACCAAGCTTAGTGGCGATGGACATAGAGGGGGTCCCCCTGATGGGCAAAGTCTTTTTAAAGTGTCCATGGAAATGATGGACGCCGCCGATCCCGAGTCCACCTCCATGCAGCAAGGGGACCCCTCGATCCGCACGGTTACTTGGATCTTCGGGGTGGAGGAGAGGTTGGGGTTGGGGAGGCGAAGTACCTGCAGCGGTTGGTCGGTGAGGTGGTTCAACTCGGCGACCTCTTCCGTCGTCTCGTAGGCGGTGGACGATGCGCGATGCGGTGGGGCCGACGATCTCGAATTCCGGGGGCCCTTGGATCGGCAGACCCGTGCGAGGTGTCCCTGCTTTCCGCACCCGTGACAGACAGCATCCCGGAACTTGCAGGATTTCCTTGCGTGGCCTTCCCCGCAGCTGGCACAGACGACCCGGTTGCCGGAAGGCTTGGCTGGCTCTCTGTTTGCCTGCTGGAACGGCGCCGGCCGGCGTTGTTGAGGTCTGAGGGCGAAGACCTCTTCCGTGTCCACATTCCCGGGGCTTGGACTCCTTCTGACCACATGGGCGGCCGCGGCCGGGCGTTCCCCTTCCGCGGCCTCGTGGGCTGTTGCGGCGTCTAGGGCCTCGTCCAAGGAGAGCTTCCGGTGCCCAACCAACTTGCGCCGCAGCTTGGAGTCCGCCAGGCCCCACACGAACTGCGTCAGCAGGTTGTCCTCCACCTTCGGGAATCCGCAGTCCACCGCGAGCGCCCTTAGCGCGGCCAGGAAGGTGGCAATGGATTCCCCTTGGGCCTGGACTCGCCTCTGGAAATCCATCCTCTTGGCCAGGAAGGTCGGCCGGGGGCTGAAGTAAGCGTTGAGGACATCCAGGATCTCCCCAAACGAGCTCTCCAAGGCCGTGCGTGGCACCAAGAGGCTCTTGGCGAGGCGGACGGTTTGGGTGCCGCAGGCGTTCAGCAGGATCGCTCGTTTCTGGTCGGAGTGGCGGATTTCGTTGAGCTCCAAATAGCTGATGAGCTGGTCGACCCATGCGTCCCAGGTTTCTGGCTGCGACTGATCGAAGTGCTCCAGTGTTACATGAGAAGCGGCCATGGTTCTGTCTGGTAAGGCGAGCGCCGGGGCGAGCGGTGTGGTGCTGCTCTCGGGGTCAGCGATGCGATGCTCGGCGAGCGGTGCGGTGCTGCTCTCGGGGTCAGCGATGCGATGCTCGGCGGTGTCCTTTACGTCGCTCATGGAGTCATGGAAGGCGTTGAAATCCCACCTTTGTCGCCACTGTAAAGTACTGGGTTTCGGGCCTCATGACTCGGACGACGACATAAGAGAAGACGCGTTTATTCGTACTTCACATAAGACAAGAACACACAGTAACGGCCGGAGGCCAACTATATACAGTTAGGGGGGACGGCCCTATATTCCTATTGGCGGGTTTGAATCGCCCGCCAATGCTGCCATTGGTTCACTACTGGCGAGCTCAGGAACCTAGTCCCTATTGTTCTCAGAGAGCGAAGCTTGGCTGTATTTCGCCTAGCTCTGCCTTCTGATCCCAGGACACAACAATTGCATCTATTTTCATTGTAGCAGGTCTGTTACATGATTGTCCTGGCCACCAGGCAGAAGGCAAGTTCCATTAATCATAGGATCTGACAGCAGAAGTTATCAGATCACAGTCCAGGGTCTAATAACACAATCAAAGGCAAAGTCAGAAGGCAGTCCAAGGTCTCAGTTCATTGTCAGGGTGCATATTCCAAAGGACAGAGTAAAAAGAAGTCCAAAGTTCAGGTAACAAGAACGGCTACAAAACAGATCCAGCAACTTGTGGGGCAGCCAGCAAGACTACAGACAAACCACTCCCATACCAGCTACTGCCTCTCTGCAGCCTTATGTAAGGAATTTCCCTACAAGTATTGCTGGTTCCTACAATAGGGTTGTCATGATCTGTGCAGGACGGAGGAAGGGCCTAGAGGCCTAAGCTCTAGGAGGGGCCTGTCTGGGAGTAGAAAGCAGACAGCCTACAATGCTTGGGGACAGTTTTTAGCCAATCAGAGTACAGGGATTCTGTGAAGCGATTGTTACATACTTGGTGAAGAGTCTGACTTTAGCTGTGAGCTGTGGAAGATGCTGTTCTTTCCTCTCACAGACCTAAACTGGACTGTGATATAAACTCTGTGTGCTGTGAGGAAACGGTTCTTTTGCTCTTCTGCAGACTTATCTCAGTGAGGGAATAGTCTGGTCTGAGGAGAAAGATCCCTCACTTGGCTCAGCATGAGTGTTAGGCAGGAGGCCTGGGGTAAGGCTGTAGGCCTTAAGTAGTAACTAGTTAAGTGAACTAGGTAGTCGCGTTAGAGGTTTGATTATTTTTCCTTTAAACACTGTTATACCTTTTAAAGCACCTTGTCTTGTTTTCCATGCCCCATTAGTGTTAATAAACCATTTGGTTAAGTGTTCTCTGCCTGGTCATCATGCCTGTGTTTTCTCAGCTGTAAAAGGGGCATTTTGCTTGGGCTTGAGAGGGTACCCTGGGTCTTCTCAAGGGACCCTAAGTCCAGGGTGGTGACTGCAGAAGGCAGCGACCTGCTGGGGTAATGACAAGGGTCTTCCCTGCAAGCTGACTCAGCTCCTCTACTCATGAGGAGTACTGGGACCCAGATCCTGTGATGACTTATCAGTCTCTTCCAGCATTTCCTCAGCAGAGAGGAAGCTGTGGACTGCCAGGTGCACTCTTCTCAGCCCTAGCCTTCACCTCTCCTGGGGTCCTTTGGGAGATCAGGGCACATTGTCCATTCATTCTTTATTACAATCATTTGACCAATCATATACACAGTTTTACAACTAAAAATTCAGAGTTTACAATATATCAGATAAAACCCATTTAAAATTTAAAATCTAATTGCTATATATTTTTCGAGACTTCAATATTACCAAACAAAATCTAGTTACTCGGTAGGTAATCCTGGGGTTCTTATCAGATAGCAGATAATCAAGTTTAGCTTTTTCAGTGAGACCAAGGATTTTGTCTAATAACAGGGTAATAATCTTGCCTTGTGCTTCCTTATAATATGGGCAGCTTAAAAAAATGTGCTCTATGGTTTCAACCTCTCTCAGTGGACATGTGAAGAGTTTTCCTATATCTGCCTTCCAGTACTGCTGAAGGGAGGTCCAAACACCTTGCCAAGGTAAATGCCCTTCTGAATCAATTTATTTCTAAAGGATGTTAAATAGACTGCTGAATTCACATTATATTGAAAGTTTGGCCACACATAAGTGTTTTGTAAGCTAGCAATACCAGATTAAAGCAAAAAGATTCATGGTATGGAAAAAAGTAACAAAGAACTAGAAACCCGTTAATATAATAATGAAGAATTTATAAAAATAACTTGTAAATTTTTGTCAAATGTTCCTTGGAGAACTTTTTATACCTATTATAGATAGAGCTGTAAGAGGGATACAGTATTATGTTCTGATTATTCAGTTAATCAGTAGTTACCAATTCATCATAGTCATATGATTTTTATCAGTTATTGGGAATTGTTTATATTTGTTACTTCCTTGTTGTTATAAATCAAGTTAAATGGTTTTCCGGCAATTTTAAATTGATATAAAATGTTTGTTTTAGGGAAACAGCATTATCGGTAATCTTACAATGTAATAATGATTTACTTAGATTTATTAATGCATTTACATATATATTGTCTTGAATTTTTGTAATATTACATTTATTTTTCTTCCCCCTCACACCTTTCTTTTTTCTGTACCCTGTATAAAAGCTAAAATAAAAATATCTTAAAACTATTTTTTATCAAATGTTCCAATCTTAATAAATAATATTATACAAAATGTCTCTGGTGTCAGTCCAATATTGAAAACATCTCCAAGTCCCAACAAATTTCCTGTCTGAGACAGTCCTTCCCAGTGAAGCAATAAAGTCCAATGTTGATGGAGACAAGGTGATCCTGTTAATACAGTTATTCTTCAGAAACAGGTACTGTAACTGAACTTAATTAATCTACAGCAAAACAAATACAGGCAACCAGCATTCAAAGATGTAAGCTATAAAATGCATATATTCATTATGAAACACAGTGATATTTTATTTAATCTTCATTATTTCTAGTTTGGTCTGATAAAACAGCTCCAAAATTTTCAAAGAACTCTGTGTTCTAAGCCAAAAATCACTGGTTTAAAGTATCAGCAGTGATTTAGCATCATCTAGTTACTACCAGGTGGACTGTGAATGACTCCTAACACATACAAAAATTATTAAAGGGAACCTCTTATATGCAATATTTCCAATTGGCAGACCAAACTGTCTCATATAAAAATTTGTAATTCTGCTAATACAACAGGTGCAGAACATTGCATTAAAAAACAGTTCAAATGGCATGATAGATCTTAACTTGAATTTAACCCAAAGAAGGAAATATATTCAGTAGGTCTTGTCAGGTTCTATCTATATTATCTGATAGGATTCCCAGTAACATAGTATCTGGTTTTATCAGAAATTTGGTTTTTTAAATATTTTGAATTTCTTCTTGTATATTTTTCCAGTATCTTTTTGTCTTGATGCAAGTCCACCACATATGTTGACAGCTGCAATTAAATGGAGGACAGAAGACTGTCCTACAATAGAAATCTGAAAAGAAAAACTAGCTGAGTATGCAATATTGGCAAAACTAACCAATTATATAAACAAAAGACAAAGAATTTCAGCAGAAGTGGCAAGCTTATTACTCATACTATGGGAATAATTTTATTTATTTGTCTCATTTATACCCCCCCTGCAAAGCAGGCTAAGGGTGGTTTCCATTCAACATAAATACAGTTAAAACATCATACAATCATATAAAAAACTCCAACAATTAGAACAGATACAGATTCACAAAGTGCTGATAGCAATTAATTAATTATCCAAGATGGCTCGCTTTCAGAACAGATGTCAACTTCCCAGTTGTTGTTCTGCTTGTGATTTCCTGTGGTGCCGGCTCGATGTCAAGACCAAGGGCCAGAACTCTATAGCAGTGATGGCTCCCTAACTAAATGCCTGGCGGAAGAGCTCCGTCTTGCAGGCCCTGCAGAACTGTAACATCCCGCAGGGCCCTGATCTCCTCCGGGAGCTCATTCCACCAGGATGGGGCCGCCTCTGAAAGGGGCATGGCCCTGGTAGTGGTCAGCCTGGCCTCCTTGGGGCCAGGGAGGGTCAGTCAATTTTGAGAGCCTGACTATAGTGCTCTCTGGGGTATATGCGGTACCGTAGGTATGACGGACCCTGGCCATATAGGACTTTAAAGGTAAGAACCAGCACCTTGAAGTGGATTCAGTATGCTGTTGGCAGCCAGTGCAATGTCCTCAGCACAGGCTGGATGTGCTCCCACCAGGGGAGACCCATCAACAGTCTGGCTGCAGCGTTCTGCACTAGCTAAAGCTTCCAAATCCATGACAAGGGCAGCCCCATGTAGTGAGCTTTACAGTAGTCTAATCTCGAGGTGACCATTGCATGAATCACTGTTGCTAGGTCAGCATGGTCGAGGAAGGGAACCATCTGCCTGATCAGCCAAAGATGGTAAAAGGCCGACCTAGCAGTGGCTGCTACCTGGGCCACACATAAACATTTTTTTAGTTTTTTGAAATTATCTGAATAATATATTAAAGGTGATGAAGATATTGATTATAGTTTCAATATTTTATTCTGTATTCCACTAGTAATTAAATATTAGTAATAAAATGTAGATTCAGATAAACAAGACAATATTAAAGTTTTTACAACTTAATATTAGCATAGAAATTTGTTTAATTGTTAAAGATGCAATCTCTTTTATCTTTAATAGATTATTGCTAACTTTAGGAAGGTGCTTGTTTATTCTTTAAGGAGAGAATCTTCTCTAAAATTCTGTAATATTGATGTTTTATTTGAAATATATATATTTGAAATATGTAATACATTTGGTAATACATCTGATTTTACCTGTTGTACGTAACAACTCATAATATTTGACAAACCTAATGAATTTATATTTTCCCCCTACCTTTTCTTCCCTTCTGTATCCCAACTTTTTTTTGAGAAACCAATAAACTTTTTTTAAAAAACAAAGGAGGAAATATAGTCAATTCAAAAATAAACATATAAGAAATATAACTGTGCTGGTACAACAGGTACAGCACAGTACATGAAAAACATTACTACTAGTGTGATAGACCTTAACTTGAGTATAAACGAAAGAGGTAAGGGTATTCAATTCAAAAATAAAACAGACCTCTTGTCTCAGGAGTTCTTTCTGTATGTCAATCCCTGAAGCTTTTTGAACCCAGCATAATATGCAGTATTTAAAGTCATCAACCATTTATTTATATTCTGAAAAATTACTCACCAATGGAGCCTCCCCCTTTGTACCAAAGGGGGAAGTATATTCAATTCAAAAACAAACATGTATAAATGTAACTCTGTTAATACAACACGTGAAGTGCAATACATGAAAAATATTACAAATAGTATGATAAATCTTTAATTTAAACCAAAGGGCCCTGCTGACTCAAGGGTGGTATTGGTGCTGGCTCAGGCTCGCTTTGGGAAGGCCCTTAGACTCCAGCCTCACAAGAATGGTCTGCCTAGGTAGGGCTTGGGGATGGCTTGTCCTCCTCTTCCTCCAACGGGAACTCATCTTTCCACACTACACCAGGGCTGTCCATTACAATAATGTAAAATGGAATAAGTAACACAAATTGGAGAAAAGAACTTATAATAATAGGCAAATCCCAGCAATTACCACACTTGTTCATTGTCTGAGGTTGGCCTGTCTCTTACTTTGCTGTGGCACCTCTCCAAATATGTAACCCAGATGTTTCAGTTTAGTAAGCTCTACCAGCTCTTTATGAGGATTGATGTGCAATCCAGTTTCCTGAACAGAGAAATTAAAAGGCTGTACCTACCCAGTACACTTCCATGGCAGAGTGGGGATTCAAACCTGGGTCTCCCAGAATTTCCTTAATTTTCAAGCTGTTTGTGCTTGAATCCTTTGAGCGGGTACAAGATGGGCCTGTCTCCTTATACTTGCTCAATATGGTGCTTGGGGAACAGTCCACATCCTACCATCATGACCCATTCTTCTTTGGTGAGAACTAATATTCCTCTCAGTTTATGGCTGTATAACCATTTGAAAGAGGCTTGATGATTTCTTGAATCACAAACAGTACAGCTTGAGGTATAAATTCCTCTGAGTAAGATGGCTGCTGGCCATCTTCTGGAGTATGGCATTAATGGTTGATTGAAATGCTCCATTAACCATCCATTTGTTGATGGTAAACAGATGTGAACAACTGCTAAATGCTAGCCCACAAGAGAACTGCATCATTAATTCCAAGGTAAAACTGGTCCCTTGATCAGTTAATGTCTGAGGGTAATCTTGCTTATGAAAACAACAGCTACCTGTCTGGCCAACTGTGGTATAGTCTCCCCCCACCCCCACCCCGCAACAAGAATGTATCCAAATAACTCATTGTGTAGTCCTTGACAACCAACAATTATCAACAATATGTTTAAGGTCATGGACTTATAAAATACATCATTGTAAGTCATTGCAGGAGGCACAAACTTGTACATTTTTTGAGCATTGTTTGTTGTGTTAGTTGTCATCAATCCCAGCTTCAATATTCTAGCCAGAGAATGAGACCCATCCACTGAGAATATACTACCTTCATCTTACTTACTGTTAAGTCCTGCCACATCCTGTCTGGAGTTCAGTCCTTGTACTGTTCAGGAAACAAGGCACTGCCCTGTGAGGCATCTCTTAAGAGCAATGACACCCCATGGGCACCATGGCCATTGTCAAGGGTGTTGATGGGAACAAATGGTTGTTACTGTCCTGATTCACTGGCAAGCTCAAGCAAGAAGGGAAGTGACTGGTTCCGGGAGAAAGTATTTTATTTATTTAATTTATACCCTGCCCTCACCTCTGGAGCAGTACTCAGTGGGAGGAGGGTCAGTGATCAGTCCTATTGGAGAACAAGGCATGCTCTTGTCTCTCTTCCACTACATTTGATGATGCTGTCCTTGAGTGCCTGGTCAGCAGCTACTCATGTTTTCTAGCTGCTCATGTTCTCTTTTGTGTTGTAGGGAAATTAATATAGACCTCAGCAGTAAACACAGGATTCTTGGGCAATGGCTCCAACTCAGGTCCCAGACAGAGGGGATGAGGTTAAACAGCACCCAGCTTTCCTTTCACACATCTCAGTTTCCAGTTTTGTACCCAAAACTATTCTGAAGGAATCCTTTCTGGTCTAGCAATCTTTAGCTAGTACACATTTTCTCCCAGCCAAGGCCTCTGCTTTTTCGCAATCCATACCTTGTTTCCTGTATCCTCTCAACTGCCATCTCCTACAAAGCAAGGGAACATATGCAGTTTCTTTGACAGGCAGTCTCTGATGGTGTGAGAAACTAGAGCTTATGACTTCCTGATTGTGTTTCTTAAAAAAATTATGCCTTATCTAACCAACATGCAATGCTAGTTTGTACCCATTGTAACTGAATGTATGGGTTTTGTATTATTAGATTATTTTTCTTTTATGGAATGCCAGGCTGAAGGCTGTAATGCGAGCCCCAACTCCCGCTGAGCTTACGCTGGTGGGAGTGGGCTGATTTGCCTCCTCATGAGGAGGGAGAGACAGCGCTGGCACTGCGAGAAGTGCAGTGCCAGGCAAGGTGCAGAGCCACCCTATTTAGGCTCGGCTCCCGCCCTCTGCCTCAGCAGTCCTTTGACATGCTCGGCCCACCCTCCTGTCCTATTTTAGTGCAGGTTTCAAACGGCTGTCTTTGTCAGTGCAAGGTAGGAATTTTTCACCCCTTTTTCAATTTGGCTTCAGAAGGAGGGGTGTTTTTGCCTACCTTGCACTGACAATGGTGGTGTTGGGAAATTGGCTTTGGAGGGACTGTCATTTGCTAAATAGGATGGTCACTTTTTGGTTAGGTGGGGTAGCGCAATCAGGAAGTTGAAAACAGTGAGCACCTGGGCATTGTTATAAAGGAATTAAAGGGTCCTCCAAGAACGGCTTTCAGGCCTTTGTGGCTCAAGGCCAGAAGGGGTTATCTTCCTTAGAACAATCTGGCCCGGCCTTGCGGCTTCTGCAGTGGTGGGCCAGGGGGTTCTCCTAAATATGCCAAGCCGCTTCCTTGGGTGGCTCGAGATCAGGGAAGGTTCATCGCCCAGAAGGAGATGAAGGTGATCAGGAGTTTGACACCTGTCATATTCCTCAGTACATTTTAGCAGCCCCTCGCCAGTTGTTTGATTATAAATAATTAATAAAGTGGCCCTTGTTAAATCCATAATGGTGTCTGTCTCTTCATTCTGACCATGGTGGCAATGTGTGGTTGACTGTGTCTACTTTAAAGACTGTCCAAAGACAAGCTACAACAAGCAAATGAGTGTTTTCCATTGTTTGCTATGAACCAGGCCCATAGCTACAGTGGGGCATCTCGGGGCTAGGCCCCCTGACTTATTGGCAAGGTCCCTGACTTCCTGTCCAGCCCAAGGCCCCTGAGTGGCAGCAGGTGCAGGGAAGGAGCCAGGTATTCCTGCGCAGCTGTCCTGCACAAGGGACCACATTAAATTACCTTTATTTTGATTAACCAGTGCCCCCTAAGAAATGTAAATGCCCCCTGACTAAAAAAAATCCTGGCTATGGGCCTGCTATGAACATAAGCTACTAATGCAGAATATACTTTTCCAGTTTGCAAGGAACTCTGATGGGACATTGTGTGCATGACTGCCTCTCCCACCTCAGCTCTTCTGCAGTGGTGTCTTAGCCATTGTGCACAGTAGCTAGGTATCCTATGGCCAAGTTACTGAAGATGCCCCTGGATTAGGCCCCACCAAGTCTCCAGAATCAGCCAAACACAAACTTCTGATGAGAGGGAAAGCAGAAGTTTTCACTAGGCTGTCCCCAACAGAAGGCTGTTTCCCAAGAAAGCTGTGATACAGCCCACCTAGATCTTGCCAATTCCTGTCTTGGTCCTGGAAAGGTGGAGAATGCAAACCAGATGGAGCCTGAAACACAAAAGCGTATGAAAACCAGAAAAGGACGAGGGGGGGCACATTTCGACCTGTCAGGATTCACCAATTTGAATTGTATCAGCAGTATCTAAAGCCAGCCTAGGTATGCATGGATGCAAGCCTGTGTATCTAAAGCCAGCCTAGGTATGCATGGATGCAAGCCTGTGTATATGTGTCTATTAGTGTATCGTCTTCAATTACGATTGTCGTCCCATGACTAATCAGTAAAACTATCAATAAATCTTGCAGTTCTTTTTTTTTTTTTTGACCCCTGAAGGGGATTTTTTGTTGCTTTTTCTAAATCTACATACAGAAAAGAAAAAAAAAGTCCACAATACACAGAGAACTAGGGATGGGGAAACTACAGTCTACAGGTGAAAGAAAAGAAAACCCTCTAAAAACCCAAGAATCGGTGATCATGCATAGCTTTTAAAATTTAAACTCTACTTCTTGAGTACAAATTGACTTTCACCAAAAATGATCATCTAGCTAATAAAACATTCCATATTTCACCAGCAATTACAGTTTCATAAAGAGCTGTGCCCTAGAATGAAATAATTTTAAGTACTCCAGAGAACATTGACATTCTACTTTTCCCCTCTTTTCCCTCTCAACTGATAGCCTGTTTTGGGGGCTGCTGCCCCTAACTTAGAGTCCGAGTCCTCATCAGAAGATCCAGTCTCTCCTTCTTATTCACTCTCCTTGGTGCCATCGGGGGTTCCTTCTCCCTCTCCTGGTGGTCGACTGTGCTGACGCAAAAATTCAGAAGCCTTTTCAACAGAGGTCCTTTCCTTGCCATTTGCATATCTAAAGATCAGTCCCTTGGGTACCAACCATCTTTGGGCCACTTTGTGGCTTTGTAAAAATAACGCCAAGTCTTTGTATTTCTTTCTCTTCCTTCTTATCTCAAATGGAACATTCTTCAATACTTTAATCTCCTCGTCTTTCAACTTCAAGGCAAATCCGTTGGTTGCTTTCAATAGTTGATCTCTCACTTTTCTTCAGGAGAATCTTATTGTAATTTCCCCTGGCAGATTATTCTTTCTGATAAATTCAGAATACGATCTAAAGACCGTATCTATTTCACTTTGAAGTTGGTCCAACGTTGTCTCTGCCAAGGGAGCCAACAAATCACTCACAATCTGTCTCAGATTCTCCCCTCTCTCCTCTGATCCCTTGAAGTCTCAATACATAGCTTGCACTTTCCATTTGCAGCTGTAAAACACGAGACTGTTCAATTTGGCACTTCTTTTCAAGTGCCTGCAGTTTTTTATTCATCTTTTTCGAGTTGGAACCAATCTCTTTAAGCTCCTGCTCTGCTCTATCGATTTTGCGCCTGTTGTGCATCTAGCTTATTGTCAATCGCTGTAATGTTCTCCAGCAGAGAGCAAATTGCCTCCGATAGCAGCCTTTGGAGCTCTGCAGTTGAGTCCTGTCTAGGCACAGAACTTGAAGGGCTGGAACTTCCTGAAAGAGGCTTAACTTTTGTTAGTTTGTCCTTAGAGTCTTTTGGCGGCGCCATGTTTGAGGACTGTTTACTTTTCATAAAAGTTTGTCAAAGCCTCTGGAAGTTCTTAATCAAAACGGTAAGCTCGCACAGTCTCTTTGTTTCCACTCAATCGCTTTTTACTACCGCCCCCCCCTTTCTGACTTTAAAATTGCTTGCAAGCAGTCCTTAGCGGGAGGAGGTCCCCCCTCCCCTTATTTCCTTTTAGGGGGGCACAATGTTTGCGGGTGATTCTTGCTTATACTCCGGCTCATATTTTTAGCGTTTGTCTCTCTGTGTTCATAATCGCTGGATCACCGCACGCTTGCTCCGGTGTGCTGATCTTGTTCCCATGCAGGACGCTCTGCAGCAGGCCCATCAGGGCTTGGAAGAGCCCCCCCTTCTCTGGCTTGTCGTGCCGGGGGGTGGGATTCTCTAATGCCCTATGGCTAGGAATCCAACCCAAGGACGCTGGCAGGGTTCTCCTGGAGCCCCAGGAGAAGACGTCTGCCATGGCGATTGCCAAGACCGGAAAAACAGGACTGATCAAAATCTTGCAGTTCTAAGGCCCTACGCAAATGAAATGCTTGGTGATGCCCAGTCAGATATTCCCTGTAGTTCTTAAATTTAAAATTGAAGACATGCATATGGCAATTGCAGATTGGGGCCACAGTACAGGAGGAGAAGGAGTGAAAGAGTTAAACACCTTCTATCCTCCCCACATGTTTCATTGCCCTGATTTTAATGAGGTCTCTGCACAGTGGCTATTTGAATTTTAATAAGGCTGGGAAAGTCCAGTTAGGGGTCTCCCAGAGTTTTCCTTAGTGCTAATTGATACTTATTGTAAAAATTGATATTGACCTTTTCTTTGTTTTAACCCTCATTGTTTTACTTGAAACACCTCATATCCTTTATAACCTTCCAATGTTCAGCCATCTCTTCACCACATTAAGAGGTGATTGCATTTATTATTAACCAAAATTAGGTCATCTCCAGTTGGTACTACTGGTACCAACAATTGGAGATGACCTAATTTTGGTTAAGAATAAATGCAATCACCTCTTAATGTTCACCACATTAAGAGGTGATTGCATTTATTCTGAACCAAAATTAGGTCATCTCCAATTGTTGGTACCAGTAGTGGTTGTAGTTTGCTCTAATAGGACATTAACTGAGCTTCATTAATGTACTTGGGATTTATTATAAGATACTAATTTAACATAATGTAGAATCAATCTTGGTCTCCCATTACTGCTGGCATCAATGGGAACAGAATGCATGTAAAAAGCTAATGAAGGTTTTTCGAAACTTTTAAATAGATTTTGGTTGCATGTAGGAGATAAAAAGCAATGGTTTCTGTACGTGTGTGCTTTTATTCAGCTTTCTGATAAGAGGGAAAGTATTCCTTTAAAGCTTTGGAGCTCCCTTTAGGGTCTTTGGGCTGAGTTTTTGATGTGTGTTTCTCATTGAATTAAGGACATATGGGCCAATAAGTTACAGCTGCATTATACTGCTGGCCAGTCCATGTGTGGAAAACATTATGTGTCTTCTATTAATAAATAGTTTGTTGTTGTCGTTGCTCAGTCACATTGATAACACTGTCTAACCATCTCATCCTTTGAGGTCCCCTTCTTCTTTTACCTTCAATCATTCCCAGCATCAGGGTCTTCTTCAATGAGCGCTCCCTTCTCCTTTGGTGGCCAAAATATTTGAGCTTCAGCTTCAGTATCTGATACACCCCTGTGGCAAACGTCTTTTGACTGTGGACTGGGTGCCTCCTACCCTTTGCTAGGATGATATTATTTACAAAAGTTATATCCCATCTTTCTGCCCTCATTAGGGCCACCAAGGCAGCTAACAGATTAAAAACATACATAATAAAAGCATGTCTTAAAATAATTAAAACCAAACATTGTTCAGGAAGGAAGAATCACTGAGGGAATGACAGTTGAAGCAAGTCTTCACCTATTGACAAAAGATGGCAATAGAGGGGAACAACTAAATCTCTTTGGGGAGACATGGGTGTAGAGTTTCCAGTGCTATAAATATTCTTTTTGAGGTGTGTGTGGTGTGAGTGGTCCAATGAGGTTGCACCATCAATTTATACATGTATAAATGATGTTCCTTTTGGTCTTTTGGGGTTTCTGTGTGGCATTGTGGCATACTTGCACTGCCACAGTGCCACTTGTTCTGGAGTGTGCCACTTGTTCTCATGGCAAACAAGCACCTCCCAAGACAGTTCACTTTCCCTGAGATTCTCTGGGAGAGTCTGACTGCTGGTGCTGCCTGCTTGCCTGCCTTAAGTGCTGCTGGCTGGGTTTCCCCATTGGAAACAATGGAGGTAATGGAGGTAACCTGTTTGGGTGCCCATAGAATTAGGCCCATTGGTCCAATTGCTTTGAGACATGGGGGTGTATGTGGGGAGAGGCTTCCGAAGCTACCCTGAAAATTTGGAGCCTCTCCCTCAAACCCCTTCCCCCCCCGAGCTACTAACAGCACCGTGGGAAAAAAGTAACTTATTTTCCCACCATAGAGAACAATGGAGGGAATGGGGGCAACCTGTTTTGGGGCCCATAGAATTGGACCCCCTGGTCCAATGTTCTTGAAACTTGGTGGGTATCTTGGGGAGAGGCTCCATCAGCTACCTTGTGAGTTTGGAGCCTCTCCCTCAAACCCCCTTCCCTCCAGCCCCCAGAATATACCCTATGTTTTCACCATTGACTTCAATGGCCCCTAGGATATAATGGGGCTGAAATTGACATCCAGCTAGTGGAAAGACTCCCCAATAGGCTCCTACTGCCAAAACTGACATGCCGGAGCCTTTCTGCCCTCCAAAACTTATTGTGCCCGATTTGGCCGAACCAAATTGGGCCAAATTATTATTTTTTTTTTTGTACACCTCTACTGGGGATGCCGGCTGGGAGCAGGGCTTGCCACTGTCACCATTTGTTGTGGCTCCTGAGCTGCTCCGGTGCGCTCCCCCAAAAAAGACCCCTGACTACATACCTCATAATTTAAAACTTCATATAAGCACAGCTGGGAGAAAATGCTACAACTATCAATATCAGTACCCCAGTCATCTCAAACTACAAGGAAAGTAGCTGACATCCTTAACAAGCTTGATCCCTTTAAAGATGCTCAATAAAAATGCAATAATGAGGGCTTAAGAAAAGTACTCCTGGATTTGACCAGAGATCCATCAAATCCAGCATCCTGTTTCATCCTTCTCCTGATGTTGCCTTCCAACCAGCGTTTTCTCTAAGCTGAGTTAGTGTGAGCTAGCTCAGTTTTTTAGCTTCCAGCTCACAGATTTTTTCTTAGCTCAGGAAGGATAGTTCCAGATCAAACTTATTTAAGCAGCAGCCAAATCACTCGCTCACAACTTTAATGCCAGTAGCTCACAACGCAGAATTTTTGCTCACAAGACTCCAGAGCTTAGAGGGAGCAGTGCTTCCAACACTGGGATCCAGAGGCTGACTGCCTCTAAAGATGGAGGGTCCCCTGAGTCAACATGTTTAGTAGCCACTGATGGATCCTCCCCTCCAGGAATCTGTCTTGACTACATTTAACCATCACTACCTCCACTAGGATTGCCAACCTCCAGTTGGGGCCTGCAGTCCATCTAAAGGATTCTTCAGTAGAACACTCTCCTAAGGTCCCTGACCTCCCCAGGATCCTGCAGCTCCTACCAGCCACTCCACTGGACCTCAACTCTTTATTCTTTTCCGCTGAAGCCCCTTCCTTCCTCTCTTTCTCTCCACTGGTGGTCTTTTCTACTTTTGGAGAGAGGGGCTGTTTCTGCTGCTTCCCAGCCTCCTTCATTAAGGGCAGAGAGAGGGAGATTCTCCTTGTTTAGAAATATGGTGGTGCAGAGAAGGGATGTTGGGGGGTGAGGTGAAGGAGAACATTTTGGTGAGATACAGGGCTGGTTTGATGTGTGTTCATGCAGTGGGACTGTTTTGCCTTGCCTGCTTTTTTCTCACTTGATGTTTGTTCCCCCACACACACCAGAGAACAAGCTGGCTCCAGCAGTCTGCAATGGACCTGACAAACTTTTGAGCTATAGAGAAGAGGGAGGAAGGGGGAGAGGGAGGGAGAGGGGAGGGAAAGTGGGAGCCAGAGAGCAGAGTGAGGCAGCTGGGTCATGGATTATTTCAGGAGAGTAAAAAACAAAAAACAAAAACATGCGCACACACATTTTAAGAAACAACCCAACCCAAAATTCCCAACTGCATCTTTCACTGTAGAGATTCCATCCACAGCAGCCGTTAAACTTAGAACATCATCCATTCCCCCAGCTGCGGTTTTCACAAGATTTCTGCTCCCCCCTTATCAGTGTTTGGAAGAACCCTTCACTCTAATAAGAACAATGTTTGCATAAAGCATGTGGAACTTGCTGGGGGGAGGAGTTTCCCTCACAGTTCCAATAGATAGAAAACCCATTAACCATTTATTTGCTGATTGTAATGTAGAGATTTTGCTTAAGAACCTAGGAAGTTCATAGGGCAGTAAGGCGAGAAGTTCTTTGCAAGTCTCCCAGTAGGGGGTGGGGCTGTCCAAAGCCTTTGCAAGTGCCATCAGCAGAATCAGGGAAGGGCTTTGTCTACTCTACTGCCTTCAAACACACACAGCCACCTCTGCAAACAGCCACCACTCTAAGGAAGAAGACGCAAGTTTCCCAAGACAAGTGGGGCTTACAGCACATGCTATCCTCAGCTCATCCTGGATCAGCTCAGGGCTGCGGGGGGGGGGGGCTTAGCTGCTGGTAGCTGGCCCTGGCTGCTCTCAGAAATAAAAAAGAAAAAGAAAAACCTACTGCTTTCAAAGCAGGAGGAGGATGCAGGGGTGGTGGTGGCAAACTTCAGGAGTCCCAGGAGAGGGCTCCAAGAGCTGCATATGGTTTGTGCCCCTCGTTCAGAAATCGGTTCCTCCTTCTGGGAGGCCAGAGGATGCTTCCCACCAGGAAGGATTGGGGCCTCCCCGGGGAAGGCTCAGTACCACATGGAAAAGTTTGGGGGAAGGCACCAGCTCCCCAGCCCCCATGAAGATTACACCTATGTGGGAAGCAATTTCAAGAGTTTTGGTGCCACACCCAAGAAGGCCCTCTTCCAGGTTGCCACTCACTTAATCTCAGAATGTGGGGGCAACCAATGCAGGGCCTTGGAAAATGACTAGCAGTTGAGTAGAATTGTAAGGGAATAGGTGGTCCTCAGGTATGCAGGTCCCAAGCCATATAGGACTTTAAAGATCAATACCAGCACATTGAATTGTGCCCAGAAAACACTGAGAGTCAGTGTAGATGGTCCCAGACTGGAGTGATATGGTTCCTTCAACCCAGTCTAGTCAGTCTCTTGGCTGCAGCATTCTGCACTAATTAAAGTTTCTGGATGCTTTTTAAGGGCAGCTCCATGTAGAGTGCATTGCAGTAGTCTAATCTAGATGTAATCAGGGCATGCAGCACAGTGCCCAGATCTTTTCTGCCCAGGAAAGGCCACAGCTAGTTAAGAACATAAGAACATAAGAGAAGCCAATGTTGAATCAGGCCAATGGCCCATCTAGTCCAACACTCTGTCACACAGCGGCCAAAATATACCAGGTGCCATCAGGAGGTCCAGCAATGGGGCCAGGACACTAGAAGTCCTCCCACTGCTGCCCCCTCCAGCACCAAGAATAGAGTGCATCACCTGCCCCAGACTTAGAATTACCATCTATACCCTGTGGCTAATAGCCACTGATGGACTTCTGCTCCATATGTTTATCTAATTCCCTCTTGAAACTATCCATGCTTGTCGCTGCCACCACCTCCTGTGGCAGTGAATTCCATATGTTAATCACTCTTTGGGTGAAGAAGTATTTCCTTTTATCTGTTCTAACCCGACTGCTCAGCAATTTCATGGAGTGCCCATGAGTTCTTGTATTGTGAGAAAGGGAGAAAAGTACTTCTTTCTCAACCTGCTCAATCCCATTCATAATCTTATAAACCTCGATCATGTCACCCCTCAGCCGTCGTTTCTCCAAGCTGAAGAGCCCCAAGCGTTTTAACCTTTCTTCATAGGGAAGGTGTTCCAACCCTTTTATCATTCTAGTTGCCCTTCTCTGCACTTTTTCCAATGCTATAATATTCTTTTTGAGATGTGGTGACCAGAACTGTACACAGTATTCCAAATGAGGTCGCACCAATGATTTATACAGGGGCATGATGATACTGGCTGATTTGTTTTCAATTCCCTTCCTAATAATCCCCAGCATAGCGTTGGCCTTCTTTATTGCAGCTACACACTGTCTAGACATTTTCATTGAGTTATCCACTACGACTTCAAGATCTCTTTCTTGGTCCGTCTCTGCCAGTTCAGACCCCATCAACGTGTATTTATATTTAGGATTTTTGGCTCCAATGTGCATCACTTTGCACTTGGCCACATTGAACCCCATTTGCCATGTTGACGCCCACTCACCCATCCTCAACAGATCCCTTTGGAGTGCCTCACAATCCTCCCTGGTTTTCACCACCCTGAACAACTTCGTGTCATCTGCAAATTTAGCCACTTCACTGCTTACTCCCAATTCCAAATCATTAATAAACAAGTTAAAAAGCATTGGACCGAGTACTGATCCCTGTGGTACCCCACTGCTTACCACCCTCCACTGAGAAAGTTTCCCATTTATACTCACTCTCTGTTTCCTATTTATAAGCGAGTTTCTGATCCACAAGAGGACTTGTCCTTTTATCCCATGACTATTGAGCTTACTTAGGAGGCTTTGATGAGGAACTGTATCAAAAGCTTTCCGGAAGTCAAGGTAAATAATATCTATTGGGTCCCCCTTGTCCACATGTTTGTTCACTCCCTCAAAAAACACTAACAGGTTAGTGAGACAAGATCTTCCCTTACAGAACCCATGCGGAGTCTGCCTCAATAGTTTTTGTTCATCAATGTGCCTACTAATTCTTTCCTTAATAACAGTTTCCACCAACTTACCCGGTATCGATGTCAGACTGACTGGTCTGTAATTTCCCGGATCTCCCCTGGAGCCCTTTTTAAAGATGGGAGTGACATTAGCTACCTTCCAGTCCTCAGGAATGGAGGCAGATTTTAAAGAAAGATTACATATTTTTGTCAGGAGATCCACAAGTTAACCAGCTGAAGTTGGTAAAAGGCCTTCCTGGTCACAGCTACCACTTGCCCAAACTACCACCTGCCCAAACTTCAAGGGGAGTGCAGCCCTATCAAAACACTTGAAGTCCCCGTAAGAGTTTCCACTCATCAGTGGCACTTACATCATGTCAGGATTAAGCTTCAGTTTATTAGTCCACATCCATTTAAAAACTGCCTCCAATCACCAGTTTAAGGCCTCTACAGTCTTTCTCTGATCAGCTGGAAGTGTGAGAGAGCTGTCATCTGCTTATTGATGACAACTCAGCCCAAATCTCCAGATGACTTCACCTAGCAGTTTCCAGTAGATATTGAAAAGCATGAGTGACAAGATGGAGCCCTGTGGAACCTGGGAGGACAAAAATCAAAGGGCTGAACAGCAGTCCCCCAGCATCACCTTCTGGTAAATACATTTTATTATTGGATATATTTTCATGTTCATACAATTTAAACAAACCAATACATATCCATTTTCTTTCACCCTCTCCCCCCCAAACAAGGCTTCCCGCAATGCTTCAACCACATATTGACTCTCTATTTAGTTACATTTACTACTAAACTTATTTTCTTTTACTAATGGTAACAATTCAAAGGTCTAAATCTCTTTCAATTTCTCCTCAATAGCTGTCAAAACAAATCAAACCACGTTTGACATCCCAATTTTTCAACAAGTATTCTTGAAAGTCTTTCCAATCTTCGAAAAAGGTTTCGTCTTCTTCGTTGTTTAGTTTTCTTGTTATTTTGTCCATTTCTGCCATAAACAAAGTCTTTTTAATCCATTCCCATGTTTCAGGTATCTTATCTTGTTTCCAACATTGAGCAAAAGTCAATCTAGCTGCTATAATCAAGTACCATAATAATGTTCTCTTGGTTACATTTACTGCTTCCATTTTAAGACCTAGCAATAACATCTGTGGGTCTTTCTTAAAAGTACATTTCAGAATTTTTTGTATCTCATTGTGGATCTTAGTCCAATAACATACTGCTTTATCACATGTCCACCACATATGGTAAAAAGACCCTTCATTTTTCTTACATTTCCAACATTTGTTAGACATACTTTCATTTATAATAGCAATTTTTTTGGGCGTCATATACCATCTATACATCATTTTATAACAGTTCTCTTTAACATTTACACAAGTTGAAATTTTCATTGACTTTTTCCACAAATATTCCCAAGATGTCATAAGTATCTCGTTATTAATATTTACTGCCCACTTTATCATTTGCTCTTTTACTATTTCATCCTCAGTATACCATTTCAATAAAACCTTATACAGTTTTGAAATCATTTTTTTTACCCTTTTCAATCCATACAGTTTCAATTTCAGTATAATTTTCTCTAAAACCATGTTCTCTTTTGTCTGTTTTAAATAAATCATAAATCTGTCTATACTTCAACCAATCATATTCAAATTCAACATCAATTCTATCTTTTAGTACAAAGTTTTTCCCTTCCAATTTTAAGAGACTTTTGTAGGGTAACCAATCTAAACCCTGGTTTCTTGAATATGGATTAATCACTTCTGCTGGTACTATCCAAAGTGGTCTTTCTTCCGAGAAGAATTTTCTATATCTCATCCAAGTCTCGAACAGTGATCGTCTTATGAAGTGGTGTTTGAAAAACTTATCCATTTTCACTTTTCCATACCATAAATATGCATGCCATCCAAACTTAATGTCATGACCTTCTAAAGCCAATAACTTTTTATTCTCAAGGTTAATCCACTGCTCCAGCCATGTTAAGCAGACGGCATCATAATACAGTTTTAGGTTTGGTAATTGTAGTCCTCCTCTTTCCTTTGCGTCACATAAAATTTTCATTTTAATCCTTGGCTTTCTTCCTGCCCATACAAACTTCGATAGTTCTTTCTGCCACATATCCAGTATTTTCCTTTGTTTTAATATTGGAATAGTCTGAAATAAAAACATCAAACGCGGCAAAACATTCATTTTTACAGTTGCAATTCTTCCCAATAATGATAGATTCAAGGTATCCCATTTCTTCATATCTTGCTGGATCTTGTGCCAAACCTTTTCATAATTATTTTTAAACAAATCAATATTTTTCATAGTCAATTCAATTCCTAAATATTTGGTCTTTGTAACTACTTCACATTGGATTTTCTCCTGAAGTTCCATTTGTCTCTGCTTCGTCATATTTTTACACATCACTTTCGTTTTGCTTTTATTGACATAAAATCCCGCAACTGTTCCAAATTCTTCAATTTTTTCCATCAATTGTGGTATATTCTCAATTGGATCTTGAATCATAAACATTACATCATCTGCAAAAGCTCTATATTTATGCACAAAGCCTTTTACTTTAAGTCCTTCAATGCCGTTGTCTTTTCTTATCTCTATCAATAATATTTCCAATATCCAGATAAACAGTAACGGAGATAACGGGCAGCCTTGTCGTGTTCCCTTTTGAACTTGGAAAAAGTCTGTTCTTTCTTTGTTTATGTTCAGAGCTGCTTTCTGTTCTGAATATATTGCCACAATCATATTTAAAAAGGACTGTCCTATATCCATTTTTTCAATTACTTGCAACATGAACTCCCAATTTAAATTGTCAAAAGCTTTTTCCGCATCTAAAAAGAGGAATCCAACTTCTTTTTCTGGATGTTTATCATAGTATTCAATAGCATCAATCACCACTCTCAGATTGTCTCTAATTTGTCTATTTGGTAGAAAACCAGCTTGTTCTTCCGCTATAACATCTTTCAAATATTTTTTCAACCTTTCTGAGATTATTTTTGCAAATATTTTGTAGTCATTATTTAGTAGCGATATTGGTCTATAATTTTATAATTCTTTACGTTAGTTAAGTCCAAACCTTCTTTAGGTATAAGTGAGATATTTGCTTCTTTCCATGAATCTGGGATCCGTTTAGTCCTTCTTATCTCGTTTGACAGAAGCACTAAAATAGGGGTTAGCTCCTCCTTAAATTTCTTATAAAATTTTGCTGTAAAGCCATCTGGACCTGGAGCTTTGCCCAACTTCTATCGCCCTTGTTACTTCTTCTTTTGTTACTAGTCCATTTAATAATTCTTTAATTTGTTGTCCCAGCTCTGGTACTTCAATATTCCCCAAATATCTCTTAATTTTCTGTTGGTCAATTCCTTTCTTTTTAAACAATTTGGCGTAGTATTTGAAAAAAGCTCTTTTTATGCCTTTCAGATCTACTACATCTTTCCCATCTTCAATAATCTTGCTTATAAAATTCCTTTCTTTTCTATTTTTCAATTGCCATGCTAAAAATTTTCCTGGTTTATTTGCACCCTCAAATGCTTTTTGCTGTAATTTCTTCAAATTCCAATATAATTCTCTATTTAGTAGAACATTCAGTTGGTCCTGTAGAAAGTGGATCTCTTTAATAATTTTTTTCTTCCCTGGTCTTTTCTTCAGTTCCTTTTCCTTTTGTCGAATTTTTTCATGAAGGTCATTTTGTTGTTGCATCCTTTGCTTTTTATCTTTAGAGTTCAGAGAGATAACCAAACCTCTCATTACCACTTTGTATGTATCCCATACAACCTGTATATCAGTACCTTTGTCCAAATTCATTTCAAAAAAAATTTTCGTTTCTTTCTTTAAAGTCTCATTAATCAATTTTTGGTCCAATAAGTCCTCATTGATTCTCCAGTATAGTTGTTTTGATTTTTCTTTAGATGTCCAAAGTAAAGGATTATGATCTGAGTTATTTTTCGGTAAAATTTCAATTTTATGAGTTTTTAGCGCCATCTCCTCTGACATCCAAATCATATCAATTCTAGAAAAGGAACTATGCCTGTTGGAGTAAAATGTATAATCCTTTGTCTTAGGGTTCCACTTCCTCCAAACATCTTCTAGTTTCTCTTGCTTCATCAGCTGGAAAATTTTTTTGGCAGTTTTCCAACCGCCTCTCCGATTGCATTAGACTTTCTGTCCAATACGTTGTTGACCGTGCCATTGAAATCTCCTGCAAAGACAATTTGATCATAGTTTAGACAGTCCAACTCTCTTGTCAAATCATTGAAAAAAGTCTCTTTTGCACCATTGGGTGCATATATGTTTACAAGCAATGTCCTTTTTCTGTACATCATTATTTCCACGCCAACGTATCTTCCTTCCTTATCTGAGAAGATTTGTTTAGGTTCCAAATCTTTAGAAATATATATCACTGTTCCTTTTATCTTATTAATTGCTGATGAATGAAATTCTTCTCCCAATTTTTTATTAATCAGATATTTATTATCTTGTTTTCTAATATGTGTTTCTTGCAAACAAATTATGTTACATTTTTGTTTCTGTAGCCAATGATTCACTAATCTTCTTTTGTTTGGTGAATTTAGTCCATTTACATTCCAAGATAAAAATTTGTAATCCATCATTGTTTTGGATTAAATGTCTTTAAAATCATCAAAATTGCTCTCTTTGAATCTGAGCATATCTCCTTCTGTTTTGATTGTAACTCTCACTGAGTTGTACGAAAATGATAATCCATGTGGAATCTCCCATCTAAACCTGATGCTCAATTCTCTTAACCTGTCTGTTAATTTCTTAAATTTCTTTCTGTCTTGTAAAATCATTCTCGGAATTTCTCTTAAAATTATTATTTTCTTTCCATTAATTTCCAACGGTTGTGTAAACCGCTTCTTGAAAATGTCTTCTTTCATTTTTGTAGTCACAAATTGAACAATCACATCTCTGGGTAATTTCTTTCTCTTGGCATAAGCTGAGTTTACTCTGTAGATTAGGTCAAAGTCTGAATCCAAATCTCCTTGATCTTCCCCTATATAAATTGTCAGAGTATTAATTACTAAGGCCCGAATATCCTGATCTTCCTCCTCTTCAATTCCTCTCAATCTCAAATGGTTCTGAGTAGCTCTATATTCCATTATGGACTCCAGTCTTGTATTTTCTTGTAGGGATCTTTTAACTTTCTGATCCATTTCTTCTGATTTTGTCACCAGACTTTGAACCTCTTTTTTAACTTCTTCTGTATCTTTTTTTATCCCTGCCACTTCTGTTAGTACCAGTTCTTTCAACTCTTCCATATTTTTTTTCTGTACTTGAACTTGCACTTGCTCTATTTGCTCCAGTTGTATTTGTAGCTGTTGTTGCAACTGTGATTCTATTTGCTTTCCCAAAGTCTGCACCACTTCTGTCATCCTTTTCTCCATCGCCACCATGGCAGCCTGCCATTCTTTCTTTTCTTTTGCGGTCATTCTTGGACTTGGTGATGAGGCAGCCCTTGGTCTTGGTCTCAAATCCGTCTTGGAGGCAAATCCAAAACTAATCAGTCCTTATATTATCAATCTTAAAGTCCAATCGCCACCTTTATAACTTTTTCCAGTACTTTTCCAGTTCAAAAATAACTTTTTAAAATTTAGTCCTCCTCAAAATGGCGGGCGCAATTTCTCTATGGTTTTCTGGCTAGAGTAGGCTTCTTCGAAACTTCCTGTTTAGCTGTCCGTCACTGTAATCCAACTTCCGGTGTTACACTCTAAAACGTCCATCTACATCCGGCAAAGCAACTTCAAAAACATCCACTCTAGCCTACTTCCTGTACCATAGAATCACAGTCAGTTTCGTTTCTGCTACGCAAAGTTTAGTCTTAGCTGACCACAGGAATGCAAAACAAAGTCACTTTTCCGCCGTTTTCTCTGAAGGAAAGCTTTCTTTTTACTTTTAAATCAAGCGGATTAGTTCTTTAAAGCTTTTTACGCTTATCCATACGTTTAGATTTTGCCTTCTTCTTCAAACCGGTAAGCAAATGTTCAATTGTTACCTTACTTGTAATCTCGGGGTTTCGCAGTGCTTCTTCTGTAAACGATGTTAATCTTGATGTTAAAGAGGTCGGTAGATGACGGATTTATGCTGAATTCTCAGCCCAGCTGGTATCTGTAGAGCTGACTTGCAACTGCCCTCTTCGCGGAAGGAGATCAAGGTGTAAACAAGCTTCCTCCGAAGCTTATCCACACCGATCTCAACTCCCTCTCAGGCTTGGCTGCTTGCTTGCCACTCCCCCACCTGGGGAGTGTTGCGCTGGGCCAGGTAAAGCCCAGACTGTCGTCAGATACCGCTGTTCACCTTGCCCAAATCGCAAAGTGCGTCAATTCGCCATTTTAACTCCGGCCGGAAGCCCCCCAGCATCACCTTCTGAAACGTACCCTCTAGGCAGGATTGGAACCACTTAAGAGCAATGCCACCCAATCCCATCCTGGAAAGGTGGTCCAGAAGGATAGCATGATTAGTGGTATCAAATGCTGCTGAGAGGTCTAGGAGAATCAAAAGTCACACTCCCTGTGTCCATTTCCCCACATAGATCATCTATCAGGTCTGAAACCAGGAAAGGATCCAAACAATTCACTTCATATAGGAATGCTTGATTTTGTCAAGCCACCACCTGTTCAATCATGAATCAAGAATGGAACATTTGAGATTGGAACATTGAGATTATTATTTTGGAATCTCCTGGGTCCAGGGTAGGCTTCTTAGTAATGGATGCCCCACAGCTGGGCCAATCACCCCCTCTCAAGGAGGCATTAAGTACCACTTGGACCTAGCAGCCATCCCCCACACCCCAGCAAATTTAAGAACCCAGGAAGGATGACGATTGTAAACCACAAAACTCCAAGGACCTTGTCCACGTTCTCAGACCTGCTAACTTAATCAAAGACCTGCTAGCTTAAAACAAGTTTCCTAAAAACTTGATGGGTTGCCCAGTGTTGCAGAAAAATCTAAAAACCTGTGAAAAATATTGTGTATGTGAGACAGAGAGAGTTAAATCCCCCCCAGCAGAGGAGTGTTTTCTAGGCATGTGCAGACAAAGCTTCTTTATTGGAGAAGTGAGGGGAAGCTGCTGCACACTTCAGCTGGGCACCCTGGCTAGGGGTGGAAGGAGAAGCTTTGCCACAGCAGCTTACGCAACCCTCCTGAAACCACCGTTGCTGATTCAGTGGAAACATTAATGATGGTGGTTGCTTCTCCTAATATCACTTGACTCCAGCTTTGCTACCTCAGAGGTGCCTGCCCAAACCTAGCCTCATTGGGAGCCATGTTGGGCCCAGGGATGGCAGCGGTAATGGGGGTGGGGTGGGGAGGCATACCTGGCCTATTGTGCAGTGCCAGTGACACCAGGAGCCATGCCAGGAGCCGTGCTTGGACTAGCAGTGGCAACAATGGGGGACAAGGGGCCATAGTGAAGCTGGGGTCAGTTGAGTTGAGGGGAGGGAGTTGCAGCTGTCATTGCCATGTTTGGTGAAACAGTGAACTTGGGGCCAGGTAGGCTGGGGCCACTGCCATGGCAAAGCTGGTGTCAGGAGATCAGCCCCCTCTGCAATTCTCTTAGCTCCCTGCTTGTATCATCAGTTCTTCAGTCTTGTCTTCTTATAGATTTTAATTATGCAACTGGAAACATTGAAGCTTAATGGGCACCTTATTCAAGAGGCAGTGACCCTTCACTATGCTTGACACTTGCTCAGTAGAAGATTTCTTTTTAATCAATGTATTTGGTTGGAAGCAAGTTCATTTTAGATTATATTTCTGATAATTTGCATATTAGCCCTGCATGAACATTCCAGAAATGATCAAACCTTTCATGTCCCTGCACCAATACTTGCTGTGATCAAATGAAATATAAATAGTCCAAATTAAAACCTGGTGTTCTTGAACTACTGTCAAACTATTTTAGGGCACCAGAAGAGAAAGGAACAATGCACAACCTATTTTAAAATGGATTCATGGGAGAATATTATTCAGCCATTTGTTATTTCTTTGAAATTCGGTTGATAAGAATTATCCAATTGAAACATTTTTCTCCATTTCTCTCCCTTCTCTTTTTAGTGCAAGACAAATAGAAATAAAGCAGGTATATTTTATAAGCAAATGAAGTGTATGCTAAAATGGAGCTAGATTTTATGTGTATTGCCAATGTGATTTGGATAATTAAATCAAAGTTTTGAATATACTCCTACAAGAAAAGCAATATATTAAGCTGGGTGTTGAAAACCAGGGAGGTTCTGGATCCGGGCTCGTCGACAGTTCTTTGTGCTTTTATGTCTCCAACGACCAGATTTATAAGATGCAAATTTAGGCTTGATTTAAAATGAGCACTAACCTGTAGCTACTTTGTATGGGTAGCAGCCCAAGCAAGGCACAGTGTGAGGTTAAAGAATCACATTTAAATCAAGTCTTAAGTCAGGAAGACAGCACATGGGAAAGGGTTAAATCTCACTCCTGTAGTACTGCCTCTTTGATGCAATTCAATCATTCCTGCCCCCATAGCTGTGTTTTGTTAACGGAAGATGGTTGAAATGGTCAGTCATTCTTAAATGGTCACCCATCTGTCTCTGTTCCTGGTGTTTCCGAGCCAGTAAATAGAGTTCTACTAGTTTCATCATACTTCAGGGTTACTGAACACTTTCAGAATGAATTGTACTAACATTACAGATCTCTATTTATTTCTGTGGGGGGAAACATTGTATTTGTTAAAAAGTAATGACATCTTGTTACTTGCCTATGATTTTTAAAAGCAGTGTCAGTATAGGTAACAGAGTGAAACCTCATAATATATACACTGCTGTATCAGTTATAATTTATCTGATTTTACAGTATCTGACCCTAATCCAGAAATTGTAATCACATACTTGCTACAGGTCAAGGATTGCCTGTCCTAATCCTGCTAAACTGGTTATTTGTAGTTTCACTTCTTTTCAGGGGAAGAGGGTACTTGTTCTCAGTTTCCCCCAATGCACACAGTGTGTATGTGGTAGCTAGGGTGATAGCCTAGGATCTGGGCAACCCAGGTTCTCATGCCATGGAAGCTTGCTGGGTGACTTTGGGCCAGTTGCATATTCTCAGTCTAACCTACCTCACAGGGTTGTTCTGAGTAAACAATGGAGGAGGAGAGAATTATCTAAGCCACTTTGGATCTACATTGGGAAGAAAGCTGGTGTATAAATGAAATTTTTAAAAGTGGCCAGAGTTAAGAGACAACAATTCATTTAATGATCCAAGTTTAATGATTCAATGCTCAAACAAACTATTGAACCAATACGATTCTGGTTTTGTTTCCTGACATTCCAGCTGAGGTAATCAATGTCTCAGCCCTACCCCACCTTCCAGGGTAGATATAAATTACTTGCCTACCATTTTTCTGCTCACTTTGACACAGAGAGTACTTCATCTTTCTGTGTTATACCTCTGAGGATGCCAGTCACAGCTACTGGTGAAACATCAGGTCCTACAATGCCAAGACTACGGCCACACAACCTGGAAAATCTACAGCAACTAATGAACTCTGGCCATGAAAGCCTTCAACAACAAAGCTGAATTAGCTTACCGGACAGCAAAAAAGACAGCAGATGATATGAAAGACTTTAAGGACTTTGATACATGGGCCAAAAATAAGATTATACTTCAGGAGATAAAACTGAGAGAAAAAAGGCCAAGCTTCGTGGAGTATCTGCAAATTATGGTGAAACAGAAAAATCTCACTGCAGCTTTAAATAGATGGCTGAGCCAGATTCTTCTTGCAGCAGGAGAAGCAGAACCTTCCCAAGAGATTATCACCTCCACCTTCCAACTAACTATTTCCAAAAGGGCTCCCGATAATGTTTCTCCTGACATTGTTGTTGAATTCAAACAGGTACAGATGGAAAATAAACTTTTTAAAATCACCAGAGATAAACAGGGACTGTGCCTTGAAGATACGATTCTGGTTTTGTTTCCTGACATTCCAGCTGAGGTAATCAATGCGAGGAGACAATTGAGAGAAACAGCTAGGACTTTGAGAGACAAAGGAATTCAGTACAGATGGTTAGCATTAGGACATCTAGTGGTCAACTTGGAGAATAAAATCTTCACCGCCTTCAATGAGGCTTCAGGCAAGAAATTGTTGGACACAGTAACCAAACAAAAGGATGGAAGCATTTGAACCGGGACATTATGTTTTGTTGAAGAGATGTAGAGAGCAATTAATAGGAGAAAATGTAGAGTAAGTTAGAGTTAGCAGATATGATAAATGGGAATTATAATTAAGGGGGAAATAATGATAGGAACTGAATTGTTAAAGTCAATGGCATAGCAAGGAGGTGAAGAGTGTGTTCCCCCCAAGACCTCCGATTAGAGGGAGGAGGGTCCCTTCCTGCTGTAGAGGTTCACTCTGCAGCACCCAGTATTGGAGGCAACCCTGTTCAACTTTCTTTTATAGATATGGAAGAAGACAGATTAAGTTTAAAAATTAGGTGAGTAAGGAGGGAAGTCTGTAGAAGAAGTAAAGTTTTGAAAATTTACGGAAAGAATGTAATAACGATTAGATCAAGAACTAGAGGAAGTTGTACGGCAGTTTGGCACAATGGATAATGAAAGGGAATAAGAAAGATGATGGAGATTATTTATATGTCTTTAATTTTTAGTCTGATTCTAGGAAGAGGAGAATATATAAGAAATGAAGTGTCTTTAAAAGATATGTATAAAATATGTGGATATATGTACACTCAATAAAAATATTAATGCAAAAAAAAGATTTTTTTGAATTTGCTGCTTTCATTTTAAAAGAAGTAAGTCTCTAGCTTTATATGGGAAAATGAACCCAACAGACAGCTTGTCATAATGTTATTATGCTGTAATAATATTCAGTTGCCTTTTTAAAAAGTGGCAGAGGGAAATGACTGCTGCCAGGGACTGGGGAAGAGAAAATGACACTGATGTGGGAGGGACTGGGAGAATCTGGACTTTCCCATCCACTGGGTTTCACCTCAGCTTTGCTGTGATCTCACCCAAAACAGTGCTAAGAAACAGTTTTGAAAAGCTTGATGGAGATTGGGGGAAACCCAGGAACTGAATGGAAGCTCCATGCTATGACGAATTGAGAAAAAAAACACCAAAAACACTTCCAAATACCATTCAAGACAGGGCAACAACATATGTGTAACTGAGCCAAGTTTCAAAATCACTTTCCTTAACACATTTTTTAAAAAATATTTCAAAAGAAGAATATGGTCAAGTATATAAAATATATAAGTATATATGAAGAAAATCTACAGATCCACAAGCTACAATATGTTACAGTGTTAATCATGACCTATAATCTTGAATAGGCTTAAAATAGGGCCAAAAGATGGTTTAGAACAAGGAAAATGATATAAGGTTTTATTACATACTAGGAATAAGGCCCATTGTGGAGCTAAATACAACAAGCTCTACAGGGCTCTTTTTGTATCAGGAACTTCTTTGCATATTAGTCAACAAACCCCTAATGTAGCCAATCCTCCAAGAGCTTACAGAGCTCTTCTTATAGGGGCTACTGTAAGCTCTTGGAGGATTGGCTACATTAGGGGTGTGTCGCCTAATATGCAAAGGAGTTTTAGCTACAAAAAGAGCCCTGAAGCGCTAGAAAGAGGCTCTGGCAGAGTGCCCTGGCCTTGGTGTGGCAACCTCAGCAGGGTATAATGACACAGAGTCCACCATTTTCTTCAGAGGAACTGATCTCTGCTACCTCACCTGGACATTGGCAACAATGGTTCCCCAGGAGGAAATGGCTGATTTGGAGGGTGGAGTCTATGGCATTGTACCTGTCTGAGGTCCTACCCTTTCTCAAACCCCACCCTCTCCAGGCTCCACCATTCAAATCTCCAGGAATTTCCCAACCTGGAGGTGGCAACCCTATCTCCTTCCCAGCCAACCATCAACCTACATTTATCTTCCCCTCTGATTTCAGCTTTCTTTCCCCCCCCCTTTTTTCTTGGCAGATTATTTTTCCTTATAAACTCTGTATATGATCTAAAGACCGTATCAATATCGCTTTGCAAGTTATCTGCTTTTATATCTGCCATTTGCCCCAAAGCGTCACACATTATCTACATGAGGTTCTCCCCTTTTTCCTCAGGGATCCCCTGAAATCTTAGGGCATAGCTTGCCATTTCCATTTGTAACTGCAATAATTGAGACTCATCTGTTTGCTGCTTCTTCCCCATTGCCTGCATTTGCTTTTGAAGCTTTTTGGCAGTGGTGTCAACTTCTTTAAGTTCCTGCTCAGTTTGGTCTTATCTTTTTGATGTTCTGGTTGATTTGTGCTTGCTGTGTGTCCAGCTTTTGGTTTATTTCCATCACCTGTTCCAGCAGAGGGCGCAATGCTTCACTTAGTATCCTTTGCAAGTCTGGAGTTGTGTCCTGTCTGGGCACAACACGCACTGGGCTGGCACTTCCAGTTGGCTTAGCTTTCACTATCTTTTCTCTCTCCTCTTTCTTCGTTGGAGGCGCCACTTTTGAGGAATTGTTTACTTTTCAACAAAAGTTATCACTGTCTCTCAAGCTCACCAATGCACTTGGTAAGTTCTTAAAAGTCCTTTATTTCAGTCTTTCTCGCTTCACAAGCCTGCCCCCCCACTCAAATAGTAAAGTTTGCTTATTGATTTCAGCTTTCCATCTTCTCCCCCTCCCTCCAGGAGAGCAGTTGTAATTCTGAGTTGCCAACCTGGAGTTGGCAACCCTATCTCCTTCCCAGCCAAGCATCAACCTACTGTTATCTCCCCCTCATTCTTCAGCTTTCCATCTCCCCCACCTGCAGCCTCTACCGTGCTCTGAAGCCCTGACTGCTACGTCACATTGGCTGTCATAGAGAGACCATCTCAGCAGAGTATAAGGACATAAAGTCCACCATTTTCTCCAGAGAAACTGATCTCTGCCATCTGGAGATCAATTGTAACAGCAGGAGATCTCCAGGTCCCAACTGGAGATTGGCAACCCTAGGGGAAAGTCAGCCACACAGCACGGGGTTGAAGAGAATGGTTTGACAGCCATTGGCCCACCTCAGTAGCCAGCCAGCCAGCCATGGCAGAGATAAGCAGGAGAGAGCCGTTTTCACAGTTTATTCTGACAGGAAAGTGGCCAAGCTGGCAGTGGGTGGGGGTTATGCTGAAAGTCTGTGACTGGTCTTAAATCACAGCTTCCACAGCAAGAACCTGGGTCTGGGAGATCCTGCTCTGAAGCACTAACTGCTATGCCTATGGGAGCCAACCTCCAGGTGGAGCCAGAAGATCGCTGGGTATCACAACTGAACTCCAGACAGCAGATCCCTCCCCCCTGAGAAAATAACTGCTGTGGAGGATGGGCTCTATGGCATTCTGTTCAGGTGAGGCCTCTCCCCTCCTCAAACTCTGGCTTCCTTAGACTGGCTACCTTAGACACAGAATATCCAGGAATTTCCCAACCTGGAGCTGGCAACCCTAGTCAGGATTGGCCCCAATGAGTTCCAATGAGGCCTGGAAAGAGTTTCCTTTCTTTGTCTTTTTACTGACAGAACCATGCTTGGTTGTCTACCAACAGCCACTGAGGGAAACGTTAGTCCCACAGAGGAGCCAAGCAGGAGAAATATCTTCATCAGAAGAGACAGCCATTTGCCAGTTATTCTGACAAGGATCAGTGGCTGAAGTGGGAGTGGGCGGTGAAGAGGAGCAGACCCAGCCCCCAGCCAATGGCACATGAGTACTCTTGAGTGGTGGCTGATGGGCCAGTTGCTGATGAAGTGCATTGCAGAGCTAATGGGAGAGCTGGAAACAGCCAATACGCTAAGAGGAGTATTATATAGAGATTACTAAATGAATATGCATCCGTTTTACTGGATGATTAATGGGGCAATACCACAATTGATCTGGTTGTAAAGAGCAACGCCTTTCGAAGGCTGCTGCTGTGATGTTGATAAATATATAGTTTCCAACCAAATCCCATTCCTTTGATTTATTAACTAATACTAAAATGATTTAAATGAGAAAATGAGGTTAATATAAGCAATCAATCCTGCTAGATTCTCACTTCATAATTATGCTTCTGAAGATCTGTTTGCCTCAAGCACCTCTTATGACAAAAGCACATGAAAAGTCATGTTGAAATGTAGGATCAAGAAACGTAGGGAAGAAGAGACAGCCTTCCCAACAGTGGCTTGTTTTGCAAAGCTTTCTGTTGCTTCCCTTTATGTTGGTACTTTGAAAGAAATACTATTGCTAGCAACACCTTGGGGAGTATGGAACATTGCTGCCATTTAATGCCAGGAATAAGGAGCGGAATGAACAAAGGAGCAATGTACACCCTGCCAACTACATCTGTAATCTTACGTTATACATAAATTGAAATTGTTATGTGTACTAAAAAAGTAATCCTCATAATAGTCTTGGTATCTAGATCCCCTTAGTCCCCTTTTACCTTTCTACATCATTTATACTCTACAGGGACCTCAGTACTAGGAGTGGGTTTTGTTGCTGTTGTTGAAATTTTCATTCTTACAAATGAAATTCTTTCATTCTTACAAATGTAAGAATGAAAATTTCAAAAATAATAAAAAAACCCAAAACAATCCCAGTTTAATTTCCCCCCATTCATTAGCACCTTTTGTTTTTGTTTTATAGCACTTTATGTTTTTATGTTTTATAATCCTATATCGTAGTGTTTTATAATGTTATATGTTTTTAATATGTTGTTGAAGGCTTTCATGGCCGGAGTTCATTAGTTGCTCCATCTTTCTGTGTTATACCTCTGAGGATGCCAGTCACAGCTACTGGTGAAACGTCAGGTCCTACAATGCCAAGACCACGGCCACACAACCCGGAAAATCTAAAGCAACTAATTATATGGTTTTATCGGCAATGTGCCAATGTTGCAAGCCGCCTGGAGCCCACATGTGGGGATGGCAGGGTATAAATCAAATAAATAAATAAATTCATTACAAAACATTTGTTTTCTGTTTGATCAGAGTGTATTCAATTTGGTATGCATTTTCTTAATCTTTCCAACATTATTGTGGCAAAATTTTTGTTGTCTACATTCAGCATTAAAGTAAGTCTATAAGACTGTGGTAACGATGCGTAACTGCCCTCTTAATGTATTAGTGTTACACACACCTCTTGCCACATTGGGGGTATTGTCTTTCCCCCCTTTATTTTAGTCATAACTTTTTGCAATGGTATTATTAATAGTTCTTCAAGATGTTTATAATATGTTGCTCTCAACCCGTCAGGTCTTGGTGTTTTATCCTTCTTCACATTTTGTATTGATTGAGAGAGTTCTTAAATTGTTATTGTTTGATTTAATATTTTTTTATTTCTGATGTAAATGTTAGAATTGGGATATCTTTTAAACATTCTTATATTCTTTCTTCTGAAACAGACTTCTTTTTATATAATCCTGAAAAAATACTGATAAATGTTCCTGTATTTCTTTTTCTGCATATGTAATTTGATCTCCTTTTCTACACTGTTGTAACTCTTTTTTCTCTTTACTTCCTGAGACAATATGCCAGATATCTGCCAGGTTTGTTTGCATGATCAAAATATATTTGTTTTAGAAATTTTATTTTTTTCCTGTACCACTCCTAACATGTCTAATTGGTTTTTTAATTGTTTGATCTTTGTTAGTGTTTTTTAATTAAGATTGTTTTTATGTTTTTGTTCCAATCTCTGATTTTTCCCCCTGGTATTATCTTCGTTTGCTCTGATCTTTTTTGGTTGTTTTCTGGGTTTTTTTTCTGGTGACTGTTAGTAGAGTTTCTCTGATAAAAGCTTTATTTGCTTCCCAAATTGTGACTGAAGACATGTTTTCTGTGTTGTTTATTTTTTAAAAAAACTCTTCCAGATCTTTTTTACACTTGTTTACCACATCTTCTTGTAGTAAAAGAACATAATTTAATCTCCATCTTCTTGATTCTATGTTCCAATGCAAGACTACTTCTATGGGATTGTAATCTGCAAATATCTTCAGTTGAATCTCTACTTTTCCCAAATCCATTGTCAAACTTTTTGATATCCAATTAATATACGATTCATAATAGATGAAACTGAATTTGTGAATAAGAAGAGAAAGAAAGCAGCATTTCTATTTCTAGATGCAGAGAAAGCATTTGACAATTTAACATGGACTTTCTTACCAAATGTTCTACAAAATATTGGTTGTGGTCCTGCATTCTGGAAATGGATGAATGGAATATACTTGAACTAACAAAGATTTTAATTAACAGGAAACTAACAGAAGCAATTTCAATTGAAAAAGGAACATGACAGGGATGTCCTTTATCCCCTTTACTATTTCATACTAGCAATAGAGATTTTAGCTATAAAGATAAGACAAGATGACAGAATTAACGAAATAAAAGTGGATGGTGTCTTGAATCCCCAGAAATCATTGCAATATGTAATTGAACATACTGAAGAGTCTAGATCCTTTTCAGGCAATAAAATTAACAGAAAAAAGACAGAAATGATAAAATTTTTAACACAACAACAACAAGAAGAAGAGATTATAAAGAGTGCAGAGTACTCAGATGTCACCAGTCCTATTAAATATTTGGGAATAAATGTGACTGGATGAAACTGTAATCTTTTAAAAATAACGATCACAAAATGTGGAAATCAATACAAGCAGATTTATCAAAATGGAAAAAATTAAAAATCTTGTGGCTGGGAAGAATTTCTGCAATCAAAATACTGCCAAAAACTAGACTTTTTGTTTCAGATGTTACGCATATCCATAGAAGAAAGAATATTGAAAGAGTAGCAAAGATGAATAAACCAATTTATATGGAATGGAAAAAAAACAAGAATAAGTTTCAAAATACTATGAGATGAGAAAAAGAGAGGAGGATTAGCAGTCCTCAATATGAAATTATATTACCAAGCAGCAGGTCTGGTCTGGATTGTGGACTGGATTAAAAACGCAAGACAAAGAATAGTAAAATTAGAATCACCAGACCTTGAGGAAAGCTTGTACAATTATTTATGGATTAAGAAATTGGCTAAAAAGATCGTAACACAAGAAAGAAGTCACATAATCAGAGATGGACTTTTGAGAACATGGTTTACATGCTGGAATTTATTGAGAAACTCTCTGCTTATGACTCCAATTGAAGGTTATTATGATAAGAACATGAGAAATAAAATATTTTTTAACATATGGCATGATGATAAATACTCAGGGGTAAATCAAGTCTTGGCAAGATATCGAAGATGAAGGCATAAACAGTCAATGGCTGCGATATTATCAAACAGTCTCAAGACTAAAGGAGATCTTGAGCATTGAAGGGGGAGTTTCAAAGAGATGCGACTAACTTTGAACAACTGATTAAAACAAAAAGGGTCTTTACTATGATGGATATATAAGATTTTACTTCAGCTGGAAAGAGAAGATGAACAATTGAAAAATGTATGATTAAGAGGATGCAAAACTTTAATGAACAGATATTTATGCAACAGTGAGGATGACTATGAGAAAAAGGTATCAAATTTACAGTCTGTCAGCTGTTAAGAGAAAATTGGTAAAAATGTTTTTTAGATGGTATATAACTCCAAAGGACATTGAGAAAACAGATAAAAATTACAAATGGAAATGCTCAAAATGTCAAGATATAGATGGAACCTTCTTTCATATATGGAGGAGGACATAATAAAGCAAAAAGATTCTGGAAAGAAATACACCGAAAACTGCAGAACATATTAAAGTTTAAATTCCCAGTGGAAGCTAAGAGCATGCTATTAGGTGCTCTGCCTAACAAATTACCAAAAATTTTAGAAGAGATATTCAAATACATGGTGACAGCAGCTAGAACTATTTATGCAGCAAAATGGAAATTAGATGTTGTCCACATTTAGAAGAATGAGAAAATAAACTTGTTGAATATGCAGTAATGGCAAAATTAACAACCTACTTGAGAAGCATGTCTATTATGAAATATGAGGAGAGATGGAGTGTGTATTATTTGTACTATGCTAAAAAGGTAACGGTAGAGGTTTCCCTTGATTGAAAGCCGGTCAAATCCAACTCTAGGGGGTGGTGCTCATCTCCATTTCCAAACCAAAGAGCCAGCATTATCCAAGGACATCTCTGTGGTCATGTGGCCGGCATGACTAAACACCAAGGCACACAGAATGCTGTTACCTTCTCACTGAAGCGGTACGTATTTATCTACTTGCAATTTCTTGCTTTCAAACTGCTAGGTTGGCAGGAGGTGTACTATGATAGCAGTAGAGAAACTTAGAATGAGAAGCAGTCTAAAATATTATCTACAAATGTATGGTAATGAAATAGAAGTAGAATTAAAATCTGTTTTAAATGTAACATCTTGAATACAAATGGCTTCTTGAAATGAGATATATAATAGACCTTCCTTGATATATTTTTCGTTTGTTAATGGTTCCAATGAATATGTAGAAGTGGCAAAAATATGTAATATTGAATACATAGTAATGATTAAACTAATGATGTAGTCAAAATAGATTAGTTATGAAGTTTGAAACTTAAACTTAAAAATGTTGAATTCAATCATATCCCTACAGAAGAACTATTGTATATTATAGATAATACCTTAACAATTATAATGAAAGGGATGTCTTATACATTTTGTATTACATGACTGTCCTTGACAAATGCAATTATGCTGTATAGCCCCCCTTTCTTTCCTTTCCTTTTTCTTTTCTGTATCCCCACTGTTTTCCTAAATAAACAGGGGGGGGGGATTGTTTTCTGAAATACATACAGTTAGGATGTAACATCTTTGTTTTCCATCTAGTTAGGATGAAAAAATTCAGTGATTGTTCCTGTCAGATTTCAGGCAGATAAGGAAAAGGCAATTAAGATTCATGCTTGCAGAAGAGGCAGACATTTGGTACCTCCAGAAGGCAGGTAGAATTGCACAGTGGGCACAGAGGTTTTCATATGGCACCCCAGAGAAGCAGGCAGAGTTACAGCATAGAGAGAAGGAAGATTTGGTACTTTGAGAAAGGCATGGCATAACAAGCCCAGAAGTTTACTTCTGGTAGACCCAGGAGTGTACAGGACTATGAGTTTCTTGATGTGAATCTCTCTAATCAAAATGCTCACCTGTCTGTGAGAATACTTCACAAAGAGAGAATATTATGACAGCATACAGAAAATGACAGCCAGATGTGCATATAGGCATGAATTTCACAGCTTCAGGCAGCACAGCAGAATAAGCACAACGGCTTGTGTTTGGCACTCCAAGGAAGCAGGAAGATGTACATAGGTAACACAGTACAGCCATCACCCCTCCCTTGGTCTTATGCACAACTCAGGATCATGAGTGCTTTCTGGAAAATAATAATAGAGCAATAATATTCAGTGGGAGATACTTTAAGTATATGTGCACAGCAATGAGTATGCACTCAGCACATGTAACAAACAAGAACTCATTATTTATATGCACTGCCAATAATTGCAGTAATCCACTACTTAGTAGACTAACAGAATATGAAATTTCGTGTTAAATGGATAGAGAATACAGAAAACATCACAGACTAGCAAAGGCCATTTCCGCAGTAGGGAAATTGCCTGTACCAACATTTTTAAAACTGTGCATTATATGAATTTTTCCGCTATAGATTTTTCTTCACCAGGTGCAAACTCAAAGTTTTCTCCTTCTTACCCCATGTTTTATGAATCCCCAGTTTTAGTGAATTACGAAAATGTGGGGTAAGAAGGAGAAAACTAAAGGTTTGCTCCTGGTGAGGAAAAATCTGTGGAAAATTTCACATAATGCTCAGTTTCAGAAATATCAATGAGGGAAATTTCACTACTCTGGAAATTGTCTAAATATTGGGTAGCTGTGTTAGTCTGCAGCAGAACAGCTACATTTGAGTCTACTAGCAGTTTAGAGACCAACAAGATTTTTTTGGGTATAAGCTTTTGAGAGACAAAGCTCCCTTCCCTTCCTTCAGGAAGTTTTGACTCTTGATAGCCTATACCCCCAAAATCTTGCTAGTCTCTAAGGTGCCAGTGGACTTGAAACCTGCTAGCTAAATATCACCACTCATGCAACTAGCAAATTAATCACACTCTCTCACACACAGTTCAGTATGATAGTCATTGTGTAATGTGCAAAGCACCAGAACCTATAAACACATAGGCTGCAGAGGTCAAGAGAAATTGGGGGGCTGGAATCAAGACAGAGAAACCAGCAACAATTGGTGGAAACCGCATGGAAAAACCTATCTGCTGTAAACTGTTTTACTCTGATAACTGGGGAGGTGCCATTTTGGTTTTATTGTCTCCTGATGGGCTCTCCTCCTACCTCTGACTCTGAACTCAGCTTGAACTTTCTAAAGTAGGCAAAGAAGAACCAGAATAATTAATGCTTTCCAAGTTCTTTTTGAAAATATCATAACACTATCTATTCTAAAGCTTCCTCTCATTATTTTATTGGTCATTAAATGAGTGCACATCCCACAGAATGTTTTTCTACCTCTGCCAGTAGCAGCCACTGATGTGGACCATATCCCATATATACGTGAGTAAGGCTGGCCAAGCGAGTGGGCAGAACCGCTGTCTGGCCCTCTAGCTCCCAAAGCCCTGCTGGTCCTCCGCTGAGTCTTGCTTAAAATTCACCCCCACCAGAACCTCCCTGGAAGCCACCTGTCTCATTTCTTGTTGCTGTGGCAGTGCCACTGCATTCTAGCCGGCACCCTCCACAGCCTATCACAACAACACAACTCTTCCAGGTCGTGTCAACTCACTGGACCTTCTTTTAAAGACAAATGAGCTATTAAACCTGAGTAAAAATGCTCATTAGGACCAAACAAAGACATATAACAATGTGCCAGCTTTCAAATTCCCCAGATCATAGCGTCAGGTTGGAAGTCACACTGTATCCCTGCTAAAACAAAAAACAGAAGGTACCAATGATGTATTGCAATGGATATTGTCAGATCCTAACACATAACAAAGACAAAGCCAATGAAACAACTCAGGCCCTGGTCACACAGGCGGGATAACGCGGCAGGGGAGGCATGGCTATTTGCGCCATTGCAGTTTGATCTGTGATTATGCGATCAGATCAGGCCCGTAGCTAACAACTTTTTTCTCAGGGGGCCCATATTTTTCTAAGGGGGCCCACCACCAATGTTCCCTCTAAGCTGTGGAGTTTTGTGAGCAAAACTTCTACTTTGTGAGCTACTGCCATTAAAGTTGTGAGAGAGCAATTTGGCTGCCGCATAAATTAGTTTGCTCTGGAGCCATCCTTCCTGAGCTAAGACAAAAATCTGCGAGCTGGAGGTTAAAAAACTGTGAGCTAGCTCACACTAACTCAGCTTAGAGGGAACACTGCCCCCCCCTCCTGGGAGAAAGAAAAAGGCTACTGGGAATCGCTCTGCAGCAAAGCCCCTGCCTGGAAATGGATGGTGTGTGGCGGGGGGGGGGAAGGAGAGAAGGGGTCTGGCTGCAAAAAAAAATCCCCCTCCCACCTGAAGGAGCCAGAGATGGGGGGGATTCTCCGCGCGCGCCCCCTCCTCCTCCTCGCCCTGCGCGTGGCCCCCTGGGCTGGCGAGGCAACTTACTGTGGTGGCGGCGCTAGCGCGACTCCTACAAGGCGTTCCTGGACTGCAGAGGTGGGGAGGCTGTAGAACCCAGTACACAACAACAAGGACAGTAAGAGCAGGGACGTACTAAATCTGGTCTCTGTCAAGTGGCAAGTGTTAGGAGATGTACTTTTAAAATGCTTTTATTTGTTGTTTGCTGACCTGCACACACACCTGAATGGTGCTTACAAGTGTCTTTGGTTTGGGAGAATTGTGTGCTTTGTTTGATGTGACTCTCTGCACTAGGAAGTTGCCCTTCTGTCTGCACTTTCATGCTTATGAAGTCACACACACACACATATGCACATACACCTACCCATCATGCACTTGGAACAGGAATAGCATCTCCATTATGGTCTGCCAGAAGGATGATATAAACGACAGCCTGTCTACCATCAAGGAATTCGAAGTCATCACGTAACCCACAGGATGCTTGGCTTTTGCAAGTGTTAAGACTGTTTCCTATTTATGACTTGGACCAAGCTAGAGTCATCTGCAGTTCTAAGGTTTCCATGACAACTCATCTTCACACATTGGACCAAAATGTCTCTTTAGTGAAAGGTGTAGATTTCCAATATTGCCCACCCTTAGTAGGAGGGTACCCCACATCCTATAGCCAATGATATAGGAATGGGACGGACTGGAAGATTACCCTAATGCCAGCCCCCAAAATAGCTGATAAAAGCAAGGTTCACCTTTTGTTAGGCGCGCCTTCCCCAGCCAGCTAGCTAGTCATCTAATCCTCACACGTGTTGGCAGGTTCCAACTGTGTGCAATAAGAGTTTCCCTTAGTTAGAATCAACTCTTGTATTCTTCACTGTGAAGGTCAAGCTTCAGGAATCAGATAAGTATCACGTGTTTCCCCCTCCTAAACATCTCTAGACTTAAAACCCCATATTGTTTTCCATTTCTATTGTATCTAAAGGAACTTGTGTGTATGTGTGAATGCATCTGTTTTCTTTGCCTATGATTCAAAAGATATTACTCAGTAAAGAGAATAACTGATTTTACTAAAGAAACCTTGTCACGTATTCTCTTTGGGAAACGGGTTCTCTGGGCGAAACTACTTTCTCTGTATACATAGACCAGAACTCAAAATAAGTTTAGACCGATTAATGCGTAGATAAGCATTTCGGCTAACACAAGAATGGAGGATCGCTTGCAGGAAGCTGCAGAGAGGCCACGAGAACCAGACCTGCAGCCAGGGTGGGGAGGGGGAGGAAGGAGGCAGCCACCTGTCAGTCCACCAGGAGGAGGAGGAGGAGGAAGACCACCACCCACCCACCCCCAGGGGCCCTGCCCCCTGGCAGCCACCACCCGCCGGCCCCCCAGCGGGCGGCCAAGGCCCCCCATCAGTGTTCCCTCTAAGCTGAGTGAGTGTGAGCCAGCTCACAGTTTTTGAGCCTCTGGCTCACACATTTTTGTCTCAGCCCAGGAAGGAGGGCTCCAGAGCAAACTCATGGATGCAGCGGCCAAACCCCTTGCTCGCAACTTTAATGCCAGCAGCTCACCAAGTGCAATTTCTGCTCACAAGACTCCACCGCTTAGAGGGAGCGTTGCAAGGCTCTGATGCCCCCCCAGTTCCGACGAAGCCCCTTGGGCCTGGCACCGCACCCAGCCCTGCGTGCTTTTCCTCACCCACGAAACCGACCGCCCAGGCTGGGCCGCCCCAAGGTGCCTCCTCTGCGACCAGGCCTAACCCCCCCGCAATCTCAGACCGGGCTTGTGGGGCTCCACCCCCAGCAGCAAACTGTCAGGCCCGCGGGCCCCCTTTTGGGGAGCCCTGTTCGGTTCCACGGTTAGAGCGATGAGACTGGAGTGAGTCCCCCCAGCCCCCCCAAAGTCTGGCCGGATCCCCAGGGATCTGGACAGGGATGGGAGAGGACACTGCGTGCACCCGCCCGCCTTTGGGATGACGAGGCCGGGCAGACTCACGAGGGCAGCGAGGTGCAAAGCGAGTTCCCCTCTGAGCCCCTTCGAAGCGCCCGGGGGCTGAGGGAGAGAGTGCCCAGAACCCCAGCCTGGATGGGTGGAGCAGAGGGTGAGGCAGAGGGCCGGGGGAGGGGGCCGGGGGGAGGAGGGGGGAGCAGAGGGGGAGGGGCCTTGCAGAACCCACGAGGGGCGGCCCCCCAGGGCCCCATGCAGGCTATGGGCCTGGATCAGATGTGCCGGCGATGCAGCAGGGTGTGGTCAGTCAGTGCCAGCAGCAAAGATGATGGCCGGAAGGAAAAGCCACATGCTAGCGCGATCACACCAACCACGTACCTGTTGCTAGTACTTGTTTGCAGGTCCTTTTTAACTGTGGGTTTTCGGCAGGAAGCCACGGGTGCGCTACACTTGCCAGATGTGGTAGTGTGATCGCCACGGATAATCTGCTCAACATCCGTAGCTCTCCTGTGGCAAATTTGCTGTGTGAGCAGGGCCTACGAGTGCCTTCACACTGTCAGATTCACATGTTGCTGACAAGGATTCCTTCACAGAAGGAAACCTGTTGTGTACTGGATTTGGCATGTAATGAAGACAGATGCTCAGTGGTTACAAGCTCATGGTTTACTGCACGCAACACACAACAACCCTAAATGGCAAAAACGGCCAACTATATACAATTTCCTGGGTGACACCTATAGGTCCCATTGGAGGGTTTGAACTTCCCGCCACAGTTCCTATAGGTGCTGACTAGGAGTCTCAGGATCCTAGTCCCTATTGTCCTTTGGAGCCAAGCTCTGGTTGCATACTGCTGGCGCCTAGTGGCGGTCAGTGGACATAACAAAACCCCCACACACTAAGTGCTCAATCCAGCTACCCAGTTTCAAGTAGCCGTTCTACTGACTGCACTTTCTCACCTCAAATTCTGTTTCAATTTGTAGTTTACAGTTAGATGCCAGTAAAGGCTTCCATAGTATTCTAGAGAAGAAAAAGAAGGGACCAGATTTATATCCTGCTCTTCACTCAGCGCGGCTTACAATCTCCAGAGCACATACCTTGTGAGGTAGGTGGGGCTGAGAGAGCAATGAGAGAACTGCTCTTGAGAGAGCCGCTCTCAGAGAACAATGACTGACCCAAGGTCACCCACCTGGCTTATGAAGAAGAATGGGAAATCAAACCTGGTTCTCCGGATTAGAGTCTGCTGCCACCCAACCATTACACCGAACATACGTCCTTAAGCATTAGGGCCAAATATTGTAATCTGAAGATTGACAATCTGCATTGTCTTTCCCTGAATAAAACCCTCTAAAAATTGTTATTTAAATAGAAATCCCTGTCTCCTGTCTCAAAATAAGCCCTGCTGCAATAAGTAGGTAATCCATTTTTATTTTTCATAAGGCATGGCCTCCTCAAAAGCACCGCACACTTTCAAGCTTGCTAAATTGAACATTGCCTACTTAGACTGGCAAAGGCTCTCCAGGTCTTTCATATCTCCTACTGCCAAATCCTTTAACCAAAGATGCTGGGGATTGTACCTGGGACCTTCTGCATACCAAGCAGATGGTCTCTCACTAAGACACATCCCTGCCCCAAATGCCCTCAAGGGAGTTATTACAGAGATTAAGTCACTTATAATCCCAGTGTAAATACCAGGCCAGCCACATTGGATGGAGGAACAAAAGAGGAGTTTGGATTTATACCCTACACTTCACTCAGAGTGGCCTACAAACTTCTTTTCCTTCCGCTCACCCTGTGAGGTAAGTGGGGCTGAGAGCTCCTTTGAGAAGTGCCCTTGAGAACAGCTCTGACAGAACTATGGTTTGCTCAAGGTCATCCAACAGTTGCAAATGGAGGAGTGGGGAATCAAACCCAGCTCTCCCAGATTAGAGACGGCGAGGTTAACAATTACACCACGCAGGTCTGTAGAAAACAAGAATTTTGCAGTAGATACTCCCTACCCTTTCAGATAATTCCTCCCAAGCATCTTTTATACTTTAAAATGGCCAACTTTCTCTATGCCCTCCTCTGCCTCAATTGGCCCCCAAATGCCTCCAATAAAATGGCAGCACGAGCACTGCATTTAAAATGGCTGCCTCTACCAAACCTACCCGGGGGGGCAGGTGAGGGAAGCTGGAAAAGAAACAGGCAAGTACCCCCCTCCCTAAAGATGGCTGAATCACCAAGCCACCCCCGGTACTATGGCTGGGGGTGGGGGGGGAGGTTACAAGCTAGGTGACAAGCTCCTCACAAACCTTTCCCCTTATAGCCAGGCTAGACTTGCCCTAAAACCCCCCTCCACGGAATGGTGGTTAGCCACTAGTTAATGATAAAGTCAGGGGTTGAGGGAGTGTGTGGCCAGCAGCCTTACCAACTGCAGCCACCCACCCCTCAGGGCCTAAATAATGTTCCCCCCACCCCAAAAGGAAAGTGCTTTTTTTTTTTTAACATGCTGGGAGCTGCCACAGCAGGGCCAAGACCAAGGCTGCCCCACTGCCGCATGCCTTTGCCTGACAGCTGCCTGATATTGCTCCTGCCTGACACCTCTGCCACTATGCCACAGGCCACCTGATGCCTCCATGCTTCACCCAAAGCTGCCGCAGCAGCTTTGAGACCCCCCTGGCGCTTCAGGCCAGCCATCACCACGTCTGCCTCCCAGTCTCCGCAGGTGGTTCCTTAACTCGTGGCCCCAGGTAGGCGCAGTCCTGAAAATCAAGCAGCCGATGCTGCCACGACTGGGTGACTAAGAGCAGCTCTGCCACCACAGAAAAGCCTTGGCCCCTTCCAGCATTGTGCTCGGAGCTGCTACTCAGCCTGAGCACGCTGAAGGAGGGTGGGAGCCGAGCCTAAATAGGCTGGTTTTGCCCCCTGCCTGGCGCTGCGTTTCTCACAGCGCTGATGCCCTCTCTTCCTGCCTCTCAAGGAGGCAAATCAGCCCCCTTCCCTCTACCGCAAGCTCAGCAGGAGTTGGGGCTTGCAGTCCCTCTGGTGGGGAGCTCTGATGGCTTGTGGAACCCTATGTGGGATCTGTCACAAGTGGTGGTTGCAAACATCTGGGGTAGGGAACTTGTCCCTGGATGCCTTTCAGTATGTATCTTGAATTAAGTTGGTGCAAGGGGTAGGAAGATATAATGAGACATAATGGTGTTCACAACATGTTTAATCTCTGTCCCATCCCTCAAAATGTGGGTGGGGTAACTCTGTTAGGTGGCTGAATTCAGAGTCAGAGGTAGGAAGAGAGCCTATCAGGAGACAATAAAACAAATATGGTACCTCCCCAGTTACCAGTTTGCAGCAGACAGGTCTTTCCACATTGTGCAATGCAAAGTCTGTGAAAAATAAGATTGCAAGAAATCGGTCTGGTTTGCTTGACTGAAATCTGGTTGAATTACTCTGATAGGGTGACTCTGACAGAGCTCACACCAGCTGCATGTAAAGTCCTTCACCAACCTCAAATGGGAGGACATGGGGTTGGGGTAGCATTTCTTCTCCATGAACATTTCTCTGTCACTAGGTACCCAGTGTGGACAGGGACCAGCTTTGGTTGTACATACCTTGCGTTGGGCAAAAGGAACAGATTAGAGATCCTGATGGTATACCGTCCACCTAGTTTACAAGCAGGCTCTCTGGCTGAGCTGATGGAGGCATTGTAGGACTTTGTGCTGGGAATCCCAAGGATAATTGTCCTTGGGGATTACAACATACATGTTGAGATAGGCTCAGGACCCCATGGCTGCCATGACAACCAAAAAAAAAAAAGGGACAAATGTTGGACTTGATTAGGGGACTGGAGGCTCAGCCCTTCAGATCACTGGCTTCTGAAGGCATGGTTGAATTTGCTGTCTCTACCCCTGCAAAGGCAGTGGACTTATTCACATGGTCTACCCTATTAGTTTCCAGGTGGCTCTGGAAGATTTTGAGAGCCTCCACAGCGACTCTGTGGAAGCCCTTGTAGCTGCATAGAATGATGGGTTGACAGGAGCCATAAACAGAGTTGCTTCTTGGCATCTTTCCATGCTCTGTGAGGCCCCCAGCTCTTTGATTTACCAGGGAGCTTGGTGGACTGGAAGACAACTAGAGCAACATTAATTGCTGTAGATTTTCTGAGTTGTGTGGCTGTGGTCTTGGCATTGTTGGCCTTCAACAACATATTGGCAGAAGACTCAGGATGAATCAGAGCAAGTCATAAACTCCATTTGCAGGCCTATGAGGTGATGGTGATGGCAATGAAGAAGGGGACAATTTTCACAAGCCCTTCACAAGGTCCCACATATTTGAAGGACTGTCCCCTTCCATATGTCCCAGTGTGCCATTGCCAACTGTGGTCATCAGGCAGCCATCAGCTGGCTATCCCACCACTTAGGGTGTCCTGAATGGCATTGACTAGAGCCTTTTCCATTGTGGCTTTGGCTCTTTGGAATGGGTTTCCTGAAGAGGTGAGAGAGCCTCCCTCCTTGGAGATCTTTAAGAGGCACTGAGGGGGGTTTGAACATCAGGGGTCTTTTAAGGGGGTGGGATTTGGGGCCCATTATTTTATCCTTGGTTTTAGCTAAGTATGTTTTAATTGAGATTGTAAGCTTGCCAGAGAACAGCAAGGAGAGATAAGGAGGCTTTCCTGAATGAACAATACAAAGTAATAGAGGAAAACAAAAGAATGGGAAGGACTAGGGATCTCTTGAAGAAAATTGGAGAAATCAAGGGAACGTTCCATGCAAAGCTGACCATGAAAAAGGACAAAAACGGTAGAGACTTAACAGAAGCAGAAGAGATTAGGAAAAGATGGCAAGAATACACAGAAGAACTATACATGAAGGACCTCAATGTCCTTGACAACCACAAAGGTATAATCACTGACCTCGAGCCAGACATCCTGGAATGCAAAGTTAAATGGACCTTAGAAAGCATTACTAACAACAAAGCAAGTGGAGGTGATGGTATCCCAGCTGAGCTATTCAAAGTCTTAAAAGAAGATGCTGTTAAAGTGCTGCACTCAATTTGCCAACAAATTTGGAAAACACAAGAGTGGCCACAGGATTGGAAAAGGTCAGCTTACATTCCAATCCCAAAGAAGGGCAATGCCAAGGAATGTTCAAACTATCGCACAATTGCACTCATTTCACACGCTAGCAAGGTCATGCTCAAGATCCTACAAGCTAGGCTCCAACTTTACATGGATAGAGAACTGCCAGAAGTACGAGCTGGGTTTCAAAGAGGTAGAGGAACTAGAGATCAAATTGCCAACATTTGCTGGATTATGGAGAAAGCAAGGGAGTACCAGAAAAACATCTACTTCTGCTTCATTGACTGTGCTAAAGCCTTTGATTGTGTGGATCACAATAAACTATGGCAGGTTCTTAAAGAGATGGGAGTACCAGACCACCTCACATGTCTTCTGAGAAACCTGTATAAGGATCAAGAAGCAACAGTTAGAACTGGATATGGAACAACTGATTAGTTTAGCATAGGAAAAGGAGTACGACAAGGATGTATATTGTCCCCTTGCTTATTTAATTTATATGCAGAGTACATCATGTGAAATGCTGACCTGGATGAATCACAAGCTGGAGTTAAGATTGCTGGGGAAAAGATCAATAACCTCAGATATGCAGACGATACCACTCTGATGGCAGAAAGTGAAGAGGACCTAAAGAGCCTCTTGCTCATGAAGAAAGAGGAGAGTGCAAAAGTGGGCTTGAAGCTCAACATCAAAAAAACAAAGATCATGGCATCCGGCCCCATCACTCCTTGGCAAATAGAAGGGGAAGTTGTAGAAGTAGTGACAGACTTCACATTCCTGGGATCCCAGATCATTGCAGATGGTGACTGCAACCATGAAATTAAAAGATGCCTGCTCCTTGGAAGGAAAGCAATGGCAAATCTAAACAGCATGATAAAAAGCAGAGACATCACCCTGCCAACAAAAGCCCGCATGGTCAAAGCAATGATATTCCCAAAAGTAATGTATGGCTGCAGGAGTTGGACTATAAGGAAGGCCGAGCACCGAAGAATAGATGCTTTCAAATTATGGTGCTGGAGAAGACTCTTGAGAGTCCCTTGGACTGCAAGGAGATCAAATCATTCAATCCTAAAAGAAATCAATCCTGACTGTTCCCTGGAAGGCCAGATCCTGAAGTTGAAGCTCAAATACTTTGGCCACCAAATGAGAAGGGAGCACTCACTGGAGAAGACCCTGATGCTGGGAAAGATTGAAGGTCAAAGAAGAAGGGGACAGCAAAGGATGAGATGTTTAGACAGTGTCATCGATGCAACGAACATGAAATTGAGCAAACTTCAGAGGACAGTGGAAGACAGGAGGGCCTGGCGTGATCTGGTCTATGGGGTCGTGAAGAGTCGAACTCGACGGTGCGACTGAACAACAACAACAAAGCTGCCTTGAACCAAGGGGAAAGGTGGGGTATAAATGTTGTAATAAAATTAATAAAATAAAACAAACCTTTATGGTGAAACCATAGCACATACATATGGCACATACAGGTACAATCCAGAAGTGATATTGTGCTGTTGATTGATGCTTCCGCTCCCCCTACCTCAAAAGTTCCTGATCAACAACTAACATTGACATGAAAATGGGCTTCCAGTTTTGCATTCACTGTCATTGTGCTGCCTCCTTATGGACATGTTATTGTTCCACCAGACAGGCAGAGAACCTGGTAAACTGTTAGCCATGGGTTTGGCCCTATAAGGGAAAGGTCTGGCAAGCTGGGAGCATTATCTTGAGCTGGAACTTCAGGGACAGTGGAGAGTATGGGGAGAGTCCAACTGCACCAGGTATTCCCCGAGCAGCCAAGTTCCCCCTGAGATGGATACTAGCATTCTGGATACATTCTGTTCATCTTCATTTGAGGAGTCCTTTCTTAGGTCCAAATCTGACCCAGGAGAGGTTCTGACAGGAAAACACAGAACATGGATGATTAGGGGATGAGGTCATGCAGATGCACAACCCACTCCCAAACAAAGTAACAAACAAAAGATGCCAAAACAAAACAAAAAACGCCACTCCTCCAGTTTAGACATGAAACTGGATCAAGACTTTCATGCAGAAGCAACCTTAAATTGTCATTGCCAACACTCTGGGATGGCTTAGTTGGAAGGAACTGGAAGAAAGAGATGACAAATTATCTCAGCATTGAAAATGACTCCAAAGGGAATGGAGTAAGCGGAAAACTCAAGTCGTACATAGCTAAACTAATATATAATATACCTCGAACTATATACTGTGGCCTTAAAATGTAAAGCCAATTGATAATATTTTGGCATAACAAATATTTACTTTAAAAATATTTTATTCATTATGCCCATGACTTTCAGTAAGACTGCTTGCAAAAATCTGTTGCCTTGGGACAGATGAGCTGTATTTAGCAGGGCTGCATGTTGTGTTGTCATCTTTCTAATGCGTTTAATACTTTACTGAGTTGGCCAAATGCCATTAGAGTGCTCAGATAATGTGCATGCTGGCCATGAATGTTTTCTTTGTCTTCACATTCAAACCAGCAAACCTGACACAACTACTTTTCATTGTTCAGCACAGTTGTAATAGCAAAGTCACCCTCAATTTAAGATTTGTTGATCTTGTTCTTACTTAAGAACAGCTAGTAGATACTGAATATGACAGTTATTAAAATGGCATGCATCAAGCCATGATGAGCTTACTTTGTATCTAAAATGGAGACATAGTTGCAGGTAAGCTGTTATTTATGAATATACTCTTACTACCATTACTGTTGCTGCTGTAGCTGCAGGTGTTACAACTGCTACTGTAAGAATCAAATGATTCATGCCTAAATTGCATCTAGAGAGCAAGGGGGAAAGTATACAGGTATGGGTTGGTACAGAAGAAGGAAGTAGCCAAAATGGTAACTTATCTTCTGCCTAAAGCCTGCCAAGAGAGACCATATTGGTAAGAAAAAGTTACTTTAATCTCTGCTAGGAAGTGAAGAGTGTTTGTGTGGAATACTCTCATTAATCACCCCTGCTACATCAGTGAGAGATAATAAAAAGTCCCTGCTTCTTGTCATGATGAAGAGGTAACAGAAGATGTGTCCTTGTTTTCATGCAGGTTGAGTGAAATGTACTAAGATAACATATGGTGTAGCAGTTTGCAGGTCTCTCTCTTGATTTAGTATTAAGTTATTTACTTGTAGGAAACTAAGGCATTTATACTTTTTAGTGCCTTAAATATGGCAATTCATATAATTGTATATGCTAATTACATTATAAATGGTACATTTTATATTAAAATAGGACGTATGTGGGGTCCCTCAGGGAGCAATCCTCTCTCCAATGTTGTTTAACATCTACATGCAACCCCTCGCCCAGCTGGTGTGGAGCTTGGAGCTGGGCTGCCATCAATATGCTGGTGACACCCAGCTGTATCTGCTGATGGACAGCTGGCTGGTCACCACACCAAGCAATTTGGTTGAAGGGCTGGAGGTCATGTTTGGCTCATTGAAGTAGAGCCAGCTGAGACTGAATCCATCTAAGCCAGAAGTTCTGTGGCTGGGGAGAGGAAATTCAGGACTGGGGTGTCAACTCCTGGCTCTGGATGGGGTGTCACTAACACTGGCACCTATCATCAAGAGCCTGGGTGTGCTTCTGGATGCCTCCTTATCAATGGAGGCCCAGTTCACAAATACTGTAGGACTGTGGTTTTTTCAACTCCACCAACTCAGGCAGCTGCCCCCCCTTTCTGTCTTACCCCAACCTAGCCAGGGTAATCCATACAATGGTCACCTCTAGGTTAGACTACTGTAACTCGCTCTATGTAGGCCTACCCCTGATGCTGACCTGGAAGTTACAACTGGTCCAGAATGCAGCAGCATGGGCTCTTGCCAGAACCCCATTAACAGCACATATCCAACCACTACTCTTGTCAGCTGCACTGGCTCCAGGTTGAATACCGGATCAGATTCAAGGTCTTGGTATTAACCATTAAGGTCTTAAATGGTCTGGGACCAACATACCTTTGGGAGCGCCTCTCCTGATATGTCCCCCAAAGAGCATTACACTCAGCTGATAAAAATCTCCTGGAGACCTCTGGCTCAAGAGATATCTAGCCTTTCTGGCCTTGGCTCCAACCTGGTGGAACTCTCTACCAAATAACATCTGGGCCCTGCGGGACCTAGGTCAGTTTCACAGGGCTTGTAAGGCAGAGATGTTCCACTAGGGTTATGGTTGAAGACAGCAACGGTTTTAATCAATAGTTTCTAATCATCCTGATCTCCTCCCATTCACTCCCCCTTTGGAGTAAGAAAAATGGGTTTTTAGGCACCTTCTAGAATGACTATTGTACTTGTTTTAATGTTTTAGCTATTTTAAACTGCCCTGAGCCCCAAGTATTTGGGAGAGCGTGGTCTCAAAATAGAATTTATAATTTTTTAAAAAGTTAGGTTTATTAGGAAAGTGGAAGCAGCAAAACAATTTTAGGCTTAATAGGAAAGTATCCTATATAAATAAAAGCCCAGCATATAGGCACTCTCCGGTTCTCCCATTGGCTGTGCTGTGTGCTCCATCAGCCATTGCCCCATCAACTGCCATTCAAGAGTACTCATGCACCATTGGCTGGGTGCTGGATCCTCCCTCTGCCGGCTTGTCCATTCCCTGTCTGAAGAAACTGCCAAAACTTCTGTTTGGCTCACTTTCCCTCAGTGGCTGTTGCTAGGCAACCAAGCTTGGTTTTGTCAGTAAAAAGGCAGGGGCAGGAGCAGGCCCATAGCTAACAACTTTTTGCTCAGGGGGCCCATGTTTTTCTCAGGGGGCCCACCACCAATGTTCCCTCTAAGCTGTGGAGTTTTGTGAGCAAAACTTCTACTTTGTGAGCTACTGCCATTAAAGTTGTGAGAGAGCAGTTTGGCTGCCACATAAATTAGTTTGCTCTGGAGCCATCCTTCCTGAGCTAAGACAAAAATCTGCGAGCTGGAGATTAAAAAACTGTGAGCTAGCTCACACTAACTCAGTTTAGAGGGAACACTGCCCCCCCTCCCTGGAGAAAGAAAAAGGCTACCGGGAATCGCTCTGCAGCAAAGCCCCTGCCTGGAAGTGGATGGTGTGTGGCGGGGGGGGGAAGGAGAGAAGGGGGCTGGCTGCAAAAAAAATCCCCCTCCCGCCTGAAGGAGCCAGAGATGGGGGGGATTCTCCGTGCGCGCCCCCCTCCTCCTCCTCGCCCTGCGCGTGGCCCCCCGGGCTGGCAAGGCAACTTACGGTGGCAGCGGCGCTAGCGCGACTCCTGCAAGGCGTTGCTGGACTGCAGAGGTGGGGAGGCTGTGGAACCTAGTACACAACAACAAGGACAGTAAGAGCAGGGACGTACTAAATCTGGTCTCTGCCAAGTGGCAAGAATGGAGGATCGCTTGCAGGAAGCTGCAGAGAGGCCACGAGAACCAGACCTGCAGCTGGGGAGGGGGGGGAAGAAGGAGGCAGCCACCTGTCAGTCCACCAGGAGGAGGAGGAAGACCACTGCCTGCCTGCCCCCAGAGCCCCTGCCCCCCCGGCAGCCGCCACCCGCCGGCCCCCCGCGGGCGGCCAAGGTCCCCCATCAGTGTTCCCTCTAAGCTGAGTGAGTGTGAGCCAGCTCACAGTTTTTGAGCCTCTGGCTCACACATTTTTGTCTCAGCCCAGGAAGGAGGGCTCCAGAGCAAACTCATGGATGCAGCGGCCAAACCCCTTGCTCGCAACTTTAATGCCAGCAGCTCACCAAGTGCAATTTCTGCTCACAAGACTCCACCGCTTAGAGGGAGCGTTGCAAGGCTCTGATGCCCCCCCAGTTCCGACGAAGCCCCTTGGGCCTGGCACCGCACCCAGCCCTGCGCGCCTTTCCTCACCCACGAAACCACCCACCCAGGCTGCCCGCCCAGCCTTTGGGACAATGAGGCCGGGCAGATTCGTGAGGGCAGCAAGGCGCAAAGTGAGTTCCCCTCCAAGCCCCTTCGAAGCGCCCAGGGGGGTGAGGCAGAGAGTGCCAGGAGCCCCGGCCTGGACGGGTGGAGCGGAGGGCGAGGTGGAGGGCCAGGGGGAGGGGGCCAGGGGGAGGAGGGGGAGCAGAGGATTGGGGAGCGGCCCCGCAAAACCCGCGGGGGGGGCTGGGCCCCCAGGGCCCCATGCAGGCTACGGGCCTGGGCAGGAGGCCCTTTCCAGGCCTACTTTGGCCTTTGTGGGCAACTCATTGGGGCCAATCCTGACTAGGGTTGCCAACTCCAGGTTGGGAAATTCCTAGGGATTTTGTGATGCAGTCTCCAGAAGCCAGGGTTTGGGGACGGGTGAGGCCTCGTCATCCCAAAGGTGGGTGGGCGCACGCAGCATCCTCTCCCATCCCTGTCCAGATCCCTGGGGATCCGGCCGGACTTTGGGGGGGCTGGGGGGACTCACTCCAGTCTCGTCGCTCCAACCGTGGAACCGAACAGGGCTCCCCAAACAGGGGGCCATGGGCCTGACAGTTTGCTGCTGGGGGATGGAGCCCCACAAGCCCGGTCTGAGATTGTGGGGGGGTTAGGCCTGGTCGCGGAGGAGGCGCCTTGGGGCAGCCCGGCCTGGGCGATCGGTTTCGTGGGTGAGGAAAGGCGCGCAGGGCTGGGTGCGGTGCCAGGCCCAAGGGGCTTCATCGGAACTGGGGGGGGCATCAGAGCCTTGCAACGCTCCCTCTAAGCGGTGGAGTCCTGTGAGCAGAAATTGCACTTGGTGAGCTGCTAGTATTAAAGTTGCGAGCAAGGGGTTTGGCCGCTGCATCCATGAGTTTGCTCTGGAGCCATCCTTCCTGGGCTGAGACAAAAATGTGTGAGCCAGAGGCTCAAAAACCGTGAGCTGGCTCACACTCACTCAGCTTAGAGGGAACACTGATGGAGGGGCCTTGGCAGCCCACGGGGGGCCGGCGGGTGGCGGCTGCCGGGGGGCAGGGGCTCTGGGGGCGGGCAGGCAGTGGTCTTCCTCCTCCTCCTGGTGGACTGACGGGTGGCTGCCTCCTTCTCTCCCCCCCTCCCCAGCTGCAGGTCTGGTTCTCGTGGCCTCTCAGCAGCTTCCTGCAAGCGATCCTCCATTCTTGCCACTTGGCAGAGACCAGATTTAGTACGTCCCTGCTCTTACTGTCCTTGTTGTTGTGTACTGGGTTCCACAGCCTCCCCACCTCTGCAGTCCAGCAATGCCTTGCAGGAGTCACACTAGCGCTGCCACCACCGTAAGTTGCTTTGCCAGCCCGGGGGGCCACGCGCAGGGTGAGGAGGAGGAGGAGGGGTGCACGCACGGAGAATCCCCCCCATCTCTGGCTCCTTCAGGCGGGAGGGGGATTTTTTTTGCAGCCAGCCCCCTTCTCTCCTTTCCCCCCCGCCACACACCATCCACTTCCAGGCAGGGGCTTTGCCGCAGAGCGATTCCCGGTAGCCTTTTTCTTTCTCCGGGGAGGTGGGGGGGCAGTGTTCCCTCTAAGCTGAGTTAGTGTGAGCTAGCTCATAGTTTTTTAACCTCCAGCTCGCAGATTTTTGTCTTAGCTCAGGAAGGATGGCTCCAGAGCAAACTGATTTATGCGGCAGCCAAACTGCTCTCTCACAACTTTAATGGCAGTAGCTCACAAAGTAGAAGTTTTGCTCACAAAACTCCCCAGCTTAGAGGGAACATTGGTGGTGGGCCCCCTGAGAAAAACATGGGCCCCCTGAGCAGAAAGTTGTTAGCTACGGACCTGCTTTCCACTGATCAAGCCCTTTAAACCGTTTGTAAGGGGAGAAAGAAAGGGGGGGTGAGGAATCTTCCTCCCCTCCCACTTCTTTAAAGCAGCTAAGAAAAGAAGAGAAAGGAACTTTCTTTCTTTCTTTTTTTTAACAAAATTTTTATTGGGATGCACTCAACATTTTCAACTACGTTACCAATACAATTAAAAAAAAAAAAAAGTTTCCATCCCATCCCCCCACCCCCCTAATAGGCTTCCAACACTGCTAATAACAAACAAAAATATATATTAGACGGTAATCAAGTTTAGACTTATATGCATCGACAAACCAGGTAACACATTTCAATTATATAAAACCTCTACAATTTCAACATATTTTCAAATAACAGTATAATACAGTTCAAAATTCATTTCACTTCTCGTTCAATATCCATACATATCCAAGTTATATATTTTCCCCTTCATTCTATATTCAGTTTCTAGATACAGTTTCAATCCTTCCCAATCTTTTATATACTGTTCTGCCATTTGTCCATTTAGTTTCTTTGTCATTTTGTCCATTTCCGCTAAAAATAGCAGTTTTCTCAACCAGTCATGTATATCTGGCACCTTCTCCATTTTCCATTGCTGAGCAAAGGCCATTCTCGCCGACGTAATCATGTACCATAACAATGTCCTTTTTTCTTGTGGAATTCTTTCCATTGTCAAACCAAGGAGAAGAAGTTCTGGCTTTCTCTCAATTGGGATTTTTAATATTTTCTGCATCACACAATGTATATTAGACCAGTATGCTTTCACTTTATCACATGACCACCACATATGGTAAAAAGAACCCTCTATTTTTTTACATTTCCAACATTTATTACTCAAGTTCTTATCCATACTAGTATTAGCAATCTTTTTTGGTGTCATGTACCATCTATACATCATCTTATAACAGTTTTCTTTTACATTAATACAGGTAGACATTTTAAAAGATCTTTTCCACAAAAATTCCCATGATTCCATAGAAATTTCTTTGTTCATATTTATGGCCCACTTTATCATTTGCTCTTTAACAGTTTCATCCAAAGTATATACAGTCAACAAAGTTTTATACATCTTTGAGATCATTTTTCGCTCTCTTTTCAACCATATATTTTCAAAATCATCATTCATAGCTCTGAAACCAAACTCTTTACAATCTTTTTTGTAAATATCCCTTATTTGACAATATTGTAGCCAACCATACTCAAATTCTAGTTCATTATTTGGCTTTAAAACATATTTTTTCCCCTCTTTTTGCAACAATTCATGATATTTCAACCAGTCATTACCTTTATGTTCTGAAAACAGATGTATAACTGCTGCTGGAACAATCCACAGAGGCCTCTCGTCCGAAATTGTATCCTTGTTCCTGGTCCATGTATCAAACAATGTCCTCCTTACATAATGATGCTTAAACATAGAATCGACTTTATTTTTCCCATACCAAAGATAGGCATGCCAGCCAAATCTGCAATCGTGCCCTGAGAAAGGAACTTTCTTAATACATTTACTGAGCTAAAGAAGATGAGGTTGATGTCTGAGAAGAAAATTGTGAAACAGATTTATAAATGTGATATCATTATAGTTTGGATTACAAAACCATATTGTGGATTTTAAATCTTTGGAATACTGTAATAAGCATCAGATTCTATATTACTGAAATAGAAACCTATCTTCCCTGGAATTATAACTGAGCCATAAGGTTTCATAGAAAGTAATTTAATTTGGATTATAAATATTTACATCTTATTATCTGGATCATAAACTAAAATCAAGAAGAAAGAAGGAAGAATTAATTAACTATTAAGCATGTATTTTTAACTTTCACTATGTCATTTCCTTATAACTCAATGTGTATACTTTTGCGGTTTGTTGAAAGATTGTAAAGTATATTATGTTCTGAGATTCTTGTAAACAACTGATAAGTCTGTATTATAACTAAGTGATAAGACTGCCTTGCCTGGGAAACCTCTTGTTTTTAATGTAATTGGGTAAGCATAGAAAGCTCTGTGATTGTAGAGATTTTATTGACAAAGAGCTGGAGAGATTCTCTGTTTTTAACATAATATTTTAAAATGGCTGGAATAGAAGAAGGAAAAAATGTTTTAACATCAATGGTTACAGATCTCCAACTTTTTTTTTTTACAAGAAACAATCACTCCAATAGTAGAAAAAGCTGTGCAAATGGCTCTGGACTCTATGCAATCTAAACTAGACTTACTTCTACAGCAGAAGATCAGCCAGCTGAAAGAGCAAACTGAGATGGCATACATCTTTGGGAGAGATATGGATACAGAAAATACAGATGAAGTCTGCAAACAAAATGACATGGCCTACAGAACGATCTCAATGTATACAAAAAGAACTGAATGTGAGATTATATGAAAGAATGACAGGAGATGAAATCTTTACAGCAGAATTAGTTGCTGTAGATTTTCTGGGTTGTGTGGCCACAGTCTTGGCATTGTAGGACCTGACATTTCACCAGTAGCTGTGACTGTGAAAGCCTTCAACAACATATTTTACAGCAGAAAATGAAATTTTCCTTTAGAGAGAGAAAAATAAAGAATATATTGAACCGTCCAAAGAACTGAATATAGAGGGTTACTTCCAGAAGTTATTTTCCTTACATACAAGGGAAAAAGACACAGAATTAAGACTTTAAAACTTAAGAGGAGAAACCAGAGAATGAAGAAGTTGAAATCCTACAAAAATGGTTAAAACTTTCTAGATATGTGAGATTTCACATATTTTCAAGAGAAGGTCAAAACCTTTTGGACAAGAGAGACTATACAATTTTTCAAGATCTTATAAATTAGACTGACATATAACCAATTTGAAAGGAAAAGGAACTTTACTTTAAATCAATCGCAAAAGAATATATATAAAAATAAGGTGGAATATAGAAAATAGATATTTAGACATTGTATGACTTAACTAGATATTTTGGTGATGAAATGGAAGCCCCGATCTGTGTATGTTTGTTTGTCTTAATTAGGGAACATGTTCAGCGCACTGCATTGGCTACCCATAGCATACCAGGTTCGTTTCAAGGTGCTGGTTCTTACCTATAAAGCCCTATATAGCCAGGGGCCTGCATACCTGAGGGACCGCCTTTCCCAATATGTTCCCCAAAGGGTACTGCATTCAAGATCACAAAATCTCCTTACTCTCCCCAGCCTTGATGTCAGGCTGGGCACAACCAGGGCCAGAGCTTTCTTGGCAATGGCACCACTTTGGTGGAATGAGCTCCTGGAGGACATCAGGGCCCTGCGGGATTTATTAAATTCCACAGGGCCTCCAAGACGGACCTCTTCCGCCAAGCATTTGAGCAAACTCTTTAACATCAACCAAGTAAGCTAGGCCCTTTAATCCACTTTGGCTGCCTGTTCTAATATCCTTGCCTATACGGAGGAATGATGTGCACTGGAGCCACTCACCAGCTGCACAACTAGTGCTGACTCTACTGTGGCTGATTAGAAAAGTTCCTGCCATTGCACATATATAGCACCTTGATTTTTTTTTATATTACTGTGTTTTTATGATATTACTGTTTTATTGTTTTATTGTTTTTAATGCCAATGGCCTTGTAAGCTGTCCTGAGCCTACTTTGGCAGGGAGGGTGGGGTATCAATCAATCATTATACCCTGCTGAGAAGAAAAAGAAGACGAGCTTGGATTTATACACCACCCTTCACTACCCGAAGGAGTCTCAGAATGGCTTACAATCTCCGTTCCCTTTCCCTTCCCACAACAGACACTCCGTGAGGTAGGTGGGGCTGAGAGAGCTCTTTCAAGAACTGCTCATGAGAGAACAGCTCTGAAACAGCTTGTAACTGACCCAAGGTCACACCAGCAGCTGCATGTGGAGGAGTGGGGAATCAAGCCCAGTTCTCCCAAATTACAGTCCATGCTCCTAACCACTACGCAAAACTGGAGAATGATGTGAGGTGGCCCCCCTATGACAGCCAGTGTGACATAGCAGTTAGCACTCCAGAGCAGGTCTGCTAGACCCAGGTTCTTGCTGTGGAAGTTGACTGGGTGATTTCGGACAAGTCACAGACTTTCAGCCTAACCTACCTCACAGGGTTGTTGTGCAGATCAAAAGGGAAAGAGGAGAATGATATGAGCTGCTTTGGTCCCCACTGTGGAGAAAGACTATACTTTTTCTATGTAGAGGCTGCAGGAAGGGGAAGAGGAGATGGAAACCTGAAGTTAGAGGAGGAGATAAAGGTACACTGAGAGTTGGCTGGGAAGGAGATAGGGTTGCCAACTTCAGTTTGGGAAATTCCTGGAGATTTGAGGGGTGGAGCCTAGAGAGGGTGGAGTTTGAGGAGGGGTGCGACCTTAGACAGGTACAATGCCATAGACTGCACCCTCCACACCAGCCATTTCCTCCTGGGGAACTGTTGTTGCCAATCTCCAAGTAAGGGCTGGAAATCAGTCAGAATTACAACTGTTCTTCAGGTGGTAGAGATCAGTTCCCCTGGAGAAGAAGGTAGACTCTGCATCATTATACCTTGCTGAGCTCGCCACAGCAAATTGACGTTGAGTGCCCAAGGCTGGGGCACCCATCCAGAGTCTCTTTCTTGAGCCTGTAGTATTTATTTCCACAATAGACCTTATTCACAACAACACAAACCTTTGTTGGCATAATGACAGGCCTTATTCCTAGTTACATGTATTTTACCCTCATTCCATTTCCCTCCCAAATGATCCCCCATACACTCCGTGGCTTCAAAGTTTCCATAAAATTTACATCTCCAATTTAGTCTGGGATTATAAGTAGTTTGTGATTATCATATTTTTTCATACCACAGTTTTTTCAGTCACTGAACAGATTTTCCAAATAATTGATTGCCAGCTAAAACAGACACAAAATGCAGCACTCTTTTTTTAATAATCAGGAAACACACTTTGTGTTATATGGTTTAGAATAAAATTGTGAATCTTCCATATCTGTGCAGAGGAAGTCTTCCATAAATTGTGATGGTCACATTTGGCCAGGGGTGGGGGGAATAATATACATGATATTCTTAGAATTATTATTTGCCAAGGTTGCCTTCATACATTCAAGGAACTCAGCCAGGCCTTCTTGAGTATACCTAGATGGAAGTTTCAAAGATCTGGGTATATGCCATTTTTGGGCTCCTTTCATAATTGCTATTCATGTTTTGTATGAAAAAAGCTTTTGTGCTCACCATTCATCACCAATTGTATTGATAGCACCAGTAATTTATTCTTGCTCTCCTGTCTGGATTGCGGTAGTGTCATGTGCTGTCTTATTTCCGTCTGTATCCCACCTCTGTAGGTTCCTTCAAAAATCTAAGTTGCAGCAACATCATTTCCAGGCAATGTGGTTGGTGTTTTTGTTTGCCTACAGCATTTGCAGTGTTTGAGTTATGTTCTCTTCATAACAACCCCCTCCCTTGCCACCCTGTTGGGTGAATGTTGAGTGATTGTTTTCTAATACTATTGTTTAACTTTTGCCAAGTGCTGACAGTGATCTAGATGTTGATATATAAACAATTTATATAGTAATACAGCACATGCATCCTTAAACTCTCATTGCAGAAGCAATTTTAATTTACTTAAGCCCAATAGTTAAATAAACATTTTAATGTGTGTGGGCATTGTGTGTTTTGTGGAAAAATATTCTTGTCTCTGAGTTGGTCTGCAGAGTTGGAGGGAGGAACAACCCTCCCATAAAAGTCAACCAGACTGCAAACTGCTTTAGGCTTGGTGTCCCTTCTCTGAAAGCTGTGCTGAATGGGAAAGGGTTTTTAGGGAACTAGGAGGCTGCTAGGCAAAACTAATGATAGGCAGCTTCCTCAGTCCCTAAGTGAGGCCATCCTCTTCCTCACTAGCTTCTTTTCACCACCCTATCACTACCTTTCCTCCAGCATACATATCCAGTAGAGGATTTGTTGATTAGAAGTCCAGATCTGAATTTCACATTTCTTTGAAGGCAAGCAGTGTGTTTGAGTTGGTACACTGAACATTAGACATGCTGGTTATTTCCTCAGTGTCTTGAATTTTATTTCCTCATGTTGTAGGCTCCCGTGTTCTTTTACCGTGGTTAGCAATTTTTCTTTTCTTTTTTACAGATACTAAGATTTTGAATGCTGAAATGTCACGTTTAAATCTTGGCTATTTTGGCAAGCTTTAATGATATAATTTCCCCATATTGATGAAATTTTAAAACCTGAGGAACAGAATACACATTCTGTCATGCAACTACAGAATGCAGATTCAGTGAGAAATGTGCTTTCAATATATTTGAAGCAACTGAGCCATAGCCTTCATAGTGATGATACTGCATGCCCTCAGAATGGTGAGGTTTTACTTCAAGTTTGTTGACAGTTGTTTACTGCCCCTTTGGAACTCCATTCATCAATGTTTTTATAAATTGTTGAGTAAATTATTGTGCAGGAATAAAACATCAAAGCATGCAAGCAAATTAAAAAAAACCTTAATGTTTTCAGTTCTTGCAAGAGCTCTGAAGTTCATGGTAGCATCCTCTGCTAGGTACTTCACATTTAAGAACTGGATTTAGAGTATTCAAAGAAAGAAAAAAGAGTTCTCTGACTGTGTTAACTATTAACAACGTGCACTACCCCAAAGTAAATATGTTACTAATAAATCTGTTAGTTTTTAAGGCACCACAAGAATCCTTTTTGTTTTTACCCTGAGGTAAGTAGAAGTACACCATGACCCGACTTCAGTCTGTTCTCTCTTGTTCTGCTGCTAATATAGTAAGTTACTGGAGACTGAGAAAAGAGTTGTGCAGAAGTGAACGGCGATGGGTGCTTGGATGGAGATGTTTCCTAACACTTAATGCCCACCAGGGAGATGCGTAGACTGGTTAAAGCAAAATTGCCATTCTGTTCTCATAGGTTATAGCTTCCCCATGGCACGATAACAGACCAAGCCTACAGGATAAAACAATTCATAGTAACCAGACCCAAATTCACAACACTGTGAAGACATGTAAGTCAGCACTTTGCCTTTTATCTATCTTGGATATTTGTTTCTTTGCACCAAGCACACGTGTACTTATGGTTGCCATTCTCCAGGTGGGCCCTGGAGATCTCACAGAATTACAACTTATCTTCAGACAACAGAGATCTGTTCCCTTGGAGAAAATGGCTGTTTTGGAGGGTGTACTCCATTGCACTGAACACTACTCAGGTCCCTGCCCTATCCAAACCCTGCTTTCCCCCAGGCTTCACCCCAAGTCTTCAGGTATTTCCCATGCTAAAATTGGCAAATCTACCATTAATCCAGAGAGGGCAGGACAGCTAGTAAGGTTAGGGATGTGCAATTTGGATTTGGAAATGTTTGGAAGCACCCCATAATGCTATATTTGGAATGTTATGATGAATAATTCTGAACCTGAATTTTATTGTTCCAGATATTAGAATGATTCCAAATATTTGGAGCCCCATTGATTTCTATAGAAAGCAGGTAAGGCTGCTTGCAAGATGAGGAAAGTGAAATCTATTCCTCAGACAGCCTGGTCTGGCTTCTTGAAAAAGGAAACTGAAACATTCACCAGACAGCCTGGCATGAAGGACGGTGGGGGCAGACAGCTCAGGGTCCCCTGATTGGAGTTGCCATGGTTTTGGTAAGGGAGTGATGTCTGCCTGCACTTATGAAATCCTGGAACAGGCACAGACAACAGAAGGTCTGTTCACATTGGTGCTTTCCAAATGAAAAGCAGACATAGCTGCTTATATAATTCCCCTGTTGTCCCCTGACTATTTGCTGTGGATTAGTGCTCTGCATCCTGTAACAGTATTCTCTCTGTTCCTTTCTAAGCACCTCAACCTACTTTTGGTTTTCTCTCTACTCCTTAGTGTACTTTAGGAATAAAATAGATTAACTAGATAGTAGACTAATGGGCATTTTTTATATTAAGTTGAAGTCCCTTTGGGTGTATACCAGCCATAATAATTAGATTTGTTAGATTGAAATAGATTTTGATTAGATTTAGGTAATTTATTTTGTTGGTGTAAGTTTGTGTGATTTTCATTTTTGGGGGGTGGGGGTCAGTGTTCTGTTGCAGAATCAGATACTGTTGATTTTTGGGGACAGTCTGCTAGCAGTATGAAATGGGCATGACAGAGGAAGCTGGGGCATAGGAAATGCTGCAGAAGCATTGCTGGGCTTCCTTAAGGTTCTGTTTGAATAAGAGGGAATGGCATACTCCAGTCCGTAGTACAGACTGTGCCATGCTTCAGTCTTTTGCCTCTTCTCCTGCTGCCCCTTCCCTTCTTCCAGCTGCTATTCCAGGACTGTGCTTACTCAGTCATCCATACTGTGCCCAGTGCTGCTGAAACCCACCCACCAACCACTGCTGGCCTTTGTCTGCTGCTCCAGTGCGCCTGCCAGTGCTGCCCAGGGTATTTCCCACTCCCCAGCACCAAGTTCCTCTGCTTCACTGTGCCTTGTACTGTATTACCCTGGTGCCATTTGTAATGTTCAAGGTTCGTGCCCAGATTGTAGCCATTTCCTAGTGCCTGGCACTGATGCCTCCAATAGTGGCTGTTGCTGTGTGAGCTTGCCACATCTTATATCCTTTTAGGTTGGCATAGGTGCTGGGGAAAAGCCTTGTAAAAAGTGGCTTGCCTTCTTTGTGCATGTGTGTGCTTAAAGTCAAATATAGTGATTCCTATTGACTTTGATGGATAGTCAGAAATTTAGGATTTTCTAAATTCCAAATTCAGAAATTCCATATTTTCTACATTATGAATTCAGAATCCAAAGGGTCTGAATTCCAAATCTAAATTCTGAATTCAGATTTTGGTGCTAAAGCATTTCCTTTGTCTCTTTGATCTTAGATTGCTATTCTTAAGGACTTCCTTCTAGCTACTTCTCTTTGTTCTCGCTCTCTGACCTTAAAGGGCAACACACCCTCCATAAATTTCTCTCCATAGTTAAAATGCCTATCTCTCCTTTACTACCACAGTATGGATTTCTTTAACAATAAAGTGTATCAATTTCTTTCCTCAAGCAACGTCCAATGTGAACTTTATTCCAAAGCATGGTTTTTAAAAAGGTTTTGTATATATGTTACTAGAACAAGGTTAGGTGGCAAATTAATTATTCCAACTCACCTTTCTTTTTTGTTTTCAAAAATGGCACACATATGATATGAGCCTTTGCCCCTGCCCTTGGTTGTTTCACTTGATTCTCCAGATTCTCTCAGGTGTGGTAACGAAAGATATCACTGTTTCCTCAGATGACATTTAATCTCTCACTCAAACACCTTCAGTAAAAAGACAAACAGGAGCCAAGAGTGTCTTGACATAACCTGATTAATCTTCCTAATTCCTTCAGGAATTCCATCTGGACTTCAACTTCATTAAGTTTAGATGAATGATCTTTCAGTGCCTCATGACTGCGGTTTTATTCTGAACCATTCTTTTTCTTGAACATTCTCCTTGTCTTGTTTCTTTTCTACAACAGCATCATCTTTTTGTAGCAGTTTTGCCACCTAATGTCCCTTAGGTTTGTTTTTAGTTCCTTCTCAGTGTTACAGGGATTGCCTTTCCTTTTTATCGATCTTTGCCTCTTAGGAATAAACCTTTGCACACATCTTGCCAATGTTAATATATTGTATTTCTTGCTGAGTGTTTCCTCTCATAATTGGTTTTGAATTTATTACCAAATTGTAAAACAAGGGACCCCAACACTGCTCAAGTAGCATATAGCAAAAAGTGCATGCCTATTGCCTTCATACTTAAAAGGCCATATACTTTTTGCCCTTAGGTATGCTGCAGTACCCACAGTAGCTTAGGGCATACAGTAGAAGACAATTATATTTTTGGCCTAGAAATGCAACTTGGGGAGGAATGTGGAGATGGGATAGTAAGGGTGTTTAACCCTTTCCCTATCTGATTTCCTGCCCCACCCCCTTTATTCTCAATTATTTTCTCCTAAATACCCTTTTTTTTGAGGAAAAAATGTTTGGATTCGACTATGAGTATTTGTATACAGCATATAGGCACCGATCACACACAGATTTGCCACGGGACAGCAGCGAATGCCGGGTGGAGTTTGGGGGTGCGATCACACAGACACATCTGGCGAGCGTCGCACACCCATCCCCAACCCGTATCGTCTGGCCGAAGATGCGGAGCTCAAAAGTACCTTGGAAAGTCCACTACCAAATGGTTTGCGACGGGCTGCAGGTGGACTGTCTGCGTGTGATCGCTCCAGCACACTCCTATTGCGTCCCTGCTTCCTCATGAAACGTGCCAGAAACACGTGCCGACAAAAAAAACCCCAGTTCACTGCCATCGTGTCTGATCACGTAGGGGCGGGTCAAATTGTGACGGTGCAAATAGCTTCGCCTCCCCCGCGCATTATCTGGCATGTGTGACCACAGCCATAGTTAGCCTGAGTGTGGAAAGGAATACTATTATAATTTAATATTTTCTAATTTGTTGGACATCAGGAAATAGCCTTGAATGAGCAACATTACTTTCTTGATTGCAAAAAGCTTCACTGATCTCCATAAGGAGACTATTTCTTCTAGTCTTCTTTTCCCAGTCCCACCACTGTTGTGGGTATGCAATGCTGCACCTGTGCTGAACTTTATTGAAAGCTAAGGCCTGTCCTGGATAGCCCAGACTAGTCTGATCTCGTCAGATCCTGGAAGCTAAGCAGGTTTGGCTCTGGCTAGTATTTGGATGGGAGACCTCCAAGGAATACCAGGGTCGTGACATGGTGGCAGGCAATAGCAAATCACCTCTGAAAGTCTCTTGCCTTCCAGGGCTCTTTTTGTATCAGGAACTCCTTTGCATATTAGGCAACACACCCCTAATGTAACCAATCCTCCAAGAGCTTACAGAGCTCTTCTTACAGGGCCTATTGTAAGCTTTTGGAGGATTGGCTACATTAGGGGTGTGTCACCTAATATGCAAAGGAGTTTCTGCTACAAAAAGAGTCCTGGGATCGCCATAAGTTATCAGTGGCTTGGTGACATCTCTTGAGAGAGAGAGAGAGAGAGAGAGAGAGAGAGAGAGAGAGAGAGCGACGCAATGACCTCTCATTTTAGCAAAAACCCACCTTCCAAACACTGATACAGTTCAGGAATGCAGAGTTTCAGTTTTTGAAAAAAAGTGTGTGTGTGTGTGAGAGAGAGAGACAGAGACAGAGAGAGACAGAGAGAATCTTCACATTTTTAAATAGCTGCCACTAATGCTGGAACTACTTGCTGAAATCTATGTGGATGTTAAATTGCTTGTATATTTTCATAGCCAGGGCATGTGTCACAGAAAATTATTGACTCTTCTGAGGACTGCATGCATTATTGTTACTTAGAGCTTTTCCAGACACTCAGCTCCTGATTTTCTTGGCAGTTGATCCACAAGCACTGGAATCAGTCTGGGCACCGTTCTTCCACAAGTCTGTATTTTCCCAGTTGTGAAGTCAGTTTATTTTGTTCCACATGTGGATTTTCAAGGGAGGGTGATGTCATAATCAGTGGCATCACTGGTGGCATTGCAGTACCCCTCCATTTAATTTTTTGTGCATCTTATGTCAATATATTGATATCATGGATGCTTTTTTAAAAAAAGACAGAAAATGAACACATGCTTAGGAATGGAAAGAAAATGTGTGTGTGGGGGGCCTCCACTGGTTCATGCCAGGCTGCTTGGGGAGGGGGAAGGGTAGCATTCCTGGGGTGTGGGGGCTACCGCTGGATATTGGGGAAGGTCAACGTAAGTCTCCTGAATGCCTGCCTGTCTTTGCATGAGGAAGCCTAAGAGGGAAGCAGCTATAACCTCCATCTGCTTATGAAATGTGTGTGAAGTCCTATATCCCTTTCAAACCACACCACTTCTTCTGGTATCTGCATTTTAAAAAATGGCACCAAAATATTGTTCAGTATAGTTCAGTTTCCCAGAGAGCACTGAGGTCAGGGTCTCAAAATCGTTTGGCCCTCCCTGGACTGAAAGACGCCAGACCGGGGCCAGGGCCTTCTCAGTAGCAGCTCCATACTGGTGAAAGGAGCTCCTGGAAGACATCAGGGCCCTGCGGGACCTTTTACAGTTCTGCAGGGCCTGCAAAGCAGAGCTCTTCCACCTGGCCTTTGATTAAGAGCCACTACCAACAGCAACTGAACTGTGGTAAGGCCCTCGATACCATCACTAATAGCCTGTGATATACTGGATACTGACTCTGGCCTTACTCCCTTGTCACCATCTTACCATGGCCTATTGGGATCACTATGAAATGTTATATCACCACCAGCATTTTGATTGTTTGTACAGGAGCTTTATGATGTTTATCATCTGTGTTTTAATGCATTTTAACTTTTTAATGTAAGCCGCCCTGAGCCTGCCTGGCAGGGAGGGCGGGATATAAATTGAATTAATTAATTAAATAAATAAATATAATGTTCATAAGCTATAGCTAGTACAGATTGCTGCAGCTAGACTGCTGGTCAGAGCCAACTACTGGGATCATGTGAACCCAATATTACAGTAATTACAATGGCTACCAATCTGCTCCTGAGCCCAATTCAAGGTGTTGGTTTTGTCCTGCAATGCCCAACATGGCTTGGGGCCAGAGTATCTGAAGGACCATCTTCTCCCATAAGTTCCTGTGAAAGAATTAAGACTGCAGGGAGAGGCTCTCCTGACTGTCCCACCAAAAAAAATAAGCTTCTCTGGTGGGTACACAAGAAGGGCCTTTTCCATGGTAGCCCACTGTCAGTCCTCAAGAGGCAGTTGGACAGTTTTATTTAGGACTGCATTTGATTGAGTTAGGTTTTTTTTTAAATTGGCAGTCCTAAATGGAGTTTTTAAATTGTCACCTTTTATGTGTTTTTATAATTGTTGTTTTATTCATATAATGTTAATTGTTTTTTTTAATCATTCAGTTTTAATTATAAGCTGTTATGTTCCACAAAGGAGAAAGGCAACTAATAAATGTTTTTTAAAAACCAACCGACCAACAAATAAATATTGTTATTGTAATACTAGGAAGGGAAGCCCGTTGTGGAACCGAGACAACGGGCGCTAGACAGGCCCCTTCCCGCGAAGAAGGTGCTGGAGGCAGGCGTATCTGGCGGCCATTGGGGAAGGAGCTCACCCGCCGTCCCCAGCCTCCGCTGTCCCTCTCGCTGAGACTCCGTCTCTCCGGGGCTGCAACGTCCCCCTGGCACTGGCCCTGCCTCGCTCCCCGGCCAGCACCGTCGGCTGGCATCGCAGCCTCCCTTCCCTGGCTCCTGGTGGCGGTGTTCGCTCGCAGCGTTCGCCTCCCGCCTCCCAGCCAATGGCACACCAGCAGTCTTGAGCGGCAGCTGGCGGGCCAATGGCAGCAACGCAGGCAAGCAAGGCAGCCAGTGGCAAGGGACCCTGTCTCTGACTGACAGGTCCCTCAGCCAACTGATTCCGGCGCGCATTTTCACCATATAAGGTATGACGAAAATCCTTTTATATATAAGGAAGGATACCATTGAATTATAGGGTTAGCAGGTTGGCTGAATTCCCAATATTCATTTTAAAAAGAGTAAGTCTCTAGCTCCTTTCTGTGTGGAGAAATAAGGAAAAAGGCATATCTCTGCAAGGCAGATAGAGATTTTTTTTAACATTAAAGCTGGGAAATCAGAGAATCTGCTAAACCTAATCGGGGGTAAATTGAAGCATTATGGGGCCACAACCAATGGGTAAAAAACAGGCAGAAAAGCCATTAGTGTGAAATAGCCCAGTGCATCATCCTTCTTATGATTTTTCCCATGTATATGAAGGGCTTTTGGCAAGGACCAGATAGACTAATTCAGTTCATCTGATTCCCCACATCCATTAATGTTAGTCTGCTGAAAGCAGATAGAGACAACAGCTGAGTCAGGCTTGGTTCACCTGTTTGTTAAATCTGATGTATGGGGATATCCAACTTTATTTACTGCTGTCTGGAAATTCTCCTGTACTTCCAGTGTGATGAGAGCCCTTACTCCTGTTCAGAAGTTCCAGAAAATGCAGAACGATCTGTGTACCGTGTACACCCTTGACTTTTTTTTATACATGTGCTGAGTAATTGTCATGTTATGCTCATATAAAACTGAATGTACTGATCATCAGTTTCATTTGTAAAGTGAATACACATTGGTTCTTTTTACAAACAAGTGTATGCACATACATGCAGGTTGTACATGCATGTACTATAACATGTGAAGAAGGCTAGAGTGGTGTAGCAGTTAGACTAGGATTTGGGACTGTGAGATCCCCACAGAGCAGGGCCAGATTAAGGCCAACTGATGCCCTAAGCACAGTCCAACAATGGTGCCCCTTGGCTCTTCCATTGCTTAACTGACAAAACATTAATATTCAATAAGCGCTGAGGGGAAATAAGAGATAAAAATTCCGTTTTCTTCCAGGCCATCTACCAGGCCAAACCCCACAACTATGTTAAATATAAACTTTAAAAAAATTATTTAACACTACATAGCAGTAAGCAATATAAGCAAAAAACCCTCTGGTGCCCTCCTTCCCTTGGTGCCCAAAGCATGTGCTTATTTTGCTCAATGGTTAATCCAGGGGAACCACAGAGCCATGAAAACCACTGGATGATTTTGTGGGTATTTGTGTGTGTGTACACACGCGTGCACACGCATGTGTATGTGCTTACATGCCTGGAAGTCATGGCAACTGCTGGTGACCCCCTACTGGGGGCTTGGACATTTTTCTGAGAGGTCTCTTGATAGCCTGCCTCTCCATCCCAAGCCCTGGCATTTCTTGGAGGTCTCCCTTCCCATTACTTGCCAGGGTCAGCCCTGCTTAGCTTCCAAGATCTGATGAGATCAAGCTTGCCTGGGCTATCCAGGTCTGGGCCAATCACTGGATGACTTTGGACCAGTCATTCTAATTCAGCCTCACATACCTCATTGTTGTGAGGACATAATGTGGAAAAGGAGAACCTTGGAGGAAAGGCAGGAAAGTGTTTTATAAAGTTCATAGATCTCTATCGGTGTAAATCACCTACAGGCTAGGTATTAAGATTTTAAATAAATATCTTGTGACACCCTTGTCGGGTTATAGAGCACCAAATGCTCGCTCCACAATGTTGTCAACTGAGCTGCAGGTCCAGAGTCATCTATAAAACAGAGCACTTTATACAGATCCTTACAGCCAGGTGTGAAAAAGAATCAAGATGTAAACAAAGTCAAAAGGTAGTCTAGTAATAAAAGATCATTCTTGTATTTCAGGTGCTAGAGCAGGATTTGGTGCTTTCAGCACCAAAATAAAAAATTAAAGCAGTGAGCCAACACCATACTATAAAAGCAAAAATTCAAAATCTCCCTTCCTCAGCACTAGGATATGCAACCATACAATTCTGTTATCAGTTTGTTTAAAATATGGTTCTTGATATCAGGTGTAAAGGCATACACTTGGACATACTAGTTTTAGTGTATCTTATCCTGAAACATCTATTTTTCTTTGTAGCCGACTTGTCTGTCTGCAGTGTCTGGGTCTGTTTTATCATATTCTGTCTCACTTGTACATAGCTTCTATCCTGGTTAATAATATCCCATTTCAGAGACCACAGCATCTAAAAACAAGTAGCACATGGCAAAAAATGCATGCATATTGCCTTCATACTTAAAAGGCAATACGTACAATCAGCTTGACTCTAGTATATGTTTGTTATACACAGTCACAAGCTCAATTGCTCTGCAAAGCAAGTCTCTGCCACCCCCCTCTCATACACTCACTGACTCTCTCTCTCTCTCTCTCTCTCTCTCTCTCTCTCTCTAACTCACATACACACAGAGGCTGTTGGAGGAGAACAGACTTCCGCAAAGCTGCCTTACAGAGGGACCCAGAGCGCTCAGAGGGACAGAGTAGCTGCTGAGTGCTTGCTAATGGCTGACAAGAGCTACATTGAGGAATCGGAGCCCTTGCCTGAGAAAGAGGAGACCGTGGAGTGGGGCTATGAGGAAGGTAAGAGTCTGTGAGCTGTTAGCTGGTCTGAAGGAGGGAGACATTTCTTTGTGTGAAACAGAGAAAGTTGTGTGAAGGTAAAGTGCACATTTATTCTTGCCATCAAAGCATTTTGACAATACTGTCCTAGTTTCAGGTGTCATTTGAGCATATCAGATTTTATCCCATTTATGCTAGCCTCTGGTTCACAATGTGTATGTTTTGTATTGAAGAAAAAAAATCTGCATGCTATAGAACCAATTCTCTATTTAGTTCTCTGTTTCAAAAAGGTAAGGCAAACAGTAGCTTTTGTGCAAATAATTTACACATTCCCTTGCAGTATTTGAAACTCAAACACTGTTGCTCTGAGAACCTGACAGTGCTACCATCTGTGCACACGCACACACACACACGCACACAGATAAATGGCTTTTGTTGCTCTTTCACTGTCCAGTGAGCACAGACCATGGCAAATTAAGGGGATTTCTAATCTCTTTTGATAATCCAAACCGTATTTCACTACATAGCTAAAGGAACAGGTATGGCTCAGACTCATGATGTTTAATATGATGGTCTTGCTTAATTGTTTGTGAGATATAGTGACAGAGGGCTATTTCTTCTAAAACAAACAAAAACCATGTAGATATACTTGGGTGTTAATAGTTGACATGATTGTGGTTGAAAAGAAACTTTATCTCCAGCTCAGGTTGGCTGGTGAATACGAGGTTATGCATTTCCATAGAATGGGTCATTTGCTTGAAGAGCTCAAGAATGTTTTAAAATCAAATATACTCCCTGGTGTACAGATTTTTTTGGCACAGTGCACCTAAGTTTTGCTTTGCTTCATGCTGGAAGGACTAGAATGATCTGAACGAATCTTTTTAGAACTTTCTAGGAACTTATATCTGTACAGTGATTGGTCTAAATCCCAACCCACAATGTGTGAGGATTTAGAAATATGTTTGTTATTCATTTCATCCTGATATGATTTGATTTCCTTTTCAGGAGTTGAGTGGGGATTAGTCTTTCCTGATGCTAATGGAGAATACCAGTCTCCTATTAATCTGAATTCAAGAGAAGCCAAATATGACCCGAAACTGCTGGAAGTGTGTTTATCACCAAACTATGTTGTATGCCGTGACTGTGAAGTCATTAATGATGGTCACTCAGTCCAGATCCTCTTAAAATCCAAATCAGGTATGCTTTCCCACTATTTATGGGTTTTTAAAATAATGTGTCTAAACCTTAACATCATCATCATCATCATCATCATCATCATCATCATCATCATCATCATCATCATCATCATCATCATCATCATCATCACAGTATTAGTAGCAGTACTACCACTAATTGTGTTGAAATACAGTATTGAAAGTAGTCAAAATCATTCTCATATTCTCATAGAGTAGTCAGAATATTTCTCAGACATTAGTTCAGTAATCCTTGAGAGGACCCTGTACTGTAAATTAGTGTGACTATACCCACTCATGTTGCAGAAATGAGGGCTAAGGCTCAGGAAAAGTTGTTGGTCAGGATGAATTCCTAGAGTTCCCACCAAATGAATTGGCTCCATTTATAATGGTTCAGGTATTCCTACCTCTTTCCTGGTTTCCAAAAAATGCTAACCTCATTATTATCAGGTTTCCCATATATGGACACACTTCCCCCTCTTAGAATTTTTGCAGATATAGTATTCAATCCAATGTTCATGTGACTACATGCTTCCTCCCGTAGGCCTTCAATACTCATACAGAAATTATCTTGATTCTGTGATTATTCCCTCTAAAGGGGGTGGTGGAAAAAAGGATGTCAGGGTAGGGTTTCAGCTCAGTCAGTAGTAGAGCATACACTTTGTGTGCAGAAAATCTCTGGTTGCATTAATAGCATCTCAGATTTTGGGAATTGTCTTTTTCTGCCAGAAACCTTGGACAACTGCTGTCAGTCAGAGTAGAGGTAAGTATCATCAAAACAGCCAATTAAAAATCACTGCTTATAGAACAATAGAGGCAGTAAAATCAACAATAAAATGATCAGGAAGAAGCTCAGTTTAACATTCAAGCAAATAAAACTGTTGACAGTAGCATAGGCACCAGGTGCACTTTCAAACAGAAATCCACAGACAGGGCTCTGCCATTAGACAAGCCCTGTCTTTTGTTATCGCCTATCTCACCTTGAGAGGTAGGGCACAAAGATAAGCTGGCTTTAAGCAGTTTGGTGGCTCAAGTGGTTAAGACACTGAACTGCAGGCTGTGGAAGGTCAGTAGTTCAGCAGTTCGAGACCCGGGTGCCGCATGATGGGGTGAGCTCCTGTCTCTAGTTCCAGCTCCTGCCAACCTAGCAGTTCGAAAGCAAGAAATTGCAAGTAGATAAATAGGTACCACTTCGGTGGGAAGGTAACAGCGTTCCGTGTGCCTTGGTGTTTAGTCATGCCGGCCACATGACCACGGAAATGTCTTTGGACAGCGCTGGCTCTTCGGCTTGGAAACGGAGATGAGCACCGCAACCCTAGAGTCGGATTCGACTGGCTTTCGAGCAAGGGAACCTTTACCTTTACCTTAAGCAGTTTGGGCTTTAAAGGTAAAAATCCACACTTTGAATTATGCCCAGAAGCAGATTAGCAGTTCATGTGTTTATATCAGATCATATGAACTGGGCTTTCTTGTGTATGGGCCTCCCCTTGGGAGCACCCACTTCAGACACTAGTTAAGGAATACAGTATCATCATCATCATCATTATCATCAGGCATTGTGTGTAGTATAGCCAGAAGATTGTAAGACTGTCTGGCAGCCAGAAAGTTCTAGCTCTTTTAGTATTATGCACCAGTAGGTGCCGAGCTAGATTTTATTTTTAAGGCAAGAGGCATTTCAGAAGTGGTTTGCCATTGCCTGCCTCTGCGTCGCAACCCCTCCAAATATTAACCAAGGCCCTTCCAAATACTAGCCAAGGCTGACCGTGCCTAGTTTCTGAGAGCTAAGGAATACAGTGAAAAGAATGGACACAAACCTTCACCGTGCAAAAGGATCATTACTGAGGACAATGTCCGAACCAGGCTTTAAGTTTTGAATTCCTGAATACTTCCTTTTATTTTCAGGGTGCATACCGACATATTTTTAAAAAGAGGAATTGTTCCTTTTTTCCCACCATGAAATAGCATGGATCCCCCCCCCCCTTTTCTATGCTTGGGATTATTAGGAAGGGAATTGAAAACAAATCAGCCAGTATCATAATGCCCCTGTATAAATCGATGGTGCAACCTCATTTGGAGTACTGTGTACAGTTCTGGTCATCACACCTCAAAAAGGATATTATAGCATTGGAAAAAGTGCAGAAAAGGGCAACTAGAATGATAAAAGGGTTGGAACACTTTCCCTATAAAGAAAGTTTAAGCGCTTAGGGCTCTTTAGCTTGGAGAAACGACGGCTGAGGGATGACATGATCAAGGTTTATAAGATTATACATGGGATACAGCAGCTAGAGAATGAAGTACTTGTCTCCCTTGCTCACAGTACAAGAATTCATGGGCACTCCATGAAATTGCTGAGCAGTCGGGTTAGAACAGATAAAAGGAAGTACTTCTTCACCCAAAGAATGATTAATACATGGAATTCACTGCCTCAGGAGGTGGTGGCAGCTTCAAGCAGGGACAGCTTCAAGAGGGAATTAGATAAACATATGGAGCAGAGGTCCATCAGTGGCTATTAGCCACAAGGTATAGATAGGAACTCTCGGTCTGGGGCAAGTGATGCATTGTATTTTTGGTGCTTGCGGGGAGCTAGAGTGGGAAGTCTTCTAGTATTCTGGCCCCATTGCTGGACCTCCTGATGGCATCTGGTATTTTTGGCCACTGTGTGACAGAGTGTTGGACTGGATGGGCCATTGGCCTGATCCAACATTGGCTTTTTTTTTTTTGGCCCCCCGAAGGGGATTTTTTATTGCTTTTTCTATTTACTACAAAACTACAACAGAAAATTTCAGGATAGGGGATTACAATCTACAGGAGAAAGGAAAGATAACTTCTAATAACCCAAGAGTCGGTGATCATACAATTGATTTACAAATCTGCCTTGTAAATGTGAATTTACTTCCACTGAAAATAATCATCTCACTAAAATATTATTCATTTTTCACTCGCTAATACAGATGTAGTTTCATAAAGAGCTGCCTCCTGTTAATATATTTCTTGCTAACATCTTCCAGAGAACATTAACAAACTACTTTCCCCCCCTTTTCCCTCTTAAGTGATAGCTTGATTTAGGGGCTACGGCCCCCAATTCAGATTCTGAGTCCTCTGAGGAAGATCCAGTCTCTCCTTCTTCTTTGCTCTCCTTGTTGCCATCCAGAGTATCTTCTTCCTCTCCTGGTGGACGTCCATGTTGACGCAAAAATTCACAAGCCTTATCCATTGAATCAATCCTTTCTTTCCCGCTTGCATACTGAAAGATTAGTCCCTTGGGAACCAACCATCTGTACGCGACCTTCTGGGTTTGTAGAAATATCACCAAGTCTCTGTATTTCCTCCTCTTTCATCTTATCTCAAATGGAATGTCCTTCATAACTTTAATCTCCTTGTCTCTCCACTTCAAGGTAGTCCCATTAGTTGCTTTCAAGATCTCTTGTTCTTCTTCAGGAGAATCTAATAGTAATTTCCCCTGGCAGATTATTCTTTCAAATGTATTCTGAATACAATTGAAAAACCGTATCTATTTGAAATTGGTCTGATGTCATATCTGCCAAAGGGGCCAGCAAGTCACCAACGATTTGATATAGATTCTCCCCTTTCTCCTCTTTTATCCCTTGAAGTCTCAAGATGTAGCTAGCCTTTTCCATTTGCAGTTGTAGTACACGAGATTCTTCGATTTGGCACTTTTTGTCAAGCGCCTTTAGCTTTTTATCCATTTTTTTCAAATTGGAATCAATCTCTTTAAGTTTCTATTCCGCTTTTTCGATTTTCTTTGCATTGGCTGCTGTCTGTGCTTGTTGAGCGTCAAGCTTATTATCTATAGCTGTGATTTTCTCCAGTAGAGGGTGAAGCACCTCCACTAGCAACCTTTGGAGCTTCCGAAAGAAGGCTTAACTTTTGGTATTTTGTCTCTCACGTCTTTCGGTGGCGCCATGTTTGGGGATTGTTTACGGTTAGCAGAAGTTCATCAAAGCCTCTGGAAGTTCTTAATCGCACCGGTAAGCTCATGCAAACTCTTTACTTCACTTCCACCGCTTTTTCCTTGCTGTCCCTCCCTTTTCCAGTTTTTTTTTAAAATCGCTTGCAAGCAGTCCTTATCGGGGGGAAGTTCCCTCCCCCGCCTCATTTTCACTAGGGGAGACGCAACTGGGTGGGTGTTTCTCACTTAAACTTGACTCACACTTTCAGTGGTTGTCTCTCTGCATTCGTGCTTGCTGGATCACCGTGCGCTTGCTCCGGTGTGCTGATCTTGTTCCCATTTGGGACGCTCTACGATGGGCCTATTGGGGCAAGGAGGAGCCCCCCTTCTCCAGCTGAGTGTGCCGGGGGAGGGGCCCTCTAGCGCCCCTTGGCTGGGAGTCCCACCCTGGGACTCCTGGGGTGACGCGGTCATACACGCCCCCACCCAGCCGTAGATGCTGGCAGACTTCTCCTGGAGCCCCGGGAGAAGATGACTGCCATGGCGATCGCCAAGACCAGAAAAATCCAACACTGGATTTTCTTATGTTCTTATGATGTTCTTATGTTTTGGCGAGCATACTTATCAGTGATTCAAATGCTGATTGATTCCCCTGTCTTGCACCTCCTTTCTCTGCCTCAGGATAGGCTGTCTGTCTTTTAAGTTTTGAAAGTATCACCCTCAGGTTTTATTGATTTAACACTGGTTTATCAGCTTTATGTATTTAATTTTTTGAATGGAAGAACTCCCCAGGAAATGGAAGATGGTCAGTCAGTGTAGCAAAAAATGAGGTGAGTCCACAGTGGTTTTACTATTCAAAGTATGTGTGCATAGATTCACCTCCATTTTAAAAACAGGTTTTGTATATTACACAAGTAAATAATCCTGTAGGAAAGAACCTGAGAACTAGATGTTTTTCTTCCCTTGTTTTCAGCTCATGAATGAGGGAAATGTAATGCCAGAATTGGTCCACAGCATTGACAGGGTGGATAAAGGTCTAGGTGTTACCTTCATATTCTGACTTCCTTTCACGTGCCCAACCCATTCTGAAATAATGTAGAGCTGACTATTTTGGTGTGTTTCCCATCACGATAAAACTCTATATCTTACTATATATGAGGCCAGCACTCAGAATTATCTAGTGGACCATTTAACATATCCTTGGCCTTTTATTGCTAAATACTATATAGCAGCTGGAAGAAAAGAGGAAAAATTTCCATTATGTATGTAGCCAGCTGGCTAGCAGAATATTTTGAGGCTGAAAATTTATCAATGGATAGATCCCACATAATGAACTTGCAGCTCAGATTTGTACAAAGGTTTGGTGCATTGTTTTAGGGTTGCTTCAAGCATTCTTCAGAAGTTGCAGGAGAGAAAGTATGAGTGACTTACACATCCTCTCACTTCACAGCCAGATGCAAAGGGAAGAAGCACATATGTATCTCCATGGCAAAGTGTTGTGTTCTACTGATATAGAGGTAGAATACACATCTTTCCTTAGATTTGTATATATCATCTGTCTTTGGAAGTGACCCAGAGGCATTGGGAGATGAAGCATAAGTCACTTCTTCTTTCCCCACCTCATCTGGTGAATGTCTGAAGTGGCCTCCAGTACTACAATATCAGGAAATTAAGGATCTTTACAACTGGACATCACTATGTTACTTTGCTGCTAGTGTCTTGTGGTCTTTCAGTAAAAACAAAGTCATTTTAGGAACATTCTACACTGAAACTCATATCAGTCTCATTAGCACTAGGGGTGTGCAATTTTTCTGTCCCCCCCCCCCCAATTCAGGTGTATTGAATAGGGAAAAAAACCCAGGTTTCTCAAAAAATCCCGGATCCCAATATCAGTGTGATATTTGAATCTGGGATTTTTTAGAAATCCTGGATTTCTTGGGGATCCAATAGATCTGAGAAGAAAAAAAAATGGATAAAAAAATTACACACCAGAAGCTGCACCCGCGGGGAACAGTGTAATCCCCACAGGCACAGCCAACCCCAGCTGAGGTGGCATGGAGCTCTCAGCTCCCATCATCCTGGCCAATCCTGAGCTGCAAGAGAGCCAGCTCCAGCCAAGGTGGTACAGAGCTCTCTGCTCCCACCTTCCCAGCTGATTCTTTCTTCCATCCTGCCAGCCCCACCTCCGCAGCAGAGTTCTCAGTTCCTGCTGTGCCAGCAGATCCTGGGCTGGTTCCTCTTGCAACTCAATTTAAACTGAACTGTAAGAGGAGCCCACTAGCTATTCTGTATAGCTTAATATAACCAAATAAAAGCCAAAATATCAGCTTTATTCAGGCTCAGCTACATCGGTAGCTGATCAGATTCTCCAATCTGTATTCAGCTGGAATGATACCCCAAAAATATCGGTAAGGTATTTTTGAGTACTTTTTGGGCTCCGTTTATGCTAAATGCATAGCCCTAATTAGCACTGCTCATTCATGTAAAAGTCTGCTGTCTCAGGAGAGAGTATAGCATGAAGGATAGTGGCACAAAATTATACCTTCACTCCAAATAATCTTTCAGCAATGAAGAGAGGCATTTTGTGTAGCAACAGATGAAGATATGCATATTCTGCAAAGAGAAGACACCGAACAGATATTTTATCCACTTTCTCAAAAGTATTCTTATTAGTGGGTTACAGCAAAGAAGATGGAGGGTCCTGTAGCATCTTAAAGACTATCTGATTCATTGCCGCATGAACACCCAATGAAGCAAGCCCTTGTGTCTGAAAACTCCTGCTGCAATAAATTAGTTAGTCTTCAAGGTGCCATCAGACTCTTTATTCAGTTTGGCATTTTTTCCACTGAGGGATTTTATCAAAGGAAGAAAGAACTGTGAAGAAGCAATAAGACTGTCTGCCTCAAGGGGTGATGCTTTTATACACAGGATCCAAGAAGAATTGGCATTTTGCCTCAGACTATGAAAAATCTCCTCTGCAGGAAGTAGTAAAGACCAGAAACCTCAACATTTTTTCTCCAAATACTTCACACTAGCTTTCCCAATGAACAAATTATATTATTAATACAAGCTCTAAGAAACAAACACTGAAGTTGGGAGAAAAGTTGATATAGTCAATCTTCTACACATACAGTATAAAGCTTGACTTTCCTTTTCCCCTTCATTTAGTGTTATTGTTTCCTTTACAGATTGCATTGATATTCTCTATATAGACACCCCCCCCATTACTTTCCTGAAAAATTGGGTTGGCTTTTATTTTAGTGTTTTAAAGTATAACACATGAACTATAAAGGATTTAAAATAAAATGCTGTACTAAAACCTCTCTTCTACATCACACTAACAGTTCAGTTTCTTATTCATTACATCTTGCCTCATGTCATCAGAAATCAGGGGAAAGTTCTGGAATATTCAATCTGCCCTCAGTTTCCGCCTTCCTGCTTTTCTTTTTTTACTATGCGGTCTATCCTGCCCACCTAATTAAAAGCCACTCCCCTCTAAGACACCTGCTAGTTGATTCCTAGAATTCATCTACACTAGATAGCTTAGGTGTCTTGGCTTTCATATGTGTTCACTTACTCTAGTTCACTTGCTCAGACCAAATATATGCTAAGAACATAAGAACATAAGAGAAGCCAATGTTGAATCAGGCCAATGGCCCATCTAGTCCAACACTCTGTCACACAGCGGCCAATTATGCTGCAGTTCATAATCCCATTTTACATGGGGAAGGTTGTGGCTCTGCCACAACTTACTCATAATTAAACTCCCCTCCCCCAATAACTACTGTTGAAAGAAGAGTTTAAACTATTAGACATTTTTTACCCTGTGACATTTGCTTTTTCTATCATAGGGAATATAGAGAAGCCCACCTAGATAGATAACAAGTGCTACAGGATCAAAGTGATGACTCCTTATCACTAGACTAGAGGAAGCTTGTATCATCCTAGCCTGACTCCTGCATCTCCCGTGGAACTTAACTCTGTGTATTCTAGGAACAATTCTAATTAATAAATTATTGATACTGAGAAGATTTCATCACCCACTTTCTACTACAGCCACATGACTGAATCCCGTCTTTGGAAAAGTCAGCTTAAAGGTTCTCTTCACCTCTTCCTCATTGTAGGCTTTAGCAGCAGAAGCCCTTTAAACCGATTATCTACTAAAGGATCATTACGTTTACTTTCTCTCTTCTGTCCCATCCAGTCAGTATATCTCACTACCATCTGTGTCAGCTAGGCCTGTGTCACTATGGTATTTTCACACAAGCAAGTAAAGTACTTTTTGTGTACTGGACTGTACTCTTGGTAACATTCACGTTTATTGCTTTAAAAAGTTGAGCTGTGTTCCATAGGTCCACGCTAAATTGTTGTGAAAAATACTGTTATTTGTGTTTGCTTGTTGTAGAAATTACACTTTGTTCTTTCCTTTGTGCATTCAGGTATTGGAGATTTAAAAAATCTTAGTAAATATAATAAAAGGAAGCTAGGTTATTGAATGATAAAGTGTAATCGACAGTATTATTTTCTTACATAATATTTTCAGAAGGATGCTTTCAAGCACATATGAATATAAAAATCAGGATGAATATAAGTTTATTTACTTCCCCCTATTTAAACATGATGGTTTCCTGAAGGCTCAGTTCTGAACTAAACAAAGAAAAAGAAAATCTAGTGCCCTGGATCCTTCTGAAGACCAGTACTAATGCTTTGCAAATAGTTAATACTTGGGAAGCACAGTATATTGCTGCTTTGACTCTTAACAATGCATATTATGAGCTCTAAGAACATAGAGCATTCTGTATTTTACAGGCGTAACAGGTGCTTTCTTACCAAAATATAGTTGCTTAAGAAAATACCAGGAACTGAGATAATGAAGTTTAAATATAGGTATTTTCCATCATATTCAGCCTCTTCACAATATATGCTATACACTACAGGTTGTAAAAGAAACAAAAACCTAAGAGCCCATGGTGTGGCTATGTACACCCAAGTTTAAATATAGGTATTTTCCATCATATTCAGCCTCTTCACAATATATGCCATATACTACAGGTTGTAAAAGAAACAAAAATCTAAGAGCCCATGATGTGGCTATGTACAACCCAAGAGATATAAGCACACAACTTTTATCTTTCATTATAATAAGTTGTTCTACCTTGTGTTACCTTGTAAATAAAAGAATATAGCAGGAATATAAAATAATATAGCAGGATACCTTGGAAGGAAGAAAAGAAAGCCCTGCCCTGGAAAGGAGTTTGCAGCCACAGAGCAAAAACAGCTAAGGTTTTAACTCTGTGCACAGTTACCTGAGTGTAAAGCCCATTGAAATCAGTGGGATTTGCTTCTAAGTCAAAAGGCATCGTGAAAAGTACTGAGGCTGGAGACTCAGCATGGTGAATCAGCTCTTGTTTATTGGATTGCATCAGGAACAAAAAATAAACTGGCCAGGCAGTGACTGGCTTATATGCATGCCCCACACTACACCCACACCTACACCTATCACCCGTGACTGGGCTTATTTACAAGTCAACACTTCAATAGGTCTACTTTCAGATCTGGGCGAGCCCATAAGTGCACCTTCGGATCCGAAGTAGCTATTGTCTTAGGAACAAAGGTCTGAGGTTTGTCAGACCTCATGGTCAGGCCACCTCCATGGTGGCCATCTTCTACAGCTAATACGTAACACATAGGCTGCAGGTTTGTTCATTAAAAAATCCCCCCTAGGGTTGCAGGAGGAAAACTGGAGGAAAAAATTTCCTTGGCTAGCAATCCTTGGGAGTCTGGTGGTGGTAGGACTTACCTTAACAGTGATTCTAATGTCATGATGTCACATCTGGCTACATAACTAGAAGAGATGTCACCATGTTGCTGGATGCTGTAGAGTTCACCCAAAACTCTGATAGAAAGAGTTTCAAGTGACTCCTAGAGTGTCCTGTGACATGATGACATCACTTCCAGTTATGTTGCCAGAAGTGATGTTGCAGTGTCAGAAGGTCACCATTTCACCATCCCCATTTCCCCCTCCTGCCCCATTGAGTGCTATTAGGGAACAGGCAAATGCTGAAGGGGGTTTCTTCACTAGTTTATTGTTTATTGATATAATAATATCTAGTTGGTGGGTGCTGACTGGGGCAGGGAAACTGGGGAAACCTGCTAAGTGGAAGCCTCGTTGCCACAAATAAAACAGCAGTCATGCTAGCGACAGGGAAGCCACCCAAGCCCGTCCATGTGGAAAGCACCTTTAAGAGGAAGAACTGTATTGCTGTTCATTGAGAAAGTTTTCAGAAAATTGCTGGCTACAAATGTCACTCACTGCAATTTTTGTTCTTTTGCAGTGCTAGCAGGAGGACCATTACCTCGGGGACATGAATTTGAACTGCATGATGTTCGATTTCACTGGGGTAGAGAAAATCAGCGTGGCTCTGAACACACTGTTAATTTTAAAGCATTTCCCATGGAGGTAAGAGAGTTCTCACCCTGTATAGCCCCTTTGGAACATTAAACCATTGCCTCCAAACTTGTTAGTTTCATTTTAACTCAACAGCTTATTGATTTATAGTAAAACTTAAAGGCAGTCATTTAAGGAGGCACTGGGAATTTAAATGGACATGTATAGTATTGTGCCTCTGGTGGAAAGTCTGTTGCATGATTAATTGGTCATAAAGTTAACCTACAGTACTATTAACTTCTGCATTAATAATATTCTAACGACATTGGCTCTGTTAGCGCTTCCTGTGTCACCTTGACTAATAGTTGGAACAAACAGGTGCTGACATAGTTTGCTATAGTGTGGTAATTAAATCAGGCTCAAACCATCAACGGATTTGTTCAAAACCATATCTGGTTATTTAAAAACAAGGTTGTGTATGGCATGATAATGTCCAGTTTTTACAGAAATGAAGACTTTGAAAAACAGGCGAAAAGACAACCATATTCTTACATTCAAACCACTTCTGCTATTACAACACCATGCATTCATCTATGATGCTGGCTGGAGTTACTGAAGTATTTCCCCATGCTATGCAGTTAATCTTTTATATTATAAAAGTTCTTTCAGTACATTTTTTTGGCTTTAAATATTTTCATGCTATTTATCTTAATCCCTTTAGAAGCTTGAAAACAAATTTCCTTTCCATTTTAATTCTCTGTGGGATTTGTTATTAAGCACCAAGCTGCTCTGATAAATGCTTGTTTTTAGCCCTGTGCCAAAGGAAATCTGGGTCTATGTGATAGACAGGAGGCTGTCCTGCCCCTGCCAACCTTCTGTTTTGCTGCTGAGCCTATGGGAATACTGCTCCAGCATCCAATCACCTTGGGTGGAAGACTGAAGGGAAGCTCAGCCATAGTCAGGTTGGGTCTGCCTCAGCAGGAGATCAGACAGTTTAAAGGATAGTTCTGTCTGGTAAGGTGGTAGAGAGGTTTACCTCTACTGGTGGGAGCGGACAGTATACCCGTGAAGCCTGTCTCTGTACCGTTTAGTCTGATTTTTGGGAAAGGGCAGGCTGTTGTGGGTGGGGTCCTCTCTTTGTGTGTGTGTGTGAAAGGATCCAACCTAGTGGTGACAAGGCAGGGAAAGCCTGCTGGCAACTGCAAGCATTAAAAGGAACTCAGATGAAGTTATAACTAGGTTAAATGGCTCAGTCAAGCTTCTCCTGTGATTGCCTGAGACCTGTGCTGCTGAACTGTTATATAAAACAGCCTGTAACTCAATAAATCTTCTTTGTTATTTTTATACCTGCCTCAGTGTTCTTCTTGCTCACACAAAACTTACCTCATGAAAGTGAATCCAAAGCGCAAATTAGTTGTGCTTTACCACTAACTGAAAACAACAAAAAATTAAAAATCTGTCCAAAACCTTGATTTTTAAAAATAAGCATTGGAAATCCAATTTGATTTATTTAGAAGTTCCCCATTCACACGGCCTTCTGTCCCTTCCCCCCCTGAGAAACTGGGGGTTTGTTTAGAAAATGAACATATATCTCTGAATAGATACAGAACAAAACAAACATTCTGATATTACGAAAGTTAAGAAGGATCTGAGCTTTTGTGTGAATCTTTTGTCACAGTCTAATAGTACAATGCAGGCATTCTTAGGCAATCAATTTAAGAACTGCTTTCTTTTGTATCTTCTCAGGAATGTTTTCCATCATATAATATAGTACTTCTAATCTACACAACTATTACTTGGTGTAATAAAGAGATTGAGTCAAAATGTAAGGAACAATAATAGCTTATTATCAGCATCTCTTCACTATACAAACCAGACCTCCCATAGTCTGGTCTATGCTTCCTAGTGCCTGCTCCTCTCTGCAAATAGTTCTCAGGATTAGGATCCTGCTTAATGATGGAAAAACTAAATTTGGTTAACCTGTGTGCCTACAGTCATGGTGGGTAACAAGAGTTACTTTTTAACTACAATCCTCCATCCAAGAAAGGAAGGGTGAGGAAGGAGAGGTGCACATGTAAGCCCTGGGCCGTAGCCAGGATTTTTTACTCCTGGGGGGGCATTTAAATAAGTTGGGGGGGCACTGTGTCAGGAGCAATGAGAGAGTAAAAGTTTTTAAAAAGTGAGTGAGAGAGGGCTGGAGAAGGGAGCAGACATGTCCTGTGGTGTGCCTCAGCTGCGTGCAGCCAGAGGTACACTGCTGGCAGGCAGAGTAGGGCAACAGCTCGGCATGGCCATGGTGTGTGCAAAAAATAGAATAAAATAACCTAGCTAGAAGGAAAGTTGGGAGGCCTGGATGGTAAGTTGGGGGGCCTGGCCCCAAGATGTCCCACTATAGATATGGGCCTGTGTACAGCTAACAATTATGCGGATTTTTGCACGTTGTTACTTTCTACTGCTGCTGAGTGTGATGTCTGAATGGTCCTAGGTCTTTTGTAGTACAATTTTTAAAAAAGAGTACTGAAACTCACAAGAAGCTCATGAGATTGCAAACCCAAAACCTCAGAGCTAGAGAGCACAATACATTGTGTATCTTATTATTAGAAACTGGAATATCCTGCTAGGACAGATAATAGGTAATCTGGAATGAAATTTCAAGGAGAGGCTAGCTATATGGTATTATAGGTATTTAACTTAGGCTGCAATCCTAAGAGCATTTTTCTGGAAGTAAATTCCTTTGACTAAAACGGGATACTTCTGAGTAGACCTGTTTAGGATTGCTGTCTATATCTATGAATGTCTGTTATCTGGGAACCACAAGTTTAAGCAGCTGATTTGAGTTAAATGGATATCTTGGTCTACTTAGGCCAATGGAACGAATAGATGACATATTAGCTTTGCAGATGCGGTATTCTGTAATATTTAATTGATTAAATTTGAGAAGAAATATCTAAAATGCAAGTACAGTGATACTTGCATTTTAGAGAGAACTGTTGTTTTTCAAACTTGTGGAAAGACAATTTTGCCAAGTTCTATCTTTCACCCCAGTTTTTATGGGAATTAAGCAACATCCTGTATGTTTAAGTGAGGCAATATATTCTTCCTGCACATCTGGGTAACTTCTAAATTCAAGGCTAGGACATTTTGGTACATGATTTAGCAGATTAGCTAGAGGGTTTCCAGTGTGACCTCTGGTACTGACACGTTTAAGATGAATTACTGTGTTTTGACGATAAGTCTCATGTGATTCAAAAGTCTAGTTCATTGTTTTTGTTACATAACTTTCAGTAAATCTCAGTTTAGACAAAAAAAATAAATCTATGGCTAAAGAAATTTATTTAAAAAGCTGAGTTTGAGGAACTCTCAACCTAACATTTACAACAATCAGTTCGAACAGTGATTTTAAAACCCTAAATTCTATCAGCTTTCCTGACAGAAATTGTAATTCTAAATTAGAATTAAAAGAGAGGAGGAGGAGATTGGATTTATACCCTGGCCTTCACTACCTGAAGGAGTCTCAGAGTGATTTACAATCCCTTTCACTTCCCCTTTCCACAGACACCCTGTGAGGTAGGTCGGGCTGAGGGAGCTCTTTCGAGGACTGCCCTTGAAAGAACAGCTTAAAGAGAACTTGTGACTGACCCAAGGTCACACCAGCAGCCACATGTAGAGGAGTGGGGAATCAAAACCAATTCTCACAGATTAGAGTCTGCGCTCCTAAATGATACCTTTTTACTGGTCTTTATAACTCTAGGAACTACTTTTCAGCTAAGAAGGTGTTATTGATTTCACTTGCATTTACCAAGGCATTTTCCACATGACAGTGCTTCCCTCTGGAAACCCAGGTGTCACTACAGCTGATGATGTAGCACAACAATGAGGCTTCCAGACAGCTCCCTGTCCTGGTCTTCTTTTTCTACATTTTTAAAAATAGGTAATGTAACATTCTGTCAATATGCCAATAGCCTAGGGTTGACAGCCCCAGCCACTGGTGTGTGTAGGGGTGAGGAGGTAGGGTTGCCAGCTCCAGGTCAGAAAACTCCTGGAGATTTGGGGATGGAATCTAGGGAGGACAGGGACCTAATTGGGGTACACTGTCATACAGTCCACCTTTCAAAGTATCCATTTTCTCCAGCTTATCTCTGTAGTCTGGAGATGAGCTGTAACTTCAGGGGATCCCCAGGTCCTATCTGGAGGCTGGCATCCCTATAACCTATTTAAAAAAAACTGTCAGAAATGCCCACCGGTGGCATGAGAGTGTGGAGTAATGGCTATTGTGGGAACTGTGGCAGGGGAAATGGCTGCTGTGTGGGCAGGACTGGGGAAATCCAGACTTCCAACCACATAGCAGCCAGCCTGGCTTTGCTGAGATCTTTTCCAAAACATCATAGCAAATCAGGTTTGGAGGCAGAAAAGTCAGAGAAAACTCAGATGGTGCATAGAAATGCCACTATATTATGAGGAATCAGGCAAACCCCCCATTTCCCAAGAGCATCAAACCCAGGAAAATCATCTGTGTGGAAAGAGTCCATATTAGATTCTGTGGAATGTATTAGTTTGAGAACTGTGCATTCAAACAAAAGAAGCCAGATCTTGGACTCCAATGTTCTAACTCAGTAGTGGTGGAAAGTGCCATCAAGTCACACCCGACTTTGTGGGATTTTCAAGTCAAGAGACGTTCAGAGGTGGTTTGCCATTGCCTGCCTCCGCGTCACAACCCTGGTATTCCTTGGAGCTCTCCCATCCAAATACTAGCCAGGGCAAACCCTACTTAATTTCCCAGATCTGATGAGATTGGGCTTGCCTGGTCTACCAGGTTAGGAAATCCATAATAGTCTAATTTAAGTAACCAAAGTTACCCCCATTTTGATTTACATTTTTTCATAAATCCCAAAAGACTACTGATGTTTATTTAAATCCTCAGTTTTCATTAAAAGCTCTGTTTTATTTATAATGAATGTATCACGATATTATTGATTATTAAGGAAGATACAAAAAAAATCTGGGCAAGGAAACAGCACTTTCAAAATCCTTGTGGTAAATTGCTCATACCCATCATTTTCTCATAAGACCTTTAGCTGCTGCTGTTGTCTTCTGCAGTAGATGGCATACTACAAGTGAAAGATTCTGCCTTCACCATACATCCTAGGCTACTGGGTCAGGCATGTCCACTTCACTGCTGCTGCAGCAGCAGCTGGAAACACCTTCGCATTAAAGACTATCCCTTCCCACTGTTCATTTTGTGCTGCTGTCCCACATATTTCAGTCTACGTCATGTATCAGGAGTATCACATGTAGTGCATGCTCCCTTTACATGTGGTTGGAGCATCAAAATTGAATGCCTGACTAAGACTTCTGAGATAAAGAGGCTATGAAAATGAAGAAGCTGCATGCACAAATCAGACTAGAACATCACTTGAGAGTTTGGTATGTGGTAGGAAACAATTTTAGACCAGTTTATGTGTGTGGTGTGTCTGTAGTCTGGTGATCAAGTGTAGTTCCAGGAAATCTCCAAGCCCCACCTAGAGATTGGCAACCCTAACAGAGTGACCTCTGGATTTTACAGGATTTTAATTTGCACATATCAAAGCTGTGTGCACATGCAAGTAGATAACATGGTGATGGCACTTATTAGGAGCATTGCGAGTAGTGCATAATCCCAATATATACAGTTACCAGCCAGGCTCATGTACATGAATATAACATCTGAAAAGGGTTCTTGTTATTTCCATCCTGTTTCACAGGTGGAAGTTGTACTTATATGTATACTAGGAATAAGGCCCATTGTGGAAATAAATGCAATGAGCTCTAGAAAGAGGCTCTGGGAGAGTTCCCCGGCTTTGGGTACACAGTATGAATTTGCTGTGGCAACCTCAGCAGGGTATAATGACAGAGTCCACTGTTTTCTCCAGAGGAACTGATCTCTGCTGCCTGAAGAGCTACTAGGGAGTGGTGGCGCAAGGCGTTAAAGCCTACAAGGTTATCTAACCGAACAAGCCAATGGCTGTTCGAGTTCCACCACGGCCGGGGTGAGCTCCCGGCCCATTGTCCCAGTTCCCACCCACCCAGCGGTTTGGAAGCCCGTATGGGCAAGTAGATAAATGGGTACCTGCTCCTTATGAGCGGGGGGCACCCTTCACTCCCTCCCTCCCTTGGGATCGATGTTAGCAGTGGCTGAAGCAGTGGCAACGGGCTGGCGAAGATGGCAGCAGCAACAGCAGCGAACGATGAGTGGCAAGCGCGAGCACAGAGACTGCTCCCGGAGAGGCAAGGCAGCACAGCGAGGCTGGAGCCGATTGGACGAGAATCCGAGTTTTGCAATCATGCACTGAGGGGGCCGTTTCCGGAAGAAGTCGCTATCGCAAGAAGATCTGTGCCTCAGCATCGAGATGTCTTCACCCAAAGAAAGAGAGAATCTACCACTGAAGCCAATAGATCCTGCTGGCAGGTGTCATGTTAGGCATACACCTCCCTTTATCACTGTGCCCCTAATATAGATCAAACTATGTGTTCTGTAAACCACTCTGAGCCGTATGGACAGAGCGGTATATAAATCGCAAATGTAATGTAAGAGCAGTTATAATTTTGAGTGATCTCCAGCTCTCACCTGGAAATTGGCAACAATTGTTGCCCAGGATAAAATGGCTGGCTTGGAGGGTGGAGTCTGTGGTATTCTACCTGTCTGAGGTCCGACACCTCCTCAAACCCCACCCTCTCCAGGTTCCACCCCTCAAATCTCCAGGAATTTCCCAACCTGGAGTTGGCAACCCTATCTCCCTCCCTTGCCAGCTCTAAGTAGGGAAATACTTGGAGATTTAGGGGGTGGATCCTGTGGAGGGCAGCATGGGGCGGAAGGACTCAGCAGGGTATAATGCCATAGGGTTTACCCTCCAAAGCAGCTATTTTCTCTAGGGGAACTGATCTCTGTCATCTGGAGATCAATTGTAACAGTGGGAGATCTTCAGGTCCCACTTGGAGATTGCTGCAAACCAAGGAGAGAGATCGCAGGAAGGAAGTAGAAAGGAAAACAACAATTGTGATGTGTTACGTCACAAAAGTCTCCAAAGACTGAAAGTTTCTTGTTCCATAATTCAGTTTACTCAATGTAATTCAAACGCCACCATGCAACGGATTATGGATATTATCTTGTTTCGTGTGCACCTTTGTCAAGCAGAATAGTGTTGAAATATCAAAATATCAAGATTAATCCATTTAACAATCTTACAGCTAGTGTCTCATGGTGAGACTCAATGTATCCATCAGTATTCCACTTGGAGACTGGCAACCCTAGGGGAAAGTCAGCTGCACAGCAGGGGGTTGAAGAGAATGGTTTGATGGCCACTGGGCCAAGATTGGCAACAATAGTTCCCCAGGAGGAAATGGCTGGTTTGGAGGGTGGAGTCTATGGCACTGTACCTGTCTGAGGTCCCACCCCTTCTCAAACCTCACACTCTCCAGGCTCCACCCCTCAAATCTCCAGGAATTTCCATACCTAAAGTTAGCAACTTTATCTCCTCCCCTCTCAGCAGCCTCTTCCTAGACAAAATTCTCTCTTTCTCATTAGCAGGGAGCAAAGCAGCTTACTTCATTCTCTTCGGCTTTGTGATCTGTACAGCAAGGTAGGTTAGGCAGAAAGTCTGAGGCTGGGCCAAAATTACCCTGACAGCTTCCATAGGGATGCTCCTGCTGAACAGGAGCAAGCAGCCAGGGCTAGTGAAGTAATGGCAGTCAGGAGGCATGAAGTCACTGTGAGAGTGCTGGCAGGCCTAGGGTTGCCATTGCCAACAAAGACAGATTGATGCAAAGGAGGATGGAAAAGTCTCCATATTTCTATTTTGCCTTAAATTGGTTTTGATGCCAGCAGAGTGAGAAAATGCCAGAGGCTCGGGGTGGGTGCCCCATGGTAAATGCACCAAACAATTCCTAAAGATTTTCCAAAACACTACTCTTTCGATAAATCATTTTCTACACTCACAGCGTCCCCTGCCAGAACACAACTCATCCCCAGCACTTTGAATTAGTACCAGAACTTTTTTTTGCCTTGTGGTATTCTGTTTGTGGTGTGATCTGGTTGTGTTTATGGTGTGGCATGGTTGTGTTATTGGATTTGTTTCTTTTGAAGGGGAAGTGTTGTGAGTGAGGACATATTTTACCTCAGAATACACCAGGTCACATAAGCAATGGACAGTTCCAACTGTCTTGTGGGGGGGGGGAGTTTCAGGTGTGGAATGAAGTGAAGTCCAATCAGCTTCCCTATGCAAATGAGCTTGAAATGCTGGCCCAATCAGAGAAGAGTGACCTAGGCTGCAGTGGGTGGGAGAGAACTCAGGCAATGCAGCTAGTGGATAGGGACAGCTTCTGAATGACATATCAGGGAGCCAACTGATTTTGCTGGGCATAGAACTTTGCCACCCCAACCGGCTTTTATATTTATAGAGAGATCTCCATAGAAAAGGTAGCTGCAAAACACTTGTAGATAACGTATTCCTGTATGTCCCCAACACACACACCTTCTGTACTTCAAGGTTTAGGCCTAGGGTTGTCAGCTCTGGGTTAGGTAATACCTGGAGATTTGGGGGGTAAAGTCTGAGGAGGGCAGCAGATTTGGGAAGGGGAGGGACTTTGATGTGGTATAATGTCATAGAGTACATTCCAAAGTGGCCATTTTCTCCAGGTGAACTGATCTCTGTTGCCTGGAGAGAAGTTTGACTTGTAATAGTAGGAGGTTGGCAACCCTAGGCCTCTGTCCTCAGCTGCTACCTTGTGAGTGTGGATTAGCTTAATCTGAAGGAGGCACACTTGGTGGATTGTTGCAAAATATAGGAAGGTACTTTCCAATCTAGTTTTAGCAGAGTAAGTTTTATGTGAGATCATGGACCATGTTTTGGGGCTAGGTAATGTGGACTAGTAAACAAAGCACTTTGGACTGGTGTTTGAACAGGGTTATATTTTCAGATTTCTTACATCACAGTGTTAATTTCCAGCATAAAACCAAATGCCTATACTGTGCCTTTCTCAAAAACAAGGAACATGTCACAGTCCTCAATGGTTTTGAGGCAACAGAACACAGAGCCATTATAGTAAGCTTACTGTATTTGTAGGTACTTTGATACATCTAAACAAATGATAATCCGCTTGTGAAAGAAGCTTTTCTCTTTGAATGTATAATACAGAGGACCAGTATTTTTGTGTCAATCTGTACACTTCAGTACACTTCCGTAGATGCTTTGCCCTCCTCCCTTTGACTTGTTGCCCTGATTTGGAGGAAGTCTGGGAGGAAGGATGATTCACTCTTCCACAGCCCCCTTTTCATACCTATATACAACCCCTTTTTATTCAGGTTTTCCTTCAGAAACCAAAATGCCATTTAAAATAAGAGATGGGAAAGAGGGACCCATTAATCACTTTCTATTGCTTTCTCAGCCTCATCAGTAGACTAAATACACCAAGCACATTATCTCCCAGTACCATATTTTACATTATATTAAATTTACATAAATTGATCTATATAGGACAAAAGATATTTCTTTTAAGATGAATATCTTTTCATTCCTTGTTTTGATGGGGTAATGGCAATCTCTCTCTCTCTCTCTCTCTCTCTCTCTCTCTCTCTCACACACACACACACACACACACACACACACACACACACACGCGCACGCACACGCACACACACACACCATATAGTTACAAAGTTAAAAGAAATCCCTGTATATTCTGCAGATAGCAGTAGATTTGCAGTTTTTCTTGTACTCTGTGAGACTGTTCTGCTTTGAAAGTTACAGTGAGATCAGAGTACCATACTGGGGTTTTTTTTTACATTTTTTCCTGTTCTGTGACAAGGTGGTCTGTATGCTTTCCTAGAATTCCCAGTCAATACTGTCCCTTCCTCCAGCCTCTGCAGAACAGGCTCCTAAATCAGAAATACCGTTAGAATTTGGCTGATTTATTGTCTATTTGCTTATCCTTCAGTGAGCTCAAGGCAGCTAACCTTGTGTGTATATTTACACACACACATACAAAGAATCATAGAGTTGGAAGGGGCCATACAGGTCATCTAGTCCAACCCCCTGCTCAAAGCATCCCTGACAAATGTTCGTCCAGCCACTGCTTGAAGATTGTCAGTGAGGGGGAGCTCACCATCTCCATAGGCATCCAATTCCACTGCTGAACTACTCTTACTTTAATTTTGTTTTGCCCTAATATCCAGCTGGTACCTTTTTGCCCATAATTTAAACCTATTATTGTGAGTCCTATCCTCTGTTGCCAACAAGAACAGGTTCCTGCCTGCCTTTCAAATACTTAAAGAGAGCACTCATGGCCTCTCTCAACCTCTTTTTCTCCAGACTGAACATTCTCAAGTCCCTTAATCTTTCTTTGAATAGCTTGGCCTCCAGGCTCCGATGATTCTCATCATTTTCTTCAGCACCTGCGCCATTAAGAGAACATAAGAACTTAAGAGAAGCTAATGTTGGATCAGGCCAATGGCCCATCCAGTCCAACACTCTGTCCCACAGTGGCCAAAAATACCAGGTGCCATCAGGAGGTCCAGCAGTGGGGCCAGGACACTAGAAGCTCTCCCACTGTTGCCCCCCCACCCCCGCAGCACTAAGAATACAGAGCATCACTTGCCCCAGAGTTTCTATCCATACCTTGTGGCTATTAGCCACTGATGGATCTCTGCTCCATATGTTTATCTAATTCCCTCTTGAAGGCGTCCACGCTTGTAGCTGCCACCACCTCCTGTGGCAGTGAATTTCATGTGTTAATCACTCTTTGGGTGAAGAAGTACTTCCTTTTATCTGTTCTAATTCGACTGCTCAGCAATTTCATGGAGTGCCTGTAGGGTTTTGTATTGTGAGAAAGGGAGAAAAGTACTTTCCATTCTTTCCACATCCTTTTTGAAGTGGGGACTCCAGAAGTGCACACAGAATTCCAGGAACAGTGTATAGCAGGACTGTAACATCTTGCAATTCTGACATACATAGTGTTGTGGGTTAGCCAGGGCTCAGCAAGAGTGAGGACTCCTCAGGAGAAGAGGAATCCTCAAGAGAATAGGAGCTCAGTGTAGCCAGCTATGAGTCAGCAGAAGCTGACAAGCAAGAAAGTGAGCTGCAGGCTTGTCAGGATTCACAACCACCATCTGGTGCAGAACCATGGAAACCTTCCAGCTTGGATTCAACAGGTGAAATTCAGTTGATCATTTCCAGCCCTCCAGTATTACCCATACCCTTAGAGCACCATAGATGGAGGCTATGAACAGAACTACAGGAGAGACAACAAAGTGCACACCTCCTGGCCCAACATCAGCTGCTTGAGTAGTTGCAGGATTACTCCTGAGCAGCTGGCTGCAAGATTGACCCTTAAGCATATGGCTATAAAAATCAGCCAAGGGAGGCTGTTAGGTGTGGAAGTAAGAAGTTGAAATCTCTCTGACTACTGCATGGGAGCCCGCCTCTACCCTGTGAATCTTTGCACTGTTTCCTGACTCTGCCTTTGTCTTGCTCCTGAACCTGCTCATGAGCAATCCTTTGATTCTCACCTTTATGGACTGACTCTCAAACTAGACTCCTGATGCTGTGCTTAATCTTGGACTGGACCTTGTCTACACTTCTTGAGTTGGTGGTCTTGTTGTTCCTGGCCCAGCTTGCAACACATACAAACACACACACATAATCCCAAAGATCATATAACCATAACTATTTTTCCTATTTCTCTATTTATTTTTCTTATAGCTTTACCACAAACATTTCTCCCCCTTTGTTCCTTTTAATTCAAATACTTTCAGCTCTACCATAAAAGTAATTTCTGTATTCTCAGAAATTACAAATACTTCTGCCATTTTTTCTTCTTCCTCTTCCCTTGTCTTTTCTTCCCCTTTTATCCTTTCTTAAATGCTATGTATAAGATTGGCTTATGTTTCCAGCTAGGTAATATACATCCACTAGTAGCAAAGTCTATTGTAAAAGGAATACAACGAGCACTAGCAAGTTCTCGCAGAACACCGAGGATGAGAGGCTGGGCGCCATTTCCTTGGGCTTGCCACCTGGCTGGCTCCCTGCACCCTGGCACAAGGGCACAGACTTTCCAATTTCCTGGGAGGGGCTGGGCCTGGGTTCTCTGGGACTGACCTCTCTCCATCCCGTGGTGGGCAGACAAAGGCGGGTCATCGTCCATCTCCACTGCTGGCCATCTGACGGGGCGGGGGATGCTAGGGCCTGTATGCAGCTCAGCTGGGAGGCTGGCTGCACTGGGTGGATGGAACGAGTCCAGGCTGGGCTGAAACCCAATCTGCGAGGGGTGGCTGGCTGGCTTGGCAGGCTGGAAGGCGCTCCCGCACAGCCCTTCTTGCACTCAGCCCAGCCGCGCTGCACCCACTCCCCTCTCCCTTGCCTCAGTGTGTCCCCCGCTGCCCCTCTCTCTTGCCCCCCGCTGGCCAATAGTGAGTGGCACTGTGCCTCCCACTCCTGGCTCTTGCAAGCCCTGATTGCAATGCGGGCACCACAGCTCTCCCCCGCATGCACTCACTCACTTGGGCTACGTGGAACTCTCTGTGCCTGGGGAAGCAGCAGTGGGTGAAAGTTGACCCTCCTGCATTGGTCTGCCTCATCTCCGGCAGGCTTGACGTCCAGACTTGTCTCCCTATGACAGTGAAGGGTCTCCATGGCCAGACGGCCATCTCCCTTCCTCCCTGGCTGTTTTACCTCACTAAAAGCTCAAGCCTTAATTGGCGAATGCTGCTGGCATTCCATTGCTATGGGAGCTGTTTGTGGCTGGGAACTGAGAGGATCAATCCTGTTTGCCAGCTGCCTCCAGACTGATCCCGAGATGCTGGCCGCCAGCTCTGTGGGTGGGAGTGAGAGCATGCAGCAAGGCAATGCAGCCAGGGGATTGACACACCTCCTGAGTGACAGATCAGGGACCGAATTGATTTGGGAGTGTGTGGAACATTCAGGAAAGAGTGACCCCAAAACAGTGTTATATATAAAGGGAGATGCCATCATTTTTTTGTATTATTTTATTATTTTTATTTTGTAAGCCACTACAGGCAGGTTCCTGGAGAGGCAGCTTAAAGATTTTTCTAAATAAATAATAGTAGATACTCTGTGTGAAGTCTATGTATAGCAACCCCAGCAAGGAGTTTTCAAGATAAATGAGAAGCCCTTGGCATTGCCTTCCTTTGCTAGGGATGCCAACCTCCAGGTGAGACCTGGGGATATCCTGGAATTACTGGTTATCTTCAGACTACAGAGATCAGTCCCCTTGAGAAAATGGATGCTTTGGAGGGTGGACTCTATGGCACTGTAGCCCGCTGAAGTCTCTATCCTCTCCCAGACTTCATCCCCAAATCTCCAGGAGTTTCTCAACTTAGATCTGGCAACCCTACCCCTCATCCCCTGCTGGTGGCCAGGGGGGAACCTGGAAACTCTATGACATTTACAGAGTCTTCCTTGGAGATCTCCCTTCCAAATACTGACCCTGCTTAGCTTCCAAGATTTGATGAGATCAGGCTATACCACGTCCCCTTCCAACAACAGATTAACCTAATATAAAAACACAAAGCACTATGATAAGAAAACTAAACATTATTAGCATTTTCAAAATAATTTTGCTTTGCAAATTTGATTTTCTTAGCAATTTCTTCAGATAATATCACATTAATTTGATGTTGTATTGATTGTATTTTTACTTTCAACTCATTAACCATTGGGTACTTTTTCAGCTTTTCTTCCTGCTTTATTAGTTGATCTTTCAACCCCTGTAATTTCTTTGACCTATCTTTCTTTTGCTTTGCTGCAAATTTAATTGCCATTCCTTTGAAGAAGGCCTTACTAGCATTCCAGACTGTATTTATGGAGATATTCGGTTGAATATTTTGTTTGAAGAAATGTTCTAGTTCCTTTTTTGTCTCCATCACAAACTTCTCATTTTTCAAGTGCTGTATATTCAGCTTCCAACTAAATTTCTTAGATGCACCTATCATTTTCAAGAATACAGGATTATGGTCTGCAAAAGTCTTTGGTAAAATATCTACTTCTCCTACATTCTTCACCAAACTTGCTGAAATCCAGCACATATCAATTCTAGACCATGACTTGTGCCTTTGAGAATAAAAAGTAAAGTCCTTTGTTATTGGATTTCTTTTTCTCTATGCATCAACTGAATTATATTCTTCTGCTAACTGTAAAAACATCTTTGGCAGGAGTGTTCCAGGTTTTTTAAATTTGTTTAGCTGTTTTTCTATCTTGTGCTTTATCAAAAACTGCATTATAGTCTTTAATCAGACGGTGGTCTTCATATTCATAAGTTGCTAGTTCCTGTTCCAGATCCTTATACAAATTTTCTTGGTGGTCATTTGGTGCATAAATATTAGTCACTAAAATCTTCTTTCCCTCTCTTTGAATTTCTACCATCAAAATTCTACCATCTTCAGAGGCAAAAATAACTTTAGGGTTAAATTTCTCTTTAATATATGCTACAACCCCTCTTTTTTTCCTTTGGATCTGAAGCTATAAAAATTTTCCCCAATTTATTGCACTCTAATAATTGTTGATCAGTTCGCCTAATATGGGTTTCTTGTAAACAAATTATGTCCAAATTTAGTTTTTGCAGCTGTAAAAATGTCCTTTTCCTCTTCTATGGTGAATTAAGTCCATTTACATTAAGTGTAAGGATTCTAATTTGTTCTCTATCACATGTTTTTACCTTACTATCAGCTTGTTTATGTTTGGTCTGTCTTCTTGTTTCCATTTGTGGTGTTGCTTTGGCCCCTTCCTCTTGTTCTGTTTCTGATTCTCTTGAGCTGTCTTTTGACTGAGTCTTTAAATCTTCTTTCTGTTTGTCTGATTCCTCTTCTTTGGACTCTCTCCTATTTAGTGAAAGTCTCTTTCCATATTTCTTCAAAAAGTCTTGCGCTTTCAGTGTTGAGTTTGTATCTCTCACCTTCGTATAAGAAGAAGAGTCCTTCTGGTATCAGCCATCTATAACAGATCTCATTGGGTTTGAATACTGATGAGAGGGAATCATATTCTTTCCTCTTCTATCTCATCCTCCATGGTTCCTCCTTCAAAATTTAATCATATTTCCTTTTATAGTCAGGTCTTTATCTCTCATTCTCCTCAGCAACGCATCTCACACTGCTTTTTTTAGTCAATTTCACATGAACCTCTCTTGGTACTTTGTTCTTTCTAGTGTAACTTAAATTTACTCTGTAAATTAGGTCTATCTCCTTTGAAAATAATCAATTTCAACCTCCATCTCTGGTGCAAGTGATTATGCTAATAAAAGGGTCAAGTCCTCTTCCTTATCCTCTGGGATGTTCTGGAACCTCAGCATATAGGCTGCTCTATCCATTTCCAGCTTAATCACTCTGTCATCTGACAGCTGTTGTACATTTACCAATTCTTTTACTTTCTGTTGGGCCTTTTCTTTTTCATCAGTTTTTTTTAATAGTCTTCACAAATTTGTTTGTTTCTTGTTTGTTTTCCTTAAGTTGGTTTTGGAAACCCTCCATTTTTTCATTTATGTCTTTAATCTGAGTTGTAATCTGGGTTAAGCTATTCTGTAATTGGCTCAACCCAGTTTAAAAAGTTGCTTGCAAATTTGCCTGGAGCTCTTTTAAAGAGTCCTGTGAAAGCATCATTCTCACTGACTTGATTTGACCCAGAGAGGGCTTACTAGATGTGCTCATTTTCATATATTTATTCTAGTATAATTTTATCTTAGACAAAATAGTTTGTTTTACCATTTCATTTCATTTAAACCCAAAATACCATAGCAAATCAAGTTTCTACAATTATATAATGCAGCCCCTCCTTTTTTAATTTTTCAAACCAATATTTAGCAAATAAGCAACTTTAGTATCACAGCAAGCATTCTCTAACTCACAGTGAGTAAATCACTTCCATAGATAAGGATGTTTCTTCACTCTGACATTCCAGAGCTATTCCAAATATGCTTTCTTTCTGCCTCCCAGTCTTCTAAATGCACCTCAGTTTTAAAAAGGTTGGTGTTTCTCTTCACTCTGACAGTTCAGAGCTAATCCAAATATGGGTAAGCTTCACACCACATCACGCTGAAAGCGAAACCATAAAAAATCAGATCCACGTTGCTTCCACCCCACCAACAATCCATAGTTCTCAAAGACAGACAAAATAAAGCATATTATTGTAATCCTTTTTAAACACAATGACTCTGGGTATTTAAGCCACTTTATATCTTTTGCTTGTATCTCAGACTGCACTCCTCAGGAAAGCTGTAGTATCAGAGAGGACTCTCATTCCAACCAGATTGCTTCCTAGACGCTGTATCTCCCTCTCCAATTAGAGTGAAAGCTACTTTCTTCTATGGGGGGGGAACTATAAACCTCTCACCCCCCTTCCTCCCTTAGTCTGGCTGCTCAGGTTTAGAGTCTCAAATAAATCTCTCAGTTCAGATCTTCTTTAATCAGGAAACAAACTTATTAATTTGGAAAGTTCTCTAAAGCAGCATTGCTTCATCTGCTCACTCCTGTCATTCTGGGGCATTCATGGCTGTGTGCCAAGATGGCTCCCGCTTTGGTCTGTGCTTCAGGGCAGATGCTGTAAGCTCAATCCCCACAGCTGCCGCCTAGAGAGAGCTTCCACACTGCACCCTCTGATCTGGGGATGCTTCTCCTAGGGTCTCCTAAGATCCTGGGTTCCCCCAGGACCTACAAACCAAGCAGTTCGACTCCTTTAGAACAGCTCCAAGAAGAGACCAAAAGTGCTGCACGGAAACCCCGCCTGCCACTGGATCCAGCCAGCTTTTTATCTCAGTCTCAAGAAACTCCTCTCTTTACTACAGCCCCCTTATCCTACATTACTTTTGTGTGAGGAAGTCTGATGATCCCCAGCATAATTCCTTTCTAGAGGCCTCTGTCCTTTTTCACCTGTAGAAAAGCTCATTGGATCCAGCCCTGTGTAAGAAACACCTAGCCTTTGCTCATGTAAGTGAATCAATTAAATGTTACTCCAGCCATGACAGAAACACTAATCTGGGAAATAAACTCTGAGGAAGAGGAAAAAGAAGACAAGAAGGAGGAGGAGACTGGATTTATACTGCACCATTCTCTACCCAAGGGAGTCTCAGAGCAGCTTACAATCTCCTTTCCCTTCCCCTCCCCACAACAGAGGTAGGTGGGCCTGAGAAAGCTCTCTCTCTCTTAATTTGCATTTTGTTTTGTTGAAGAAAGAATTTTATAATTTAACGATACCACCAAAATCATTAATATTATGAAAAACAAAACTTCACTAGCATGCTTTATCTTCGTATCTTCTTCATCTTCTTTCTTCTTCCAAAATTATTACATGATAATGTTTATAAGATGTTCAAACAATCTTAGCTCATTATAATAAATTTACAATATATTATCAAATTAATCTTTGAACTAATTATAATTAGACTCAGTCCTAGGAGGCCTCAAGGGTCAGGAGGGGAAGAAACAAACCCTCCTTCTAAGGACCGATTAAACCTTGGAGGAACATACCCAGACATTTGCCACTGTCCCATCACTCTTATAGCATCAATATATATATATATATACTAGGAATAAGGCCCGTTATGAAAATAAATACAACGGGCTCTGGAAAGAGGCTCTGGGAGAGTGCCCCGGCTTTGGGCACTCAGTGACAATTTGCTGTGGCAATCTCAGCAGGGTATAATGACAGAGTCCACCATTTTCTCCAGAGGAACTGATCTTTGCTACCTGAAGAGCAGTAGTAATTTTGAGTGATCTCCAGCCCAACCCCAAGATTGGTAACAGTGGTTCCCCAGGAGGGAGTGGCTGGTTTGGAGGGTAGAGTCTATGGCATTGTACCTGTCTGAGGTCCCACCCCTCCTCAACACTCACCCTCTCCAGGTTCAACTCCTCAAATCTCCAGGAATTTCCCAACCTGGAGTTGATAACCCTATCTCCCTCCCAGCCAACCATCAACCTACCTTTAGTTTTCCATCTCCTCCCCCTCCCTCCTAGAGAGCAGTTGTAATTTTGAGTGATCTCCAACCCCCACCTGGATATTGGCAACAATGGTTTCCCATCAGGGAATGGCTGGATTGGAGGGTGGAGTCTATGGCATCGTAGGTGCCACCCCTCTTCAAACCTCACCCTCTTCAGGCTCCATCCCTCAAATCTCCAGGAATTGCTCACCTGGAGTTGGCAACCTGATCAGGACTGGGCCCAATGAGTTTTCTCCCAAAGGCCAACATAGGTGTGGAAAGGGCCTTTTACTGACAGAGGAGAAAGTACAGGTGCCAACTCTGATTAGGGAAATACCTGGAGATTTGGGGGGTGGATCCTGTGGAGGGCAGCATTTGGGGGGGGTGGAAGGACTCAGCAGGGTATAATGCCATAGAGTCTACCCTCCAAAGCAATCATTTTCTCCCGGGGAACTGATCTCTGTCATCTGGAGGTCAATTGTAACAGTGGGAGATCTCCAGGTCCCACCTGGAGATTGGCAACCCTAGGGGAAAGTCAGCCGCACAGCGGGGAGTTGAAGAAAATGGTTTGATGGTCGCTGGCCCACCTCGTTGGCCAGCCAGCCATGCTGAAGCTAAGCAGGAGAAAGAGCCTTTTTCCATTTATTTTGACAGGAAAGTGGCCACGGGGGAGGGGGTTATGCTGAAAGTCCTTTGTTTTTTTACTCACAGAACCACGCTTGGTTGCCTACCAACAGCCACTGAGGGGACAGTCCCTCACAGGAGTCAAGAGAACTGTCTTCCTCAGGAGGGAGAGCTGTCTGCCAGTAAATCTGACATGCAAATCTGTCTGAAAGGGGACTGGGTGGGGAAGAGGAGCAGACCCAGCACCCGGCCAATTGCATGCGAGTACTCTTGAGTGGCGGCTGATGGGCCAATGGCTGAGGGAGGGCATTTTACAGCCAATGGGAGCGCATGGAATCTTACGAAACCAAAAGATAATTTTTATAAGGAGAGATATATTACCCAAATCGTAATTTTAAACAGAGTCCAAACTCTTTTCAAAATCTTTATGATCTTCAGGAGTACAAACTGTCGTTTTAACTGACATAAGAGGAGAGTGATCTTTCCCTTTGCCAGCTCTGTTTTCTTGGGATTCTGAAGGAGAAGAATTTAAGGCGGCCAGCATTAGTTCACCCAAGGCAGAGTCATAGGCAGTGTAAGAAACTGACACACAACTTGCCCATACAGAGCCATTGATATTTTATTCCTAAATCCCACAGTTTAGCAATGGTGTCTTTAAGATCTCTTCTTATCTTTAAAAATTCAGGAGGGAGATATGGAAAAACTTTATTCTTCAAACCCTGAAAATCAAGACCGCCTCTCTCTCTAGTCTCTGAGAGGATCCTCTGCCATGTTCGAAAGTCCTTAAATACTACCAGTATATCTTTAGTATATAATGAGGAAGTAGATTCTTCACATACCTTACCAACACAGTAAGCTCTCTGTAGAAGGGACGTAACACCAGCTTCGAGGCTTAAAGTGCCCACTAACCAATTCACCATAAATATATTCAGCTCAGTTCCAGCTTCAACGTTTGATTTGAACCCCCTGAACTTTAGGCACAACTCATGACTATGATAATCCAAAGACAAAATACGTTCCCGTGCCCAAGCATCTGAGTTTCTCACAGGTAATTGACTTTCGAGGTCAGTAACTTTTTTGAGAGCTTTCTCTGCCTTTTGGTTTGTCTGTTTCTGAAGCTCTTCTAACTCATCCATGTGTTGAAATGTTTGTTACAGCATTTCTATAATATCATTTCTCAGTTACTGACAGGGCCGGCTCGAGGTGGCTCTGCGCCCTAGGCGGGCGCAGATGCCAACCTCCCGGCAGGGCCTGGAGACCCCACCATGCCGCCCCTGCGGCCCGCCTCCCCCCCCAGGGCACCTGTCGCCGCCTCCCCCCCCCGCCGCTGCCAAGAGCGCCCAGCTGGGGCGCAGGAGGTGGTGGTGGCACTCGCTCGCCTGCACACCCACCCTGGGGGGGGAAGAGGTGGGGGCATCCCTCCCGAGGCTTACTCAGGACTGGTGGGGGCTGCTGGGGCGGCGGGAAGAGTCCCTGCTGGCTGCCGCCATGCGCTCCCGCCTCTTCCTCCCCGCCCGGGGCCGGGCGCCTCCTGTTTGCACCCCGGCCGGGTGCTCAGGACTGGCGGCGGCGGCGGGGAGAGTCCCCGCTGGCCGCCGCCATGCGCTCCTGCCTCTTCCCCCCCCCCCGTTTGCAGCCCGGCTGGGTGCCCAGGACTGGCGGCGGTGGCGGCGGGGAGAGTCCCCGCTGGCCGCCGGCCCGCCGCCATGCGCTCCTGCCTCTTCCTCCCCCCCGGGGCTGGGCGCCTCCTGTTTGCACCCTAGCCGGGTGCTCAGGACTGGCGGCGGCGGCGGGGAGTCCCCGCTGGCCGCCGCCATGCGCTCCGCCTCTTCCTCCCCCCCCCAGGGCGCCTCCTGCACCCCAGTCCCCAGCTGGGCGCTCAGGACACATCGCCCTCCCTCTCCCCCCCCAGCCGGACGCTCTTGACAGCGGCGGCAGGGAGGCAGCCGCGGCGCCCGGTTAGGGTGGTGGGGGAGCTTTTCGGGGGCGCCATTTGGCGCCCCTGAGGGCCCTCGCGCCCTAGGCGAGTGCCTAGCTCGCCTAGTGAGCGAGCCGGCAGTGGTTACTGACATTGTTTGGTTAGTGCCTGCATCAAAAAATTTTCAGTAAGTGGGCTCTCTTCAGCCGTTAGCTCACCCCTCCCCAGCATTGCAGATGAGGTGGATGGTGCATCTGTAGCTGGAAAAAACTCTGTTAAATGCAGAACACTTTCTCCTTTCTGTTTCCCCTTCTTACCACCTTTAGGCACCATCGTTCAAAATAAGTTTTTTTTGCAATGGAAAGTGTAAAAATATTCAAATTTTGAGTGGGCAGACAGTGAGCACTGGGTACTGGCTGCTGATCAGGAAGTTGGTCACAACCACTCCCCCCCAAGAGAGCTCTCTTGAGAATTGCCTTTGAGAGAACAGCTCTGAAAGAACATGACTGACCCAAGGTCACGCCAGCAACTGCATGTGGAGGAGTGGGGAACTGAACTTGGTTATCCCAGATTAGAGTCTGTGCTCTTAACTACTACACCAAACTGAGTCTCTGAAGCTAGGTTAACACTTAATAGAGCCCACATTTTTACACGACAAGGAGAGCTGCAACTCTGCTCAAGAAATAGGCTGCCATGAAATTTGGAAGTGGAGCATCATCAGTGTTTCCACCCAAAATTTGGTGAGTTGCATCACCTTGTTCCCAGGACAACTTTGGAAAAAAGCACATCTGAACAACCCCTAAAACAGCTCATTATATCTGCTGCATGCAAAGTTGTTAGATCTTTATTAGCAAGTAATATCTGTTGTTTTTAATTAATTAATAGCTGTTAGCATTGCTGAATTACCTGAAACCAAAATCTATTCAAAAGCCTGTGAATGTACCACTTGTATCAAATAAAACCTAACAGAACAAACTCAGCCTCAAAAGACCTTATCAGTGGGTAATGAGGTAATTACTGAATGCTGGTGCCTCTGTCTTGTACTTTTCAAAAGATGATATCACTTGCTTTCACTGCCTTTTCTTTTTATTCTGCACTGGAAGGTTAAGGATAAGACTTCAATTTTATAAAACAAATAAGTTCATCTATCTGCTAGTGGGAGAACACTGAATGCATTTAGTGTTTTAACAGCTAAAAATGACAGCTATCTGTGAAACATCTGCTGTAACCCATTACTCATGTAGCAGCAATGCTGCTCTAAGAGTGGCACTGATGTGATAATCATATAAGCTGCAGTTCTCAGTTTACATAGTTGCAGGTTTATTCTAGGAACCCTGGCCAAGACTCTGAAAACCCTAGTAAGCTTGTATTGCTGCCTCTTTGGTCCCAACCCATTCCTAAGACCTGTCCAACTGATATGACACTTAGGGTGTGTTCAGACGGATCTTTTGATCTGCCATAGGAACGACTCCCTTGCGGATCAAAAATGCACGACCAGACAGAAACATCTGCAAAATATTCCAGTCCCATAGGCATCCCGTTCTGCTGTGCCTCCAATCCTGATTTAAAAAGTAGCAGTTTCAATGTAGGGTTTTCGCTTACCCGCGCAACAACTGCAGACTTTCTTCCGTCTGGTCACTCCATTAGCGCGCGATGCTCCCGTCGGCTCGGTCTGACGTCAGACTGAGCCGACGGGGGCGCGATTTTTAAAAAATTGAAACCCCATGTGCGCTTTAACGAGGAAACGCATTCACCGATAAGCGCTACGAGGAATGTAATATTCATGCTTATTTCTTTTAGGGACAAGATGTTACCGCGATGGGAGATGGAGGGGGGGAAGGACTGTTCTAACTTGCAAAATAGTCCCTCCATTGATCATGATGGCAAGGGGGAGGACCGGGACTTTGCTGAAAACCCTCCGCGATCGCCTCAGTTCTCCAAGGAGGCGCAGCCTTGCCTATGCGAATGTACAAAACTTTTTTTAAAAAAATCCTCGGTGGATGCCATGTAGACAAATCACGGTGGGAACAATGCGCGGTGAGGCTATTTCATGGGGGGGCGTCTGGTCGTGCTAGGCTGGATTAAAAAAATCGGGATAAAATTTTAGGAGGGCTCATGGCGCGATTGACTGGCCGTCTAAACGCAGCCCAAGTGGAACAGACCAGAGGCCAATCAATTCAGCACTTTGTCTGTACCAATGTGGCCAACCATATACCCCAAGGAAGCTCAAAAACTGGTCACAGAAGAGACTGCCATTCATTTTAATTGCCCTGAGCATATGGCAAATACAGATAAACAACATCTATGTTTAGAAGCTCCATGGATACATGTAGTAGTACTTTTAGAAACTGTGTAAATTTATGCCCATCCTACATTTTATATCAAAACATTCCTTAGATGAATAACATGGACGCTGATTGTCCTGAACCTACTGCTGATCAGTTTTGTTGGCTGACCAAGAATTAGTTTTACAGAGAATATAAGCTCTCTATTCTGTCTCTCTTCATGTGCTTCTTACTTCGCTTCTCTACTGATCTTGGCAGCATTTCATCCAAGTAGTGTGGTTTCCATGGCCCTCTTCTCTCTTCTAAGCTATGGACTGACATCTTAAACGGGTCAATAAGTATCCCTTCCTTTGGAACAAATTGGCCATGTCTAGTGAGATGAAGCTGAGTTTAAGTACAGTGGTTTACTTTTAAATAAAATTTCTGTTCAGCTGCAGAAAAAGAGCCTCAGCAAAAGGGCATGGTAGCCAGACTGAAAGATCTGCAATGTACTACTTTGAACTCCTGTTCAAGACAGGAGCTTTCTATACTCACCTTCTATGCTGTGCTATTACCTACAGCCAACCAGGGAATAATGGTGAAGCATTCTGACTGTGAACCAGACTATACAGGATGCTAGCAGTTCCATAATTGGCTCTCCTAATTTGCTTTTTGGACTCCAAAACAATCATGGGCTGGGGCATGGTGCTGGGAGGATTAACTTCTCCCACTCAGGCCACTTTTCCAAATAAAAATACTCTTCCTAGGATACTTTTAGCCTAGTCAGAAAAAAATTAGGACCAATGTAGTTACCTTTGTTCCCTAATGAGAACTAACTTCTCCGGGATGCCATTTTTGATCATGGAAACAGTGCTCAGATGACAGAAAATACAAATAAAAGCAGATTGCAACAAGGAATTTGAGAAACACAGACCCTTTTGTCCACCAGTGTTTTGCAGTTTCCTTTACCTCTATCATTTTTCATGAACTTGTACAAGCAGTAAGAAATACATATTGCATATTCCCTTGTCCCAGGAATAAGCCATTAACTTTGTGATGGCATTTTGGAGTTCCTCAGGCTGGTGAGTTGACTATTATAATCTAGTCTTGTGATCCCCACTTTGATCCCTGTAGGCACCATGATGCCCACCAGTATGTTTCCTGGTCACCACTTCCTTCGTCCTCAAATCAAAGAGGCAATCCTAGCTTTCTTCCACCACAGTGGAACGGGAGATGCTTTAGAAGCACCCAGGAGGGATCAGATTTGTATCTACAAAGAACACCCACATGAACTACTTTTGAGCTAGAACAAGATGAGTAGCCATGTTAGTTTATCTGTAGCAGCAGAAAAATGATCAGTGACTAGAGCTGCCAGCCTCCAAGTGGGGCCTGGGGATCTCCTGCTTTTATAACTGGTCTCCAGCTGACAGAGATCAGCTCCCCTGGAGAAATGGCTGCTTTGAAGGGTGGACTCTGTGGCATTGTACCATACTGAGGCCCCTCCCTTCCCAAACCCCACCCTCTCCAGGCTCCACCCCCAAAATCTCCAGGTATTTCCAACCCAGACCTGGCAACCCTATCAGTGACTACAGGGCCGGCTGGAGGTGTTTCTGCGCTCTAGGAGGGGCACAGATGCCAACCTCCCGGTGGGGCCTGGAGACCCACCATGCCGCCCCCGCCTCCTCTCCCCCCCGAGGGGAGGGAGAGGGCAGGCGAGCTACAAGCCAAGGAAGGGGCGGGGGTTTAACCCCCTGCCCCTTCCCTGGTTTGTAGCTTGCCTGCCCTCACTTAGTCCAACGCCGCCATCTCCACAGAACTGCACATCGATGGCTCTGATGTGCGCACAGAAACTTCAGTGCTTTATGCTTACAACTCAGATGGAAGCTCTGCTGCACCAGTACAATGGAAGACACATCCGGAACAGTCCTCAGTCTTGTACTGACAGTGGAAGTTTCTGTATGTGGGTGATGGAAGTCCTGCGGAGTTCTTGTGTGCCGCCCCCGCCTCCTCTCCCTTCTGAGGGGGAAGGGGAAGGGTGGGTGAGCACGCCGGCAAGCCAGGGAAGGGGCGGGGGGGGTTTGGCACCTGTAAGGGCCGGCGCGCTCTAGGCAAATGCCTAGTTCGCCTAGTGAGCGAGCCGGCCCTGAGTGACTAATGGAAGCTCATACCCTGCCACAAATTTTGTTAGTCTTTAAGGTACTACTGGACTCTTGCTCTTTTCTACTACAGAAGAAGAAGAGGAGGAGGAGGAGGAGGAGGATTTATACCCTGCCCTTCTCTCAAAGCAGTTTACAATCTCCTTCCCTTCCTCTCCCCACAGCCAACACCCTGTGAGGTAGGTGGAGCTGAGAGAGCTCTGAGAGAACTGCTCTTGAGATAACAGCTCAGAGAGGTCCCGCAGCTGGCTGCATTTGAGGAGTGGGTTATTAAACCTGGTTCTCCAGATTAGAGTCCACCACTCTTAACCACTACACCAAACTGGCTCTCCATAGCACAGACAAGCTTCACTACAGTACAGAATCAGGCCATTTTATATACTCTAATTCCTAAAATAATTTATCAAGAAAAAGTGTATCCTTTCCTGCTTGATGGATGACTTAATCTGTACTGCGCCTGTGAGCCCCACATTTCTCCATTACAGCAAAATGATACCACTCACACACATTGTGGATACCACTCACACACATTGTGGAGATTTTTGCAGCCATGAAAAATGGAAAGCAAAAGAGGCTGTCCATGTTTGCTTCAGACTAGTGTCTTTTCAGTTTAATTTCCCTGGACCGGATTCACATGTTGCAAGCATATATCTTTAGCCCTACTGAACTGCTGTCTCCTCTTATTTTCTCTTTGTTATTTGATGTAGAATTCCTATGCACTATGCTGACATTTTACATTTCAACTAAGCTATTTTCTTATGCTGTCCACATACTGCTTCTGTGAATTTCAGTTTCCTTCTTTTCCCCCTTTTGACTGTTAATGGCTAACATATATTACTTTAAATCAACTTTATTGAAAAGGAACATCCCAGAACTTCCTGTCAGAATCATCCTTTGTGAAGACATGGGGATTAATTATAATCTTGCTGTTCTTTCTGAGTGGCTCAGCTCCACACTCTCAATTGACCTAGCAGAAGTTCTCAACATGGTACTTACATAGGCACTCATAAATTACTACATGTAATTTTTGTTTGAGAATAAGAGATTATTTTTCCAGCTCATACTTTGCTAAAATATTAAATAGCTTATAATAGCTATTAATCAGTAGATATAGCTTTCTCATCATTACTTCTATTAGGCTAAATATGCTTCAGTGTCTTTTAAAAATAATAGAATTGTACAGCTGGAACATTCTGGATGTTTTCCCTGCATGGAAATTTGATCCTCCATTGATTTCACCAATGGATAGTTCATATCCAGCAGTTAATGGCTGCTTCCAGACAGGGATTTTTCTTCAGGTGGAATGCAGCATGTCCCTGCTTTTTCAAGGAGCTTTCACACACCATTGTGCTGTTTTTGAGCACAATGCAAGGGGCTCATGGGACTTTCCCTTTTACTCCAACTGCAATGTACTATGGAACCTCTGCATGCAGCCAGTGGGGGTGGTTGTGGCAGATCTAAGCTCCACCTTCAAAATGGCATTGCTAAGCCATGGTTCTATCCCTTCCTTTCAGCATTTCAACAGGCTCTTTTTTAGTCCATTGCGAAGACAAGTTGTCTTGAGCACTGGGGCTCAACTGTGAAACAAGGGTGGGAGAGTTGCTGGGCCATAGATGCCCAGCAAGATTCTTGTGTTGACACTTCAGAACTAACACAATAGATCGGTGGGAAGTGGGGTGGCAGCAAGAAGCAGAACAGGAATGGGGTGTGGAGACACTGTCCTATGTGCTTCTGCATTGCCCACTTCTGCTTTCACAGAAGGATGCATTTTTATGCCAGATGAAGAAAATCCGAATATTGTTCCTCTACTTGGTTTTCTTCAACAATCTGCATTGTACTGTGATAATAACCCATGTGTACCTGCAAATGCATATGTAGCTTTCTGTTACAGTAATGTATTAAAAATGCTTCTCCTCAACACGTCAAACAAGAGACTTTATAAACACAGGTCACTGCATTTTCCAAACAGAGGGAAGGGCTCATATGTGAGACCACTATATAAACTTGAATGTATATGTGTGCATATTTACAAAGCATAAGCAAAAGAACCAAAAGTGTTCTGCACAACAGATTTTTATCACCGTATTGTCTTAATTTCTTAGTTATGGTCTCCTTCTTTCAGAAGGATTTTTTTTTCATTGCTGGGAAATTTCTGGACAGCTGTTTCCACCAGCAACTGTAGCTCTAAACTGAAAGCACAGTCAGTCTGTTCCTTGTGGGATGAACCATGCAGGATCTACTATTGTCATCTAGCTCTATCAGTGCAGGTTTTGTGCAACCGTTGTTCTGTTGCCCACGCTAATCCTGCCAGGCCATACAGACTAGCAGCAATCAAATACAGTCATTGCCAAAGTAATCACATTAAACTGTGGTGTATGGTGTCTTGGTTTAGGGTAAAGGTGTTCTCACAGACCCTGTTATCTTTGTAACTAACCTACACAGCAGAGTGAAAGGCAGCTGTTTTCCTTGTGTTTGCACAATAGAGTAGAACAGAAAACAGCAGTGATGTAATGGATTACTGTCCCCAACTGCTGACATCAGTGTCGAAATTCTTGTATTCATACATTAATCATAATACAAATGCCTTTCTCTGCTGCATTACTGCTGTTGTATCATAAGCAGTGAACAGTTTTTATAGGGGCATTACTCCAATTAAGTTCAACACAAACTGGCTCCTCTTTGAGGATGACAGAAGGAAATAGGAAAGGCAGGGTTCATATTGACTTCCCTATCCTTTGGAAGGGTGCGGTCCACTAATCATAGTATAAAGGAACAAGAAGGTTACATTGCAATCTGGGGTTTGTATTCCTGGATGTGTGGGTTCAGGCACCTGATACAGCATTTCCTGGAAGGATTTCTTTATATCTGTCTCAGTAACAGAATTAGAAACTGACCTTTTGACCCCAGTCAAAAGGAAAAATTTTTTAAAAAGCAAAGTTTGCAGCTTTGCTTTTTCAAAGCTGCCCCCAAAATACTAATAGGAAAACCAGTAGTACTACAGAAAGCCATGACAAATTCTGCCTTCATGACAGCCAGGTTGTGGGAATGGTTAGAGCAGAGATGTCAAACATGTGGCCCGGGGGCCGGATCAGGCCCTTGGAGGGCTTCTATCAGGCCTGCAGCGGAATTGGCTGTCTTCTGCTTCTTCTTCCAGTTCTGCTGGTGCTACATCATTGTAGGTTTGGAGCTTACAGATACACACCTGAACAGCATACTCGAGATTGTAACAGCACAGACATTTTGATGTAATCATTCAGAGAAAGAGGTGTCAGTTATCAGACACTGTAAAATAAACAAAATATTGCACGAGTGCTAATGTTGTAAGCATGTTTTTATTTTAAGTTAAAAAAACCCTTTGTGTTTGTGTCCTTTATAAAGTTTATATCTCCGCTACCTGGCGTTACATTTTATGGCACACATGGCCTGGCTCAACAAGGTCTCATTTATGTCAGATCTGGCCCTCATAACAAATGAGTTCAACACCCCTGGGTTAGAGTGTTGGGCAGGGATTCATGTTCAAATCTCCACTCAGGCTTGAAGTGCACTAAGCAATTTCAGACATCTCTCTCTTTCTCTCAGCCTCATTTATCTCACAGGATTGTTGTGAGGATGAAAGGGAGGAGAGGTGAAGTGTCCTGAGCTCCTGATAGAAAGGTTAGGATAAAAATAAGATATTCTTAAGCCTTTCCAAGGTTACAGTATGTACTACCAGTCACGACAGACTTACCTTGCCATATTGTGCTGTTGATTTTGTTTTTGCTTCTGGAAGCAGGGCCAGTCTCAGCAGCAGGTAGATCAGGTGGTAATCAATGGATTCAACTGGAAACCAAGGGGGTGACTGTTGCTCTAGCATTTCTATCTCTGTGTTATGCTTGTTCCCACATGCTGCATCCAAACTCTGTCCCATTCTCAAACTCTGTCCCATGGGTGGTGTAAAGTACTGGGTTCCATACATCAGGACTCGGACCACGACATAGGCGAAGATGCATTTATTAGTACTTCACATAAACAAAGGCAAACAACAACGGCTGGAAGCCAACTATATACATTGGGGGGGGGGAATGCCCCATAGTTCTATTGGCAGGTTCAAATCTCTCGCCAATGTCCCTATTGGCTCCTTACTCCGAATTCAGGAGTCTAGTCCCTATTGTTTTCAGGACTGAAACTTGGCAGCCTCTGGCTGATGCCTGTTCCTGATCTCAGGACATAACACCTCTCCCCCCATGGTTCTGTCCCTCTTATGTGATGTAGTCCTTTAGATAGGATGGGGCCCGGTGTTCCCTGAGCGACCTTCGGGGGGCTGGCACCGGGTTGGTGGCAGCCCTGTCAGGCCAAGGTTTGGCAACTGGAGCCGGGGGTGGTGATGGCTGTGACTGCTGAGGCTGTGGTGGTGGGCTCTCCATGTCCCTTGCAGCCGGACTAGCTTCCCCTTGGGGCACAGGCTCTCGCCCCTCTGTGGTTGAGGGCTGCTCTTCGGGTGCTGGAGCAGGGATGTCAGGGTTGTTGGGTCGCAGAGCAGCCACCCGCACATCTGGGTCTTGTCGCTGCCGTAGTTGGTTGACATGTTTCCGTAGTACCCTCAGCGACAACCTCACAGGAAATGGGTCCAGTGGGTTTAAGGGTACGCCCGGCTAGTCATTGGGGACCCACTCCGAACTTTTTAAAATACACGGATTCCCCTGGGAAGAACCCCCTAGGTGCCTCCCTGTTTTCGACCAGCTTTCGGGAATTGGGAGCGCAGTCAGGGTGGAGCCGGTCCAAGTTGGTCATGGGACAGTGGTCTATCAGCAGCTTGGCTGGGCTATGTCCGGAGATGGGGTTTGGGGTGGTTCGCTGGGTGAGGAGGAAGCGGGCAAGCCAGAACTCCCAATCCCCGTCAGTTATGCGGCTTAGGGCTTCCTTGGTCAGCAGACCATCCTTTCTGCCTGGCTGTTTGTCGCAGGGTGAAAGGGGGCAGATTGAATGTGCCCAATAAGGTTCCTTTGTAGGAATGTCTGGAACTCGGCTGTGGTAAAGGCGGCCCCATTGTCTGACACGATTGCATCCAGTAAGCCATGGGTGGCAAAGATCCTGCGGAGGGACCTAATTACTGCTTTGTATGGGGTAGTGCACACCGGGCTGATCTCTATCCACTTGGTGTAAGAATCTACAGTTATTAGGAATAGGAGGCCTTGGAATGGCCTGGTGAAATCCACATGTAGCCGGGACCAGGGTTTGTGCGTAGATTCCCAGTGTTGCATCGGAGCGCTCAGAGGGTTGGGGCGGACTTCATGACAACTTTTGCACCCCCTGACCCATGTTTTGATCTCTGCATCTATCCCAGGCCACCACACATAACTCTGTGCCAGCACCTTCATGCGGACTATGCCCGGGTGTGCCTAATGTAGTGTGTGTAGGACCCCCGGCCTCATGGATCCTGATAGTACCACCCTATCCCCCCATAGCAAGCATCCTTTTAGGGTGGAGAGCTCCTCTTTTCTGGCCCTATATGCCAAAAACTCCACCCCCTTACCACCCAGCTTATGACCTGGGAGAGGACAGGGTCCTTGGACGTGCAGGCAGCCACATCCACCGCCTGCAAAGGGGGATCCAGGAGACCTTCTAGCATCAGCATGCCCGAGGCAGGAGCCGGGTCCTCCCCTGTCAGAGTGCCCCATTGCCTTGCCCAGCCGATGCTCCAGTCTGTATTGATACCCCACCAGGAACAGGGATCAATGCAACACCTGGGGCGACAGGACCTGCGGTGTTTGCTTGTTGGCTGCGAATAAACCCAGGAGCGGCTTGTGGTCCATGACTATCGTGAAGGGCCGGCCATATACAAAATTGTGGACTTTTTTTACGCCAGCCACGATGGCGAGTCCCTCCTGGTCTATTTGTGTGTAGTTCCGCTTGGTGGGGGACAGCATGTGAGAATAATAGGCTACCGGAACCTCTCGCCCGTCCAGTAGTAGGTGCCCCAAAACTGCCCCAACCCCATAGGGCGACGCATCACACGCGAGTATTACAGGGAGAAACACATTGAAATGAGAGAGCACAGCATTTGAAATTAACAAGGTTTTCACCCCCCGAAATGCCGCCTCCTCCCGCACCCCCCAGGCCCACTGGGCCGATTTGTCCAACAGTCTGTGGAGGGGTTCTGCCACGGCAGCCTTGTGCGGGAGGAAGGCATGATAAAAGTTAAGGCCTGGAGCTCCGCCTTGCACTTCGGTGCGGGGACCTCCACAATAGCCTTTACTTTGTCCCGGGTGAGGTGGAGGCCCATCACATCCACCCAATACCCCAAGAAGTTCACCTCCAGAACCCCCAGGAGGCACTTTTCTCTTTTCACTTTCAATCCCGCGTTATGGAAGCATTCCAACACAGCACGGAGACAGGCGGCGAAATCCTCAGGGTTTGCTGCGGCGATGAGGACATTATCGAAAAATGGCATCATGCCAGGGATCCCTTTCAACAAAGTGTCCATTAGTTGCTGAAATATCCCAGGGGCCACACTGACCCCGAACTGCAACCTCTTTAACCTTCGATTTCATATACCGCCCTAACCCCCTAGGGGGTCTCTGGGTGGTTTACATGAGGGGGTGCTAAGCACATTTCATCCTAATTTGGGCCACATTGTACTAAGGATGGGGCTGCCTACCGGCACCCAGGTGGAGGCTGGTGTTCCTTCTTTTTTGGCTTGGCTTGGCTCGGCTTTCTTCCCGGTGGTTCATCAGCTAGCTGTTCTTCCTGGCGCTCGGAAGGGCCGGCACATGATACATCCTCCTCTGGCCTCGGCTACGTCCTGTAGGCTCCACCGCGCCCGCAGATGATGTCATCGCGTGCCTCCGCTTCTGCCGACGACAGCTGCCCAATGTTACTGCTGGCCACTAGGGATTGCTCTTAACCTTGAATGTCCCCCTGTGTGTTACAATGGTTTGTGCTGAGGCCGTGGCCTCATTGACCAGCAATTGCTGGTACGCCTAAGTGAGGTCCAGCTTACCAAAGATAGTCACTCCCGCCAGTGACACCAGCACATGGCTTACCACCGGCACCAGGAAGGAGTGTGCCTGGTTAATGGTGCACTTATAATCTGCGCAGATGCGGATGTCCCCATTTGGTTTAACGGGGGTCACTATTGGGGTTTCCCATGGGGAGTTGGCAACTGGCTCTAGCACCTCCGGGCCACCAACCGGTCTAGTTCGGCTTCAATTTTCAGCTGTAAGGAGAGGGGCACCGTGCGGAAGCGCCGACAGATGGGGGTGACGGTTGGTCTAACTGTAATGACACCGGGAGGCCCTTGTAACAGCCCAGCACCCCATTAAAAACCTCAGGGAATTCCTGGCAGACCTCCCCAAAGTCCCTCAGCGAGCATTTATTTACCCTCCCTATGGTTATACCCAGTGCCTCGAACCAAGCCTGGTCCAGAAGGCTTACAAGGTTGCCCTCCACCATTACCAAGTCCAGGTTGCCCTCAAAGTGTCTATATTGCACTCGAAAAGTTCCGATCCCCCTAATGGGTACTGGATTTTTCTGAAAATCCACCAAGCTTAGGGGCGAGGGCCGCAGAGGGGGGTCCCCCCGATGGGCAAAGCTGTGTTAGCGTGCCCACAGAAACGATGGATGCCACAGACCCCGAGTCCACTTCCATGGAGCAGGGGGACCCCTCAATCCTGACTTGTACTTGGATCTTTGGGGTGGAGGATAGGTTAGGGAGGCACAGTACCTGAAGCGGCTGGTCGGTGAGGTGGTAGAGATCAGTGGTATCCAAGGTGGATTTGTGTGCAGCAACAGCCTGGCAGCATGGAAGCTTGTGTGTTCTGGGGGCCCTTGGACCGGCAGACCTTGGCAAGATGGCCCTATTTTCCGGAGGCGTGGCAGGTCACGTCTTCCTTCCATGAGCCTCCCCACAGCTGGCACAGGGGGAGCGGGTGGAGACCTTACCTGTGTGGCTGCTGGTTGGGGGCCCTTGCAGCTGGCAGCGTTGTGGTTGCCGGATGGAGCAGACCTCTTCGGCATCCAAGTTTTCTGGGCTGTACCCCATTCCGACCTGATCAGCTGTTGTGGCTGGGCACTCCTGATGAGATGCCTTGTGCATGATGGCAAGTTGCATGGCCTCTTCCAAAGTGATCTGGTGGCTCCCGATCATCTTCCTACACAGTTTGGCATCCAATAACCCCCACACAAATTGTGTCAATAGGTTATCTGCCACCTTCAGGAAGGAACAGTCCACCTTGGGCCTGCACTCGTCCATGGAACCCCATTCATCTAGCCAGGAAGGTCAGCTTCGGGCTGAAGTAGTTGTTGAGGGCCTTTATTATTTTCTCTAACGAACACTCCAGGATGGATTGGGGAACGAGGAGACTCTTGGCGAGGCGGACGGTGTCGGTTCCACAGGAGCTTAGGAGGAGTGCTCTCCATTTCCCGGTGTTGGTTAACTCGTTGAGCTCTATGTAGCACATGAGTTGGTTCGTCCAAGAGTCCCAAACTTCAGGACGGGAGGGATCGAACTTATCGAGGCTACTGTGAGTTGCGGCCATGACTCGAGCACGTTGCAGGAGTGGTGTCCAGGACGCTGCACGCTGCATGGAGCTTGGGAGTGATGTGATGCCCGGGGGCGATGTGGTGCTCGGGAGCGATGCTGAGCAGTGTCGCCTGGAATGATGCTCGGTGCTGGTGTGATCGAGGCCCGACTCAATGGAATCCCACCTTTGTCGCCACTGTAAAGTACTGGGTTCCACACATCAGGACTTGGACCACGACATAGGTGAAGACACGTTTATTAGTACTTCACACAAACAAAGACAAACAACAACGGCCAAAGGCAAACTATATACATTGGGGGGGGGGAATGCCCCATAGTTCTATTGGCAGGTTCAAATCTTCTGCCAGTATCCCTATTGGCTCCTTACTCAGAATTCAGGAGCCTAGTCCCTATTGTTCTCAGGATTGAAGCTTTTCAGCCTCTGGCTGACGCCTGTTCCTGATCTCAGGACATAACAGGTGGTAGCCTAGTCAGTAGGTATGGATGCCAACACCTCCTGCTCCTAAGGAATTATACAGCCCATTTTGTTGTTGTTGTTATTTCTGAACCACAACACAGCAGACAGATTCTGGTATACTACTCAGCTCAAGCAGTTACCCTTCACTGTGGTGGTCTGGAAACAAAATAGCATATTTCTTGAAATCTAGATTATTCATTTGGAAGCGTGTCAGTGGCATGTATCAGGGCTGCAGGGCTATAGTTCCTTTTGCTGAGCTCTTACTTGGCAATGTTGCCTATCAGTGGTATGCACAGTAAGTCCTCACTTTACTCATTTGCTGTATAGAGCTGATACATTTTTCTTCAAGCTTGTACATATTTTATGAGCACTCAGCTTTTCCGGGTATATCTGGAAAAATGTGATACTTCTCCAGATGGCATATTATCCTTTAAGTAACTATTCTGCATGAATGTTAGGTTGAACATGGTTGCAAAGCATCATGGGCACCTATTAGTCTCCATGACTCAGTTTGTGACAAGCACAGATAATTTAAAAAGAAATTATTTAGCAGCATTATTTTAATTTTTCTAAAATTTCTATCCCCCCCCAAAATTTAAGAGATTATTCAGTGAACCTTGACCTGGATAGCCCAGGCAAGCCTATGCTGTCAGAGCTCGGAAGCTAAGCAGGATCAACTCTGGCAAATACTTGGATGGAAGAGCTCCTTGAAATACCAGAGGTGGGAGGTGGGGGCAGGCTTTATTCAGCCACCTCTCTGAATATCCTCCAGGCCTCCAGTAGGGGTCAGTTACCAGAGGTCGCCATGACTTCCAGGTGCACACACACAAATGCAAACCCCCCCAAAAAAGTTATTCAGTGGTTGAGCATTATTTTGCTATATGTGGGTTGAAGAACAAAAAATGAGTGTTGAAGTGTTTTAAAAGTGGTAGTTAACAGCTGGACTACCACTTCCTTGCTTCCTGTGTAACCCCAGTTGTGAAACTTATGTATATTTAGTTAATTAATTTTAATTTTGAAAAGTTTAGAGGGTATATATTCTCCATTCCCTTGTGTTGAAGCACATAAAATGATGGCTTCAAATACAGGTGGGGCAGTGTAATAAATATTCCATTTCCTGTATGCACAGGTAGAATATTGCACTACTATCACTGGAATTTGCAGGAAAATTAGTATTGGGGGCACAGTTTGTGTGGTTCTTTGCAGGAAGTGTTCTGAAGAACTGAGTCAAATTGAGGCAATGAGACAAGAATTTCTAGGACTACTAGGCACACTGAAAACTAGTAAGCCTGTGGGTCCAGGTGGCATATACCCAACATTTCCAAAAGAACTCAGATATGACATTGTTGAACTACTAACAAGTATGCATAACTTACTGAGTGACTGGAAAACAGCAAGTGACATCCCAGTTTTTAAGAATGGGTCCAGAGGGGATCCATGAAATTACGGGCCAGTTAGCCTAACACTGGTTCCAGGTAAATTAGTAAAAAAGTTTGAGTCTAGTGGTATCTTTAAGACCAGCAATTTTTAATTCTGGGTCTAAGCTTTTGTATGCATGCACACTTCATTAGATACATTTAGTATGCATGCACATGAAAGGTCATACCCAGAATTAAACTTCGTTGGTCTTAAAGGTGACACTGGACTCAAACTCCATTTTGTTGCTTCAAATCAACACAGCTATCCACCTGAAGGTAAATTAGTAGAAACTGTTATTAAAGAGAGAATTATTAAGCACACTGAAAAACAAAGTATGTTGAGGGGAAATCAACATGGCTTCTGCAAAGGGAAAACCTGACTCACCAGACACTTGGAGTTCTTTGAGGAGAGTAACAAGCTTGTGGATAACAGGATTCAGTGGACATTTGATGTAGTGGTTAAGTGCATGGACTCTAATCTGGGAGAACCGGGTTTGATTCCCTACTCCTCCACTTGCATCTGCTGGATGACCTTGGGCAAGCCATAGTTCTGGCACAGCTGTTCTTGAAAAAGAGCAATTTCTGTCAGAGCTCTCTCAGCCCCACCTACCTCACAGGATGTCTGTTGTGGGGAGGGGAAGGGAAAGGAGTTTGTAAACTGCTCTGAGACTCCTCTGGGTAGTGAAGGGCAGGGTATGAATCCAATCTCTTCTTCTTCTACTTGGACTTCCAAAAGGCTTTAGGCAAGGTATGTCACCAAAGACTCCTGAGTAAATTTTCCAATCATGGATATGAGGATTGTCCTCTTAAGTCTTGTAAGTCAGTTAAATGACATGAAGCACAGAGTAGGTCTAAATGGAGGGAAGTGAGCAGTGTGCCCCCACAAGGATCAGTATTGGGACCAAGCAGTGTAGTAGCCAAGTTTTCAGATGATACCAAATTATTCAGGATCATTGACAACCAAGGGAATTGTGAAGGGCCACAGAAGGTTATCTCTAAATTGGATGAGTGTGCAATCATGTAGCAAATGAAGTTCAATGCAAGTAAGTTTAAGGCAATGCATATTAGAACAAAAATCCTGATTCTGAATGCATGATGATGGGGTCTGAACTGGCTGAGACTGAGAGGGAAAGAGATTTCGGGGGAGTAGTAGAAAGTTCGATGAAAATGTTGAGCCAGTAGACAGCAGCGGTGAAAAAGGCAAACTCCATGCTAGGAATTATTAGGAAAGGGATTACAATTAAAATAGCTGATATTGTAATCAGTGTTCCCTCTAAGCTTAGTGTGAGCTAGCTCACTGTTTTTTAGCCTCTGGCTCACAGATCTTTGTCTTAGCTCAGAAAGGATGGCTCCAGAACAAACTAATTTATGCAGTAGCCAAATTGCTTGCCAGTTTGGTGTAGCAGTTAAGTGTGCGGACTGTAATCTGGGGGAACTGGGTTTAATTCCCCATTCCTCCACTTGCAGCTGCTGGATGACCTTGGGCAAGCCATAGTTCTGACAAGAGCTGTCCTTGAAAGGACAGCCCCACCTACCTCACAAGGTGTTTGTTGTGGGGAGCAGAAGGGAAAGGAATTTGTAAGCTGCTCTGAGACTCTGAGTGAAGGGTGGGGTATAAATCCAATATCCTTCTCCTCCGCTGCTGCTGCTGCTTCTTCTTCTTCTTCTTCCTCCTCCTCCTCCCAAATATAATGCCAGTAGCTCACAAAGTAGATTTTTTGTTCACAAGACTCCACAGCTTAGAGGGAGCATTGACTGTAATGCTCTTGTACAAAATTATGATGTGGCCTCATTTGGAATATTATGTGCAGTATCTTAAAAAGAATAATGAAGAATGTTGCAGAGCTGGATAAAGTACAAAGGGAGGCAACAATGAAATTGTTGGGAAATAGATTCAGGGCAGACAAAGGGAAATACTTCTTTACTCAAAGAGTAATTAAACTGTGGAATTCACTACCAGTGGAAACAGTAATGGCAATGAGCATAGACAGCTTTAAAAGGGGGTTAGACAGGTTGGAGGAAAGGTTGTTAGCCAAATTGCTCTGTTATTTAATAAAAATGGGGAATTATAATTATTAATATGCAATTAGCTTATCTATAGGATCTGACCTGTGTATACCAGAGTTAAAATTCCCAAGCACCCAGGAACAGACATAGAAATTGGGTGGCTAAAATAATGATTTCTTTACTAAATATTCTCAAGCTTACACACAATATTCACACAGTATAGCACTAAGGAAGCAGAGGTGACTGATGGGTTATAGAGGGGTGATACAACCTGTCCAGATGTGCAGAGGTCCATGGATTCTGGCCTAAACTCAGAGAGTTCAGGGGTGGCCTGCCATTTTGGTCTAAAGTCATGTGTGTGCTGGGATATAGGCATTGGCAAAGAATGTAGACCAATGGGTGGCCCTGGGGGCTGGTCTCAGGTGAGAACAATAGATTACCTGGACCAATGATGAGTCCCAGGGGTGTGTGATGCCAGTAGGGGCAGACCTTAGGTATGACCAATGAGCTTCCAGAGAGGCAGGGTCTGGATTTAACAATAGAAGCCAGGTGTTGGGTAGCTAGTTAAATGGATTATCTGACCTACTAATGGTCCTGGCCAGGGTGGACAAAAGTTGGGAGATGTCCCTGATTAGCATCTGACAAGGTCCACCAGTGGCTACTAGCCATGGTGACTGAAGGGAGCATCCATCCACCAAAACAGAAAACATCTGAATACTGGTGCTGGGAGGAAGTGGCAGGGGAGATCCTTAGCCTCTATTCTCTATTTGAACCTACAGAGCAACTGATTGGCTGCTGTGTGAAACAGGATGCTGAACTAGGGCCCCGTTCACACTGAGCATTTGCCCCACTGAAGGCACGGTAGTCCTGCGGACTTTCCATGTGTGATCATACCAGCACATCTGGGAGGCGTAGCACTCCTGTGGCCAACCCGTGGCTTCCCGTGGAAAACGTGGAGTAAAAAACTACTAGGATCGAAGTACTAGTTTCCGGAAACCCCGGGGCAAAGGCCAGCGTCTGATCGCAGGAGCGCCAGTATCCCGCAGCTTCCAACGCCGGCCCATGTCCCGGGGTTTCCGGATGTTGTAAGTTTCCATGGGATGCGCACCAACGCTGAATGAGGCATGCGCATATGCAAGACACCGACAGCAGCCCACCCCCCCAATGGCACACACGTCCTTTGCTACAGCACGGCTTGCTGCTCTGCTGCGCTGCTTTTTTGCCGCGCTGTAGCAGCGCCGTGTGATTGGTGCTGGGTGCTGGAGCGTGGCAACCCGGTGGCCCGTGTGATTGGGCTACCGCACCTTATTTTGCTCCGGGGTGAACTGCCATGCCTCCCTCCCACGTTTTCTGGCCCGTATGACTGGGGCCTAGGTAGAGAAAGCACGGCAGCTAAAGTTGCTGTTACGGTTGCCAAATCATCAACATCCTTATCTCTGTGGCTTTGATGATGTCATGAGGCAGAACTCAGTAATGTCACATTGAATAGCAGTACTAAGGATAGGGCTCTGACCTGGATGGCCCAGGCTAGCTGTATCTCATCAGATTGCAGAAGCTAAGAAGGTTCAGCCCCGGTTAGTACTTGGATGGGAGACAACCAACGAAGTCCAAGGTTGCTATGCAGAGGAAGGCAGCAACAAACACACTTCTGTAAGAACCTTGCTTTGAAAACCCCATGAGAGGTCACCATAAGTCAGGTGTGACTTGATGGCACTTTCCACCATCACCAGTATTTCTGCATACCACTAGGATGTGAATCATCCTTGAATGTGAGTGGTCATGGTCATGTGACTTAGAAGAGATGGACTATCTGCTGCACATAATAAAAAATATTGAAATGAGGTGTTACACATAAAATGTAGTTGAAAGACTCAATTCCAGGCAGTCTTTAATAAATAGAAAATTTTTAAAACGTGGTCACATTATTGCTGCCATCTCAGTATACATGTACCTCAGTTTTCATAAGAGGCATGCATAGAAGTCTGAGTGTAAGAGTGTAAGAGTTGAGTGTAAGAGCTGAGATTTTAACCTGCTGTTTCTAAGATCCTGAAAATGAACTCCAAAATCTGTGTCTTGTAGCAGAATCCTAGGTAAAATTACTCTAATCCCATTGATTGCAGTGGGCTTAGATGGAGTAGTTTTGCATAGGATTTCATTCGAACCAAAGCTCTTCTGATGAAGAGAACTGTGTTTCTCGAAAGCTTGTGCTACAATAAAGTTTGTCTTAAAGGTACTGCTGGGCTTTTTACTATTTTAGAACCAAAGCCAGAGACCTGGCAACACTACATTGTCTCTTCCCTTGGAAGTCAGGCCTACTGAAACCACAGGGTTTTACTTCTTAGGGTGGGCTTCGGCTACACAAAGCTACAGGACTGTTTTGAGAGGGTTGCAGCACACATAATGCACATTTAGCATTGGCAAGCTACATGCTCACCGCAGCCACACTCCATGCTAATCTGTGGCTTGTCCCTATGAATCCACAATGTGCATTAGCAGTTACACTGTTCGCTTATATCAAAAGTTGTGTCTTTTCCAGGCATAAAGTAGTTGTTTTCTCCTGTACTTCCTGTTTTGTAGAGCAAAAGCAACAGATCAAGAAAGTGCAGAAAATATGTGCCAACGAACTTGGCAGTCCCTAATGCAACCAGCTTCTACTATGGTCCTTTTTGTACTCACAATCATTTTCCCCCTTTCAAGCACAAGTAATTGTTCTATATTGAAATATACTGGGTTCAGATGCGTTGTGTGATCAGCTCATAGTTTATTAGTGATTCAGCCAGTAGAAAGAAGACTGCAAATCCCTGGCCGAAGCTGGGTATTTATGCATGCAAAAGGTTACACCCAAAACACACCCCACTCCCAGCGATAGGCTATGTACATTACATTGTTTCTCAGTTGGTTTACTCTAGGATTCTTGTTTCCCTACTCGTCCATTCTAGGATCCTAGCCAGCTATTGTTATGCATCCCCAAACTACGTCTGTTGGTAAGTACAGTTCAGGCTCAGTACATAACAATATTGTTTCAGTTGAATATATTTAAGGCCCTAAAATTACACATTTAAAATCAAGTAGCACAATAACAGTGTGTTTTGTTGTTCCCTAGTAGCTTCATTGACTTTCCATTGAGCTTGACTTTCACTGGTCTCCTGATATCTTCAGTTTGTTTGTGTGTTGTATGTATGATGGTGATTCAGTACAACATAATGCCAAAGGGCTGGTACATGCAAAAATCTGAAATGTTATTTTAAAGAATTCATGTTCACGTTCACATCAGTAATTTATTTCATTTACTGGCTATGTATATACCATATTGAAATCAATGTAAAAAAAGAAAAGAAAAATAGATGTCATCAGGGCTTTTTTTTGTAGAAAAAGCCCAGCAGGAACTCATTAGCATAATAGGCCACACCCCTGACAGCACAGCTTATTGGCATATTAGGCCACACCCTCATGTTACCAGGAGTGTGGTCATCTAGCCACACCCACCTTTTGCTTCTTATTCTGTTTACCTTGTTTGTTGTCAAAACCTAGGGCTTTTTTTGTAGCAGGAACTCCTTTGCATGTTAGGCCACACACCCCTAATGTAGCCAGTCCTAATGAGTTTCTGCTGTTGGGTGTGGCTTATTATGCTAATGAGTTCCTGCTGGGCATGGCCAGCTCGGGAGCCAGCTGGAACTCCGTTTCTGTGCGTTCCTGCCCAAAAATAGCCCTGGATGTCATGAATCTAATTTGTTAATATTAGCTGGCTTAAAGAGTGGGAATAATTCCTTTCTCTTCCATAGAGATGACAAATTAAACCATTTAGAAATCGTAACAACTTGTATATAGATCTAGAGTATTAGTGTCCAATTCATGACAGCTGTCCAACTTAATTTTCTGAAGAGAGTTAATCTAGCAAGAAGCTTTGGGATCAATTATTTTGATTTTCTTTTAGAGGTTGACTGCAGTGCTTTCTAGTTTCCTTGAATAACATTTGAGAGTGGTGGGAAGCCTTTGGTGGCTTATGTCATAAATAGGCCTAGACTGACTTTTCTATGGCTCAGTGCCACTACAGTCATTTGCTGGATCTGTGAGCTCGACATAGAGCCAGAACTGGATTGGCAATAATGCAAGAATATAAAAAGGAATGCTGGGGTCAATAAGCCTAGGACAGGACTGGACCAGGGGGAGTTTGACCTGAAGCTGGGCTGAAGCTAGAATGTGGACATGAGATGCAGTTAAAGCAAATTATATAAGAGTATGCTTTTTTTAGTTCCACAGATTCCCCCCCCCCTTTATACTTTCAATGTGTTCTCTTCTAAAGCAGATGACACTTTCTCCTGGGGAGAAAAGGACTTGCTAAGCCCATTAAGAAAGCTCCAGGTGTCACCAAAACCACTTCTACATTGTAGCATAGCTTGTTCTTCCTAGTATAGACGTGATACCTGCAGAGAGATTTCTTAGATTCCACCCCCCTCCGGTCTGGTATCCCCCGTCAGGCCCACTGTAACTTTCCCCCCTCATCACTGATGTTTTTGGGCCCACTGTGGTTCCTGGCCATCCCTCCAACATGGCCAATGCTGCTGGGCCAACTGCAGATTCTGGGCACCCCACTATTGTCAGTGTTCCGAGGCTTGCTGTGGCTCCTGCCCCTCCTCCATTGTCGATGCCCCCAAGTTCACTGCAGGTCTCAGTTGGGCCCACCAACAGAAGAGTAGGCAGGAGCATTGTATGCGCAAGTGGTTTTTTTAAGGGGATAGGTTAAACCCCCAGTATATATATATTTTAATGATTTCAGATTTTTCTGCAAACCTGGGGGGGGGGTTCCCCCAAGTTTGTAGAACTATCTGGTTTATGTCACTGTAGCCCCAATCAGTGGATTTAAGTATCTACAGATTGGAATATAAGATCAGAGCCACAGGTCATTGCCCTGTTTCGAAGAAGAAGAATTGGTTTCATATCCTGCCCTTCACTACCCGAAGGAGTCTCAGAGTGGCTTACAATCACCTTCCCTTCCTCTTCCCACAACAAACCCCTTGTGAGGTAGGCGGGGCTGACAGAGTTCTGAGAGAACTATGACTGGCCCAGGGTCACCCAGCTGGCTTCATGAAGAAGACTGAGGAATCAAACCCAGTTCTCCAGATTAGAGTCCACCACTCTTAACCACTACACCAAGCTGATTTACATTTATTAAAGTAGTACCTTGGAGGCTGCATTTGAAGTAAGGATTTGTGTGTGTGTGTGTGTGTGTGTGTGTGTGTGAGAGAGAGAGAGAGAGAGAGAGAGAGACTCAAAAGGATGAAATCACTACCCCAGACAAGTTTTAAAATATGCAAGAGCAGCTAAGCGGGTGTAGTAGGCAGATGAATCAGGAGAAACTCTGGTTCCTGAAGAAGACTGTGCTTATGGATACCTTCTTCCATTTACTTACACAACTCACACCACATAGTCTCTGCTCCATAAAACCAACAGCTGTTAAAAAAAAATATTTCTCCTGCCACTGTTCTGAGTCGTGGTGGGGAAAGAGCTGCAAGCAGGGGATCCTCACCCCCCCACCAGGGTGCCAGGAACCCTACAGTGTTTCAAGGTCATGGAAGACATAGAGTGTGTTTTTTACAGTTTAAGGTGAGGCACTTTTTGTGTACACTATGTTCATTGAATATGTCATGAAACAACTGCTGGGTGGTATTTGCTTTTTAGAGAGCAAGAGAAAAAGTTAGCATGAAATCTTTACCTCTTTAAATGTGACCCCTATAGTTAAAGCCTTTAAAAAGGCCTAGTGACTTAGAAATATGGTCACTGTAAACTTATCTATTGTAGCATTGTTATAACTTTTGAAGGCAAGGTATACATTGACATTAAAAGAAGACAATAGTGGGAGTGATTTTGGTCATTGTTTTCCAACAGGGCCAGTGGCTGGGACTTAACTCTTTATCAGAAGTTTCCATGGATGTGTGTAAACAAACTTCTTGATTCTTTCTTCATGCTGTATATTATACCCATGAGATAGCATGAGCACCCTCTAGTGGGCCATAGCAAAATAAATTCTTTTCTGAAAAATAAGTGGTACATAGGACAATTTGACATCAATAATAGGTAGCATACTGCTTGCTGTTTCCTTTTTTAAAAATTAATTTTGCTGTTATACTTGAAGAGACAGTGCCTGAAATGCTAACATATTGTTTGGTAATTAAATGAACCATTTGACATTAGACAAAAGTAGCATTGCAAAAGTATACTTGTAAAATTCTTGTAAAAGTGAGGAATCCTTAAAAAAAATTGTTAGTATAATTTGCTTCTTTATAATCCTCTCTCTATATTAATAATTGAGTTTTCATGTGACTTTCCTGAATGTTCCACATTGTCCTCCAGCATTTGGCTCCCTGATCTGTCACTCAGAGGGTGTCCCTAGCCACCAACTGCATTGCCTGAGTCCCACCCAGCTGCTACTCAAGAATGCTCGAGTGCCATTGGCTGGGTGCTGGGTTTGCTCCTATTTCCTGCCCACTCCTTCAGCCACTGTGACCTGTCAGAATTCCTGGCAAACGGCTTTCTCTCTTGATGAAGACGCTCACCTCCTGTGTGGGACTTATTTTTCCCTCAGTAGCTGTTGGTAGGTGTAACGAAATGGCAGTTACCTGTGTCTGTGAGATGGCTGCCGTCTCTGTGTTTACAATGTTCCCCCATAAGGCTTAATTGAGCTGTAGTTCTAGAGAGGGGCCTGCAGGTAGGGTTCCCAAGTACTTACCGCATGGGGGCGGGGGAAACATGCTCCCCGGCTGGATCATTCCTCCCTGTAATGCACCATGCCGTCGCCAGGAAGTGACACCAGGCGACACTCTGGCAATGGGGCTGAAAACTTGATGGTACCATTGAATTTCCAGCTGCATTGCCAGAGCATCACCTAGTGTCACTTCCTGGTGACGGCATCGTGTGGCGCGTCTTTCCTTCCCCCAGGGATGGTCCTGCCAGGACGTATCCATCCCCTGCCGGCATGAGGTAAGTATTTGGGAAGCCTACCTGCAGGGGTATTACTCACTGGGTTGAATGGGCTTCCTCATCTGCTGACCTACAGTTCCCAGCTGCTCCAAGGCCAAAACATGTGGGAAAAGAGGGACCGTCCCAAGGGGTGGGACAGCATCAATATAGACTCCAGCTAGGCCACAAGCCAGAGACGTGGGGAACCCTGAGAGGCAGCAGAAATTCAGCCACTCCACAGTCGGCTGGACTGGGGAATTAATGGAAGTTTCCCTGCTTTCTTGGGCAGGAGAGAAGCAAAGCCATAGGCCGGTCCAAGGAGAGATCCTATCCTGAACCCACAACCTCCAGAGATAGAGAGTACTGTGTGTAGGGAAAGAGGATTGGGTTTAACCCCTGTTGATTTATGCCCTGTTGGTTCATGGTGTGTGCTTACTCCTACAGTTTTGCCTTATTCACTTAGTGTGTGTGTGCTCCATAATTCTGTAAATAGTTAAATAAATTCTTTTATTTGGGCTAATAATCTGTGTTGTGCTCTGACCACATAGTCTCCCCTGCTCTGCACAATACTAAAGGGAAGGGGTAGCACAGGGAAGCAAGGAAAGGCCAGACCCTTGGGTTGCCAACTTTCCAGGGATCCCCCAAAGATTGGGGATTCCATCTCTAAATAGGGAGGTTTGGCCAGAGGGTTCTCACTGTCCCTCTAAAAAGGCAGTGACAATTCAGTGAGTGGTGGCAGTGAACTTAAGGAGTGAGATATGCCCATGGGATGGGTGGGAGGTGAACAGCTGAGTTGTAAACTGGAGCCCGTTTCGCCACAGTAGGCAACCAAGCGTGGTTCAGACAAAGGAAGGAAACCCTTTGCAGGCCTTTGTGAGGAACTCATTGGGGCCAGTCCTGATTAGGGTTGCCAGCTCCAGGTAGGGAGATTTCTGGACATTTCCTGGTAGAGTCTATGGAAGCCAGGGTTTGGGGAGGGGAGAGGCCTCAGCTGAACAGCCATAAAGCCCACCTTCCAAAGCAGTTATTTCCTCGGGGGGGAGGGGAGATATCTGTTGTCTGGAGTTCAGCTGTGATACCTGGTGATCCTCAGGCTCCACCTGGAGGTTGGCTACCCTGGACGTCACAGTCAGTGCTTCAGAGCAGGGTCTGCTAGATCCAGGTTCTTGCTGTAGAAGCTGAATGGGTGATTTTGGAACATTCACAGACTTTCAGCCTAACTTACCTCACAGTGCTGTTGTGCAAGTCAAAAGAGGGAGAGGAGAATGATGTCAACTGCTTTGGTCCTCACTGCAGAGAAAGACTACTTTTCCTCCTGGGAAACCATTGTTGCCAATCTCCAGGTGAGGGCTGGAGATCACTCAGAATTACAATGGCTCTCCAAATGGCAGAGATCAGTTCCCCTGGAGAACATGGTGGACTCTGTGTCCTTATACCCTGCTGAGATGCTCCCCCCCATGACAGCCACTGTGATGTGGAGGTCAGAGTTTCAGAGCACTGTAGAGGCTGCAGGTGGGGGGGAGATGGAAAGCTGAAGAGGGGGAAATAAAGGTAGGTTGATGCTTGGCTGGGAAGGAGATAGGGTTGCCAACTCCAAGTGGGAAATTCCTGGAGATTTGAGGGATGGAACCCGGAGAGGGTGAGGTTTGAGGAGGGGTGGGACCTCAGACAGGTACAATGCCATAGACTCCACCCTCCCAACCAGCCATTCCCTCCTGGGGAACCATTGTTGCCAGTCTCCAAGGGGGGTTGGAGATCACTCAGAATTACAACTGATCTCCAGGAGGGAGGGAGGAGGAGATGGAAAGCTGAAATCAGGGGCAGATAATCACAGGTTGATGCTTGGCTGGGAAGGAGATAGAGGTGCCAACTCCAGGTTGGAAGATTCCTGGAGATTTGAGGGGTGGAGCCTGGAGAGAGTGAGGTTTGAGGAGGGGTAGGACCTCTGACAGGTACAATGCCATCAACCCCACCCTCCCAACCAGCCATTTCCTCTCGGGGAACCATTGTTGCCAATCTCCAGGTGAGGGGTGGAGATCACTCAGAATTACAACTTATCTCCAGGAGGGAGGGTAGAAGTCAGCTGCAGTCAGAGGGGCAGATAACAGTAGGTTGATGGTTAGCTGGGAAGGGGATGGGGCTGCCAACTCCAGGTTGGGAAATTTCTGGGGAGTTGAGGGGTGGAGCCTGGAGAGGGTGGGGTTTGAGCAGGGTTTGGACCTCAGACAGGTACAATGCCATAGACTCCACCCTCCAAACCAGCCATTTCCTCCTGGATAACAATTGCTGCCAATCTCCAGGTACGGGCTGGAGATCACTCAAAATTACAATTGCTCTTCAGGTAGCAGAGATCAGTGCCTCTGGAGAAAATGGTGGACTCTGTGTCATTAAACCCTGCTGAGGTCACCACAGCAAATTGACGCTGAGTGTCCAAGGCCTTGACACTCCCAGAGCCTCTTTCTAGAAGAAGAGAAGAGAGAAGAGATTGGATTTATACCCTGCCCTTCACTACCCAAAGGAGTCTCAGAGTGGCTTACAATCTCGTTTCCCTTCCCCTCCCCACAACAGACACCCTGTGAGGTAGGTGGGGCTGAGAGAGCTCTGACAGAAACTGCTCTTTTTCAAGAACCGCTGTGCCAGAATTATGGCTTGCCCAAGGTCATCCAGCTGGTGCAAGTGGAGGAGTGGGGAATCAAACCTGGTTCTCCCAGATTAGAGTTCGCGCACTTAACCACAATAACAAATTTATTTTCACAACGGGCCTTATTCCTAATCCAATATATAAAGCTTTTGAATACCAAACTGAGTACTAAACAACTTGTATCTAATTGTACATGGCTAAATTTGAAGGTTTTCCAGTGCCTTGCATTTAACTGACCAGTAGCATCTATTTTTGAACAAAGCAAATAAAGTTTTGAAATTGCAGATTTCCCTGATAGTTTTTTAGTCATATGATATATATTTGATTAAAATACCCTTGTGACAAATTATGAGAGTAGAAAATTTTGGCTGCAATTCCTCACACTTACATTTTACCTTTCTTCCCAGGAATTCAGAGTGGTATGGTCCCATTTTCCCTGCTCAAGACATCCTTGTGAAATACATGATGATAGTCAATAGGCACCAAGTCAGCAGGGTTTTCAATGTCAATACAGTCAGGCCCAATCATGCACCAGTGTAGCCTGTGCTTTCACCTGTGTTTTGATCTATACACAGCTGGTAGTATATTATAATAGTATATTTCATATTGTTGTGGGTAAAATTTTGGCACAAGGCCATATACTTGGATTTCCTATCACACATCACAGGCTGCAGACCTTTCTAGTTAGGCTGCTCAAAGTTGTATTGAGGTCAATGGGATTAGGTTGCTTAAATGTGATTAATGAAGCATTTATGTTTGCACACTCTTTCTTCACTGATCCACTCTCCTTCCCTCCCTGCTGTGGGCAAAAGTAGAGTCCTGCTAGTTAGAGCTAGGGTTGCCAGGTTCCCTTGTCACTCTGGCAGGGGGATTGGGGGTGGTTCTGGGGGGTAAGTGTTATGTATTGAGCCTGAACTGTACTTGCAAAAGGGCTTAGCTTAGGACGCATAACAATGGCTTGCTAGGATCCTAGAATGGACCAGTAGGGATCCTAGAGAAAACCAATTGGGAGACAATGGAGTGTAAATAGCCTATTGTTGGGAGTGGGGTGTGTTTTGGGTGTAACCTTTTCCAGGCATAAATATCAGGATTTGGGCCAGGGATTTCAGTCTTCTTTCTCTTGCTGAATCACTAATAAACTATGAGCTGATCACTTGAATGCGTCTGAACCCAGTATATTGCACTGAGCATGCCCCAAGCCCTACCCCCAAGAGCACCAGCCAGGGCCACCCCCTCACTCCCTTCCTGCAAGATTTAAAGGGCTTCAGCAGGGAGCATGCGGCTTGCTGGTCAACTGGAGGTCCCTTTAAATCTTTCAGGAGGGAGGGAGAGGGGCTGTCGCCGGCTGTATGCTCCACTCACAAACAGACCATTTAAAGATGCCCTGGAATAAGAGTGAATAAGAGTATCTTCTACTGAAGCATTTTATTTTTAAAGTATTGATATACCACCTTTCTCACCAACCATGGTGACTCAAGGCAGTGCACAAAGGGCCTTCCCAGCACTGAAAGGTATAGGCAATATCTCTGGGTGAGGCCTACTTGTAACGCTTGACTGCTTCCTTTTATAACAGTGGGTTCCTTGTAGCTATTTGAAAGAATATTATCTATGTGGGATCTGCAGAGGATGTTGAAAGGCCTGTTTAAAAGCAACCCTGATGAGGCATCACAAAAAGGTCTGCAATGGCAACTGCCACAGTTACCAATGTGGCAGCAGCTAGAAATTCTCACATAGGTGACCATTTATTATCTTATATAAATGGCAGATTATCAAGTATCACAGATAACAGGTAAAATTTTTCAATATAAGCTCCATAAATACCCAGACATAATAGAGGGTTAATGCTGGAATACCCCCTTCCCTCCCTTTCCTGTGGCTCTGTTCTTTTTGATTGTCTTAATTACAAAAAAGTAGGAGGGGGGAGCTACTCCTCCAAGGTTACAGTGAAGGAAAAATTCTTCCTTTTTTAGGAAATGTATTTATTTTCTTTCATTCTATCTCTGTAGTCAAAGCTAGTGACATTTAACATGTCTAAAAATGTGTAGGTACTAGAAATGGCTCCAGTATCCCAAATTTGAGGCAATCGTAGTCAATGAATATGTTGTTTTCCTGTGCGTGATCTTCTCTCTTTCTTTCCCTTTTCATAGCTTCACCTAATTCACTGGAACTCCACAATGTACCACAGTATTGATGAGGCAATTGGGAAGAAGAATGGCATCACCATTATTGCTTTATTTGTGCAGGTAACTGTACTCTTGTTATTATTGTGACTGATTATTGTAAAGAGCATGTTGGCTACAGCTTTTCTTGCCACAGTACTGCAATGATGGGAGAAACGGTGGCTATAAATTGCTTTCATGAACAGCTATTATGAAACAGAAGATGACAGTCCTAAATCCAGTAACAGGAATATTGCTCCTGTGATTCCTATTTCACACAGTGTTGAACCGAACTCGTGGAGTGCTGTATGTCTGGTCTGCAAGGTGTTACAATATATATTATAGATAATTTATGTTATATTGGGCTTTTGGAAAAAATATTCTGAATATAATAAAATGTAGGACAGTTATACATAAGAGATCTTGTTAGGAAATGTAAGCAAATTGGTGAAAAACTTCCATCTATATTTTAGTAGGCATTAGCATTTATTGCTAAACATTGAGAAGATCAAGGTAGATCTGATGTAAATTATTTAGTTGAAGAAAATTTAGGATCTTTCAGTACCAGAAAAGATTACAATTGTAATTCAGATAAGGGAATAATAAATGCGTATGGATTCAAATGAAATAGTTATCTTTACTTTATTTTTAGATGGAAAGTAATTTTTTTCCAAATACATATATTTATGGTGAAAGGACTTGCAGTTAATTTAAGTCTGACATAACAGTGTTAAGTATGATTAATATATATAATTAATAGGGCTGCCAGACCTCTCAGTGGAGGCAAGGGACCCCCGCTGCCAGGCCCCACCTCCCCACCACCAATCAGCTGGCCAGTGAGAGAGAACTTACCCTGAAAAAGAGAGAGAACCATCCAACATGCAGCAACATGTCTATGTCACTGCCCATGTGACCCAGAAATGACATGATCACATCTGGGAGGGTGAGGCAACACTCTGGTATTTGGGCAAAAACTCTATGGTAGAAGCCAAATTTACCATAATTTTTTTGCCCAAATACCAGCGCATCACCCCAAAATCCTGGATGTGATGATGTCATTTCTGGATCATGTGGGCAGTGACATACGCATGTTGCTGTGTATGTTGGCTGGGCCTCCCTGCTGCTTTTGGTAAGTGCTCCCATCCCATCCCCTGTTGGTTGCCAGAACAGACCTGGCAACCCTAATTATTAATATATATCATTTACTTAATTATGTTATAGAAAATATATTTTTTCAATAATGATATGTTTCTTAGAATATGTATATGTTGCTGATTGTGTAAGTGCTTAGAATTTAGTAGTATCAGAGAAAGAGAAACGGAGGTTTGGGCATATATCAGGAAACAGAATATGGAGGTACTGGACATCTTGAGCTGCTGGGAGAAGATATTTTGGGATACCAGCCCTCCCTAATAAGTATCTTACAGCTGATATCATATATCACATTAAGTACTAGGTTAACAATGAAGGGTAAGTGGGTATACCTCAAGAACTGTACTTGTACACATGGTTGTAACAGGGATAACTCTGTTTAAAACACATATTTCTAAAGGAGTTTGGAGCACTTTTGAAATTATTGTGAGTGAACTTGAATGGCTGAGCTGCTAGTTATTTAACATAACTGAGAGAAAATTAATTCTTTCATTTCTCAGGAGGGCAGGAAGAAAGTTGTTGTTCTTATTTTGTATTGATTTTTTTCAGCTTCTATTAATTTGTCATCTTTCATAATATGATTATAAATGGCTCCAAGACTTGAATGTAAAAATATATTGATTATGGTTCTGACACAGAGATAGAACTGGTAAAAATAATGAAAGTAGCTTTCACTTCTCTCGGTTCTGTATCCTAGAGGACTATTCTATAATTGCTTTGTAAGCTGTCTTCCAATTTCAGCAAAGCTAACCTTGGAGTTACTCAAAGTTATATAAAACAGTTAAATTGAGCCTTTTTCTTTTTCTACTTCTCAACTTTTGCATTACTAAAGTTTTTTAGTTTAATTGAAACTGTCTGCACCATATCCTTAAATTTGATGAAGTGTGGTGTGCTCTTTGATTTATGGCCTAATGGAAGAAATCCAAACTATATCAAATACTTTGATTCACTTGTAGTTATGGGCAACTAGATTCTGACAATAATTGGTCGCTCTAGATATGAATGTCTACCCACTTTGCATCAAAAGCTGTATCTAGCCAGATCAACAGAGCTTACCTAAAAATCCCTATGGGATGGATATGTGCATCCAATGAACATCTGTGTTATTTCAGAAAATGTGATCAATGGGTTTCTCCCCCCCCAACTATTGAAGCTGGTCAGACCAGAAGAAATTGGGATTTCTTTTGGCTAATGAAAATAAGGATATATTATTCAGCTTGTGGAATTTTATTGCTTTGGCCATTGTTTAAGTAAGGTAAAGGTATTGCAACTTAAATGTAGTGGACCCAGCTGAGCTCTGAGAAGCAGCAGGAGACAGAGCTGCTAGAGGGGTGAGTTTTATTTGTTTTCAGCTGAGGTGATTTAGCTGAGGCTACTGTGTGGGAAGACTGTGTTTGGGAGTGTGTGGGTGAGTTTTAAGATGTTGCAGAGTCCTGGCTGCTTGAGAAAGGGTGAGAAAAGGTGATTTTTTGACTGTGATTGGATTGCCTGTGTGTAATTTGAATAGCTGCTGGCCCCGCCCTCTGCTGAGTGAGGCTTCTATTTAAGGCTGCACCTTGCCAGAGGCACAAGCTGAAAGACAAGAGCTGAAAGGTTCTTGGCTTAGGGGCTCTGTAAGAAGCCCAGGAAGGGCCAGAAAGCCAGTGCCCTAGTCTCCTTGTGTTCCCAGTAAGGTAAGCAGACTTCTACAAGGAGAACTGCATAAATACAAAGGGCTTTTAAAGGGGGATTATATATAATTTTTTTTTTAAAACAAAGCAATTATGAAGGCAGAATGCCAGTAGGTGGTTGGGGACTATCCATTGTTTTGCACCAAGTGTCACATGTATGACTATCTGCCCACTGGACAGAAGTCTTGGGTGTGTGCCTGGTGCAAGGAGCTCCTGGTTCTCAGGGAACAAGTTTGCACCCTTGAGGCCAAGGTGGCTGACCTGGAGAAGCAGAGACAGTCAGTTAAGCACATGGAGAAGACTCTTGGGGACTTGTTAGATATGTCCCACTCTGAAAATGGCAGCCCCACCACTGTCAGGGAGCATGAGGGTTCAGAGGAAACAGGGCACCATACTGAGGATAAGGGGAATGTGCCCTCAGAAGGGAACTCTTCTTCGGCTGATGAACAGGTATCCTTTCACACCAAGGAAACATCCCTGCTCAGGGAGGGAGGGGAACTCTTGGTAGCTGATGATTCAATCCATAGGCAGGTAGATAGCTGGGTGGCAAACCCATGTACTGACCGTATGGTGACTTGCCTGCCTGGTGCAAAGGTAGTGGACATTATGCGTGTTCTAGATAGGCTGGTAGACAGTGCTGGGGAGGAGCCATTGGTCGTGGTACATGTTGGCACCAACAATGTGGGGAAATGCAGTCGTGAGGTCCTGGAAGAAAAATTTAGGCTACTAGGCAGGAGACTCAAGGCCAGGACCTCCAAGGTAGCCTTCTAAGAAGTGCTACCTGTTCCATGCACAGGGCTGGAGAGATGGGCACAGATCAGGAACCTCAATGCGTGGATGAAACGATGGTTCAAGTTTGTTAGGCACTGGGATGCTTTTTGGAACAAGAGGGAACTGTACAAAAGACATGGTCTCCACTTATCCTGAGAAGGAACCAGGCTGCTGGTGCTTAAAATCAAAAAGGTGGCAGAACAGTTTTTAAACTGAATATTGGGGGAAAGCCAACAGGAGATGAAAAGTCTCTGGTTCAGGATGGATCATCTCAAAGAGATGAAGGGGTAGGTGTTACTTTTCTACTAGGAAATGGATTAGAATTGTCCACTGAGACTGTGGCTAATGATATGGACTGCCTGGCAAGGTCCCAAGGCAGCAGGAGGAAGGTTGTAGTCTTAACATGCATGGGAAATTATAGATGTTAATATATAAATGCTAGAAGAGTCTGAGGTAAAATTGGGGAGTTGGAATGCTTGGTGTGTGGGGTGGAAATAGACATTGTGGGTATTTCAGAAACTTGGTAGGATGAGGGAAATCAGTGGGATATGGTGATTTCTGGTTATAAATTATATTGGAAGGATAAGGGGGAAGGGTTGAAGCCTCCCCTTCACTGGTAGCTTTCAAGAAGAGGCTGGATGAATATTTGTCAGAGATGCATTAGGCTGGTCCTGCATTGGGCAGGGGGTTGGAATGGATGGCCTGTATGGCCTCTATGATTCTATGATTCTATGGGCTGACTCTGTATGTCAGAGAGGGTATACTATCTGGTAAGATTGAGAGGGTAGGGGTATGTGGCAGCTGTCCTTCCGGTCGGTTGCAGCTTTCATGCTCTACTGCTATCCCCAACGGAAAAACAACATTTACTCTTTAAAAACCAAGGTAACTTTACAAAAACTTTCAATGCCAGGCAGGGGAAAAGCCTGAGGGAAAAAGGGAGGTAAAAACTTGCCTCTCAAACTACCAAGGAAGGATACTACCGACTCGGAAGAATCAGAGCAAGAGTACTCCTTGTTAGAGGGAATGGCACTGGCAGACTACCAGGCTCCAATTGCACAGGCATTAACAGAAATAAAGGAGGAGATTAAAAGTGAGATAAAAGTTTTGTCTTCTGATGTTGGACAATTAAGAAAGGAATTTGCTCAGCTCACTCGTTATTGACCCAATAAATCAGAAACTAGATGAACTTACATCAAGTGTGAAAGAAACAGGGAAGAAAGCTGAATTGGCACTTCAAATCGCTAGAACAGCAGCTGATGATTTATTGGAGGTACAAGAGTTTGAGAAGTGGGCTAAAAATAAAATTATTCTTCAGGAGACCAGGATAAAGGAAAGGAAAGCAAAACTACGTGGAGTTTCTTCAAACTTCTGTGTAACAGGACATCTTAAAGAGAAACTAAACAAATGGTTTTTTCAGACGCTTCGGTCAGAGGGAGTAACAGAGACCTCTGAAGAGATAATTACCTCGGCTTTCTGAATTAACATCTCAAAGAGAGCCCCCCAGGTGTCTCGCAAGATATCGTCATTGAATTCAAAGAGCTACACATCAGAAACAAACTTTTAAAAATAGCTCGAGAAAAACAAGGTTTGCCCCTTGAAGACACATGCGTGTTTTTGTATGGTGACATCATCCCAGAGGTGCTGATTGTAAGACAAAGACTGCATGAAACTGCAAAGACATTGAGAGAAAAGGAAATACCATATAGATGGTTAGCATTAGGGCTTTTGGTGGTTAATTTAAATAATAAAATGTTTACAGCACATAATGAGATGATGGGTAAAAAACTTATTGAGGCTGTTACTAAATTGAAAGAAGGAGGTGTGTGAAGGGAACAATGTATTCTGGTGTGGATAATTAGGCTATAGTGTAAGCAGGGGAAAACAACTGAAAGCAAGACTTATTAATACAAGAGTAGATTTGAACTCTAAATATGTATAGGTAAGAATAGTTATTTGTGTGAATTGTTTGATTAGAGAGTTAGAGTCTTTAGTGAATAACAGGGTATAGTAAGGAGGCGAAGAGTGTGCCCCCCCCCAAGACCTCCGAATACAGGGAGAGAGGAGGATCACCTCTCGCTGTAGAGTTGTTCTCTATAGCACCCATAATTGGAGGCAACCCTTTCAACTTTTCTTTTCAGGTACAGAAGAACATGGAGAGAATTATAGTGGTAATTGAGGTAGAAATGAACTGTAGATTATAAGATATATTATGATTAATTATACGTTATGGGGAAGTTGGACGGCAATCATAAACAGGTAAGATAGGGGCATATAAAAAGAAGGGGGATCAAATGAGAGTAGAAACTTCAGGTTGTTGGAACAGTAACCTCAGTTGAATTTTATTTTCTTTATTTTGTTTGGTTATTATGATTGTTAAAAATGGAAAATGAGTATATCATAAGATGTATAATGTGTGTTTGTGGAGTGACATGTTATACTCAATAAAAAACTTAAGTAAAAAAAGAAGATTGAGAGGGTAAGAGAATTGGATTCACTTCTGGAAATGCTATGGGTTGAAATAGTGGGCCCAAAAGGAGGCTGAACACTGGGAGTTTGTTATTGCCAACCAGATCAAAAGCTAGAGGAGGATTATAAAATGATGAATGAATTAAAGATTGTCCTTGGTTTGGTTGTTGGTTGTTTGTTGTTATATTGCAGTGTTTTCTGAAAATTTTTCAATAAAATTTATGGAAAAAAATGAATGAACTAAAGATAGCAACTAGACAAAATAACTGTGTCATCATAGGTGATTTTAACTACCCACACATTAATTGGGTCAATATGCGGGTCAAGTCGGGAAATTGGATCAAGTCGGGAAAAAGAGATTGAGTTTCTAGACACTTTCAATGACTGTGCTATGGAACAGATGGTCACAGAACCTACAGGGAAGAGGCGATCCTGGATTTGGTCCTAAGTAATGCCCAAGACCTGGTGAGAGATGTAAAAATGATTGCACCACTTGGGACCAGTGACCATAATGTTATTGAGTTCAACATTTGTATAAATAGGGAGTTGCCCAGAAAGACCAACACAACCACTTTTAACTTTAAAAGGGTAACCCCCCTCCTCTCCGCTCTGTATCTCTTCTCTTGCCGTTGCATCTCACTCTCTCTCCATGCCTCCTGCACCTTTGGAACACTGTGTTTCTAAGAGGGGGGGGAAGGTCAGAGAATCAACTGCAGCCGCCCTTTGAAAGATGCACAATCTGCTAGTTTAAATCCTTTCTGCTATTTTAAATCTTTCCAATCAACCCTAAAACTTTGTTGGTCTTAAAGGTGCCCTTGGCCTGGACTCAAAACTTTGTCTCTCACAGACACACCTCACACTATGTATTTTGGTACATTCTTCTGCTCCTTGCAGGAGCTGGGAAGGTCACAACGGCTTCGGCTTCTCCAGTTTCCTAAGTGAAAGTCTGAAACTCCTCCTCCTTCAGCTGCCTGGTACTTCATCAGTGTAGCCAGTGTGGTGGAGATGGCTGGGGTGAAGGTGGAAGCACTCTGAGGTGACAGCAGGGAAACCTTGAGCCACTGCAGCCACCTAAGGAACCTCTGGCCATGGAGAGTTCCTTGGAGAAGGTCAGCGCTGGCTCCGGCTGTTTTGAAGGGGCACAGGGTGTCTGGTGCCAGCCTCATGTGTGGGGAGTCATGGCAAGGAATGATCCTGGGAGATCTTTAGCACCTAATCCCTCTATAGCAAAAAGCAAAACAAAACACTCCCCCTCCCCTCGCAAGAAATAACCACACTTGAAACTTTTCAGCCTCCATTTAGGGGGAGGCAGAGGGAGTTACTTAAATTGCCTTTAACTAAATTAGCCAGTACCCCCCGAGAAATTAAAATGCCCCCCAACTTAAAAAATCCTGGCTATGGGCCTGAGTAAGAGGTGACCGGTGCGAGGGGGGGCTTGTCTGATGGAATGGTGATATGGTGGACATTTATTCATTTTCATAAGGGAGGAACACATCAAAATGGCTCCTAGAAAGGTCCTTTACTATCTCTCCATGAACATTCATAAACTCAATTGCCATGCTGGCTGTTATGAGAAATGTCTATTCAGGAGTCTTAAATTGCTGATTTCTGTAACTGTCCTCAACTGTCTGCAGTCTCTTCTAACTGTGTTTTTTCCTCAGAACATTGAGATCCACAGCTGAGCAACCAGAGGGAGGTGGGTGGAAGCAGGCAGGTTTTACCTCAGAACTCTGAGCTACACAGTCGACCAATCAGGGAGGGGGTGGGCAAGGAGGTAGCAGCCTGCCAGGCACATGGAAAACATTTGGGAGAACAAATTTTGCCCCCTTTTTTACCACCTCAGAAATCTCTTCCTAGTGGGGGTTGACATCATGTTAGGAATGCACTCCCCTTATGGTGCAGGGGTTTGGCCTGGGCATTGATTTCTTTTGTGTGTGTGTGTGCAGGGCATACCTCCTTTTTTTTTTTTTTTTTTTACAAAAATGCTTCTCATTTATGTCACATTTAAAAAGTGGGACATAATTACATATTCAAAACAACATCTGAGCAATCAGCTATTCAGCAAGTTCATATGAACCAATTTTCTAGAACCCACATTTTGAGAAGTTAAATGACCTAATACAGGAAACCACTTTTCTACAAATTTGGGGTATATTTCCAAGGCATTTCTGCTGGGGTGGGCTCTCTGATGGCTTTAAGCACCCTGCACCCACTGCTGTACCTGACAGACAGCCACCTGTCAGGTGGAGGAACGTGTTTGAAGGCATCAGGTAGACTGGGCCAGTAGCATTGCTGCACCTCACAGATGGTTGTTGGCCATTCCTGATTTCCTCAACTGTTATTAGCTCTCTGCAGTCTCCTGTAACTGTTTTTACCTCAGAACACTGAGCTCTGCAGCTGACCAGTCAGAGAGTGGGGGATGCAAGGAGGCAGCAGACTGGCAGCCACATAGGAAGCAATGGGGGGAGCACATTTTACCCCTTTTGACCCCCTTAGAGGTTGAATTTCTAAAAAATCCCTTCTTAGTGAGCATCTATGCCATGGTAGGAGTGCTCTTCCTGAATATCATGTTTCTAGGTCCAGGGGTTTGGCCTGGTCGATTTTATGGTGAGGGGACTTTCTTTTATATCTGTAGATGTGATGGATTGCACTTTAAAAGCTCATAAGTGCTGTGTAAACATGTAATAGACTGAGAAGGGCTAATGCCTCACAGAGCCAGAGAGCCTTGAGTGAAAGGTTGTTCAAAGGAATTTGTTTGGTTAGCATAGGATGAGGAACTGACTGCTGAAGAGAACTCCGTTTGAGTTTAGCCCTGACTGTGGAAAAGCAGTTTAACACTGTGTGAAGACTGGGAAGGTTGGCAAGGAGGAGTGGGAGGATCTGTGAAGACCCCCATTTGGTCCAGAAGAAAGATAGATCTTCCAGTTAAAGAAGTGATTCCCTGATCAGTTGATAAGGGAGTTAGCTCAAAGACTGGAGTAGTCCCTGGAGTGTTCAGAGAAGGAATTTAGGTACTTGGTAGTGTATCCCTGCCTCGTGAAATCTGAAGAGTCAGTTAAACTCAAGAAAGTATACTGGAGTGTTTAGGAAACATTGAAACAAAAGCTGCTCACTTCTAAGATTCTAAGACTGAAAAGTTTAAAGCCCTCAATTGCTGGAAACATATGAACTGTAGTTTGTGAAAATATTAAGTTACTCCAGTGTTCTTTTTTTTTGTAATAAACCCTCCTAAAAAGGAGAGAATTTTATTGCTTTTTATAATAAGAAAGAGGTAGGGTATATAGATGGGCTAAGAAAAGGGGGAGTGATTTTTTCTGTTAAAAAATTAGTTTTAGTTAGTATAAGTACAGTTTTTGGCAACCACCGTGGTTGGAAGATCTTCTTTTCACCTTTCAAGAGTCCAAAATAACTCTGTTAGTAAAGTTAGTAATGTCCCTTGGGGTTAGTTGTTAATCAGCTCCTTTCTGACGTTTCACGAACAGTTATTTCTTAGGTTGTCTTCTTTTTGTATCTCTCAAATTGTAAGATGGGCCCTCTTTGGCCTTCACGTCTTCCGCTCCAACACCTCCCTCCTCTGGGCCGCTGTCCTCTTCGCTGCTTGATTCTGTCCAAATTGCGAGTGCTGCATCTTCCTCTGTACTGGCGTGTCTCTTCAGGAATTCTTGTGCTTTGAAGACGGAGTCAATCTTCTCTCTTTTATCCTTATATTTAAACACCAGTCCTTCGGGGAAACTCCATCTATAAATGGTCTGATGTCTTTGTAAAAATGTGGTCAATCCTTTATATGCTTTCCTTTTCATACGAATTTCGTAAGGAACATCTTTCAAGGTTCTGATAGTCTGCTCCCCAATCTTCAAGGGTACCGCTGAGACTGCACGTAAAATTTGATGTCTGGTACGCTGCTTAGTAAACTTGACAACCACTTCTGCTGGCAGATTATTTTTCTTTGTAAAAGCAGAGTAGGCTCTATAGGCCGTATCCATCTCTTCTTTTAATTCTCGCGCTTCTCTGCCAGTTAAGGGTGCCAAGGCATTCGCCAGTATAGATCTGAGATCCTCTTTCTCTTCTTCTTTAATGCCCTGAAAGCGGAGAGTCAGGTTGGATTTCTCCATCTGCAACATTAAAAAAATTTTTTCTTGCGTATCCTGATGCTTTTCTAATTTGTTGACCCTTTTCTTTATTTTCCTGGTGTCTTCCGTCGAGACCAGACACTTCTGTGCGATCTCCTCCATCTTCTTTGCTGTTTCTGTTAGTTGTTTTTGTTGACTGTTGAGAACACCTTCCATGTTACTCAAAGTTTCGCTGATTTTCTGCATTTGATCCAGCAGAGGGCGCAGTGGCTCTGGGGGGGGATTGCCCAGACCGGAAGTCCCTCCTCCCTTCTTTTCCGGTTTCTGTGGGACCTTTTTCAACGCCAACATTTCCTTTGTTTGTTTACTTTATCAAAGTTCGTGCCGCGTCCCTCAGGAGACCAGCTAGCTCTTAATCTTCAATAAAACCCCAAAGGTACTTTCACCAACACTTTTTTCCCTTTGCCCCCCTTCGCTTTTCCTTTATAAGTCCCGTTTCTCAAAGGGGGTGGGGATTCCTCCCTCCTCCCATCCGCTTATGCGCTTACGGGGGTTCGCGTTTTCGCTTCAAAATAGACCTCCAACTCACGATTCGATGCCAGTTCTTTTTATTTTAAATCATCGCTTATCTTCACTCCTGGAAGTCGGTGGCGTTGCTAAGTCCCATACGGGCACAACGCAGTGGGGCCGATTGGGGCGGGGAGGAAGCCTCCATTTCCTGGCTGTCTGCCGGCAAAGAGGCTACTCCCCAAGCGCCCCGGTTCGGAGCCTTTGCCTAAGGCTCACTAGGGTCTTTCGCATGTGCGAAGACCCCCCAACCGCGCGTGGGCTAACCATCTCCGGGAGAGTTCCGAGAGGTGGCCGCCATTTGCTCTGCTGAAACCGAAACTCAGTTACTCCAGTGTTCTTATTGATTTCCCTCAGACATTTTACTCCTGATTTCACCTGACCGTTCTCCCTCTACACTGAATAAAACAGTTTGTTTATTTTTGAACATTATAAAGCCTCTTGTGTGCCATTTCAGAAGTTAAAATGGTGGTCTTGTCTCTTCCCTCAAGTTCCTGGGCTGAGCTAACATAAAAATACAAGAATGAGATAGGGTGGGACGAGCTCAAGAAAGGGGGGAAAAATGGTAAAAGGGTTGTTCAGTCAGAAAAGAAGAGAAAAATGGAGGGAAAATCCTGTGTCTGAGGGACAGAAGAGGGTGAGATCATCATGACATACCTTTTTAAAATTGCTATTTACACTTCTATTCCATTATTGCTTGGATTTATTGTTTAAGCTTCTTTGGTCTGGTATTTTCTTGTTAAGGCTTATGTCTAAAACAAAATCTGAACAGAACAGGTGTTCATAACTATTGACAATATATGTAGAAGGGAGCTTAATAAAGAAGATCTTTCATGCCTGATCAGGGGCCTGAATCAAATTATTTTAAAGTAGCAAACCTGCTACTGGTGTGACACAAACCCCATGCACATGGAATGTGCGTTATTAACTCTGATGATTCTCTGGTTTACTTTGGTGGAAAGGTCACTCATGTGAACAGATCCCATGACTCTCTTAGGTATGGACACTACATGTGTGCATAGGATTAAGACCATCTTGGGATCTTAGTGTTGCAGTTTTCAGCCACAAAGGAATCTTATAAAATCAGCCACAATCATCTGTGTTATAACACTTCTGCACTTTTTAAAAAAGTGATTAAACTTCACATTCCCACTCCCTTTGGTAAGCTGTTACCTGTATTTATCCTTTGTTGTGATTAAGCATGCAAAAGGTCATTCCACTTGATAGTCTAGACCCTGACTTGTTAATGAAGATTGTAGGTGGCCACATTGACCTGCAAACAATTTCCAAAACAAAGGAACAAGAAAAAAAATCACATAATAGTATGCAGTCTTTTAATACTTCAGGATTATACATCAGGCTGAGATTCAGTACAAAAAAAGGTGGAGTAAAGAATAAGTAAGTTATTTCAGGACATACTGGAAAAGAGCCTTTCCACCATGCCTGTAAGAACTTAATCCTCCCTATCTCTTCTGTTGTAGTTTTTAATTGAATGTCCAGCTTAATGAAACATTCTGGGGACTTGAAAAGCTTGAACACTATTTTGTGATATTCTGGTTGATGCTAATAAATTTCCATAGGCAAAGGCAAACAACCTTTTCACTTGCCTTAAAAGCCCCTTGCTGGGGTTGTCATAAGTTGGTCTTTATGGCATGTATGTACATTGTCTGCAGGCATGGAATAAAAGAACTGACGCCTTCAGCTGGGTAGTAAAAGGGACCAAATGTATTTAACTTATTTATTTGCATTTATCAAAGGGGATCTGTGGCAACTGGAGGCCAACCACAATACAAACCCATTTGCAGTGCGGGCGGTTGGTGGGAGACAGAAAAGTCAGGCCTCCACTTATTTGTGCATCCCTGAATGTATGTGCATCCCTTGGCTCTGAGCCTTGAGCTATCACACACATATGGCTCATGCTTCTCCTTGGCAAGTCTGCATGATGCTTGAGGAAGGTGTGCCACTTCCTGACCCTCTCGTTGCAGGGTCCATGGGTGAAGGATAAGGACACTGCTCAATGATTTCCTATCCCAGATCCACGAAGGCACCAAGGCCTCAGGCCTGGTCTGAGGATTAACCCTTCACCATACAAATGATGTCCCAGAGTGCTTACCTAAGCTGTACAACTTGACCTGCACTGCTACAATCAACATAGGATACTAATGCCTATGCATTACTGAAACTGGTGGATTTCCTGTTACCCTTTCCAGAGTAGAATAGGGGAGAAATTCCTACTTGACCCCCAAATGGGCAACCAGTTTGCACCCACTCTGAAATATAGAGAGGGTGGGTATCTTCCTCTCCAATGGTCAGAAAGAGATGGGAGTGAGGATGATGCCAGCTGTTATATAGGCTTCATTCCCCCCCCCCAATCCATCACAAAGAAGGCAATGTCATGCTATTTGGCTCTTTCTTCCACCTGCTGTGTCAAATCACTCTCCTTTTCCAGCACCTGTTGGAGTCACAGGAGCTATCAACCTAGTAAGTTTCCATACTTTTGGGTTTACAACTTGTTGATCAGTTTGTCATTACACAGATTTCAGAAAGAGATGTTCCCATAACATTGTATGTTAGCTTTTATTTATTGCTCATTATGTTTCAGATAGGAAAGGAACATTCAGGCCTAAAGGCTGTGACTGAAATTCTACAAGATATCCAGTACAAGGTATGACATCCTTCAAAGGAAAAGGACATACCCATTCATTAACAGATAGACTAACTGGTTAGTATGGGGAGGGAAGAGTCAGTGCATACAATAAGTAAGGGGAAATTGTCAAAAATATCAATGTTAAAATATGTATGGTGACTATATTTAAAAATAGGGGAGCATGCATTCTCTCATCAAAAATATTAAAAGTTAACAGTGAATTATTTATTACAGTCAAAGACCAGCCCCTAAATAGATACAATACCAGAAATGTTTACATACAAAACTATTACATAGATGATATTAAAAAATAGCAAATGAAATTCATTAAATTAATACAGAAATATTAATTAAATTAATGTGCATAGAATCTAGCGACTCTATCCATAATCCAAGGTTCACAGTCCGAAAGGAGACGGGAAATGTATGATTCCTCTGATCTACCAGGGGATTTTTGGAGGATAGGAGTAATGAAACCATATATAAGATCACCATTAAAAAGGACAATGCAGTAAAACATGCCCAGCAGTTTCAGCTTCCCCACTTGCACAAGGGCATATGTATTCCTGGTACAATACACCATGATACCTCCCTTCCAAAAATGCAGAGGATAGAACATTAAACCATGCCAAAATTTAAAAAAACCTTCCCTATGTCTGGGAATTAGTAAATTAGCCAGATAGTTAGATGGCACAAACTTCTTGTCTCTGAAAAGATATTTTGTAGCAATGCTTAAATGATATTATAATTCAATACTCCAAATCCCATAGGAGAAAAAGCCATTTTTAGCCAGTAATTAATCCTGTGTATTCAGATATGGACTTCAAGAGCAATTAAGTCTGCCTCAAGATGTGCGGCTACATTGGAAACACAGTGGAATGTTGACAGTCACTAGTCCAACAGTCTATCAAACTCAGCAGACATAATAAAAACATGTAGTACCAAACCAGAGTTACCAGCTCTCAGTAAAATTGTGGTTTCAAGTAAATCCTACAGTGTCTTGTCACATGGTGATGTCACTTCCAGTTACTGGCCAGAAATTACATCATGACATTGTGGGACACTGCTCCTATACCTGCATTTCCCCCCACTGATTGCCAGAATGAGAGTAGGAAAGGGGTTTGAGGCAGGAGTCCCCCCATCCCTACTGGGTAAATGACAACCCTGGTACCAATTTCATTCCATGTACACTAGTGTAAAATGAACATGAATTCTTGGTTAACCTATGCTATATTTTTCAAACAGTTTGAAATGTACTGTGGCCAATGTTCCCTCTAGCTGTGGAGTCTTGTGAGCCAAAACTCTACTTTGTGAGCTACTGCCATTAAAGGTGTGAGCAATCAATCTGGCTACTGCATACAGTAGTTTGCCCTGGAGCCATCCTTCCTGAGCCAAGACAAATATGTGTGAATTGGAGGATACAAAACTGTGAGCTAACTCACAGTAACTCAGGTTAGAGGGAGCACTGACTGTGGCTTGGAAATGCAAGTGGAGTTCTGCTTGTGCAGCAGGATTTTCCCACCTCCTTGATCCTGTATTAGGCTTTGTGTCCATCTTAAAGCCACTCCTAAAAGTTGAAGGACCCCCTATAATGGTGTGGGACAGATGTCGCTTGCTGCATGCTGTAGCTACAGGGGAGAATATATCCTTATAAATAATTATCTTTTGGTTTCGCAAGATTCCATGCGCTCCCATTGACTGTAAAATGCCCTCCCTCAGCCATTGGCCCATCAGCCGCCACTCAAGAGTACTCGCGTGCCATTGGCTGGGTGCTGGGTCTGCTCCTCTTCCCCACCCACTCCCCCTGGCAGACAGCTCTCTCTCCTGAGTAAGACAATTCTCTTGACTCCTGTGAGGGACTGTCCCCTCAGTGGCTGTTGGTAGGCAGCCAAGCTTGGTTCTGTGAGTAAAAAAACAAAGGACTTTCAGCATAACCCACTATCCAACGGCCACTTTCCTGTCAGAATAAATGGAAAAAGGCTCTTTCTCCTGCTTAGCTTCAGCATGGCTGGCTGGCTAACGAGGTGGGCCAGTGACCATCAGACCATTTTCTTCAACTCCCCGCTGTGCGGCTGACTTTCCCCTAGGGCTGCCAATCTCCAGGTGGGACCTGGAGATCTCCCACTATTACAATTGACCTCCAGATGACAGAGATCAGTTCCCCGGGAGAAAATGGTTGTTTTGGAGGGTAGACTCTATGGCATTATACCCTGCTGAGTCCTTCCACCCCCCCCAAATGCTGCCCTCCACAGGATCCACCCCCCAAATCTCCAGGTATTTCCCTAATCAGAGTTGGCACCTGTACTTTCTCCTCTGTCAGTAAAAGGCCCTTTCCACACCTATGTTGGCCTTTGGGAGAAAACTCATTGGGCCCAGTCCTGATCAGGTTGCCAACTCCAGGTGGGCAATTCCTGGAGATTTGAGGGATGGAGCCTGGAGAGGGTGAGGTTTGAGGAGGGGTGGCACCTCAGACAGGTACGATGCCATAGACTCCACCCTCCAATCCAGTCATTGTTGCCAATCTCCAGGTGGGGGCTGGAGATCACTCAAAATTACAACTGCTCTGTAGGAGGGATGGGGCAGGAGATGGAAAACTAAAGGTAGGTTGATGGTTTGCTGGGAGGGAGATAGGGTTGTCAAATCCCATTTGGGAAATTCCTGGAGATTTGAGGGGTCGAACCTGGAGAGGGTGAGTGTTGAGTTGGGGTGGGACCTCAGACAGGTACAATGCCATAGATTCCACCCTCCAAACCAGCCACTCCCTCCTGGGGAACCACTGTTACCAATCTTGGGGGTGGGCTGGAGATCACTCAAAATTACTACTGCTCTTCAGGTAGCAAAGATCAGTTCCTCTGGAGAAAATGGTGGACTCTGTCATTATACCCTGGTGAGATTGCCACAGCAAATTGTCACTGAGTGCCCGAAGCCGGGGCACTCTCCCAGAGCCTCTTTCTAGAGCCCGTTGTATTTATTTTCACAACGGGCCTTATTCCTAATATATATATATATATATATATATATATATACACACACACACACACACACACACATACATACACACATACGTATTAAATCATTTCTTACCATCCATTCAATTATGAAACAACAAAAATCCTGAAATAAAAATCAATGGGTAGCAAGCTTTTTTCTAATCTACTCAATTGCAAACCTTTTTTTCTTAGTAACTCTAGAAATTAATTGCAAGTCCAAGTAAAAAGGTATTTAGAGAACAATCGAGAGCTGTTTGCACTTTGGCAAATGTATTCTGGAACTGAGTTTCTTAACTGTAAGGGTACCATCAAAATGGCTCTCTATAAATTCTGGAAGCATAGGCTCATTGTATAAATGAAATAGGGTGAAGGAGTCTTTATTTTCTAATTGATTTGTGTAATAATGATAAATTCAATATATTGCCTTGAATAGTGGTAAGGCATAGAAGAAGAAAGTATTCTCTGATTTATAATGTGCTCACACCATTTAGGCTGAAATCCCTTGCACATTTACTTGAATTCAGTGGAACTTACTTCTGAATAAACATGCATATGATTGTGCTTCTCAATACAGTCTCAGGTAGAATCTGAGGGTCTCTTTACATGATACATGAAATGCAAGTCAGGTTGGGTCTTCATGGAAGTCACCTTAAAAACAATTGGGAGGGGCCAAATCAACTTCCAAGCATGGCCTGGCAGCAGATGAGGCTTCAGCCTTCCCTTCCGTCCATCCTGTGCTGCTTACACATGAAAATAAAATAGCAGTGGGGGTGGACATTAGTGCTGGTTCCATGTGTCTGCCCATGTGTTCTACTCTGGAGCTGATCCTCCCCCTCTCCCCTTTCAAAGGTCAGATGTGAAGAGCAAGTCAGGTTGGGGGAATCTCCAACTCAATTCCCATTTTACATATTGTATAAGGAAACCCTCGTATTCAGGACTGTACTTGTGTTGCTTACTGTGTAGATGGGAGTATGTATGCATCTAAATGTTGCAGAAAACAACTCTCTGACAAGTTTACCAAAGTTCTGGATAAAACATTGCACATAGCACTTTGCTTTTCACTACTATACACAAATGCAATTAATTGGGAGATATAAAGGGGGATACATATGAAAAACTGAGAAGAAACCTATTAAAGTTCAGTAAGGATGTTGATTTGACATGGGAAATGTAAAGATGATTTCTGAGAGATTATCATTAGGTAACAAGATTTATTATTTGGATTATTTTCACTGTTGGGATTTGTTGTAAAGGGCTGATCTTTGCATGCTCTTAAAATCATTATTGTTGTACATTATAGAGTAGATCCATGAATCATAAAATTCATAAATTGCTATGAATTCCTGTTAGAGACAAAACTGATTTTTGTTAATTTTCCAGGGGAAAAGCAAGACAATACCCTGTTTTAATCCCAATACATTATTGCCAGGTAAGTGTTCCTTCATATACTTTGCACAGAAATATATATATATATATATATATATATATATATATATATATATATATATATATATATATATATATATGTATAGTTAACTTTTATCGCAGTCATACACCACTCAAATGCTTTCTGTCATCTTCTAAATTGTTTGGCAGCCTCTCTTTTTATAGAGCACTTTTAATTTAATTGGATTACCAGAAAAGATATCTCTGAACATGGTGTATCCAACTACAACAGCAGTGATGATGAATGGTGTCTGTCAGCACAATACATATTGATTATCTACCAGGTAACATTTGTGTTCCTCACAGTGATGAGTCATAGGTTTCAAAATAGCTGTCTCTCTGCATTACAGTGAAGTGTAGCTCAAATAGGATCCAAGCAGCTGGCATTCCCACTGGCAGCTATAGACTACAACTTTGCTGCAATTAATTTACCTAGCATTTTTACTATGTGGAATGTTTTAGAACAGTTTGTCTAAGAGTGCAATTACACCCAGGAAATACATGATTACCTTGACGTGAATGACCCAGGCTAGCCCAATATCAGCCCTTGGAAGCTAAGCAGGGTCAGCCATGGTCAGTACATGGATGGGAGACCACCAAAGAAGTCCAGTGTTGCTACACAGAGGCCAGCAAAGGCAAAGCACCTCTATTTGTCTTGAAAACCCTACAGTTTCAAAGTCAGCTGCAACTTGGCAGCACTTTTCATCACAAGGTTGCTTTGCATGAGTAAATCAGTGCCTAGAAAGGAACTGGGGAATTCCATAAACTTGACACCACTTACATGCTCAAAGGGGCATACATGTATGCATGTAAATGTTGCAGATTTGTCTGAACGTTGCAGTCTGTCAGAAACAAAAGAAGAGGGAACTTCAAAGGCACACACCAAAAGGGATAATCACTTCAAATTGATTGAATATATTTGGCTGACATATGAACATGAACTTCTCCATCAGTCAATAATAAAGCATCAAACAGTTGACATGATCTGTTGGGCAAGTCCTATCTGTTTCAATTAGAGATGTGTGGGTGAATTTCCTTTTGGATTATGCCAAAGGAAATCAATTTCTGCACATGACTGGATAATGACCAAGTCCTAATAAATGTTGCACATAGTAGAATCTATATTCTATTCTTTGACTTTCATTTTGGGCCAAATCAGGTACAACCCAAAGTGTGAGATCTTCCATGGGTTTTAAAAACTTTGGGTGCTTTGAATATTAGGGAATTTTTACTGGGTTAAAGGATGTTTAACACTTTCTTCTTGTCTGTTTTCCTTAATTCCAAATGTCCTTTCAAATATGCAATTGACCTTCTCCCTCTGAGGCGGAGGCCATCTTGTGGGTGATTCCCAGCCATCACTCAGGGAGGCAGGACTAAACAGAACTTCCTGTTTCCTGTGGTGGGAGTCACCCTAGATTCAGTTTCTTTTCCTGCCTCAGTAGGGAGAGCAGCTAGGTTTAGGCTTTGCCTTATCCTTCCTACTATTCTGATTTCTTTCTCTTCTTCTCTCTCTGCGTTTAACTTGTCTATCCTGTCTAATCTTCACAAAAAGCAAAAATAAAAATAAAGATGTTTCTCCTCCTCCTCGCCTATCCCCCCCCTTCTTCTATTGAAGACCTGGGGCCAGATCTAAGTGCCCTTTTCCTTTCTAAGAGCACTCTCTCCAGCCTTTATGGCAGCAAGGGAGGACAACGACGGTTTCCTCTCCACACCGGAGAATGATGCGCCCAGAAACGAAGGTGCAGAAAGTGACTGCATGGCCCAAAAAAGGACCGCAGCTGCGGCAGAAGGGTGAGGAGGCAACAATGAGGCGAAGCGCGCCATTTTAAAATCCTCAGGCCGGCATACCAAGGAAGACGGGAGCGGCCATATGTGCACATCCCCACAGTCACAATGCCCCGAAAATTATGGGCGACAAGAAAGCCTCTCTTCAGGACAAAGCAGGTCTGTCGAGGCATGTGACAGAGGGGACGACGTGGATTCTGGTAACGCCGATGATTTCAGTCCCACCCCCATTTTCCCACTAACATAAGGGCCTTTCTCAGACATGCCATAAGGGAGGAAATAGCACTGTCTAATAACATGGGGTGCAGAGAATTGCGTCCCAGATCCCCTTCTCCTTCTCCTTCCACTTCACCTAGGAGACATATGGGAAAACGCCCTGGCCCACAAAGGCAGCTCAAAAAGGCTTCCATGGGATGAATGTATGCCTGATTTAGTGGAGGAAGGGGATGGCTCCTTATCTCATATCCCCAGCAATATAGAGGAAGGGGAGTTCTCTTCTAATGATGAAGAAGAAAAGAAGCCAGCTCCCACAGAAAAATCCTTTAGATTCTTTAAGGGAGAGGATATTTCCTATTTACTTTCCAAAACACTCTCTGCACTCCACATTCAGGATTCCCACCCTATAGGAGGCAAATTGCCAGATGCACAGGACCAAAGGGAAGGTTCTGAAATTACAGATGAGTTTTTTCCTCCTGTTGATTATTCCGAGATGGCCTTTCCCTTCCCTGATTTTTACGCCAGAAAAATGAAGGCAGAATGGGAAAGACCTTTAGCTAACAGACCCGTCCCGGGAGCAATTAGGAAATTGTACCTCATATCATCTTCTGCTTCCAGTATATTGCAGGTACCGACAGTGGATGTGCCAGTTTCAGCTTTACAATCCTCTGGTCTGGTTTCTGAAGATGGTTATAGCAATATAAAGAACAACCTCGACAAGCGAACAGAATTTGCCCTACGGAAGGCTCACGAAGCCAATGCTGTGGCTATTAAGATGTCTTCAGCAGCCTCTACTGTATCTAGAGCTACCATCATATGGTTGAGAAAGCTGATACAGCTTTTGCCTGATAACAATCGCAGGCTGATGGAAGGAGCAAATAGAATCCTGAAGGCAGCGTCCTACACTGCTGATGCAACCTTGGACTCTGTGGTATGCGCATCAAAGGCCATGACATCTACAGCTGCTGTTCTCCGCATGGTATGGCTTTGAACCTGGCCTGCTGACTATCAGTCCAAAGCAATTGTCTCTGCCTATCCATTTCAAGGCGACAAGCTTTTTGGAGAACCGTTAGAATGGATCCTCGTGGAAACCCGAAATAAGAAAAAGGCTCTTCCCAAGATGGTCCGCCTGGGAGACAAAGGGGTTCCTCATTTCTCTTCTTTGTCTTCCTTCCACACTCAGCACACACTACCTAGGTTCCGTCAAGATAGGAGACCTCCTTGGAACAACAGTAAGCAGCCCTTTCGTAGGGAAGGCTTTTCCAATCGATTCAATAGACCTAATACCAGCAGACAGCTACAAAATCGAGTTCCGGACGTTTCCCCCTTGCCGTTTCGTAACGTCACCAGTTCCCAAGAACTCACAAAAAAGAGACAGAACAAAACCAGCGATTCTTCATTTGTTAAGTATTCAAGCGATAGAAAAAGTGCCTGTGCAGGAGATGGGAACAGGACTATATTCCATCTTCTTCACTGTCCCCCAAAAGAATGGGGACTGGCGAGCGATCTTAGACTTGAAATATGTAAACAAATTCATAGAGCCCAAGCATTTCAGGATGGAGATGCTCAGATCCATCTCAGAGTCCCTGCAACCCGAGGAGTTTCTCACCTCTATAGACTTGACCGAAGCCTACATGCACATGCCAATTTTTCCACCCCACAGGAGATTTCTGAGGTTCAGTGTGGAGGAAGAGCACTTTCAATTCAGAGCTCTTCCATTCAGTCTCTCCTCAGCCCCCAGGGTGTTCACCAAGGTACTAGTCCACCCGATTGTTGTGCTTCGGGAGCAGGGGATTCACATTCACCCCTATCTAGATGACCTGTTGATTTGATCCAAAATGAGAAAATTAGTTCTTCAGGACACAGAGAAGACTATACAATGCTTAAAAGAATTCAGGTTCCTGATCAACACAAAGAAAAGTCATCTGTAGCCCACTCAAAGATTGGAACGTCTGGGAGTTTTACTAGACACTCACTCCAGAAAACTTTTTCTTCCAGCAGCTAAAGTGAAGAAAATAAAATCCTTGGCAATGCAGATCATCGCGACAAGGAGGTCGTCTCTTTCCACTCTGACCAGAATGATGGGTCTCATGGTGGCAGCCTTCGACATGCTTCAGTGGGGACGATTCCACTCCAGGCAGCTCCAAATGTTTTTGAGACCCTATCAGAATCACGTGACATTAGGAATGGACTTCAACCTAACAGTTCCTCTCCAGGTAAGGGTGAGTCTCAGATGGTGGACCAACCTCTCTTACCTTTCTCAAGGCAAGATGTTCTGGATTCCAGACAGATCCCAAAGCTTCACGGATGCCAGTTTGTCAGCCTGGGGAGCCACCCTACAAAAACATACAGCGCAAGGCAACTGGTCCCCGATGGAACAGAAGCTGCCGATTGATCTTCTAGAACTTCGAGCTATCAGGCTGGCATTACAACACTTTGCCCCCCATATCCAAAGGAGACATATTCTCATCAGGACGGACAACATTTCAGCCAAGGCCTACCTAAACAAACAGAGCGGCTCCAGGTCCTTGGCTCTACACAAGGAAGCCAAGAGGTTGTTAGGATGGGCAGAAGCAAATCTCTCCTTGCTCAAGGTGGAACATGTGAAGGGCATTGTGAATGTCCAGGCGGATTGGCTGAGCCACCAGTCATTGCAGAAGAGTGAATGGTCTCTCAACCGGAAGGTCTTTTAATTCATAGTAAAAAGTCTGGGGCCTCTTTTGGTAGACCTCTTTGCAACTCCGAGCAACACGCAACTAGCCAGATTCTTCACCCGATACTTCCACCCTCAAGCAGAAGGTACGGATGCTCTGACGTCCCAATGGCCTCGAGGGCTTCTCTATGCCTTTCCACGCCTTTCCACCATTACTAGTTCTTCCTCAAGTTCTGAGACGAATTTGAATTCTGAGGGCTCACGTGATTGTGGTAGCACCTTATTGGCCCAGACGCCTGTGGTTCACCCTTTTGCAACAGATGTCAGTGACTCATCCTCTACACCTCCCAACTCCTCCAGACATGCTGATCCAGGGGCCACTCTGGCATCCCAAGCCAGAGTGGTTCTGTTTGACCACATGGGAACTGAGAGGAGAAAATTACTGAATTTGGGTTATGCTCCTTCGGTAGTGGACATGATCCTGGCCTCCAGACGTTCATCGACGTCCAGGATTTATAATTGTACATGGAAGGCTTTAGTTCACTGGCCAGGAGGAAGAAGGTTGATTCCTTGGATCCTGGTATCTCTTCCATTCTGGACTTCCTACAGGAGGGAGTGGTCGCAGGCCTGAAAGCAGCGACTCAAAAGAGACAATTAGCATCCCTGTCCTCGGTTCTACCTCCCTACAAGGGTCTCCCTGTCTCTCGACATCCTCATGTACAATGTTTCCTTTGGGGCATGTCTCTTAAGCTTCCCCCAACAAGACATAGGTTTCCAACCTGGAGACTCAATACGGTACTTACAGCGCTCATGAGAACACCTTTTGAACCGATCAAGGAGATCTCTCTTCAACTCATTCGTATGAAAGTTCTTTTTTTGGTGGCTATAACTTCCGCCAGGAGAATATCAGAGTTGAGTGCACTCTCAGTGCGTGCGGACCTTTGTATCTTTCATAAAGATAAGGTTGTCTTGACAACTGACCCTTCCTTTTGTCCCAAGGTCAGTACTCAGTTTCATCGGTCTCAGGAGCTCTGTCTGCCATCCTTTGCACTAGATCCTTCTCATCCTAAAGAAAAGCTGTGGCACACCTTGGATGTGCGAAGAGCTCTAAAATGCTACCTTCTGAGAACAGCATCATTCAGGTGAACAGAAGCTATGTTTGTGAACATCTCTCCGCTTCACATGGGGAAGAAGATGTCTAGTGCAGCTGTTAGTGCAGCTGCATATTGGAAGCATACAAAAGTCTGAACCAAGTTCCATCAGAGGGCATCACGGCTCATTCGTTACATAGTGCAGCTACAAATGCAGCCTTCAACAACAGGGCTTCAGTGATGGAGATCTGCAAAGCTGTTACGTGGTCATCTCTGCCCACGTTCATTAGACATTACAAGGTTGATTTATATGATTCTGCAGATGCAGCCTTTGGCAGGAGAGTGCTCCAGTCTGTTCTTTCCTGCGATGATGACCCCCTGCCTAACTGTTAGGGACACTGCTCTGGGAGGTCCCACAAGATGGCCTCCGCCTCAGAGGGAGAACGACCATTGGATACTCACCGTGAAGGGTCCTTCTCCTCTGAGGTTTGGAGGACATCTTGGCCCCCCCGGGTCATCATCCTCTATATTCCTATTGTTTTTTCTGTCACACTGACCTTCTGCAGAGAGAGTAATGTTCTTACCTTATGTTTTCTCTTCCTGTTCGCGAGTCTGTGGTTGTTCATGGTTCATGTCTCGCAGGTATTCAAGTACCTTTTGCTTCTTGTTCAGAATGACAGTTTAGTTAGAGCACTGCTTTCGAAGCACCAGAATTGAATCTAGGGTGACTCCCACCACAGGAAACAGGAAGTTCTGTTTAGTCCTGCTTCCCTGAGTGATGGCTGGGAATCACCCACAAGATGTCCTCCGAACCTCAGAGGAGAAGGACCCTTCATGGTGAGTATCCAATGGTCGTTCTAACTGGGGAGAAAGAAACTTGCAACTCTCATTCAATGACCCTTCCCAATTATCAAAGTATCCAATATCAGTACAGTCCTAAACTGAGATACACCCTTCTAAGTCCATTGAAGTAGTTGCAAGGCTGTTAGTTTTTTAAAAATGTTGTAAAAGATTATGGATTGTCTTGTCTGATTTGTTCTTTTCTCCTTGCACAATGCTGAGGAGGTAACATTTTTGCCTATTTAATTTCTGCGGGGAAAGAGTGAAACAATGCTTGAGAACCATATCAGAGTGTCAAGATATGGTCTAGAAGATCCACAACACAAAGAGGGTGGGGTTTGGAAGGCATGCATGTACAAAGGATTTTGGAGGCTGGGTACTCAGTGCCATCAAAGCCTATATGCATTCCCAGAGGACAGCCCCAATTTGCTAGATCATGGCTATTCTAGGCACATTTATGTGCAGAATGCCATGGGACAGCAGTAGCACTGAGAGGCACTTACTGCACAAAGGATCTCCACAATCTGTTTGGAACCAGCTGTGCTGAGAAAGGACCTTGATTTGAGATTGTACAGGAAGAACCAGATGCTGATGGAGACATACAGGGGAAAGCTGGGGCTTTTGTTGGATGGGGGATTCCATACCAGAGAAAGGGGCAACTCTTAGCAGGTCCTTCCTGGTACAGCATTCATGTGCTATTTGCTGCCATCTGATGGTCAGTATGTCAGCTGGGATGTGACTTGCTGATGAAACACCCCTAGAAAAGGCATACTAAGGATTGCTTAATTACTGTTTCCAAACTAAGTCATCCATTTAATTCCAGATCCACTGTTACGAGATTATTGGGTGTACGAAGGCTCTCTTACAGTTCCACCCTGCAGTGAAGGTGTGACATGGATATTATTTAGATATCCTTTGACTGTATCTCAGCTTCAGGTAATCACTGTTCTTAGAGTATGATTCTCAGTGAAAGGTTATAGCGTGCAAATATACAGCGGGGCATTATAGTTGTTTCATCCTGAAGATCTCATTAGATCAGTCAGTACATGGCTTTTAAAGTAAAGGTCAAATCTTTTGTGTCACTGAAAGAAATGGAAAGGTCAGAAATAAAAAATACCCTGTAGTTACCATTTATCCCATTCACTTAAAAAAACAAAACCATTTACCATAGCAAAAGAAAGAAGAAAAAATGAATCCAGCCTGTTGTAATACTGTACCTTCAAGTAATCACTGCTAGATGTTGACTGAACAAAGACACAAAACTTAATGTTCTGAACAGGGAAGAATATTGTTGCTCCACGTTAACTACATTATACTGAATTATTCTCGACATCAGTAGCTTTTCTTGATTTAATGAACATTTGCATCTAACATTTATCTCCAAATATATGTTTAGTTTAATTAAAATAAGATTCTAACAACAGTATGTAACTTTATCTCTTTTCACATCAATCATAACAGCTAATGGTAGTAGATGGGAGCTGGTTCACAAATACATATTAATTGGTAGATTTCTCTACACTACTTCATTAGCAACTAGCTCTATACAGGGAATAAATTACAAAAAACTGCATTCGTGATAATATAAAAATTCTGGCTTTATATGGCCCATTCACATATGCAAACCATTACATACGTTGCAGTGATCATATATCACCCCCCCCCAACTGTCTGGTCAGCCAGACAGCAGTAGAATGTAGTCTGAAATGTATCCCAAGGCTCTGAAAAATTTCCATCTTAGTTAAAAAAAAAACAACAAAAAAAACCTACCTGGCCACCAAAAGATAATGAGATCATACAGTACTGACTTTTGCTGCCTGTTACATCATATGGTCAATTTTTGTTGCTGTATTTGTTTTCCTCCAAATGCTTTCAGCTTTGATACTTTTGATAATTCCACATTACCTGTGTTTTGGTGGATATATGCTTTTCTAGTTTCATTCATTTCTGAGCATTCCCTTTGTGCTTTTTTTACTGTCCTTCCTTTGGAGCTCTGCATGGGATCTCTTCTATCTTTATTTTCTTCCTCTTTGTCCAATTATTCATGCCTTAAATATTGCCACTTTTACATTGATGGCTGAATACCTTGCTTTCTTTTCCTATATTATCTTTCTTTTGCTTCTGTAATACTTTTTCTTGCCTTGTTGCTATTTCCGGTTTTCTGTTATCTTAAGCTTTTGTGAATTGAGTGATTGGTTTGCTCTCCTTATTCTGTATCTGTACTGTCTTTACTTTCTCTCTGCCTAAGTAATTCCTCTTACTCTTCAGATATCATGCTGTGTTGTCCTCAGGGTAGTCTCTTCTGTTTTTATTTAAGCCATTGCATAACCTGCCATTTCCAGCTTTTAAAAACTGCTTAGATATATTTGGTTCAGTCTTTTTCTCCTGTAAAGGTATTGGTTTATTCTCTTATCCTTTTCCAGTTTGATGACCGTAATTTTCTGCTCCTCTGATGCTTTTGTCAGTTTCAAATTCTATCCTTCATTTCCTGATTGATCTGCTGTTTTGTTTTCTCTGTCTTGTTTTGCTTACATTTCTCTTTTGTTATTTGGTTTCCACCAACTTCCATTTGTTCCTGCAGTGGGGACCAGATGGAAAAAGGGGGAAGGAACAAGAACCAAAAGATTTGAGTCAAAATGGCCACAATCCTTACAACTGTTTAAACAGCTGCTGTAGATTTTCCAGGTTGTGTGGCTGTGGTCTTGTCATTGTAGGACCTGACGTTTCGCCAGTAGCTGTAACTGGCATCCTCAGAGGTATAACACAGAAAGATGGAGTACTCTCTGTGTCAAGGTGAGAAGAAAAATGGTAGGCAGGTAATTTATATCTACTCCAGAAGGTGGGGTAGGGCTGAGGTGGGGTTGTGCTCCACAAGATAATGACTCAGCCCTACGCTACCTTCTGGAGTAGATATAAATTACCTGCCTACCATTTTTCTTCTCACCTTGACACAGAGAGTACTCCATCTTTCTGTGTTATCCCTCTGAGGATGCCAGTCACAGCTACTGGCGAAACGTCAGGTCCTACATTGCCAAGACCACAGACATACAACCCGGAAAATCTACAGCAGCTAATGAACTCTGACTGTGAAAGCCTTTGACAACATGTTTAAACATCATTTTAAAATGGACTTCTTCTTATAGCCTTTTCCCTTCTATAGCTCTCTCCCTTTTATGTCTCCATTCTGTCTGTCTTTCTTCCTCTTCAGTCTGATGTTCTTTCTGGAACACAAGCCCTCTGCTGAGGGCCTTTCTTGTTTAATAGCCATTTTGTAAAGAGCCTAGCTGTTCAGATACTTTATAAATAATAATCATTATTATGATCATTTTGATCAATGTCAGTATTTTTTTTCTTCCATTGTAGCATGAATCCAATTCAACTTGTAGAATTCCAGGTTTTTTTCTGGCAGGAAGATGCATGTTAAGCTTCCTTTTGCTCATGACTATATATTTTTTAGAAAAATATATTGTGATAGCAAAATAAATCTAACCTATCATGACTAATATGACATAATAAAACTCGTGTGTTTTGAGATGGAGCTCTTGCAGTGCAATCAATGCATCCCAAAGATGTGCTGCTGCTGTACCAGGGCTAGCCACCAGTGCAGTGACTACATAAACCTCCACCAGAATACCACAAGCACAACTCTATGAGCCAGTGGGGAAAAAGGCAGACCTAGGGGCATGGCACAAGTTAGTTGGCTCCCTAAGCCACCCCTGGCCTGGGAATGCCCCCCAGAACTAGCATAAAGTTACACCAGCAAAACCCTCAGTATAGGCACCCAAGCAGCAGAAAAGGCAAAATGTCCCTCCCCAGTGCAGTCCCGCCTAAAAGCCCCAGTGTAGCACAGGATGTTGACTATGGCCACAGCAAATCACACACTACCAAGTGGCAGCAAAACCTCTACCTCCCACCCAATCACAAACCTACAGAACTACATAAACATGAGCCAGGTTTAGCCCAGATGATAAGGCAAGCAGTATGGGATGTTGTTTCCAGCGTGCACACTTAGAGCACCCAGTGGTTCATCCTGGCAGTGAGAAAGGCACAGAGAGGACACTTAGTTCCAGAGAGGAGGCACATAGCACTTACACACAAGGGAGGGAGGCAACTTCCTTGCGGTGGAACTAAGTTGTTTCATTTCAGAACCCTTACAGGTATCCCATCTCTGGACACATACACTGAAGAAGAAGCCAAGTATTGACAGGTAAGCGGGGCAGGGATCCAGCAGGCTGGATCCAGGAGTCTGTACCCCCTTCCCCTTCAACAATGCAAACTCCTGTAGTCAAGGCTAGCAATGTGTGTGTGTATGGGAGCAACCCAAGGCAGCTGTTTCCAGCTTTATGCCTCATGGCATGTGATGTAACTAGGAGTGCTAGCTATGATGCCAGGGGCAGGGGTAGCAGAGATGCTGACAGTCCCATACCAGGGTGTTTCCTCCCCCCCCCAGGTGGGGTACTGGGAGAAACTGGAGTTTGGAGCATTACTGGCAGCTGCCACATTGTGCCTTGTGGACCGGATGGCCAAACAACCATGGCATCTTTTGCCTTGCAGGTTCGGAGCTCTATGCAGCAGCAGCAGCAGATGGAGTAGATACAGCTGAAATGGAACCCACACAGCAGATGAGTAAATGTCATTTGGATGGCTATGGTGTAATGGGAAAATATGCTCTCATATCCAATTAAAGAATCTGGACCAATTCGTCCTCTAAGAATTGTTCCTTAAAGTATTTGGCTCCAGATTTCTCTGGGATCTATGGGATAAGGTTGTTTGGAAGCCTTAGTTTTGATTGTACAAATGAATTGATTGTGAGTTCTGTTCTTTCAGCTCTCACCATCAGACTAGGCAGAAAACTATCTTTATTGGAAAAAAGAAACAATTCTCTTTATTAGACAAAGTGCTAGAAAATACAAACATGAAAATTAACCCTATAGCAGCTGCAATAGAAACATATATCCTAGTATTTCTCAACCATATTTGAATAAGTAAAATTTAAAGCAAACCAGATTTCAGACCATTATCTTAAATTGCTTTTTAGGAATTTTTATATAAATCCAAGTCACACATACAAACAGAAGTCTCATCTAATATCTTCTGAGAGTTTGTCCAGAGAAATCTGACTTGCTTATCACGTCAGTGCATCAGTGTGTTTATATAGAAAAATAGCAACTTAAACATATGAACGTCACCTAGATAAATGATTGGTTCTTAACTAACAATGAGATAATCAAACGGGCACATCTAAAGATACATCTAATGTATGCTTATTATCTTTTTCAAGCAAGGTTAGAAGGCCAAACAGCTCTTAATCTCAATTAAAAGGCTATAAATCTGATATTTCTGTAACTGCTTTAATTAATTGTCAGAGGTAAAAGAAAAACCTCATGCAATCAGATTTGACCAACAAATGAACTGATCTGAGCCCATAACTTCAAGAAAACTTGCAAGATCAGCAAGAAACCTGTGATCTCATCAAAATCCTGCCAAAGCCATGAGCCATGGGAGGGTGGCTATCCCAACAACAGGAGCCTCCTTCATGGGGAGGCACGGTAGACCTTATTAGTGCCCCTCCAGCATGGTCCTGACTTTGTACTGTTTGTCATTGTTGCCTGTATCTCTGTTTGGCATCTATGCAGGTGGTGGTTCAACAGGGAGGATGCCTGGGAAGCTGATCTTCCTGGTGCATTATGGTCTGGCTGCTGCGACCAGTGTGGATCCTGTCACTCTGCCATGGGGCTGCCATCTCACTGGTTCCAGCCAAGCTCCTGCAGCATCCTGACTCAGGCAGCCATCTATCAGAGAAGGTCCATCCCACTCACAAGCATGCTATGATAAGGAGGGCTTGCTTCATCCCCCCATGGCTTCCTGGAGCAGCTTGCAAAGGCACAGAAGCTGTACTGGATTCCTTGTTACTATTTCCCTGCTACTGTTCAATAAAGAGTGATCTACAACTCTGTCCTTGTCTGTTTGTTGTTGAGCAAATTTGAATTGATCCCTAGCCCCTCCCAGCATACCATTCTCTGCCCCCTTCTCTGATCTGCCCATAGTGCCTCCCAGGATAATCTCTCTTTCACACATCTGAGGGAGTGGGCTCTGACCCAGGGAAGCTCCTATTGGAATCAATGTTGTCTGTTGTCATGGTGCCACTGGACCTCTGTTTCATTTAGCAGCAAACTATAACAGTCCAGTGGCACTTTACAGGCCGAGGACATGTAGTTCACTCTGAGTTTTCATGTGTTGCAGCCTACCTCTTCAACAGACTGACACAGCCACCCCTCTGCACTCCCCACTACCTTCTCACTCACACACTCCACTGGCTGCAGTGGGGGCACATAGGGGGAGCAGGGTGGAGGGGCACAATTGTGCATCACAGAGGGATCTTGAGGGGGTGTGTCAGTCAAAATGATGAATGCCTTGAGTGACCTATCTATTCTGTTCCCCTTTGCAGTTCTTGGGGTGAAATGTCAGCTCTAACTTTTGTCTACCTCTGGCCCCTCCCTATGTGGGGACTGAACCAGGAGCCCTGGCTATGTTATCCCAGTGCTTTCAACTGAGCCATGCCTGTCTGCACAATATTGCCTGCCTGGTCCCATATGGCTGGCAGTGATGTTAGGGCGGTAGTGGAGTGCCTAATGACTGATGCCATGTCTACTTTACGCCTGTCTTCTTGGCCCAGTGTTTTAGGCTGTAGGTCTTGGATGTGGAGACTGAGATTCAAGCCCACCTTCTCTTTTTTTCCAGTTCTTTTTTTGGGGAAAGAATTGTGTGACTTGGAAAAATAATGGCTGTGAATAACCAACACTTTTGTTGGGGGCAGGTGGGCATCCTGTCCATTGTGTGGGTGGCCTTCGCCTGTGGGCCATGGAGAGACACTAGGGCCACATTCCTCTGTTGGGGCTGCACTGTTACTGAGTATTTCCTCCCTGTACTCTGGCAATCCCAGGATGTGTGGCATCAAGGGGCAGTGGCTGCATTGGCAGGTGGTGATTGGCTACACCCATCTGTGCTACTCAGAAGAATGTTATTGGGCACCGTTGCTTGATTGGTAGGTATTGCTGGGGTTGCTGTGGATTCCAGCATGCTTGCTATGTGGTCTTCACCTTGTGGAGGGGCATGTGTTATTTCCCTCCACTCTACAGAGTGTCCATAGGGATCTGACCAGGGCCACTAATATTACATGTGTGGCTGGCCACCACCACTACAGAAGCCCTCAAGATTGGGCTGAAAGCTATCCACCTTTCTTAGAAAAAAGTGTTTTCAGGCAGTGTTTCTAATTGCCACTTTGGTTCAGTTTAGATATTTAAATAATAGTCACCCCCAATTCCAGAATATATAAGTAGAGCTACTTGGAATTATTTTATTTTCATCTGAAAATGATCTAGAAAAGGGACTGTCTATCATAATCAGGCTGCTCTGAGCCTGCTGTGGTGGGGCGGGTGGGATATAAATCTAATAAAATAAATAAATAATCTCAATTTTTTAAAAGTCTTTGCTATTTGTTTATTCTACCAAAATGTATAGCAAAACGCATGTTTTGCAGACTGAGACTTCTTCATATTGAAAACATTGTTTGTAGCATCAATTTTTGTTAAAATTGGTGGAACATCTCCATGTGCATCATAGGACATTTATCTAAAGTTCTTTCAGCAGTACCCAGAAATACTGGAAACATGAAGGAAACATTTATTCTCTCATTTCTTTTGTTTTACCTCTCCAAGACTTTAAAGATAGAAAGCTGTGAAGTGTGCTAGAGAAATAACTTAATATTACCCACAAGATCTTCACATTGTCTTGGAAAAGTTCAATTGAAGGGTGTTACCTTTCTGTGAGACACTCAAGCTTCTATGTAGCAATCAGCATGAGGTGAACCATGATATACAAATCAGTACAATCCCCCCCCCCAGTTTGTGGTTTGCAAATTGAAGTTTGTGATGGGTCTACCGTTATGAACTTCCATGATCTTTTAAAGCAGTTTGTAGAAGTTTGTGGTGGTTAGTGGATAGAGAAGAAATCAGGAGTTTAAAGGAGCTCTATGTCCAACTGCAGTGGCTCAAGTGGTTAAGACGCTGAACTGCTGGCTGTGGAAGATCAGTAGTTCAGCAGTTCGAGACCTGAGTGTGCCGCATGACAGAGTGAGCTCCTGTCTCTAGTTCCAGCTCCTGCCAACCTAGCACTTCGAAAGCAAGAAATTGCAAGTACATAAATAGGTACCACTTTTGTGGGAAGATAACAGCATTCTGTGCACCTTGGTGTTTAGTCATGCTGGCCACATGACCACGGAAACATCTTCGGACAGTGCTGGCTCTTCAGCTTTGAAACGGAGATGAGCACCACAACCCTAGAGTCGGATACGACTGGCTTTTGAGCAAGGGAACCTTTACCTTTACCTATGTCCCTTTAAACCCCTGCTTTCTGTTCCCTGCAAAAGCTGAGAGGTGGGGAGTGCCTGCTCCCTGCTGCTCAGTTGTTTTGAGCTGTCATATGCAGTCCACTTTAATGGGACTGGGCACAACAGACCAAAAAACAACTGAGCTGTGGGGAGCACCTGCTGCCCACTGCTCAGCTGGTGCTCCTCACCACTCGGGGGCTGTCTTCTGAAGTCCCTTTAAAGTTTAAAGAGACTGCACAAGACAGCCTGAAACAGTTGAGTAGAGATGGGCACAAACCTAAAAAATTCAGGGTTTGGGAGAAAGTGAAATGGAGGGGTTAAATGTCTTGCAGCTATTTAAATTTAATAGTGGATGGGGAGACCCAGCCATTTCAGTGTTCCATTACACTTCCCCCTGCTCTGAAGGGGGAGGAGGAAGCAAAATGGAGTGCTCAATGGCTGGCAGCCATTTAAACCTAACAGGTGAGCTGCAGGCCCACGCTGTTCAGCTGTTAATTTTAAATGGCCTGAACTGCCAAACTGAACCAGGCAAAATTCAAGGAAATGTTCAGGGAAGGTGCCTCCCACAAACCTCAGTTTGGGAGCTATGAACTGGGCCAAATTTGTGCCAGGTTTTGGCTCATGAGCTGGTTCATGCTTATCTCTACATCTGAGCAGGCCACTGCTCAGCTGTTTTTTGAGCTTTCTGCAAACCCTGTTTAAAGGAACAGCAATGCCTTTCAATGGGGTTTATGGGGCCACGAACTACAAACCATTTTGGTTTGCAAATGAACCTTCCAGTTAGGTTCATGGTTTAGTTTATCGTTCAGCCATGAACTGACACAAACTGCATTTTTCCAGTTCATGCCCATCCCTACTTCTATCGGCAGTTAACTTTCTCAGGGTTCTTCAGGTCTTAATGTGTTTATTTTCAAAGATCCGCCCAGATTTTTCTTCTATTCATTATGTCAATGCAAGATGCTCCATTCTTTCAGTTTTAGAAATGGAACACTAGAGATTTTAGAAACACTATTGCCAGAGGAACATAATTCTTAGCAACACAATATCTCAAGCTATTTGTCAAGTAAGCAAACATAACTAAAGGAGTCTTTTGATTTTCGCTGACTTCTAAACAAAGATATTAGATCCTCAGGACAGATTGACCATTAAGGCCTCCTGAAAATGTCCGGCATGGAGTTGCCCCTCCTGGGCCACACTGGCCCTGGGTGGTGTGACTTGTCCTATACAGAATGGGAGCTGCCACTGCATGTTTGTGGCCCTCAGCACATGTGAGGCAGATGTGAGCTGTCACAAGCCAGCAGTCTCTGCCTTGCAGAAATCACACAAAGCAGTGTTCTTGCAAAGGTTTCCTGCAGATTGGAAAAGGGGTTTGACTTTTTAATTCCTACTGAGAACATTAAACAGTGCTGAGAGTATTGACTGAATTAGGAGCTTTTGTTGTTATATGATTTTATGCAGCATTTTGTATTTTAGATTGTAAAGTAGATGCTTTGGACTGTAAGATAACCCATTTTTTCATAACCGTTGTATTTCTTACCTTTAATTGCTATATCTTTTATTAAAGCTCTGAATGAAACAGTGGGCTATAGAGCAAATAAATACAAAAATAACTTATGTTCAAAACCAGCATTGAGAAGCTGAAGGTGCTTTTCCCAGCTATGGGTTGAATCCTGCCAAAAGATCCACATATGCAGGGGAGGGGGGGATTTCACCTTTCTGTGACAGCTTTCCAACTCTCCCTCATGTTTCTCTTAGAGGAGGTCCCTTGTCCATCAAGAACAGCATTTGAGGGGTCATTTGGTGCTGCTTTGGAAGGCAGGAGGCGGGGAATCTGTGCTTTCATGCATGAAATTTAGATGGGATCCAATCCTATGGCTTCAATCCTAAAGACACATTTTTTAATTAAACAGCGCTTACTTTTGAGTATACCTAAATAGGATTGCTCTCTTTGAGTTCTAATTACATTTCTAAGCGGGAAGATTCCCTCCTTAATAATGAGGCAGAGTAAAACTCTAAAGAATAAAGGGGTTTTTCCAGCCCGCGTCTTTTTAAATACATCAAAACCAGCCCCGCTTTTTTCCTGTTTTTCTAAGAAACTTAAAGAGTCTGGAGCTAAGCACGATCAAATTGCCCCACAGCCTGACCTTATCGATCCCTTTTGCCAGGGGGAGGTGGCAGTTAAAGCCCTTGAGAAGCACCTATCCGTAACAGCCCATATGCAAAAGCCGGAAGCTATAAATCTTGATAACTCCCTGGAGGATGATTTATTGAAGACCTTTCCTTCCCTTTCCAAAGAGGATCAAGCTGCCGTAGTTAACAGGTTGGAAAAGTTGAGAATTCACCTCCTGGAATCAGGGGGTGATACTAAAAATCAAAATATCAACTCCCCAGTAAAGTCTGAAAGACTGCAAAGGTCCTCCTCGTTACATCTAAATGCTCTTTTGGAATCTGGGCGCCCGGAGGCCGAAGTGGGTGCAAATGCAAATGAAGTCATATCTGCAGAAGTCTCAAGAATGGGGCATCCTCCCAAATCATCAGAACCACAAGCCATAAATCTATCTTCATCTAGTTCCATGCCAGATTTAGAATCCTCATATAATTCATCTATGACTTCGAGTTCTAAGCCAGTTCCGGACGTTACAACCATAGAGCGACAGGGCTGTGAAATGGAAGTACCCCACGATGGCAAAATAGGAAAGACCCACATGGAGGTTTCAACCTTTATTCACTCTTCAGTGTTACCTTCTGTTCTGAACAGTAGGTTAGATTCTGACTGGGACTCACGAGTACTGTTTTGTACTCACTCTAGTCATATGGCTGAGGCTCAAAGGGAAAATAAATCTTTGGCTCAAGAACTGCTTGATGCAGAAATACAAGAGTGGGAATTTACTCGGTCTAAAGACTGCCAGGGATTCCATGAAAAGGAAACTGCTTCCCTCCTAGAGAGGCTTGGTTCACCATTATTGAGAGAGGATCAAATGGCACTCCCTATGCACGCCCCTGATCAGGAGCCAGTTCTGCAGATCTCGGCACGGGAATCCAGTAACACTTCGCCCCCCAGCCTTTGTGCGGACATAGCCCTGGCATGACTGGCTCCAGATGGCAAATTGCCAAAGTCATCAAGGGACCTGGAAATAATCTCGTGGAATATAGCTGGTTGGTTTAAATGGTTATCCAGAAGCCCGATGATTTTTCATCACCACCGTATCCCGGAAGTGTTGGCAGTACAAGAAACCTGGACTGATTTACCCCTGGAAATGGACGGTTATATATCATTCAATATGAAGGCTATTAAGGGAAGGGGACGGGGGAGGATGAAAGGAGGTCTGGGTATTCTAGTCTCAACATCCTTAAAAGCCTCGTGCAAGGAATTGCAGCCCCTTGATCAGCTGGCAATGGCAATACTGCTACGATGGAAGGGAGACTGTCTGGTCATAATAAATAGCTATTTACCACCACTATATAAAAAAACAGACATTGATAGAAATTGGGCTGCCCTGGAAAATTATGTGATTTCGTTAGTCGAAACACATCCCAAAGCTATGCTTCTTTTACTGGGTGACTTAAACGCCTGCCTGGGCCCAGACGATCCTTCTCTAGATGCCAAATATAAACTACTCTTTAGAGATCAAATGGAGGGAGCGGAAAGTTTGCTCCTACCTAGATCTTTTAAAGATGGAAAATCTAATTATGCAGGTGCACGTTTGGCAGAGTTAATGTTTAAAACAAACCTCCAAGTTCTAAATGGTTCCATAGTAGGTGACTACCCTGGAGGCTTCACCTATATGTCAGGGGTGGCTGCTAGTACCTTAGATTATATTATAGTATGCACATCTTTGTTATCTAAGGTTAAAAGTTTTAAAATTCTGCCTTATTTAGATGGTGATCATCTCCCTTTATCTCTTCACATATCGGTTACCTTACAGGAGCTCTGTCGTGAAACACGTTACCCATCCCAAATGAGAGGGCTGGAACAACAAGCGACCTAGATAATCAATTGAAGGCAATTCTGGCAACAGAAAATATCCAAATGTATGCTGCTGCCTTCTCAAATGTAAGCCAAAATGAGAACCCACTGACATTATATGAAGGCCTTATTAAGAAATTTGCTCCTCTCCTGTTTCAGGAGTGGGATCAGAGAGCCTTTAATCCTGCTAAGTTAAAGTCAAAGCCTTGGTTTGATAGAGCTTGCCTGGAGGCAAAAAGGGTACTTTCTCAAGCCTATGCCGATTATATAGGCCATTTTGTTGTGAAAGAGCCCAGCACTTACCTAGCCCTACTAGAAAAGAAACGAGCCTACAAAAACCTAATTAAAAGAAAAAAGAAGGAACATACCAGGGAAGCATGGAGGGTTCTAATCCAAGCTGCCAAAGAAAAGAACTCTGCCTTATTTTGGAGGATGGTCTCCAGTCAAAGGGGGAATAGTACCCTAACTAGGGAACCCCATATTCCATCTGAAACTTGGATTCTATACTTCCAGAATATGTATTATGACAATCCTGCCCCCTCTTCCATGTCTATAGCTTTCAGTGACTTGCCAAGCTGGCCCGCGGTTTCCCAAAAAGAGATTTCATCTCTGATAGGCCAACTCAAAAGAGGCAAGGCCCCTGGCCTGGATGGAATCTCTTCTGAATTTCTGAAGGAAAACATGAATTGGTGGGCCCCCTTTCTAGCGCACCTGTTTACCTACATTGACACAACAGGGAAGATCCCAAAAGACTGGGGGTGGCGGCGGTTGTTCCCTTTTATAAAAAAGGTAACCGAAAAGATTCTGCTAACTATAGGCCTATTAGTTTACTAAGTGTCATTAGTAAACTATATGCTAAACATCTTCTAGAAAAATTTACACTCTGGCTGGAGCAGGACGATATAATGTTTCAGGAACAAGCCGGGTTCAGGCAGGGTAGATCGACAATGGATCATTGTCTTCTACTTCGGCATTTTATAGAAAAATATGCCCGCAAGGGACCTCCGTCTTTATATGCGGCCTTTATCGATCTTAAAGCAGCCTTTGACTCCATTTCTCGACCTATACTATGGAGTAAACTTGAAGCTTCTACAATAGATAGGAGACTTTTAGCCCTCATCCATGCCCTACACGAACAAACCTCCCTGAGGGTTAGATGTACTGGGTTGGGCCACTTGACAGATACAATCCCCACCCTCAAGGGAGTCAGACAGGGGTGTATGCTGGCTCCAGCTCTTTTTAACTTTTACATTAATGATGTTATTGGGTATCTTAATGATACAGATTTTCATCCACCCAAATTGGCCCAGCGCTCCATTCCCATACTTTTATATGCTGATGACGCTGTTATTCTTTCCAGAACCCCAATTGGCCTGAGAAGGGCATTAAAGAGGTTTGCCAGTTATTGTAGTGAGCAGAAATTGATTATTAATTATCAGAAGATGAAGGTGATGGCCTTTGGCAGGAGACCTAAATTAAGAAAGTGGAGTGTAAATGGGCAGAATCTTGAACAGGTAACTAATTTTCGCTACCTTGGCATGATTATCCAAGCCTCGGGCTCTAAGCTTGCTCACAGTCAGGCAGCAGCATGCACGGGTGATAAATCTGCCCAAGGTATACTCAAGTTTTTTCGCTCTTCAGGGGGCCATTTTGTGCCAGCAGCTCTGAAACTTTTTAAGGCTAAAACATTAGCCCAGATGCTCCATGGGACGTTACTTGGAGCGCCACCCTCGTGTTATGCCCCATTAGAGTTGGTTCAATCGAAATTTTTGAGATCAGTGCTCCAAATTCCAAGGTGTGTTACCAATGCGATGGCACGGCTAGAGACTGGCATGTTGAAAGTTGAAGCCAAGATTACCTTGCACTCCATTTTTTTCTGGTTAAAGATAAATCTAAATCCATGTGGCCTAGTGCCTTTAATCCTGACTGACGACTATCAATCCGAATGGCTGACTTCCACTATTCGGAAAATTACGTTATTAGGGCTTTCCCCTCAAGAGCTTTTGGAAATGGGTGGCGATCAAGCCAAGCTAGCAGTTAGGCAGAGGATTGAAGACACCGAACGCCAATTGGACCTACAGGCGTCCCCCGCCTTTATAGCGCCACATAGTAGCAAATATATTGTTGCTCAAGCCTCATATCTATCTGTTCTGGAGTCTAATAAACTTAGGAGGGCATATACTTTGGCTAGATGCTCCGCTCTACCGTCTGCAGTTCTTGAGGGTAAATTCAAGAAAATCCCCCGAAATGAGAGGCTATGCATGTGTGCGTCTGGGGAGATCGAATCTCAGGAACACGTGTTCCTGAGGTGTCCATTATATACTGAGGCTCGCACAAAGCTCATTGACCCTCTCTTGGTTGGCCTCTCAGATCAGGATAAGATAGAGAAACTGTTATCTAACTTTGACCATACAGCGCTGCATCAGATAGCGAAATTTTGTCTCCTGGTTGTAAAAGCCCATCAGCGTCCAGGCAGCCATTTGGGTTAGGATTACCCGATCCTAATTTTACTGGTTTTATTTTTTTTATCATCTTTATTTTATCCTTTTTAAGATCTAATTTTGTCCCACATTTTATCGAACCTTTGGTTTTACTGATCAAAATGCTTGTGCAATTTTATTCTTATTAACCTTGTCTTATCTTAACAGTAAAAGCTCATCAGCGTCCAGGCAGCCATTTGGGTTCGACTACCCGGTCCTAATTTTATTGGTTTTATTTTTTTATCATTGCTATTTTATCCTTTTTAAGATCTAATTTTGTCCTATACTTCACCGAACCTTGGTTTTAGTGATCAAAACGTTTGTACAATTTTATTCTTATTAACCTTGTCCTATCTTAATAGTTTTACCATCTGGGTACTATTTGTTTTTGTAATTTATTGACATGGTAATTACTTGTAAGTAGGGTTGTATACCGCTGGCTGTATGCTGTGACAATAAAATTCATTCATTCGGATTGCTCTCTTTGATACAGATTTTGAAGTATACAAATGGTTTTTACTTGTTTTGTCAGATAGAAGAATTTCGAAGACTGAGGACACATGTTAAAGGAGCAGAACTCCTAGAAGGCTGCGATGGAATTCTAGGAGATAACTTTAGGCCCACACAGCCACTTAGTGACAGAGTCATAAGGGCAGCCTTCCAGTAGTAGAGAGAAACAGGGAAAGAATCCTGATGTAGGTAAGTAATAAAATATAATTAATATGTATAAAGTAGACATTTTTGCTAAGCTTAGTAAAATCTCTACATAGCAGACATGATAGTTTCCTTTTAAGGAGAACAAAGTGGGAACATTGTATTTAATTGAAAATGTACTTTTTCTGCTTATTTATCACTAAGAATAACAGGGGTACATAACTAGCACATGAAGTACTCATCTGTTAGTGCTCAACAAATAATAAACACAACTTATTTATAATTTAATAAATATAAATTATTCATGATGGTTGTATGTGCTAAGAGGTCTGACTTGACAATACCTCTGTCCTGAACACTGCTTTTTCAGTGACTCTGGACTCTTCTGCATTCTCATTTTCCTCGCTTGTGTGTTCCTGTTGCTTTGGTTTTTTTTCCTTTCTGTGCATGTTTTGGTCCCCATAGCAGTCAATTTGATATTACATCACTGTAGGTCTGGCTTAAGACCTTGCAGTTTAAATCTTGCCTGAAACCAGGTCAGGGAAAGATCAATGCTACACAAGGGAAAATCTGGAAAATATATGATTAGGGAAAAGTGGAAGCATACAATGTTCCATCTGGAGAAAATCTGCATGTAGAAACAGCCAGTATAATGTAGACGCTCAAAGACCCTCTCTAGTGTGCAGCCAAACCAGAGCGAAATTTTTGTGTCATCTTCAGTTCTAATTTGATTTCACAGGAAGCCTTCTTTCATGTCATCAGATTGCACTTTTGAACAATTTGAGAATGCTGCCTGTTCAGATACAATTTCTCATTCAACAAAGATCAGTCCCCTCAGCCTCAGGGAGGAATTGTTCCCCTATACATGGTCTGATGATCTATTTGGTATTTGGCACCTCTACAGTTTAAGCAAATATTTTCTTAAGATCTGCTATGTTTGAAACATACCAAAAGTTATATAGACTGTTGGGAGGATAGTTAATGTTTATATATTTCTAGAACTTTACAGTGCAGTCCTATGCAGAGTTACACCCTTCTTGGCTAGTTTACTTTAATAGATTTAGAAGGGTTTAATGCTGCTTAAGATTGTCCTGTGAGTTACTGGTGAGAATTGTAGCAGGTTTCAGCAAAATTTATAATAATAGAATAGGGGACACAAATGTTAAGCAATAGTGTTCTAAATTGATCATCCCATCTTGTAGTAAGGTATTATTGAAATAAAGAAAAATTAAAAACACCATATCTTCAAGAATTCTTATTTTAACATATTTTAAGTATGGTTACAACTAATGTTAAATAATTTGTTGTCTTTTCTCGTAGAAACCCTGAGACAGATCATAAATAATTGGTCATCTTATATAGCCTCTAAAACAGGACCAGGATTGCCAGGCCTGGCCTAGAAACCAAGACCAGGGGAACATGGTGTGTGGGGGAGGCTGTTGGCTGATGGTGTGATGTTGCTTCTGGGAAAATCTGGAAATTGCTTCATGCCTCTCTAGGAATTGACCAAAACTCAATGTTAAAGTGCTTTTGGTGATTCCTAGAAAGGTGTGACATCATTTATAGGTTTCCACAGAAGTGATACCAAGCTGTTGACCTATGGACATTTTTTTTTAATTTTATTTTTTCCCCTACTGCCGCTCAAAGCAGCAGCAGGAATTACCAGTAGGGAGAAGGGTATCCCTTACCCCAACCAGGGGCTGGCAACCCTAGGCAGGATAATTAATACCTAAAGTATCCACAACAGATGCTGATTCAATTATCAAAGTTGCAACAGGTTGTATTACATGGTTGTTTTGACAGTGCTAGTTACCTACCATTCTCCAAGTCATACTGGTAATTTCTTCTTAACCAGAGTAAACACATTTATTTTATTTATTTTATTTTACATATATCCTGCCCTCCCTGCTGAAGCAGGCTCAGGGCGGCTTACATAATATTATAACAAGATAAAACAGTTAACAAACACTTAAATAGGGGGGTTTCGGTTTCGGTGTCGCGAATGGCGGCCGCTTCTCGGGACGCTCCCGGAGGCGGTTAGCCCACGCGCAGTTAGGGGGGTCTTCGCATGAGCGAAAGACCCTAGTGAGCCTTAGGTAAAGGCTCCGAACCGGGGGCGCTTGGGGAGTAGCCTCTTTGCCGGCAGACAGCCGGGAAATTGAGGCTTTCTCCCCGCCCCAATCGGCCCCGCTGCGGCGTGCCCGTAATGGGACTTAGCGGCACCACCGAATTCCAGGAGTGAAAACAGCATTATGGCTTAAATTAAAAAGAAGAAGTTGCATCGAATCGTGAGTTGGAGATCTATTTTGAAGCGTAAATCGGAGCCCCCTGCATGCGTATAAGCGTTGGGAGGAGGGAGGAGTTCCCACCCCCTTTGAGAAGCAAGATCCACAAAGGGAGCGCGAAGGGGGGCTGAGAGAAGAAAAAGTGTTGGTGAAAGTACCGTTGGGGTTGCATGGAAGATTTTGATCATCTTAGCTTCCTGGGGGATGCGGCACGAACTTTTTAAAAGTAAATAAAAAAACAAAATGTCGATACTGGAAAAAGTCCTGCAGATACTGGAAGAGAAGAGAGGAGGGACTTCCGGTCCAGATAGCCCACCCCCAGAGCTTGCTGTCAATCAACAGGAAAAGGAGATGCTGTGCCCCCTGCTGGAACAAGTGCGCAAAATCAACGAAACTTTGTCTAAAATGGATAGTGTTCTCATCAGTCGACAGAACCAGATTTTGGAAACAACTAGAAGGATGATTGAGATTGAACAGAAATCGAATTTGATTCTAGGTTTCCAGGGCGTTAAAGAAGAAGAGAAAGAAGATCTCGGATTTACCTTGACAAATGTCTTGGCACCCCTAACTGGCAGTGAAGCGATAAAATTAAAAGAAGAGGTGGATGAGGCTCCCAAAGCCTATTCCGCTTTTATAAAAGAGAATACTCTGCCAGTAGAAGGGGATGTTGAGCATAACAAGCGACAAACTGGAGATCTAATTTCATCTGAAGAGTTTGTGGAGCCCAGGAAGCCTGAAAGCCAGAAGTTTAAGGAAAAAGAGAAAAGAAAGAAGAAGGATTTCATCTTTAAAATGCAGAAACTTCTGAAGAGACACGCCAGCAGAGAGGAAGATGCAGTATTCCAAACTGGGACAAGCGAAGAAGACAGCAGCCCAGGGGAAAGTGGTGATGGAACGGAAGACTTCAAAGTTAAAATGGACTCAATCCATAACTGGAAGAGATTTAAAAAGAAGAGATTTTGAGGACTGTTCATGTAACATCTGGAAGGAGCTGTTTAATTACTAACCCCAATGGACTTTACTAACTGCATTAACAGAGTGATTTTGGACTTCGTAATAGTTAAAAAGAAGATCTTCTAACCACGATAGATGCCAAAACTGGTATTGGTTTTTTAACCTAAACTAACACTCACTAACAGGAAAAATTTCACTCCATCTTTTTCTTTCTCCACCTGTCTACCTTTCCTGTTTCTTATAAAAAGAATAAAATTCTCTCTTCTTTAAGAGAGTTTTACAAAAAAAACAAACAAACACTTGAATAGAACTGGCGCTGATATAGAAATAAGGGCATAGCTACCTGTAATGGGTTTATACATGGAAGACTATTATATGGCGAGAAGATAGTGAATCTTTACATAACCTCATGAATTCAATCTACTTGCTCATTTTCACTCTGTCCCAGGCCTGCACTGCCCAGCCAATTTGTGCATTACAATGCTGAATGCTGTAAACAGCTGCCTGGGAGAAAGCATGCCATGGACAGGTGCTGGCACTTAAATGCAATTTGGGCCACAACAATTTTTAAAAAGCTAGGCAAGTCCCAAGCTACTTGGATCTTGGAATCATAGAATGTTAGAGTTAGAAGGGACCTTGCAGGTCATCTAGTCGAACCCCCTGCAGTCTTCAGGAGTGAAGCCAAAAGATAGCCCTATAACATACCCGAAAGATGGTCGTCCAGCCTCCGCTTAAAAACGTCCAGGGAAAGAGCATCCACCACCTCCCGAGGCAGTCTGTTCCACTGCTCAACCACTCTTACAGTTGGGAAGTTTCTCCTGATATTTAGCCGGTAACGACGCCCTTGTAATTTCCGTCCATTAGATCTAGTCTTGCAATCCGGAGCAAGAGAGAATAGATCTGCTCCATCTTCTACATGACAGCCCTTCAGATATTTGAAGACCACAATCATGTCCCCTCTAAGCCTTCTCTTTCCCAGGCTAAACATACCCAACTCTTCCAGCCTTTCCTTGTAAGACTTGGATTCCAACCCTCTCACCATCCTGGTTGCCCTCTTCTGGACACGCTCGAGCTTGTCAACATCCTTCCTAAAATGTGGTACCCAAAACTGGACACAGTACTCCAGGTGAGGCCTGACCATAGCAGAACAGAGCGGAACTACCACCTCCCATGATCTGGACACAATGCTTCTGTTAATGCATCCTAAGATTGCATTAGCATTCTTCACAGCCACATCTCACTGCAGGCTCATGTTTAGCTTATAATCAACTAGAATACCCAGATCCCTTTCACATGTGCTGCTGTCAAGCCAAGTCCCTCCCATTCTATATCTGTGCCTTTGATTTTTTGTACGTAAGTGTAGGACTTTGTACTTATCTCTGTTGAAATTCATTTTGTTTGTCTCAGCCTACTGTTCCAGCCTATCTAAATCATGTTGAATCCTGACTCTTGTCTTCTTCAGAATTACCAATCCCACCCAGCTTTGTGTCACCTGCAAATTTGATAAGCATCCCCTCTATATCTTCCTCCAGGTCATTGAACAACACTGCGCCCAGGACCGAGCCCTGTGGCACTCCACTTGAGACTTCCCTCCATGTAGATGCAGAGCCATTTACGAGCACTCGTTGGGTATGATTTTTCAACCAACCATAAATCCATCCATCCAACGGTTGCACCATCCAGCCCACACTTAATCAGTTTATCCTCAAGGATATCATGAGAAACTTTGTCAAATGCTTTACTGAGATCTAGATACACTATATCCACAGCATTGCCAGAGTCAACCATTTTAGTAACTCTGTCAAAAAAGGAGATAAGGTTGGTCTGGCATGACTTATTCTTGATAAACCCATGCTGGCTACTACCAATTAACTCATTCCGTTCAAGGTGCTCACAGACAGAGTGTTTAATAATCTGCTCTAAATTTTTTCCAGGTATTGATGTCAAACTGACAGGCCTGTAATTTCCTGGGTCTGTCTTTTTTCACTTCTTGAAGATCAGGGCAATATTCACTCTTCTCCAGTCTTCTGGCACAACACCAGTACTCCAGGACATCTCAAAGATTAGAGCCAGAGGCTCTGAAATAACTTCAGCAATTTCTTTTAGCACCCTGGGATACAAGCCATCCGACCCTGGAGATTTGAAAGTATTTAAGGTGGCTAGATGCTGTCTAACCATTTCCTTACTTACTCTGGACTGGCAGTTCCTCCTTCCTTCATATGCCCTGCATTCTTCAGTTTGTATACAGCTCGCCTTATGGTTGAAGACTGACACAAAGTGAGAGTTGAGTAATTCCACTTCGTCTTCATCCCTTGTTAAGGCTTGACCGTCTTCCCCAAGCAATGAGCTTACTCCATTCCTGTTTTTCTTTTTGCTCCGAACATAGGCATAGAAACCTTTCTTGTTATTTTAGCATCCCTCGCAAGCCTCAGCTCCATCTGCACTTTAGCCTTTCTGACACCATCCCTACAGATTCGAGCCTGCTTCTTGTACTCACCCTCAGTAATTTGACCCTACTTCCATTTCCCTTTTTAGTCTCAGCTCTTCAGAAAGTTCCTTGTTCAGCCACCTTGGCTTCATTACCTGTCTCCCACCTTTCTTTCTTACTGGAACAGTTTGTGATTGTGCCTTCAGCACTTCATTTTTCAGCATCACGCATCCTTCCTGTACAGATTTCCCCTTCAGCGTTTCCAGCCACGGGATCCTACCTAATATTTCTCTGAGTTTTTTGGAATCAGCTTTTCTGAAGTCCAGGATATGTCCTGGTTTCACATCCTTCTCTGTGTCAGATTCCAAGCTGACATGGTCACTATTCCCCAAGGATCCCACAATGTTCACTTCATCAATCAGTTCTTCCCTGTTAGTCAGGATTAAATCCAGGATAGCAGAGCCTCTGGTTCCCACCTTCACCTCCTGAGAGATGAAGTTGTCTGCAGGACTGTTCAAGAATCTGCGGGATGCCCCATGTCTAGCAGAGTTAGATTTCCAGCAAATATCTGGATAGTTGAAATCGTCCATAGTTACAACATCGTGTCTCTGTGAAAATTTAGCAAGCTGTTGTACAAATGCATCATCCAGTTCCTCTGGTTGGTTCGGAGGTCTGTAGTATACCCCCACAACAGTATCCCCTTCTTTTTTCCCTCTCCCTATCCTTACCCCCACACTTTCAACAGGGCAACTCTCGAAATCCTGAATTTCAGTGCAAGTGTATTCATTCTTGACATACAGTGCCACCCCGCCTCCTTGTTTGTTCATTCTGTTCCGTTTGAACAAGGTATATCCTTCAATCGCTGTGCTCCATAAATGAGACTCATCCCACCAAGTCTCAGTGATACCTATCAAATCATACTTACTGTCCAATATTTGAAGTTCATCTTATTTATTTCCCATACTCTGTGCATTAGTATAAAGACATCTCAGATTACAGACATCCTTTCCTACTATAGGTCCCTTCAAATTTACCTAAAAGTTACTGAACTCACCTCTCTCCCATTCTTTTATTCTCTGGTCACTCCCTTTCTTGAACTTAGTGTTGGGGATGCTGCACAACATCAGGCTTTTTCTTTCCACCCCTGATGGTCTCAGTTTAACGCCCTCCTGATCAGGTTCACAAGTCTTCCAGCAAAGACATTCCTCCCATTCTTTGTAAGGCGCACCCCATCCATCACCAACAGTCCTTCATGTTGGAGGTACATACCATGGTCCAGGAAGCCAAATCCCTCTCGATGTCACCATCTACGTAACCAGCCATTCACCTCCAGTATCCTGTTCTCCCTTCCAGCTCCATGGCCCTCAACAAGTAAAATGGAGGAGAATACCACCTGTGCCCCCAGATCTTTCACCTTCTTGCCCAGAGCCTCATATTCTTTGGAGATCCATTCAAGGTTTCTTCGGGCTGTATCGTTTGTTCCCACATGGATCAGCAGGAGTGGGTAGTGGTCAGAGGTTTTGACCAGTCTTGGAATTCTCTCAGTCACATCTTAGATACACGCTCCAGGAAGACAACAAACATCTCGAGATTCCTTGTCCGGTCTGCACACAACTTCTTCCGTCCCTCTCAGTAGGGAGTCAGCAACCACCACTACTTATCTCTTCCTCCATGGAATAGCTTGGTTCCTTCTCTGCCTATGTGTTTGTGTGTCAGTCACATCCTTTTGATCTCGGAGTGTGCTGTTCTGATCTTCCACCATCAGAAGTGGCTGGTAGTGATTTTGCAGCTCCACTGGCTGTGTTTACTCCTCAACATCACATTCTTCCACTCACACACCTGTTTCTTGTTACTTCCTTCCTCTTGCTTAGGATTTGCTAGCTCTTGCTGTTCTCTCAGGAGCCCCTCTCCCTTCCCGTCTAAAAACCTTTCTCCCTCCCTGTTCTTCATCAGTGTACAGATTTGTGCCTCTAGTTCTCTTGCTGGCTAACTGAGAACTGCAGATATGTGACCACCAACTTGCCCCAGGGACTGACATCTCAAGGGGACTGCCAGGAATCCCCAGTCTTCAGGGTGGGATGTAGTAAGCTTATCTTTGCTTGAATTTGCCTTGTTATGTATCCACCACCCTGCTTATAATACCTTGTTAAACCTTAATAAACACCATCTTAATCACAAGTGATTGGGCCTCCTTTGGGGTATATTGTGAACCTAAAAGAAGACTCTCATAGGTCCTGATTCTAAAGTAAGATGCTGTTCATTAGATTTCCCTTGGATGGGTCAACACCCACATCCTTGAGTTTTGAGGTTTTCAGGCATGCATGGGCCTATTGGGGAAGACTATTGCTCTACTGGGGAAGATATTTGTGATCCATCAGTATATACAGAACCCCTGAATAGAGCAAATTCTTGCTCCCTGGGGCTATTTCAGAGTGTTCAGAGTTTCTACCATGAAACAGGAGATGGAGTAGACTGTATCTGTTCCAACTTCTATAACTGACATAAGAATAACAGACTAGTAGCAGTTACCTAGTAACCTGGCAGTAACTAATAGCAGGCTGCAATTAAAAAATGTGTTGTAAGCCAATTTAAGTGGGTTGCCCCAGTGGTGCTGCCTGTATTTTCTTTGTTAGCATAGGTTCTTTTAAAGAGAAAGACAGACACAGGGACAGGAGAACAGAGACAGACAAATGCAAAGAAAGATAGAGCTCAAATTATTCTATAAGGTGTGGAAACTGGAATTTAAGCTGGGACAGTTTTTCGTACTACTGCATGGATACACTGTTATCTTCCAAAAAGATATTTCTCTTTGCATGTGGTTAGTCTCTAGAGAAATGATGCACGTTTATGGTAAAATATTAAAAGTAGATCCTGTGTTGCAGTGTTCTTTAATTTTGATACAAAATCAGCTCTGTATAATCAGCAATGATAATCCTGTCCTTATATATAAACGTGTTTTCACATGGCAACATTCTATGCTTGCCAAAATCAGTTGGCTCTGTGATATGTCAATCACAAGGTGTCTCTATCCACTGGCTGCGTTGCCTGAGTTCTCTCCCACCCACTGCAGCCTAGGTCACTCTTCTCTGATTGGGACAGCGTTTCACAGTCCTATTTGCATATGGAAGCTGACTGGACTTCATTCCATTCCACACTCCCCTCCCCACAAGACAGTTGGAACTGTCAGTTGTACATGTGACCTGGTGTATTCTGAGGTAAAATATGTCCTCACCCACAACACATCATTTCCCCTTCAAAAGAAACAAACCCAGTAACACAACCATGCCACACCTCAAAAAAGACAGATCACACCACAAGCAGAATACCACAAGGCAAAAAATGATAGGAAAAGGTGCCAGTAGTCACCCCATCACTGCCACAGATATGTACCTGAGAGCACTTCAGAGGATGGTGTGCAGGTCCCAGGTTCATGTTATAGAAAAGCTGCCTGGGGGATTATGGACCATTCACAGACTTTCTACCTTCACATACCTCACAGGGTTGTTGTGCGGATCATACAGGGGAGAGGAGAATGATGTCAGCTGCTTTGGTTCCCACTGTAGGGAAAGACTGCCCTTTCCCTAGGCAGAGGCTGCGGGGGTGGGGGGAGATGTAAACCTGAAGACAGGCAGGCAGATAAAGGTAGGCTGATGATTGCCTGGAAAGGACATAGGGTTGCCAGCTCCAGGGATGAAGCCTGCTGTGGGTGGGGTCTCAGGAGAAGGAAGAGGGGGACCTCAGACAGATACAATGCCATAGGCTCCACCCTCCAAACAAGCTGTTGCCAATCTCCGGGTGATAGCAGGAGAGCTCTTAAAGCTCTGGTGCTAATTCAAAGTGCTGGGGATGTGTTGCATTCTGGCAGGGGACACTGTGAGAGTAGAAAATGAATTATCGACAGAGTAGTATTTTGGAAAATCTTTAGGAATTGTTTGGTCTACTTACCATGGGGCACCCATCCAGAGCCTCTGGCATTTTCTCACTCTGCTGGCATCAAAACCAATTTAAGGCAAAATAGAGATATGGAGACTTTTCCATTCTCCTTTGCATCAATCTGACTTTGTTGGCGACCCTAGGCCTGCCAGCACTCTCACAGTGACTTCATGCCTCCTGACTGCCATTACTTCACTATCCCTGGCTGCTTGCTCCTGTTCAGCAGGAGTCTCCCCATGGAAGCTGTCTGGGTAATTTTGGCCCAGCCACAGGCTTTCTGCCTAACCTACCTTGCAAGGTTGCTGTACAGATCACAAAGTGAAAGAGGAGAATGAAGTAAGCTGCTTTGCTCCCCACTAACAAAAAAGACAGAACTTTGCCTAGGAAAAGGCTGCTGAGAGGGGAGGACATAAACTTGCCAACTTTGGGTATGGAAATTCCTGGAGATTTGAGGGGTGGAGCCTGGACAGCGTGAGGTTTGAGGAAGGGTGGGACCTCAGACAGGTACAGTGCCATAGACTCCACCTTCCAAACCAGCCCTTTCCTCTGGGGGAACCATTGTTGCCAATCTCCAGGTGGGGGCTGGAGATCACTTAGAATTACAACTGCTCTCCAGGAGGGAGGGGGAAGGAGATTGAAAGCTGAAGTCAAGGGGCACATAAAGGTAGGTTGATGGTTATCTGGGAAGGAGATAGGGCTGCCAACTCCAGGCTGGGAAATTCCTGGAGATTTGAGGGGTGGAGCCTGGAGAGGGTGGGGTTTGAGGAGGGGTGGGACCTCAGACAGGTACAATGCCATGGGCTCCACCCTCCAAACCAGCCATTCCCTCCTGGGAAACCACTGTTGCCAATCTCCAGGGGAGGGCTGGAGATCACTCAGAATTACAACTGCTCTTCAGGTGGCAGAGATCAGTTCCCCTGAAGAGAATGGTAAGCTCTGTGTCATTATACCCTGCTGAAGTCACCACAGCACATTGACGCTGAGTGCCCAAGACCAGGGCACCCACCTAGAGCCTCTTTTTAGAGCTTGTTGTATGCATTTCCACAATGGGCCTTATTCCTAGTAAGAGAAGAAATAGAAATAAAATAAAGGGATAAAAGGGCAAAGGGAACATGCAATGCAATGGGGAACTAACATTGAGTATAAATTATGGGGTGGCAAAGAGGTGCTTTCCTCCAACTGAGAGGCTATTTCTGGGGTTCAGTCAGGTGTTTGCATATCCCACACACCTGAAGACAAATTTTTGCAACTTTGTTAGTTGTCTCTGGGGAAAAGTCTGCAAGAAGGAGGTAGACATATAGTCGTTCATATCTTCCTGATAAAGTTGACAGAATTGGAGCTATATATTGAGATTGGATATCGTAAAATAGGCAGTGCAGCAGAACATGTTCAATAGAAATTACTTTCCTTGCACGACATGGGTAGAGCTGTTGAGAGACTGGGATGTGATGGTATCTGCCTTCTATGAGGGCTGAGGGTAGAATGTTAAAGCACGCAAGAGTAAAGATTCTCTGATATTTGGAGATCATGAGGGATCTGAGGTAATCTGCTGGTTGAAAGCATTTAGTATATTGGAGAATAATTGGATGTTTCCGTATCTGTGCTTTGTCCAGTTGTAGAGCTTGATCCAAGAGACACTGTTTAACTGTTTCTTTTGCAGTGTGTATTTAAAGGTGGGTCCTGGGTTGGACAATGTTGAAGACTACAGGGAGTTCCAGATACAGCAGTCACCGGTCACTCTTTGCCTGCAGAGTTGTTTGTTTGCTTGCTCTCCTGTTGTCAACATGTCCTTCACTCTCCTGGAATTTCAATTATATGCTACTTTGCTGCAGTCACAAGATGTCATTATTTTATTTTTGAAATGGGTGATTTCAAATGCATCTCAATTCTTGCACAGAGATTACTTGGCAGAAGATACAAACATATCCATGTCAATTTTATTTGTCTGGAACTGAATAATATCCTAAGGCCATTGCTAGTAATTCAAATTTCAGCAGCACTGAAATTGTTTGATGCAATGACTTTGAATGTTAAGCATGGAAGAAGTACCTCTAAAACATACTGATCTGATATGGGAAGCTATTTCAGCACACCTTACAATGCTTAAAACTAATCGTTTGAAACATTTTTATTACTGTAGCCATCATTTATAAAATAACATGTGATTTTAGAACTGATCATGTAATAGATAGGATTAACTGGAAGGCTGCTCTGAATTTGGTTCTGTCTATTCTATTTTCCCATAATGACTGGATTTCAGTTTGAATATCCACATTTCAGTTCTATTTCTCCTTTGTGAGAAATGAACCTGTAAGTCTTTATTTTTATATTAGTTTCTCTTTCCTCATACCCAATTAATTCCTGTTAAAATTAACACTGGTTTCAACTTTACTTCTGCATCCGTTGCATGACATGTAACACATACCTGGTATATAAGAAACAAAGGAACAACTGACAAAAAATTGAAAAGAAACTAATGGTGTAACCCTAAGGGCACTTCCCTGGGAGTAAGCCCCCCTGAATAGAACTAAGTAGGATTCTGGGCAGACCTGCTTAGGATTTCTCTTCAAAATGCTCATGTCCCTAGACCAGGTGTTTCAGCCCATAGAGATTTGCATTTTTATCCAGAGGATTTTGCTGTAGGACATCTTATTTTCCATTTTGGATGCACATCACAAAAAGCTAATCAAGATCTCAGAAAATGTTCTCTCTGCTAAATTTTTCTCTCATAATATGAATTTCATAGTGACCTCAAATTATTCTTTTACAATGAAGTTCACATTCCTGTCCTTTGGCTTCAGTCTGATCCCTTATTAAAATGCCATTATCTGTTTTAAAGCCTCTTCCTCATCTAAATAGAATGTTAACTTCTTAACAAAACATGCTTTGAAAGCCAAAAGGAGGTGAGACATTTCATATCATTAAAACATATACATAAAACCCCCCAGAAACATCTCAACTTAAATCTGATTCTGGGAAGTACAAGGAAGATTAATGCAACCCAAGAGCCCAGAGGAAAGGTGGGGTAAGCTCCTACTCTTCCTAATACATAAGCTCCATCAGTCGGATACTTGCCAAATTAAGTATGGTAAGAAAGGCTTTTTAATCCATAAAATACCTGTTTCAAAGGGTGTTAAGCAGGGATGTATATTAGCTCCAGCCTTATTTAAACTTTTCCTATGTGACCTCCCTACACGTCTTGCAGCAATAGATGGACATGCCCCTAAATCTATACCCATCTTACTGTATGCAGATGATGCTGTAGTTCTTTCATCATCAGAATAGGCCTCAAACTAAAAAGACAATCCTAGAAGCTCAGAAAAAATATATACCGCAGGTTAGGAAAGGCACAAATAGGTATAGAAAAAAGCCTGCATGGTTAACTAATAAACTAATGGAAGCCGTAAAAGGTAAGAAGGATTCCTTTAAGCGGTGGAAAGCTAGTCTCAGTGAGGTTGATAAAAAGGAACACAGGCTGTGGCAAATAAAATGCAAGTCTGTGATCAGGCAAGCAAAAAGGGAATATGAGGCGCATATCGCAAAAAACAAAGGCAAACAATAAAACTTTCTTCAAATACATTAGAAGTAGGAAACCAGCCAGGGATACAGTGGGGCCCTTGGATGACCAAGGGGTAAAAGGACTACTGAAGGATGACAGGGAAATGGCTGAGAAGCTGAATGCATTTTTTGCTCCTGTCTTCACTGTGGAAGATGAGAAGTGCTTGCCCACTCCAGAACTACCGTTTTGGGAGGAGGTTTGAAAGACCTGAATCAGATTGAGGTGACAAGAGAGGAAGTCCTACGACTGATGGACAATTTAAAAACTAATAAATCACCAGGCCTGGATGACTGTCGTCTTTCAGAGTGAAGCTTGGGTCCTTCACATGACCATGTGCGGACCTGACTGGGTGCACAACACCTGGAGATCAGTCATAATTCCAGGGCAACTTCATGCCCCACCTGGAAGTTTGCAACCCTAAAGTCCTCTGGGTTCTTCACTATCTGCACTGAAGGCTTCTGAGCATGCTTGGAACCTCTATAGCTGGAGGAAGGAAGAGAAATTTTTATTCCAAAAGACTTGGGATAATGCAGCATATTCCAAATGGAAATAAGCAGATTTTGACCATCATTAGAAAGAAAAAGTATGTGACGTGAACAGTAGTAGGAAAAGCAGACTGTATGAATCAGCAAGAATTCCTTCTTTAAAAGATTATGTTTATACTGATTCTAGGATCAGAAATCTGTTTTAAAAAGAGAGAATTAAGCCACTTACAAATTCACCAGTGCTCCAAACTGCATGAAAATGAAAAGTTAAGCTTAATATTAACATCCATGCCTATAAACACATTGTACTGTTTTGCTTAGAAATTAGTCTCCAAGCGTCCACAATTTGCCTTGATCTTTCAGGTAGACATTCCTCTGAGGCCTCTCCTCTCCCCAAACCCTGGCTTCCATAGACTCTTCCAGAAAATCTCCAGGAATCTCCCTACCTGGAGCTGGCAGTCCTAGACTCAGGACTGGCCCCAATGAGTTCCTCTCAAAGGCCTGCAAAGAGTTTCCGTCCTTTGTCTGAACCAGGCTTGGTTGCCTACTGTGGCAAAACGGGCTCCAGTTTACCACTCAGCTGTTTGCCTCCCACCCTCGTCCCGTGTTCACTCCTTAAATTTATTGCCACGACTCACTGAATCATCACTGCATTTTTAGAGGGAGAGTGAGACCCCTGTGGCCGAATCTCCATGTTTGGAGATGGAATCCCCAATCTTTTTTGGGGGATCCCTGGGAAGCTGGCAACCCAAGGGTCTGGCCTTTCCTTGCCTCCTTGGGCTACCCCCTCCCTTTGTTATTGTGCAACTGGGGGAGACTATGTGGTCAAAGCACAACCCAGATTATTAGCCCAAATAAAAAAAAATTATCTATTTACACAGTTATGGAGCACACACACACCGTAGGAGTAAGCACACACTATGAATCAGCAGGGCATAAACCCACAGGGGTTAAATGCCATCCTCTTTCCCTACACACCGGCCTCTGGCTCTCTGCTCTAGCCTCTCTCTCTCTGGCCCAAGAGAGCAGGGAAACTTCCATTCATTCCCCAGTCCAGCCGACTATAGAGTGGCTGAATTTCTGCTGCCTCCAAGGGTTCACCCATGTCTCTGGCTTGTGGCCTGGACAGCCTGGTCAGCACAGGCAGCAGGAGCCTTTCCTAACCTCCTGTAGGACGAAGATGGCCTCCTCCCTGGATGGGTTGCAGTCTACATTGATGCTGCCCTGCATGTCAGGACAATCCCTGTTTCCCCACCCTTTTCTGCCTTGGGGCAGCTGGGAAATGTAGTCCAGCAGATGAGGAAGGCCCATTCAACCCAGTGAGTGATACTCCTACAGGCCCCTCTCTGGAACTACAGCTCAAATAAACCTTATGGTGGAACATTTTAAACAAACAACCACAGACAGCAGCCCAGCAGCCATCTTACAAACACAGGTAACTGCCATTTCATTACACCTACCAACAGCCACTGAGGGAAAAGTTAAGTCCCACACAGGAAGCAAGCAGGAGAAGCGTCTTCGTCAAGAGACAAAGCCATTTGCTAGGAATTCTGACCGAGAAAAGTGGCTGAAGGGGAAGTGGGTGGGAAAGAGGAGCAGACCCAGCACCTGGCCAACGGCACGTGAGTACTCTTGAGTGGCAGCTGGCAGGCCAATGGCTGAGGGAGGGCATTTTACAGCCAGTAGGGGCACATGGAATCTTGCCACCCCAAGTCAGCTTTATATATAAGGAGAGATTACTAGATACACTATTTCAGATGACCTGCTACAACATACAGGGAACAATACTGACCTACGCGAATTGATGTTTAGAGAGGATGCTCTAATAGATGCCACTCTGATCTCCCAATCAAGGTTTGCTCCATGTTTTAAAATAATTAAAAAGGATAATTCTGGAGCCTCTTACTTAAACAACATAACATAATTGCTGCTGTCAATTGACTTGTATACATCCAATTGTTGAAAAATCTGGCCACACCCCAAATGAGGTATTTTATCTATGTAAAATTTCATGAAGAATCTAGCAGAATACTGTTTAACTGTTGTGCCACAAGTAGTGAAAAATGATTGATTACCATTATGTATTGACACTAATTAGTACCTTAATTGGGTAATATATGCACTCTTTGTCATGATTCAACCCCCAGATCCCTTTGTTAGTGACCTTCAACCGAGGATCCTGCCCCAGAGGTCATGTTGTCCCTGAACCTGCCTGAAACAGACTGAAGGGAACATTCCATATCTGTATAAGAAGGAGGATGTGATGTTGGACTCTGATACCAAGAGCAGTGACTTTCTAACAAGGAGTCTCAACTTTTTTCTAAATTAATGCACTAAGAGCATTCATTGTCCTTTAAACAAATAGTTGAACTGGCTGAAGGTATAACTTGAGGACATTTACCGGTTTCACAGGCTTAAGATGCAATCTGGAACACTGTCCATTTCAGCTTTCACTAAATGGCAGAGCTCCGACAGCTCTCAAGCTTCCACTGGGATACAAGAACTTAAATGAGTTCTAGTCTTTTTCAGATCAACATCTACATTACCTGTGGGGTAGTTCTTCTGCAAACCCCTTGGTACCTGCTACTTTTTTACTTAATTCAGATGACTGAAAATTGTCTACAATTTCCCATCTGCTACCAATGACCTCCAATGCAATGGGTCAACCCCTCATGGATTTGCACAGTATCTGTGTGTTCTTCACTTCATCTGAAACAAGAACCCTGTGACTGGTTGATTGTATCATGTGCAAATTTGTTTTTCTGTACTGAATTGCGGGGGGGGGGTGAGATTTGGAGGATTTCTTGCTGATATATTTGATTGTAAGGAAAGGTCCAGCTAGCTATGGTGGCTTCCTTGAGTATGAACCTCACTTTTCTATCTGTTGTGTTTCTTTTGCAACAAAGATAAGAGTTGCTGTGCTCTGGAAGTGCATGAGCCATGTTTTTGTTACATGTACCTAACATTCTCCAAAGCTGAGGTTCAGGAAAGTATTCCATTCTAAAGGTCTATTTAATATACAGTGGGAATTAGGCTTTTCATAACATTGACTGGCTGCTGGCTTGCAACACCATGAATTTCTCCTCCCAGCAACACTTTTTAAAAAAAAGTTTGAGTCCCTCCTTCCTTTTCAAGTGTTAAATGAATGGCTGTTTGCTTAAATGTATACACATAAATGAAAAATAAAAATATAGCTTACCTAAAGAGCAAGGGACAAAGCACATGAATCAATCAACATTTGATTTGCTGATAAGTACATCTGAAGGAGGAGGGGGGATGTCGCAAGCAATTTTTAAAGGTATGTATGTATGCTTCCTTGTACCATGTATTTCCTACACCACATCCCCTTTACAAGAGGTTACAAGTTACCTAGCATAACCTACACATTATCTGGTTCTCCTAGAATCATACGTATTTTGCATTGTCTACTTGCAATTCATATGCTTTAATGAACAATGAAATATGCAATATATCCCTTTTATATAAGACTGAAGAAGCTGATTTCTGCAGGCTTGGCATATTCCTAGTCCTTGATGTTTCTAGTCAATGTTTCTATGCTCTCCTGGTTACTGGAACCCTTTGCGGATTTTCTAGGTTTCACTAAAGTGGTGCCAAAGGTGTGAGTGTGTGTGGGAATCTAATTGTTTGGAATTTCCCCCCTTTTTTGCTATGTTAACTTAATTGCTGGAATTGACTTTCACAAATTCTTTTTAATTTTCTGTTTTCAAACACACATGCCTACTGGAAATACAAATATTGATTTCTAGTAAGCAATGTGAAGGAAGAACAATTACACATTTTATAATAGCTGTTCAGCTAATTATCTTCATTTTATCCTATCTTGTATTCAAGCAGGAGGCTGGTCTTATTGTTTACCAGGATGTTTGTCAGTCCCCCACCTTCCATGCATGGCCTGTAAAAACAAAAGATAAAGTCCAGCTTGTCTGCATGCAAATGTAAATTAATGTGCCAAGAGTGTTGCTCATTGATATGCAATCCATATCTATCATTACCAGAAAAATCAGAATATGCTGAATACTAAACCAGGCAGGCATTTTTGAAGAGAAATACTCAGTATATGCTCAGAGACACTGACCTTCATTATGTCTAAAATATTTCAATATAAATTCCTGGCAGGGAAAAGATTCCCAAAATCTAGCCACACAAAGTCTCCATAAAAAATGTTTTAATTTAATTTGCTGTTTAATGTTTTGAGTTTTGGATTCCAATCTGTTACACACATGATATCCAGTAAAGGCTTCTGGGAAACCATAGAACTAATTAGGCCATTTAATACTCAAAGAACAATTATACTGGGAAGCAATGAGAGGAATTAGTACCTTTATCAAAGGGATCATACCTCTTTGGTAATTATATTTGACACAGTAAATAGTGGGAATGGTACTTTTTAAAATAAGAAATAGCAAAAGCAGAATGTTTCTTCAATGGGCACTAATAAGATGTTTCCCTGAAGATTGAGAACCTTTCTACAGTTCTTGAAATGTAATTTCATCAGAGTGGGGCAGTGCAGAGAAACCGTTTGAATCCATTTTCAGTTTGAATATGCAGAAAAGGAAACTGGGAGCTGTGATACCTTAGCTGGAACAAGCTGCTGTTTGGAGAGCTGATGGAAGATTAGTAGGTCTGCTGCTAGCTTTTAGGATCCTGCTTGTTTATATATATATATAGGCAAGTTGTGCTGGCAACAACTCACCTACTTTCCCACTGGCCATTGGGAAGCTGCCTTGGTGTCCTGTTGGCCCATCCTGCCAGCTCCTCCATTCTTACACCCCCATTTTTGACATGTTGCACTTTGGGAGTTGTAGTTCTCTACTGGCCTTACTGCAACCATAGTAAAGGGAATTAGAACTATGTCAGAGTGCTACGATCACAATCCCAACACCAGCACTTTATAAAGTTCAGTTTATTGAGAAAGGTAAACATTGGTCATCCGTTACGCAGGGATTGTATCAGGAATAAAGAACAACGGGGAAGGTGGAACACTTATACATTGTTCATACAGGACCCCTTGGGGGGGAATCAGCCAATAAGCAAAAGCAAGCGTGTCTAATACAATGGTTATTTCTTCCCAGTGGGAAAAGCAGAGCAGAGCTTCAGGGACACCTGCAAGATAAGGAGCAAGGGAGAAGAGCCGGACACATTCCAATCCATAGCGTAATACTCCTCTCAGGGCTCTTTTTGTAGCAGGAACTCCTTTGCATATTAGGCGATGCACCCCTAATGTAGCCAGTCCTCCAAGAGCTTACAGTAGCTCCTGTAAGAACAGCTCTGTAAGCTCTTGGAGGATTGTCTACATTAGGGGTGTGTCACCTAATATGCAAAGGAGTTCCTGCTACAAAAAGAGCCCTGCTCCTCCTCCCCCCTTCCCTATTGCCATGGTGGCATTAGCCGACAAACTACAACTCCCAAGTTGGGAGTCCCAAGAGGCTGTGGGGCATTAGCAGGGAGTCAGTTAAACAGAAAGGAGCTTTGGAAGGGTTGGGGGTAAAGGGAAGGCCTGGACATCTCTCTGAATTACAGTTGATCTCCAGACTACAGAGATCAGTCCCCATGGAGAAAATGGCTGATCTGGGCAGTGGACTCTATGGCATTATACCCTGCAGAGGTCCCTTCCCACCCCAAACCCTGCCCTCCCCAGGCACTACCCCTCAAATCTACAGGTATTTCCCAACCCAGAGCTGGCAGCCCTGTAACTGGCTATGGAACCGCTTTCCAGAGACCCAGAAAACATGGCATGCAGCTCTCCTCCCCTACTACCCACTTGGGGCAGCAAAATGACATGAGACAGCCCTGCCTTGTAGCTAAGCAGAAGGAATAAACATGGCTTGCCTCCCTCTATTTCCCCCTTCCCTCCGCTGCCCCACCAGCCACGGCCTGGGCACTCACCTGGAGCCTCTTTCTAGAGCTTGTTGTATTTCTTCCCACAACAGGCCTTACTCCTAGTCAGGGCTTTTTTTGTAGAAAAAGCCCAGCAGGAACTCATTAGCATAATAGGCCACACCCACAGCAGAAACTTATTAGCATTTTAGGCCCCATCCCTGACAGCACAGCTCATTAGCATATTAGGCCACACACCCCATGTTACCAGAAGTGTGGTCATCCAGCCACACCCACCTTTTACTTCTTATTCTGTTTACCTTGTTGTCAAAACCCAGGGCTTTTTTGGTAGCAGGAACTCCTTGGCATGTTAGGCCACACACCCCAAATGTAGCCAATCCTAATTAGTTTCTGCTGTTGGGTGTGGCCTGTTATGCTAATGAGTTCCTGCTGAGCATGGCCAACTTGGGAGCCAGCCGGAACTCCATTCCTGTGTGTTCCTGCCCAAAAATAGCCCTGCTCCTAGTATGTAATAAGTGTGTGTGTTGATCTGAAATATTAAATGAAATCTCAGTAGCACTGTTGATAGACTTAATGACCTGGAGAAGTGGGGGTAAGCAGTTCAGTCTCTGCTATAAATACAGGGTTTTTTAAAAAACTGGTGATTGCAAATTTGGGCCATTCTTTTCATTACGCAATGACCTGTCATTGGATAACCTGATACTTTCTTTGATATTAAAAAGCAATTGGGGGGAATACATATCTTTTCCTTTTTTGTAGCTAAGAACAGCTGTGTGTGGGGGGGTTCCACTGGAAACTGGTGAGAAGGGAAGGGTTAAAACCCCTATATCACAGCACCATGGTCCCAATCCAAAAATATTTTCCCCCAGCTGAATTTTTTATTTTAAGGAAAACACTGGGAGATCTGATCAAGCTTGTAATGCTTAATTTGGCACCAAGTCATCAGACTTCACAATAGTATTACTTACTGGCATAACAAAATTATGGACCAAACACATTTGTCAGAAAGTGCTATAAACAGGCTCAGCAAGGGAAATAGCTTAAGAAACATGAATAGATGTGGAATTACAAAATTCCTCTTTCAGCAAGGCAAAGAAAAATCAAAGCATATCCAAATAAATTTAAAATGAAACAAAACACTTTATAGGTTCAAAGGGATTTGGACATCAAGAAATATGGTAATTGGGATGTCTGAACCTGAAAAAAATTCTGGGGTTTCTGGGTGATTAAAAAATGAGAAATTTAAGATAAGAACAAAGTCATTAAATGAAAGGTTATTGGAGAATAAAATATAACATTTTCCCTCTCTGCTTAAGCAAAGGAAGTTTTCTGTTCATTTATTTCAGGAATCTAGAGGAAGATGGGATGGTCCATATTGGAAAGCCATGATGCATATCTGCTAACATAGAGAGCCCTTCCTCACACAGCTTGCAGGAAAGAGAAGAACTGGTGATGTAACTGGGCTGAGAATCAACTGTTTGCCAACATCACCAAGAGAAAACAGGACGTGGGAATGAACATGTCCAGCATAAACAAAAATATAAGCTCCACTTAGAACAAAACAGACAGGGATAAAAATACTTAAAATATATTTTGGAACATATAATGGGGATATTGGCCACTTCTACATTAACCAAGACAACCTTAGCCAAGTACGTGTAGAGAGTTATAGAATGTAATGTGTCAAAAGTGGGGGTCTGTAAGGAAGGCTTGGAACTGTAGAACATTATGGTACCACCACTTTGTGAATGACAAAGAAGGATTGTTGGAAGCCAGTCATCTGGAACTAGCATCCTTCCAAAATGAATTGTTTCCATTAGGGAAACAATTTTGCATTGGACAGTATGAAGCTTCTCATATAGGCAGCTCATACCAATTGGGACTAGTGGAGCAGAGGGCAGCAGGGTGAACAGGAGGCAGAACCAGAGATAATGGTAGATGGAGTCAAGTAATTGTCCAATTATACTAAACAAATTTAAGCACTGCAGCACAGTTTCCTACCACTTAATTGATCTTGATACAGGTGCCACCTAATGCATCCTTTTGCTACTGTGTTTGCAGCTCTGTGCTTGCTACTATTTCCTTTTGCTACTGTGTTTGCAACAATAGTAGGAATACCTGATTCAAGGAAGAAACCCTGCCACATCCCACACATCACCTAAAACTCACAATGAAGGATATGAGCACCACAGATCTCAGTTTGACCCAGAAGTCATCAATACTCTAGTTCAAAAACTAATTTCCAATGCTTGAAAATAACACAAAGCAAGGAGGCATTGGCCACCTGTAAAAGCATTGCTACAGCACTGAGTAGCTATATACAACTAACCAAAACCAGATTAAGAATTGCTGGTTCCCAAAGACAGACTTCCAGGATCCCAGTACTTTCCTCTCAGGAGGTAACATTTTCAGAAGTTATAATAGCAAAATGAGAACACATGCAGAGTATTTTTAGTTCACCACTATAGTACAATCTTGTGTATGTTAAATCAGAGGCAAATTCTGCAATATTCAATATAATATGTTGATGTCATAGCATTCTACCATGCCAGTTTTCCACAGTCTTCACCCCCTCAGTGCTCCTGGGGGTTGCCAGCAAAGGGCTGCCAAACATAGTTACTGAAGACATTACCTTCCATCACTTCCTCTTCTCAGAGGCAGGAAAAGAATGCCATTTGGTCCCTTCTTCACACTAAGAGAAGTTGCTACTGCAGAAAAAAATCATTGTGATTGATATAGATATATATATAGTGTGTAGCATATTGTATAGCCTGATTCTGAATAGGGGAAGAAATAGAGGTTTTAAAGAGGTAATACACCAGCTCATTGTGCCTTTCGTAGCCATAACAGTTCATCACCTCTTATTGGTGAATTTGTTCTCCCCTCTTCCCCCTGGGGAAGGAAGAAAATGATAGACCTTGTCAATAGAAAGCCAATGTGGTGTAGAGTTTAAGAGCACCAGACTAGTATCTGGAAGACCCAGAAGACTTTGGAAGCTCACTGGATGACTTTGGGCATTTCTCTCAACCTAACTGTCATGATTTTTCTTCTCCCTCACCCCAGTCCAGGAATGAGAGATACCAAAATCCCACAATGCTGCCAGCATGTCATGGTTTTGTGCTCTCACCCCAGTCCAGGGATAAGAGTTACAATCTCATGCACTGGCACTATGTCATAGATTCTCCCTCTCACCCCTGTCCAGGGATGAGAGCCAGAAAAACCCAAGACTTCAATAACAGTTAAACAACTCCAAGAGAATGTCTGCACACTCTCTAGGGTATCAGTAGTTCTGCCACCTGGACCTCTTGACAACAGGTTCTCACCAGCTCAGGAGCAGAGGTCCCACCTCCTGTCTGGTTTCTGGGAATTAACAACTTATCAGCTCTGCGGCAGAGGTGCAGACAATTAATTAACACACCATGGTAGCCTTCTTAGGCGAATGGCTTAGGCACAAGATTTAGGCTTAGAAGTCAAGTTGCAACATAGGAAACAAACTCAGATAATATTGATTATATATTATCTTTATTCAGTGCAGAAGCATGCATATATAATGAGACTAGCAAAGGGTACATACAAACAAATAATGCCTATTGCATAGTCAGCTCTAACTACACATAGAGGTATCCCATAGTTACCCAGCTTTCAGAGGTCCCAAATGGTTCATTGTGCAGATAGTACAAAGCCTCACCAAGGAATCTTGAGAAGGAACCACATGATTGTTGTGGGCAGTTAAGTCCAGCTTCGCTGCCCACTAGTAAAATTCCATGTTGCAAGGATACAGTCCAAAGGGGAACTCTTCCAAAAAGGAACTCTCTTTCCAAGAAATCTCTTCCCCTCTTCTCATAGGGTGATCACAACTATCCTCCTCTTCCGTCATCACTGAATATGGCCATTATCCAATGGTGATGGAATAAGGGGTGTGTCCAAATCTCCAGTTACTAGCTATTGCCTACGTGACAGAAGTCTTGTTAGAGAAGCTTTGATGTGTTAATATCATGGGACAGCTGTATCCCAGGCTTAGGAAGGGGCCTGCAAGTCTATGTGCTCCAGCAAAGGTGTCAAAATGACTTGTATATGCAGAGAAGGCTTGCCATCTGGCATGCCATCTGCTCAGGTGACAAAAGTTACATGGACATGTTATCAGGGAGAATTCAGGAAAGGCTTTTCCTATACACTAACCTACCTCACAGGATTGTTACAATGATAAAATGGGGGATAGAAGAATGATGTAAGCTGCTTTTGGTTGCCTTTGGGGAGAAAGACAGGGGATAAATGGGGTTCCTGGGTCCTTTCTCCCCTTTTGAGGAGAGAACCTTGGAATGGAGGGGGGATTGTTTCTAATGGATGAACACCCCCCCCCCCTCAAATAAGGCATGGGATGGTTGGGGGGGGGATGAAAAAATACAGTGGAGAAAAGGAGTTCTTGCACTCTTCAATGAGTGCAGTTAATAGCCACCTGTTTGCAAGCCAGACAGGGCCAAAACTGGGAGACTGAGGGAGAATCCCCTCCCCCTAGGAGCTGTAAAAAGGTTAATGGCTCTGACTGCCTCCAGGGAGGAGCTTCTCCCCACTGTTTGTGATGACCGCATCCTAGCACCCCCAAGAAAGTAAGTTGAAAGTCAGAGTTGTATATATCTTTTCTGTCCAAAGGTGGTTGGTTTCTTTTTCTTTTTTTAAAACAAAGCCTAATCATGCCAGTCAAGGATGATCTTGACCAACAACTGACCCAGCTTCTCCTGGCTACACGGAACCAAACTGTGACCTGTGGCATCTTTCACAACTCTAAGCAATATGTCCATACTCTAATCATAAATTCAGAGTCCAAGGAGTTTCTAATATGGAACTGAAATCTGTATAGAAATTCATCACATGGAAGTGTTCTGAAGCCTATGCTTAATCTTCTTTTCATTTGCAAACAAATACCCTCCCTTTTAAAAAATAGTATAATAAAAGGTGCCATCTTGGAAGCCTTGCTATCAGACCCCGAAATCTTCTCAATAGTATGACAGCTTGCTGCATGGAAGTGGAAACGGATGTATGCAATCTGCTTATTCTGCTGATATACAGAAACCAATCGTTCATGGACTTCCAGTTTCAGCAACTCTCTGGACAGGCATGTTCCATCGAGCTCCAATGTGAGTGCCCCAAAATCGTAGCAGATGGGAGGGGACTCAGATGGTTCCAAGCCCCCCTAGAGGCCTTGTAGGGGTCTCTTAGCCTGGGGTGCAGGAGGTGCCTCTTCCAAGGCAACGGCCGAGGAATTGTGGCTCCTCTTTACTCCGATAGGTCCCGTCGCCACGAGACCAATATGGAGAATAGAGGCACATGCTGGACAATGTGGGCAAGCAATCCAGCACTAAGCTGCTCTTTCTACTCCCTGAAAAATGGCCAGAATGAACTGTGGGTCTGTGCAAATCCCCATAAGCTAAACAAGCAGTGAAGTGGAGAAAATGATCCAAAGCCCCTAGCAGATTTGGAAGGAGGGGAGGAGGTGGGGAGTCCCCCCCTAAGAATAATAGCGGTTCTTAAGTGACAGCTGGGTGGCAAGTGACGGTTCCAACTACAAAATCTTCAAGCTAACCAAGCGGGGTGCAAAATAGCATAAAGCAAAACAAAACCAGTGGACTTTCAGATTGCCTAAACAGATTGTACTTTGTGTAAACAATGCCGATGAGAGGAGACAAAATGGCACTTCTCCAGGAACTGCCAGCTCAGTGATCTTGGCTCTTAAACCAGAAGCAGTTGCTGACTTCCCAAACATGTTGGCTACAGTGTTGCACCCTCTGTTGGACCAGATGACTAATATAAATAATAAGCTTGACTGTTTACAGGCCAGTCAGTCTGACATCAATACCGGGTAAGTTGGTGGAAACTGTTATTAAGGAGAGAATTGGTAGGCACATTGATGAACAAAAACTACTGAGGCAGACTCAGCATGGGTTCTGTAAGGGAAGATTTTGTCTCACTAACCTGTTAGTGTTTTTTGAGGGAGTGAACAAACATGTGGACAAGGGGGACCCAATAGATATTATTTACCTTGACTTCCGGAAAGCTTTTGATACAGTTCCTCATCAAAGGCTCCTAAGTAAGCTCAATAGTCATGGGATAAAAGGACAAGTCCTCTTGTGGATCAAAAACTGGCTTATAAATAGAAAACAGAGAGTGAGTATAAATGGGAAACTTTCTCAGTGGAGGGTGGTAAGCAGTGGGGTACCACAGGGATCAGTACTCAGTCCGATGCTTTTTAACTTGTTTATTAATGATATGGAATTGGGAGTAAGCAGTGAAGTGGCTAAATTTGCAGATGACACGAAGTTGTTCCGAGTGGTGAAAACTAGGGAGGATTGTGAGGCACTCCAAAGGGATCTGTCGAGGATGGATGAGTGGGCGTCAACGTGGCAAATGGGGTTCAATGTGGCCAAGTGCAAAGTGATGCACATTGGAGCCAAAAATCCTAAATATAAATACACATTGATGGGGTCTGAACTGGCAGAGACGGACCAAGAGAGAGATCTTGGAGTCGTAGTAGATAACTCAATGAAAATGTCGAGACAGTGTGTAGCTGCAATAAAGAAGGCCAACGCTATGCTGGGGATTATTAGGAAGGGAATTGAAAACAAATCAGCCAGTATCATCATGCCCCTGTATAAATCATTGGTGTGACCTCATTTGGAATACTGTGTACAGTTCTGGTCACCACATCTCAAAAAAGATATTACAGCATTGGGAAAAGTGCAGAGAAGGGCAACTAGAATGATAAAAGGGTTGGAACACCTTCCCTATGAAGAAAGGTTAAAATGCTTGGGGCTCTTTAGCTTGGAGAAACGACAGCTGAGGGGTGACATGATTGAGGTTTATAAGATTATGAATGGGATTGAGCAGGTTGAGAAAGAAGTACTTTTCTCCCTTTCTCACAATACAAGAACTCGTGGGCACCCCATGAAATTGCTGAGCAGTCAGGTTAGAACAGATAAAAGGAACTACTTCTTCACCCAAAGAGTGATTAACACATGGAATTCACTGCCACAGGAGGTGGTGGCAGCTACAAGCATGGACAGTTTCAAGAGAGAATTAGATAAACATATGGAGCAGAAGTCCATCAGTGGCTATTAGCCACAGGGTATAGATGGGAACTCTCAGTCTGGGGCAGGTGATGCACTCTATTCTTAGTGCTGGAGGGGGCAGCAGTGGGAGGGCTTCTAGTGTCCTGGCCCCACTGCTGGACCTTCTGATGGCACCTGGTATATTTTGGCTGCTGTGTGACAGAGTGTTGGACTAGAGGGCCATTGGCCTGATTCAACATTGGCTTCTCTTATGTTCTTAGGCTCTCTTTTAAACTTTCCGGACAAGTAAAACCACGTCCCTAAATAAGTTAACAACCAATAGAACTGCTTGGATAACAACCAATAGTTTCAGTTCCCTCCAGAACTTTTCAATAATCTCTGATTGGTCTACTGCGCAGAATAACCAATCAGAAGGTATTCACTAGAATACCAGTATGATGTTGAAGCTCAGGCATGTTTTAAACATAAAACATACCAGATCACAAGATAACAGATTACAAGATGACATTCTTCAGGGCTCTTTTTGTAGCAGGAACTCCTTTGCATATTAGGTGACATTCCTAATGTAGCCAATCCTCCAAGAGCTTACAGAGTTCTTCTTACAGGGGCTACTGTAAGCTCTTGGAGGATTGGCTACATTAGGGGTGTGTCACCTAATATGCAAAGGAGTTCCTGCTACAAATAGAGCCCTGCTACTGCTGAATTCCTTTCTTGCATAAGTGATTAATTCAAGACAGAGAAGAATTTCCCCACACATTCTACCATATATCCCACCCAAATGATATGCTCTGCTGGCTCATTAACAAGGTAGTGTCAGCAGGAGGCAACCAATGAAAGAGATGGCAAGATTCTTGTATGTCAGATTTCCATTTTTCTTTATTCCTTTACTTCTTCCCCCAGTACATTCTAGGAATTATGGTTATAAAAATGTCTAATTATAAGCCTCTCTGGGAACTATGATCCAAAAATGCTCCAGTTGCCTCTCGTCCTTTCCCAAAGTACACCCAGGGGAATGTAGTTTCTGGAACATTTCATAATAGTGTCAAGTCTTCTGTGAGCTAAATTTCTCAGATGGCACTGAATGAAAGAAAAATGGAGGTATATAAAACCTAAAATTGAGGGGTCCTCCTAGCTCTAAGGTCAGACAGACCATCAAAGTAATAAACTTACACAAATCTTTAATATTAAATATCATGTGGAAAAGAGGTATAAACCCAGATCTGTACTGCACATCTTGTTCTTAAAATGGATAAGTTACACTTTTTAAATATTAACACACATATTTATTAAAGAAAACAAAGGTCTACATCAGGGGTCCCCAGCATGCTGCCTGCGGGTACCATGGCACTCACCAGTACTTTTCTTTGTGCCCACCAAGCTTTTCAGAAAGTAAATGTGGCCATTTTAAGACAGAGATTGTTATAATCTGCACTCATTCAAATTAAATGGTTTTTTTCATGGCTGCAGTAGCAGCAGCTGCCACTGGAGAATCAGGAGGAAAGGGAACCACTTGGGTTCCATTGAGATTTCAGATCTTCCTTGTTTTTATCCCCCCTTCACCTTTTGTATTTCTCCTCTCTGAGCTTTTATCTGTTTCTCTTTATTCCCCTTCTGTGATTTATTTACAAAGCAAAGAGGGAAGTACTGTATTTGGTTCTGCCTCCCAAAGTAGCCATTTTTGTTTGGCTGTACCTCCTGTGGAAGCCATTTTGGTATGGGGTCTTCCTCCTGTAGAAACCATTTTGAGGTGGCACTCACCATCTGCTTTCAAAATTCCAAAGGTGCCCATAGCTTCAAAAAGTTTTGGGATTCCTGATATTAATGAATAAACATTTTAATTAACACAACTTGCCTATTTACGTCACCTTGTGTTCCATATACCAATAAAATAAAATACGAAATGTTCATGTTTGCTGTTAGTTATGTTTCACATCTTTAATAAATGGGTGCTCACATGCCAATGCAGCTTAATTTCATTTAGTTAGATTCCTGAACGAGAATTCAGCTTGAATGTGAAAGTGTAAATTCAATTACAGAGTAATTAGATACTCAATCACTCTTACATCACACTTGGGACCAGCTAAGAAAGAAGGAACTGCTGTTCACAAATATATAGGAGAATTGAGTTAATTAGTTTAGTGTTAATTGAAGCTGAGAAAGTATGTGCATTCCCCAAGACAGATTTTGCCAAAAGCTGTTGTAACAGCACTGTTTCAGTTTCTGTGAGTGTATTGTGATATGGAACTTGCACACTAGGTATAGAACTCACTAATTGATATTGTTCTGTTTGGTTAAATGGTTCTTGGAGTATTTTGTAAAACCTGGTTTTGTGCTTATCTAAAGTCAGTGCTAAAGCCCTCATGTATCTGTTAAACAAAGGACCTGTAATTGTATTATGGGTGAAATCATTAATAGGAGGTTCAGATCTCAGTCCACTGAATGTGATCTGTGTGCAGTAGTAGGAAATCAACACTCAGCCCCAACAACAAGAATTCTCAACCGCTTTGAATAATTTCTACTGTAATAAAATTACAGGGTTCTTTTACTCACTGTTTGATTATTACCCCATGAGAACTGCAAGGTGAGCACCTTGAGGCACCAGTGCTCCCTCTAAGGTATGGAGTTTTGTGAGCAAAAATTCTGCTTTGTGAGCCACTGGCATTAAAGTTGTGAGTGAGCAATTTGGCTACTGCATAAATCAGTTTGCTCTGGAGCCACCTTTTCTGAGCTAAGACAAAAATGTGTGAGCCAGAGGCTAAAAAACTGTGAGCTAGCTCACACTAACTCAGCTTAGAGGGAACACTGTGAGGCACCTCTGGATCAAGGCTGATTTACCAAAATAGTCTATAATGGTTGAGCAGTATGAGGTGGGGAGTGAAGTGGCTTGGGACTGGACTATTTCCTAGGTTTAGAAACAACAATAGAAGACTTGTGATAACAGGACGCAAGTAGGAACTCTTGAGAAGACCTAGTAAAGTGCGGGACAGGACTTGTGATATCTGAGATCCCACAGTTAGGCAATTATAGACAGTTAAATTGTCACCCAAAAAATTCATATTAGCATGCATGCAAAAGACAAAAATCTTGGGTAATTAGTGACCTCATCTTAAGGACAAAAGGAGTACAAAACACATGCCCAGTGAAATAAACATCTGCAAGACAAATCAATGCTTACCAAAACATCTGCATGGCCTGATGATAAAAGTTAGCAATTAGCGAAATCATTGTGCAGGACTGGCAATAAAAGATATCAGTTTGCAAAACATCTGTGCAAAATTGATGACATGAGGCAAAAAGCAAGATCACTTATTATAAGCTTTTTTAAAAAATTCCTTTTATGACATTTTCAATATAAAATAAATGGAAATGAGTTTTCTCACATTCCCATGAAAACGCCCAAGCCATTCATTCAAGCAAGGTTATCAGTCAGCTCATACATATCCAGAAGCCTAATTAGCTATTAATTAATTAATTAATACCCGAGATCTTAAATAATATTACATAATCACCAGGATTATTATTTATTTTATTTTTTAGATTTTTATCTTAACCCTCAGCCTAACAGCTTTCAAGGCAGTTTACAACAAAAATCAAAACAAACATAAAATAGCATCATACAAGCTAAAACCTTTTCCTAATAATCTGGCAAGAGTAGTGATAACAATGACAACAAAAATTTCAGAAGTAATTAGCATTTAAAGCTGTACTGAAACAAAAGCAAAGACAATGAAACAGCAACAAAAGCAGATTGACACCAGCCCAATAATAAAATATTTATAAAACAGCAGAGCAACCCAATAAATAAAATATATTTTTATTTGGCACTGGAAACTTAAATCCTATGCCCAGTGAGTAGGTAAGAAGAGGCCATTTCACATGTCTGGCACTACGATGGAAAAGGCCCTGTTTCTTCTATCATAAGTACATAAGAGAGGCCAGTGTTGGATCAGGCCAATGGCCTATCTAGTCTAACACTCTGTCACACAGTGCCAAAAATACCAGGTGCTACCAGGAAGTCCATCAGTGGGGCCAGGACACTAGAAGCCCTCCTACATTGGTCTCCCCCAGCACCAAGAATACAGTGCATCACTTGCCACAGACTGAGAGATCCTATCTATACCTTGGGGCTAATAGCCACTGATGGACCTCTGCTCCATATGTTTATCTAATTCCCTCTTGAAGCCGTCCACACTTGTAGCCACCACCACCTCCTGTGGCAGTGAATTCCATGTGTTAATCACTCTTTGGGTGAAGAAGTACTTCCTTTTTTCTGTTCTAACCTGACTGCTCAGCAATTTCATTGAGTGCCCACGAGTTCTTGTATTGTGAGAAAGGGAGAAAAGTACTTTTTTCTCTACCTGCACTATCCCATGCATAATCTTGTAGACCTTGATCATGTCACCACTATCATTTCTCCAAGCTAAAGAGCCCCAAGTGCTTTAACCTTTCCTCATAGGGAAAGTGTTCCAACCCTTTTATCATTCTAGTTGCCCTTTTCTGCATTTTTCCCAATGCTCTAATATCCTTTTTGAGGTGTGGTGACGAGAACTGTACACAGTATTCCAAATGAGGTTGCACCATCAATTTATACAGGGGCATTATGATACTGGCTGATTTGTTATCAATTCCCTTCCTAATAATCCCCAGCATAGCGTTGGCCTTTTTTTATTGCAGTCGTACATTGTCTCGACATTTTCAGTGAGTAATCTATTATGACTCCAAGATCTCTCTCTTGGTCAGTCTCTCCCAGTTTGGACCCCATCAACGTGCATTTATAGTTAGGACTTTTGCCCCCAATGTGCATCACTTTGCACTTGGACACATTGAACCCCATTTGCCATGTTGTAGCCTACTCGTCCACCCTCAACAGATCCCTTTGGAATTCCTCACAATCCTCCCTGGTTGTCACCACCCTGAACAATTTCATGTCATCTGCAAATTTAGCCACTACTGCTTACTCCCAACTCCAAATCATTATTGAACAAGTTAAAAAGCATTGGGCCCAGTACTGATCCCTGTGGTACCACACTGCTTACCACCCTCCACTGAGAAAATTGCCCATTTATACTCACTCTCTGTTTCCTATTAATTATCCAGTTTTTGATCCCATGACTATTGAGCTTACTTAGGAGCCTTTGATGAGGAACTTTATCAAAAGCTTTCTGGAAGTCAAGGTAAACAACATTTATTGCGTCCCCTTTGTCCACATTTCTGTTCACTCCTTTAAAGAACACTAACAGGTTAGTGAGACAGGATCTTCTCCTACAGAACCCATGCTGAGTCTGCCTCAGTAGTTTTTGTTCATCAATGTACCTATTAATTCTTTCCTTAATAACAGTTTCCATCAACTTACTCGGTATCAACGTCAGACCGACTGGCCTGTAATTTCCTGGATCTCCTCTGGAACCCTTTTTAAAGATGTGAGTGACATTAGCTACCTTCCAGTCCTCAGGAATGGAGGTAGATTTTAAAGAAAGATTACATATTTTTGTCAGGAGATCCACAAGTTCACATTTGAGTTCTTTCAGAACTCTCGGATGTATGCCATCCGGGCCTGGTGGTTTATCAGTTTTTAAGTTGTCTATCAGTCGTAGGACCTCCTTTCTCATCACCTCAATCTGACTCAGGTCTTTCAACACCCCTCTTGAAATCAGCGGTTCTGGAGTGGTCAAGCACTTCTCATCTTTCACAGTGATGACAGAAGCAAAAAATATATTCAGCTTCTCAGCCATTTCCCTATCATCCTTCACTACTCCTTTTACCCTTTGGTCATCCAAGGGCCCCACTGCCTCCAGGGCTGGTTTTCTGCTTCTAATGTATTTGAAGAAAGCTTTATTGTTGGTCTTTATGTTTTTTGCTATATGCTCCTCATATTCCCTTTTTGCCTGCCTGATCGCAGACTTGCATTTTATTTGCCACAGCCTGTGTTCCCTTTTATCAACCCCACTGAGACTAGCTTTCCACCACTTAAATGAATCCTTCTTACCTTTTACAGCTTCCATTACTTTTTTTGTTAACCATGCAGGCTTTTTTCTATACCTATTTCTGCCTTTCCTAACCTGCGGTATATATTTTTTCTAAGGTTCTAGGATTGTCTTTTTAAATAGTCTCCAAGCTTCCCCAATGGTTTTGACCTTCTCCACTCTTCCTTTCAATTTCTTCCTCACATGTCCCCTCATACCAGAGAAGTTACCCCTTTTAAAGTTAAAAGTGGTTGCGTCAGTCTTTTTGGGCAACTCCCTATCTGTACAAATGTTAAACTCAATGACATTATGGTCACTGTTCCCAAGTGGTGCAATCACTTTCACATCTCTCACCAGGTCTTGGGTGTTACTTAGGACCAAATCCAGGATCGCCTCTCCCCTGGTAGGATCTGTGACCATCTGTTTCAGAGCACAGTCATTGAGAGTGTCTAGAAACTCAATCTCTTTTTCCCAACTTGAACACATATTGACCCAATTAATGGGTGGATAGTTAAAATCACCTATTATGCCTATTATGACACAGTTATTTTGTCTAGCTGCTATCTTTAATTCATTCATCATTTTATAATCCTCCTCTATCTTTTGATCTGGTTGGTGATAACAAACTCCCAGTGTTCAGCTTCCTTTTGGGCCCACTGTTTCAACCCATAGCATTTCCAGAAGTGAATCCAAATCTCTTACCCTCTCAATCTTACTGGACTGTATACCCTCTCTGACATACAGAGACACCCCACCTCCAACCCTTCCCCCCCTATCCTTCCAATATAATTTATAACCAGGAATCACTGTATCTCACTGATTTCCCTCATCCCACCAAGTTTCTGAAATACTCACAATGTCTATTGCCCTTCCTCAGTCCCAAGCATTCTAACTCCCTGATTTTACCTTGGACACTTCTAGCATTTGTATAAACATCTATAATTTCCCATGCATGTTAAGACTGCAACCTTCCTCCTGCTGCCTTGGGATCTTGCCAGGCAGTCCATATCATTAGCCACTGTATCAGTGGACAATTCTAAACCATTTCCCTGTAGAAAAGTAACAGCTACCCCTTCATGTCTTTGAGATGACCCATCCTGAACCAGGGACTTTTCATCTCCTGTTGGCTTTTCCCCAATATCCAGTTTAAAAACTGCTCTGCCACCTTTTTGATTTTAAGCACCAGCAGCCTGGTTCCTTCTTGGGACAAGTGGAGATGGTCTCTTTTGTGCAGCTCCCTCTGGTTCCAAAAAGTATCTCAGTGCCTAACAAACTCGAACCCTTCCTAATCAGCCCACCTAATGTCAGTTACTGGTGACTCATAAAGCAGAGACTATCAGGCAACTATCAGACTGCTGTTTCCCTATCTCACACCCTGGAAGTTAGCTACAGTGATCCATTCAATGGTCACTTCCAGGCTGGATTACTGTAACTTGCTCTACGTGGGGCTACCCTTGAGACTGATCTGAAAATTGCAGCTAGGGAAGAATGCAGAGTGGAACGTGGAAACAAAAAATACCCTGAGATAATTACAGGGGTGAACTCAAGTGTAATTTAGAAGGTAAGTTCAGGGACAGGGCTGAACCAGGATTTAAGGTCTAGTGTAGAATTACTCATGGAGAGTTACCCTCACTCCTGTTATGCTGTCCCCCAGAAGCAAATTAGAGACCCTCACATTTACTTTGAACCCTTAAAATAAATGGTGAAACCCAATCATGGGTCTTTCATGCTTCTACTGAGCTAGAGGCAAAGCTTTCCTTCTTTCTACTGGCCGGCAGAGTTGAAGTGAAAGTTGGGAGGGTTAGAGGAGGGAGGAGATGGACTCTGCCCTTCTAGAGATAGGAAATAATAGAAACAAATGCTATGCTCACACTAGCTGGTGGACAGGCAGGCAATGCTGCAGAGGAGACAGGGAGAACAGAGGCAAAGGTCCTCATAAACAGTAAAAATACACAGAGGCCGAGGACAGACTGGCAATTTGCCCCGGGATGGGACCCGGGCTGACAACGATTCAATACCGGAGTAAATGGAACGTTCACACAGGCACATCTGCCTGGCGTCCCCCACCTGTAGCCTACCGGTGCTCTTGCGCTTCACTGCCGGATTAAAAAAACACCTGATAAAAGCCTTCGCAAATCTTGAAAGCCTGCGTTCGTTGTGCGTTTCTCTGCTTCCGGGGAGTCTGAACGCGCAGCCGAAAAGCCGGGAGCAACCCGCGTTGGGCATGAGGCAGCAGCGGTGTGATTGGCTGCGCTCCGCTCCACTGCCCAATGCGGTGCTGGCGTTGCAGGGCAAAAAAAAAAAATCGGTAAAATGCGCTCATGCGCACATACACCCACAGCCGAATTAATGGGAAAACAGCGAATATAGCACGCCTCCGGCGTGGCAGTCTGAATGCTCCCGCGCGCCTCCGTCCAGTATCTTCCGGCAGTGGCCCCCGCTGTGTGGACGGGAAAACCCGGTATTGTTTAATCCGGGGTTTTTTTGCCGCGACTGGCTACCGGGGCAAATTGCCAGTCTGTCCTGGGCCAGAGAAAGGTAAACATGACATCAGACCTCAGTGACAAGAAAGGATCAGATCATCTTTCTGTGCGTGAAAGTGAATTGCTGACTTGGGCTAGCTTACCAAAACTTTCTTTAAAAAAGAAATAATATCCTATTTCTGGTTTTTGTTTATTTGTTTTGCTAATTGACTATCTACCAAATTATCTCCTATAACATTTTTCTTGAAAAAACATTTATTGTCAACAAAAACCTTTCAATTTAAACATTATCCATCAGATATCCAAGGCACAAAAATAGAACTGAATTCCCCATGGATTTCCTGAGAATATCAGAATTTTTTTTGATGGAATATGGGCAGGGATGACTCTCTCCCGTGGCCAACTGAGCACACCTACTAAGCATTGCTAAATGTTCTAATGTGTGCAAAAATGCTTTAGATGGGTTTGTGTGTAAATTATATGTCCAAAATCATTGCTAAAAGGTGGGGAGAATAGAAAAGATATTGAGCTGAATGGAAGGAGATGAACAACATTTGTCCAATGCTAATTTCTAATACTACAGTAAGATGGTAAGACGAATGTCTGTTGTAAGGTATTCGTTTTAATTGTGTGATACCTGGAAGTGCAGCGCCTGAACTAGGATATGGTGGTAGATGCAAGTTCTCCATCTACTCACCATGACCATGATCCATAGAAGGATTCACAAAACACAAATAGGGAGGAGGAATTCAAATTACTTTTTCTTGAATAAGAACTGCTCAAACTGCTTTTGAGACTGAGAGGATAAGCTTTTCCCCATGTCCCCTAAAATCTAAAAATAGTCCAGTGGGCAAATTTAAATATCTATTTGGATCCCATCTGATACTTGCTAGCATAATTTTTTCACAGATTGCCAGTGAAGACATACTTGTGTAGGAATTCATGTGCAAGTAGAACATTCTGCCTAAGAGAACCATGCTATGTTATGTATTCATATATTTAGAGAACAGCCTTCTTGGCACTAAAATAATATCAGGAAAGAGAGTTATTAGTAAAATAGACTGATCTAATCTACAATAGTGACTCCTGGCCTGGGAAGTTGCCAAGGAAATCTGGGTGGCTATTTTTCCTGAAAGTCACAGATAATTTACTGGAGGAGGTATGGGGTGTGATTATCCTTAGCATGTGAAAAAAGGGAACCAAACACCCAGCCTCCAGTGGAATTTCAACAACAGGCTCATGTTGAAATTCATGCTTTTCTCCTCAGTCCTGAAAGGAAATTCAGTATTATAAATTTATACAGAGGATTTCTTCAAAGATATGCTTGAATTTTTCACCACTGCATATACAATTCAAAGTGTTACCGTTATAATTTTCTGTGAAATGTAGACTTCAGCTTTGGCTTGGAAAGAAGACGTGATTGACTGACAGTAATAAAAATCTCCAGAGTTTATGGTGGAGCAGCGCTACACAAATGTCAGGCATAACTGAGGCTTGTTCTTACTAGTTCCACACCATTAACATTTCTGATTTACACTACTCCAAGAGAGAAGCATCAGGCCCACCATACTATTGAAGAACATACCCCAAAACTTCCACCCCTGCTGTCATGAAACTCCTTTCAGTTTTCACTGTCTCCCTGGCTGGACATAAACACTCTTTCAGACTCACTGTGGAATTTCAGTAACATAATTGTTCCATTCTCTTTTCAGAGAGGGGGAAGACAATGTTCCCACAGTGCCCTTGGATGAGAAATGGAAACTTTTGAGGCTACTGCTTCAGTTCCCCCACAAAGCCTGTATTGTCTGCCTTCATCTAATTCAGCTCTGACAGACAGCTGTGACAGTTGGCCTGTCCGCACGGTCCAGTGAAATTCTGGGAATGAGCTTTATATTACAAGAAGAAAACACATTAAAACTTCCAAACTCACTACTCTTAACTTTTTATTGCTTATGGTATCCAGGTTTTACACAGTAGTATTCAATAATGGTCTAAAACTGATAGTGAGTTTGGTGGGAAAATGAGTTTGAACAGTCACCTCAAGTATTTCATTGTTTTGATGGGTTTCAAATGCTCTAACTCACAATTTTGGAATAAAGAGTAAATCAAAGATGTATTAAATGCTTCTTTATGTAGATAAGTATGTACTATCAAGAAAAACAAAACAAAATAAGATGATCATTTATTATTTTAAAAATAACTGCAAACCTGTCAGAATGCTGACAGAACCTGTCAGCAAAAATACAAAGATGCCTTTAAAAACTTTTGTTTAAAAAGTAGCTGGAAGATGAAGCTGAGCTAAATGTTAAATGTTAAAAGACTGACTTCTAAATATATTGAATTGTCTTGATTATTCTATGGTTACTGAAAAGTGGTATTGCAAAGAGACAGTGGTTAAATTTCACAGGGAGACTTTACAGGGTTTTTTTTTAGACTTGTTCTTACAGGTATTTCCAGTCCCTACTAATTATTTAGATTTGAGGGCCAAATTAGATGCTATGTTTTGTAATGAATTGGTCAGCATTCCCCTGATCTGACTCACTTTTCCTTCAGTCAGATGGCAGCTCCTGGTAACTAATTTTGAAAGCATCACAGAGGCCCAGTTCAGATCCAGACTACAGAACTGGAGAGAAGGGTTAAAGCTTCCCCACTCCCCACACTGCTTTCCTAGCCTGAAGCAGTCCTAGTTCATGACTTGCCCAACTGGGGGGGGGGCTGCACGTGTGTGTGTGCGTGTGTGTGTGCATGCTGACTAAGATGACTGTAAAGTTGGTGGAGGGATTCAGATCAATTAAATATATTCAGAGCTGATATTTGGGAAATGATCAGTGCTAAAATTACATTTAATGCAGATACTCCCTCTACAAGTCTAAATTTCATTCACATGTTGAGGAAAGCTACCCTTCCTCAACATTGCAACATTTAGCACTGGATATTAAAGTGTTAAGATTATAATAGAAACCATAATAAACACAGGAAAGGAGCACAGGAAGGGAAAATAATGGTTTCTTTAAAAGGGAGACATTACATCATTTTCTTCTCCAACAGATTCACTGTTTCACAGGCCAGATAATATGCACAGTCCTAGATAAGAACACACTATCTCAGCTGAACTACACTTCACTGTACTATTATTTGCATGATGGCGCCCTTTACTGATGTGTGATGCCAATGTGTTAGGTGTAAATGAGAAGTAGTATTTCCAGGCTCCCCCCCATGTCTTGTTGAGCCTGAAGATCTGGAAGATCCAGATCTGAATCCCTGCTCTTCCATGGAAGCTTGTTGGATGACCTTCAGCCAGCCATCTTTCTAAAGCTAGACTACTTTATAGGGTTGTTGTTGTAAGAATAAAATGGAGGAGAGGAAACTGATGTAAGCTCTTTTGGGTCCCCACTGGGGAAAAAATGGGATGTAAATATCTAAATGCACTGTTGCATTTATTTAGCTCCCATATTTATTATTTATTTATACAACTTATCCTTAACCTTCGAGGCATTTGGGGAGGCTAATAAAATAAAATTCAAGAAGCACAGTAACATAGCTAAAATTAATAAGAGCCAGCAACAACAAAAAATGACAGCATTATGTGTGTGTGTTTTAACATTACTTTTAATATGAACTTAATTGGGGATGGAGAGACACAAGTTTACTCCCTACTAGCAAGCAACTACTGTGTAAAGAGAGAAATATAAAAGTTTTCCCTGAAACGGATATAAAATAAAAATGATAACAAATCTTAGTATACTGTTAATGTTTGTTAAATATCTACACAATCCTTCATAAAGCAAAACTGTCAGAGATACATGCTGCCTATACCCGGTGTTTTAGGAGTTTCAATGTAACATCATTTTTTCCCATAAATGTGTCCCACTTTTATTTTCCTTCCCTTGTACTTAATTATAGGTGCCAATTTCATCAGCAACATTTTGTGCTTTCTCTTAATTGTTTTCAATCATTTGATTTCCAGCTTCATGCTGACTCCACCCTGACTGTAACAAGGAGATTAATTAGCAATTCCTGGTTCTGTTTGGCAACAATATCCTTTGTAGAGCTAAGGGAATAATCAGAGAGTTTAATAGTAGGTCATAACCAAAGATAGATATCTTTAATTACATTAACAAACCATTTAAAGAGTTGTGTGACTGTATTGCAGCTCCACCAGAAATGAGTACCATCTCTATGAACATATCTAGCAGTTATTTTGATTCACAGGTTCACTTTCTATAGTTTGGCTGGGGCCCTGTAATACTCATAAGTTATTAGAGTGATTTTCTCTTCAGCCTGTCAGAATTGTATCTGTAACTTCTGGTATGTGAGAAAGGGGAATGGGGGCAAGCCTTGGCCCCTGTGACCTCGGCAGGCGGCCAATTACAACTTCTCTTATCTGGAAGGAAGGGAGGGTGGCCATTCGTGCTTTTGTTATACTGGCTCACTCTCTCACTGTCCTCCTGAGACTACAGAACTCATTGGCTGTGATCACACACACTAAATAATCCACTTTCAATCCACTTTCAGTGCACTTCCCAACTGGATTTTACTGTGTGAACTGGCAAAACCCAGTTGGAAAGTGCATTGGAAGTGGATTATTTAGTGTGCGTAATCACAGCCTGTGTGTCCCCCTTCCTTTGCCTTTCTAGCCACACATCCCATCTCCTTCCCTCCTGACCTTGCTTACTTGTGGTTAAGAAAGTTGGCTCTCCTGGACTCTTTGGTTAATGCTTTCTCTCTCTCCTTTCTGACCATGGACTCCATTTATGTACTTGTTGATCGGAGCAAAGTGAGCCTTAATACCATGTAAAATTATATTCCTGCTTTCCCCCCAAAATAACACATCTCTAATTCCTTTGTTGCTTGGCCTAAATTTTTGCACTAAAATGCTCCACATCTTCAAAATATATTGTAACCATAAGATATGATGGTCTTATGTTGATACAAAATTGTACTTTCAAAATTGGATGTTTAGTTGATGCCTTCTAAGGCAAAGCTCTCTCATGGATTGCTGCCTTGACATGGCAAAGGGGCTTATGTGGTTTGCTGAGGCTGTGGGCTATACCATGGAGGGCCACCTAAGACGGACAGGCCACAGTGAAGAACTCAGGCAAAACATGATCCACTGGAGAAGGAAATGGCAACCCACTCCAGTATCTTCACCAAGAAAACCTCATGGACAGTAACAAAAGGCTAAAAGATATGACACCAGAAGATAAGCCCCTCAGGTCAGAAGGTATCCAGTATGCCACTGGGGAAGAGCAGAGGGCAAGTACAAGTAACCCTAGAAAGAGTGAAGCAGCTGGGCCAAAGCTGAAAAAACACTCAGCTGTGGATGTGTCTTATGCTGCAAAGAACAATACTGATGCTGCAAAGTCTGATGCTGCAAAGAACAATACTGTATAGGAACCTGGAATGTAAGATCTATGAATCAAGGTAAGTTGGATGTGGTAAAAAATGAGATGGCAAGACTGGACATCAACATCTTGAGAATTAGTGAACTAAAGTGTGTGGGAATGGGTGAATTTAACTCAGAAGACCATTATATCTACTACTGTGGCCATGAATCCCATAGAAAAATGGTGCGGCCTTTATAGTCAACAAGAGAGTGAGAAAGGCAGTTGTTGTGTAGTGGGTTAGATGCATGAAGAAACCACAGAGACCAATGTAGACCACAGAGACCAACATGGTTTACTGGTACACAACTAGAAGTCCAGATTACTGGCCGGTGGCCAACTATATACAACACCTGGGAACACCCTTAGATCCTATTTGTAAATTTAAACCTCCCTCCAAGTCTCTATTGGTTCCCCAAAGTACAGTCCAGGAGCCTAGTCCCTATTGTTCCTAGGGAGTTAAGCTCAGTGGTTACTCACTGGTGCCTAGTGGTGGTCAGTAGACCTAACACCCCTCCCCACATAGTTTGGACCCTCTTATATTACATAGTCCTGGAGGTACAATGGGGGCCTCCACTCCTGTGTAGACTGGCTGGGAGCTGGCACTGGAACCTCGGGGGCTTTTGCTGGGCTGCTCAGAGGAAGCGGCAGCAAGGCTTCTGCCAGTGTTTATTTATTTATTTATTTATACATTCCATTTCTACCCCGCCCTCCCCGCAAGCGGTCTCAGGGCGGTTTACAAGGGCAACCAGTGCCAGAAAAACAGGTTAAAACATCTAAAAATACTGAAACATACCCACATCATAAAGTGCTCTATAATTCCTCTATTATCTCAACCCGATGGCTTCAGATAATCATTAGGCACAGCAGTGTTGGTCGCGGCGGGCCCCGAAGGACTTAACTCGGCTATCCCCTTCCTCCATCCCATAGTTGGTAAAGTTAGTGGTGGGAGGGAGGCGGGGCGGCGGCCAAAGAGGGGGGAAAAAGAAGTGGCGGCTCCTACTCGAACGCCTGGCAGAAGAGCTCCGTCTTACAGGCCCTGCGGAACTGTGAAAGGTCCCTCAGGGCCCTGATCTCTTCTGGGAGCTCATTCCACCAGGTAGGAGCCGCCACTGAGAACGATCTAGCCCTCGTGGCCGCCAGCCTGGCCTCCTTAGGGCCGGGGACCGCCAGGCGATGTTGTGATTCAGACCGAAGTGCTCTTTGGGGCATATATGAGGAAAGGCGGTCCCTCAGGTATGCTGGACCCTGGCCATATAGGGCTTTAAAGGTAAGCACCAGCACTTTGAAGCGAATCCGGTATGCTATAGGCAGCCAGTGCAGCGCTTTCAGCACAGGCTGGTTGTGCTCCCGCCTAGGGGTGCCCATCAACAGCCTGGCTGCAGCATTCTGCACTAGCTGCAGCCTCCGGATTTGCCCCAAAGGCAGCCCCATGTAGAGGGCGTTACAGTGGTCTAACCTCGAGGTGACCATTGCATGAATCACCGTGGCCAGGTCTTCGCAGTCAAGAAACGGGACCAACTGCCGAATCAGTCGAAGATGGTAGAAAGCCGACTTGACAGTGGCTGCCACCTGGGCCCCCATAGTTAGTGCGGGGTCCAGGAGCACTCCCAAACTCCTAACCTCCGGCGCTGGCACCAACGATGCCCCGTCGAAGGTCGGAAGTGGGAGCCCCAATCCCCGGCTGGTCCGACCCAGGCACAGGACTTTCATCTTGGCAGGGTTTAACTTCAATCGGCTCCGCTGGAGCCACCCAGCCACAGCCTGCAAAGCCCGGTGAAGATCTTCCAGGTCGGAGTCTGACTGGCTGCCCAACATCAGATAGAGCTGGGTGTCATCCGCATATTGGTGATATGCCTCCAAGCAATCTGGGCGAGGGGGCGCATATAGATGTTGAACAACATCGGGGAGAGCACTGCCCCCTGAGGCACCCCGCATTCAAGCGGGTGCCTCCGGGACTGCTGCCCCCCTAGCACCACCCTCTGTCCTTGACCTTGGAGAAAAGAGGCAAGCCATTGGAGAGCGAGCCCCTGGATCCCCATGTCGGCGAGGCGGCGGATCAGCAACTGGTGGTCGACAGTATCAAATGCAGCCGACAGGTCTAACAACAACAGTGCTGCCACACCACCTCGATCCAGATGCCTCCGGAGGTCATCCGTTAAGGCGACCAGTGCTGCCTCCGTCCCATACCCCGGACGAAAGCTGGACTGGAATGGGTCAAGGACGGAAGCGTCATCCAGAAAGCCCTGTAGCTGGATCGCCACCGCTCTCTCGATCAGTTTGCCTGTAATTGCGGGGGTGTCTACCTTGGGGGTGGCTGCTGTGACTGGGGGAAGGTTCTGCGGCTCTGCAGGCTGTGTCTCTTGATCTTGGGCCTCGGGCGGACTCGTTTCTGTGTGCCAAGGTGGCAGTTCTTCTCCTTTTAGAGGCAACATGCACCGTCTCAGCTGGTTGACATGTTTGTGGAGGTCTTGACCACACTCGGTCGACACCTCGTAAGACACCAGGCCAGTGGGGCGGATGATGCAGCCAGCGAGCCACTCGGGGGCCTTCCCATAGTTCCTGACGTACACGGTGTCGGCCGGGAAGAATCCTCGTGGTGCTTCTCGCTGCTCCATTAGGCCATGTGACTCTGGAGCCCTGTTGGGGTGTAGGTGGTCAAGCAGTTTTGCTGGACATTGCCGCTCACTGGGTTTGGTGTGGTCCATTAAGCCAGGAGGAAATGGGTGAGGTGGAATTCCCAGTCGCCCTCCATCAGGCGGCTGAGTGCCACCTTTGCAGTGCACACCATCCGCTCCACTTGGCCGTTGGTGGCTGGGTGAAATGGCGCAGACCTCATGTGTTGGATGAGGTTGCTGCAGAGGAACGTCTGGAACTCATCAGAGGTGAATGCTGTTCCGTTGTCTGACACGATGGTGTCAGGCAAGCCGTGGGTGGCAAAAATTTTGCGGAGGGCGCAGATGGTTGCCTTTGAGGAGGTGGCAGAGACGAGACTTATTTCCAACCACTTGGAATATGAATCCACAGTCACCAGGAACAACAGTCCATGGAAGGGCCCGGCAAAATCAATGTGAAGCCGGGACCATGGAGTCCGTGTTGATTCCCAGGACTGGCTGGGTGTGCTCGGCGGACTGGGTCAGACGGCCTGGCACGTAGGGCAGTGTTTCACCCAGGCTTCTGCTTCCGCATCGATTCCTGGCCACCAGGTGAGCGCCTTCATCCTCACAATGCCCAGATGGGCCTCGTGCAGGGACTGGAGAACCTGGTGGTGGAGAGCACTGGGGATGATGACCTGGTCTCCCCATAGCAGGCAGCCCTTGTAAGCTGACAGTTTGTCCTGGCGGGTCTTGAAAGCTGTGAATTCTGGCCCCTCAGTTTCTGCAGGCCACCCACTCACCACCCAGCCCAGAACCTGGGATATAATGGGGTCCCTGGCCAAGCAGCAGGCAATGTCTGCTGCCTGGAGGGGGGTATTGGGAAATGCCACCATCTGTAAAACGTGGTGTGCCGGGGCTGGGTCCTCTTCCACATCTGGTAGGGGGAGGCGGCTCAGGGTGTCGGCATGGCCCATGGCCTTTCAAGAGAGATGCTGCAATGTGTAGTCATAGCCAGAAAGGAACATGGGCCATCGCAAGACCTGCCGAGAGATGACTTGGGGCGTCCGGCAGTCTGCAGCGAAGAGGCCCAGGAGTGGCTTGTGATTGGCGGTGATGGTGAAGGGCTGGCCATAGACAAAGTTGTGGAATTTCCTTACTCCCGCAATGACCGCTAACCCCTCCTGATCTATCTGGGCATAGTTCCTTTCTGCCGCAGATAGGGTCTGTGATTAAAAGGCAACGGGCACCTCCCGCCCATCTGGGAGACGATGTGCCAGCACGGCCCCCACGACATAGGGGGACGCATCGCAAGCCAGGACCACAGGTAAGCACTCATCAAAATGGGCCAACGTTCCCTCTAAACTGTGGAGTCTTGCGAGCAAAAATTCTACTTTATTTTTTTTTTAAGGAAATTTTATTAATAGGATAATATTGTTATAACATATTCCATTTTTCCAAGTATTTCTTTAAACATATCATAAGAACATAAGAGAACATAAGAACATAAGAGAAGCCAATGTTGAATCAGGCCAATGGCCCATCTAGTCCAACACTCTGTCACACAGTGGCCAAAATATACCAGGTGCCATCAGAGGTCCAGCAGTGGGGCCAGGGCACCAGAAGCCCTCCCGCTGCTGCCCCCTACAGCATCAAGAATAGAGTACATCACCTGCCCCAGACCGAGAGCTCCCATCTATACCCTGTGGCTAATAGCCACTGATGGACTTCTGCTCTATATGTTTATCTAATTCCCTCTTGAAACTGTCCATGCTTGCAGCTGCCACCACCTCCTGCGGCAGTGAATTCCATATGTTAATCACTCTTTGGGTGAAGAAGTATTTCCTTTTATCTGTTCTAACCCGACTGCTCAGCAATTTCATAGAGTGCCCACGAGTTCTTGTATTGTGAGAAAGGGAGAAAAGTACTTCTTTCTCAACCTGCTCAATCCCATTCATAATCTTATAAACCTCGATCATGTCACCTCTCAGCCGTCGTTTCTCCAAGCTAAAGAGCCCCAAGCATTTTAACCTTTCTTCATAGGGAAGGTGTTCCAACCCTTTTATCATTCTAGTTGCCCTTCTCTGCACTTTTTCCAGTGCTATAATATCCTTTTTGAGATGTGGTGACCAGAACTGTACACAGTATTCCAAATGAGGTCGCACCAATGATTTATACAGGGGCATGATGATACTGGCTGATTTGTTATCAATTCCCTTCCTAATAATCCCCAGCATAGCGTTGGCCTTCTTTATTGCAGCTACACACTGTCTAGACATTTTCAGCGAGTTATCCACTACGACTCCAAGATCTCTCTCTTGGTCCGTCTCTGCCAGTTCAGACCCTATCAACGTGTATTTATATTTAGGATTTTTGGCTCCAATGTGCATCACTTTGCACTTGGCCACATTGAACCCCATTTGCCACGTTGACGCCCACTCACCCATCCTCAACACCCTTTGGAGTGCCTCATACTCCTCCCTGATTTTCACCACCCTGAACAACTTCGTGTAATCTGCAAATTTAGCCACATCAATGCTTCCAAATCGTTAATAAACAAGTTAAAAAGCATCGGACCGAGTACTGATCCCTGTGGTACCCCACTGCTTAGCACCCTCCACTGAGAAAGTTTCCGATTTATACTCACTCTCTGTTTCCTAATTATAAGCCAGTTTTTGATCCACAAGAGGACTTGTCCTTTTATCCCATGACTATTGAGCTTACTTAGGAGCCTTTGATGAGGAACTGTATCAAAAGCTTTCCGGAAGTCAAGGTAAATAATATCTATTGGGTCTCCCTTGTCCACATGTTTGTTCACTCCCTCAAAAAACACTAACAGGTTAGTGAGACAAGAGATTCCCTTACAGAACCCATGCTGAGTCTGCCTCAATACTTTTTGTTCACCAATGTGCCTACTAGTTCTTTCCTTAATAACAGTTTCCACCAACTTACCCGGTATCGATGTCAGACTGACTGGCCTGCAATTTCCCGGATCTCCCCTGGAGCCCTTTTTAGAGATGGGAGTGACATTAGCTACCTTCCAGTCCTCAGGAATGGAGGCAGATTTTAAAGAAAGATTACATATTTTTGTCAGGAGATCCACAAGTTCACATTTGAGTTCTTTCAGAACTCTCGGATGAATGCCATCCGGGCCTGGTGATTTATTAGTTTTTAAATTGTCCATCAGTCGGAGGACTTCCTCTCTTGTCACCGCAATCTGATTCAGGTCTTTCAAACCCCCTCCCAAAATCGGTGCTTCTGGAGTGGGCAAACACTTCTCCTCTTCCACAGTGAAGACAGAGACAAAAAATGCATTCAGCTTCTCAGCCATTTCCCTATCATCCTTCACTACTCCTTTTACTCCCTTGGTCATCCAAGGGCCCCACTGCCTCCTTGGCTGGCTTCCTACTTCTAATGTATTTGAAGAAAGTTTTATTGTTGGTCTTTATGTTTTTTGCGATATGCTCCTCATATTCCCTTTTTGCTTGCCTGATCACAGACTTGCATTTTATTTGCCATAGTCTGTGTTCCCTTTTATCAACCTCACTAAGACTAGCTTTCCACCACTTAAAGGAATCCTTCTTACCTTTTACAGCTTCCATTACTTTATTTGTTAACCATACAGGCTTTTTTCTATACCTATTTCTGCCTTTCCTAACCTGCGGTATATATTTTTTCTAAGGTTCTAGGATTGTCTTTTTAAATAGTCTCCAAGCTTCCCCAATGGTTTTGACCTTCTCCACTCTTCCTTTCAATTTCTTCCTCACATGTCCCCTCATACCAGAGAAGTTACCCCTTTTAAAGTTAAAAGTGGTTGCGTCAGTCTTTTTGGGCAACTCCCTATCTGTACAAATGTTAAACTCAATGACATTATGGTCACTGTTCCCAAGTGGTGCAATCACTTTCACATCTCTCACCAGGTCTTGGGTGTTACTTAGGACCAAATCCAGGATCGCCTCTCCCCTGGTAGGATCTGTGACCATCTGTTCCACAGCACAGTCATTGAGAGTGTCTAAAAACGCAATCTCTTTTTCCCGACTAGAACTCATATTGACCCAATCAATGTGTGGGTAGTTAAAGTCGCCTATTACAACACAGTTATTTTGTCTAGCTGCTATCTTTAATTCATTCATCATTTTATAATCCTCCTCTATCTTTTGATCTGGTGGGCGATAACAAACTCCCACTGTTAAGCCTCCTTTTGGACCCACTATTTCAACCCATAGCATTTCCAGAAGTGAATTCAATTCTCTTACCCTCTCAATCTTACTGGACGGTATACCCTCTCTGACATACAGAGCCACCCCACCTCCAACCCTTCCCCCCATCCTTCTGATATAATTTATAACCAGGAATCACCGTATCCCACTGATTTTCCTCATCCCACCAAGTTTCTGAAATACCCACAATGTCTATTTCCCCCCCAACACCAAGCATTCCAACTCCCCGATTTTACCTTGGAGACTTCCAGCATTTGTGTATAAACACTTATAGTTTCCCATATTTGTTAAGCCCACAGCCTTCCTCTTGCTGCCTCGAGACCTTGCCAGGCAGTTCCTATCATTAGCCACAGTCTCAGTGGACAATTGTAATCCATTTCCTTGTACAAAAGTAATAGCTACCCCTTCATCTCTTTGAGATGAGCCATCCCGAACCAGAGACTTTTAATCTCCTGTTGGCTTTCCCCCATTATTCAGTTTAAAAACTGCTCTGCCACCTTTTTGATTTTGAGCGCCAGCAGCCTGGTTCCTTCTCGGGACAAGTGGAGACCGTCCCTTTTGTACAGCTCCCTCTTGTCCCAAAAAGCATCCCAGTGCCTAACAAACTTGAACCCTTCCCCCTACACCACCGTCTCATCCACGCATTGAGACTCCTGATCTGTGCCTGTCTCTCCGGCCCTGTGCGTGGAACAGGTAGCACTTCTGAGAAGGCTACCTTGGCGGTCCTGGCCTTGAGTTTCCTGCCCAGCAGCCTAAATTTCTCCTCCAGGACCTCACGACTGCATTTCCCCACATCGTTGGTGCCGACGTGCACCACAACCACCGGCTCCTCCCCAGCACTATCTACCAGCCTATCTAAAACACGCGTAATGTCCGCTACCTTCGCACCAGGCAGGCAAGTCACCATACGGTCAGTACGTGGGTTTGCCACCCAGCTGTCTACCTGCCTAAGGATCGAATCACCAACTACCAAGAGCCCCCTCCCACCCTTCCCAGGGATGGTTCCTTAGTATGAAAGGATACCCGTTCACCAGCTGAAGAAGAGGTCCCTTCTGAGGGCACATTCTATTATCTATTATCCCCTCCATCCCCCCTCATTTGTCGGTTCAATTTTCAAGTTACACTGAAAACTTCTGATTCCCCCCCAATTCTTCATTTCAAACATTTTCCTTTACTTAATCTAATTCTTAGGTAACATTTTAACTACTATTCTGTCATTATTTTCTATCTTCTACTCTCAATAGCTGTCAAAGCAAAGTAAATTATTTTTTACATCCCAGTTCGTTTCAACATAGTCTTTAAAATCTTTCCATTCTGCAAAAAATTCATCATCTTCTTTATCATTAAGTTTCTTTGTCAATTTGTCCATTTCTACCATAAAAAGCATTTTCTTTATCCAGTCCCATTTTTCCGGCACTTTCTCTTGCTTCCAACATTGAGCGTAAGTCATTCTTGCCGTTGTAATCAAGTACCAAAAGAATGTCCTCTTTGTCACATGGTCTTCCTCCGTTTTGAGACCTAGAAGCATTATTTCTGGCTCTTTCTTCAGGGTACATTTCAGGATTTTCTGTATTTCCTTGTGAATTTCCGTCCAATAAGCTACTGCTTTGTCGCAAGTCCACCCCATATGATAAAATGAGCCTTCCTTTTTTTTACACGTCCAACATTTGTTAGACATGTTCTCATTCATATTAGCATTTTTTTTGGTGTCATGTACCATCTATACATCATTTTAAAACAATTTTCTTTCACATTAACATATGTTGAAATTTTCATTGAATTTTTCCACAAACACTCCCATGATGACATAGTTATTTCTCTATTTACATTTATAGCCCACTTTACCATTTGTTCTTTTACAATTTCATCCTCAGTATACCATTTTAACAAAACCTTATAAATTTTGAAATCACTTTTTCCCCTCTCTTTGCCCAAACCACCTCAATTTCATTGTTCTCCTTCCTGAAACTATACCTCTTTTTATCTGTCTTATAGAAATCGTAGATCTGTCTATAGTTTAACCAGTCATATTCAAAATCCAGTTCTTCTCTTGCTATTATCCCGAAACTACTCCCCTCTACTTTAAGAATGTCTCTGTAAGGTATCCAATCTTGTCCTTTGTATCTTGAAAATGGTTTAATTACTTCCACCGGTACTATCCATAATGGTCTTGCTTAAAAAAAAACTTTTATATCTCATCCAAGTCAAAAACAGTGATCTTCTTATAAAGTGGTGTTTAAAAAATTATTCATTTTGGATTTTTCATACCATAAGTAGGCGTGCCAACCAAATTTATGATCATGTCCTTCTAACATCAACAACTTTCTGTTGTCCAAGTTAATCCATTGTTCCAACTAAGATAAACACACCACATCATGGTAAAGTCTGAAATTTGGTAATTGAAATCCTCCTCTTTCCTTTGCATTACACAAAATCTTCATCTTAATCCTTGGTTTCCTTCCTGCCCATACAAATTTGGAAATTTCTTTCTGCCATAGATTCAACACCTTGCTTTCTTTTACTATCGGAATGGTCTGAAATAAAAACATAAAACGAGGTAAAACATTCATTTTGACCACCGATATTCTTCCCAATAGCGACAAATTCAAAGTGTCCCACTTTTTTATATCTTGCTGAATTTTGCTCCATTTTTTTTCATAATTATTCTTTAAAAGATCTATATTTTTCATTGTCAACTTGATTCCTAAATATTTTGGTTTTTTGACCGCTTCACATTGTATTTTTTCTTGCAGTTCCACTTGCTCTTCTTTTATCATATTTTTATATAACACCTTTGTTTTATTTTTATTAACGTAAAATCCCGCCAAGTCCCCAAATTCCTTAATCCTTTGCATCAACAACGGCCAGGACTGAGTTTGAGAAATGCCTTGATCAACGTTCCCTCTAAAATGTGGAGTCTTGCGAGCAAAAATTCTACTTTATGAGTTATTGGCATTAAAGTTGTGAGCGAGCCATTTGGCTGCTACATAAATTAGTTGGCTCTGGAGCCCTCCTTCCTGAACTAAGACAAAAATGTGTGAGCCAGAGGCTAAAAAACTGTGAGCTAGCTCACACTAACTGAGCTTAGAGGGAACACTGGCCTTGACCCCTTTGAACGCTGCTGCCGGGTGCAGCCCCCACTCCCAAGGGGTCTGCTTGTCCAGCAGCCAGTGGAGAGGTTCTGCTACTGCTGCCTTGTGGGGGAGGAAGGCGTGGTAGAAGTTCAGCAGGCCCAGAAAGGCCTGGAGCTCCTGCTTGGTCTTGGGCATCGGGGCTTCTACAATCACCTTCACCTTATCCTGGGCTGGGTGCAGGCCATCGGCATCCACTGTGAAGCCCAGAAAGTCCACAGATGGCACCCCAAGAATACATTTCTCCCGCTTGACTTTCAAACTGGCGTCCCGGAAATGGCTGAGAATGGTGCGGAGGCGAGAGGCGAACTCTGATAGCAATGCTGTGGTGATCAGCACATCATCAGAAAATGGGGTGACCCTGGGGATCCCTTTAAGGAGTGAATCCATTTAGTTCTGAAACAACCCCGGGGCCACACTCACCCCAAACTGCAGCTGCTTCACCCTGAACGCCCCTCCGATGGGTAACTATGGTTTGCGCCTCAGCAGCGGCCTCATCAACAGGCAGCTGCTGGTAGGCTTGGGCAAGATCGAGCTTTCCGAAGATCTGTGTCCCCGCCAACATGGCCAGTACGTGGCTGACTACTGGGACCGGGTAGGCGTGGTCCTGTAGCACCTTGTTGAGTGTACATTTATAGTCTGAACAGATGCGGACTGACCCATTAGGCTTTATGACTGTGACAATGGGGGTCTCCCACGCCGTATGAGAGACCAGCTCCAGGATGCCCTGCACCACTAAGTGGTCTAGTTCTGTGTCAGTTTAGGGCTTTACTGCCAGTGGAACCATCCTGGTGTGCAGCCGTATTGGGGCCACATTGGGATCCAGTTGCAGCGACACCGGTGTGTGTGTGTAACGACCTAAGGCGCTGTCGAACACAGATGGAAATTCCCCACAGACGTCCTGGAAGTCGTGCGTGGCACATTGCTGCACTCCCATGATTGATATGCCCAGGGGTTCGAACCACGAGTGGCCCAACAAGCTGACAAGGTCCACTTCAACCACGATCAAGTCCAATAGTCCGTCAAATGCCTTGTACTGGACTCTGAAACTCTCAACCCCCTTTATGGGCACACTATTCTGTTGAAAGTCCATGAGCATGATGGGCGATGGGCGTAAGTGGGCCCCCCCTTGGGACACAGTCTTTTTAGGGTGGCCTCGGATATGATAGAGGCCACGGTGTTAGGAGATGTACTTTAAAAAATGCTTTTATTTGTTGTTTTCTGACCTGCACACACACCTGAATGGTGCATACAAGTGTCTTTGGTTTGGGAGAATTGTGTGCTTTGTTTGATGTGACTCCCTGCACTAGGAAGTTGCCATACCGTCTGCACTTTCATGCTAATGAAGTCACACACACACACCTATGCACATACACCTACCCATCATGCACTTGGAAAAAGGAATAGCATCTCCATTATGGTCTGCCAGAAGGATGATAAAAACAACAACATGCCTACCATCAAGCAACTCGGATTCACCATGTAACCCACAGGATGCTTGGTTTTTGCAAGTGTTAAGACTGTTTCCTGTTGATGGCTTGAGATAAGTTGGAGTCATTTGCAGTTCTAAGGTTTCCATGACAACCCATCGTGACACCTTGCACCAAATGTCCCTTTAGTGAAAGCTGTAGATTTCCAATATTGCCCCCACCCTTTTAGTAGGAGGGTACCCCCACATCTTACAAGCCAATGATATAGGAATGGGACGGACTGGAAGATGACCCTAATGCCAGCCCCCAAAAATAGCTGATAAAAAGCGATGTTCACGTTTTCTTCTGAGCATCCTTCCCCAGCCAGCTAGCTAGTCACCCAACCTTACCCTGCTAACCCAGAGTTCTCTATAGGTAACTCTGCTGTGCTTCCTTGGAATCGCGACCAAGGAGCCCACACGTGTTGGCTGGTTCCAACTTTGTGTAGTAAGAGTTTCCCTTAGTTAGATCTCTACTCTTGTATTCTTCACCGTGAAGGTCGAGCTTCAGGAATCAGATAAGTATCACGTGATTTCCCTCTCCTAAATATCTTCTAGTTTAAAACCCCATCTTGTATTCCATTTCTATTGTATCTAAAGGAACTTGGTTGTATGTGTGTATGAATCTGTTTTGTTTGCCTGTGAATCAAAAGATATTATTCAGTAAAGAGAATAACTGATTTTAGTTAAGAAACCTTGTCACGCGTTCTCTTTGGGAAACAGATTCTTTGGGGCGAAGCTGCTTTCTCTGTATACATAGACCAGAACTCAATATAAGTTTAGTTCGATCAATGCTTGGATAAGCATTTCGGCTAACAACGGAGCCGGAGTCGAGCTCCATGATGCAGAGGGACCCCTCTATTTTAACCCAGACTTGGATTTTGGGAGTGGGGGAGTGGCCAGGGAGTTGCAGTACCTGTTTGGTTGATGCGCTGGTGAGGAGGTAGAGGTCCTTGTTGGTCACATCCTCCTCGAAGTGGGCATCCACCTTCCAGCGAGGTTGCGGTTGGGTGTGTGCCCCATGGAATGGCAGACCTGGATGATGTGGCCACTGCGTCTGCATCCATGGCACGTGGCATCTCGGAACCTGCAGGTCTTCCATTTATGCCTTTCCCCGCAGATCGCACACTCCTGGATGGATGAGTTGCTTGCATTATTCCTGGGGCTGCAGCGTCTGGCCGGTGCGTGCATCCGGTGGACCTCTTCATCCTCTGGGGTGCCTGGGGTGGCGGCGGTTTGGTGAGCAGAGGCAGCTGCTGGATGGGACCTTTCCCATACGGTCGCCATGGTGATGGCTGACGTGAGTGTGACCGTCTCACCCTTCATGATGCAGCACCTCAGTTTCTTCTCCCGGAGGCCCGTGACAAAATGGTCTTGGAGGGCTGTGTTGAAGTGCGCTTCAAATTCACACTCAGAGGTGAGGCGGCAGAGATCCGTGAAGAACTCTGCTGTGGTTTTGCGGCCTTGGTGGTTCTGCTGGTGGAAGACCACATGGCTCATCATCTCTGATGGCTTGGGTGTGTAGTGGTTCTGGATTGCCTTGACCATCTCATCGAAGGTGCAGTCATCCAGCTTCTTGGGGGAGAGTAGGTACTGGGGCAGGTCCACTATGGCAGGCCTGCAGGACCCAAGTAGGAGGCCCTTCTTCCTGGCCTTGTCCATCACCTGGTAGAAGACCAGGATGAACTTCAGACCGGTGACCCAGGCTCCCCATTGCTGTGGACGGACTGTGTTGAATGGCGGTACCAGCCCTGATCCTGGAGCAATGGCCATTGTGCCGATCAGTTGCGGCTGCAGTCAGGAAGCTACTTGCTCACCCTTGGTGCTCATCGGTTGGAGGAGCATAGGTAGCAGTGCGTTGTCTTCCATTGCGGTGTCCCATCGGCCTCGCTGGGATGCTCAGTGGGATCCCACCTTCGTCGCCACTGTTGTGTAGTGGGTTAGATGCATGAAGAAACCACAGAGACTGATGTAGTGATCAGCATGGTTTACTGGTACACAACTAGAATCCAGATTACCGGCTGGTGGCCAACTATATATAACACCTGGGAACACCCCTAGATCCTATTGGTAGGTTTAAACCTCCCGCCAAGTCTCTATTGGTTCCCCAAAGTAAAGTCCAGGAGCCTAGTCCTTAACTTCCTAGAGAGTTAAGCTTGGTGGTTACTCACTGGTGCCTAGTGGCAGTCAGTGGACATAACAGCAGTATTTGGATACAGTCTCAAAAATGACAGAATGATCTCAGTCCGGATCCAAGGCAAACCATTCAACATCACAGTAATTCAAGTCTATGCCCCAACCACTGATGCAGAGGAAGCTGAAATGGACTGGTTCTATGAAGACCTACAATACCTCCAGGAACTATCACCAAAAAAAGATGTCCTTTTCATCATAAGGGACTGGAATGCTAAAGTAGGAAGTCAAAAGGTAACTGGAATAACAGACAAGTTTGGCCTTGGAGAAAAAAATGAAGCTGCGCAAAGGCTAACAGAGTTTTGTCAAGATCACACACTGGTCATAGTGAACACCCTCTTCCAACAATCTAAGAGGCAATTCTACACATGGACATCACCAGATGGACAACACCAGAATCAGTTTGATTATATCATTTGCAGTCAAAGGTGGAGACGCTCCATACAGTCAGTAAAAAGAAGACCTGGAGCTGCCTGTGGCTCAGATCATGAGCTACTCATTACAAAATTCAGGCTTAAACTGAACAAAGTTGGGAAAACTACTAGGCCATTCAGGTTTGACCTAGATAACATCCCTTATGAATATACAGTGGAGGTGAAGAATAGCTTTAAGGGACTAGATTTGATAGACAGAGTGCCTGAAGAACTATGGACGGAGGTTCATGACATTGTACAGGAGGCAGCAATCAGCACCATCCCAAAGAAAAAGAAATGCAAGAAAGCAAAGTGGCTGTCTGATGAGGCTTTATAAATAGCAGAGAAAAGAAGGAAAGAAAAAGGCAAAGGTGAAAAGGAAAGATTTAGCCAACTTAATGTGGGTTTCCAGAGAACAACAAGGAGAGATAAGGAGGCCTTCCTGAATGAACAATGCAAAGTAATAGAGGAAAACAATAGAATGGGAAGGACTAGAGATTTCTTCAAGAAAATTGGAGAAGTTAAGGGAACGTTCCATGCAAAGCTGGCCATGATAAAGGACAAAAATGGTAGGGACCTAATAGAAGCAGAAAAGATTAGGAAAAAGTGGCAAGAATACACAGGAGAACTATACAAGAAGGATCTCAATGTCCTTGACAACCTTGACGGTGTGATCACTGACCTTGAGCCAGACATCCTGGAGCGCGAAGTCAAATGGACCTTAGAAAGCATTGCTAACAACTAAGCTAGCGGAGGTGATGGTATCCCAGCTGAGCTATTCAAAGTCTTAAAAGATGATGTGGTCATTAAAGAGAGATAAGTCTGTATTGACTATTTTGTTCTCTCCTTCCTGATATTTTTTGTACCAAGATTATTGGAGCTGAGCTGAGTACTTCCTTGGTTGGGGGGAGTTGCTTTGTTGATTTTATGCATGGTGTAACTGGGCTTTTGCCAAATTTGAACTGATAGTTAGGAGGATTTCCCTAATGACTCATCAGAGATAGCTTTTTACCCACTAGATGCTTATCTGGGACTAAAATAATTTTTAGTTCTGGCCTCTGGCAGTTGGGAAATAAGTCCTTTCTTCTGCTTTTCAAAATATGTTACCCTTATATAAGAATATTAGTTTTTGTTTGCTGCCTTCATTTGCCTCCATTTGCTAATGACTGTCTATTGACTGTTGGAGTAGAGAGCTCACTGTAAGATGACTTATAACACCAAGTATGGGAGCCTGTAAATGCTCACGTGAGTTGGAGGACATTAATTTGTAACCAGCCCTGAAACAAAGATAGAGGAGTTTCTATCATCAGATAAGACTGTTTCCTACAGCATTCCTGTTGCTAACCACTTTTCTCCATTGCTTGAGATTGAACCAGGAACTTCTTTTCTTGGTCCCATAACAACAAAAACCTTAACCCGTCTATACCAAGCTCTACTCAAGAACACCCTATGGATGTAGAAAATGACTCATATAAAAGATGATGTAACAATGGGCAAGTTAGGGAACTCCCTGTAAGGAGGACTAATGGGTGTATTTGTTTGGATCCTGAGAGTGCCTTAGACCTCATTTCTCCTATTCCATGACTAGATGGCTCTTTAGCTCACATGACCTGTAGCTCCCCTGAGATCCTGAACCCACATATTAAAATTCTATTTTGGAATATTACAGGATGGGGTAATAGGTTAAAAGATCCGCTGACCAGATCCTTTTTGTCAAATTTTCATATTATTTTGATCCAGGAAACCTGGGTCATGAGAGCTATTAAATTATCTGGTTTTGATGTATATGAGGTAAATGCTCATACTAGCTCCTCTATGGCTCAGCCAAAATCTGGTTTAGCATGTTTAGTTTCTTCAGCACTAAAATCTGCTAAATTTCCCCTTATTATATCTTGCCAGTATGCATTAGCACTGCTTTTACACTTTTCAACACTCTCACTTATAATCGTTTCATTCTACTTACCCCCATTGACAACACAGAGGGACATTATAGCACTCTGGAATGATCTGGGAAACTTTCTGGATACAATTATAGATAAATTTCCCAGATCTTCATTAATACTTGCAGGTGATTTTAATGCCCGTATTGGTCGAAATGATGATATGCTCTCTATGCTGGGTAATAGCAGCCATATTCAAGAGCTGTCGTACCTGTACTTATTTGAAAGAACATCTAGGGACCATATCATCAACTTTTCTGGAAATCAGTTAGTTAAAGGTGTACTGGATCACAGACTAGTGATCCTAAATGGGTACAACAAAGTGGATATGGATAGTGATTATACATGTCTGACACACAAGGGAGCCAGTGTAGTCGACTACATGATAGTCTCACCAGATCTGCTTCTGCAGATCTGTGAGTTTAAAGTAGGGGATTATTATGGAGGTGATCATCTTCCTCTGCAACTCACTATGGCTCTCCCCCAGGATAGTTTCTCATCGTCTGGCCTCCTGTCTGAGTGTTTTCAGTGGGGAAATAGATGGAGTCCAATTAGATGAACACCAGAACTAATTCCCGCCGTATTGAACATTATGATCTCATATGACTGTAATTTAATTCTTATTGAATACATGAAACAGAAGGACCCACAGAACATGACAGTATATCTATCCACTATTTTAAATCTTTTCAAACCAGTTTGCTTAAAACCTTTAAGACTTTGCATAACTGAACAGAAAAATACTTGGTTTGATGGGGAGTGTAGAAGATATATCAGAAGAATAAGATCTATACTTCAAGTATTTAAATGCACCAACTCGCTAAGCCATCTGACAGAGTTCATGGACCTGAAAAAAAAAAGGTTTAAGGCACTGGTAAAATACAAAAAATGACTTGCCCTTACTGAAGAGCTTATTAGGGTTATAGACAATAATAAGTCACAACATTTCTGGAATATAGTTAGTAGAAGTACCTGGGGGACATTAAATGTTTCCTTTTTTTTCTTGGCAAAACTCTCCTAAAAAGGAGAGAATTTTATTCTTTTTATAAGAAAAGGAAGGGGTAGACAGATGGAGAAAGAAAAAGGATGGAGTGAAGTTTTCTCTGTTAAAATGGGTTAGTTTTAGTTAGTGTTTAATATCGTTTTTCGGCATCGATCATGGTTAGAAGATCTTCTTTTTGATTTTGCAAAGTCCAAAGACACTCTGTTAATACAGTTAGTAAAGTCCATTGGGGTTAGTAATTAAACAGCTCCTTACAGATGCAACACAAACAATCCTTAAGATGTCTTCTTTTTAAGTCTCTTCCAATTATGGGCTAAGTCCTTTTTAACCTTGATGGCTTCCTTTCCTTCACCTCTTACCCCTGGGCTGCTGTCTTCTTCACTGCTTATCATAGTTTTAAGTGCTGCGTCTTCCCTCACGCCGGCGTGTCTCTTCAGAAGTTTTTGCATTTCAAGGATGTAGTCTTTCTTCTTTCTTTTGTAGCTTTCAGATTTCCAGGGCGCCATAACCACTTCGCAAAAAATTAGATCTCCGATGTCTTGCTTGCTATGCTCGACCCCCCTTTCTACTGGCAGAGTAATTTCTTTTATAAAAGCGGAATTGGCTTTGAGAGCCATATCCACCTCCTCTTTTAATTCTTTCGCTTCACTGCCAGTTAGGGGAACCAATACATTCGCCAAAGTAAATCCGAGATCCTCTTTCTCTTCTTCTTTTACGCCCTGAGAACTTAGAATCCACGCTTTTTGTTCAATTTCCGTCATCTTCCTTGTTGTTTCCAATATCAGTTCTTGTCGACTGATGAGAACACTTTCCACTTTAAGCAGGGTTTCATTGATTTTCTGCATTTGCTCCAGCAGAGGGCGCAGAATCTCATTTTCCTGTTGATTGACAGCAAGCTCTGGGGGGGGGCTACTCGGACCGGAAGTCCCTCCTCCCTTCTCTTCCGGTTTCTGCAGGATTTTCCCCGTTGTCGACATTTTGTTTTATTGTTTATTTTTAAAAAGTTCGTGCCGCCTCCCCCAGGAAGCTAATAAAGTCGTAGTCTTCTATGCAACCCCAACGGTACTTTCACCAACAGTTCTTTCTCTCTTCCCCCTCCGCGCTCCCTTTGTAAATCTTGCTTCTCAAAAGGGGTGGGGACTCCTCCCTCCTCCCATACGCTTAAACGCTTGCGGGGGATTCAAATTCACGCTTCAAAATAGACCTTCCACTCACGATTCGATGCCACTTCTTCTTTTTATATTAAATCATATCGCTGTCTTCACTCCTGGAAATCGGTGGCGCTGCTAAGTCCCATGACGGGGCACGACGCAGCGGGGCCGATTGGGGCAGGGAGAAAGCCTCAATTTCCTGGCTGTCTGCCGGCAAAGAGGTCACTCTCCAAGCGCCCCCGGTTCGGAGCCTTAACCTAAGGCTCACTAGGGTCTTTCGCACATGCGAAGACCCCCCCTATCTGCGCGTGGGCTAGCCGCCTCCGGGAGCGTCCCGAGACGCGGCCGCCATTCGCAACACCGAAACCGAAACCCGGGGACATTAAATGTTTCCTTAGGTATTCCTTCATCAATTTGGGAACAACATTTTACTGATATCTTTGTTTTACCTTTTAGTTTTGATCCTGTGAGAGATCAGGTACAAACACCTCAAAGTGACCCCTGGCCTCCAGTACGCCAGAAACAGTCAGTTGTCTAATTGAACAAATGTGCTCTGGAAAAGCCCCAAGCCCCAACTTAATATTGGTAGATCTATTAAAAACCAATGTACCTTGGTGGAGTAATCTTTTGGCCCTCCTCTTTACTCAAAAAAGTAACTTTTTTCCCACCATAGAGAACAATGGAGGGAATAGGGGCAACCTGTTTGAGAGCCCATAGAATTGGACCCCCTGATCCAATGTTCTTGAAACTTGGTGGGTATCTTGGGGAGAGGCTCCTTCAGCTACCCTGTGAGTTTGGAGCCTCTCCCTCAAACCCCCTCCCCTCCAGCCCCCAGAATATACCCTATGTTTTCACCATTGACTTCAATGGCCCATAGGATATAATGGAGCTGAAATTGACATTCGGCTGCCTGAAAGACTCCCTGGGATGCCGGCTGGGGGCAGGGCTTGGCTCCTGAGCTCCCGGAGCTGTGCTCCGGTGCACTCCCCCCCAAAGACCCCTGCCCTTGGGAGGAAAGCTATGGCAAACCTAAACAGCATAATACAAAGTAGAGACATCACCCTGCCAACAAAGGTCTGTATGGTCAAAGCAATGGTATTTCCAGTAGTAATGTATGGCTGTGAGAGTTGGACCATAAGGAAGGTTGAGCGCCAAAGAATAGATGCTTTCGAATTATTGTGCTGGAGAAGACTCTTGAGAGTCCCTTGGACTGCAAGGAGATCATATCAGTCAATCCTAAAAGAAGTCAACCCTGACTGTTCCCTGGAAGGCCAGATACTGAAGCTGAAGCTCAAATAATTTGGCCTTCAAATGAGAAGGGAGTACTCACTGGAGAAGACCCTGATGCTGGGAAAGACTGAAGGTAAAAGAAGGGGATGGCAAAGGATGAGATGGTTAGACAGTGTTATCGATGCAACAAATATGAAATTAAGCAAACTCCAGAGGACAGTGGAAGACAGGAGGTCCTGGAGTGAATGTGGTCCATGGAGTCACAAAGAGTCAGACTTGACCGTGTGACTGAACAAAAAAGAAAGCACCTTAAATGAGAAAACTAAAATATGGGAATTCCCCCCCCCACATACATTTTAACACATAGGTTGTGGTCACATACACTAAATAATCCACTTTCAATGCATTTTCCATGCACTTTCTAACTGGATTTTGCCAGTTCACACAATAAAATCCAGTTGGAAAGTGCATTGAAAGTGTATTATTTAGTGTGTGTAACCACAGCCATAGTGTGTCATAACCTTGGAGGACATTGCTCCCAAAAAAGGTGCAAACTCATAATTTTAAACTCATTATTTTCCTAAAGTGTGTTATTACCAGAAATAGTGCATTCTCTCTCTCTCTCTCGATAATTTACCCATGAACCTGAAAGTTACAAGAATTTTATTTCAGTTGTTGCACTTAGAGCTTCCCTGAAATTTGTCAACCCATTCTGTAGGAGAAAGCTAAGATATGGGTTAGAGGACAGTGGATAAGCTATTGAGCATTCCTTAATTTATGACAGAAGACACACAAAGATGGAAAAGTGCTAAATTCAAAAGAAAAGTTTATGTTACTAGAACCAGCTAGAAAAGAATGATGTCTTAAAGATAACTTCCAGGCATCAACAGTGGTGGCCTTAATAACATTTTAAAAGACTTGAGATTGGATAGAATCATTGCAGAATTCTAGCTAAAAGAAAGAAATATCTTACAGCCCCAGACTGCCCCACCCCCATTGCACCTTGCCCCCACAGTGGTGGGGAGGCTGGCGAAGGAAAGGGAAGCCATCCTGCTGCTTCTGGTCAGTTTCACTCTCCAACAAACATCTGTTAAACCTAATAGCTGATGGAGGGGACTGAAACTGACCAGAAGTGGCAGGGTGGCTACCTTTTCCTTCCCCAGACTCCCTGCCACAGGTGGGGTGGGGCTGGAGAAGGAAAGAGAGAGATAAAGTGTTGCATACTGGGTTCAATGCATAGAGAAGACAGACACTAAGTGATTAGCAGCTCATAGTTTACTGGTACACAAACACAACCCACAACCAGCCGAAATGGCCAACTATATACAGTCCCTGATACACACCCATAAGTCCCACTGGAGGGTTTGAACTTCCTGCCACAGTTCCTATAGGTGCTAACTGGGAGGCTCAGGATCCTGGTCCCTACTGTTCTTTGGAGCCAAGCTCCTGTTGCATACCACTGGCACCTAGTGGCAGTCAGCAGATATAAAGCATGCCTTCTCTCTCTCTTTTTCCTTCATTACCCCCCCCTTGCTGTTAGATAACTTTATTTCCCTGCTCCCCTGCCCCAACAGCCAAAAATTTCTGGCTATGGGGCTGATCTCTTATAATTATGTGAAACAATAATTAGCTAGTTAGCATCCTGGTTTACAGACTGGGAAAGGGACAGTAAGAGAGGTATAGAGCATGCTGTGTATACAGAAGATCCCTCATTCAGTTCTAGGCAACATCAGCTGAAGAATCTAGGCAAGGTGCTAGGAAAGACCTTTCTCTGTGTGAGACTCAGGGTGCTTTTAACCAGCTTTTCTTCCCTCAAAATGGCTCACAGTATGAGAAGACAACAACAACAAGCCATAAGATACAGCAAACCAGCTTCTCACAAAAAGACTAATCAGGAAGATCAGAGCCAGTGCCAAAACCTTGTGAGAACCAGAGTGGTGAAGTGGTTAAGTGCAGCAGACATTAAGATGGAAAACCAGGTTTGATTCCCCACTGCTCCACATGAAGCCTGCTGGGTGATCTTGGGCCAGTCACAGTTCTCTCAGAACTCTCTCAGTTCCACATACCTCACAAGGTGCCTGTTGTGAGGAGAGGAAGGGAAGGCCAGGAGTAAGCTAAGGAGAAAGGCCAGGAGAAAGGCCAGGAGGAAGGGAAGGCCAGGAGTAAGGTAAGACTCCTTAGGGTGGAGAAAAGCAGGGTCTTTACCTCTGAGAGCAGCAGTCTCTCTTTAGGGTGGAGAGAAGCAGGGCATAAAAACCAACCTTTACCTCTGAGAGCAACAGTCTCTCCCTAACCACTTCCTTCCAGGAGGCAGCTTCCATTTAAACTACCAGGAGCAGGAAGGGAGGAGCACAATAAGTGATAAAAGCTCTGTCCCAATGGCAATGGTTTCTCCACGGGTTGATCTGACTTGGTTTAAGGCAACTCCATAAATTCATGCATGTGGGTTCATCACTTGATGGACAAAATGCCAAACAATGATTTTCATGTGTGAATAGTCCATCACAGCTACAACACCGTGGATAGAATTTTCATATATCATCACACCAACTCCCATGCAATATTTCAATGCAACTCCAGTGCAGTTCATGTATTGCAGTTCAATACAGTTCATATACACTTCATGCAGTGAAGGATACAAAATTCAGGTGCAGAGAAATCAAATAATGTGCATGCACGTGTGAACTGGATTTTTGTGTCAATGATACAGGAGTCTGAGCAATACTGAATATCTGGAAGAAATAAGCTCAAGAGATTATATCTTATTAAAAATGGTGTTTTGAACAGAGAAAAATGAAATGAAATTAAGAGATATGGGATAAAAAAAGTACAAAACTGAACAAAATCTTCATGTTTAAATGGATTTGTTATCAGTAATATAATATTTCTGGGCTCATAGGTAAGACTACCAAAATGAGGAATGGCTTAATATAACTTTAATATGAAAAGGAATTAAAATGTCTTTTACAGCCCTGTTTTAGAACAAACTAAGGTCAAGGGATCCTAGTGCAAGTCCACAAACAACCAATTGCTTAACACGGTAAAATATAGTGGAATGTCTCTAAATTGTAAATTTTATCACTTCAGTAAGACAGCAAAATTCTTGTCAAAGTATTGCCAAAATTCTTGTGAAGTTGTTGACAAGGTTTTTTTGTCTTGTCTGGTCTTGGCTTTAAACTAAGTATCCATGACCACAAACTTTTCCATAGTGAGAATTAGATACATTGACAGTTCGAGAACCTGCAAGGCTTTGTGAGGGGAAACTTATTGGCAAACCCACAAGGACTTTTCTCTTCTGCTCTCCTTCCCCACACTATTTCCTCTTTCCCTCCTCCTTGCATCTTGCATACCCTATCCTTTCCCTGCTTTCTTCTTTCGTTCCCACCTGCCAACTAACCAACCTAACTTTTTAGCTTTCTTCTCCTCTTCAGCTATATTTATTAGTTGTTATCTCGTAGAAGTCCCATGTCATTCAAAGTGCTTAATTCTCTCCCACTGAAAGCAATGGTACTTAAAAGCATTTAACTTTGGAAGGAGCACATGACCAAAATAATGACCTGAAGCTAAAATAATTTTAACATACACAAAGTTAAAGTATAGCATAAATGACAAAATATTAGCTTGGACTTTAGCCAAAAGATTGCATTTGGAAGTCATCAGTTATATCTATAGTAATAAACTAAGGCTGAGAAACTGACATGTGGCAGCAGAAGAAAAGTTTTCATAAAATTTGAAATTTACAGAGCAATACACTGTTGTGCCTGTGGTGTAACTATGGTATAACCATAGTGTAACTATGGCACTACTAGTCCTTTCCCTATGGGGTTAAGTTACGTGTGCCCAGCAGACAAATTTGGTCGGTTTGCATTTTTTCGGAGTGTAACTGGGATACTGTCTGTTGCAACCATGCCACCGTAGTCAGTGGAGGCAATGTGAAGAGTTGATGACATTGTGATGGACCAGGCAGCCAGAAACAATCAGGGATCATGTGGCAAGGAGGTGGAGTCCAGCGCCCATCACAGGCAGGGGCAGAGAGGCGCAGGCCACAGGAGTTTTGCTCATTGTTAGCAGCACCCCCACTTAAAGAGACCAACTACTGTCAGCACTCCCAGGCACCTAAAAGTGAGAAGGGAGTTCGAGCTGTCCACCCCACAGGCATCCACAGCTGCCTCAATGCCTACACAGAGCACAGGCAGAAGATGGAGGGGGTCATCATTGCTACCCTATGCATTTGAAGGTATCCTCCACTCACCAAAGGCTATGCTTCCCAGTAGCCCAGCCACTCTGCCAAGGGTATCCCCACACCACCACCCCTGCCAGTGGTGGAGTGGGAGGGGGGGCCATCAGGGTGGGCTCCAGTGTGGGGGCATGCAGCACTGCCCTCAGATCCCCCATTTGAGCAAAAGTGGTCTGGGACTGGAATGACCATCATTCCACCCCCAGAGCAATCTGTGCCCAGAGACTGTCATTCAAAATCCCGCTCCAAAGACGTCGAGTCTGCCTGCTGCATTGGCTCTGCCCAGCCACTGACTCTGAGGAACCCCTTGATCCCCTGGCCACTCAGTGATATCTTTCCAGATGTCTTCCCCCTGGGTGACAGAAGCCCCTTCCTTCCTAGAGCAGACACACAGTTATGAATTTCAGTGATTCACTCTATTCATTGCCCACCTTTCTCCCCCATGAGGATCCCAGGTGGCTTACATTGTTCTCCTCTCCTCCAGTTTATGCTCACAACAACCCTGTGAGGTTGGTTAGGCTGAGAGTGTGCAACTGGCCCACCTAGTTTCCCTTGTACAAGTAGGAACTGGAATTTGGGTTTCCCAGATCCTAGTCCCACACTCTGACTATTGCACCAAGCTGGCTCATTCACCCAGCCCGTCCTCTGGGCCATCCTCTCTTCTCACGGCAGCTTGTGAGGTAACGGGGGAACCTGATGTTAGGTCAGCCTTGGAGGTGCTGCTGGGCCCCTGCCATGTTTGGCAGATGACTATGACCAGAGGCCCTGGCACAACCATCCACAGCCACCCAAGGCACTCGAGAGCCCTCCCTCCTGGATATGTCATCAGGCAGCCCTCAGGGGGAGGGAGTGGGGCAGGGAGGGGCATGGAGCTCCTGTCAGAACCAAACAGACAGAGACAAAGTTGTGGCACAATACAGACCGTATTGAAGTGCAAATCATGGCGAGGTCTGAAGACTCCATTTGCTACCTCCCTGGGCTTTGGGGAGGAGCACTGAGGATCCGATCACATGGCATGCATCTAAGTGGGGTGGAGTTGCAGGTGCAACTTGGAAGGGCTGGCTGGGTACAATGCTCCACTTCAAGAAAGCTGGGACATCAAAGTGAGCAGACTGTTTGGGAGTGACACAGGACTAGCCACACCCAGAAGTCTCCCTGATGAATCTTCACCTGCAGGAAAGCAAAAAGAGATACGTTCAGCCATGGATGTGTTGCCCTGACAGGATCTGCAACCCCCCCCCCCCGCGAGGCACATGCTGGTGCCATCTGACTTATGCTCACCTATCTGGTGTTGTGGTGCTCAGGGATTGCTAGTGATCCATCCACCACAGCAGCTTCTTAAGGCTCCGATCCTGCACAGAAATGAGTCAAAGTTTCTCCTGGCAAGCTGGTCTGTCACAGAGTGTAGCAGCTATCAGAGTCTCCCCTCCACGAGGATGAGCCCTATCCTTTGTCAGTTTGGGAGCCAGTTGGGTGTAGTGGTTAGGAGCATGGACTCTAATCTGGGAGAACCAGGTTTGATTCCCCACTCCTCCACATGCAGCAGCTGGTGTGACCTTGGGTCAGTCATAAGTTCTTTCAGAGATGTTCTCTCAAGGACAGTTCTTGGGAGAGGTCTCTCAGCCCTACCTACCCCACAGGGTGTTTGCTGAGACTCCTTCAGGTAGTAAAGGGTAGGGTATAAATCCAATCTCCTCCTCCTCCTCCTCCTCCTCCTCCTCCTCCTCCTCCTCCTCCTCCTCCTCCTCCTCCTCCTCCTCCTCTTCTTCTTCTTCTTCTTCTTCTTCTTCTTCTTCTGGAAACAGGCACAGGACTGATTTGGGAAACTTTCCTGGGATCTTTTCCCATGGCATGGCATGCCCCTACACAAACCCAATGCTGGGTTTGAGTGAGGGAGGCACTGTCACCAGGGTGGCACCCGGTCTTTAGCAAGGGAAACAGGGGAGCAGGCTTGGGTTCCTTGCCCTTGCTTACCTGTCAGTGCATGGTTGCCCCTTTGGGTTGAGCCTCCAAATGTGGGGTACCTGTGAGGGTTCTGAAATGAGAGAGGTCAGCCACAGAGTGTGGACTTTGCTCTCCTCCTTGGGTGTTAGTGCTAAGTGCTCACCCTGTAGTGCTAAGTGCCCCTTCTGTGCTTTCCCCATCATTAAAGTGCCTCACTGCTTGCTCTAAATCTGCACAGTAGGGAGCTCTGAGACAGAGTCCCATGCCAAGGGCCCAAGCTACTGAGTTGTAAGAGCTTCTGGGTGAGGTTTTTGTAGGGTGAGGGAGTGCGATTGGGTACTGGGGAGGGTGCTTGGCTGGTCCTGGAGAGGGAGTTAATTGGTTGCATCTGTAGTAGGCACCCTGAGCTCCTCCCTAAGGTGTGGCCGCAGCGGGGGGGGGGCACTTGATTTTTCAGTTCAATTGACTTGTATGGGAGACACCATGTTTTTTGTTAGATCTTTCAATAGCCTTTGATTCACTGACCACTCCATGTTTATTCATTGTTTGGAATACATATTAGAGAAGTAGCTATTTGGTGGTTTTAGTCTTTTCTGTAAGATTGAATATAAAGTTTCCATTTGAGGAGTAGAATCAATGAGATGGGCCCTGTCTTGTGATGGGCTGCCTCAGGGTTCCATTTTGTCACTTATGCTCTTCAATATTTATATGGGGCTGCTAAATGAGACTATCCTCAGCAGATGACACCCATCTTTATATCATATTATCTAAGCCTCCAGAGGCTGGCATGAGACAGTGCTGTGGGGATGTGGTCCAGTGGCTAAGGCAGAACAAGCTGAACTGGAATCTAGACAAGACAAAGATAATACTAGTCAGGAATGTTGGTGCTTTGGAGGGAATGGAGTTGGTATTGTAGAGCAAGTTAAGAGCTTTTGTGTGCTCATGGACCTAGACCTACTGTTGAAAAGTAGGTTGGAGCTGTGGCCAGGAATACCTTCTGTCAGCTTTGTTTGGTTTTCCAACTCTGTTCTTTCTTAGGCTCAGCCTACCGAGCCATACTAATCCATGCTTTTGGCATGTTGTAGTTGGACTACTGTAGCTGAACTGCCTTTGAAGGCAATCCAGAAACTGCAACGGATTCAGCATGTAGCAACCTGATTATTGTCAGTGACAGGTATTATTTTCATCCAATGAGAACCCACCTTTACTATTTTAAAAGCTATATTGATGGCCCATTTGTATCAGAGTTCAATTCAGGGCTCTGGTTATAACCTTTAAATCTCCCCATAGCATAGGACCCCCTTATCTCAAGAACTGTTATGATTCCCCTGTCCACTTCCCTCCCTCAGAGGCAAGATTTCCCCTCCATTTTCTTTCCCTTTTGTGACTGGGTTGTCCTAGTTGTCTGTTTTCTTCATTTCTGAAGAATACTGGCTGTCTCACCCTGTAACATTATAATATTTTGGCTGTTTGCTCAGCCCAGGGACTTGAGGGAAGGAATGGGAGCCCCCTTTAACTTAACTTCAAAATAGAGGGTGAAATTAGGGGTAAAATTCCTGAGGTAACTCAGTATAGATAACTCAGTATATGCACAGGCTTTAGTTCTTATACTTCAAGCTAATGAGAGTTTCTTAAACGATTTACAGTTACTTAAAATCTTTAGGTTGAGAGGCTTTTGTTCCAGAGTTTTCCAAACATCCCAGCACACTTTCTTTGATTATTCTCTGACTCTTTTGGTTTACAAAAGGTTGTTACACTCTTTTCCCAATCCCCTTCTCTTGAAACAGCAGTATTAATCGAGTTTTAACTGACTCTTAAGGTCTCTAAAGGCAGTTTCTACCCACACCAGACCAGGGATCTCTGCACTCTTCAGAGCTAACTCCCTGTTTATCTGGATAGGGAAATTCTCCCCTCACTAGAAGATCTATCCCCTTTCTTTGTCCCAAATAAGGGTCTCCATCTAACTACCCACTCATCCTTGCCAACTTTCCCCCAGTTCTCCTGTCTGTGTTAAACTGCTCTCAGTCAGGGCTGAATTCTGAAACTGTCAGTACTTGACTCTTCTCAACTAGGGCTGAAATCAGACTGAATTCTCCTCAGCATCCAGTTCGAAGTCTTCCTCTGCTCAGCTGATGCTAACCAATTAGATCTCTTGGAATAGCCTATCACTCAAGGCTCTCTGGCTTTGTGAAGAATTAACCCTTCTCAGTCCTTTATCTGTTTACACAGCACTTCTAAGATTTTAAAAGTACAGTCTGTCACAACTGTCTTTTCTGATATGTCTCCATATGCCAAATATGGATCTCAGGTTGTTACCTTCTGGTTGTTCTTCTGATTAAGATTACCCACTTGGCTTCTACTAGAGTTTGATCCTTTTCAATAGTGGCTCTCACTTCCCCCTGAGGAAATGAGGGGGTATCTTTAGAAGTTTTCAGGAAATGCTGTAAAGCCATTATATTTCCTATGGCTTTTATTGAGTCTAGGCTATAGACATTTTCTTGAAGAGAGGGTTTAATGGGGTATTACAACATTGTTCTGGGTTTTAATATAGAATTTTAAGCTGCCTTGGGCCACAAGGAAAATGTGGGGGATCATTAATTTAATATATTAATGAATGATTTATTACTATAAAATAATGTATTTATACATCTACTTGCCAATTAAATTAAAACATTATAAATGATCTAGTCACATTTAATAGAGAAATAAGTTACAACATGCCCATCTACTTCCCACCATCTGTAATGCTGCTCACAGGTTCAACTGTAGAGAAGTAACATAAATAGTAAACTCTCATGTAAGCATTTCTATATTATAGTCACTATCTTTAATAATGTATGAATGTATCAGAAGAGGCTCTCCAACTCAGTTTGTGCATCCATATCATTGAGGGGAGAAATGAAGGAAGGAGTCCATTTCCTGGAGGATCATGTGATATATGACTCCTCATTTTGGTAGACAGTTTTGTTACTTCCTGTTCTGACAGATAGGAAGGGCTGTGTAGCTCTTGAGGAAGTTCAAAGTGTTTTACTTCTTGGCACATCCTTCTCATATCACAGAAATGAATGGTTAATAAACAAGCAAGAAAGAAATCACTGAAGCATGATTCAAAAGCCTTTGACTCAAAGTAGCAGCCGACACAATTAAGGGAGTCAGTGGCACATGCACATAGACAATTGTGGTGGCACTGGCAGTGTTAACTACAGGACGGTAAGACCAAGGCCAGAGACACCTCTTGTACTAGATCCTCTGATATATTCAACTGATGAACAGATTTGAGAAAGTACAGCTGGGCAATTGAGCTGTGTCAAGGTTTTACTACATACTCTCTGAATTCATTTATGTGATTGCATTACCATTACACTGCAGAGCTGCTTACTGGGAGTATGCGTGGGAGGACATGAATATGTGAAGCTGCTTTGTACTGAGTCAGACCATTGGTCCATCTAGCTTGACATGGTTTACTCTGATTGGCTGTATCTTAAGATGTTTTTCTTATTTTTTTTGTTTGCTATGACTTCAATTACCTGAACTATTTTTTTCTGGAGATGCCAGAAACTGAACCTGTCTGGTGTGCATTTCCACTGAGCTATCCCTTCTTCCCTTCTGAGTATCAGATGCTCCAACTACTTTTAGTTCACAATATTAGATTAGATCTGCCAATTGCTTCTAGTGGGCAAAGACAACTTACATAGTGAAAGAAAAGCATTTGATCCAATCCAAGGTATGAAGGTTTTTCTTTTATCACCTCAGACAGGACATATTTGCTGAACTTTTCTTATTGGCTGTTTTGTATTTGCCATTATTCAGTCCAGAAACATTTCCACTAGGAATCCCTTTACATATGTATTACTGTGTACTCCTAAAGCTCTCGTTCATTTAAATGAGGTTTGTGGTAGATTATAAAACCACAAGCAATTAAAAGAGTTCAAACAGTTCAAATCAAATGTGCACAGGAGCCTAAACGGTGCTTTTTGTACTGAAATTGTTCTGATCCTGGGTTTGCTCAATCAACAGGCAAACAGCAAAGAACACCTTATGCCTAGGCTCTTTCTATAAGATCCAAAGAATGGCATGCTATACCATTTATATTGAAAAGCAGCAGTATGGGTAACTAAAATGTTAGGCTATATTGTACTTCACTCCAGTGACAAAACTTCCAAAATGAGCTTCCTTTTTGGGGGTTATTTTTTGTATTTTGTGTGTGAGTGTGTGAGTGTGTGATTGCGAGCATGCACCCCTGTGCCTGGAAGTTATGATGACCCCTGGCAACCCCTACTGGGCATGAAAGACATTTAGAGAAGTGGCTTGATAGCCTGCCTTTGCCTTTCAACCCTGGTATTCTTAGGAAGTCTCCCATCCAAATACTTGCCAGAGTCAGCCCTGCAAGGCTTACCTAGCCTATCCAGGTCAGTGCCAGAATGAGCTTCTTGTATGGGCATTACTTTGAAGCAAAGGGATGCAAAATTTTCAGTATATTTTCAGTATCAATCAGTGGGAATTCCTAAAAAAAGTCATTTTTTTGGCATAATATCCAACCTTTGTCCCTTTTCATCTGACTTTTCCCAAGCAGATAATATTTATAACATATATATATATATATATATATATATATATATATATATATATATATATATATATATTAGGAAAACTTAGTTTTATCAATTGCCAAGGGGTGATTATCACTAGGAAAATGTGTTGTATGTTCTCTTTGAGTTGTTCAACTGCACAGGAAAATGTGTACGATTATATTAAGCCTTTGACTAACAGCCAACCCAGCAACGAAGTCCTACTGAATATAGTTATTTCTTTACTCAGTTGTTTTTCTGTTGAAAACAAGGGGATAGCCTGTAGCTAGTCACTGTAAGATAATTCCTCTATAAGGGTAAGTGAAACTATGCTTTGTTTGTTGCATTCCTTTGTGGCGACATCTTTTTTTTATTCACAAAAATCTCCAAATTACTGTGGGAGGATGAGTGATCTTAAAAGAAAAGCATAGAAACTTTCCTACTCATTGGCTCACAACAGTGGATGTTAGGCTGAAAAGGCATCATGATTCCTGTTATGTTCAAAGGTGATATTCAATCATTTGAAAACAAACACCCAACACATTCAGTTTCTATTAATATCAGTTGAAACTGGTGGGAAAGCATGGGCACAATCCACTGGGAAGTTTTCTGCAGAAGCCTTGTTAACACAAGTAGGACACATGCAAGGCACGGACTGTGTCCTTGGGCAGATTCTGTTCAGTATAGCAGGATTTACAGCATGGTGAGGAGAAATTCCTAATAGACTTTTACTTTCTGTCATCTTTCATAGATTACATATTTAGATTCATTGCTGCATTTTTACTTTGAAAAAGAAATAAGTACGCACAAATAAATAAAGAAGGGAAGAAAGATAAGAAACAAGTGAAATGGGCGTAGAGGAAAACAATTAAAGGCCGAGGACAGACTGGCAATTTGCCGCGGGATGGGACCCGGGCTGACAGCGACTCAATATCGGATTAAATGGAATGTTCACACAGGCACATCTGCCTGGTGTCCCCCACCCGGAGCTTACCGGAGCCCTCGCGCTTCAGTGCCGGATTAAAAAAACACCTGATAAAAGCCTTCGCAAATCCAAAAGCCTGCGTTCGTCGCGCGTTTCTCCGCTTCCGGGGAGTCTGAACGCGCAGGCGAAAAGCCGGGAGCAACCCACGTTGGGCACGAGGCAGCAGCACTGTGATTGGCTGTGCTCCGCTCCACTGCCCAATGTGGTGCCGGCGTTGCAGGGCAAAAAAAAAAAAATCGCCGAAATGCGCTTATGCGCATGAGCGCATGAGCGCTCAAGCGCTCATGCGCACATACGCCCACAGCCGAAATAATGGGGAAAGAGCGAATATAGCGCACCTCCGGCGCGGCAGTCTGAACACTCCCGCGCGCCTCCGTCCCGTTTCTTCCGGCAGAGGCCCCCGCTGTGTGGATGGGAAAACCCGGTATCGTTTACTCCGGGTTTTTTTTGCCCCGACTCGATACCGGGGCAAATTGCCAGTCTGTCCTCGGCCAAAATAAAGAACTAAATAAATAAATTAGGGAATATCCAAGTTTGATAATGGGAAAGCAACAACAGGGAAGGCATTAGAAAGAGAAGGAAAAGGTAGGACACATAAAGAAAAGCAGAACTGTAGATCATTTGCACACACACACACACACACACACACATTAAATACAACCCATTCCCTCCAAAAACAATATAGTGTTTAAAGAACGAATAGTAAGGCCAAAAGAAGGAGGTAAATTGATGACAAAGGAACAAAGAACAGAACCTCAAGTGGACAGAAACTACTAGAAGACTAATCTATAAACAGAAAAACACAAAGACTAATCAGAAAGCAGGGAAAGCTCAGAGAACATTGCAAAGAAAGAACGGAATGTTCAAAAGTATTGAGCTGAAGACACACCAAATAAAAGAAAAAGAGAAAACTGACCATGTGACTGAGTAAGTTGAAGCTAATGGAAAATAAGAACATGATCAGATTCAATGGAATGAGTGTGGAGCTTTATAGTTTAGAAAAAAAACTATTGGAGCTTGATGATAAAGGTTTGAACAATTATGAATGGGATGGAGAAAGAATGTATTCAGTTCCTGTTGAGAAAGAGGAAAAAAACAGGGCAAACTTTTTCTTCCTGACCCATAGCATGAAGTTGATTGGCAATAGATTTAGGATGAACAAAAAGACCATACACCTAGTATCAAATTTGCACACTTACAGTGCAATCATATGAACATGGGAGTAAGCCCCATTGAATAGAGCTGAGTTTGATTCTGATTAGCCTTGTTTAGGATTAGTCTCTTAAACTTCAGACGAAGTAAGCAAACCTTGTAGACTTGCTATCATTATATGAATCTCTCATAATAATGGACTGGTGCAAACTGAAAGGAAACTTCTTTTTTGAATACAAAGGAATACAGTCCTTGCATAATCACATTGAAGATGGTGCTACATATCCAATTGGTGTTACCATATTATCTAGAGCCAAAACAGCACTAGCCATACAAGGTTATCTGCAAGATTTATCGTTCATTTTATTTAAACATTTCTATGTTGCCTTTACACAAATAGGGTTCCCAAGGTGGCAAACATCAATCATTAAAAAATTTCAATATTAAAACATTTAAAGTATCTCTCTCTATAGTAATTCTGTTTTGGTCATGGACTCTCCTGAACATTCCACACGCTCCCAAATCAGTTGGCTCCCTGATCTGTCACTCAGAACCTGTCCCTATCCACTGGCTGCGTTACCTGAGTCTCCAATATTCTAAACAGTTTGCTCTTCCTCTCCCCCCAATAGCCAGAGGTCATTTGCATATGTGGCCTGATTGGCCTTTGCCTCTAACATTCTAAACAGTTTGCTGTTGCTGTAGGAAGTCATAGAATGTGTCCTGAGGTAAAATACATATCCCAATTTTCCCTTAAATAGTCACTGGAGTTGCCAAAATACATATCCCAATCTTCCCTTACACGGTCACTGGAGTTGCCAATCTCCCTGTGGGGCCTGGAAATCTCCCAGAAATCACTGTGTTCCCCAGCCACAGTACATCATTTCCCCTACAGAAAATTTCTCAGCATTTACCAACCCAGAGTTGGCAACCTGGTAACTGGCCACGGAACTGCTTTCCAGACCTTTGGAACCCAGAAGACATGGCATAGGAGGAGATGCTTTTCTATCTTAGCTGCCACTGCGTAACCCCAAGTCAACATAACTCAGAGGTGGAGGGAACCATACCTGTTACCATGAGGCTGTCCTCCCATACTACCCACTTGGGGGAGCAAAATGTCTTGAGACAGCCCTGCCTTATAGCTCAGCAGAAGGAAATAAGCATGGCTTGCCTCCCTCTATTTTCCCCTTTCCTCTGCCACCCAACTAGCCACAGCCAGGACACTCACCTGGAGCTTCCTTTAGAGCTCATTGTATTTCTTCCCACAACGGGCCTTGCTTCTAATATATACAATAACTGAATAAAAACATATAAACCCACATCAAAAACCTGGGAGAAGACCAGTAACAGTTATGGGGGGAGGTGCCAAACAGAAGATGGCAGCATTAATAGGTCAAATGAAGGGCACCATCTTGAAGGATCCTAGTATTTTCCCTGATAAATTCTCTTAGGTCTGAGGAAACAGGCAAAAAGTGTCAGGGTCATATATAAGGGAACAATAATGAGACAAGCAGAAGTGGATGCAATACTTTCCTGCTATTTCTAACAATGAACAGCAGCATGATAGGGAATACCTATATATTTACTGTTTGCAGAACCTGAATATGACCACACAGGAGCTTCTAATATTCTGTATTGACGAACTGTGCCATGAATTTCTCCTTGCTCAAAGACTTGCCATAGCAAAACTATGTGGATTTGACACTAACCTTCTTCAGTAGCCCATGGCAGCAGCTAAAGGAGAGACAAATGTCAGGGACACAGCTTCACCTACTTATTTGGTTCATTTGAATAGGTTAACTTGTTGTCTTCTTCTGATCATCAAGACAGGCTGAGAATCAGTATCAATGCTTGTTGAAATCTTTGGCTGGAGATGGAGAGGTAAGCACAGGACATCCTTTGTGGATGTGTGTCTCAGCTTTCTAGAACAAGTCAGCCTTCTTCTGTGCTCAAGATATGTGGCAGGTCATTAGCTACAACCATGCTTCCTATTCATGGGCAATGTATGACTTGGTGCTAAGGAGCCCACAGTGCACTTAGCTTCTATATCCTTGACACTTAACAATAGCACTCAAAGCTGGTCTACTGAAAGCTGCTCATGCTTTTCTTTGTCAGTGCCTTCACCTCCTTAGGGAAGCCAGTTCTCATGTTTTGAGAATGACAGCACTATAGAAAACAACAATATATTTAAAAGATAGGATGTTCCTTGCCAAGGACAAAAACTCAGTGTTTCAGTTGTTTTGATTTCAATGGGGTATAAATATGCTTATCTTTCTATATATTGAGCCCACTGTCTTCAGCAGGAGAAAGTGGGCATAACTGAAAGCATGGAGGCAAAAGTTATTAGGGGATCTTATCATGAAAGTGATAACTGCTATTAATTCAAGAATGTCAAGTACTGATGTGGATCAGAAAGTGGTATACAAGCACATGCACTCATAACAGCATGATGGAACTCAAGATGCCTTTCTTCTATCCTGGCATCTGATTGCTGGATGTTCTAGCACATTTTGGAATAAAACATGTGGGGGAAATGCTTCTGTGTTGCTATGAAGGAGACATCCGTTCTATTGCACTGTGGAATGTACTATCAATATCTTTTTGGATGATTTCTAGTTAAGGATTCAAGAGTCTGGTGCTGTGTGTGAAACCTGTTTCATCCTGCTCTGGTCACAGGTATTTTCAGCTATAGCCTTTGGAGGTCAGGAGAACATCCTTTCAACCAGCTTTTAGAAAATCTCACAAGGCCTTTTAATTTATGAAGATTTTTTTAAATTAATGAGATTGATATACTACTGGATGTTTGGCCATTTGTGTTGTCTGTTGTTTAGATTGAATTAGTTGTTTGTCATCATGGCATTGATATATATGCTGTGGTACATTCTTTATGCAAGCTGCTTTGGGAAGCTTTTGGGATAGAATGGTAAGATGCAAAAGTTTAAATGAACAAAGGCATTCTCTGGAGATCTTTTCCAGCCATTCCACTAAGACAGACAAAGGGCAAAAATGTGATTTCAGTATACTCTGCCACAATAAGTTTATTTATTTATTTGTTTGTTTCGGTTTGTATCCTGCCCTCCCCGAAGGCTCAGGGCGGTTAACAATGGGCATGAATGCCAATTTAAACAACATAAAACAATATCAACAGATAAAATTATAAAATCAGACAATACAGACAATACAGCATCAACACAACATTTAAAACCAAGATGACGGGAGTGCGATGGCATGGGTTATCGAGGTGGGATATCAAAGGGATATCGAAGTTTGAATTCAGCTGAACAATATTAAAACTGCAATACTGTGAAACTGAGAAAGTGGTGTTTGCTACACTGAGGGAGTGTTCAGACGGGCCATTTAGTCCGCTTTCGGCACACTTCAGTAATGGAATTTATATCCACGTTCACACACCCAACATCTGCACACTATCCCCAGTCATTGCTTTCTGGCTCAAAGCCCCTTTAAAATGGAGTATTTTGATACCAGGTCCCCAGGTGGTGTTTTCCTGATTCTCCAGTTCTAGCTGCACTTTTCTGATGTCTGATCGCTCCCGTGGTGTCGAGCCACTTCTGCTCGGAAGCCTGAGGCTTCTGCTCTTCACTCATCATTTTATTTTAATGTTGGCGGTATGCGCACAGGCAGAGCTCCGCTCCCGCATTATTAAAAACAATATTTAAACCGTGCCTAGTTTTGTTGATTAGACGAGTTCAGGATCTCACGGAGGCCAGCTTTGGGGTAAAAGTTTAAAGGGAAGTGTTCCTTTTAAGTTTAAAGGGAAGTGTTACAGCAGATGAGTTGAAGTGGAAATCGCTGCGCAAAGATTTTAATTCTACAGATGGCCATCTGTGCGCATGCCCAAACTGAGAGGAAAAAAACACACTGATGCACGCTCCTGCGTGTGGATGGCGGGAAGCAATGTGGCTGCACAGCAATCCAGAACAAGGAGGTGAGTGTGATCATGATTCTCCAGGTTAAAAAAACCACACATTGGGACTGGAGCAATTTAAACTGCTCCCAGCATGCCGTCTGACCACACCTTGAGAGATCCTGGTGACCCTTTTAATGTTCAGATGCAAAATTTGCAAATCCTGAATTTTGTTCTCCAATTCTCCTCACTTGAAATCAATGGGGAATGTATGAGACTTTGCACATCTATGAAACACCTTTTTATAATGTCTATGAAACACCTTTTCATAATATCTATGAAACACCTTTTCATAGGGCTCATAAATTAAATCATAAGCACAATTATTATCATTGTTATTATAATTTCACTGTCAGATACACTATACAGAATCAAAACTTTGGTATAGTAGTAGCAATATGCCAGTTGCTAGCACTGGCATTCCAGGAAATGCCCATACTGATCAACCTCTGGAGCCAGCCATGAGGATGTATCCTACCATAATTGTTCATTCCTTTCCAGTATTTGGATTGAAAAATTGTCTACACTAAGTCAACAGCTTCATAGTTATCAAGGTAAAATTAAGCTACTTGACCTCCTGTAGACTAAACAAATTCATGTTTATAAGATACAGCTGTTCTGCAAAAGATTTCACCCTTTCACAAAGTGCTCCAACTAGTACTGAAAGAGCTGAAAAACCAAACTGGATATCATATAGTTTTAACAATACAATTAATTTCTATTGACCTGTATTATATAGAACTGAAGTTGTCCTGCTGGTCAAGTCAATCTCATGGTCCAAAAAACAAGAACAAAATCCATGTAATACCTTTTATTAGGGAAACCTCTCCCCCCAAACGGTACAAAATCAGTGTGTAGTCTTTTGCGTTTGCCAGAACTCTTCATCAGGCTGGATGCTACAAAAACTGAAAAGAGGTGTGGGAAGCAGATTTCTCAGGTCATGATCTTATGCTCTGGTCTTGTCAGCATCCTGCAAAATGCTGAAGAGGCATCCGAAGGTGACAATAATTTTCAGTGTGAGAAATAGGCCACTTTTCCAAAGTAAAATGAACACTGAGGAAGAGAAGGCAACAGATTTCTTTGGTAAACAGCAACAAATGGTGATGCAGTAAGACTTATCAATTTACCCACTTTTGGTGTTTTTCCCCCCTGATGGAAATGCAGCATACCTTGTCAGAGCTGTGGGGTGACAGTGCCATCAGCTGTTCTAAGTCTACCTAGCAAACAACTAGTTTTAAAGTGCAAACCATTCCAAAGTGTCTGCGCCTCTGCTCCTTCTAATCCCTTACATGAGTTCCTTGTGAATTTTTACCTTGATGTACACAAAGTAAAACCAGTGGTTAAAAAAAAGGTTGCACAAGTGCACTCAGCAGCATGAGATAAGAAATCAGTTTCCAGACCAGAAAACACCGACATTTCCAAAAGTTGCCACCAGAGGATGTACAAAGCACACACATTGCAGGATCAACATGTAAACAGATACATTAAGCCAGACTTTTCCCCAGAGGTAGTATCTTTTAAAGAGATGAAAAATGTCTACAACAGTTCATGGAAAGAAAGAACATGCTGGGCAGTGTTATGCACTAAGTTAATTTACTAATGCATTTATCCTCACAGTTCCAGTTAGCCAGGGAGTAAATAAGTATTATTTCAGCTGAATTACTGAGATACATTGTTAATAGTGACTGAAAACAGCCTACCTTTAACTATAGCTTCTGGTAAAGGCAGCAGTTATAATCTCCCCCCTCCCCCCACAATTCACAAGACAGATGAGAGGCTGTAGCAAATTAGGGAAATATATGAATATGAACAAATTCCCAAGGCCTTTCCAGTTCCTCCTCTCCCTCTAGGTGCCTAGTCTTGAAACTTAGATTGTAAGCAGGTACCTGACATTTATGTCTGAGCTGTTTTGTAAAGCAGCATGTATTTTAATAATCTCTCTCTCTCTCTCTCTCTCTCTCTCTCTCTCTCTCTCTCTCTCTCTCTCTCTCTCTCAATACAGACACACAGATTGTTGAAAGTCAAACTCCAGTATGACGATAGACTATGAAAGTAACTCATCACTATGTGCAAAATGGCTACATTACAGAAGAGTCTATTAGTTGCAGAGATCAAGGCAGCTCTGGAAGTATCCTGGAGTAATGTCTCTTACACTTTCAAAGAGAAATGTCAAAGATCCTTAATAGGTGGTTCTTACAGCAGCAAGGTGGATTATCCTTAAAAAACAACGTATTACTGCCTACATTTCTCTAATAAAATTGCATGCTTTGTATTTACTGCAGGGACTGTTATTAAGGAAATGTGTATTGCAAGAAAGATCTTTTATTTCATAACTAGCCTGATACCTGTGCTTCAGTATGGTTTTAAGTTCTGTAAATCCAGTTATAATACCGATGATGTGAAGTTTGAAATGTGACATTTGTTGTGGGAATTCTAGTGGAGAAGATTGCAGTGTAAAAAATGAAGTGAGACATGCGTACTTTTTTTTTCTCTAGACCACATTGGTGGTTCTGCCCTCAGGTGCTAGGATCACCAGGCTGCTTGGTGAGTTCACTCTGGAGCAGGCCACATAGACTGTCCATTTACGAAGCAGTCATCTGTTAAGTCAACTCCTGCCACCTTCCATGAAAGTGATGGCCTCTCTACTTGTATTCCTGGATTGTTTTGCTCATATGGAGACTGTGTTATTCTGAGCACCTCAGGGTGATCTTGCTGGTACTTGGCCTGCGCAGCTGTCAGCAGTGTTCCCTCTAAGCTGAGGAGTGTTGTGAGCAAAAATTCTACTTTGTGAGCTACTGGCATTAAAGCTGTGAGTGAGCGATTTGGCTACTGCATAAATTAGTTTGCTCTGGAACCATCCTTCCTGAGCTAAGACAAAAATGTGTGAGCTGGAGGCTAAAAAACTGTGTGCTAGCTCACACTAACTCAGCTTAGAGGGAACACTGGCTGTCAGGTAGCCCTGTCATATGTATGGTATGCAGAGTGAGTACTTTCAGTCTCCCATCCTTTGTACTTTCTCTCACTGTCTGTTATCAGGTCTCCAACCTTGTATTCTCCAGCTGCTGGAGTCTTATGCTGGGAACCAACGGTTTCCAGATGTTGTGCTTAGCTTTGCCCGCACATGCAAAATGTATTCATTGGCTTCAGCTACATGGGGGGGTGCTTGAATGCAGTATAACTTAGAAGGCCTTATTGTATGTGGCCATTACTTACACAGGCTGTACAAGTGTCTATAGTTCTGATTCACCATTAAACATTGTCTTCTGAAGAAGCCCTGTGTTGTGTGAGCTGACTGAGGAGCCTGACAAAGTGTCAGTAAATCCATCTCTCCTTCGACCCGTATCTCTCCACACCGAGATGAGCAGAGACAAAGAAGTCCTCAACATTGAGGTGACGTCTGCGGAGTTGGTGCCGATGACCTTCTGAGGAGGATGCAGGTGCGCCTTTCCTGAACCCATTTGGCGGGGCGCAAGCCAGTGTGATCACTCGACCGCAGGGGAGGCAATGGGGAGAGTTTTATGCAGAAACTATTGAAACATGGACTCTCACCCGAGGACCCCGGAGGGAGAGCCGCTATGACCGGGCCATTCATAGACTGAGTGTGGAGCCTGGGGTTGGTGTGGAACCTCGGGGATCAGGAGATTCTGAGGACTTTGTGGAAACCCATTTGGAGTTGCTGGTACGTGGGCAAGACCAGCTCTTCTGCATGGTAGATGAGTCATTCCATAAATTGTGTTAGCTCAGCCCCTTAAAGCTTTCCTTCAACAGTTTTTCCAACTTCACACCCTGCACCAGAAGATAATTTCCAACCAGGGCTCACAATTTGTTTCCGAATTCCGGGGTGAATTGTTATGACTGATGGGGGCAGAACAGGGTTTGAGCAGTGCCTATCACCCTGAGACTGATGGGCAAAATGAACGTGTCAACCAAACCCTTGAGCAATACCTCTGTTGCTTCACTAACTTTCAGCAGGACGATTGGGATGGGCTCCTCCCCCTAGCGGAATTATGCTATAATAATGTGTGTCATTCTTCCATGGGTGTCTCCCCATTCATGGCTGTGTATAGTTACAAGGCCCCACCTCTCCCCTTCTTATCTGAAGCCAGGCTGCCAGAGGGGGAGGCGGGGGACTTCAGGAGGCTTGGCCACTTCTCTGTAAAACTTTGGATGGCGTCAAACAAGCCTATAAAGTGCAAGCTGACAAGAAGCGGGATGTAGACTGGGACATCAAGCCTGGTGACTCGTTTTATGTGTCGACTAAGAACATCAAGGATCTCCAAGCCAGCAGGAAACTTGGTTGGAAATTTGTAGGGCCATTCCCTGTTAAACAGAAAATAAAAACATAAGAAAAGACAATGTTGAATCAGGCCAATGGCCCATCTAGTCCAACACTCTGTCACACAGTGGCCAAAAATACCATGTGCTATCAGGAGGTCCAGCAGTGGGGCCAGGACAGTAGAAGACCTCCCACTGCTGCCCCCTCCAGCACCAAGAATAGAGTGCATCACCTGCCCCAGACTGAGAGTTCCCATCTATACCCTGTGGCTAATAGCCACTGATGGACTTCTGCTCCATATGTTTATCTAATTCCCTCTTGAAACTGTCCATGCCTGTAGCTGCCACCACCTCCTGTGGCAGTGAATTCCATATGTTAATCACTCTTTGGGTGAAGAAGTATTTCCTTTTATCTGTTCTAACCCGACTGCTCAGCAATTTCATGGAGTGCCCACGAGTTCTTGTATTGTGAGAAAGGGAGAAAAGTACTTCTTTCTCTACCTGCACTATCCCATGCATAATCTTATAAACTTCGATCATGTCACCCCTCAGCCGTCGTTTCTCCAAGCTGAAGAGCCCCAAGCGTTTTAACCTTTCTTCATAGGGAAGGTGTTCCAACCCTTTTATCATTCTAGTTGCCCTTCTCTGCACTTTTTCCAGTGCTATAATATCCTTTTTGAGATGTGGTGACCAGAACTGTACACAGTATTCCAAATGAGGTCGCACCAATGATTTAAACAGGGGCATTATGATACTGGCTGATTTGTTAGTTCAGCCCCTTAAAGCCCCTTAAAATCAATGATGTCACTGTAGAACTTGATTTCCCTAAATAATTGCAAAACGTACATCCTGTTTTCCATTTCAGACTCCTTCACAGAGTCCCTGGAACTAACGCCTGGCGGCCTCAATGTACTACACCCCCCCCCTTTATGGTGCAAGGTGAACTGCATTATGAAATGGCTGATATTTTGGACTCTAAAATTAAACGGAACAAACTGTATTATCCTGTGGAGTGGGTGGATTTTGGTCACCAAGACAGGGAATGGGTGAAGGTGGAACACATCAGGGCCCCCTGTCTCCTGTGATGCTTCCATCGTCACTACCCTGACAAACCTGGGGGGGGGGCCTTGGAGGGGCAGAATGTCAGGTAGCCCTGTCATATGTATGGTATGCAGAGGGAGTACTTTCAGTCTCCCATCCTTTGTACTTTCTCTCACTGTCTGTTATCAGGTCTCCAACCTTGTATTCTCCAGCTGCTGGAGTCTTATGCTGGGAACCAACAGTTTCTAGATGTTGTGCTTAGCTTTGCCCGCTTTGCTTTGCCCACACACGTGAAATGTATTCATTGGCTTCAGGTACATGGGGTGTGTGCGTACTTGAATGCAGTATAACCTAGAAGGCCTTATTGTATGTGGCCATTACTGACACAAGCTGTACATGTGTCTTTAGTTCTGATTCACCATTAAACATTGTCGATGTAAACATGGGCACGAGCCGAAGGGTGAGAGCAAAAGGGTGAGAACAAAAGGGTGAGGCTCTTGGCCTGTGGCTCTTAGCCTAGGGACTCTCAGCCTAGGGGCTCTGTAAGAAGTCCAGGAAGAGCCAGAAAGCCAGGGACCTTGGCTCCTTGGGTTCCCAGTAAAGTAAGTAGACTTCTACAACAGTAACCATATAAATACAAAGGATTTTAAAAGTGGAATTATAGAAAAGTATTTGTTTAAAAACAATTATGAAGCCAGATGCCAGCAGGGGGTTGGGGGCTATCCAGTGTTTTGCATGGAGTGTCACATGTATATCTGCCCACTGGTCAGAAATCTTGGGTGTGTGCTCGGTGCAAGGAGCTCCTGGTTCTCAGGGAGCAAGTTTGCTCCCTTGAGGCCAAAGTGGCTGACCTGGAGAAGCAGAGACAGTCAGTTAGGTGCACGGAGAAGACTCTCGGGGACTTTAGATATGTCCCACTCTGGATCTGGCAGCCCAGCTGCTGCTCGGGAGCATGAGGGTCAAGGAGAAACGGGGCACCATGCTGAGGATAAGGGGAATGTGCCCTCAGAAGGGACCTCTTCTTCAGCTGGTGAATGGGTATCCTTTCATACCAAGGAACCATCCCTGGGAAGGGTGGGAGGGGGGCTCTTGGTAGTTGGTGATTCGATCCTTAGGCAGGTAGACAGCTGGGTGGTGAACCCATGTACTGATCGTATGGTGACTTGCCTGCTTGGTGTGAAGGTAGTGAACATTACGCGTGTTTTAGATAGGCTGGTAGATAGTGCTGGGGAGGAGCCAGTGGTCATGGTGCACGTAGGCACCAACGATGTGGGGAAATGCAGTCGTGTGGTCCTGGAGGAGAAATTTAGGCTGCTGGGCAGGAAACTCAAGGCCAGGACCTCCAAGGTAGCCTTCTCAGAAGTGCTACCTGTTCCATGCGCAGGGCCGGAGAGACAGGCACAGATCAGGAGTTTCAATGCGTGGATGAGACGATAGTGTAGGGGAGAAGGGTTCAAGTTTGTTAGGCACTGGGATGCTTTTTGGGACAAGAGGGAGCTGTACAAAAGGGACGGTCTCCACTTGTCCCAAGAAGGAACCAGGCTGCTGGTGCTCAAAATCAAAAAGGTGGCAGAGCAGTTTTTAAACTGAATAATGGGGGAAAGCCAACAGGAGATGAAAAGTCTCTGGTTCGGGATGGCTCATCTCAAAGAGATGAAGGGGTAGTACTTTTGTACAAGGAAATGGATTAAAATTGTCCACTGAGACTGTGGCTAATGATAGGAACTGCCTGGCAAGGTCTTGAGGCAGCAAGAGGAAGGCTGTGGGCTTAACAAACGTGGGAAACTATAAGTGTTTATACACAAATGCTAGAAGTCTCCGAGGTAAAATTGGGGAGTTGGAATGCTTGGTGTTGGGGGGTGGGGAAATAGACATTGTGGGTATTTCAGAAACTTGGTGGGATGAGGAAAATCAGTGGGATACGGTGATTCCTGGTTATAAATTATATCGGAAGGATAGGGGGGAACGGTTGGAGGTGGGGTGGCTCTGTATGTCAGAGAGGGTATACCATCCAGTAAGATTGAGAGGGACACAAGCCGCTGCTAGGACTCTTTGCTGCTGAGAAGCAGATGCCCCAGGTGCTGTCACCTCATGTCCTCCGTTGGTCTCTGTTCCTACTGGGCTAAAATTATTGCCTGGAACACCGACCAGGCAAAGCAATGGGGCATGCTGACACCCTGAGCTGGCTGCCACTCCCAGCCACCGATGCGGATCCTGCTCCCATGCCCGGGATCTTGATGCTCGAAAGCCTCCCAGATCCTCCCTGCAAGCTGCCGATGTCACTGCCTGCTCAGCCCACGACCCTGCTCTCTCCTGGGTCTTGGGCTGGGTGGGGAGGGGTTGGCCCTCTGCCTCCCCGGGGACAGATTTCATGGTTTTTGTAAAATGTAAGGATGAATTGTTGGCCTTGAAGGAGTGCCTCCTGTGGGGTGACAGAGTAGTGGTCCCCAGTAGCCTGAGGCTACTCACAGCACTTCACAAGGCACACCCGGGAATAGTAAGGATGAAGGCTCTGGCCAGGAGCTATGTGTGGTGGCCGGGAATCGACGCCAAAATCGAGTCATGGGTCCGGAGGTGTCAGACCTGCCAGGAAGTGCAACCCAACCCACCAAGCGTGCCCACACAACAATGGGAATTAATGCACATGCCATGGTCCTGGCTGCATGTGGATTTTGCCGGGCCATTCCAAGGCCTGCTGTTCCTAGTAATGGTGGACTCATACTCTAAGTGGTTGGAGACCACCTCCATGGAGGCCGTCATCTGGGCCCTCCGCTGAATCTTCGTGACCCATGGGCTGCCGGATACGATCGTCTCCGATAATGGGGCCGCGTTCACATCGGCGGAGTTTCAGGACTTCCTCCAATGAAACCTGATCTGGCATATCAGATCAGCCCCCTTCCATCCTGCTACCAATGAACAGGTGGAGAGAATGGTTCGCATAGCTAAGGAAGCCCTCAGCAGGATCACGGATGGGAATTGGGAGTTTTGACTGGCCTGCTTCCTCCTAATGCAGAGTACAACCCCCAACCCCATCAGTGGCCACAGCCCTGCAGAGTTGTTGATGGGCTGGCACCCTGCAACATTGCTGGACAGACTGCACCCCAATGGGGCGCCAGACTCTAAGTGGATGGTGGAAAGTTGCGACTCACCATGGGGATTCTTCCCCAGGGACTATGGGTTCCTCAAGAATTTCAGAACAGGGCCCCCATGGATCCCTGGCAGGATTGTCAAAGTAACTGGCCCCATATCCTACCAGGTCTCGACAGAGGATGGCTGGCTCCTATGGAAGCACCTCGACCAACTCTGGTGGAGACAACTCCCCGAGGCAGAAGTGTTTCCTCTGCCAGCAGAGAGACCAGGAACATCTGCCCCTGAGGCCAGCAGGCTGCCCGACACCCCAAGCGGAAGAGAGAGCCCCCCAATCAAAATGCAGCCAGAGGCAATGGAGCCAGAGGGACCTCAGCTGCTGCTCCAGATGCCACAATCTTCAGCCACAGCTAGTCAACCAGAGGCCATCGCCCCAGACCCAGTACCAGCCCCCGGCGTTCCCTCAGAGAGCGCAGGCCCCCAGCCTATTTGAAGGATTATGTGACATAGACAGGGTCTGAACTATGTGGGGAGGGGTATTATGTAGGCGGACCACCACCAGGGGTCCACGGTCACTGAACAGAGCTTAGCTCCCTCAAACAAACAGTCTTCAGATCCTAGTCCACCTAGCATCGACCTATTGTAACTTTGGTGGGAAATTCAACCCCCCCAATGGGACAGTGGGTGTGTCGGGTGGGTGTGTATATAGTTGGCCTTGTGGGGCTGTTGTGTGTCCATGTTGTGAAGTACTAATAAATGCGTCACACCACATATTGTTGTCCGAGTCCTCCATGTGGTGAACTCATAAGAACATAAGAGAAGCCAATGTTGAATCAGGCCAATGGCCCATCTAGTCCAACACTCTGTCACACAGCAGCCAAAATATACCAGGTGCCATCAGGAGGTCCAGCAGTGGGGCCAGGGCACCAGAAGCCCTCCCACTGCTGCCCCCTCCAGCACCAAGAATAGAGTGCATCACCTGCCCCAGACTGAGAGTTCCCATCTATACCCTGTGGCTAATAGCCACTGGTGGACTTCTGCTCCATATGTTTATCTAATTTCCTCTTGAAACTGTCCATGCTTGCAGCTGCCACCACCTCCTGTGGCAGTGAATTCCATATGTTAATCACTCTTTGGGTGAAGAAGTAGTTCCTTTTATCTGTTCTAACCCGGCTGCTCAGCAATTTCATGGAGTGCCCACGAGTTCTTGTATTGTGAGAAAGGGAGAAAAGTACTTCTTTCTCAACCTGCTCAATCCCATTCATAATCTTGTAAACCTTGATCATGTCACCTCTCAGCCGTCGTTTCTCCAAGCTAAAGAGCCCCAAGCATTTTAACCTTTCTTCATAGGGAAGGTGTTCCAACCCTTTTATCATTCTAGTTGCCCTTCTCTGCACTTTTTCCAGTGCTATAATATTCTTTTTGAGATGTGGTGACCAGAACTGTACACAGTATTCCAAATGAGGTCGCACCAATGATTTATACAGGGGCATGATGATACTGGCTGATTTGTTATCAATTCCTTTCCTAATAATCCCCAGCATAGCGTTGGCCTTCTTTATTGCAGCTACACATTGTGTAGACATTTTCATTGAGTTATCCACTACGACTCCAAGATCTCTCTCTTGGTCCGTCTCTGCCAGATCAGACCCCATCAACGTGTATTTATATTTAGGATTTTTGGCTCCAATGTGCATCACTTTGCACTTGGCCACATTGAACCCCATTTGCCACGTTGATGCCCACTCACCCATCCTCAACAGATCCCTTTGGAGTGCCTCACACTCCTCCCTGGTTTTCACCACCCTGAACAACTTCATGTCATCTGCAAATTTAGCCACATCACTGCTTACTCCCAATTCCAAATCGTTAATAAACAAGTTAAAAAGCATCGGACCGAGTACTGATCCCTGTGGTACCCCACTGCTTACCACCCTCCACTGAGAAGGTTTCCCATTTATACTCACTCTCTGTTTCCTATTTATAAGCCAGTTTTTGATCCACAAGAGGACTTGTCCTTTTATCCCATGACTATTGAGCTTACTTAGGAGCCTTTGATGAGGAACTGTATCAAAAGCTTTCCGGAAGTCAAGGTAAATAATATCTATTGGGTCCCCCTTGTCCACATGTTTGTTCACTCCCTCAAAAAACACTAACAGGTTAGTGAGACAAGATCTTCCCTTACAGAACCCATGCTGAGTCTGCCTCAATAGTTTTTGTTCATCAATGGCAATAGTTTTTGTTCATCAATGACAATAGTTTTTGTTCATCAATGTCAATAGTTTTTGTTCATCAATGACAATAGTTTTTGTTCATCAATGAAACTCAGTACTTTACACTTCCCCCTCTCCTCTCCTAGTTTTCCTCCCCCCTTTGAAACCAACTTTCTCTTCTTGGCTGTTGGAGAGAGAGAAAGGAGTGCAAGGCTGATCAGGTTGCTCTCTACCTTTCCGGTGCTCAGGGCCAGCCCCAGCTTATTTTGCACCCTAGGCAAGGATCCCTTCTGGTGCCCCCCCCACGCCCTCCGAAATCTGTGGGGGCCGGCCATTGTCACGAAAGGTGCTAGGGTCAGGCAGGCTCTTCAGGGAAGGAAGATGCCCTGGCCCAGCCACCAAAATCACTATTCCCTTGAAATAGCTTTCAAATAAACCCAGGTGCAAAATCTGAATAAAACAAGGAAATGAAAGAGTGTTTGTTGAGTGTTTGTTTCCTCTTGAATTCTCCCTCAAAGGTAGCCGGGGTGGTTTTTTTCCCCTCCCCCCTCCTGCTCACCTGTAGCTGCCATCCCGCTGCTCCCCCCCCCGACCATCCCAAGGGCTTCCACAGGTGCTGCCTGGCCTGGCCTTCTGAACTCTCTTCAGTGGGTTTTTGATATGTGTATGCGAGATGACCAGGGTGCCCTTTTCTGCCCCATGGCGGGCATTTTCATGGGGCACTTAGATGACTGAAAAGGTGCTGAAAAGGTGCTCAGAAGGCCCCATCCTGCACAATTCTGCCCGGGGTGGGGTAGGGATTCGGTGAGAGCTGCAGGAACAGAGTTAGTAGGCCTTGGCTGTCATTTGAGCAGGAGAGAGAAGTTTGGGTCCCAGGGCAGAACAGCCTCATCTAATTTATCAGGTCTATCTACTTTGCCTGTGGGCTAAACGGCAACACCCCCTGGCAGCCCCATTATGCCACTTTGCTAAATAATCCACTTTGGATGCACTTTCCAATTGGATTTTGCCAGTTCACACACACAGCAAAATCCTGTTGGAAAGTGCACCGAAATTGGATTATTTAGTGGGTGTGACATCAGAAAAAGGGGAGTGGTGATTTCTGGCTGCTGCAGTTTGGTGCCCTAAGGGCCGGCCCACCCTAGGCGAATGCCTAGTTCACCTAGTGAGTGAGCTGGCCCTGCTGGTGCTCCCAGATGAGCCGGCCTTTTCAGTGGGGTAGTGAGGCATGGGGGCAGAGGTGGGGGTGGCAAAGAGCCAGCCAGACTTTATTGGAGTGGGTGAGAGATGCTGTTTCGTGCCAGCAGCCATGGCTTAGATCTCTTTTGAGAGTCAAGCTCCCTTCACAATGCTTTTAAAATCATCTAAAGACCTGCTGGAGATTCCAGCCAGCCAGGGATGTACACGTGAGTGAGTATGTGTGGCTGTTTTATTTTTTTTTAATTTTTTTTAATTTTTATGATGCCTTGCCCCATCAGTTCCCCCAGTGCCCCTCCCCTGGAATTTTCTGGCAATGGGCCTGGGTTTACATATTTTTATTTGTTCTGTTTTTCTCTTAGTTGTGTATTTGTTTTCTCAGAATTGGGAGGGGTAGGTGAAAAAATTATATATAGCAGAGAATCATTTGATCAAACACTTCATGACATGGTCTTTCATATATCAAAATGGGATATGTGCAGTTGCCCAGTAAAGATTTATGAAAACTTATGAAGAGTTTAATCCAATGTTTCACTATCTCTGTGCAAAAAAGAGCTGTTCCCTTCTACCCTGGTTTTCACTCTCAAAGCACCCCCTCCATTTTTTTTACACATGACAGCTTTCAATTATCTTTACAATTCTATTTTCAGTAATGGTAAACTCTCTAGCCAATTTCTAGACTGTAACTTAATCCACAAGTTTCTTTATTTGACTAGGACTTTGGAGCTTTTTCAATGCAGAGCTGACAGAAACCTGTCTTGTTACATGTCATAACACGTTTCTCACTTAACCGAAAAGCCCAAATGCAAAAGTTATGGCAGAACTCCAGGGCATGATGGGGATCTAAGATACTCACTTGAGGATTTTTAACATATAAAACAATGGATGCAACAGAATTCAATATAGCATTCCTTTCCATAACAGAATTTTTATTCCAAAAATTATTATGGTACTCTTTAATAGAAAACAGCATTCTTTTACTCAACCTAGCAATTGGAACATTTAGAAGATAATGAGAATTTTTTACCACGAAGAAAGTGACAGATACATTTAAAAATAAGATGTTCAGTCATTATGGCCACCATAACCCTATTCCCTTATACCTGTGGTCCTAAAATCACATACCCAGTTAGGTTACCTCTTTTGAAACTGGGTACATTCTACTTCCAGCAAAGTCAACAAGAGTTTCCACAATGAATTAGATAGGATTTCAATGAGACCATTTATGATCATTTCACAGGAGTTTTCATATGTCAAAACCTTTTGCTTTCTGGGGACTAAATATTTCCATCTGCACTCAACTGTCTGCCACATCTCCAAACTCAAGTATGTCAATAGATGTATCTCCACACTGGGATCTGGTTCAGAGGGAAAAGGTTCACTGAATTGTGGCGTTCTCTAACATAATCTTATTTCAAAGTCTTACATCCTAATCCTGAATATTGCAGCATATGTGGGGGCTCCAGAGACACATTGGTACCTTTCTAACAGTGAGGATGGAGGAATCTTCTCACACAGAGTCATTTATGATGGGGTCTTAGGGCAACATTAACCATGAACGAGTAAAGAACCAGCCCATTTGGAGTTTTCTTGTAATTATCTCTGGGTGGAAATAACATTTTCTTTTTTTTAAGAAATGTTATTTTGTTGACAATATTAGTCAGAACTTTTTTTTCAGTACTGTTATAATGGATGTTAATTCTGACCAAGTAAATAATATCAAAATCAATTAATAAAAAACAACATATTTAAATATAAAAAAATCAGATTGTCAAAAGAAAGAGAAAATACATCCCAACTTCTTATCAAGTACATGAGAAAAAAGGATTAATGAATAGTTTAATAGAGAAGTTCCTATGTAATACAAAGTCACATGCTTCTATTTAGTTGGAGACAGCTAAATTGTTATCCAGGAACAAAAGCCAAGAAGTATGAAAGGAGTTAGAATTATCCATCATCAACAGGATCTGTGTTGCATGGGAGCTTGCCTGTCTCTAAATAGAGGGATAAAGGCAGGGGAAATGCAACGCACTGTCACCGGACCTGGTTTTGTGTGGTGAGGGCTGTAGCTTGGTCCATTCATGCAGCCCAGTTGTAAGTTGCCTCAATATGGTGGCCCTGCCTAGGTTTTGTGTGCTATTGCTGGTTGCCATTAGTGTTGTTTTTTTTCACTAGGGGCTCCCTGATTGGTCTGAAGAGGCCCCTCATTTGTTGTTGTTGTTTTCACATACTCCACACATTCACTTAATTCACTTCAAGCTCTCAGAAGATGAATCTTGTTTTGAAATGGTAGAATTGGTTCAAGTTTGTCTATTTTAAATCTAATTATTAGACGTACCACAGCTTTAGGCAGGGGTAGGTCAATGCTGGGTAAATGAGAAAAGCAGCTTCCCATTGTCTGACTAATTACTGCAGTCTAAAAAGAACAGTCTGGAAGACATTGTTGCTCCTATAAGGACTAGCAATTGGACAACAAAATCACCAAAGCGGTAGCTTCTCTCGTATGAGGGGACATGTGAGGAAGAAATTGAAAGGAAAAGTGGGAAAGGTCAAAACCATTGGGGAAGCGTGGAGACTATTTAAAAATACAATCCTAGAAGCTCAAAAAAAAAATATACCGCAGGTTAGGAAAGGCAGAAATAGGTATAGAAAAAAGCCTGCATGGTTAACAAATAAAGTAGTGGAAGCTGTAAAAGGTAAGAAGGATTCCTTTAAGCTGTGGAAAGCTAGTCTCAGTGAAGTTGATAAAAGGGAACACAGGCTGTGGCAAATAAAATGCAAGTCTGTGATCAGGTAAGCAAAAAGGGAATATGAGGAGCATATCGCAAAAAACATAAAGGCGAACAATAAAACTTTCTTCAAATACATTAGAAATAGGAAACCAGCCAGGGAGGCAGTGGGGCCCTTGGATGACCAAGGGGTAAAAGGACCACTGAAGGATGACAGGGAAATGGCTGAGAAGCTGAATGCATGTTTTGCCTCTGTCTTCACAGTGGAAGAGGAGAAGTGCTTGCCCACTCCAGAAGCACCGATTTTGGGAGGGGGTTTGAAAGACCTGAATCAGATTGAAGTGACAAGAGAGGAAGTCCTACGACTAATGGACAATTTAAAAACTAATAAATCACCAGGCCCGGATGGCATTCATCCGAGAGTTCTGAAAGAATTCAAATGTGAACTTGTGGATCTCCTTACATTAATATGTAATCTTTCTTTAAAATCTGCCTCCATTCCTGAGGACTGGAAGGTAGCTAATGTCACTCCCATTTTTAAAAAGGGCTCCAGGGGAGATCCAGGAAATTACAGGCCAGGCAATCTGATGTCAATACTGGGCAAGTTGGTGGAAACTGTTATTAAGGAAAAAATAAGTAAGCACATTGATGAACAAAAACTATTGAGGCAGACTCACCATAGGTTCTGTAAGGGAAGATCTTGTCTCACTAACCTGTTAGTGTTTTTTGAGGGAGTGAACAAACATGTGGATAAGGGGGACCCAATAGATGTTGTTTACCTTGACTTCCAGAAAGCTTTTGATACAGTTCCTCATCAAAGGCTCCTAAGTAAGCTCAATAGTCATGGGATAAAAGGACAAGTCCTCTTGTGGATCAAAAACTGGCTTATAAATAGGAAACAGAGAGTGAGTATAAATGGGAAACTTTCTCAGGGGAGGGTAGTAAGCAATGGGGTACCACAGGGATCGGTACTCGGTCCGATGCTTTTTAACTTGTTTATTAATGATTTAGAATTGGGAGTAAGCAGTGAAGTGGCTAAATTTGCAGATGACACGAAGTTGTTCAGGGTGGCGACAACCAGGGTGGATTGTGAGGCACTCCAAAGGGATCTGTCAAGGATGAGTGAGTGGGCGTCAACATGGCAAATGGGGTTCAATGTGGCCAAGTGCAAAGTGATGCACATTGGAGCCAAAAATCCTAAATATAAATACACGTTGATGGGGTCTGAACTGGCAGAGACGGACCAAGAGAGAGATCTTGGAGTCGTAGTGGATAACTCAATGAAAATGTCTACACAGTGTGTAGCTGCAATAAAGAAGGCCAACGCTATGCTGGGGATTATTAGGAAGGGAACTGAAAACAAATCAGCCAGTATCATCATGCCCCTGTATAAATCATTGGTGCGACCTCATTTGGAATACTGTGTACAGTTCTGGTCACCACTTCTCAAAAAGGATGTTATAGCATTGGAAAAAATGCAGAGAAGGGCAACTAGAATGATAAAAGGGTTGGAACACCTTCCCTATGAAGAAAGGTTAAAACGCTTGGGGCTCTTTAGCTTGGAGAAATGACGGCTGAGGGGTGACATGATCGAGGTTTATAAGATTATGAATGGGATTGAGCAGGTTGAGAAAGAAGTACTTTTCTCCCTTTCTCACAATACAAGAACTCGTGGGCACTCCATGAAATTGCTGAGCAGCCGGGTTAGAACAGATAAAAGGAAATACTTCTTCACCCAAAGAGTGATTAACACATGGAATTCACTGCCACAGGAGGTGGTGGCAGCTACAAGCATGGACAGTTTCAAGAGGGAATTAGATAGATGGAGCAGAAGTCCATCAGTGGCTATTAGCCACAGGATATAGATGGGAACTCTCAGTCTGGGGCAGGTGATGCACTCTATTCTTGGTGCTGGAGGGGGCAGCAGTGGGAGGGCTTCTAGTGTCCTGGCCCCACTGCTGGACCTCCTGATGGCACGTGGTATTTTTGGCCGCTGTGTGACAGAGTGGTGGACTAGATGGGCCATTGGCCTGATTCAACATTGGCTTCTCTTATGTTCTTATGTATGTTCTTATTGTCTTCTGAAGAAGCTCTGTGTTGTGTGGCCTAACTAAGGAGCCTGACAGCACCTCAGTGCCCCACAGAAGTACTATATGCAAATGTCTTTGCTGCATTCCTAAGTTGCCTCCTCCTGGCAGACGTGTGTCCAGTGTAGGAGGAGAAGGGAGGAGGAGTTTTAGAAGCCACTGTGGAGGCAGGGCTGGCAGGATCACTAAGGTATTACTGCTGGGGCAGGCTCCCTTGTGGCTTTAAGCACCCTGTGACCACTGCTGCACCTGACAGGCAACCGCCTGTTAGGTGTAGGAGGTGGGAGGAGTGTGTTGGAAGCCATCAGAGAGGCTGGGCCAGCAGCATTACTGCACCTCACAGGTGGTTGTTGGCCATTCCTGATTTCCTCAGTTGTCATTAGCTGTCTGCAGACTCTTGCAACTGTTGAGGTTTTTTTTACCTCAGAACACTGAGCTCTGCAGCTGACCAATCAGAGACTGGGGGGTGCAAGGAGGCAACAGCCTGGCAGCCAGATAGAAATCAATGGGGGAGCACATTCTACTCCTTTTGACCCCCTTAGGTGTCGAATTTCTAAAAATCCCTTCTTAATGAGCATCTATGCCATGGTAGGAGTGCTCTCCCAGAATTTCGCGTTTCTAGGCCCAGCAGTTTGGCCTGGGTGTTGATTTTATTGTGAGGGGACTTTCTTTTATATATATAGACTAGGAATAAGGCCCATTGTGAAAATAAATACAATGGGCTCTAGAAAGAGGCTCTGGGAGAGTGCCCCGGCTTTGGGCACTCAGTGACAATTTGCTGTGGCAATCTCAGCAGGGTATAATGACAGAGTCCACCATTTTCTCCAGAGGAACTGATCTTTGCTACCTGAAGAGCAGTAGTAATTTTGAGTGATCTCCAGCCCACCCCCAAGATTGGTAACAGTGGTTCCCCAGGAGGGAGTGGCTGGTTTGGAGGGTGGAGTCTATGACATTGTACCTGTCTGAGGTCCCACCCCTCCTCAACACTCACCTTCTCCAGGTTCGACCCTTCAAATCTCCAGGAATTTCCCAACCTGGAGTTGATAACCCTATCTCCCTCCCAGCCAACCATCAAACTACCTTTAGTTTTCCATCTCCTCCCCCATCCCTCCTACAGAGCAGTTGTAATTTTGAGTGATCTCCAGCCACCACCTGGAGATTGGCAACAATGATTGATGTTTATAAGATTATGCATGGGATAGAGCAGGTTGAGAAAGAAGTACTTTTCTCCCTTTCTCAGAATACAAGAACTCGTGGGCATTCCATGAAATTGCTGAACAGTCGGGTTAGAACAGATAAAAGGAAGTATTTCTTCACCCAAAGAGTGATTAACATATGGCATTCACTGCCACAGGAGGTGGTGGCAGTTACAAGCATGGACAGTTTCAAGAGGGAATTAGATAAACATATGGAGCAGAAGTCCATCAGTGGCTATTAGCCACAGGGTATAGATGGGAACTCTCAGTCTGGGGCAGGTGATGCACTCTATTCTTGGTGCTGGGGGGGCAGCAGTGGGAGGGCTTCTGGTGCCCTGGCCCCACTGCTGGATCTCCTGATGGCACCTGGTATATTTTGGCCACTGTGTGACAGAGTGTTGGACTAGATGGGCCATTGGCCTGATTCAACATGGGCTTCTCTTATGTTCTTATGTTCTTATGTACCAACAAATATCTCTCCAATTAGCTCAGAGAATTGTTGGACCAAAAGTTCTGAATTTAGGATTACATACAGAGATGAGGGAATAAAAACATTTTTCTTTCTCTGTCTGTCTGAGCTGCCCTAGTAATGTGTTTTCTTTTTTGCTGAAGAACTCTGGCTGTCCCACCCTGTCAAAGTATAATATTATGGCTTTTTGCTCAGCCCAGGAACCTGAGGGAAAGATTGGGAACCCCTTTTAACTTTAATGGCACTCAAGATGTTTTTATATTCCAAATTAAGAAAATATTTTATTCAACATAGAGGCGAAAGATCAGGTGAAATCAGGGACTGAAATTTCTGAGGTAAAATCAGTACATGCAGAGACTTTAGTTCTTATGTTTCAGGTTGATGAGAGTTTCTTAAGCTATTCAGAGTTATTTAAAATTTTATGTTGAAAGGCATTTGTTCCATTTTTTTCCAAACACTCCAGCACACTTTGAGTATTCTCTGACTCTTTTGGTTTCCAGAAGGCTGGTATGCTCTTTCCAGTACCTTCTCTTGAAACCTCCCTTCTCTTGAAACACCAGTATTTGTCTTGAGTTTTTAACTGACTCTTAAGGCCTCTAAACACAGTTTCTAACCACACCAGACCAGGGATCTCTGTACTCTTCAGAGTGATCACCCTATTTAGACTGGGTAGGGAAATTCCTTCTCTCTCTAGAAGATCTATCCCCTTTCCTTGGCCTGAATGGGAGTCTTCTGTCTAAGTACCCACTCATCCTTGCCAACTTTCCCCAGTTCTCCTGTCTGTGTTAAACTGCTCTCAGTCAGGGCTGAATTCCGAATGAATTCTCTTCAGCATCCAGTTCAGAAGTCTTTTTCTATTCAGCTGATGCTAACCAATCAGATTACTTGGAGCAGCCTGTCACTCAAGGCTCTCTGAAGAATTAACCCTTCACAGTCCTTTATCTGTTTGTACAGCACTTCTAAGCTTTTAAAAGTGCAGTCCATCATACCCCATAATAATAGAAGCAGCAACTTTAGCTTTACAAAATGAACGGCCATTGCTAGGCACCCACAATGGTATTACCAGCCATCCAGCCTTAGTTTCTGTCAGTAAAAGGCAGGGTGAGGGGACAGGGGTCAACTGGTCCTGGGCCAACCTGGGTTGGTAACACATAGAGTTTTCCCCAGGAAAGGTTTCCAAGGAGAGGGAAGGAGAAAAAGTTGAAGATGGGAGGGGGGCAGATAAAGGTAGGTTGGCTGGTAAAGGGGAAGGAGAAAAAAAGCAGGAAAAGGGGAGAGGCTATGAGGGCTGCTGGGGGAGGGAAAGAGGAAACAGTGGGGGAAGAGGGAATAAGATGACCTCTGAAAGTCCTTGCTGGTCACTTGCTGTTTATTAAAAATGTTAAAATTATAATAATTATGATTAATAATTATTGAAAATATAGAGAGAAGTATGAAAGGATTTGTTTTATTTTACTTCATTTATACCCCACCTTCCTCTCCAATGGGGAACCAAAGCAGCTTATATCATTCTCCTTTCCTTTGTTTTATCCTCACAACTTTGTGAGGTAGCTTTGATGGAGAGCATGTGACTGGCCCAAGGTCACCCAGCAAGCTTCCATGGCAGAGTGGGGATTTGAGCCTAAGTCTCTCAGATCAGCAAATGATACTTTTATTAATACCCCATGCTGGCTTTCATTTTGACCCATACTGGGATGAAGCATCTCATAGTGTATTCAATACAGTAAATTGTAAATCCTGCTTGTGGACCAGATAGCAAAAGACATACATCACCATTGTGAAATTTTAAGTTAACTTTGCCTGAAAACGTATAATTTCAAATGAGTTTCTGGGCACTCAGTCTTTCTTGGGTAAAAAGATCAGCACAGTGTGTATTTTGAATTCTTCTACAGTATATTGAATATCTTCCGAGCACAACTTAAAGATTATTAAGCCCTTTACATTTTCCTATGAAGTTCATTGTTGTCACAGTAATTCTGTCTCACTTTGGATGAAGAATGTATTTCATTTATTTGGGAATTACGAAGGTTTGTGGTACAGTGAAGTGGTTAAATAATTGCCAAGTCACCATAAAGACATGACTCTGTTTAATGTGCACCATCTTAAATCCATTCAGCTACAAGCCAAGCAGAACTAATCAAAATATTGAAGATGGGTCCTTACTGCCAAGCATCTCTTCAGCATTTGCCATTCCAAGCATTTACAAGGCCAGAATATGAGTTATTTTATAGTGAGGGAATTGGATTTTTTTGTGTGTGCACATGAAATAAGCCACAGAGAAAATGAAACAAAATAAAAAACCCTCTACAGCATTAGAAAGTATGAGTAATAAATAATAATAAAAAGTAATGGAGAGACAAGAAAGATGGGCCACTTCAATCTTGAAACTCTCTGCCATTTTAGACCTTAAGATCTGCTCCACCTTACAGCTGAGAAACATCCTAAGAAGCAAACCATTTATTTGGATCTGCTGGATGTTTTCCAAAGGTAGAAGTATTTCTTCCTTCAGAACATGACTTTCTCACCTTCCCCTTCCTGCTGCAGCCCCACATGCCCCAGAAAATATTGTTCCTGTGGTTCCCGTACCCCAGGAGCATCATTTGGGGAGGAGTTTTGGACTGCAGTAGCAATGGGAATGTAAGAAAGTCACACAAGGAGAAATCCTCCTATATAGAGAAGAGAAATCTGTTGGATTCAAGCCTCTCATTCCATAATTGTAATTTCACAATTAATCACGACATGCTGGAAATTTAGTTATTATACAGATATGCAGATAGATGTTTTAAGTTGAAATTTAGCATCCATGCAAATGTTGATTTAAATGTTGTGTTATTTTAGCAAGTTATTTATGGGGATTTGATTTCTTGCAGGAAATGGTTGTCATGATGACAGGGGCCATGGGGAGGGTGGGGACTAACCCCACATTGTGCACTGATTTGCTACACTTCTAAAAAGTTTTCAAAAACTGTTTTTATAATAGGAATGTTTGTGCTCTAAGAGGACAGTTCTCTCCCAGACTGATACCCTTCCAAATGGAGATGGACGCATCGTAGAGTGATTATCAGTTCATGTTTTATTTAGTGATTCAGAAGAAGGAGATGCTGTTGCCAGCTTGCAGTCTGCTTTTATGTACATTTCCAACCACACCCTTTACCCATACCCACACTCATGATAGGCTATATACAAGGTTTCTAATCCTATAGGTTCTCTACAGAATCCTAGCTTGCCAGTTGGCTGGTTTTAGGATCCCAGGGTTCTATTGTTCCAGGTATTGAAGCTTCGCTATTTTGTTGGGCCACATGTTGCCCTGACCATGTGTGTGACTCAGCCAGTACACAACACCCCTCCCTCCATGGTTCAGAACATGTCTGGCAAACATAGTTCCTTAAGTAAGTGGGTTTTCGTCGTTCTCTTGTAGAATGCCGAAGCTCCGGTGTTGTGGTGGGGCTGTTTGGCTTACTTAGTGCTGGCTCTGGTGGCTGTGGAGGGGTGTCAGTGCTTGGTTCTGCTGGGGCCTCTGCTGTCCTTTCTGGTGTGGGGGTTGGTGGATCTGGAGGTTGCACCATTCCCTTGACTGGATCCACTCTGTCTTCTTCTTCCCCGCTGTTCTCGGGGGTGTCTGGAGTCTGCGGAAGAATGCGGTGGCATAGTTGGTCGATGTGGTGGTGCATCACCTGGCCATCCTTGCAGGACACTTCATAGGACCGGGGGCCCGTCACTTGGACCACGTTGGTGGGGATCCATGAGGGGCCCCGGGTGTAGTTCCTTGTGTAGACCGGCTCCCCAGGGAAGAATCCCCGGGATGCTGCTTGATCCTTGCTGGTCACACTGTGTTCTGGAGCCCTGTCTGGGTGGAGGCGATCTAGCCAAGTTGTGTGTCACCCGCCCATGAGCAGTTCAGCGGGACACCCCCTGGTGGTGCAGTGTAGGGTCATGCGCTGGTTAAACAAGAAAGCCACCAGTTTATAATCCCAGTTCCCGTGGTGCATGCATCGCAGGGCTTCCTTTGTAGAGCAGACCATGCACTCAGCTTGGCCATTGGTAGCCGGGTGAAAGGGGGCCGAGTGGATGTGCCAGATGCTGTAGTATTCTATGAATTCTTGAAACTCGATGGATGTAAAAGCCATCCCATTATCTGTTACCAGTGCATCTGGGATGCTGTGTGTGCTAAAAATCCTCCACATTGCCCGGATGGCCAACCGGGAGGATGTGGAGGGCATGGGCATGACCTCTAGCCATTTGGTGTATGAGTCAACTAAGAGGAAGAAGATTTGTCCCTGGAATGGGCCAGCAAAGTCTAAGTGAAGTCTTGCCCACGACTTGTGGGATGACTCCCAAGGTTTGATCGGTGTTTTGGGTGGTTCGGGCCGGGACTCCTGACAAGGTTGGCACCTCTTCACCTTGTCCTCTATTTCTCCATCCAACCGCAACCACCACACATAGTTTCTTGCTAGGGCCTTCATTCTGATGACGCCAGGATGATTTTCATGTAAGGGAGTGATTACCCTCATGTGCAGGGGTCCTGGTATCACCACCCTGCTTCCCCATAGGAGACACCCTTTCTGTGCTGATAACTCATTTTGGCAGGAGTAGAATGCTGTGAATTCCAGGCCCACCAGCCCTGTGGGCCACCCCTCATCACCTAGTCAAGGACTGAGGAGAGGAAGTGATCCCGTCCCGTGTGGTGTGCAACCTTCACTGGGCGGTCCGGGAGGTCCTCAATCAGGGTAATGTGGTGGGCAGGAGCAGGGTCTGGATTGCCGGACAGAAGTGGGATATGGCTTAAGGCATCTGCATGGCCCATTGCCTTGCCCAGTTTGTAGACTAGGTCGTATTGGTACCCCGTCAAAAAAAATGGACCATCAGAGAACTCTTGGTGACAGCATTTGTGGGGTTTGGCAATCTGGCACAAGGAGATCCAGCAGGGGTTTGTGATCGGTGACCACAGTGAAAGGCTGACCTTATAGGTAATGATTAAATTTCTTAACACCTGCCACTATCGCCAAGGCCTCCTTGTCAATCTGTGCAAAGTTGCACTCTGCAGCCATGAGAATGCAGGAATAATATGTGGCCAGCACCTCCTGGCTGTCCATCAGCCTGTGGCCCAACACAGCCCCCCCATAAGGCAAAGCGTTGCATGCTAGAATTACTGGGAGGCTTTCAATAAAATGTGCAAGGATGATGTTGGAGGAGAGTAGGTCCTTCACTGCTTGAAAGGTGGCGGCATGTTTGGGGCCCCAAGTCCATGACACTCCTTTATCGAGCAAGCAGTGCAGGGGTTCTGCCACCGTGGCTTTCTGCAGTAGAAATGAGTGATATAAATTTAACAGACCTAAGAAGGCCTGTAGTTCCATCTTGGATGAGGTTGTGGGGGCATCCACTATGGCCCAGACCTTTTCAGATGTGGGGTGGATATCCTGGGCGTCCACTGTTAATCCCAAGAAATCCACCTGGGGTACGCCTAGAAAACATTTCTCACATTTCACATTCAGCCTTGCCTCCTCAAAACGCTGAAGAACTGTCCTAAGATGAGTGGCGAAAGCTTCGGTGTCTGGAGCCATGATTAAAACATTGGCAAAGAACGGCTGTACTCCGGGGATCCCTTTAAGGAGACAATCCATTAGGTTCTAGAAAATGTCCAGAGCCACACTCACACCAAATTGCAGTCGTTTAACTCTGAAAGCCCCCTTGTGTTTTACAATGGTTTGGGCTTCTGCGGTGGCATCATCAACCGGCAGCTGTTGATATGCCTGGGCTAGGTCCAGCTTCCCGAAAACCTTGGCACCAGTGAGTGAAGCGAGCACGTGGCTTACAACTGGTACCAGATAGGCATGGTCCTGTAGGGCCTTATTTATCAAGCATTTATAATCTGCACAGATATAGATGTCCCCATTAGGCTTCACCGGAGTGACAATTGGGGTCTCCCATTTAGCATGTGGGATGGGTTTTAAAACCCCTAGAGCCACCAGCCAGTCCCACTCGGCTTCTATCTTGGGTTGCAATGCTAGGGGGGCTGCCTGTGCTTCATTCTGGTGGGCCACACCTTGGGGTCTAACTCCAAGGAGACTGGGGGGCTTGTACAGTGACCGAGCATGCTTTGAAAAACCCTGGGGAACTCCCCACAAACCTGGTCCCAGTCTACCGCCTTTACCTGGTTGACCAGTGTCACCCCAAAACCCAGTGGCCCAAACCAAGATAAACCCAACAAGCTCTTGAGCCACCCCTCAACCACCAACAAGTCCAATAGTCTGTCAAAGTCTTTGTAAGTCACTTTGAATTTGCCCCACCCCTTAATAGCTACTGGGTTTTGTTGGAAATCTCGGAGGGATAGGCCCTGAGGTTTCTTTAGGGCCCCCCCCTGTGGGCACAAACCCCTCAGCATGTCTGCTGAGATGATGGAGAAGGACGACCCCATGCCCAACTCCATCCTGCAGGGGGACCCCTCGATCCTAACAGTCACATACATCTTATTTGGGGCATCTGGGGGCAAATTCAGTACCTGATGCTGGTTGCTGTTCACAGAGTTCATGGAGTTCAGGTCTGTCATTGTGGAATGTGTTGCCTTCCAACATTGCTGAGGTCCCTTGGAGCGGCAGACCCGAATGATGTGGCCCGTCTCTGCAGCTCGCACAGGTTGCAGCTGGGCTGGCTTGGCAGTGTGCTGGTCCTGATGAGCGTTGGGCTGGAGGTTTGGCCTGGCCGGGTCATCACAGCTGGTGGACCTCCTCGGTGTCAGAGTCTCCAGAGTCCATGATGGCATTGGTCTGGTGTGCGGCGGTGGAAGCCTGTCAATCCCGTTGGGACGTCTTGAAAGCTGTTGCCGCCTGGAGGGCCTTCTCTAATTTCTGCTCCTTGATGCTGATTAACTTGCGCCGGAACTTTGGTTCACGGATTCTCCACACAAATTGTGTGACCAGCGCATCTTCCATGTTGGGGAACTCACAGTCTATGGCCAATCGTTGGATGTTGGCCAGAAAATTGGGGGTGGTCTCACCAGGTTTCTAGGTCCGGGTAATGAAGACCATCCGCAAGACCATGGTTGAAGGCTCTGGCACATAATGCCGATTCAAAGCCTTGATCAAGTCATCGTAGGTGGCCTTCTCCATCTTTTTTGGAACGATGAGGCTTCTGGCTAGATGGATTGTGGTGACGCCGCATGTGCTCAGGAGCCACGATTTTTTCAGGTCCACGTCCATTGTTTTCTGGATCTTGAAGAAGTAGGTTAGCTGTTTGACCCATGAGTCCCACAGCTCGGGGTGTGCTGGGTTGAACGTGGAGATCTGTCCTGGGGCAGCAGCCATGACTAGAGTGTGTAGTGGTGAGCAGTGATCAGAGGAGCAGAGCATGTGGCAGAGCTGCTGGGGTGTGGTGTCCTCACAGTGATTGGGGCTCAGTGCCGGCTGGAGTCACTCTCGCTCAGCGAGATCCCATCCTCGTCACCAGTGAAAAGTACGGAGATGGACACATCGTAGAGTGATTATCAGCTCATGTTTTATTTAGTGGTTCAGAAGAAGGAGATGCTGTTGCCAGCTCGCAGGCTGCTTTTATGTACATTTCCAACCACACCCTTTACCCACACCCACACTCGTGATAGGCTATATACAAGGTTTCTAATCCTATAGGTTCTCTACAGAATCCTAGCTTGCTGGTTGGCTGGTTTTAGGATCCCAGGGTTCTATTGTTCCAGGTATCGAAGCTTCGCTATTTTGTCGGGCCACGTGTTGTCCCGACCACGTGTGTGACTCAGCCAGTACACAACATAATGTTTACCCTTGCACTTTCACTCTTACCATTTTAAGTTATCATGGGAACAAAAATTCCTTTTGTTACTAGTTACTAGTCCTCTATAGGCAACATTACATCTGTTGAAAGTAAATGAGTAAAGAGGGAGTGGACATGAAAGTACTGCCCTCCCCTCTACATGTGATCACAAGCTCACGAGTATGGAGTCTATATATGTAGGATGTGCATGTAGTAGAAAACTGTCCTTGACTGTCCTCAGTGAAAAGCCTGGCAGAACAACTCTGTCTTACAGGTACTAGAAGCTAGAAAGATCCTTCAGGGCCCAGATGTCATTCAGCAGGGAGATCCTCCAGGCAGGTGCCTCTATTGAAAAAGCTCTTGCCCTCGTTGAACCACCTGTGGGCTGGGCACCACCAGCAGACCATGAGAGGAAGGATGAAGCATTCTTGGGGAGAACATATAGGGAGAATCAGTCCCATAGGTATGAAGGTTGCAGACTGTTTAAGGTTTTAAAGGTGAGAACTGGCACCTTGAAATTGACTCAGAGACCAATTGGCAACCAGTGCAGCTGCTTAAATACAGGTTGAATATGGGATGACCATGATGCGTTGGTCAACAACCTAGTAACCGCATTTTGTATAACCTGAAGTTATACAGAAGGAATGTATAGGCACACAGCTAAATCCCTAACTTGCATGTCTTGTTACTGGAGACTTGAACATTGAGAGTACATATCCTGAGCAAGGGAGACTGAGATCTCTTTAGGGCAGAACCTTGCAAAAAGTGACTCATTATATACCTACTGTGACAGAGTAAGTGTTCTGCAAACCATTGGTTTATGCCTGTTTCTTGAAAGTGAAAAGTGAAATGGTGCAGCCCAGTTGCAGTCCAGAAGCAAGCCCTGCCTCAGTCAAAGAGGGCCTTAAAAATCTGAACATGACCAGTTTGGGTACTGTTGGTGGTAGATATGGCTGAGTTCAGACTGGCAGTTTGCCCCGCTATAGCCACACTTCAGCCACATTTCACAAGCGGATTAAAGGGGGCATTCACACAGGCACATCTGCCTGGCATTCCCCACCCATAGTCAACCCGTGCTGTTCTGCTTCGCTCCCGCATTTAAAAGATACCTGGTGAAAGCGGTAGCAAATCCCTGAGAGCCCATTCATCCTGCTTCATTCCGCTGCCAGGAAGTGTGAACACCAACCTGAAAAGCCAGGAGCAACCCGCGTTGCACATAAGGCAGCAGTGATATGATTGGCTGTGCTCTGCTCTACCGCCCAATGAGATATTGGTGCAATGGGATCCTCCCCCAACCAGCCAGATGCACTTATATGCACATGCACACATAGCCGAATTACCAGGGAAAAGCCGTTTACAGCCGCCCCTCCAGGCTGGCAGTCTGAATGCTCCTGCATGCTTCCTCCCAGTATGCTCCCACATCAGTTGGTGCAGTGTGACTGGCTCCTGCTTCAAACTGCCAGTCTGAACTCAGCCTATGAGTATTCAATGAAATTTGCTGAACCTTGTCCTGTCTTCTATCCTGAGACAAATAGCCTGACCCAGGAGAAGGAAACTATTCTAGGTTGGCAGACAATGGTAACAAAGGGCCTTCAATTCACCAAATACAGTAGTGTCATAATCAGGGGTATTTCTGTAGGCATGGGTAAGTTGGAGTTAACAATGGGAGGAGGGAGACTGGCCCCACAACATCATCCATATCTGTCATGCTGTGAAACTGTTTATCCTTCTGCTCTTGACATCAAAACTGGCAAAACCTATTTTAAATAGCATGCCTCTCCAACCACTGCAACCTCACACATGAATTTCATTTGCTGTCAGTGATACTTTGTCATTATGTGATCCTTTTATTAAAGATTTGTTTGCACCAGCTGTGTGCAATCATTTTGACTTTTTTTCCAAAATAAATGTACACCAGAAGCCATAATGATGCCATTTCACTTAGCTTCCACAGGCAAAATAAAAACATAACGATGCAGCTAATGGCTAGAGATACATAGATTCCTACTATGGGTTCTTATTTAAATTCCTGATGTTCAAAAGTTTTCTGTGAATGCTGCTCTTCCTAAATTAGACATCTATGAACATTTAAGTATTGCTTAATTTAACTTCCTCTCCCTGCTCTCACTCCAGAAAAGGAAGATGCTTCATCTTTCCAAATTCCTTAGCCAAAAAGTTCTGCTTTTAAAATAATGTACTCGGACATTGCAATGGAAAGAAAATACATAATGAAGAAAGCACTCCATAAGTCAGCCCATCATATATCTTAAACTACATTCATGTGAACTGATCACAGTTCAACAGGAAGGACACGCTTTTGTTTATTTATTGACAGCACTATATTCCTGTGATGTGCATAAACTGTCTTTGCTTTTGATGCAGTTGCATGATCAGAGTTATCAGATTTGTTAACTACTGTATTGTTTGACTGAGCCCTGCTCTCTGAATGACGGAATTGGCACTGAAAGGCATCAATATTGCTGCCATTCCTGGCAGGCACTGGAGTATTATACACGAAGATTGAAGTTGATATCTCATTGTGTAAATGCAGGGATCCATAAAATGTCCAGTTACTGAGACCCTGCAGCAGGAGGGCAATGTTCTATTCATGGGCTCTACAGCACAAGGTCAGAGAATGAAACCTGAACTAAACGTAAAGTTAAAATTTGTCTTCATGAGATCTTCTTGTACTTTTTTTTTTGGAGGGGGGATGACCCTTCCCCAGAATTCCCTGCCAAAGATGTGGCTGACTGTTCTGCATACTTGTGATGGAATTATTACAGGCAAAACAACCCAAGAGTCATTTCCAATGAAAAAGCCAAGCAGATTTTTTAAAAAAAGAATATATAGGACATAGCTGAGCCTTTTCTTATTTTTTAAAAGCATGAAGGGCCTGGCTTGGCACAGCCTGCCATTTGCGGTGCTGGGCGGGGACGGAGAGGTGGCCGGATGCCCGGTGAGCGTGGAGTGGGCAAGTGGCGGGAAAGTCAAGTCCTCACTCCCTTCCCCTGGACCAATAGCGAGCTCCGGGATCATGGCCGGGGGAGTGAAGGATTTAAAAAGGGGAACCGGCCGCTTGCCTCCCCACCCAGCCTTTGTCCTCCATTGAATGGCTTTCCTTTCTAGGTAATGTGGCCCTAGCTGCTCCTGACCCTCCCCAGCCTTGGCAGCTGAAACGGTAGCCGGGGAGGGGATGGCCGGCTGCCGGTACAAAAGAATATATAGGACATAGCTGAGCCTTTTCTTATTTTTTCAAATACAAAAAAAGTGCTACCAGCCCCCCTCCCCCAACAGGGTCACTATGTTAGAGATGCTTTGGTGATAGAAAGAGACACAATGATGTTGCTTGGCTAGAACTATATTTACATTAATTTAAAAGTTGGAAGCTGACAAGGATAATCACCCCCCTTAACGTTGCTGACACCCTGTGGTCCTCTAAATAGCTCTCCTTTATGTAACCGCAGCTTGCAGAAACATATTTAGAAAATGCTTTTTTTATTTTGCAAAAAGTATAAAATACAAACTATGTCATCAGTATTGGTTATCAGGAATAATACTAGACAACATTCTGTACCATTAGGCTTCTGCAAAATTTTCATATAAATTGAAAATAAACCTATTCTAAGCCATTTCTGAAAACATTCTTATTTTGTGGAAAGGCCAGTGCCAGAGTGTCTATAGTTTTGCATAATAATATTATCACATTGTGGGGAAAGTGTGACTTGGATAGATGTTTGTCACTCAGGAGGAAAATAGTCTGTTTCCTCCCTGCTTGGAGAGACTGGCCAGGGTGGGGTGGGTGGAAGAATCAGGAGAGGTCTTTAATTATTTCCAAATACAAAGTTGTGTATCCAGGTGACTTTACGTATAATGCAATTTCTGTGTTATTAGTGGAGGGGGGGGCTCAATTTCAGTGTTATTAGAGAGGGTAAAAGTATGGGTTTATTATGGCTGATATCTGTAGGCTATGCAGTTTCATTTACAATCCTGTGGGCAGAGATATGTTGAACTCTGTTTTCAACAGGTAACTTTTGAACAATGTTATTGGTAATTGCTTTTTAATACAGAACCTGCTTTGCATTAAAGCAGTCACCAAGGCCCAGCCAGAAGCAACCTGAGTCTGCTCTTTAATTTACCCTTTTTCCCTTTCCAAGGATTTCCCTCCTTTAAAACATGCTTTGAATGGCTTTGAGATTATATGTTAACAAGCACTTGCTGCTCCCCCTCTGATAATATGGTTTCTACATGTATTAAACATGATGACCATCAAAAGGCAAGTATGATTTATGATTACAAATGCCCTGAGGAAGGAAACTGGGAGTCATCGTAAAATAGAAGGGTATTTTCAGCTGGTTTTATCTCTTCTCAGACAGGATTAGTGCTGGCGATGGGAATCATTCTGTGGTTCTCCACCCCTCTGAGTCTTATGTCATACTTCCTCCTCTTCCAGTATTCACAAAAGCATTAATAAGCACACCGTACAGAAGGTCCCAAGTTCAATACATTGTATTTACTGCTGGGCATCTTTGCCTGACCTGCTGCCTCAGATGATGTTATAATGTGCAGGGGAATCCTGATGATTCTGGTTCAAAGGCTAGCTGTATTTTAAGTTTGAAGTTATACCAGCATTACAGCCTCTGCTCCTGAAGTTTTCCACCTGCTCCTCCCTCCCCCAAAGTTTCAGCAAAGGTAGTTGTTTTCTGCTGGTTTAAACTACATTTACATGGACAATAAATGAAACATGGCTATTAGCCATGATAGTTAAAAGGGACTTCCATGTTCAGTGGGCCACAATCTGGGAAACAACAGCAGGGAGCTTTTTGCCTTCACATCCAAATTGTGGGCTTTCCAGAACTGGCCACTGGTGGAAACAAGATGATAAATTAAGTGGGACTTAGCCTCATCTAGCTGGCATTGCTCCTAGGTTCAATGGATGTACCATGCTAATTTGGTGTAGTGGTTAAATGTGTGGACTCTAATCTTGGGAGAACTGGGTTTGATTCCCCTCTCCTCCACTTGCAGCTGCTGGATGACCCTCGGCAAACCATAGTTCTGTCAGAGCTGTTCTCTCAAGACCAGTCCTCGAAAGAACTCTCTCAGCCCCACCTACCTCACAGGGTGTCTGTTGTGGGGAGGAGAAGGGAAAGGAGTTTGTAAGCCGCTCTGAGACTTTGAGTGAAGGGCAGGGTACAAATCCAATCTCCTCCTCCTCCTCCTCCTCCTCCTCCATGCTATTATTTTATTTATTTATTTATTTATTTATTTATTTTGAGATTTATACCCCGCCCTATCCGGTAGCTCAGGGCGGCTAACAAATGGCCAAGCCAAAATTCAGAACTAAAAACAATAAACAATATTACATACAATAAAAAATCAGTACAACAATAAAATTCAGTATAACAGTAAAATTCATATAAAGCCAAGATGCACGATATCCCACATTGGTGGTGAATTTCTTAATTGCATGGGCACCAGGAGTAGTATATCCCAGCTCACGGGTGGCATCTATCTCTCCAGATAATGGGGCAGATGAATGATAGGCTCTCAATGATGGAATGATAGCGGCGGCGGCTCCTCCTCCTCAAAGGCCTGGCGGAAGAGCTCCGTCTTGCAGGCCCTGCGGAACTGTACTGTAATCTTGACTACAATGTTCCCTCTAAGCTGTAGAGTCTCGTGAGCAAAAATTCAACTTTGTGAGCTACTGGCATTAAAGTTGTGAGCGAGCAATTTGGCTACTGCATAAATTAGTTTGCTCTGGAGCCATCCTTTCTGAGTTAAGACAAAAATATGTGAGCCGGAGGCTAAAAAACTGTGAGCTAGCTCAGCTTAGAGGGAACACTAGCTCAGCTTAGAGGGAACACTGCTTGACTATATTGTGCTCCAGGTAGGGTTGCTCTTAAAAGATAAACTCAAAACTTTAAGTAGCTGTAAACTGTATTGCTAATATTTCACTTATTCTGAAGGATCTACTTTGGCTTCTTGTTTGGATCCACACTCTATTTATGGCATGCTTTTTATCAATAAAGCACTTAATGACCTGGGATACACAAGCGTGCAACATGTCTTCCTCTTGGCAACTTCTCTTATGAGTCCTGTCCACCAGGAAGATATACTTGGCACTGCCTGTCCCAGAGAATTTTTCTGTTATTGGTTCAGGGCTGTGGTACAGGCCTCCACTGGAAACACAGGTTGCTCCCTCATTGTTAAGCTTTCCAGATCTCCTGCTATTTTTGGGAGACCTCCCAGAAATCTGTCCTGTTGCTTGAGACATTTCAAAGGCTGATGGAAGAAAAGTGGCAGAAAATTGGGGATGTGTGCACAAGCATGCAACATCACTTGCAACAAAAAACTGGAAGTGACATCATAATATGGGGGGTACTATAGGATTTTGCAAAAACTCCATGATTTAACCACAGAGTTTTTGTGAAGTGTAGAGGGTCCTGACATCATGTCACTTCCATTCTTTGCCAGAAGTGGTATGATGCTAGTGTGCCTGTCCCCACCCCTAAAATCACCCCACCCCCAGCCTCCGTGATTGGGGGCAGAGGGTGATACTAAGGGAGAGGGTTTCACTGTGTCACCCTCTGGTGTGTGGTGTCCCTCAAGGGGCAATCCTCTCCCCAATGTTATTCAACATTTTTATGTGCCCCTTTGTCCAGCTGGTGTGGCACTTTGGGCTTGGGTGCCACCAGTATGCTGATGACACCCAGCTGTATCTGCTGATGGGTGGCTAGCTGACTACCGGCCCGGAAAATCTGGCCAGGGGACTGAAGGCTGTGGTTGGTTGAATAAAGCAGAGCCAACTGAAATTAAATTCACCAGAGACAGAGGTCCTGTGGACGGGCTGGGGTGATGCAGGTTTGGAATGCCAGCTGCCGACTCTTGATGATGTGCCATTAACACCAGCATCAATCATCAAGAGTCTGGGCATGATTCTGGATGCCTCCCTTTCAGTGGAGGCCTAGGTCACAAACATAGTTAAACTGGCATTTTATCATCTACGCCAGGTCAAACAGTTGGTTCCCTTCCTGTCCCTCCTGACCTAGCCACAGTGATCCATGCAATGGTCAACTCTAGGCTAGACTACTGTAAACTCACTTTATGTAGTCATGCTCTTGAGACTGACCCGGAAATGCAGCTGATCCAAAATGCAGCTGCGCATGTTCTTACAGGAACATCAGTTGGAACATATATCTAACCAGCATACTTTCAGGACCACGTCTCCTAGTACACCCCCCAAAGAGCACTATGCTCAAGTTATAAAAATTTGCTGATGATCCCTGACCCCAAGAGTGTCCAATTGACCTCAACCAGAGCCAGGACTTTCTTGGCCCTGGCTCTTCTGAGATCTGGGCCCTGTGGGACTTGATGCAATTCCACAGGGCCTGTAAAACAGAGTTGTTCTGCCAGGCGTACAGTTAAGAACAGTGATGGGCTTTCCATCTGGACTGGCCTCCTCTGTCCTGCTCCCCCTCCCCCTCCTTCTTATCAGGCAGTTTTTAATTTTAGACATTCACCCCCCTGAGAACTGATGCCATCAACTGTATGATATTGATGGCCCTTATTGTATTTTATTATTTATTTTATTTAAATGAATGTTTTAAACTTTATATATATTTATATGACATTACCCACCCTGAGCCTATTTACAGGGAGGGCAGGATATAAGTTTAATGTAATTACTACTACCACTACAACATCATCATCATTATCATCATCTTCTTCATCATCTTCATCATCGTCATAATCGTTCCTGAGGGTTCCAGGCTGCAGACAAGCAACTCTTCTCACTGTTCATATTTTGAAAGGATTGTAAAATTATTCTGTTTAAATGAGTTTTTAAATGTTCATAGATACGTTGTTGGTCAGATTCTTGTTTTATTATCCATGGTTTGCATTTCCATTTGGCCAGGGCTGTTTTCAGAAAGTGCATCCTGTATTTCCAGGAAAAGTGAAATAAATTTGGCTATGGTTATCACCTTCTTTTTTGTCAAGAGCTGCTCTTAGAAGCTGAAAAGCCTGCCGGAGTCTCTTCTTATTCTCACAGGTCAAGGGGAAGACAAAGTACCGTCACACAGACATTGTCTTAGTGTGAGAGCCAGTGTGGTGTAGTGGCTAAGAGCAATGGACTCTAATCTGAAGAATTGGGTTCGATTCCACACTTCTCCATATGAAGCCAGCTGGGTGACCTTGGGTCAGTCACAGCTCTTTCAGAGTTCTCTCAGCCCTCCAAATAAGTCTAGCTCATGTCCTAGTGGTGCGTAACACTAAAAGAGCTAGAACTTCAGGATGCCAGACAATCTTAGGATCTCCTGGCTATACTACACAGAATGGCATATAATAATTATTATTATTGTTTTAGTGCATAAACATTGCTCCAGCAGAGCTTTTTATGGTCATGTGTTCTGCAAGGAGGAGCTCCCCTCTCTCCTTCAGTCCTTTTTTCACTGCCATATTGTGAGGAGGTCTTCTCTACAGCTCTTGAAACAGTAAGTTCTTATAGAATTTTCTTGCTTTTGGGACCTCTTGCTTCTCTTAAGAATGTTGCAGAAGGCTTTATTCATAAACAAGTGTTTATGCAGCACAAAAATGACTCGGTCTGATGAGCACATACTTTGCCTTTTCTGTTTAGGTGAGGCAGAGTGGTTCTCAGAAGGAGAAATAGAGCCAGGACAGGGCACACCTACAGTTCTAGCAGCTAATCAACCTTTGGAACCACCCTCTCCATGGCAGAGTTCTATGCCTCTGCCTCCTCAGCAAGGCTATCCTTATTACTTCTCTTCATCTAGGCCACAGAAATGGGGTGACCAGCAGTCCCAAAGAATAACACTGGAAACACAGGGCACACTTGTTAGAAAGGCATGAGACTATGGCTCCACCAGTTTGGTATCTGCCTGCAATATCTCCTCATCATCCTATGGGACACTTGGATTCTGAGGATGAGCACAATTTGAGAGCTGATTTGCCTTTGGGCCTGTGCTCAGATTTGCCATCAGACCCTTCACCTGATGACATGGTAGGGTGTCCTGATCCAGTCTCACTGAGTGAAGATTTGAAACTCTATGTGGAGCAGATAGGGTGAATTGCCAAATCATTAGAATAGAAGTACCCTCCAGTAATCCAAAGCCCCAGGATAAGATTTTGGGCAACCTCAACTTGAAGGTGCCTGGTATAATTGCCCTCCCTATCTCAGAGGGGATTGCTGGTATCTCCAAGACTGGCAGTGCTCCCACCAGACACTCGACAAAAGGTGGAAGAGCTGCCATTTGAGGGAACAACTTTATTCACATCCTTGATTGTCAATCTCCCATCCCAGATTAAGAAGAACAAGCAAACAGCTTGTTCATTTGGCATCACAGCAGGCCCTGCTGCACCCTACAGACCTCGACAGACACAGATTCCACCAGTCACAGTCATTATACTCTAGGCACTTGTATCAGCAATATTGCACATTGCAGTATCCTACACAACCTCCCTTTTTAGGGTCTATGGTGCAGGTCAGGCATAGGTCCAATCCAGAGTTAGACAGTTAGAATCCCAACACCAACCACTTCCCAAAGATCAGCAACAAACTCCAAAGGGCTCTGACTAGAGCCAGTGGTAAGCCAACCTCCTACTCTGGTTGAGGACAGGTTGGCTGTTTTCAGTGCCAAATGGCAGGAAATTACCTTTGGGAAATTATCATAGCACAAGTTTAGAGTTTAGAGAATATAATGAGGTTCATGATACTCGTGGTGGTGAAAGAGGACTGAGGGAGATAGCGGAGCTCCTCCCTGTGCAGCACGTGACCACTGGGTGGGAAAATGGCCTCTAAGAAGCAATGTGGGTGGGCTCCCCCTGGAGTGTAACTAAATTGCTAGAGTAGCTGTAAGAGAGCCTCTGGTGGCCGGCCTGTGCAAGCGCAGTCCCAATGTATGCCTACACAAAAGACGCCTCGATGAACAACAGTTACAAGTAAGTGCTACACAGTTTTCCTATTATTATTGAAAGAGTGCAGCTTTCTCTAAGACACTGAAAAAGGCTTAGAAACCTTGTTGCATTCTTTTCTCTTGGTGGAAAAACTGGTGGTTATGACAGCCAAAAAATGCCGGGGGGGGGGGCATGGCTCAGTTGTAGAGCATTTGCTGGCATGCAGAAGGTCCCGAATCCAATCCCTGGCATTCCTAGTTAAAAAGAGTAGGCAGTAGGTGATGTGAAAGACCTCATCCTGAGACCACAGACAGCTGCTGCCAGTCTGAGTAGACAATGCTGACCTTGATAGACCAAGGGTCTGATTCAGTATAAGGCAGCATCATGTGTGTGTTTATGACATCCTTAAGGGAAGGACCGTGGCTCTGATTCAGGAAAAGGCAGCTTCATGTGTTCATGCTTTTTTATATCTTCACTCAGTTATTTGCAGACAGCTGATCTGGCCATGTTGATCCATGTTTCAGTAGCCCTGAGATTAGAATAACAAGCAATACATTAAACTGACCATGAAGTCAATCCAGAAACTTCAGCTGGTACAAAATCATGTTTGATATCAGGGCCAGCTGTCAAGACCATATTACTTCTATTCTGAGGTCCCTTCACTGTCTGCCTATTTATTTCTAGGTTTAATTCAATGCACTGGTGCTTAAATTTGAAGTCCTCTATGACCTAAGGCTCACATACTTGAAGGACTGCCTCTTTCTGCATGTTCCCCTACAGCTGCTTAGCTCTTCCCAGCAAAGGTCTATTATTCATACACCCTCTGTCTGTCATGCTCCAAAACATCCTAGCCTTGGGGGTTTTTGGTGATTGCCCCAGGCTGTAGCAGAATTATTGCAGCTTCACAGGGTAGCCTTATTGGTCTGCAGCAGAAGAGCTACATTCAAGTCCAGTAGTAGAGACGGACAAGATTTTCATGGTATAAACTTTTGAGAGTCAAAGCTCCCTTTGTCACATATCTGACAACAGGAGGTTTGACCCTTGAGAGCTTATACCTTGAAAATCTTTTTGGTCTCTAAGATTCTACTGGACTCGAATTATTGCACAGAGCTTTTGAGGAGTGTGAATCAGAGCCAAGTCGAAATTTTTCTGGTTTTAAACAGGACATTTTTAGACAGGTTATTTTAATGCATTTTTAATATACTTATTTTAAAAATGTTTTTAATGTTTGGATGTATATAGTATTAATGTATGTTACATTTACTATTGTCCTGGACTGTCATGAGAATATACACAGCAGAATATACACAGTATATTCACAGAATATACAAAGCAGAAATGTTTAGGAGCTCACTCTTATAAAGGGATCAGAACTATGATGGTTCAATTTGGAAGGCTGGGATATAAGAGATAGCTATACAGCATCATGTAATGTTTACTGTAAGTATCACTCCCCTTTTTATGCAAGTTGATGTTTTCCACTTTTGTAATGCTCTCTTCAGTATGGGATATCAAACTGTACAGTTTTGTTGCCTCAGACCATTCTTTGCCTTACATTGAATGCTTTGTTGCCTTAGACAGTATTTTGTTCTGTTGATTTACAATGTTTTCCAGGTAGTCAACCTTAACCCCACCAGATTGTTTTGTTCATTAGAGATCTTTGCAGTTTGACTGAATTAGTTTTATCATATTTTGTAATCCTTCTAGAGTTTCATTTTGAAAAGTGGGATAAATAAAGATAACAACAACAAATGAAGATGATAACTCAATCATTGCATGATTGCATTATCACATTATCTATTTATCACATTGTTTCATTTTTATTGTAATTCTATACCAGTGAGCCAAACTGGCTCAGTTAAAAGAGCATTGAACTTGGACTTTGATGTATTCAAACAGCATAGAAGACATTGAATTCATAACCCTGGTGAGCAATGAAATAAACAGGTTGTGTTGGGCAAAGTACTGTCTTACTCCAGGCTCTTCTTGGAGGTTTGAAGAGTACCCAAGAAGATGCCAATTGCTTGTGATAATAATGGTGCTTTACTAAAATACAAACAGGGTGTTCCAGGCAAGGTGATGCATAATTGTTTTTAAAACGCTTCTAATTGTTTTTTAAATGATGTACATCACCTAGAGCCTTGTTGTCTTACAGGGATTAGATGATTAAGAAATTTAATAAATAAATATAAAGGTCAAAGTAAAGAAAGCTTACAATTAATTGTATATTTAATTGTTGTACACCACCCTGAGCCCGTTGAGGAGGGTGGTATATAAATCTAATAAAATAATTAAAAATAAATACAACATCCCTTCAGCTGGAATGCCAGCTGAACAGCTGATGAACTCTGGGCCATATCAGTTTGGGATACTCTTGCACAGTTCTGGAGCAACCAGACAAGTCCAAGGAGCTAATGCAGCTGCGGATTTATTGGCTAGACTCTTCTCTCACAAGCAAGTGAGGAGTCAGCCAAGCACTTGCCAGCTACAAAAGATTCACACAGATTCATGTTTACAACACTTCTTGTCTAAACTATGCATTGATAGCACAGTCCTAGGTACAACTCTATCACTAATACCCTAAGAACTTGCCTTGCTGAACACACATATCAGGCTGCAGCATTGATATGTTCACGAGTTTATGAAAAGGAAGCGATATATGCAATCATGAAACCTGTGAACAATTCACTATACCTCCTCACCATGACAATAGTCTTCTGCATCTGTCCATAGCAGTAGACAGAAAGAGATAGCCTGGATGTCATGTTCTTTCTTTTTATTTAAGTTCTTTTACCTCACTTTTCTGTCCAATGAGAGTACTCCAAATCTTCAGCAAGTCCTGGACTAGTGACCCATCTCACTTCAAGACCTAAGGCTTTGATTTATGGGCCAAGAACATAGCCTATTGACTCTTTCCAATCAGTTCGTGCCGAATCTCTGGCCATTCCCAAGCTAAGTTTCTGCAAACAGAAGGTAAACAAATTCAGCCCAGATCTTAATTAAGATTATGTTATTAGGGATGTCAACCTCCAGGTGGTGCCTGGAGGGCTTTCACTATTACAACTAATCTCCAGAGAACCAAGGTCAGTTCCCTTGGAGACAATGGCTAATTTGCAGAGTAAACTCTTTGGCATTATGTCCTGCAGAGGTCTCTCCCTTCCCCAAAATCCACCCTCCCCATGCTCCACCCCCCAAAATCTCCAGGTATTTCCCAGCTCAGAACCAGCAAGCCTATCTGCTATCTAGATGTTCCCCAAATCTTCCCTTTCTAACACAAGGCAGAGCAAAGTCCTAGTGTTAGTGCTCTGGCAACACTGGAATGCTCAAAGCTGGGCAGAATATTGCTTTGTAACCACAATGTTAGGCAGGGCTATTTTTGGGCAGGAATGCACAGGAATGGAGTTCCAGCTGGCTCCCAAGTTGGCCACGCCCAGCAGGAACTTATTAGCATAACAGGCCACAGCCAACAGCAGAAACTAATTAGGATTGGCTACCTTTGGGGTGTGTGGCCTAACATGCAAAGGAGTTCCTGCTACCAAAAAAGCCCTGGGTTTTGACAACAAGGTAAACTGAATAAGAAGCAAAAGGTGGGTGTGGCTGGATGACTGCACTTCTGGTAACATGGGGGTGTGGCCTAATATGCTAATAAGCTGTGCTGTCAGGGGTGTGGCCTAATACGCTAATAGGTTTCTGCTGTTGGGTGTGGCCTATTATGCTAATGAGTTCCTGCTGGGCTTTTTCTACAAAAAAAGCGCTGACATTGTCAGGGATGCTTTCCTATACTGCTACAAGAACTTCTAGATTACAGATCATTCAGATGTGCCTCACATATTGGAGTGTGCACAACAAAGCTTTCTCAATGATTAACTTATTTCTAAAAATATTACAATTGTTCCTCTATGCCCCAGTATTTCATTTTTCATTTTGAGAATAATTGATATAAATGCATATAAATAGAGCACCTTAAAGTATGTATTGTTAAACCAAATTTATTTGGGGAATGGGCACAAGAGCAGTACATAACTGTTATAGACAAAGATCTACTGCAACTATTTTCAGAGAGGTCACCTTATATCAGATTTCCAAGCCTAGAATTTTAAACCACTAGCTAACTTCTCTGTGTTTTCTTAGATGGACAATCCCATTGATTTGTCTTATTGATTTTAGTGCTTTTTTGCACATCTGAAGGAACGCTGCAGGATCAAAGAATAATATTTAAGACATATTAGACATTTTCCCTCCATCGAAACAGAACAGCTAATTCATTTGTGTTTATTGATGAATGGAGACCAGAGTCAGTAGGAATCCAATATATTATTAGCTAACAGGATGCAGTGAGGGACCAGCGCTATAATATACACTGAGGTCAAAGCTCTGAAAATAGTAATGGGCCCAAGATCAATCAAACATACAAGTCAGCAAATATATTGAAAAGTATCTTTATAAAACCTTAGTGGTGAGTGATATTTATAATGGTCCCAATTCAAAGACCTATATATGTAGTGGTAGGCTTTGTATCTGTTATTTCATTGGGGAATTCTTCCTCTTTTCCAGTACTGAATAGGTGATGAGTGGCGCAGTTGAGTTAACACACATTGATTTCAAAGAAATTAGATGGATATAACTTTCAGCTATGTTTATGCTCATCCCTGGGGGAGAGGTTAAAAAAGGGTGCTTGGATTCAGCTCCTATGCATCCAAGCTTGTGATCAATGCGATCAGTCCCCCCGGGGGCTGTGGTGGTGTGCTTATATGTGGTAGTGGATAATGAGGATTTACCTACCACAAGTGTTTTGGGAGTGATGAGAGATGCAATGTGGTATAGGCTGTTTGGTGGTGGTGCCTCATGTGGCAAAGCAGTGGCCACATCTGGTGAGCTGCCTCTCCCTCTTTGTGGGGAAGGACCAGTGTGGAACAGTTCAGGAACTATTTTCAGGACCATTTTTTCCCTCCCAGTCTGTCCCTAACTTCAGGTTTCAATCTCTTCCTGATCAGGAACACAAGAAGATGCCTTATACTGAATCAGACCATTAGTCTATCAAAGCCAATACAGTCTGCTCTGACAGCAACTGTTCAAGATTTCTGGTAGAGGTCAGTCACATCAGCTACTGCCGATCTTTTTAACTGGGGATGCTAGGGACTGAACTTGAAACATTCTGCATGCAAAGCAGATACTCTACCACTGAGCCACATCTCCATGGCCCTACATAAACCTCCCACCCTGGGTTAGTGAGACTGAATTTTTATAGTCAGTTGTTTTCTCACATTACACTGGATATCTTGCCATTTCTAACAAAGAAGTAGTGCTTGTGTTTATTTATTTATTTTTAATTTTTTGTATCTGTATCCCATCTATCCCGTGAGCAGGCTCAGGGCAGGTCACATCATTTCAATAATACAGTAAAGTTTAAAGCACAATAAAACATTTACATGATAAACATTTAAAATCAGTAGTTATAGCTGCTGGTGAAAATTCCGACCCATTCATACTGATAGATATGGCTGTTTGCTGGTAGATGGGTGGCCAGTAGGTAGGAGACAGCAACCTCAGGGAGGTCATATATGGATGCCCACTGCCTCAGCCAAAAGCCTGGTGGACCAGGTCCATCTTGCAGGCCCTGCAGAACTGAGTAAGATCCCACAGGGCCCTAATCTCAATGGGGAGCATGTTCCACCAGGTGGGGGGCAGGGCGGAGAAAGCCCTGGCTCTGGTCGAGGCTAGGTGGACGTCTTTTGGACCACCAGGAGATGTTGATTACTAGAGCGTAAAGCTCTTTGAGGCGTATACAGGAAGAGGCGGTTCCTTAGATAGGTTGGTCCCAGACTGAATAAGGCTTTGAAGGTTATTACCAACACCTTGAAGTGAATCTGGCACTCAACTGGTAACCAGTGTAGCTGGCAAAGCACATGCCGAACGTGAGCCTGCATGGGCGTTGACATCAGCAGGCATGCCACCACATTTTGTACCAGCTGTAATTTCTGGATCAACCTCAGCAGTAAGCCTACATAGAGTGAATTGCAATAATCAAGCTAGGTCTTGGGGGGAAAGATATGGCTTCAGTAACCTGATCTGCCTAAGATGGGAAAATGCAGATCTGGTAACTGCGGCAACTTGGGCCTCCATAGACAAAGAAGCATCCAGTGTTACTCCAGTGTTACTCCCAGGTTCCTCATTGATTGGGATGGCGCCAAAGGTGCCCCTTCCAGTGTGGGAAGCCTGGTGCCCACATCCATGCCCCCTCAACCCAGGTACAGGACCTCTGTCTTTGATGGATTTAACTTCAGCCAACTCTGCCGCAACCATCCAGCCACAGCTTCCAAGGCCTCACCCAGCTTTTTGGGAGCAGAAGATGGATGGCCGTCCATTAACAGATAGAGGTGTTTAAAAGTATTTGATTATCTTTACTTCCTGCAGGCACATGTAGAGAATACTGGATACTGTTCCCACCTCTGGAACATCTGTGGCAGGAAAATGTATTAGTGTGCAAATAAAGGCTGTATTTTCCAGAATGTCTATGACTGTAGGTATGTATCTGTTGATTCCATGTATTTAGTATTTTTTAAATTCCTCCCTTCCTCTAAGGAGCTCAGGTTGGCATACCTGAGTTTACCTGAGGTGGCAGATGCTGAAGGAGAGTGACTGGGCCAAAGGCAGACTGTGAGCTTCATGGCACGATTAGGATTTGATCCTGGGTGTCCCAGATCCCAGTGTGATGCTCTATCCACTATTCTCCATTGGCTCGCCATACAATAGTGTTCTTACAAGAAATATCCATATAGCATGCCTTTTCCCAAAAATTACAGCTGTGCCTTGTAATTTAGCTGAGAAAATTTCAAAATTCAGATGTCTAAAAAAATACATTTTTTAAAAATACATACTTCTGCTGCTAATCCAGTCCTTTCTAAGAACAGGAATATGCACATGTAACTTGTAGCAAGTTTCCCCTTTTAATTGCATTCACACTGACAGGGCTGCATCTGACATTTCAGTGAACAGGGCTTTATGCTTGCTGGAGCTTCATGTGTGCACTGGACCTTAGGTGATGAAGACACTTGAACAGTGCTTGATTGGAGTTTTCCTGTTTATTTTTAAAATCAAGTTGCCTTTTATTTATAGTAAGATTCTACTCCAAAGTAACATTAATTTGCCAGACTACATGTTTTTACTGAAAAGCTTAAAATTTGCAAATTATAGGTCAACAGGAAAAAAAAATCACTTTATCACTCTGATGTGATGAGTAAAAACAAATTTTAAAAGTTGGAACAAATGGTGATATTGTCCCATGGGAAACAGACTCCAATATTGATCCATTATTTCCCAGCTTGAAATGTGCCACTGTTGTACATCCACTTGATTATGAGTCTTGTTAGTACATCCCCCAGTTGATTCAACTTGAGTGCTTTTGACATTTTCAAAGTTACTCACATATTCCGCAGAGCAGCAGGGGAAAGCTTGCTAATGAAGAAATAACAAGCTGAAGATTTGAATAAATATTTAGCTGATTGCAAGGAGGTACAGTTAATTTTTGTTTTAATGTTGGCAACTGAGAAAACACAAGCGTATACTTGCATGTGTCCTCTGGAAAAAAGTATTCTTGTGGGGTGTGTGTGTTTGTGAGTGTGTATTTTCTTCATGTGCCATAGGGCACTTTCATTTCCTGATTCTATTATATACTAAGTGGCCACCTGAACCTGCCAATGAACTTGTTCTATTGTGTTTTTCTATTTTTAATCCTGAAAGAGTAAACACATTTCTCATCAGATGTGTTACAGACTGCTATACATTGCAGAGATTTATGAAGGTGCCACTGGGTTATTACAGAGCCATTCATTTATAAATAAGTGTCTATTCTGAAAGGAAGCCAGAAATGATAGCGACGTTTTCCATCATTTCAAAAATCTATATTAAAAAAATGATGCACTTTTTATGGCAGCAACAGCTCTATTGCTGTAATTTGGACTTCATACTTTTCAGCGTCTGTTTGTTTCCAGAGCTAATGTATGAGTCAGGTACGCCCTCCCCCCCATATGATGCATTAGATCCTTAAGAACACAGGCAGCAAAGAGGAACATCTTGGCTCTTTCACTATTCATTTATACCAGCAAGAGTTCAGTGAGCAGGCCTTGCTCACTGCACATCATCCAGCCTGCAAATAAATTCCCTATTGTGGGTTTTAGGGACCCTTCATGAACTGCTCTGTGAAATATCTTCCTTGACATGCTCTGCAGACAATGACAACCCCATGCTGATTTTTGTGAAGCAGTAGCTGACTTACACAGAGGCATCTAATGACAGGTTTTAGCCACCTGTGGAAATGTCTGTATTCCTGGTTGGAAAAACCAATCTTTAATGGGGGCTACCTTTTGAATTGAGTAAGGGCACACAGACCTGCAACACTGTTTTAATCAACTGTGAATCAGGACATGGGGAAAAGTGTCCTCCTCCTTAACATGAACAGTAATAGACAATTTATTGCTTTCCCTAAATGAGGGGTCACAAAAAGGCACAACTCCAACAGTTAAAAGGACTAGAATGGGCCTTGATTGGAGCTAAGTGAATCGTACTAGATCCCAGCCCATAACTTCAATTGGCCAGCCCTGTGATAATAACCCTTTTAAAAATTATATTGACAAATACCAGTAAAACAGTGGCATTCTGATAAATAATTACAAAAAATTTCAGAACTCTGGCAGCCTCTAATTTTTTTCTAAAAAAGAATTATTGTTAATATATTTTATAAGTAGGGATGCACCAGCAGCTACCAGTTTGACTTATGTTCTACTCACAGGCTATGAACAGTGGGAGGTCCAGATGTTTTGGGAGGGAAGCCCTCTCCAGTGAGGCATCTGGATTTAGCACTGTAGCTGTCCAGGATGCCAGAGCTGCCATGGTGATTACAGTCCCTCAGCTTCCATGGAGAGGCAGCAGTTTCTCCAGAAAGGGGAAATTAGAAGCTATGTGCATATTGGAGATGATCGGATTTGTTGCTATTAGAAAAGTGCATCATAAATCAATATGAATCCTTTGCCCACCAAAAACAGTCCCTACGTAGAATTTCAATGTATGGCTCTTTTTCTTGAACAGGTTCCTGTACAAATAAGCTAAACAAATAATGATACATGCTGGATTGTCTTCCCAAAGTACATGGTTGGTGTGATTAGCTTTGATGTACTTGGGCTGCGTTCAGACGGCCAGTCAATCGCGCCATGAGCCCTCCTAAAATTTTATCCCGATTTTTTAAATCCAGCCTAGCACGACCAGACGCCCCCCCATGAAATAGCCTCACCGCGCGTTGTTCCCGCCGTGATTTGTCTACACGGCATCCACCGAGGATTTTTTTTTAAAAAGTTTTGTACATTCGCATAGGCAAGGCTGCGCCTCCTTGGAGAACTGAGGCGATCGCGGAGGGTTTTCAGCAAAGTCCCGGTCCTCCCCCTTGCCATTGCCATCATGATCAATGGAGGGACTATTTTGCAAGTTAGAACAGTCCTTCCCCCCCTCCATCTCCCATCGCGGTAACATCTTGTCCCTAAAAGAAATAAGCATGAATATGACATTCCTCGTAGCGCTTATCGTTAAAGCGCACATGGGGTTTCAATTTTAAAAAAATCGCGCCCCCGTCGGCTCGGTCTGACGTCAGACCGAGCCGACGGGAGCATCGCACGCTAATGGAGTGACCAGACGGAAGAAAGTCTGCAGTTGTTGCGCGGGTAAGCGAAAACCCTACATTGAAACTGCTACTTTTAAAATCAGGATTGGAGGCGCAGCAGAACGGGATGCCTATGGGACCGGAATATTTCCCAGATGTTTCTGTCTGGTCGTGCATTTTTGATCCGCAAGGGAGTCGTTCCTATGGCAGATCAAAAGATCCGTCTGAACACACCCTTGGTAAAGAAAGGAAGAATCCAGCATTTCCCTCCACATTGGATTCATGCTCTCAAAGCTTACCATGTCAGCGACCTGTTGGATCAATACCTATGCACATATTTTGTTGTGCTGGGATCTGTGATCTGGAGCCCCAGTTTCCAAATTTTATAACATTTTTATGGAAAATCACTATTATAACTCAGGTTTTTATGGAAACAACTGGAATATTGCCTCTGGTATCTTGCTGTTTAAGAAAAAGTCAAATGTCATATTTTTGACATATGTTCTGTCCTTTATTTTTCTTTGAGATCAGTGAAAGGTTCACAGAGAAGACCTGGATGCATCAGTCATCAGTTCAGAGTTTCTCATTTCTATACCAAAATAGTTTAATAGGATGTCTGAAAGGGTTGTAGACCTTAGCTGTTGATGTTCAAGTGATATTAAGAGCTTGAGATACTATCGTGAAATGGTTGATGATGGCAATACCTAGGTTCAGTGGAAGGTCTGGTTCTGTCTAAATGAAATATTTGTCTTTGCAGAATTTTAAGTTTAAAATAAAAAGGCTAGTCTCCAGGCATTTAACTGCACACAATATCGTACCTGCATAAACTTATGCATCAAAATGAGAGATTTCCACAGAATAATATTTTGTTTTTAAAAAGATGTTGTCGGAATTAAAAAGAGCTATATAGGCAAATATAAAATTGTTGCAATGATAAATTGCCAGATCAGAAAAGGCCTCTCTTCCCCTTTAAAAAGAGTTTCCTTTTGATCAAACTAAACAGCCTTTGTACTTACTGTCAACATCAGGCTAAATGTTTATGTGGGCCACTTCCATATTTTCTCCATATCTGCTGTGCTTGACACTTTCACACATGTTCACGCCTATTCATAATCTAATCTTGGTGTACCCTTTCCGATAAAATCCTCATACCTTGCCCAAAATATCTTAATAAATTTTGGCAAGAAATACCATTTCTTTGATTGATTTTTTTTAAAACTTAACCAGGCAGTAATGGATGTTCTGGCAGAAATTTACTTTGGTTGGAGGGTAGTGGCAGATTCTCTAGCAAAGACACCTCAGCAAATGCAACAGCCAGTACACAAATGTTGGGGCAGACACTCAGCTGCATACAAGCATGGATCTATCCAAAGAACGCCATTGTGAGTTAATCTTCACAGCATTAAGTTTTGAAATTAGGGCCAAACACGATATATTCTGCCTGGATCTATCCTGGAGCCTGTCCAGTTCCTATGCAGTAGATGTGGGCTGGAAATTGCCAAGATAAACTTGATTCTTTGGTGTGCAGGGGCCCGATTCAGACTGGGACCACCGCACATGTGGAGAGAGGACTTAAGCCTTCCCCCACAACATTTCCCTGACCTCAAATGGTCCCCAGGGAGTTCCTATTTTCCCATGGAGTCTGCTTGTGTACAGGTAGGCTCACATACATTTCTCCAGTGTGTTAAGTTGTAGATTATCAGGGCTGTTTCAGGTTGGGAAGTGGCTCTGATGCAAATTGGGACTCCACATGCTGGAGAATTGAGGTTTATTTTTATTTACTTATTTAAAGTATTTATATACATGCCTTTCTCTGAGGCATTGCAGGACCCAACAACAATGTAAAAACAATATAGAACTATTTAATACAACAAATATTAAAATAACACATGAAAAACAAGACTTAAACCTGACCTGGATAGCCCAGGCAAGCCCAATCTTATCAGATCTCAGAAGCTAAGCAGGGCTGACCCTGGCAAGTATTTGGATTGGAGACCTCCAAAGAATACTGAGGCTTGGAGGCAGAGGCAGGGTATCAAGCCACTTCTTTGAATGTCTTCCATGCCACAGAAGTTGCTATGACTTCCAGGCATAGGCACACACGCTCTCTCTCTCTCTCTCTCTCTCACACACAAACACAATGCAAAAATACCAAAAAAGGAAAAGTGTAAAAAAAAAAGACTTAAAAACCAGCAGGCTTTCCCTCTTTGTCCAAGCTGCCACCAAAGCTCCCCCAAATAGCTGTATTATCCACCATCTCCCAAAAGCCAGGAGGGTAAGGGCCTCTTCCAGGAGACTGTTTCAGAGGCAGTGAAGAAACTGATCCTAGACCTTGGTGCAAAGAACAGAATCAATGTTTACCTGTCTACTCCCAGCTTCAGTGGACCCAAGAATGGAGCTAGGAAAAATTTATTATGTGACTAGGCCTCAGTTGGTCAGTTCAGAATAATGATCAGTTACCAGGGCCGAGGACAGACTGGCAATTTGCCGCGGGATGGGACCCGGGCTGACAACGACTCAATATCGGATTAAATGGAATGTTCACACAGGCACATCTGCCTGGCGTCCCCCACCCGTAGCCTACCGGTGCTCTCGCGCTTCACTGCCGGATTAAAAAAACACCTGATAAAAGCTGACGCAAATCTTGAAAGCCTGCGTTTGACGCGCGTTTCTCCGCTTCCGGGGAGTCTGAACGCGCAGCCAAAAAGCCGGGAGCAACCTGTGTTGGGCATGAGGCAGCAGTGGTGTGATTGGCTGTGCTCCGCTCCACTGCCCAATGCGGTGCCGGCGTTGCAGGGCAAAAAAAAAAACATCGCCAAAATGCGCTTATGTGCACATACGCCCACAGCCGAAATAATGGGGAAACAGCGAATATAGCGCACCTCCGGCGCGGCAGTCTGAACGCTCCCGCGCGCCTCTGTCCAGTATCTTCCGGCAGAGGCCCCCGCTGTGTGGACGGGAAAACCCGGTATCGTTTACTCTGGGTTTTTTTTGCCGCGACTCGATACCGGGGCAAATTGCCAGTCTGTCCTGGGCCCAGGTTTAATCCAGAGTGTTTGTGATAACAGCAAGATTTTTGCTCATTTCTGGGAGTGATATGAAATCTGAAATTTCTTAAATTTCAGATCATGAGACAAATGTACTTTCTAATATATTGAGAGGCACATTCTTGTACTTTGAGACACAGGAATTGTCCTTTCGTGCCTGTCTGATAACTATGCAATAGACTTCAAGGGAGTCAGATTATGAATATAATCCTGAATCTATCAATAAATGGTGGAGAATGCTTTTCTCGCAGACACAAGACTGTGCTGAGTGTGTCCTACTACAAGTAGAGTACATTATAGTAATAAGGAATTGATGTTAATAGAAAATAAAGATGGGCTCCAGTTACAATCACAATCAGGATAAGATTTAATGACTAGAAATAAAAATCAAGGCCAGTAAACTGAAAAACTTAATTGAATATCTGAATCGAACTCAGTGAAAGATATCCTGTTCCTACACTGGATGATTAGATTCTCAGTGAGAGCTGCTGTGGTACAAACTGAAGCTTAAAAACATAGGATTGCCTTGCTGGATCAGAGTGTTTTGGTACTTTGTTTTGCTGCAGGGACCTGCAGCTGCTTTCACCTTAGCTTAGCTGCTGAACCATCACTGACATCAACGAGTTCCTAGCCTTCTAGGAGATACATCTATTTCCCTGCAGTGCACATTAATTCTTTTTTATGGCTTTTTATGTATTTTAATCTTTTTTTAGAAATTGCTTTATTGGTATGCATTGGGGGTTTGATTTGAATGGTTTTGAAATATGATTTTATCATATATGTTTTAAACTGGTAGCCACCTTGTGTCAGGCACTTCAAAAACTCAGTTCAACAGCAGGTCCTGAATTAGGTCCAGCTTTTATTGAGCAGAGAAAAGTGAAGTCATCTTGGATGGTATTGAGTCAGGAACAGAGAATACAAAATGGCTAAAACAATTATACTGGTTCCATACAGGACCCCCTGACACCTGTGAGGGCAGAAAGGTGGACCAGATATTTTGTAAATAAATAAAGGATTTTGCTGGTGCTGCTTTGAGATAACTGGCTGGCCAGAGTCAAGCACCTGCACAATGGAACAAAGAGTATATTTTGGGTGGCACTAGATTAGCATGGCACTGGAGGATCACACCCACAGCCTAGTTCATCAGTATCTCTAAGAGTAGTTTCAAATACTCAGCAGAGGCAAATGAGATTAAAGTTACCATTCTGCCTAAATTGCATACTCATACTTATTCTCAGGTACTCCCATTGATGCCAGAATAAATGATTTGCTACTGCAGCTGGCCAGATGCACTGCATGCCAGTGCCATATTTTACTTTATTTGATATAATGTATGAATGAATGAATTTATTGTCACAGCATACAGCCAGCGGTATGATATAATGTACATTTTAGAGACTGTCTGTCTCTCTCCACTGTACTGTTTGCTGATGTACAGTGAAATGCAACTGGAAATTTGGTTGTACTGTTGCGATGCAGTGCTCACAGCCCTAAACTGCAACCAGCCAGCTCTAGCTCTGTTCATTTAACTTCCATTACTTGATACTTCCATTAAAATGACCTACTTAATAAGATTAGTGGTACAATCTGCTACTTTAAATCTACTGGGAAGTAAATAGCAAAGGCCTGGCCCTATGTAATAGCTCTTATATAGGCTCTCAGACGTCTGTGTCCCTTTTGAAGTGGTGTAAACAAAGAGCAGAAACATGGCCACATCTGCCTGAAGGCAGGAGCATTTATTGTGCCTTGTAAGTTGGCCCCAGATGTGTTCAGGCATTGGTTCAAAACTACAAGACACCTGGGATTTATTTAGTTAGTAATGTCCATAAAATTAAACCAATTAAATTAGTTGTAATTTATTGTAGTAGTTTAAGCATATGGGGTAAAAAACCATCCTCTCTGAGGTCAATAGAATCTTTGCCATTGAATTCAGGATTTCAGAGTTCTGTGTAGGATTATGGGGCTCAACTCCCCGTGCAGCCTTCACAGGGCATAAGGGGATGCATTCCTGAGAAATGAAAACCATGGATGGGAAGCTTTTGAGGGCTGAAGCAAGAGTAAAATGTGACAATGCAATGGTACTGAAAAATAAGGTATATCCCCAGAATTTATGAATGGACGACATCAATAATGACCTTGGCAGAAACAGGGGCAAAGTGTCTCTATTGGTAGAGACACCATCCTGAGGCTCTATTAAATTCAAACTGAAAGATTTAATACTTTACCCAGAGGATGAATGATAAACTGCATGAATGCTCACTGGGGGAAAAACTTCTCCAGGACAGCAGCAATCCAATAGGAATGCTTCAGAGTTAACTGCAGAGGTCATAAACTGAAGACATTTGCAAATTATTGTTGCTCTTTGTATTGCATTGTCCTGAAATGTTTGGGAGAAAAATGGACAATATTAAGCACTTTTAAAGCTGCAGTCCTGAAATATTTTAGGATTTAATTCAGTGAGATTTAATTCTGGATTCTTCTGATGGCAATGGGAGAGATTTAAGCATGCGCTCAAATATCCTGTAAAATCAGTAAGATATAAAAGTATTAACTTTGGTTGGATTTTACCATAATTTAGATTTTATTTGCTTTATTTCCAATAGAAACTGTAGAAGGTGACATCAGTTTTCTTCTTCCATGTACATCAAGACACCTAGGAGTCATTTCGTCTAAGATGGCTGCATGATATGACAGCTATATGCACAGTGCCAGAGGGAGGATATCTACTGGGTGTGAAAGACCTATTCAGTTTACCTAAGCTGGTTGTGATAGCTAGCTATACATATTGTCACTGCATAAAATAACACTTCAAAGAAGTGCTTATTATAAAGAAACAAGAGACCCATGAAAACTCATGGGAAAAGGCAATCCCATCCTCTCACCCTTGAGACCCTGCTTCCTTCTAACTTATTCTTTGTGAAGAGCTGTTGCAGCCTGCTAGCTCACCTCACCAGTCAGTTGATGGAAAGGTGGCAGTGCTTGCAGCTAACAGTGTGCACGATGCACTTTTATCTACAAGCCTCACCTGATTCTGATGATGTGTCTAGCACTAGGAGGGGTCTACACCAGCACACTAAGTGGGACTGCTCGGGGCAAAGCAGAATGCTCAGAGGTACACACCAGGGCACAGGAACAAATTCTGCCCTCAGTTATAAGGCCAGAGGATCAAGTTTAAAACAAAATATGTTTTTCTCTTCAGGATTGTGAAGAGGAAAGGGCGCAGGGGAAATGAACAATGATTCTCCTTGATTGGACAAATATAAGGAGAGAGGCCCATGATCCTGGAAAAACTTCCAAATCAGAAAAGAGAGAGGAAGGCTCTGGTGAGAGAGGTCTTTGTGGGCAAGCTTGGGAACATTAATGGACTGCGGTTTAAGTGGCAGTTTCAGCTGTCCAAATTTGATCACACTACCCGATGGCCAGGTAAAGGGAGAAGCAATTTCTTTGTCCATAATAATAATAATAATATACATGACAATAATATTACATAATATTAATTATATAATAATTATTACTGTAGGGGACACAGTCTTAATTTTGGGGTTATAATTATCTTGTTAGATCTCCCAAAAGTGTCTTTTGAGCATTTAGCAAACTGTTCGGTGGCAATTTAAAAGCTAGAATGCATTTAATAGCATTAAAGTTACTCTAGAGCATTAAAATATATTTAATATTTTCATAAGAAATACAAGAAAGTATATTTCTTTAACACAGAAATTGTGAGTCCTTACTCCAAGGTGTAACAGATCAGTAGTACTATTCCTGAGGCTCTTGACCCACTTTTGTATTACACATAGGGCAACAATTGCATGTTATCACACTGCCACCTGGTGATTAGCAGTAATGGTCTCTTGGGATTGTCATCTTACCATTATGAGAGCAATAAAATGAAGTAAAATATACAGAATGCCCTGATATAACTAGAGACCCTGCTTTAGTGCATTCATGAATAAGGGGCCCAAAGAAATATTTAATGGTTGCAAATTTGGCTGAAGTTATTTTGAGATGCAAAACTCTGAGGTGTTCTGTTACATCTCATCCCACAGGTTCCTAATTATAACATCGCCATAAAACATGCCTTAATAAAACCTAAGGAATTGTGTTCTCATACAGCAGGTGATGAGGGACATTAATGGTTTCTTTTAAAGAGGTATTTAAAATGACTGGACTACAGTTTCTGTGGTAGCTAATCTAACCTTGACCCAAATTAAATTTCAGTGCCTATATATTAATTTAACTGAAGAAGGACAGTTCTCATTTGAAGTAGACACCCTATTGTGCCAGAACCTCCCACCATACAGAATAAAATTTGTGCTGTTACTAATTTTGTAGCAAAGCCTTAAAGGCCTACAGATCTTTTCTGTTGAGTTATCCTCTGTGGCCCTAAAATGGACATCACTGGTATAGTAAAGGCGATTCTTGGAAAATGTTGCAGGGACAAGACATTTCATCTCCATATAATACACAAAAAATAGGTACACCCATTCTGTATCCTAGAAAATAATATAGTTATGTGCACTTCCATGAAAAGCCTTTCCATTTTATGGCACTATCTGCACAAAACAAGTCATTTAGATATTATAACAGTATTTTTATATTATACCTTGCACCAAAGGCTCTTTTTACTGTAATGGCAGTAAAACACAATATGGAGTTTATGAAGGGGGGGAGACTCTTCCCACCCCTGTTGTATTGTTGATGGGAGCAAAGCCCCCATTTCAGTCCCTGGAGTTGTTGCAAATTACTTTTAACATACTATATATTTCAATAATATCTAGTTAAGATTTCATGATGACATTTTAGTCTAAAATATGATGTACTGTTTCTGCCATGTTTTCATAAAACATTACCGTGGGTGAGATTTTCACATTAACTACAATTGCAGGAATGACTGATGTTCAAATCTAAAGACAATTTCTGTCATTATTAAACTTCATTATAAAATAACATACGTGGGTGGAATTGTGGTTTGATGCTTTTGTAATTTGCTCTACCTTTTCAATGTACTTTTCAGTTACATTAACTGAATCATTTCATCTTACAGATGCAAAGATGAAGGAAAAGAACAAAAACATACCCATTAACTGAAGCAGTGCAAATGTGCATAGTTAATGGAAACCATTTTGAGATATTGTATTTGATTCCATGGTGTATCTACTCAAACAATTTCAATGGCATATTAAAACAAAATGCTACATTGTACTCTTCACTAAGAATGCAAGTAATAGACTTCAAAAATTACCTTTCAACTGAAACTGTTGGAAATGAAGAAATGTTTTACATTATGAAAAGCTAATGCCAGCAAGGGGAAGAAATGGGCTGGAATGAAAATTTGGGCATGGAGAGGATTTTTTGTTCGGCTTTCCCAAGGAACAAATGCTTTAAACACTGGAGCAAAATTGCTTAGGTATGAACACACATTCAGCAATAATTAATTCATTGATTTTCTTACAATTAAAGGCTTCTTTGTTAGAAACCATATTGAGTAATTTGACAGTATCCATTCTGGCAGAGCCAAAAGCTAATTGCTTTTAAAAAATGGTGTTTTGGGACCACCATTTCAAATAAGTCTTCATTCCAGTTCTAATGCATGTTTTGTTGTTAAGACAAGTTCTGCAGTTTGTAACAATTTAAGTCTTATATTATTAGTAACACTGAAAAAGGCTGATGATAAAAGTTATTTCTGAAAATGTAGACATTTCCCACATGACATTTCATAGTGGTGCCATCAGGGCTTTTTTTCTGGGGGAACGCACCGGAACAGAGTTCCAGAACCTCTTCGACAAAATTCCTTTAAAAATGTTTAAAAGTTAATGAGTTTTCAGTATATAGATTGAAAACTTCATTTCCCTTTTTAGAGTTCCAGCACCTCTTAAAAAAACCCACAACACTCTGAGTGCCATATTTTTGTTTCTCCAAACAATACACATTTTAATAATTCCTCTGTGATGAACCTACAATGTCACCGAAAGCAGACATACACCTTTCTAAGTAACTGGGCTTAGAAGGGTGTAATTCTGTTTACGATGGCACTATAAGAGGTTTTGAACTGGCAACAATGGGATTTTTTATTTACTAAAATGTATGTATCCACCTTTCCCACCAAAACAGGGGCTCAAAGCAGCTAGCAAATAAATAAATTTAAATACCACTCAACCAACACAAATAAGAAATAAGTGTAACTGGAAAAACAGAATCTTTACATGTATGTTTCAGAGCTAAAAGCTAGTTTGGGCATTTAGATAAGATATAGGGCAGAGAATTTTATTTTAGATCTGCAACAGAGTATTTGTTTGATGAATAGACTGTAACATTGTCATGGTTGATCTAATACAATGAGGATTTAAGTAATGCTTCCTTGTACCGTTTGTCTGTCTGAAATGCTGAAACAGCCCTTTAGCCCAGGGGATGTCTGTCATGCGACTGTGATTAATATGCAACCGCCAATGAAAAACTAGCTGTAATATCCCTAAATGTGGCCCTTGAGGTACTCTGTACAAAATGATGCTTACAAGACATCTCTAGTACAATTATAGGAAAGAAGTAAATAAGTTGTCTTCCATAAATACTTGACCACAAAATGATTTACAACCTTGAGCAAATCAGCTAATTTCAGCAAGGCATACATAAATGAGACCTAAGTAACTTCTTTTGTGGTTAGGTTAATGCATCTTTACTGTGAAATCTTTACATGGGCATGTAATCTGAACAGTATGGTGGAACATCCTCCTCAAGGCCACAATCCAAGGAATGTGTATCCTTTCCTTATATATAAAAGCCAGTTGGGGTGGCAAGATTCAATGCATGGCATAATCAGTTGGCCACTTGAACTGCCACTCAGAACGTCAGAAGGTCATTGGCTCTGTAGACTCAGTCCCGCCCACACAAGCAGCACCCGTGAAAATTTGCCTCACACTGTGCCTGGCTCCCTCAGATGACAGACACTCCAGCCCCGTTCTGTTTATTTGCCAGGAGGAGGAGGAGCTGCTTTGGGTAGGAGGGCCCCGATGGGCTTCCCTGGCCCACCCCACTTCTGTGCTTCCCTGGGCCAGCATGGCCAGGCCCAGGGAGGCCATGGACACTTCTTCAGGAGGGCCCCGCCAGGCTTCTCTGTACCCCCCCAGCTTGCTGGGCTGGCAACGTGCCCCAACTGGGCTCAGGGGGAAGGACCACACCGTGCTTCCCTAGGCTGGCGTGGTCAGGCCCAGGGAGGCCGCGGAACTGCAAGCCTTCTCTGCACTGCCCCCCACCTCACTGGGCTGGCAGCACACCCCAACTGGGCTTGGGGAGGGGGGAAAGGGCCATGCCACAATTCCCTGGGCTGGCACAGCCAGGCCCAGGGAGGCCGTGGCCCCTTCTTTGGGGGGAAGGCATGGCCTTCATTGGCCCTGCGGGGCCTTGCCCGGGGAGGTCTCGGCAGCTCTAGCTGGGGTGGTAGGCCTTTCTTCGGGAGGCTGGGAGGTCCACCCAGGCCTCACTTGGCTGGCGGGGCAACTGGGCCTTGCGGGGGGGGAAGGGCAGTCTACCTGCGCCACTGGCACCTTCCAGGGGGGTGGCCTTCTCCTCCCTCCCCATCTCTTTCCCTTCCCTCCCCATCTCTTTCTTATTTTCCTCTGACTCCCTCCTGCCCTCCCTCTTTCTCTTCCTTCCACCCTCCCCATCTCTTTCCCTTCTTCCCCTCCCTCTTTCCCTTCCAGTGTCCTCTTCCAGTTGTTGTTGTTCAGTCACATGGTCAAGTCTGAAGGAGGTTGCAATCTCCCATCTCTCCTGGGAGAAACTGGGGCCAGGCACACCCCCCCAGCCTAGCCTACCCCACAGGGTTGCTGTTGTGGTAGAATTGCGCCACAGGAAATTATGCCAGCTGCTTTGGGTCCCCCTTGGGGAGAACAGGGTCAGCTGCAGGGAACCCTGGGTGGAAGCCGAAGGCTGAGATTGAGGGGCTCACTCAGGGTCACCTTGCAGGCTGCTCCCACAGCAGAGTGGGAACTCAAACCTATATTCACCAGGTCCAGCCCACCCACTACACCATGGGGGGCACAGTGGGAGGCCTTCTAGAGTTCTGGTCTCACTGCTGGACCTCCTGATGGCACCTGGGTTTGGGCCACTGTACGAAACAGAGGGTCAGGCTCCATGAGCCATTGCCCTGATCCAACATAGCTTCCCTTATGTTCTTCTGTCTTTATGCCGTGGTCTTGCCATAGCACTCAGATGGGACTGAGGGGGCGCGGAGACAGACCACTGCTGCAGGATGCCGCACTCACCCAGGCCCTCTTCCTAGAGCCTGTTGCATTTATTTCCCCAACAGGCCTTTCTTCTAGTCATATATATATATATATGGCTTACTAATTTATTCATGATTCCAGGCTGTCCCATTGGCCCTTGAAGAGTACCACATCATCCATTGGCAGATGAACTGCCACTCAAGAGTAATCAGTTGGCATTGGATGGGTGCTAGGTCCACTCTTCTCTCCCACCCACTGCAGCCTAGGCCACTCTTCTCTGATTGGGCCAGCATTTCAAAATCATTTGCATATGGAAACTGATTGGACCTCACTCTATTCTGCACTTCAAACTCCCCCCACCCCGAGACAGTTGGAACTGTTAGTTGCATATGTGACCTGGCGATCAGCACCTTGGTACCATCTGGCATCACATGACTTAGCACAGCACCCACCCCATAAGGTGACGCGTCGGTGGCTAACAACAGCATTTTTGATTCATCAAAGTGAGTACAGCATTTGATGACAATAGCTCTTTGACGGCTGTGAAAGCCCACCTTTGCCTCTCTCCCCACTCCCACCTGACATTCTTATGCAGTAGAGCATGCAGTGGTTCCACCACTGACACCTTGTGCAGTAAAAATGAATGATAAAAGTTTAGAATGCCTAAGAACAATTGCAGCTCTTTTTTTTTACTTAGGTGGGGGAGCATTCTTAATGGCAGAAACTTTGTCAGGTGTGGGGTGGACACCATTTGTGTCTATGAGGAAACCCAGAAACTCAACTTGTTCTACCCCTACAAAACACTTCAAGCATTTCACTCGTAACCCCGCCTCTTTGAAACGGCCCAACACTGCTCATAGCTGAGCCATCAACTCAGTTTCATCAGTACCAGCAATTAACACATCGTCAGAATATGGTACGACACCTGGTAGTCCCCTCAGGAGCCCCTCCATTAAACTCTGGAAGATACCTGGGGCTACATTTACCCTAAATTGAAGATGCTTGAACTTGGATGCCCCTTTGTGGGTTACAATGGTTTGCGCTTCAGCAGCTGCGTCGTCCACAGGCAGCTGCTGATATGCCTGTGCCAGATCCAGTTTTGCAAATACCTTGCCTCCCCCCAGCGACGCCAACACATGGCTGATCACTGGCACTGGGTAGGAGTGCTGTTGCAGAGCCCGGTTTAAAGTACATTTGTAATTGGCGCAAATTCTCACAGAGCCATCGGGTTTTACAGGCGTTACAATGGGGGTTTCCCATTTACTGTAAGGAATGGGTTCAAGAATACCTTGGTTTACAAGTTTGTCCAACTCAGCCTCTATTTTTGCCTTCAAGGCGAGGGGCACTTTCCGATACTTAAGCCTAACAGGGCAAACTGAAGGATCTAAATCAAAAGTTACCAGGGGACCGGTGTACTGACCAAGCCCTTCCCTGAACACTTCAGGGAACTCACTGTACAAGCATTCCCCTTTAATTTGGCATATTTGGTTAACACCAGTAATAGCAATGCCCAGAGCCTTGAACCAATCAAGGCCCAACAAACTGACCCTCTCGCCCTCCACAACCAGGAGGGATAGCTCTGCTCTCCAATCTTTGAATTCCACGAGGAAACTTGCCTTTCCCGCCAAGGAAATGTGCCTGCCCTGGAAATCGGTCAGGTGGATCGAGACTGGAGACAAATGGTGGTGGCTCCTTCATGGGAACAAACGCTGCCACATTTGCATTGAGATGACTGTGACGGACAATCCGGAGTTCACCTCCATGGTGAAGGGAACGCTGTCCAAATGAAGCGTGACGTGGATCTTCCTGCTGGGCTTGTCTCTGGTGGCCAGGACCGTAGATGGACAACAGCAGGTGTCAGTTTGATGGCAATTGGTCACCTTGTCGTCATCCTGGGCATGAACCTTAGGCTTTGCATGCAGAGTAGAAGATGGAGACTTCTTGGCTGCTCGGCAGACTTGGGCCAGATGACCTTGCTTACCACAGGATCGGCATACCAGCTCTCTCATCCAACAGAGGTCTCGCTCATGTTTGCCGCCGCAACCAGCACAGGAACACAGCACTGTTGTTTTCAGTTAAGTCTGCGATGAGCATGCATCCCGCTTCCTGCAGACATCATCTGGTTCCCCTTCAGACTCGCTGGTGGACTGCTGATGAACTGATGTCTCTTTACTGCTCAGGCCTGGTGCTGGCGGACCTCTTGTGTTGACCTGTCGGCCGCCTTGGCAGTGACGGCCTTGGCGTATGCCACGGCATAGGTCAGCTCCATCCTAGCAAACAGGTGCTGCTGTAAGCATTCATCTCGAAGGCCACACATGAGATGGTCAAGTAGGGCGTCCTCTAGGTTGGTTAACCCGCACAGCTGGGCAGCCTTTTGGAGAGCAATCACACACTCTGCGATGGATTCTGTAGGCCCTTGACAGCGCTTGTAAAAATCGTGCCTACATGCGATTTTAGATGGTTGAGACGAGAAGTATCCCTTTACCTTGCCTGTAATGTTGTCCCATGAGGCCACACTGAGCTCGGTCGGAGTGACCAGGGACTGGGCGACATCGAAAACAGCCTTGCCACAGGAGCTCAGGAGGGTTGTCTTCTTCCATGCCTCATCGGTGATCTGGTTCGCTTGGAGGTGGAACTCAAACTGCACTAAGTAAGAGTCCCAGTCCTCCGTTGCTGGGTCGAATGCCTCGAACGCTGGATTGACGGCCATCACGACTGGTGGTGTGGCCACTACTACGAGTGGGGCTTCAGCCAGCCCGGCCAGGTGAGTGTTCTCATCTGCCTTTACTGTGTCAGTTCAGCAGGGCTGCCTATCCAGTCTCAGCATCCCATCCTCGTCGCCAATTGTTAAGTATGCAACTCAATACAATTGGATTTCAGCAAAAGTGATTTCAGCTTTATTGTAACAGCAAACTCAACTCAACAACACACAACAGAGAATAGTGGAGCACAGCTCCCTTTTTTAAATGATCTGGGCTGTCAAAGCCACACCCATAAATAAGTTAACAACTGGGACTTCTGGTTTAAGCATTTCGCTGCTTGGTTGCATTCCCGTCTCACTCTGATGGGGTTGTTCCGAGACTCGGCTGACGGGAAGGGTCCCGGACCCTCCCGGGGTCTCTGTAGGAGACCCCCAGCCTGGGGAGCTGAGGAGAGCCTCTTCCAAGGCGACGGCCAAGGAATTGAGGCTCACCTTTATCTCCGAAAGGTCCCGTCGCCGAAGAGCCAGTATGGTGCCGAGAGACAACTACCGGACCAGCAGACACGATCAACAGCTGCTGAAAAGCTTCTAAAAGATCTCCAAGGCTGCAAAGCATGAGTCAAGCATTGCTCAGGTGATTTAAGTGAACAAAAGCCTTGGTAGTAATTAGAAGCGCCTAAGGGCAAAGCGGCAGGGGGGAGGGAGACGCTCAAGAGTTCACCCCCCCCTTTGAAACAACACGGTTTTAAAGTGAAGTTTAAGAACAACTTTGAATCAAGCTATGCGCATAAGAGGATTAGTGAAAACAAAAGCTGCATAATTAAGAAAAACAGATTAATTTCTGCTTTTACTTTGTTTTGGGAAACTTACTTCTTGTTGATATTATGGCTGGGAGAGGGCAGAAGCCGGGTCTGGAGAAAAAAATGTCAACTGGAAATGGTGTACCAACGACTCTTTCCCACAACCAGGAAGTAGCTGCGGAGATGTCCACATTGCTGGCAAATGCACTATATCCTCTAATGGAGCAGATGACTAATCTCAATGCGAAAATGGATAATTTGCAAAAGCAGATGACTCAAATGGACAGAAGACCTCAACAACGGAAAAGACTTAAAAAAAATGGAAAAACAGACTGAGAGTATTAATAAAAGAGCGGATGAAGCAGAAAAGGAGAGACTCTCCAATAAAAAACCAACTAATACAGCTACAGCTGGAAAGATCCATGCACATTCTACGATTCCAAGGGGTTCCAGAAGAAAAGAACGAGGATTTGAAGACTATTTTATCAGAGACTTTGGCTCCAATAATGGATTACAAACAGGAAGACCTACTGAAGGAGATGGACTGGGCCTATAGGGCTTATCCAGATTTTATTAAAAAGAATAAACTCCCTGGAGAAATATGTCTGAAATTCACAAGAAGATCTACCAGAGATCAGGTGCTAAAAGCTACACAGGGGAACCCTTTAAAAATCAAGAATGAAGAAATAAGAATCTTGAAGGATATCCCCTTTGAAGTTAGAAAGAGGAGGAAACTCTACAAGGAGCTTACTCTCTCTTTACAGAAGAAGGGGGTCCCGTATAGATGGCTGTTTCCTGAAGGACTGAGTTTTAGATATGAAGACAGAAAATATAATATTGACTCTGTTCCTAAGGCTAAAAAATTTGTGGAGCAACACCTGAATCCAAAGCGGCACAACAAAGATAAGAAACCTAGAAAAGATGAGGAGGAAGAAGAGGAAGAAGAGGAATCCTACTCACAGGATTCAGAAAGCAGTAGTCCAATACTCTTTAGTTCTTCAGATACATCGGAAACAGAGAAAGGAGCAGCCACTCCCAAACCCTGAGGAAAGAAGAAATGCAAGAAAAAGAGAACCTAAGACCAAGATAATCGTGGAAGATGCAGTTTTTGATTAACTAATCAGTTTTTACAGCTTTTTACTTTTATAAGTTTTTGTTAACTTTTTTATAAGCAATAAGGCTCTGTAACATCAGGTGACAATGACACAAATGTAACCAGATCGTGTCACCTTGTTAGTCTTCCCTTCCCCACGTCCAGTATGGTGTTTAGAAGTAGGGTTTAGTTTCCTCCCCCCATCCTGATAGAGTTTTATGTATTAGTTTTCCTTACCCATGTCCTATAATTTTTTAGAGGTAGAGATTTAGTAACCTTTCCCCACATCCCGTAGTAATGTAAAATTAATAAAATCCCCTTTGGGGGGGCAATAATAATAAAAAAAGTTAACAACCAATAAGAAAACAAGGATAAAGACCAATGAGGTCTGTTCCCTCCAAAATACATATATACATTTGTGATTGGTTATTTACACAGTTTCATAGAAACCGACCAATGGGAATGTTTCAGCTTACCATCCCTTCTTATGTCTGATGCTTAACATTATAAAAGATAGGACAGATTCCAGCTTCAGGACATAACACCCACCCAGAACATATCACTTCCCCTTCAAAAGAAACAAATCCAATAACACAACCATGCCACACCACAAAAAAGACAGATCACACCACAAGCAGAATACCACAAGGCAAAGAATAATAGGAAAAGGGGGATCGCACTCATTTACTGCATGTCCTAGAGGGAAGCCCCATAGGAGTCAACGACCGAGAGGGGGCAGTAGTTCATTCTCCTCTTCTGGAAAAGGGTCCCAGCCCAGTAAAGCAGGCACTTGAAGCCTGGCTGTGGCTGTACCCTAGAAAGGAAGATGGAGCATATTTGTTAGAGGGTTTCAGAATTGGGTTTCACATTCCTTTTTATTGACTGAGGGCCCCATTTATGACCTCTAATCTTAAATCAGTTAAGGGCATGGAGTTGGTGGTGCAGAAAAAGATTGCAAAGGAATTGGATGAAGGCCACGTTTTGGGCCCATTTTCTTCACTACCACTTCCTAATTTGAGGGTTTCACCTCTTGGGATTGTGCCTAAGAAGGCCATGGGTGAATTTTGCCTGATTCACCACCTTTTATACCCTCAAGGTGAATCTGTTAATTATACCATCTCAGAGTATCTGTGCATGGTGAAGTACACCTCGTTTGATCAGGCAGTTCATGTTGTGCAACGTTGTGGTCACAGGGTGGAGCTGGTGAAGTGCGATATTAAGTCTGCATTTCACCTCCTCCCCATGCATCCAGATGATTTTGAGCTGTTGGGCTTTTCTTTTGATGGCCAGTTCTTTATGGATAGGGCTTTGCCTATGGGATGTTCTGTGTCATGCCACATTTGAGCACTTCAGTTCATTCCTGGAATAAGCATTGAGAACTAAAATGGGTCTTCAGGATGTCACACACTATTTAGATGATTTTCTTTTTGTGGGTCCACAAGGAATGGGAAGATGTGCACAGCTCTTAGTAGGGTTTCAGCAATTAACTGAGGAGCTGCGGGTTCCTTTGGCCCATGAGAAAACTGAAGGCCTGGCACAGAGATTGGTCTTTCTAGAGGTGGAGCTGGATACACTGGCCCAGATATCCCACTGGATAAGTTGGAGCATCTGCAAGCCCGTATTAGTTCATTTTTGACACAGAGGAAGGCCACCTTAAGGGAAATACAACAGCTTGTAGGCCATCTCAACTTTGCATGCAAAATGGTTGCCCCAGGGCGGGTCTTTTTGGGGAGGCTCTGGGAGGCCATGGCTGGGCTGCACCTCCCACACCACAGAGAGTGCATTAATAGCACTATGCAGGCTGATCTTATGGTTTGGCAGGAGTTCTTTACTTCCTTTAATGGAGTATCTTTTTGGAAGGAGGATTTGAAGCTTGAGGCTGAGCTCCAGGTCACTTTGAATGCAGCTGGGTCTCAGGGCTTTGGGGTTTATTTCTGCGGACATTGGTGCAGAGAGGAATGGCCTGACATTTTTTGAGTTTTTCCCCATTCTGGTGGCGGTTTGGCCATGGGGAGATGAATTGGCAGATTGCATGGTCCACTTCTCGTGCAACAGTTTGACAGTGGTCCATATCATCAATTCCCTCACATCCAAATCACGCAGGGTAATGTGTCTAGTCTGCACATTTAAGCTGCTGTGCCTTAGGCTCAACCAGGAGTCATTTCATAGAAAAAGAGGTGCAGGAGCTCATTAGCATAACCCATTAGCAAAGAAAATGCAGAATGGATTTTCCATTGAGGTCTCTGGTCTCAAATATACTACTCTGGGACTGGAATGACAGGGCACAAAGTACAATAACAGCCACTGGGGGTAGCAGGAGTGTTCTGGGACTGGAATGACAGGCTCCAGAGTGGAATGACAATCCCTGGAGGTATCAGATGTGTTCGGGGCCTGGAATGACAGGCCCCAGAGTGGAATGACAGCCTCTGGGGATAGCAGATGTGTCCTGGGACTGGAATGACAGGCCCCAGAGTAGAATGACAGCCCTTGGGAGTAGCAGATGTGTCCTGGGACTGGAATGACAGGCTCCAGAGTGGAATGACAGCCCCTGGGGGTAGCAGATGTGTCCTGGGACTGGAATCACAGGCCACAGGGTGGAATGACAGCCCTTGGGAGTAGCAGGAGAGTTCTGGTCCTGGCTGCATGTGGATTTTGTTGGGCCGTTCCAGGGCCTGCTGTTCCTAGTAACAGTTGACTCATATTCGAAGTGGTTGGAGATCAGCCCCATGTCCACTACCTACACAAAGGCCATCATCTGGGCCCTCCGCCGGATCTTCGCAACCCATGGGCTGCCGGACATGATCGCCTCTGACAAGAGGGCCATGTTAACTTCAGCAGAGTTCCAGGACTTCCTCCAGTGAAACCTGATCCAGCACATACAATCGGCCCCTTTCCAACCTGTGACCAATGAACAAGAGGAGAGAATGGTTCGCACAGCTAAGGAAGCCCTCAGCAGGATCACGGATGGAGACTGGGAGTTTTGGCTGGCCCACTTCCTCCTAATCCAGAGGACAACCCCCAACCCCATCAACTCCCAGAGGCAGAAGCAGCTCCCCCACCAGCAGAGGGACCAGGAACGTGCAGCCTGACCCCCCGAGGGCAGGAGAGACCCCTCCAGGTGAACCACTGCCAGCAACAATGGAGCCAGAGGCACCTCAGCCACTACCCCAGACACCCCAACCTCCGGTCATAGCTAGTCAACCGGAGGCCGTTGCCTCGGACCCAGTGCCAGCCCCCAGCATTCCCTCAGAGAGTGCAGACCCCTCGCCTATTTGAAGACTATGTGACATAGGTTGGGTCAGAATTATGGGGGAAGAGGTGTTATGTAGGCGGACCACCACCAGGGGTCTGTGGTCACAGAACAGAGCTTTGCTCCCTCAAACAAAAGGGTCCTTGGATCCTAGTCTACCTAGCATCAACCAATCGTAACTTTGGCGGGGAATTCAACCCCCCCCAATGGGACAGTGGGTGTGCCGGGTGGGTGTGTATATAGTTGGCCTTGTGGGGCCATTGTGTAGTCTTGTTGTGAAGTACTAGTAAACATGTCACACCGCATGTCATTGTCCGAGTCCTCCATTCGGTGAACCCAGTACTTTACAGGTAGTTCATCATTTTTTCTTCTTAGGTGCTGTGTTCTGTGGCAGGAGGAGACGGAATCTTATCTGCAGATACAGCTACATCTTTTTTTTTTTTGGGCCCCCCCCCTTAGGGGATTTTTTTATTTGCATTTTCTATAAACTACAGCAAAGATATAGGGAGGGGAATTTCTACAAACTACAGGAGAAAGAAAAGAAAACCTAACTAAAAGCCCAAGTGATGGAAGTTATACAATGCTTATAAATTTGCTTATTACTCTTACACAACTTTTCTAAGCTAAGGAGTATTCAATAGTAATCGTTTCTGAATCAATATTAGCTTATCTGGCCCAACAAAGAATATTTCCATAATTATATCATGATTACAGACTTCAAAAGACCATGGCCCCTCCTTATGTGCTTGACACCCCCCCTCAGATATTTTTAATTCGGAACCCTATCTCTTCGACAATTATTAAACCATTAACTTCATTTCTTCTTCTTTGTAGTCAGTCTTCTTGTCTTCCTTGTTCTAAAGATCTCAATGCTTTTGTTGTTGCTGTTGTTGTTGGCTAGTCTGTTATGTCCTTTTTCCAGCTGTTACATGCTTGTCTAAAGTCAAAAGAGTTCTTGCTTCTTTTGTTTCATCTTGCACTGCTGCTACTCCGTTAGTAACAGCATCCCTTTTAAAGTTCTAGCCACATTGCATGATAGTATCCCTTCAATGCATCCTGAAGACCAGCAGAGGGCATGTAGCTTCCACCTGACCAAACAGGAAGAGTCTATGATTCTTGCAGAGTCACATGATCTAGTCCAGCTAGGTCACATGATCAGTCAGCTGATCAACCTCTTCCTGCTTCCTCCTGTGCCATAATCGCTATCTTTGAAGGGTGTTTACATTTGCTGGAGAAATGCCAGAGTCCCGAAGGTCTGTTAAAATGCTTATAAAATTCTGGAAAACTCTCTGTTGTAGTTCATTATCTCTATTTGCTCAGTCTCCCCCACCATAGTTCCACTTCTTTAAATTGCTGGGTGGGGGGGTAGGACCTTTGAGGCAGGGAGTAGCTCCCCTTTGCTGGCTGCATGCCAGGGGAAGGGGTCTCCTAAAAGCCCTCTGGCTAGGAGCCCATCAACAAGGGCTCCATGGGAAGCACGGATGATCATGCCTCCTCCTATCCACTGATTCTTGGCACACATCTCTCAGTGCTGTGATAAGCCACGACCATCGTTAAAGCACTGAAGCCCTGCCTCTCGAAACAGCTGCATCTTTTGGGTGACTCATTGGGCCAATAGATTGGCCGTTGGCTCTCAGCTTGGCCTCAGCCAATGGGCCACCATGAAGTGGAGGGGGCGCCGGGGCCGACACTGGATGGGCCTCCTCCCTCTTCTGTTTGGCTCTCCTTCCCATGTTTTGGTCATTCATTTGGGAATTCTGAACAGGAAGGTCCTAGTATTGCAGGCCTGGGATGATCTGAAGTTCATTGAGTGCCAGTAGCTGAACACAGTAATTATATGGTCTGCCATGATTCTGAGCCTAGTATGGCATAGCGCTTTGGATCCCAAGGGGATTGAGAGAGCTTGGCGCAAGGCCAACGGCGAGCTCCGGAATATTCTGAAGGTTGGGTTGGGCCATTATTTACCTCACCCCCAGATTTGGCTTGATTGCCTGGAGCTGTACAGGGGTGATGGCATTCACTTTTCTGAGAAGGGAAATGACATTTTCCTGCAGGACTTGCAGCAGGGGCTTAAGTTAGTTTTAGGTATCTGAGTGCGTGCAGGGGCCTAAGCAGAGGCTTGGCCCTTGCGGTGGCAGAATTAGGTCTAAGATAGAGTTTATGAGGCTCAGTAAGCACCAATCAGCAACCCCGGGGGGGTATAGTGGTCTGACAAGATCATCCCTGCAGCCGTGCAGCCAGGAATGAGGATTGCAGACTGCCTTTGGGATTGCCAGGATGGATCCTCCATGCAGGCCATGTGGTGGCATTGGAGGGATTCTCAGGGCACGTCTCATTTGCTGGGCCGGCCAGGTTGTGAGCCACTTGCACCTAGGGGCCAGGGTGTCTTGCCCATTGTATGGCAAGGGTGGGGTCAAAGGAACCCCAGGCCTTGTCCACGCCACTGTTTACTGTTTGCCCTTGCCTTCATTCTTTTGTATGTTAAATAAAGTGGCCATTAGTTTTCACAACCTTTGGTTGTCTGACTCTTTCTTCTATCTGGGAGGGCAATATATGAAAGAATGACAAGAGATGAAATCAGAGAGAGGAAAATAAAGAATATATGGAACCTCAAACCATCCAAAGAATTGAATATAGAGGGCTACTTCCAGAAATTATTTTCCTTATATACAAGGGGAAAAGACACAGAATTAAGAATTTAAAACTTAAGAGGAAAAACCAGAGAATGAAGAAGAGGATGAAATCCTACAAAAATGGTTAAAACTTTCTGGATATGTGAGATTACACTTATTTTCAAGAGAAGAAGGTCAACACCCTTTGGACAAGAAAGACTATATAATTTTTTAAGATCTTATAAATTAGACTGACATACAACCAATTTGAAAGGAACAGGAACTTTATTTTGGATCAATTGCAAAAGAGTATACATGAAAATGAGGTGGAATGTAGAAAATAGATATTTAGACATTGTATGAGATACTTAACTAGATACTTTAGTGATGAAATGGAACCCCCAGATTTGTGTATGTTTGTTTGTCCTAGATAAAAATAAAATGTTATATATAAAAAAGCTGCCTGGGGGATTATGGACCATTCACAGACTTCCAACCTAACATACCTCACAGGATTGTAGTGTCGATCATACAGGGGAAAGGAGAATGATGTCAGCTGCTTTGGTTCCCATTGCAGGGAAAGACTGCCCTTTCCCTAGGTAGAGGCTGCAGGGAGGGGGGAGGAGATATAAACCTGAAGACAGACAGGCAGATAAAGGTACACTGATGGTTGCCTGGAAAGGACATAGAGTTGCCAACTCCAGTTTGGAAACTTCCAGGATATATTAGGGGTGAAGCCTGCTGAATGTGGGATTTCAGGAGGAGGAAGAGGGGGACCTCAGACAAATACAATACCATAGACCCCACCCTCCAAACAAGCCATTCCTTCCTGGAAAACCATTGTTGCCAATCTCCAGGTGACAGCTGGAGAGCTCTTAACGCTCTGGTTCTAATTCAAAGGGATGTGTTGCGTTCTGGCAGGGGATGCTGTGAGTCTGTGAGTGTAGAAAATGAATGTGGACAGAGTAGTGTTTTGGAAAACTTTGGGAATTGTTAGGTCCATTTACCATGGGGCACCCACTCAGAGCCTGGCATTTTTTCACTCTGCTGGCATCAAAGCCAGTTTAAGGCAAAATAGAGATATGGAGACTTTTCCATCCTCCTTTGCATCAATCTGTCTTCATTGGCAACCCTAGCCCTGCCAACACTCTCAGGGTGACTTCATGCGCCCTGACTGGCATTCCTTCACTAGCCCTGGCTGCTTGCTCCTGTTCAGCAGAAGCCTCCCTATGGAAGCTGCCTGGGTGATTTCAGACCAGCCACAGACTTTCTGCCTAACTTACCTTGCAGGGTTGCTGTACAGATCACAAAGCAGAAGAGGAGAATGAAGTAAGCTGTTTTGCTCCCCACTAATGAGAAAGATAGAACTTCGCCTAGGAAGAGGCTGCTGAGAGTTGCCAAGTTTAGGTATGGAAATTCCTTTAGATTTCAGGTGTGGAGCCTGGAGAGGGTGGGTTTGAGGAGGGGTGGGACCTCAGACAGGTACATTGCCACAGACACCACACTCCAAAACTGTCAAATGTGTCCAGGAGTGGTTGATTTTATTCAATGATTCAATGACAGAAGGGGGGACAGTAGTTCCTATGAGGGGAATTAGTTCCTTTGTTCCTCCTCCTGCTGCTCCTAAATCAAACAGATATCATTTAGTTCTTTTACAATAATCTGAAATTCTACTCCCTCCTCTTTCCACTCCTTCAATCTTCTGCTTTCCACCAAATCCCCCTTCCGCAAGTTGTCCTCCAGCTCTTTCTGTTGTGTCACTTTAAAACTGCTGCTTTAATTCACTTCACCCATCTCTTGCACTATCCCACCGTCCTGAAAAACATACCTGTGGGCCCATATTGGGCCCCTGTGAACCACCACTTGTGCTGTGTTCACCACCTGACACATTATAGATTGAACAGAGCCGTGATCTACCAATTATTCCTACACTCAGCCAACAATTTTGGCTTAAAACTGACAGAGCCTCCACATCTTTGGTGGGTCACGCACCTTCCACTGCACTTATACAAGTTGCAACACTGTTGACCATCCTAATCTCCACAGCCCTTCTGAGCTTTCGTTAGAGAAGAAAGGCACCACTGTATCATTGCCTGAGACCACCATGATGGTTTCCCATCACAAGCAACTTCCAGGCCAGAGATGAAAATTTACAGCTGTTTTTGCACATGGATAACTTCATGCAGCTTCCAGGATCTCAGAGTTCACGTCATTGATGGACCCCAGCAAAGACGACTACTTCCCATTCTGACAAAGTCTTCACCAGAAATGTTGTCTACAAAGAGCTTCTTCAGTCATCATGATATTTTCTAATGTGATTTCACTGTTTTTCTGTAGGTCTGCGTACAGGGACTAATGTTCTTCTGTGTAACAACTCTTCACCAAAACATGCTACTTTGTGCACAATGACAACTGTCCTAATTGCAGCCAGTATGTTCTAAATGCATGTACACTATCCAGCTACTACTCACTGCTTAGGCATACTTTTACTGAATCTACCTCCTGGCCCACAACGAACACCAACAACACACTGCCACGATGCCTTCTGTCGGGTGCCAATTAACAACTCCCACTGTTTTTAGCACAAATACTCATGGCCACATTCCTTTTCTGCCTTCATGTGACTTCTGTCTTGACCTCTAAGACTACCTCTGACCTGCCCCCCCACTTCCCTTGACACCTGATCTCTCACAGGGCTTATGTGACGACCACTTGCTCAGATGTGCAAAAAAGACACCAGATGACTTTGCAAAATGCACAGATGCAGAACTTACTGAATGCTGCACCCTGTCATGGCTTTTCCAGCCCTATGCATCCCAAAATCCATTCACCAACACTGTTGATTACATCGTACGACCACAGACAACAATTACTCTCTACTACCGTGAGGTATGCTGTTCTTCGCTCCCACATTAGTTCTTTACATTCCAAAACACTACTCTGTGTTTACTCTGCCTGCAAGATACAAAATCACTGACCCCACCCTCTTTCTAGAGCTCATTGTATTCCCCCCCCCCAACGGGCCTTATTCCTAGTTTGAGAATAAGTCCATTGAATGCATGAGAGACTTTATACAAATGGCCTATGTAAGAAGGACCACTGTACATCAGGTGCAGATATGAAGCAGCCAGGTATGAATTTCTGTCCCTAATATTTTTATCCTATGCTTCTGCCAAGGACATCAGAACAGCATGCATATTCCCCCCTCTCTCATAACCCTACAACAGATTAGGAAGGTCAGTTATGCTGTGAGAAAGACACTTGCCCAAGATTACACAGACCTGGAGCAAGTTGAGCCAGTGGCTCCTGTAGGGCTACTAGCACTGGAATAACAACACACTGGGAACTCTCCTGGTATATTCAAGGACCAGTCCATTCAGGAGCTTTACAGGTGACAGGGGATTTGAATTTGGGCCATTCTAATCCTATATTTTAAGCACTAAACCACACTGGTTATTTCTCACTTGCTTTAATAACTTCCTTAGTCAACAGATGTACCTTACACCCCTGGAGCCATCAACATTATTATAGTGTTGATTGACAATCTTGCTGTGACCAGGTAGAAGCCATGGCTCTGCGGCCAAGCACCAGAATGTCAAGGCTCAGTCCCTGGGCATATCCAGTTAAAGGACCTTAGATCGCAGAAGTTGGGAAGAACCTTTCTCTATGAGACCCTGGACAACTTCAGCCAGTTAGAGTATACAATAGTGAGATTATCAGTGTATTCAACTTCAGTATAGCACAGATCAATGGAAGAACATGTGTTACATTAAAACAATCCCAGGTTCACTTCCTGGGAACTCTAACTAAAGGATCACTGGTAGGTGGTTTTGAGAAAGACCTTTCTCATCTGAGACCGTAGAGTGCCACATGACAATACTGAGCTAGGTGTACCAGTGCTCCAACTTGGTATGATGAGAACTCAGATAGATGGAAATGAACAAGCCACCATCCTATGTGTTGGATTTATTGGGTTACTATAGTTTATACCAGGGGTCATTTTGTAGAAAAAGAGGTACAGGAGCTCATTACATAACTCATTAGCATAACTCATTTGCATATGCCACACTCCCTGACATCACCAGAAGTGTGTCAGAAGTCAAAACCCACCACTCAGGCTCCACCCCAAAAATCTCAGAAAAAAGAAAGTACGATTCAGAAAAGACCCTTTGCACATGCTCAAAGGTCCTACACATAACACACACAGGTCTGAACTGAAATGTCTGCAACTTTCTCCTAGCCCTCTGTAGTCTTCCCCTGGGTTGAATTCTGGTTGGTAAGCAGCTCAGGGCAGGGACCTGCATTTTTGATAGCTACTCTGTGCCATGCCCAGTGACTGCACTACATAATAATAATTTCTACAAGATGTTATCTGTCAGTAATGCTCCCTCTAAGCTGTAGAGTCTCATGAGCAAAAATTCTACTTTGTAAGCTACTGGCATTAAAGTTGTGAGCAAGCAGTTTGGCTGCTGCATAAATTAGTTTGCTCGGGAGCCATCCTTCCTGAGCTAAGACAAAAATGTGTGAGCCAAGGCCTAAGAAACTGTGAGCTAGCTCACACTAACTCAGCTTAGAGAGAACACTGCCTGGCAGCTCCATGGAATGGCTCAGAGGAAACTGGCCAAAAGGCTTTTTTAAAAAGACACGTTGTCCAGCTCAGGGAACTACACTCTGCCCATGCTCAGAAGCCTGGCTAAGTCCTTTTAAAACACATATACCTTTGTTCAGCTCACGGAACACATACTGCCAAATGCTTAGGAACCCTTTAACCACAGTGTGTGGTTTTTAAAAAAATAACATAGTTTTTTCTCTAGCTCAGTGAAGGTTATTCCATGTATGTTCAAAGACCTTTTACTCATGAGGTCTAAAACAAACAAAACCCATTCTGTGGTGCCATAAATGCTAAAAAGCATATTGCCTATTATTTTCAAATACAACCCTTGTTTTCAGGTGAGACATTCCACACATGCTTAGGTTCAGAAGCTCTGAACCACATCTTTACCCAAAGGCAACCCCTGCTCTATGTGCAGGTGCTACCCCCGCCCACATTTTCTTAGAGAAAAACTTTTCTTTTTCTCAGAGAAAAACTTTCCTCCTCAGACCCCCCCCCGCCGATGCTTGTGTGCCAGATGCTGGTCTTCTTGCACGCCTCCAGGGACCTGCACAGCCCAGCTGCTCAAGTAAATGCACAGCCCTATGCAACCCCTGGAGCTGCGGTGGCTCAAGTGGTTAAGACGCTGAACTGCAGGCTGTGGAAGGTCAGTAGTTCAGCAGTTCAAGACCCGTGAGTGCCGCATGACGGGGTGAGCTCCTGTCTCTAGTTCCAGCTCCTGCCAACCTAGCAGTTCGAAAGCAAGAAATTGCAAGTAGATAAATAGGTACCACTTCAGTGGGAAGGTAACAGCATTCCATGCACCTTGGTGTTTAGTCATGCCGGCCACATGACCACGGAAATGTCTTCGGACAGCGCTGGCTCTTCGGCTTTGAAACGGAGATGAGCACCGCAACCCTAGAGTCGGATTCGACTGGCTTTCGAGCAAGGGAACCTTTATGCAACCCCTAGAGAAGCCACACCAGCAGGACCGGTGCCAGGGTTTTTGCACACTAGGTGAGGCTATCTTCTGGCGCCACCCCCTGTGCGCCCAACAATTTTCAAACATAAATGCATTTTAGGAAGAATGAAAAACACAACATTTGAAATTGCCAGTCTCCAGGAATTTTACAACCTGGAGCTGACAACCCTGCCCATGGCCAGGGGAAACCTGGCAATCCTCAGGGGTAGGGGAAGAGGCTAAGAGATGTCAGCTGCTTGGCAGGGCTGGGGGCAATGTTTCCATTTTGTGCTAATAGCTGAACAAAGTTTGAGTCCAGTGGCACCTTTAAGAGTAGACCAACAAAGTTTTATTCATGGTATCAGCTTCCCTGTGCAAGCACACTTCCTCAGATACACTGGAAAGAATGTCCTCAACCATTACTTATAGGGGGCAGGGGTTGTTGTCAGAGAGGACCATTTGGAGTCAAGATGCCTAAGTACTGGGTGATTATAACTGAGATTGGATGTAAAGAAAGATCTGTGAATGGCAGTAAATTAGCAAAAACTACAAGAGTTAACAAATAGATGTGGGAATGAACTTTGAGTCCAGTGGCACCTAAAAGACAAATAAAGTGGCACCTACAAGACAAAAACCCTGGGTACAAGTGAGAATTGAGAGCTTTAGTATGTACACTCCTTCAGATTCAGACAGATCTCCTCAAGCTTTGCATATAGGTAGGAGGGGGGTTATTGCCAGGAAGAGAGTCAAGATGCCCAAGTAACTGAGCAATCAATACAGCAATTATTAACTACTATTAGTTCAAAGTGCTTCACCCAGTCCTTGAAACAGCAACAGAAGCCACACCTACTGAACCCACTGGGTGTGAAAGAGCCTTCCTGAAAGTGGGGCGAAGTAAAGGGGGGGGGAAGGAACTCAGGCATTTCTGCCTGGCATGCATCTTCCTGCCCCTCCCAGCTTCTCTGCAGCGGCAGAGAAGCTGGGGGAGGGGGAAGCTAGGCATGTTTAAATGCTTTTCTCTCCATTTTTGATCTCAGGGAGGGAGAGAAAGGCATCTAAACATGCCAGCATTCCCTCCCTGTGCTCCTCCAGAGGCAACTGGAGGGGGGAGCCCAGGCAGGGAAGGTGGCGGGGTGGCAGGGGGGCTCCGAAGGCCTTCTATAGGCCCAGCGCTCCAGCATAGGGCCTGTAGAAGGTGGGGGGTGCCTTGGCAGACAATGGGAGGGCTCCACAGGGAACTTACCTGCCTGCTACTTTCTCCTTGTGGCCCAACTGAGAGTAGGGGGTGGAGCTGGGAGCAGGGGCGGGGCTTATGTGCCTGCCCCCTGGGCTCCTTACTGGTGGAGCGGTGCTCTGGCAAGCTCCTGCTCGAATGGAGGCCTGGTTTATACTCAGAAGACTGAACAAGCATAGTTTAACAATAAAATATGAGCACCCTAATTCCTGGTCAGAATAAAACTTAGTTTCTTCTTATACCTCCATGTTTCCATGGTTTCAATGGAAGAAAATTCTCTGCAGATAACAAAAGAAGGAGCATGTCACAGGGCTGAGGGGATAATTTCTGTCTAAATACATTTTTGATGAAGCGGTTAGTGACCTGGAACCGAGTTAAAAAATAAATTTGGCATCTTAAGATTTGTGAGATAATGAATGGCCTTTGGTTGCTAAAAGAAATATAAACATTAATAAAGTCCCTGGAGGAAAGTATTAAAATAAATCAATTAACCTTTGATTTACTGGACTAACACTTTGTTGGAACCTTCAGAATATTAGAGAGTAATTTATACTTCTAGCAATAATTAGATGATGTTAAAGACAAACTTGAAAAACTGGAGGAAAAATCCAATCCTTTTCAATTTTGCAAACTATTTGTTTTCTTTGACAGATACACGGATTCATATATCCCTGTGTAAATACAGAAGAGAGGTTACATTCATCAACACAGATATTAATTTTAATTCCACGAAGTCTGACTCAAGAAAATTATTAGAAGTTGAGAATCTTCCTTTCTTCAGTGGCTGCACATTACAAGGGATGGGCACAAACTGGCTCACGAATTAAAGTTCATCATGAATTGTGGTGTTTGTAGTGGTTCATGACAGTTTGTGAATGGATACCTTTCCAGACAGATTGTCTCCACTCAGTTAAACTGCTTACAAAACTCCAAGGCTACAGGGGGTGGGATTTCCCAGCCTTGGAAACACCAATAGGAGCCTTCCAAAGCTTAGCAGGCACTGCTGGCCGCCAATAACAAAGTTCCCATTCTACTCTATGGGACCAGAAAGCTATATATACATTCAGCTTGGCCCAATACCTTTTAGTCAGGCAGGAAACTTGGTAATAGCTAACTAGCAGAGCACGTTTATTTTTTCCCTCCTGATTGTGAACTCCTCTTCCCTGCTGGGGTTTGAGTGTTAGGTGGACTCAAGGCTCTGAGCCACCCCATCTCTCTGTGCACACTGAGCAGAGGGGCTTAGCTACTGGGTACCTTGGCTGAGTGAGTTGTTGTGGGGTAACTTTGGGGAGCCCCTATCAGAAATCTCTTGTCATGTCTGCTTTTCTGTCATTTCATCACTTAATCACTTGAAATGGAAAACTCTGATTTCCACTGGCCTAGTGTACCTGGGATACCTGCCAAGCTGTTGTGGTGTAACTTTAGGGACCCCTGCTGGATGTCTGCCTTTCTGTCACTGTATAACTTAAAATGGAAAACTCTGATTTCCACTGGTCTAGTGGGACTGGAATGCCTGCTAAGCTTGTTAGCCGCAACACCAGATCTCTGTTTTAATTATGATTGGGGAAATTAGCTGAGAGACCTTTGCTTAATACGTGTGCAAGCTGAGGATTGTCCTCCAACTATACCAGAGTCAGAACTCTCTCAGAGTGGCACAAATGACAGACAGGTAAATCTTTTGGAAATCTAGTAAGAAATATCCCTAATATACTCAACTAATTCAATAAAAATATCACAAACACACACACACAAGAGCTAAGAAATAAAGGGTCGAAGGGATCTTAAGAGATCAGAGACAAAAGAGGGTGAACCATTGATGGGGTAATAGCTACCTTCCAAAGAGAAGAGTCCACAGTGAAGAGCAGACAGCTTGTGCATCAGTGAAGACCCAAGAGAGATGGAGGATCTAGCTGGTATGCGTCCCAGGGGACTGAACCAAAGATGGCTGGGTTGGGAGCCCAGCTGGAAATGGTCCCAAATGGACTGGAATGACCAGTAATGGCTTGAAAGGGGTTTTGGACAAGGAAAGTCTGGGTTTGGGAAGGGAAACCTTTCTTAGTAAGTCATGGGGCAATTGTATAGTCTTGGCTCCATTAATGGCTGGGCTATCACAGGAACAATGATGACAATAAGTGGTGGATGGAATCATCTCAGTGTCGGGGGCAAAGTCCAGAGGTGCAATTGTAAGAATGCAGATATGCTGGAATCCTGGAATGCAGATACCCTGGCATCTGAAACTAAGGCATTGTCCTTTCCATATATCCAGTAGCTACAAGCTGGCTGTAACTGAGCTTGATAGCTGAAGGGAAACATCCTGGTTTAGATTGCACACTACTTCTAGTCATGTGAGAGCAGACACTTACCAGTTGCCTTGATGGTGTCTATAGCATCCATCCTCCAACTAAAACTTGAGATGCAATTCCATAATGTAATGCTGATCTATATTACTAGCCTGCCTGCTACTCTGTCCTTAGCTGGTAAAACGACTACATTGTAAATGGGGCACAGAGTGATGGGTGGGCTGCTAATGCCAATAATATATGCTGTATTATGGAATTAGTAAAGGTTAATGTATGTCATCGAAAGGATGCTGACCATATTGATATTTGGAGATACTGGAACCATTATACTAGCTACTGGCAATATATCTGGAGCAATAAACTTTTGTAGTTTATCCCAAATTCATAAAGTGTTTTCTAAAAAAATATTTGCCGGGATGCCTTTTTTCATCCGAAATGTACCTTGGAGTGTGAACAGTGACACATATCCCTTCTCTGTCTGTATCCAATCTTCTTTGGGGTCAGTTTCTAATAACCTACCTACTTGTACTAAATTTGCAGCATAATAAAGTAATCTTAGATTTGGTATTTGAAGACCTTTTTTGTTCAGCTTGCACATCGTAGAAAAATTAATTCGTGATTTAGAATTTGACCAAATGAACTGGTTCAATATTTGTTGCCATTTATTTAATTTATTTTCTGATATTCTAATCACTGGTTAACCCACAGGGTCCCTCACACAACCAGAAGACCTGATGGTCAGGAAATAATTAATATATGCTTGACCTGCAGAACTCTGAATCTGAGTTAAGTCTGAGTTGAGGCTTACCATTTGCCTGCCCATAGCAGGAAAGTGCCCACCTCCAGCCTCATTTGCCCACACTTGATCAAGTGAGCAGCAGGAGAAAAAGCATTGTGGGTCTTTATTGGGGAGGGCTATGACATTACTTCCAGGTGATCACCAGGACATTTTGACACAATGTCCATGAATCTTTCCCTCCCCAGGATCCGCCCCCCCCCAAGTTCCCAGGCTTTGCAGATAGAAGGCTGTCAATCCTATTTGAGCTCCATTGAACTCCTGAGGCGTATAACAGTGACCTACCCTACAGAAGTAATATACAGATAACAGATAATGTATGTCATACTTTATGAATATTGCAAAGTTGTATATAAAGTGTCATTGCACAAAGAAAAAGCAATGGTGTAGGTATGATGTCATGCTCCATAGATTGCAATTGGAGTCGGAGGAGAAGGTTTTCCGTTTAATGAAGGGTTGCTGAAGTCCACATAATGGCTTGTTTAAATGATGTGTTCGTACAATCTGAGGTAGCACCAATTACTGAGAAATGCTTATTTCTTTGCTAGTTAGAATGTTTGTGGAGCACCACAAAGTACAAAATAGGCCTCTTAATCTTGTTGGTTATCTTGGAACTTTGGGTATTATTTTTAAAACTATATAATTGTGTATGTATGATTCATTTCAGGGGGAGGGAATATTAGACTGTTGTAAAATTCCCTTTTCATTTCGGCCTGTTGTAAATAAACTGGACCTTTACAGTAGGTTTTTGTCAGGCTCCCAGAAAGACAATTTTATTTTATAGCACATCCTAGACTGACAGCCAGAAACTGTTCTGCACCACCTCAGTACAAACAAAATTAGCTTCTCACAATATTTTTGCAGATGTTAAAGGTCATTAATAGAATGAAACCAGATGACTAAAGCAATACATTTGGAATGATTGGGTTTTATTTTTCTCCCTAGCTTAAAGACACAGAGTCCCCTTTTCATGACTACTTGGCTGCATTTCAAATGTTCTTTTTTCAAAAAAGCCATTTAATGGTCTCCAAAACCATAAAAGTAAAAGTGTTGGGATATGTATTTCTTGGCTTATACAGTCTTCTGTGTGTGACAATTCAGGGATTTTTACAGGGATGCATATAATATTAACTGTTCAAAGAACACACTGCTTTAACAATTGCTGTTAATTTGCCCAAGGTCACATTTTTTATCATAATACAGTCCAACTGTATCACATCTAGAATGCTGCTAAGTGTAGAATTAAAGGAGAAAGCCCTATTAAAAATGACAGGCACTTTCATTGATTTATATGTGCAATAGGATGTATCGTTAACACCTACAATGATTGCTTTCACACTAATTTCTGATTAACAAGCTACCTAAATTTGCTCTAAAACAACAGCAAACAATTGACACTGATTTAGGCAGGTTATGAATCAGAAATTGTCATTCATTTTAACTAACGTTGCTAATGTTTTTGTTTTGTGGGTGCAGAGGCTCAGATAAACACACAGAGTTTCCCTCTCATAAAGTCTTCCTAATGCACTTCAGTGGGGACTCCATGCTCCGAAGCATGGGGTGGTTCCTGAGTAGTTGTTCTACTAACAGAGGAACTTTCCTCTGGTGATAGGAGCATCTTGAGTCAGGGAAAGGCTCCTACAGCTGCAGGAAAGCACCTCTGGCAGCAGAATGGGTCTGCATGGTTCAACCCATTGACACAAAATAGTATTGAAAACTGCATGATTTGAGGTGAAAATTCACTGTGATGGGAAAAGATAATAATGCAAAATAAAGAATAACAGTTTAAATTTGCACAAAGGAGAAGTGAAATTGAAACCTGGATTTTTGCACTGAAACAGCAGTGATAAAAAATTGAAATCATGCCTAATGATAGTGTAATGTACCCAAGTTGACCATGTGCTCCGACTGGTTCTACCTGGTCCAACATGTGGCCAGGCCAAGTGCCTGAGCTTGGACCTTGAGACAATAGACACTCGGATCCTGAGTCCCCTCCAATTGGGGAACTAGGATCTGAGAAGTTAATGCAATTACTGTAAACAGACCACTCACGGGTGTTTGGGGTGTGTTTTCCTTGGGGCTTATAAGCCGGCCTGCGAGCCAGCTACTTTGTCTTGTTCCTGATCTTGAAATAAAAATATGAGCTGATTTCACTCTGCCTGACGCTTCAGTCTCAGTACTTTTCAGGTAGGCTTGCCAGCTCTGGGTTGGGAAATACCTGGAGATTTTGGGGGTAGAGCCTGAGGAATATGAGGCTCAGAGAAGGGAGGACTTCAATGGGGTATAATGTCATACAGTCCACCTTCCAAAGCAGCATTTTCTCCAGGTGAACTGATCTCTGCTCCTGGAGATCAGTTGTCAATCCAGGGGATTTCCAGCCACCACCTGGAGATTGGAGGAATCTATAATATATTGGTTAACCAGGGGGGAATCTAATACAATATGAAGAGAGAAATGTCTGAAAGACTGACATTAGATAAGTTAGATAAGCTTTCACATCATGTGGCATAGGAAAGATGAATATGCTGGGAATGTAGAAGATCCCTAGTCCAATCAGAGCCAGTTTGGTGTAGTGGTCAAGAGTGCGGACTCTAATCTGGGAGAGCCGGGTTTGATTCCCCAGTCCTCCCCATGCAACTGCTGGTTTGACCTTGGGTCAGTCACAAGTTCTCGCAGAGCTGTTCTCTCAAGAGCAGTTTTCAAAAGAGCTCTCTCAGCCCCACCCACTTTACAGGTTGTCTGTTGTGGGGAGGGGAAGGGAAAGGAGATTGTAAGCCATTTTGAGAATCCAAGTGAAGTGCAGGCTGTAAATCCAATTCCTCCTCCTCCTCCTCCTCTTCTCCAGTTAAGAAGATCTCAGGCAGCACGGCCAGAAAGAGCTCTCCCTGAGATTCAGGAGAGCTGTTGCTGGTCTGAGTAGGCAGCAATAAGCCACAGTGACCAATGGTTTGATTCCAGGGAAGGCAATTTCATATGCTCACATATATTCGGAAGACTGTGTAATTCTTGTAAAAGTGCTGAGATGGTTAATGGGTTAGGCAAAGTGTTGAGGCATCAGAATGCATCCCAAGAGACTTCCGGTTTTGGTGTCCTCTGGGAGCCATGCGCCAGTGGCTGGGAGGGGGTGCGATTGAGGAGAAAGACAACAGCACCAAAGAAAGTGAAGAAGAAGGATCAGTGGCATCTTCTGATGAGGACTCTGATTCAGAATTGGGGGTGGCAGCCCCAAAAATAAGATACCAGTTGAGAAAGAAAAAGGACAAAAAATGAATAGATTTTAATCTCTGAAATCTCTTAAAAATTTTATTCTGTATAATCATTTTTTATTTTGCTCTTTATGAAGTCAGACAAGAGGGAGTTTCAAGGGTTTTTTTTAGTTTAATCATATTTTTAGATGACCACATTCAATGAATTTTTATTGTAATTTTCAGCTAAGAGCTAATTTTATAAGCGTTATGTATGACCACCATCTCTTGGGTTTTTAGTGGGTTTTCTTTACTTTCTCCTTTAGTTTGTAGTTCCCTTCCCTAATTTCATTGTAGTTTATAGAAAAAGCAATAAGAAATCCCCTACGGGAAGTAGAGGAATGTGCCTCAGCATCTAGTCATGCCGGCCACATGACCACAGAAATGTCTTTGGACAGCACTGGCTCTTCGGCTTGGAAATGGAGATGAGCACCGCATCCCTAGAATCAGATTCAACTGACTTTCGAGCAAGGGAAACCTTTACCTTTACCTTTACCTTTACCTAGAGAAGTAGAGGGTGTAATTCTGAGAATCAGCAGCAGCAACCTATCATGGAGGAGGAAGAACTGGCCAAGGATAAAGTCCTTGGATGTAAACTGGAGAGTGGGAATAATGAGAAGAAGACATAGAAACACCTGTGTAAGAGCAAGATAGCAGACTGTCGGGATTAACCACCCCCCAAGAGCTGAAAAGGAATGATACAGAGGTAGAGGTCTGCTTCCTCAAAAGAAACAAAACCAGCCATCTCTGTTATGTTTGTCCAAGTAAAAAAAAACTGGTAAAAATTGTTCCAATAATATTAAGATACTTTTGTACTCAAGTGTGACTGACTAGATAGGACAGTTTTTGTAGAGGAGAAATTCTAGTCTCTAATTATCCAGATCAGTGGATATTAAAATTGGGAAAAGGGAAAGGCTCCTGGAATAATTGAAAGTGATTTTCCTTTTTGCTTTGCTTTCTCTTTGCATTTATCAGAAAGGACTACATAAGATTTGATTTTGACTAGGTATGACAAACATCTGGGCTTGACTGTAAATTTTCCAATGAGTAGGAAAGCCAAAGCAGTCATTGAAAAGACATTCTGATTCTAAATGTAGTTACTCAGAAGTAAGTGCTGCTGAGATTATTGATGCTTACTTCCAAGCAAGTGTTCTTTGTACAGTAGAACTTAATGGCCTGTTTAATATTACACCCATGCAATGCTTACATCACAAAAAACGATTTGCTTTTTGGTAAATAAATGTACACTTTTACGGCATGTACATTGGTGTTTTGTACAAGAAATGTTTAGAGTAGTTTACTAACCTTCAGGAGTGGCCCAGAGTTCACCTAGAATCGGAACTGATCTAAATTTAATTACAACTGGGATATAAGAGAGATCTCCATTCTGATTTGTATCTGATGAAAGGAGCTTTGTCTCTCAAAAGCTTATACACCAAAATCTTGTTGGTCTCTAAGGTGCTACTGAACTAGAATCTAGCTGTTTTACTGCAGACCAACAGGGTTACCCTCTGAAACTGATCTCATACTACAGAGATCAGTTCTCCTGGAGGAAATGGCAGCTTTAAAGAGCAGCCTATCACATCCTTTCTGAACTCCCTCCTCTTCCCAAACTCCTCTCCTGCCTAAAGTTTCAGGAATTATCCAATCCAGAATTGGCAACCCTAGGTTATAGTGTGAAGACACTGGGTATATAAGTCATGAAGCCGTAAGACAATTGAGGGTCTCTTGACTGTAAGTATACTGTTATTTAAGACCACTCACATTTCACATTCTGTCATTCACATCATATGTCTGCAGCAGGAAATATTGATGTGTTCTCAGTATGTTTATTTTAAGAGTATTTGGGGGTTATTGTCTTTTTTGTAGAAATGTTATCAAGAATCAATGTTATCAATCAACAGCCACATTTTGTTTTTGTTATTTTGTTTTGAAGCAAAGAGAGTTGTGGTTTTGGCATGCAGGACTAGTAAGTGCAATGTATTGCCAATCAGGCCAGCCTGCTCCTGTCTCTGAAACGGAGTTCTGACATGCAGAAATCACCTACAGGAACTGGTGTGAAAGCTGACAACCCTGATACAGGCCCTTTTAATTGATTATGTCATTCAGTATATATTTATTCCAGAGGTGTAGTCATGTTAAACTACTGAAGCCAAAATGACAAAAGAGTCTTGTTGTCAGAGACAAGCCTTGGATAGGATGAATCAGAGTAACATCTCCCACACTTGCTGAAGTTGGGAGGTAGAGGCACATGTCTCTGAAGAAACCAGTGGTCACCTGGGAAGAGGGATCACTGTGGGGAGTCACTTAGTTTTGCCAGGTCTCCACTATAGTTGCTCAATAGGCTGGCAGGGAAAAAAAGGCAAAAATTGTTGTCATGTCAATGACGGGATGTCATTTCTAGGGCAAGCCTGGAGGTGATGTCATGCTGCTCTAGGATTCAGCAGAAACTCTGTGGTGAAACCATACAGTTTTCTTTGAATACTAGAGTGAAATGATGCCACCTCTGAGTTTGCCCAGAAATGACATCATGCCATCAACGTGACGGTGCCCTTTACCATATCCCCACTTCCCAAATCTCTCACTGCTTGCCAGCTATCATCTGGCAACCATAGGCCCACTGCCCAGAGAAATAACAGCTGTCTGATGAGACTCCAAAGTCCCATGAGGCTGGAGGAGAAGTGGGAAGAGCTTGGCCCAGGCTTCTAGTCCCCTAGGGATGGGCCTGCTTTTGACATCTTAAAGCCAAACAAATTTATTATGGGAAAAGCTTTCATGAGCTAGAACCCATTTTGTGTCAAACCTCACTCATCTCAGTTTGCCATGGATGTTGGGGGGAGGAATAACTTAGGTGGGGGGCGTCTGTGTGGAGTGTGTGGCTGGTCTATCTTAGAAGCATAATGTCCTTGAGGAATGTCCTTGAGACTTCTGGTGCCAGCTTGCTTAGTAGATAATGGGATCATATATTTTCCCAGGTGAAGGGGGGTAGAGATGCTGGAGCTAGGCAGAGTGGATGTGACATATGAGTGAACTTTAGGAGGTGTTACATTTGAATCACCTATATCTTTGATTGTAACCATCAAAATCTTTAGATCTGACACAGTACTGTTAAGAACTGCAACTTGTTTATAACTCAACTAGGAGTAAGGCCCGTTGTGGGAACAAATACAATGAGCTCTAGAAGGAATCTCTAGGTGAGTGTCCTGGTTGTGGCTGGTGGGGTGGTAGAGGGAAGGAGAAAATAGAGGGAGGCAAGCCATGTTTATTTCCTTCTGGTTAGTTATAAGGCAAGTCATTTTGCTGCCCTGTGGGTAGTATGGGAGGACAGCCTCATGGTAAATGGTATGGTTTCCCTCCACCCCAGACTTATATTGATTTGGGGTTATGCAGTAGCAGCTAAGGTAGAAAAGCACCTCCTCCTACGCCATGTCTTCTGGGTTCCAAGGGTCTGGAAAGTGGTTCCATAGCCAATTACACAGTTGCCAGCTCTGGGTTGGGAATTACCTGTAGATTTGAGGGGTAGAGCCTGGGGAGGGCAGCGTTTGGGGTGGGGAGGGATTTCAGCAGGCTATAATGCCATAGAGTCCACTACCCAAAGCAGCCATTGTCTCCAGGAGAACTGATCTTGGTCATCTGGACATCAGTTGTAATAGCTGAGAAATTTTCTGTAGGGGAAATGATGTGCTGTGGCTGGGAACACAGTGATTTCTGGGAGATCTCCAGGCCCCACAGGGAGATTGACAACTCCAGTGACCGTTTAAGGGAAGATTGGGATATATATTTTACCTCAGGACACATTCAGTGACTCCCAACAGTAACAGCAAACTTTTTAGAATGTTAGAGACAAAGGCCAATCAGGCCGCATATGCAAACAACCTCAGTGTTCTGACTGGCTATGGGGGGGAGAGAAAGAGCATACTGTTAGGAATTTTGGAGGTGGGACTCAGGCAACACAGTCAGTGGACAGGGACAACTTCTGAGTGACACATCATGGAGCCAACTGATTTAGGATTGTGTGGAATGTTCAGAAAGTACCACCCCACTTCACAATTATATCTAAGGAGAGATAAACATGTCACTGCCAAAGAGAGTGTTGTTGAGAATAACTTGCCCAGGAGACTGACACTTTGTCATTTGGTTGGTAGTATGGATGCTCAAGAAACAATCACGTGTTCTTACAGTAAAGAGTTTAAAAATGGGACTAGATTGATTCATGGAGAATAAGTCTATTAATGGCTACTAGCCATGGTGACTGAAGGTAACCTCCATGCTCATAGGTACTAAACCTATGAATCCCAGAGCCAGGAGGCTTCAGCCTCTATGCCCTGTTGTTGGCCCTCCAAAGGAACTAGTTGGTCATTGTGTAAGACAGAATGCTGGACTAGATCAACCACTGGTCTGATCCAGCAGGGTTCTTCTTATGTTCTTAAAACACGAGGAAAGGTAATCCCCTCCCTTTTCTCTAAACAAAACATTTGAAAGTACTTTTCCATGAATTTCTTGATGTTTTACATGTTAATTTAGTACTGTGCTTTCTTTTTATTATAAATGTTTATTGAAATCAAGTTGTAAATTGTTATTTGATATCTACATTTTGGCTGTATGAACACGATTCCATAATGAATTGTCAAGCAAAGAAGTAGAAGGATGGAGACAGATTGAATATACCTCATTTTTACAAATGGTTTGTTGCATATTACTTTGTGAAGGATATGCCAATTATTATTTTGTTACTGTCAGGATTATTTAGCTTACAAGGGAGATCAGAGGGAACTCATACAGCAACTGTGGTAAAAAGAGAAATTTTATACATCATAATGCATTCCAATTAAAGAACATGTAAATAATTGTGATTATTCAGAATTAAAATACTATGCTAATCCAGCAACTACAAGGTAAAATGTATTATGTGTGATTGAGAATTTAATTGAACACAAGGTGTAAATTACCGGAGAAGTAACTAACATGAACTAGGAAGCAAATGTTATCCTTGTACATGGATATGAGGGGCTCCTTGAAGGGCAATAGGTGTAAGTCGTTTCCGTTAAAGTAATTAGTGGAAATAACATAATTTTGACACTGTGCATCAGAAGCCCTGTAGAATGGAATTGAGGTCAAACAGGAACAAGTGATAAAATTGGCCCACCATTCTAGACAGCCTTTTAATTTCATGTGTATGCTTTGTTGATGGAGTTACAGGTGTTACATCAACAATGATAAACCAGGTGTTAGAGGGTCCTGAAGAACTGCTGCACTGGCTGCCTATTGCATACTGGATTCACTTCAAAGTGCTGGTGCTGACCTTTAAAGCCCTACATGGTCAGGGTCTGGCATACCTGAGGGACCGCATTTCCCCACATATGCCCCAAAGAGCACTTTGGTCAGGGTCACAATGTTATCTGGTGACCCCGGGTCCTAAGGAGGCCAGGCTGGCCGCAACAAGGGCTAGGTCCTTTTCAGTGGTGGCTCCTATCTGGTGGAATGAGCTCCCAGACGAGTTTAGGGCCCTGTGGGACCTTCTACAGTTCTGCAGGGCCTGTAAGATGGAGCTCTTCTGCCAGGCTTTCGAGTAGGAGCCGCCGCTACCACTGCCACCATCATTCCATTATAGATCAGTACCGCCGGGTATTAACATCTATGGGCATCTATGACCCTAGTCCCCCCCCCCTTGCTATGCAAGATATCGGGGAGTTATCCAGTTCATTCAGGTTTTTAATCGTGCATCTTTGATTTTAATTGTTGTATGTTAATGTTTTATCTTGTTTATATATTTTATGTATCAGCACTCTGTGCCTTGTTGTGAGCCGCCCTGAGCCCGTTCGCAGGGAGGGCGGGGTAGAAATGTAAATAATAAATAAATAAATCTGCCATTGCCAATTCCTTCTTTTGTTAAGATGAACCCTCTCCACTTGTTTTACCATGTATATTATTTTACCATGTCTATCAAATCTGTAACAAAATTTACACAAATTGTATTCTGGGTTATATTTCTATCTCAAGAAAACTTCCTAAGGTAATTAAGGTAAAAAATATCCCACAGTTTTTTTGGGGAGAGAGGGGGGAGGAGGAAGAAGCCAGTATGTTTTACACCCAGAGCCTGAAAACACAGGTGGCAGAATGTTCCTTTGAGTAGAGTCACCCCTCCCCTATTGCATGTTGTGTTCCTTTATAAAGGTTTGTTTTCCAATTTGAAACAAAAATAGTACCATATGACTTAAATCTATGATATTAGAAAAAATAAGCCATCATACATTTTAATGGGGGAAAATCTAAAATTAATAATTTCTAATGTTTGTATCATGAGGTACTTTTATGTCTGGTAAGGTAACTGTTCTCCAATTTATCAGGAAAATTTATCAGGAAAATTAGCATAAGGGTCCATATCTCTTGAGAGCTCTTAAAAATACCTCCCTTGATTTCTGTTTTCAATAAACCAAACAAACAAAAACCCCTCATGGAGTATTTTTGTACCCCAATATGGACAACATAAGGCAGTGGTGCTGGGACTAAGGAACTGGAAGAAACACACAGACTATCCCTTCTGAGTACTGCCCACAATCCAAAGCACATTTCATAATCCCTACTTCTACCTCCAAATGTCTCAAAAGGGTGACATAGCATGGTCCACTGTGTCAAAGGCTGCTCCTAACTCTAGCAAGCCCTGACCTGGATGGCCGAGGCTAGCTGGATCCTGTCAGAACTTGCACCCTAAACAGGGTTGGCCCTGGTTAGGTTTTGGATGGGAGGTTGCCCTGCAACGCTTTTTTTATGTCTTTTATGAACTATAATAAAGTATGGACTGTACAAAGTATGCTTAAGGAACTGTAAAGCATGGTGACCCACTATGAAGTCAGTTGAGACTGCACCCTGAGAGAAAGACACATTCCTTTCTTCACTGCTTCTCCAGTGGCCATCCAAGGTTGCCAGCCCTCTCATCTGATGGTGATTGAATCAGTTCCACAGTATGCACAAAGCACCAAAAGCCATGCCATGCCAGAGAATGAGGATAAAGGACTCCAAAACACCTCTCCAACGCACGCAGGCAGACCCCTTTCCTCCCCCCACATACCTGCAAAGCTACAAGCAGCCCAGAGACTCTATTCATAGTTGCTTAGCAACTAATCACTCGCCCATCAAGGACCCGGCTAAGACCATCAAGAAGACAATGGCCTTGGCCCGATGACTCATCTCACCTACACCCAGGTGCCAGCCACAAGTTAAGCTTCTAGCTCTCAATATTGACCACTCCTTAGTTCCCTTCCCCTATTCCTTCCAGCCAATAGTATGTTTTCAAGGACGGACTAACCAGGAGGTGTGACCAGGGGATATGGCCAGCCCCCACACCCCCTCATAAAAGGGGAAACCCAACCATATGCTCGCTCCTTCTGCTTTACAACCCCTATCTAAGCCTTAACCCTCTTATGTCCAGCTTGCTATCCCAATACCCTTCCTCCATCTTTAAACTCTAGGTCTGCAGCCAGAGTTCCACATACTGCTTGCTGGTTCAAGCCACGTGTCCCTTTTTAATTTCTTTCCCTCCTTCTTCCATTGGAATGGCTCATTCGATGGGGACAGGTAATTATTGCCCCACCAACGAACTCCTGTTCATGCAACCGTACTGAATATCTCTCTTTGTTTTCCTAGTCTTGATTAATTGAGTGTGTGTATGTGTATTGTTTGTGTGTGAAGAAGATTTCCAGTAAAAGGACTTTAATTCCAACCTAATACAGTTTCGATGTCTGTTACTGGTAACTCTGGAAGGGCGGAACCTCTGTATACACAGGTGATTGCTTCCTTAACTGATTGCATATTGATAATAACTCATAAATTCCCTAATTTGATAAGAACTAAGAGCAATCAGGCTAAAAGGGAGACCAACAGGGAAGTCCAGGGTTGCTAATCAGAGGCAGGCAAAGGCAAAACACCTCTGAAGTTCTCTTGGCTTGGAAACCTGATGGGGTTGCCATAAGTAGGGATGGGCAACAACCAGGAAAATGAGGTTCAGTTTGTGGTGTGCTCAGTTCATGAACCATGAATCGTCACAAACTTTTAGGAGCCAAACAAATTGGTTTGGTTCATGGCCCCCCTGACATGCTAGAGACACCAAACTCTCAGGGGATCTCCAGATGACTCTCCTCCACCTGTAAATAAATGTAATGTAACGTAAATAAATAAAACAAAATAATGTAGAAATGCATGTGTACTTAAGGAAAGTATTGAAAAGTAAATATGCTGCTTAAAACTGAGACAGTTTCCTATGTGAGAAACAGACACACAATGCACCTTCATTAGTCTTAAGAGGTATTTTTAAAATTTCCTTATAAGTACCATCTGAAATAGTTCTTAGGCATATAAAGCCAGGTCACTTCACCAAATCTGCAAATAAAGAGCTCTTTGGTAAAACAAGTTGTGGATAAAATCTTAGAGCTAAATTCTCCATACACAGGAACTTGTAAAAAAATTAGTCTATCAGTCCCATAAATCAACAATTTCTCAATTAGCAGTCACTGAAGCTTGTATTCTTTGGTTTGCAATATGAACCCTGGCAACTTTATACTTGACTTCAGTGCAAGGTAAGCATTTATGTACTCATTGATTCTTCATTGCCGTGGATTTTAATCTGGGTTGAAGAAAAACTCCTCTCACCCACACAGCCATTGAACGAGCTGTGGCAGTCAGGACTGCTGGACTGGGGGGGGGAGAGACTAGGAGCGGACATTCAAAGGAACATTATAAACTGGTAATATGTACAAATCTTCCATAGTATCTCAACAGAGATGATTGTAATGAACACTTCCCCACTGGTGGTATTAGATACCATTTGGTTGCTGTCAGTGTTCCCTCTGAGCTGAGTTAGTGCGAGCTAGCTCACAGTTTTTTAGCCTCCAGCTCACAAATTTTTGTCTTAGCTCAGGAAGGATGGCTCCAGAGCAAACTAATTCATGCAGTAGCCAAATCTCTCGCTCACAAGTTTAATGCCAGTAGCTCACAAAGTAGAATTTTTGCTAACAAGACTCCACAGCTTAGAGGGAGCATTGGTTGCTGTGTATAGTTTATTTATGCCCAGTCACTGGAGGCAGCCTCTTTATTTCCCTTTTCACTCTTTTTTTTTTTTTAATCCCTGAAGGAATGTATGTGAGAACACTAAGGACTTTAAACTACTGGCACATACATAATAACTGAATTGTTTGAACACTGCCAAATGTTCTATAAATGCTTGGTTCCATTTAAAATAACTTCACTTCAGACATGCATGAGCCTATATTGCATTCATTTCCCCAGAAGTAGTCAAATTAATGTAAATAGCACACAGGTTTGTAGCACCCCAATTTTAGATTTCCATAGGTAAACGTTAGCATTAGAAATGCCTGAGTCAAGCAGAGAGATAGAAAGCCAGGTGTTTTTTCTCCCCTGAGCTATCTTCCTAATTAACTCTGACCAAGAAAGGACAATTGAATAGCAAATAAATTCATGATCAGTTCAAATAGTTGTATATAAATACACTGCACAAATTGGGAAAGCAGGTTCAAACAGTGCATACATTTGAGAAAATCATTACTGGCTTATTGAAACAGGGGAAACAGAGGCTAAATCTGTTTTAGGGCAAATTAGAGTAATTCTGTATGACAAAAAAATCCCACATACTAGTCTCAGTGCAATACTAGTGCTGTCTGTTCAAAATGGGAAATCTCCACATTTGCACTGGTTAAAAGAAATACACCCTTCTTTGAATTGTGCACTCTGGAGGTGCTTCCCATTAGATTTAGATTTCTCATCTCCTCCCCCACGGATTCCCAGCTAAGCTTGTATTGTGCACCTTGCTCCAGAGGTTAAAGGGGTGTTGGTTTGGGCTGACCATAAGGATGAGTTTCTTAACCGCAAGAGAAATCCTACAAGGAACCAATTACTTTTGAGGTGGTCAAGCTTCTATTGCTTGACAATATAAGAAAAATTCTAGCTCTAGATATCCTGTACTAAACAGCAGATTGGACTCTTCCAGTCCTTGGACTCCACAATTGTATGATCTAGTGAGAATAGCTTAAATACTGGGATTCTATAACATGGTGTGCCTCATCACTCCTAAAACCCTTGAAGAAGCCACTTACGATGAACTCGTCAAGGCCCTCACAGGCCATTTCGTGCCTCAACCGATTATGATGGTGAAGTGCATGGACTTCTTGGTGCGCCACCAAAAGTCCAGTGAAGCAGCCACCGACTTCATGGCTGATCTCCGCAGGCTGGCCATCAACTGAGTTCCCAGATCTCGAGGACACCCTCTTAACCCAGTTTGTCTGGGGTGTCCGAGAACAGAAACTCCACTGCAAACTCATTGGTACTGATGAACTCAAACTGGACAAGGCACTACGAATGGTCACGGCTTTTGAAAAGTCACAACGGGATCGCCAGGCCCCATCCATGCATCAGGCCTCCACATCCCCAGTCTCTGATGCCTCAGACAAGGAAGAACTACCCCAGGTACGCCACCCGGCTCACCGGGACTCACCCCCACTGTCCGCGACCTCCCCACAGCCCACAAAGACCATCACTCAAGTGCCTTGTGCCAGTTGTAGTGAAGAGCATGAACACCATTCCTGCTGTTTCCACAACGCGATCTGCCGAACCTGTGGAAAATAAGGCCACATTGCACGTGCCTGCCGTTCCCAAAGAAATAGGCATCATCCAACCACTCACCAGGAATCTGCAGAGCTCCACAATAAAGACGTCCACCAACACCAGGTACTTCACTTGCCCCAGGGCACCCCTAACAAAATTAAAGTAACCATGTTAATAGAGGGGGCCCCTTGCAAAATGGAGTTGGACATGGGGTCCTCCATCACATCCAAAGAGACTCTCAGGAGGCTCTGCCCATGAGGGGGCCCCACATAAAACCCACTGGCTTCACCCTCAGAGACTTCCAAAAGAACCCGGTGGTCATTAAAGGGTGGGGCAAGTTCCATGTGCAGTATAAGAACTTTGAAGGACTTCTGGATTTGTTGGTGGTGGAAAGGTGGCTTACTAGTTTACTGGGTCTGTCGTGGTTTGCTTCCCTGGGGTTCAGGGTGACGGGGGGGCACCACGTGCAGCCTATTGACTTCAGTAACATGTGCAATGAGTTCCCGGCCATTTTCGATAGGATTCTTGGTCACTACACTAGTCCGCCGGTCTCCCTAGACCTCAACTCCGCTGTGCACCCCATCTGTATAAAGGCCAGGTGTGTCCTGTTTGCGTTGCAGCCCAAGATAGAGGAAGAGCTGGACCACCTGGTAGTGCAGGGGGTTCTAAAGCGAGTGCCACATGCCCTCTGGGAGACCCCCATCATCACCCCAGTTAAGCCAAATGGGCACATCTTTATCTGTGCAGACTATAAGTGCACCATAAAGAAGGCCCTGCAGGACCATGCTTATTCTGTTACAGTAGTCAGCCATGTTTTGGCATCCTTGATGGATGTGAAAGTTTTCAGCAAATTGGGCTTCCGGTCGGAGTTAAAATGGCGAATTAACGCACTTTGCGATTTGTGCAAGGTGGACGGCAGTATCTGACGACAGTTTGGGCTCTACCTGGCCCAACGCAGCACTCCCCAGGCGGGGGAGTGATGAGCAAGCAGCCAAGCCTGAGAGGGAGTTGAGATCAGTGTGGATAAGCTTCGGAGGAAGCTTGTTTACACCTTGATCTCCTTCCACGAAGAGGGCAGTTGCAAGACAGCACTACAGATACCAGCCGGGCTGAGAATTCAGCATAAATCCGCCATCTACCGACCTCTTTAACATCAAGATTAACATCGATTGCAGAAGAAGCACTGCGAAACCCCGAGATTACAAGCAAGGTAACAATGAACGTTTGCTTACCGGTGTGAAGAAGAACGCAAAATTAAAACGTACGGATAAGCGTATAAGGCTTTAAGGAACTAATCCGCTTGATTTAAAAGTAAAAAGAAGGCTTTCCTTCAGAGAAAACGGCAGAAAAGTGATTTTGTTTTGCATTCCTGTGGTCAGCTAAGACTAAACTTTGCGTAGTAGAAACGAAACTGACTGTGATTGTATGGTACAGGAAGTAGGCTAGAGTGGATGTTTTAAAGTTGTCTTGCCGGAAGTAGATGGACGTTTTAAAGTGTAACACCGGAAGTTGGATTACCAAGATGGACAGCTAAACAGGAAGTTTCAAAGGAGCCTACTCTAGCCAAAAAACCATAGAGAAATTGCGCCCGCCATTTTGAGGAGGACTAAATTTTAAAAAGTTATTTTTAAACCAAAAAAGCAATGGAAAAAAGTTATAAAGGTGGCGATTTGACTTTACGATTGACAATATAAAGATTGGTTAGTCTTGAATTTGCCTCCAAGACGGATTTGAGGTCAAGACCAAGGGCCACCTCATCACCAAGTCCAAGAATGTCTGCAAAAGAAAAAAAGGAGTGGCAGGCTTCCATGGAGGCGATGGAGAAAAGGATGACAGAGGTGGTGCAGAATTTAGGAAAGCAAATAGAATCACAGTTGCAACAACAGATGCAAATACAACTGGAGCAAATAGAACAAGTGCAAGTCCAAGTACAGGAAAAAAATATGGTAAAGTTGAAAGAACTGGTACTAACAGAAGTGGCAGGGATAAAAAAGATACAGAAGAAGTTAAAAAAGAGGTTCAAAGTCTGGTGACAAAATCAGCAGAAATGGAACAGAAAGTGAAAAGAACTCTCCAAGAGAATACAAGATTGGAGTCTATGATGGAATATAGGGCTACCCAGAATCATCTGAGACTGAGAGGAATAGAAGAGGAGGAAGACCAGGATATACGTGCGTTAGTAATAAACACGTTGACAACTTATATAGGAGAGGATCAAGGAGATTTGGTTTCAGACTTTGACTTAATTTACAGAGTAAACTCAGCTTATGCCAAGAGAAAGAAATTACCCAGAGATGTGATTGTTCAATTTGTGACAACAAAAATGAAAGAGGACATCTTCAAGAAACAATTTACACAACCGTTGGAAATTAATGGAAAGAAAATAATAATCTTAAGAGAAATTCTGAGAATGATTCTACAAGACAGAAAGAAGTTTAAAAAACTAACTGATAAGCTAAAAGAAATGGGCATCAGGTTCATTTCTCGTACAATTCGGTGAGATTTACAATTAAAACAGAAGGAGATTTGTGTAGATTCAAAGAGAACAATTTTGATGATTTTAAAGACATTTAACCCAAAACACTGATGGATTACAAATTTTTATCTTGGAATGTAAATGGACTAAATTCACCAAATAAAAGAAGATTAGTGAACCATTGGCTAGAGAAACAAAAATGTAATATAATTTGTTTGCAAGAAACACATATTAGGAAACAAGACAATAAGTATCTGATTAATAGAAAATTGGGAGAAGAATTTCATTCATCAGCAATTAATAAGAAGAAAGGAACAGTGACATATATTTCTAAAGAATTGGAACCCAAACAAATCTTCTCAGACAATGAAGGAAGATATGTTGGTGTGGAAATAACGATGTACAGAAAAAGGACATTGCTTGTAAATATATATGCACCCAATGGAGCAAAAGAGACTTTTTTCAATGAGAGTTGGACTGTTTAAACTATGATCAAATAGTTTTTGCAGGAGACTTTAATGGCACAGTCAACAATGTATTGGACAGAAAATCTAACGCAATTGGAGAAGCGATTGGAAAATTGCCAAAAAATTTCTTTCAGTTGATGAGACAAGAGAAACTAGAAGACGTTTGGAGGAAATGGAATCCTAAGATCAAGGATTACACGTTTTATTCTAACAGACATAATTCCTTTTCTAGAATCGATATGATCTGTATGTCAGAGGAGATGGCGTTAAAAACTCATAAAATTGAAATTTTGCCAAAAAATAACTCAGATCATAACCCTTTACTTTGGATGTCAAAAGAAAAACCAAAACAATTATATTGGAGGATTAATGAAGACTTACTGGACCAGAAATCGATTAATGAGACATTAAAAAAAGAAACGAGAAATTTTTTTGAAATGAATTTGAATAAAGGTACAGATATACAGATTGTTTGGGATGCATACAAAGCGGTAATGAGAGGTTTGCTTATTTCATTAAACACTAAAGATAGAAAGCAAAGGATGCAACAACAAAATGATCTTCACGAAAAAATTTGACAAAAAGAAAAGGAATTAAAGAAAAGACCAGGGAAGAAAAAAATTATTAAAGAGATTCATCTTCTACAGGATCAATTGAATGTCTTACTAAATAGAGAATTATATTGGAACTTGAAAAAACTACAACAAAAAGCGTTTGAGGGTGCAAATAAACCAGGAAAATTTTTAGCGTGGCAGTTGAAAAACAGAAAAGAAAGAAACTTCATAAGTAAGATTATTGAAGAAGGAAAAGACGTTGTGGATTTGAAAGGTATAAAAAGAGCTTTTTTCAAATATTATGCAAAATTGTTTAAAAAGAAAGGAATTGACCAACAGAGAATTAAAAAGTATTTGGACAATATTGAAATACCAGAGCTGGGACAACAAATTAAGGAACTACTCAATGGTTTAGTAACAAAGGAAGAGGTAATAATGGCGATAGAAGATGCAAAATTGGGCAAAGCTCCAGGTCCAGACGGCTTTACAGCAAAATTTTATAAGAAATTCAAGGAGGAGCTAACCCCTATTTTAGTACTTCTGTCAAATGATATAAGAATGACCAAACGGATCCCAGACTCATGGAAAGAAGCAAATATTTCATTTATACCTAAAGAAGGTTTGGACTTAAGTAATGTAAAGAATTACAGACCAATATCGCTATTGAATAATGATTACAAATTATTTGCAAAAATAATTTCGGAAAGGTTGAAAAAATATTTGAAAGATGTTATAGCGGAAGAGCAAGCTGGTTTTTTACCAAATAGACTAATAAGAGACAATTTGAGAGTGGTGATTGATGCAATTGAATATTATGATAAACATCCAGAAAAAGAAGTTGGATTCCTCTTTCTTGATGCGGAAAAAGCTTTTGATAATTTGAACTGGGATTTTATGCTGCAAGTAATTGAAAAAATGGATATAGGACAGTCTCTTTTAAACATGATTGCGGCAATATATTCAGAACAGAAAGCAGCTTTGAATATAAATAAAGAAAAAACAGATTTTTTCCAAGTCCAAAAGGGAACACGACAAGGCTGCCCGCTGTCCCCGTTATTGTTTATTTGGATATTGGAAATATTATTGGCAGAGATAAGAAAAGACAATAATATCAAAGGACTTACAGTGAAAGGCTTTACGTATAAATATAGAGCATTTGCAGATGATGTAATGTTTATGATTCAAGATCCAATTGAGAATATACCACAATTGATGGGAAAAATTGAAGAATTTGGAACAATTGCTGGATTTTACGTTAATAAAAACAAAACGAAAGTGATGTGTAAAAACAAGACGAGACAGAGACAAATTGAACTTCAAGAGAAAATTAAATGCGAAGTAGTTACAAAGACTAAATATTTAGGAATTGAATTGACTATGAAAAATATTGATTTGTTTAAAAATAACTACAAAAAAGTTTGGTATAAGATCCAACAAGACCTGAAAAAATGGAATACCTTGAATCTATCGTTACTGGGAAGAATTGCAACTGTAAAAATGAATGTTTTGCCTCGTTTGATGTTTTTATTTCAGACTATTCCAATATTAAAACAAAGTAAAGTATTGGATACGTGGCAGAAAGAAATATCGAAGTTTGTATGGGCAGGAAGAAAGCCAAGGATTAAAATGAAAATTCTATGTGATGCAAAGGAAAGAGGAGGACTACAACTACCAAATCTAAGACTTTATTATGATGCCGTCTGCTTAACATGGTTGGAGCAGTGGATTAATCTTGAGAATAAGAAGTTGTTGGCTTTGGAAGGTCATGACAATAAGTTTGGATGGCATGCATATTTATGGTATGGAAAAGTACAAATAGACAAGTTTTTTAAACACCACTATATAAGACGATCACTGTTCGAGACTTGGATGAGATATAAAAAATTCTTCTCGGAAGAGCGACCACTTTGGATAGTGCCGGCAGAAGTGATTAATCCATATTCAAGAAATCAGGGTCTAGAGTGGTTACCTTACAAAAGCCTCTTAAAAATAGAAGGGAAAAACTTTGTATTAAAAGATAGAACTGACGTTGAATTTAAATATGATTGGTTGAGGTACAGACAGATTTATGATTTATGTAAAGTTGATAAAAGGAAATAAGGCTTTAGAGAAAAAAATAATGAAATTGAAATTGTATGGGTCGAAAAGGGTAAAAAAATTATTTCAAAATTTTATAAGGTGTTATTGAAATGGTATACTGAAGATGAAACAGTAAAAGAGCAAATGATAAAGTGGGCAGTAAATATAAATAATGAAATATCTATGTCATCTTGGGAATATTTGTGGAAAAAGTCAATAAAAATTTCAACCTGTATAAATGTTAAAGAGAATTGCTATAAAATGATGTACAGATGGTATATGACTCCAAAAAAAATTGCTATTATAAATGATAGCATGTCTAACAAATGTTGGAAATGTAAGAAAAAAGAAGGGTCTTTTTACCATATGTGGTGGACTTGTGATAAGGCTGTAAGTTACTGGACTGAGATTCATAATGAGATACAAAAAATTTTGAAATGTACTTTTAAGAAAGACCCACAGATGTTATTGTTAGGTCTTAAAATGGAAGAAATAAATGTAACCAAGAGAACATTGTTATGGTATTTGGTTACAGCAGCCAGAATGACTTTTGCACAAAGTTGGAAGCAAGAAAAGACACCTGAAACATGGGAATGGATTAAGAAGATGCTGTTTATGGCAGAAATGGATAAATTAACAAGAAAATTAAACAACGAAGAAGACGAAATTTTTTTTGAAGATTGGAAAGACTTTCAAGAATATTTGTTGAAAAATTGGGATGTAAAACGTGGTTTGATTTGTTTTGACAACTATTAAGGAGAAATTGAAAGGGATTAGATTTTTAAATTGTTACCATTAGTAAGACAAAGTAAGTTTAGTTTAAATGTAACTGAATAAGAGATATCAATGGGGTTGGAGCACTGCAGGAAGCCTTGTTTGGGGGGGAGAGGGTAAAAGGAAATGGATATGTATTTACCTGTTTAATTTGTATGATCGTGAAAAAAATATATCCAATAATAAATTGTATTTACCAAAAAGTTTTCAGCAAATTGGACTTGGCCCAGGCATACCAGTAGCTTCCCATAGATGATGCTACTGCAGAGGCCCAGATAATCATGACGCACAGGGTGCAGCGAATGCAATTTGGGGTCAGCGTGGTCCCAGGGACCTTCAAAATCTAATGGACTGTCTCCTTAAAGGTATCCCTGGGATCCAGCTGTTCTTTGACAATATTTTGATCACTGCACCCATGGCCAAGACCTTTACCGAGAGGCTGTACGCTGTCCTGCAATGTTTCCACACTGCCGGCCTGAAGGTTAAGCAGGAAAAATGTCTCCCAGGGGTTCCGCGAGTCGAGTTCCTGGGATTCTCAGTTGATGCTCAAGGCATACATCCTACACCTGACAAGGTCCACACCATCGTTAATGCTCCAGTTCCTTCCTCTAAGTTGGAACTCCAGGCCTTCTTTAGGCGCTGAACTTCTATCATTCCTTCTTGCCCCACAAGGCTGCAATCATCAAGCCCCTGCACCATGTTCTTGAAAAAAAAGCTCCTTGGGTGTGGGGCCAGAAGCATGATGCCATGTTCCGGGCCATCAAGGAGCTGCTAACCTCCAATGTGGTCCTAATGCACTTCGACTAGATGCTCCCTGTCATCCTCACGTGTGATGCTTCCCTGAATGGGGTTGGGGCCCTCCTGGGACACCAGCTGCCCGATGGCCATGAGATCCCCATGGCCTACTACTCCCACACCTTGTCTTCAGCTGAACACAACTATGCACAGATTGACAAAGAGGTGCTGGCAATTGTGGCGGGTGTAAAGAAGTTTCATGACTCTACAGGCGGCCATTCACCATCGTGACAGACCATAAACCTCTCCTGGGTCTGTTGGCTCTGGATTGCCAGATTCCACAGATGCTGCCCCCCAGGGTGCTCCGATGGTCTATCTTCTTAGCTGGCTACCAGTATGTGCTCCTCCACAGGCCTGGAAAAGCGATGGGTCATGCTGATGCCCTCAGCCACCTCCCACTGCTCTCCTGAGACCTAGACCCGGCAGCTGCACACCAGATCCTGCTCCTGAAGGACCTGCCCCACCATCCCATCCAGGTACCCGATATGTCCTGCCACACTGCACAGGACCACATGCTGTCCCAAATTTTGGACTGGGTGGGGAGGGGTTGGCCCGCCAGCTGGATGGGCCTGGAGTTCACCATGTTCTCTTCATGCCAGGACAAACTGTCAGCTCACAAGTGCTGCTTGTTGTGGGGAAGCCAGGTAGTTGTGCCCGCTCTGCTGCACCAGCAAGTCCTAGCAGCCTTACATGAAACGCACCTGGGAATCTTGTGTATGAAGGCACTGGCCCGCAGCTACATTTGGTGGCCTGGCATGGACGGTGAAATTGAGGACTGTGTTAAACACTGACAGACATGCCAAGACTCCCAGTCAGAACCACCCAGGGCCTGGGTGCGGCAGTGGGAATCCTTCCACAAGCCATGGGCCCGCCTGCACCTCGACTTTGTGGGCCCATTCCAGGGCCAGATCTTCTTCATCTTGGTGGATTCCTACTCCAAATGGCTAGAAGTGGTACTGGTCCCCTCCACATCGTCCTGAGCAGCAATTTGCACCCTATGGCAGGTCTTCAGCACACATTGCATATTAGATGCCATTGTAATGGAAAATGGGATGGCTTTCACCTCGTCCGAGTTTTGGGAATTCATGGAATACTATGCCATCTGACACATCTGCTCCACTCCCTTCCACCCACAACCAATGACCAGGCAGAGCAGATGGTGAGGATGACTAAGGAGTCCCTCTGCAGGATTGTCCAGGGGAGCTGAGACCACTGGCTGGCAGCCTTCCTTTTTGGCCAGAGGGTAACCATGAACACAACCACTGGCCACAGCCCCATAGAACTCCTGATGAGAAGGCACCTCACAACCCATCTCAATCGATTGCACCCAGACCACATTCCAGAGCACAGCTTGGCCCCAGAGAATCAAGCCGCTCCCCTTGGGTTATTCCTGGGTGACCCTGTCAATGCACGCAACTTCTCCAGCAGCCCAGTCTGGGTCCCCACCAAGGTTATCAGGGTGACCGGGCCTCTATCATATGAGGTATCCACATAAGATGGATGGCCAGAGGCTCTGCCGACACATAAACCAGCTCCGCAGTCATCTTCTTCCGGCTGAACCTGAGATACCTACCCCAGATGACAGTGATGAGGATCTGCTAAGCCCAGAGGAGTTGGTGCCCAAGGAGAACACATCCACTGGCAGTGCCCAGCCAGAAATCAACAAACAGCCTTCCGAGGCTGCCGGTGAAACACCAGCGCCAGCCACCATCAGTGGCCCTGGCAATGTTCTGGCACCACCACCCTCTCCCAGTCTGGTGGCGGGTCTGGCCCCCAACAAGGTTCCTGAACCCACAGCCCCATCAGCAGAACCACACTGCTCAAACTCTGAGTGGCGCTGACCAGCGTACTTAAAGGACTTTGTCAATTGAAGAGGCTCTGGACTTGGGGGGTGGGGTGTTATGTATTGAGCTTGAACTGTACTGGCAAAAGGACTTCACTTGGGATGCATGACAATAGATTGCTAGGATCCTAGAATGGGCCAGTAAGGAGACAGGGATCCTGGAGTAAACCAATTAGGAAACAATAGAGTGTAAATAGCCTATCATTGGGAGTGGGGGGTGTTTTGGGTCTTCTTTCTCTTGCAGGATCACTAATAAAATATGAGCTGATCACTTGAATACGTCTGAACCCAGCATATTTCATATTGCAAAAAAGGAACTGCTTTTATGACAGACTCCTGTCTCTTTCCCAACACCCAGGCAGAATTTTCCCTCCAAAAATATTTTAGTTTTCCCAGTAACTGAGTCACCCTCCAGCAGCATGTATTTCTTCTTTGTTTGATAAGCTTACATAAGAGAACATAAGAGAAGCCAATGTTGGATCAGGCCAATGGCCCATCCAGTCCAACACTGTGTCACACAGTGGCCAAAAATACCAGGTGCCATCAGGAGGTCCACCAGTGGGGCCAGGACACTAGAAGCCCTCCCACTGTTGACCCCCCCTCAAGCACCAAGAATACAGAGCATCACCTGCCCCAGAGTTCCTATCCATACCTTGTGGCTAATAGCCACTGATGGACCTCTGCTCCATATATTTATCTAATTCCTTCCTGAAGCCATCCATGCTTGTAGCTGCCACCACCTCCTGTGACAGTGAATTCCATGTGTTAATAACTTTTTGGGTGAAGAAGTACTTCCTTTTATCTATTCTAACCCAACCACTCAGCAACTTCATTGAGTGCCCACGAGTTCTTGTACTGTGAGAAAGGGAGAAAAGTACCTCTTTCTCTAACTGCTCTATCCCATGCATAATCTTATAAACCTCGATCCTGTCACCCCTTAGCCATCATTTTTCCAAGCTGTCACAGATATTTGTTTAAGCTCTGGACCCACTACAAGAACTTGAGCAAAATATAGGAGATGTCCTGTTTTATAAACCCTTGTGAAATGGCACTTGAGGCAGGTTAACTATCAAAAATGGAATAAAGATTTTATTAAACTGTCAGGGAATATATAAATATGAGGTTTCAAACTATAGAGTTTGCTGAGATAAAACTTTCTAAAACACACAGGATTGAGGCTTTTGACTATACAAGAGAGTGTAGTTGAAGCTTAATTTCTGAATTTCAAGTTCTTTCCAGTGAGAGGTTTTTGCTTATTATATATTTAAACTGCTACACAGCATCTTGGATACAGTTTCTTAGAGAATAGTTTCATTTTAGTGCTTTTAGGTTTCTCCCTCCAGAGTTCTAGGTTTCCACTTTAGATATTATAGTTTTTCACTAACTCCTAGATGTCTAAGCTTCTCCCCTTTATCTCAGAACAGTGGTCTCTTCCCAACCCCTTTCACTGGCAGAAAGTTATTCTCCTTGTCGCTAAGAAGCAATAACTCCTTTTACTATTTGACTTGTATGGGAGTTCTCTCTAACTACCCAGACCTTCTGCCAAATTCTTCTTCAGTATCTGTTGTCTGTTTAAAGCTGTTCTGTAACTTTCTTGACTGAGAATCTAAATTCTCCCTCAGAGTAGTTCTAATATATTTAATTCAATGGAGTCCTTATTTTTTTCTCTGTAGAAGTACTTTTCTGATAATTCCCTGACAGAAATCACAGACTCCCAAAGCCTCTTCTTTAGAAGGCAAACCCTCTGGCCAGTTTGGTGTAGTTGATTCTAATCTGGGAGAACTGGGTTTGATTCCCCAGTCTTCCACTTGCAGCTGCTGGATGACCTTGGGCAAGCCATAGCTCTGTCAGAGCTGTTCTCTCAAGGACAGCTCAGGAAAGAGGTCTCTCAGCCCCACCTACCTCACAGGGTGTCTCTTGTGGGGAGGGAAAGGAGTTTGTAAGCCACTCTGAGACCCCAAGTGAAGGGTGGGGTATAAATCCAATCTCCTCCTCCTCCTCCTCTTCTTCTGATCTAGACATTAGATTTCACACCAAGACTAAAAGACAAATCTTTTCCCTCCAGATCAGCTGTTTCATTTCCTCTCTCAGTTGATGCTAGCTAATCAGAGAGTGAGTAGAGCAGCCAATCACATAAGCTCTTCTCTTCAGAGAAGATTAACTCCTATCTGACACAAGTAGCATTTTTAAAAGCTTGCTTTTCTTTGCAATCAGTCACAGCTTTCAAAGTTAGCAAGGTCAGTACCATTACAGAAGATTTAATTGATTTTTTTTTAAAAAAGTTTTAAACAAACAAGGCTATGGTCTGATAAATTCCATCTTGCGATTTTTCCTTGTGTGTTCTTAATTTTGACAGTCACTCACCAAATCCATTTGTTACTCCTCAACAAAAGGACCAGAACAAAAAGTTTACTTCACTTATTCCCATAGAAAACTCAGCTTGGTTAGCATGCAAGACACTTCCCGAGATACTAGCCCAACTGTCGAGCTATGTGATATCAGTTGATTCCCAAGGTCTCACTTTGGATTGCCCTAAAACTTGTGATTGGATATTCAACATAGATGCCACTGATGACACATGAATTATTACCAGGTCCATTTTTCTTCATGGTTTAAATGGTTCAAACAGGACTACATCAGAGCTCTTTACTTGTTTTAATGAAACATTTCAAACAATGTCAACTGCCATGTTAGCTGGCCACTGTTTGCAAAAATCAGTATCTCAATGAAGTGTATTTGTGAAGCTCTGGAACTGGAGGACCCCCTCCACTAGGGTTGTCAGCTCTGGGTTGGGAAATACCTGGAGATTTTGAGGATAGAGTCTGGGAATGGGAGTTTTGGGAGCAGAGGGACCACAACAGGGTATAATGCCTATCCTTCAAAGCAGCCATTTTCTCCAGGGTAAATTATCTTGGTCATCTGGCAATCGATTGTAACAGTGGGAGATTGCCAGGCGCTACCTGGAGGCTGGCAAACCTAACTACTACATTCCAGGTCCAAGTAGTTTGTAGCCATTTGAGTCATGTTAGCTTCATCCTCAATGATAGCTAAAACATCTCCTTTGTGATCATGACCTGCATGTGACCTACATGATGTCTTAGTATGTATTGGCTGCTAAGAAAATTTCCACCTTTAAAAAACATTTTGTGTTCTACAATTTATGTTTTGGCCCTGGAAATTTTAATATCATTCTCAGGTTTTTTTGCTTTTATTGTTGTTTCATTTATCACTGCCTGGGCAGTTGTTTTTGTCATACTGTAACAGCCTTTGGCCATATACAACAAATTTTACCTACCTATCTATTATTATTTATTTTTTTCTACTAGACTTGTGTGTTTCTTTTGTTATTAATTAAAATAATTATAAACACATGGTGTTCTGAAATTATTGAAATTAATATGAAAATGAAACCAATTCCCTATGCAAACAGCCTGTAATGAGAAAACACACACCATATTTTCTTTTCTTTTATTCTGGTTTCTTTCATTGTTTCCAACTCTGCCTTTAGTGGTTTCACTGTCACAAGGCAGACACTAGTATTTAATGAGGGCATACAGAAATCACAGTGTTCTTTAGGGTGTGAGGGAGAGAGGTTCTGAGCTTCCTTGATCGACTGTAAATCATAGCCATTAGCATATGTGAGGTATTCCAGTCCTGAAGGATATGGGGTGGATATTGCCTTCCTGTCTCTTCCAATGCCTGTCCTACTGAGTTAAATTTTCCCTTGTAGTCTGCATTCCCCTATTTGTCTGCTGCTCTTCAAACCTTATCTCCCCTTCCAAGCAAACCTACCTCAAATTCTTCCTTCTGCTGCCTACCTACCCTAAAGCCTTCCTATCCTAGTGTCACCAAATCCTCTTGCTGTGTCAATCTGCCTCTTCCTTGTGCTACTCTCTTCAAGTTCAGTGATTGCAGTGCTGTCTGTTACTGTTCGGAATCTGTTTTCCCATAGATATTAATGTTAAACAAGTGTGCCTTTCATTACCTCCAAAGGGGGGAGGGGGCATTATTCTACCTGACAAACTTGACAATGTGGTTGTTCTTGAGGAGTGCTACAATCAGCAAGCACAGCCCTGAGAAGAGGGTGTGTGTATGTCTTCCATTGAAACCAATGGGAAATAATAACAAAACAATTATGAAAATAAAACAACAATAATGAAAGAAACAATAATGAAACAAAACCATATGAAACAGCCTAATTAGTCCCTTTTGGAATAAATAAAAAAGGAAAGAAATGGAGAAACTCTCATGCCTAAGTCTATTATTTACTTCATTTATTGTCCATCTTTTTAATTGAAACTCAGAAATTATAGCACTACATACAAGATTAGAATTTCAGCAGCCAATCCAAATACAAAAGAACCTCCTCAGGAAACTGAAACCTCCTCAGGAAACAATCCATGTACAAAAGAACCTCCTCAGGAAAGCTCCTCTATTAGCATGTTCATAGCCCGGGGAACTCCTACAAGATAATGACTCAGCCCTACCCCACCTTCTGGAGTAGATATCAATTACCTGCCTATCATTTTTCTTCTCACCTTGACACAGAGAGTACTCCATCTTTCTGTGTTATACCTCTGAGGATGCCAGTCACAGCTACTGGCAAAATGTCAGGTCCTACAATGCCAAGACCATGGCCACACAACCCGGAAAATCTACAGCAACTAATCAGAACTATATAGGCTGAGTTCAGACTGGCAGTTTGAAGCGGGAGCCAGTCCTGGCAAACTGTTCCGGGTTTTCCTGGTCACACTGCACTGACTGATGTGGGAACATACCGGGAGAAGGTGCGCAGGAGCGTCCAGACTGCTGGCCCGGAGGCGCGGCTGTAAACGGCTTTTCCCTGGTAATTTGGCTATGTGTGCATAAGCGCATCTGGCTGATTTGGGGAGGATCCCACTGCACCAGCACCGCATTGGGTGGTAGAGCGGAGCACAGCCAATCATATCGCTGCTGCCTTATGCGCAATGCAGGTTGCTCCCGGCTTTTAAAGGTTGGTGTTCACACTTCCCAGAAGCGGAATGAAGTGGGATAAACGGGCTCTCAGGGATTTGCTACCGCTTTTACCAGGTATCTTTAAAATGTGGGAGTGAAGTGGAACAGCACGGGTTGACTATGGGTGGGGAACGCCAGGCAGATATGCCTGTTTGAACTCCTCCTTTAATCCGCTTGTGAAATGTGGCTGAAACATGGCTATAGCGGGGCAAACTGCCAGTCTGAACTCAGCCATAATTTACAAGATGTGAGGACCTGCAATACTTGCAAAGTAGAGTATTTCCCACAGCTTCCCCACTGAAGCAGCAGGAGTTCCACATGGAGGAGGAGCCTTCTCACCAAGCCTTCTCTCCCCTTGGCAGCGGCGGTGAAACCTGTGCAACTCCCAGCCGCTGAGCCCACCAAGCCTTCTTCCCTTGGCCCTGGCAGAAAGGCCTGCATGGCTCCCAGCTGCCAGGCCCACCAAACATTCTTCCCCCGGCACTGGCAGTGAGGCCTGAGTGACTCCTAGCTGCTGGGCCCACCAAGCCTTCTCCCCCAGCACCACTGGTGAGGCCTGAGTGGCTCCCAGACATTGGGCCCAAGAAGCCTTCTGCCCCCCAGCACCGAGGCACAGTTTCCGAGTGCATTCTCTGTGCATGCACAGGGAATGCTGTTTTACTTTTGGGGAGATTTAAGTATAGTTTTTTTAGCATTTCAGATTTTTCTGCACACTTGGAGAGTGCCCCAAGTGTGCAGAGGGGGCATCTTGGCTATTAGATATATAGATTTATTTATCCAGAGTTGCTGAAGTTTGTCATCATTGCTCTTGCATATATTCCCCCTGCAAATGTTCTTCCATTGTACTTTGAAAATATTTACTTACATTTTACAATGATCTCTTCTTTTAATATTGTTCTTGTTTTGTTGTCAAAGTTGGGCTTTATTGCGAGATTATTCTTCATTTAATAACAAGAAGTTCTCAGAGTAATTTACATTGCTCTACCTGGCCTTGTTTTAATGATGCAGACCTATTTTCTGGTTTTTTATTACTTGTGCTTGGATGGTGTCAACCTGTTGATTAATGCTTGTGTTTTAATGGCTTTGTTTTTCATTCCTGTGCTTTAGCAGTTTTGTACTATTACTAGTAGGGTTGCTACCCTCCAGGTGGCACCTGCAGATCTCCCACTTTTACAACTGATCTCCAGATGATCAAGATCAGTTCCCTTGAGAAAATGGCTTCTTTGGAGGTGCAGTCTGTGGCATTATACCCTGCTGAGGTTTCTTCCTTCCTCAAACCCCACCTTCCCCAGGCTCCACACTCCAAATCTCCAGGTATTGCCCAACTCAGAACTGGCAACCCTAACTATTAGTAATCCATCTCAAGCTGGTCTCCGGAGACTAGGCATATACATTTTTAAAATATTTTTTTATAGTTTTCATCAATTTTTATTCTCTTTCTTAGGAGGATATTTTCTGATTGTTGTAGGCCTCATCAGGCAGATTGGTTCTGAAGGAGGGGCTGCTGAAGGCACTGGGGGACTGTAAGGTTTAAAAAAGCAGCATTGTTATGTGGAGTGGAATTGCTTTTTCAGAAATTTACTTTTTAAAGAAGTTGGCACTGATTTCACTTTTTCTATTTCAAAAGAGGAGTTTCTCTGTACTTTTCTGTTACAAATCTGACAACCTTCTTGTAACTTCAGCCTTTGCAAGCTTTTTATTTGATGTTATGCTACAGAGGGTGGTGCTCCAGAAGGAGGATAAAAAGGTTTGTGAAAACATTGCCTGCTTCTGAGCATCTGCGGAGTGAAATTCTGAACTTTTGCTGAACCTCTTTTTTTGCCCCTCCAAATTTATATTTTGATAAAACTGGAATTGTTTAGAAACAGAGTCCAAATTGCTAAAAAGAGAGAAAAAATGATTTCTGGAATTCTGAGAGAAATTGGATGAAGAGGAATTAGGAAAATTTCTCTTAACAATGCAAAGTCCCCTTCCCAGAATTTCTTTGCTATCTCACCAGACATACAGGGGCCATGGCAGAAATATCATCCCTCTATTAAATGTGTCTCCAGGACTGGGAAACACAACTTGTGAATCTTGTGATGCAGAAAGTTTTCTTTCTCTTGATTTTATTCATTGAACCCTACTCTTTTTCCCTGTCAAGCAATGTCTTGGATTTATTTTGCATCCAAAAATGTGGACAGGAATCACAAAAACATCTCAAGTTCACCATTATCTTATCTGTATCCATTCTTTTCTTTTTCTTTTCAGCATCCTCTGAAAAATTTAAAGAACATGTTATCTTGTGGATGGGATGGGGATATGGAACTTTGGAAAGCAGGGGAAGTTATTGAGGAAAAGTATATAGTACCAATAATAATACTTAATAGTACTTAATAGCTGTGAGACCCTGCTTTTGGGCTTGTGGGCTGCCGTGAGGCCCATGTTCTGTTTTAAGCGCCTTATGTGCTGGCACAGCAATTCTTAGGATGGAGCTGTAATTGCTTAAATAAATCATAAGTGAAAAAGAGGCAGTCTTTAACTAGCCAATGTGCTTTCTCCCAGAATCCACATTTGTGCAATGAAAACAAAAAAGCAATACTAGAGCCTTCCCACTAAGGTGGCATTTGTACAATACAAGTCTTAATGAATGCTTCCAATAAAAGCCCTTATTTGCTCACTCGGTAAGAGAACAGTTTTCTACTTTGCTAGGATTTGGGGGGGGGGATCAAAATAAATACAATGTATGCATGCATGCTACAAGACAGGCCATCTTGCCAAATGTCATCCTGCCAAAAAAACAAGTTAATACTGCAACATCAGAGTGATCAAGTTGTCAGTTTGGATGAAATGGAGCTTCATGCAAAAGGCACTGTTTGGAAATAACTGTACCAATTACAAAGGACTGAATCAGAGAGCTGTCGTTTCACATTTCTAAATGTTAATGATTTAACTCTGGGAATATGGGGGGGTATTTAATATGAGAAAAATTGAAATTCATTCTATCATTTACATAAGCCATGAGCAAAAGACCCAAATGGTTTCTCGTACCCCAGTTCAGAGGATCTGAAATACACAAAGTAATTGAAAATGCAGCCTCTGAGAAGATCAAAGGTACTGTGTATACAGCAATTCAATTTAATATACTTATTGCTGTGCAGAACAGATCATAATTTTTTTTCTGTTGGCAAATGTATCTATTTTTTACTTTGAGAAAGAATATATTTCAATATCTTAAACTCATGTAGATTATAATATTTAAAAATTAAATTTCTTTTGAATAATTTTACCATTTGGAGACAATTTGTTTAGGTTGTGGATTAGAAAATGCTCCATTCAAGCTAAACTGAGTCATGGCTAATTTAAGTCTCTTGCAGCACAATCCGGGGGGAGGGGGGTAAATGCTCAAGGAGCCAACCAGCTGCTATGCTGGCATATTTTGTAGATATGCAGGTGTAATCTGGAGATATTGCCAAGTGCTGGCACAGCAATGCCATTGCCCCTTCCACCAAAGTGCCTCTGGTACAACCCTCTGCACTATTTGGGGAAGGGGCAGGCCTAGGGCCATGGCAGGAGTTCATTGGATCCCTGTTATACCTATAAAAACTGCAGTACAGCCCATAGGTACTGTTACGTATTGGGATTGAATCATTCCTGACTGAATCACCTCAGAGACTGGCTGAGCTTGGAGCATAAGAACAATAGCCTGCCAGGATTTTGAAAGTAACCAATCTAGTAGTAATGTTATGTAAATAGCCTATCACTGGGAGTGGGGTGTGTTTGGGTCTGGTAATTGCATGCTATTTAACAGAGCTAAGGTTCAGGAGTTTTGTCTTGTGCTTGCTGAAATCACGAATAAAATAGAACTGATCACTAGGCTTGTGGTCTGTTCATCCATGGAACCCACTATTTAACAGGTACTGAGCCTGGGAAAAGAAGCCATACATCAGCTGCCATACCACTGGGGTCCCAAGGGCCACAGGAGGCTGATGGGCACTGTGGCCCACACCCATAGGGCCCTGGCCAAACTCCCAAACCCCATCACAGCCAGTGCTAGAACCCAGCATACCATATGAGCTCTGGTCCATGGGCAGGCAGTGCAGATGGAAATCATACAGCACAGGGCTACACTGGTCAGCCTGTGACCATGGGACTTAGCATCTCACACTACAATGGTAGCTCAAATGCACACCTAAGAAATGGGCATATCATGTGAAAGTACAACTCACCAACAGGGTGGATGGAGGCAGCTGCAAAGATCTGTGTGGACCTGAGTCCACTTCATGGAGAATGCCCCCTTGCTACTGCAAGAGCTTTCCATGGGTCTTTCCTGTAGGCATACCAACCTAGAGTATCCAAGGCAGCATACTACCACCCATAGGCAGAACTCTGAGCCAGCAGCCACAGCATGGACACCAGTTTGGTCTCATGGTTAAGTGTGCAAACTCTAATCTGGGAGAACCGGGCTTGATTCCCCACTCCTCCACTTGCACCTGCTGGATGACCTTGGGCAAGCCATAGCTCTGTCAGAGCTGTTCTTGAAAGAGCTCTCTCAGCCCCACCTACCTCAGAGGGTGTCTGTTTTGGGGAGGGGAAGGGAAAGGAGTTTGTAGGCTGCTCTGAGACTCTGAGTGAAGTGTGGGGTATAAAGCCAAACTCCTCCTCCTCCTCAGCATGAAGCAAAATAAATTCAAGCCCCCTCAGCTGCTTCCCCATCCACTATCTTGGCTTCTTCCCAGCCCTCAATCCTTTGGGATGAGGGGGTTGCTGCCCTAGCCTCCTACTTTCTCTTGCCTTTCCCTCTGCAGGTGACTTGCTTACCAGAGAGGCCAGTGATTGGCTGTTGGGTACCAGGGCCAGTGAGGAGGCTGCTTTAATCACAGGCTCGATAGTTGCAGACCCATAGCCATGTCAAGGCTCCCCTGTGACGTCTTTTAGGTGTGATTGCTGGGGATGTTGCCATGGTTGCAATCCATGAAGGCATAGCCTGAGCAGTTTCCCCTTAGAGAACAGGCCAGCATACTGCTGTTGTGCTGGTGGCTGGCTGTCAACACCATGGCAGCCCTCAGGATGCTGCTGTTGCTTCTTATTTCAAAAGGGGACAATCATAACTAAATGGTGATTGAGGGGCTAAAATATTTTGTAAATTTATAGAAGTAGAATTATATCATTTACAAGTGGGAACCTGCAAGGACTTGTGAGGGGGGCACAGCTCTTTCCCCTGTATCCCCCTCCTCACATTTCCCCCTTTCCCTTCTTCTGGCAACATCTCCCCTTTCCCTGCCTCATTTTCTCCTTCTCAACCATTTACCAACCTGTCTTTTATCTGCATCCTATCTTCAGCCATATTTATTATTTATTTTCTTCATTTATTCTTCACCTTTCTCCACAATGGGGACCAAAGCAGCTTCCATCATTCTTTTCTTCCTTTTTGTCCTCACAACAAACCCAGTCTCCCAGACCCTATTCAGAAGCTCTAACCCAGGGGTCCCCAACATGTTGCCTGTGGGTGCCATGGTGCATGCCACACCCTTTCTGGTGCTCGCCATGTGTTTTTAAGAAGTGAGTGGGGCCAGGTAGGCTTTTTGCCCAGCAAAGCTTCTGAATGACTATGGGAAATTTGATTGGCTGTGCAGTTTTTTTTAAACTGTTGCTTTAGCAGCAGCTGCCAGCACAGCACAAGGATCTACACTGTATTACTGAAATAAAGCTGTGGCAATTATTTTGCAGCTGGCTCCCAACTAGCCCTAATGAATCCTCCCTCAAAGGTCATAACAGCCTTGAAAAGAGGCCTGCCCCCTTTCCTGCCTTTTACTGATCAAGACAAAACCTGGAATGCCGTGGTTGCCCAGCAGCTCCCACCAAGGGCTTCCATTTTTTTTTAAGTTACAGGTGTTATTTTTATCATGTTTTATCATATTTTCTTTTTTAGGTTTCAGATATTTCTGCAAACCTGGGGCATTTTTGTAGAAGGATCTGTTTTGTCCATTCACGGCTCCAATCGCCGAATTTAATATCCTCAGATATGGCTGACTTCACTATTAAAATATACAAGTGGGGACTCACAAGAAACTTGCGAGGGGGGACATTCCCCCACCTTTGCTTCCTTCCCTCTTCCCCCCTCTTTGTCAAAGTTCCCCCTTCTTTCTGCCTCCATCCCTTATCTATCAATCTTCTCTCACCCCCTCTATGTCAGTCTTCCCCCTTTCCTTCTCCCTCCCCATGCTCTTCTCTAGCAATCCTCTCTTACCCCCCTTTCTCCCCTCCCCCTGATCATGATAAGATATGGCTTACATGAAGGGTAAGATGAAGCAGTTAAACTCAGTGATCATACAAAATAGTGGGAGATCCAGGTTCAAATCTCCACTTGGTCATGAGGCTCACTGGGTGGTCTTGGGACAGTTTACTCTCCCAGCATAACCTACCTCACAGGATTGTTTTGAGGATAAAATGGAGGAGGGATAACAATGTACATTACCCTGAGCTCTCTGGAGAAGAGTGGGGTAATAATTTGCCAAATAAATACATAAATAAATTAAATGCTTGGGTTCAGTGTAGTATAGATGATTTGGATGTTGCATCCATGTAAAGCCTTCATACATTGAAAAAATATAAATAACTTGACTAAAATTTTGCTCTTGAAGTTATTTTTCCTCCCTCCCCCCTTTTATTTATTTTTTCATAACGATCCCAAAGGACAGAATTTTATTGACTTTTTTTACATATAACTCTATAATACAAAACAAACATAATGATACACATACAACACAAATGGGGGTAGTACATACTCATATATTTCAACTAATCTGTGCTGCACAAATACATTAATAATAACCTCATCAAATGTAAGCTTATCTCTTGTCCCTTCCCTCTTCATGGGTACATAATTTCACCTTATACTTGTCCCTATAAGTATCAACCTATCCCAGATTACTGTACCAGTTATAAAATCGTGCCCAAGTGTTCTGGAATGTGGAGTCAGAAAGTCCTTTCATCAACAGTCAGCTTGTCCATCTCCGCTGCTTCTAAAACCTTGTGGCAGTGGCGGTGGCGCAGTGGGTAAATCCCCTGCATAACTATAACATCTGAACTGCCAAGCTTTGTCAGTTCTAGCCCTGCACTGGTGTGAGCAACCAAGCCTTGTCCCAAGCTCATCATCTACCCAGCGATTCGAAAGCTTCGGCAAGTAGATGAATTGGGGACCACCCGCTAGGGGTGGGCACACCAATCCCTTCAGGGGGTGTTGGCTGCCGTGGGAAGGCGTCTACGAGATCGAAAGGTGGAAAAATCTGTGTTGGCATTCCCTGCAGTGGAGCAAATCAGCCAGGCAGTGGCAGTGTGACAATGCAACATTGTGAGTCCTGATGTCATCAGCCAGTCGACAAAGAATATGCCGTCGGATCACGTCTGACAGCCTGCAGATGAATCCTCCTGAGCAGCTACAGTGTGTGATTAAATAATTGTATGTGTTGTCTCCCCTTCTCGCCAATGAATATGTCTCCCCATGAATATTGTTAGTCCAATTGTCAAAATGAGTAACTGTAAATTGCTCTGAGCCCACAGGTGTGTTGGAAAAAGTGATCAATAAATCAAAAGTATTATTATTATTATTGTTGTTGTTGTTCTTTATATATTCTTGCTTCGTAGGGGCCTGAGTGGTCTTCCAGTATTTTACGTATAAAATTCTTGCCACTGTAGTTAAATATACAATAAGGTAACGATCGTCCCTGTTAAAGTCCTTCCGTAAAATGCTCAATAACCTTACCCCCGGCGTAACGGTATCACCGTACCTAATACCTTTTGGATCACCCAATGGATCCATATCCAATATTTTTTACTTATCTCACATCCCCACCACATTTGGTAAAATGAACCCACCTTATTTGCACATTTCCAACACCTATTTAAACATTTACTATCACATTTCACCACCCTTTCCGGCATTAAATACCATCTGTAAAATATTTTATACAAATTTTCTTTACAGGGTATAGCCTTTGTAATCTTTATATTTTTCTTCCACATTTGCTCCCATTGTTCCAAGTCTATGTTATGTCCCACATTTTGGTCCCGTTGAATCATGTTTCCTTTAACTGTCTCCTCTAACATCATCTCATTAAGTAACAATGTATAAGCTCTTTTTATAAATTTCTGATCCAGAGCAATAATTAATTTCTCCATTTCCATCAAATTTGCAAAAAACCCAACTTTCTTATCTTTTGTATGTCTGGATTCTATTTGGGCTTTCTGCCACTATGATAGATCTTCTAACGATTTCAGCTCATTCTTAGAGTCTAAAATATCCAAGTAACTTCTTGGCTTGTATTCACCATAGACATTTGGTAGCACTTCTCAAAGGGGGCAATCAGCTTTGAGTTCCTGTAAACAAATTGCTTATGTATACTTTCCCAAATTTTTAACAACGATGCATGTAACCAGTGCTGTTTAAAATACTTTTGTGAGGAGGCCTTTCCATACCACAAAAATGCATGCCAGCCCATCATAAGGTCATGGCCTTCTAATTTTAATGTTATTTTGTCCTCTAACATAATCCACTCCCTGATCCAGAAAAATGCTGCTGCTCTGTAATATAATGTCCAGTTTGCAATCCAAAGCCTCCTTTCTCTTTCAAATCTTGTAGTGTCTTCAATCTTATCCTGGGACGTTTTCCTTGCCAGATAAACTTTGAAACTGCTTGATCTAAGTCTTTTTAAAAAATTGATTTTGCAGAACAGGGATTGTCTGGAATAAAAATATCCATCTAGGAAGAATGTTCATCTTAATCAACGCAATTTGTCCCATTAGGGATATTTGTAAGTGTTCCCATCTCTCTAAATCTTGTTTAATTATCTTCAGAAGCTCCTTGTAGTTATTCTCTTGGAGTGCACTACATTTGTTAGTCATCATAATTCCCAGATATTTTATTTTCTCCTGTATCTGAAAGCCTGATATTTCTTGAAGTTTGGCCTTCTGCTCCAATCCCATGATCTTAGTCAGAATTTTTGTTTTGCTTATATTCACTCTCAGCCCTGCTACCTAGCCATACTCATAGAGTACCTTCTTCAATTTTGATATTGAGGCTAATGGATTTTCCAAAATAAATACTAAATCATCTGTGAATACGAGTAGCTTGTACTCTTCTCTGCTCACCTTGAGTCCAGCAATCTGTTTTTCATCCCAAACCGCATCATTTAATATTTCCAAAGCATATATAAATAACAATGGTGAGAGGGGACAACCTTGTCTTGTTCCTTTTTGAATCTCAAAACTTTGTGTCTGGTCCCTATTAATCATAACTGTGGCATGTTGCCTAGTATAGATAGCTCGAATCATATGAATGAATTCCGCTCCCACCTCTGCTGTCTTCAGCATCTCTGTCACATAAAAGCCAATTCACATTATCAAAGGCTTTCTCTGCATCTAAAAATATCAGCGCCAATGCACTTCATAGTACTCTATTATGTCTATGATACATCTTAAATTATTCTTTATTTGCCCTTTAGGTAAAAAGACCCATTTGGTCTTTATGAATTGTTCTAGATAGTATTTTTTTAAATCTTTCCGCTAGTATTGAAGTGAAGATCTTATAATCCACATTTAAAAGTGAAATCGGTCTGTAGTTCCTAATTTCTCTTTCATCTGAATTTTGCTTATGTATTAAGGAGATTATTGCTTCTCTCCAAGAGTCCAGTATATCTCCGTCTTCCATTTTCCTGTTACAAACCTCTTTTAAATTAGTGAGTAGTTGTTCTTCAAAAATCAGGTAAAACTCTATTGGTAGCCCATCTGGTCCTGGTGCCTTGCCCTTATTTTGCTGTCGCAATGCTTCTACCACTTCCATCATTGCTATAGGCTGGTTGAGTATCTTCCTTTGGTCCTCTATAAGTTTTGTCGGTTGATGTGTTTCTAAATATCCTTTTATTTGTTCTGTGTTTGTATCTGATTTTCTATACAAGCCCCTATAGAAATCCTCTACTATTGCTTTCATCTCTTGAATCGATTTGTTTCAGTTCCATCTTCTTTCTTTAAGGCTTATATATAGGACTTCTCCTTTTGATGTCTTATTTTGTAGGCAAGCCATCTTGTAGGTTTGTTAGCATTTTCGAAGAAATTTTGCTTAGCAAATGCTAGTTTCTTAGCTAATTCATATGTAAGTAGGCATTTCATGTTATGTTGCAATAGCTTAAGCATTGATTTCATCCCTGGCAGATTTGGATTCTCCATTAGTTTCTCTTCTTGAGTCTGAATGTCTTTTTTAAGCTTAGTATATTCTTGCTTCCTCTGTTTATTCAATCGGGCAGATTCCTTTATCAGTTGTCCTCTAGCAAATGCTTTAAAGGCATCCCACACCACTTTCAATGACATATCAGGCTGAATATTTTCTTTAAAAAAATATTGAAAATCTTCTTTTAGTTTTGTTACTCGCTTATCATCTTTCAAAAGCAAAATATTCAGTGTTCATCTGCTTTTAGGTCTCGTCCCTTGCAATTTCAAGGTGATAGGATTATGATCTGCATAGGTTCCCACTTCAATCTCCACTTCTATTAAGTCCTTAATAACCGAGCTCGAAATCCAACACATATCCAATCTTGACCATGAACCATGTCTAGCCGAAAAATATATATATTGTTGCTTCTTAGGGTTCCTTACCCTCCAGGCATCTACCAGCCTCAGTTCTTCCATAAACTGGCATAACGAGTCCGGAAATTCACTGCCTCTTCTCTTCTTTCCCTGTGTGCTTGTTTTCCTATCTTCCCTTTTGTCAAAGACAGTGTTATAGTCACCTATAATACAAATCTCCTGCAAATCTTGTTGAGTAATGAGATTACGCAGCTTACCATAAAAATTTTCTTGGCGTTGGTTCAGAGCGTAGATATTAACAATAAGCATTCTTTTCAGCTGTCTTTGTATCACCACCATCAAAATTCTCCCATCCTGTGATGCATATATAAGCTCAGGTTGAAGATGGTCTTTCACAAACGTGACTCCTCCCCTTTTCTTCTCCTTAGCCACAGCTGTGAAGATCTTCCCCATGCCTTTGACATTCAAATGCCTTTCATCCCCTTTTTTAATGTGTGTCTCTTGAAGGCATATTATATCCAGTTTTTGTTTTCTGAGTTGATGAAAAATTCTTCTTTTCTGAGGTCTGTTTAAGCCATTTACGTTTACCAAAATAACTTTTATTCTTCCTTTATCCATCCTGGTTTCGGTTCTGTTGTTCCTGTTTCTCCTACGTTTGTTGACTCGTGTTCACCGGAGATCTCTTTGTTCCATATCTTCTGTATCTCTGTGGTTTCACTACTGCTGCTGCACCCTGTGGGTTTTTTCCTTCATTCCCTCCTTCTTCTCCCTCTTCCTCTCCTTCTTCCCTCTTGTATTGTCCTGCTGATAGCTCATCCCCATAGGTCTTCAAAAAATCGTCTGCCTTAAAGATTGATGTTATTCTATATCTCTTACCTTTAAAGGTAAAAATCAGGCCTTCTGGTAAGAGCCATCTATAGTTAATCATATTATTTCTCAATAGTGTCACCAAGTTGGAGTATTCTTTCCTCTTCTCTCTAACTCTCCATGGGATTAATTTCTATTTCATTCATCATCAGTGGTGAGGTGTTCACTTCTCTCAGTATCTTATCCCTAACTTCCCTCTTGTGGAACTGGACTTGTACTTCTCTTGGTAATCGAAATCGTCTTGCATAAGCGGAGTTCATTCTAAAGGCTACATCTATTTCCTGGGTAATCTTCTCCACCTCTTTCATGTGCATATGTTCCTCCAAGAGCTTTGCCATTTTACCAGTAAGATCTTCATTTTTTTTCTCTGGGACATTTTGAAATTTCAATACAAATGCTGCCCTCTCAACCAGCAATCTTATAACATCTTGTTCCAAGGTATTCTGTTTTTCCTCTGATTCCTTCATCTTCATCTCCATTTCCATTGTCTTGGTTTCTATCTTCCCTGTTACAGTGTTTAATTCAATAGTCTTATTGGTATTATCCATTATTTGTTCTGGAGCACATGTAGGCTCTGGGAGAATTGGTCAGTTACCTCCTTCATGGCCGCCTTAATCGGATCAACTGCTGCAGGGACAGAATTTCTAATTTTCTCTATCACTAGCTTAATCGGATTGACAGCCTCGGTAATGGAACTCTAGATCATAGCCTGAACCAGCACCTGCATTTCCTTTTGAGCTGAACCCGCCAATTTAGTGGTGACTGAAGTGGGGAGGCCAGGTGAAGCTGCTGGTATCTTTACTTTAGCTTGGCCAGATCAACCACCTTGAGTTGACATCCTGCATTACTAAAACCCATTGCCTTGATATATCAAACCTGGCAAACTGCCCAAAATTTTTACCCTGCTTTACCTCCAATAATTATTTCCCCCTTTACAATTTTGTTTTGGTACATACAAAATTCACTGGCCCCCTTCCCAGAATTTATTTACTTAAGCCAGAGCAATTGTTTGGGAACACTCAAAGACTTTGGCTCACTGCCCAGAATATGTTTAGATTACTTTAAGTGCTTATTTAGGCTTCTCCATCCACCTTATCTTTAATTCCCAACCACAGTTATGCTGCCAACCCCCCAGTTCCCTTCTCCCTTCTCATCCCTTTTCCACCCAGAAAAATCTGTATAGTGTAGCTTTATTTCTTTTAAGGTTCACTAGTCTTTCACCAATCAGTAAACAGTGTCCCACCAAAAACCTTAAGTGCTGCCAAGCCCAGATTTTCACACTTTATTTCCTGATGCCTTAAAAATTTGTAAAAGATTTCCAAAGCTGTCCACTCCCTGTCCTTATTGAAGAGAAGAAAAAAATGGGATTGTTGCAATAGGTTCTTCACCAATTCTGCCCTGCCCCTTGATGGTTAGCAATTGGGATCGCTGCAAAGGGGCTCCAGATGCACTGTCAACTCCGCTCACCACACCGAGCTGATTTCCCCTTCAACTCCACCTGATTCTCTCTCCCAAAGACCCCTTAAAGTGATGCAAGGTAACAACACCCCTTTCCCTTCCCCCGATAGGGAAACGGTTGGGGTCCACACAAAGGGGGTCTTTGCAATGTCCACAAACTCCACCAATCACTGATTAAAAGAACTGGCCATCCACTTCATGAGTCTAACTCATGTGTAGGTCTCATTTCTAACCATACATTGCCCTATGTTTGCCAGCAAAGTATCACTGATTTCCACTGACCTGCTTACTAGCCGCTTACAACTCGGGGGGAGGGGGAAACCATCTACCTTTGCTTCTTCCTTTTAGGGCCAAAGTTTATGGGATTCTGTTTTTAACTGCCCCAAACAAGAGTCTTACTCACAGAAGCGCTTCTTTGGCAGCATTTTCTAACCCCCCCTCCCTCAGCGCAGGAGCTACAGCTTCACCCATATGAATGGGCTCCTATTCGGGTCCAGCATTGGGGGTGATCCCTGGGTCTCCCTGTGAGTAGCCAACTCACAGGGGTCAAGATTGAGCCCCTTGCTTCCCACACATCCCTTTCCTGGGGTGGTGAGGGGTCTCTGACAAGTCAGGAGACCCTTTTTCAAACCCAGAAGTGGCTGGCACGTTCAGTGTGACTGTCTCACCTCGCTGCCACCCGCTTCTCCTCCCTCTCCACTTTTAGAAAAGTCAGACTATACACCACTCCTCAAGTTTTACACCCTCTTTTATTATACTGTTAGTTTATAACATAATGTATTTTATCATATATTATTAGGTATTTTATTACATTTCTTGTATTTATGTATTAGAATGGTTTTTTATCATGATGTTACCCATTCTGAGCCTGGTCACAGAGAGAGTGGGATACAAATCCAATAAAATAAAATAATAAATAAAATAAAATTATCTCAGTATTAGGGACATGTAATAATTGATATTTAGCATATGTTCTTTTTTCTTTAAAACTGGGGTCAGATAATTTAATATTGATATTAAGCTAGTGAAACAATACAATAGTTGCTACCACTGGTTTCATGGGAACCACATTTGTAGGCATTAACATACCCTCCCTTTGGGACAAAAAATTTGGGCCTGTGCACTTTACTCAAGAGATTTTTTTATATCAAATTCCATACGAATAGGGGGAAAGGGTTTCAGTTTCCTGTACAGAATGAAGATGAGGAAATACAACAATACTGGTGTGTGCACAAGCAATTTCCATTCTCAGGCTTTGCAAGTGGTAAGTCTTGGTATCAGGCAAGAAGGCCCAGGAGCTCAGTGCACTGGCCATGGGCACAGCAGCAGGAGCAACTCATGGATTAAGCCAGTGGGATGGGTGTGGCATGAAGATCAGAACACTCGGTGCAGTTGGGTGATGGGACAGCTGCAGCCCTAAGAGGGGAAGGTATACTGTTAGGCTGGTAGGGGTGGCACTGAAGAAAGGGAGAAGGCTGCTCCCATTGTTTCCCACATGATGGCAATTACTTGGACATGATTTAAAGGCCATTGTGCATTGGAGTGGGGAGGTGGAGAGAGGTGCATTAGACATGCACAGGTCAGCGAAGGGAGTGAGGTGGTCAGAGCAGGGAGTGATGTTAGTCTGTGTGTGAGAGGACCATCTGAACCATTGCTGGCAATAAAGTGGAAAGCGTGCCTGGACTCCTGAATCTTGGTTGAGGTTGCATGGAGACTCAAGCTCTTTCCAGCCTGCTTTGCATGCCATCTCTTCCCCCTTCCCAGTCTTGGCTGGAGGTGAACCCCTCACCTACAGTCTTTCTATTTATTTATTTATTTATGAATATGAAGGGCAAGAATGGATAACTAAACCCTGAACCTCCCATGCTCCAATGCTGTCACCATTTTCCTTCTATCCTGGCTTTCATACCAGAAGGCAGCCTGGCTGGGACAAAAAATACCTCAAGCATTGGACAAACTCACAGGAGGAGGTAGGATTTAGTTTCTGGGCCTGCATGCTTTGTTTCTATTTACATTCCCCTTTTCTATACAAATAAATATAAAATTGTTCTAATAGCACCTTTGGAGGGAAACGGAGATGTTTATATTGTGTAAATACTGTAATATTTTACATAAAAGTAAAGTCACATAAACACTAAGATGGTGCAATGAGTGGTGGGAAGTAGAAATGCTGTGCACAGCAACACCAATCTGGATGATTCTGTTTTGGTAGGAAGATCAGCACACTGTTTTGGTTGGATAATATCCAGGGTTGAGTCAATCCCTGCTGTTGCTGTCCCACTTGGCTCCTACCTCTCACTTCTGTGGAAAGTGAAACCAGTGATGTGTCAAAATAACTGTTAGATCAGAAAGTTCCTAACATTCCCCAGTACTAGAAACTATTTAGGTATGGAGCATTTATGATTATTAAAGGATACCCCAAGTATAGCTAGGCTATTTTTAACTTCTGGGCCACTGCCTGGGTTTTATTGATGTTTACTGATTGTGACTATGCTCTTGTCATATTTTATGTTATATTTTATGTACTAATTTTACCCCTTTTCTTCTGGTCAAGACTTCGGTCATATAGACCCGTAATAAATGAATGAATTATTAAAGGATGGCTGTGATTCAAGTCAGAGCTTGATTAGCCAAGTTCCAGCTGAATGTTTCTACTTATTAGCTACTGAAATAATAGAAAAAGAAATAAATGCCCAGGTTTGAAATGTTGTATATTATGGTAATTCTTAGGAACATGTTCATGTAATGCTATTATAATCTGATAATTTTTCAATATTTCAATGATGTAGCAGTTGATACAATTGTCATACAGTGATCTAGCCTTATTTGAAGTCTGCCTTGTACTCTGCTAAACTTTCATCTTAGAAGGATAAGCCTTAAATCTTGACATTTTCAGAACACCATGTAAAAGTGGATGAAGACGCAGTTTATAAATTCATTCTGATTTTGCTGGGCAACCTTTCTTGGAAATGCTCTGTTGATGGATCTGTCACACACCAAAAAATGACATCTTTTCAAAACATTGTATTTTATTTTCACAAACAAAGAAGTACAAGGTTACAGCTCTGTAATCTGGTATTAAACTAGAGCATCAAACCCACAGAGTGTAAGAAAACACTACTGGGAGATGTCTACAACTGATCTCCCTGCCTTGTGAGGTTTAATATTACATAAACACGTTCTCTTTCATTTAACCTACTCAAAGCCTGTCTCTTTGAATCAGAACTCATGTTGGCCACTCCAAATTATTGAGACACAACTTATCTCCAATAGACTGCTCCAAAAGATTACTGACAAATTATAAGCAATTTCAACTGCCTGTAAATGTTTCCTGTGGATCATTTTGACTGACCTTGAGATCAACCTTAGGCAATCCGGCTATTTGTCTGTTCATATATTTCCCCAAAGGATATGAATATCAGTTGTATTAAAAATGATGGATGGTGGTAATTTCCTATTAATTGCTATAAAATACCCCTTAACATTTTTGATGTTGACCACCAAAAAATCTGTTTCAGGTGAATGTTTCATCTAGTGGATTTTATGTAAACAAGGTGTGAATGATCCCTTTTAGTAGTTGTGGTGGGGGGGAATGCCACTGGCAATTGTCCTAGAATTATAAATAGTTCGAGAAAGCAATGAAATCTCCTATTCAACAGAAGTAATTTCGAGATACCAGAAAGAAAAAGAAAAGCACTTTCTTTCTTTTCCTCTCTTTCTTATCATAAGTCTTTGCATATCTACAATAAAGAAAATGAATTCAGAAGGTCCCAAAAGCACAGTTTGGTAATATATCTTTATTTTTTAAAATCCTCATAGAGATATCCTTCTATGAAATGTGTCAACTGGCATGAATTTCAAATTTTAGAACTGTTGCTAGTTTTAAAATAACAATTAAGATAAAAGAATATTCACAATTTTCTTTGAATGATCTTTAGACCTATTGGGTACAATGGCTGCCCATCCTCAGAACACCTCAGTCTCAGACTACTTTGCCTCAGCATGTTGGACATAAGCTGTGGCTGATGTGTACATGGTAGGACCAGTTAATAAAGTAATTTAGTCTTTGAATCCTCTTTTCATGATAGAAACATAACATACTCTTTTCCCTTCACCACACACATATCTGACATGAAGATCCATATGAAGGGCTCTCTAACCTAATATGTGCAATTTCCATCTCTCTAAGGTAACATCTGAACATTCATGTCAGAAAACCTGTTTTCCTGGTTTCGAGGTGGTAATGGGAAGGAAGGTGGTGTCAATCTCATCAGATTTTAAAAGCTAAGCAGGATCAGATGGTGGATGGAAAGGAGAGAACAAAGCAAAAAAGGAGTGAGGCTATGGAGGCTTTCATTGGAGGGAAGGTGGCATAGTATAGCCTGATCTCATCAGATGCTAAATGCAGTCAGTACTTGGACAGGAGACCACCATGGAAGACTCTGCAGGGGATGGCAAAAACAAACCACCCACCTCATTTGCCTTGAAAATCCCTCGCTGGGGTCACCATAAATCAGCTGATTCTTGATGGCACTTTATACACACAGGGGTGGAATGCGCATCTCTGCTGTCAAACAAAAGAAGGTTTCTATCCCTAGATAGTATGTGGGTTGCCAACCTCCAGGTGGAGCCAGGAGATCTCCTAGAATTACAATTGATCTCCAGATGACAAAGATCAGTTCCCTTGGAGAAAATGGCTGCCCTGGAGGGTGGATCCATATACCCTGCTGAGGACCCTCCCCAAGCTCCATCCTTTCCAGATTCCACCCTCAAATCTTTAGGAATTTTCGAACCTGGATTTGGCAACCCCAGAAAGGATCCCACATGCAACCTTACACATTTTGATGTTTATTTATTTTGTTGCATATGATGCCCACCTTTCTTTCTTCATGAGACTAAAATAAGATTACCATGATGTCTCTCATGCAGGACTGCTCTGACCAATTCCTGCTTAGTTCCAACAAAGTTGCCATATTATGTACTTTCCAAGAATACCTTGGCATTGTGGTTATGGTTGACATAACCACTCCAGTTCCATACAATGTCCAGCATGTGGAACTGAGATTAGTCTGTGGGTAGTGCAGGCAGGTATAATCCTACCACCCTACTCTGCATTTATTGTTCTGAATTTGCCCAATGGAAATGAGGTTTTATTGTAAAAATGTATGTGCAGAATGGTCCCCTAGTTTGTGTAGTGCAGTTTCGATTAATTTAAGACCATTACATTGACAACAGGAGTAAACTATGTAGCATTATGCAGAACTAAAATATTTAATCTGCGCTTAATATTTTTTCCCTCCAGGGCCTGATTTTCAATGCATTTATTATTTCACAGGCTAATGACTGATACCACTCTGAATTTTACAGCATATATAGCTCACAGTACAAGCAGTGAAATAAGCATAACCTGCATTTTTCATAAAGGGTTCATTTTAAGCCTGAAGGCATAGTTTGTGATAAAAAAGGGTTTGGAGATAGAGATCCCCAGTAGGCAGGCCCACAGCTATTGTGATGTATCTTGATAGTCTCTCAGTTATCCCTAATTCAGATATATTCATATACAAATATAAATGTGCTGCCTTCCCTGGAGCCCTAGCCAGATGTCAGAGAGTCAAGCTGGGTTCTTTCCTTCCTATGCATCAGCATCAGTAATAAACTCCCTGCAGGCCAAATGAAGGCCTCAGGCCATGTAATTGGAATATAACATTTTAGATGGGACATAAAAATGAATATAATCTAGTTCATTTTCTCTTACCTGTGCTACTGAGAACCAAGACTGTGTATGTACTTTGGAGGACAGATCTGTTGAATGAAAAGAAATGATTTATATAGCATCTAGTGTGGAAAGACATAAAATACAAAAGGAAAATGGGGACCATTGTACAAAATGTTTTTGTAAGTTTCTGCCTTATAGTAATGCTTCAGTTACACTTATTGTAAGCCTTCAGTTCAGTTGAATAAACCATCTGAAATGACCTAGAAATTCCACTCTTTCTGCCACCAAAAGGGCAAATGGCTGTTACCTGGAACACTGGCATACTAGGAAAGTAAGTGTTCCATATGTAGAATCAGTCTACCAGCTGCCTTCCTCTGCACCTACATGACAATTACCAAAAGGTAGTGTGAGAACTGGCAGGTGCAAAGTAAGCCAATTTAGAACATATGATAGGCTTTGTAAGGGGATAGGGGACTAGGCTTTGTAAGTGCCATAGGTAATGGTGATTCAATTATGATTTGAGAGGAGTTCTCACATTGCTTTTCCTATTCAAAACTGACTATCCAACCAGGTGATCAAATGGTATAAAAATAAGATGTGTGCACAGTTCTCTGCCACTCAAACATACAGTTGTAAAGGACTGTAGCTTTACTGGATCATAGGAGAAGGTTCTGGCATTGGCAGCTGAGGACCAAATTCTGAAAATGTTGGTATACACACACAAAGGTTTAATCCTGTCCGCCTAATCTCAATTACATTATATTTCTCTGCATTATAAATAAGCTTTTTTAATACTGGAAATTGATGCAATAAAGTATCATTCATGTGTGTAATTCAGTTCTAACTACATTAATATTTATAGTTAGAAACATAGCTGATGCATGTTTTGCCCAACATTGCATACTGCACTTTTCTTCCCAGTCAAGGAAATTACATTTGTTTCATATTTATCTACATAACTAGTAATTCCCCTACTCCTGACCAGTCTCTTCACAATTCAACTGTAGGGGAGAAAAACTGGGGTCTTCTAATGCTATCCAGATATTTTGAACAACGTGGGAAATAAAGATCATTTCAGAGGGTAGCTGTATTGGTCTGTACTGGAAGAACTAGATTTCAGTCTAGTAGCACCACAGAGATCAACAAGATTTTAAGGTATAAGCTTTTGAGAATTAAAGCTCTCTTTGTCACATGGAAATAAAGCTATACAGCAGTAACTCCAGTTTTCAGTGGACCTAATCCTTTTGACAGAATCCTCTAAAAGAGACCCATTGTGCTCTCACTGAAATATAACATGGTACTACTGTGAAAGAGTTCAGACCGTGTTCCCTCTAGGCTGAGTTAGTGTGAGCTAGATCACAGTTTTTTAGCCTCCAGGTCACACATTTTTGTCATAGTTCAGGAAGGATGGCTCCACAGCAAACTAATTTATGCAGTAGCCAAATCACTCACTCACAACTTTAATGCCAGTAGCTCATAAAGTAGAATTTTTGCTCACAAAACTCCACAGCTTGGAGGGAGCATTGGTTCAGACATATATGCAATAAAAGGATAACAATAATTTGTTACTTAAATTTAAAGATCAAGATTGTAAATGTCTATTGCACACCTACTTATCCATATCACTGATTCTTTACAAGCAAACATTCTCAGACGAAACCTATCTATAGAAGTGATCGGATAGTAGTGATCAGATTACTTCTGAGTTGACAGTGCTGCCATTTAATTATGTAAGCAACTCTCTTCTTCTGTTTGGCCAGATAACATTTTGTGAATGTTTGAATTTGCCAACATTGGGAAGTAGATTGGCAGGAATTAAGTGTTTGGATCCTAAGACTTGCTTCCGTTTATGTCAACCCTTTTATATTGCAGAGACAGCCCTCTGCTGTGGAGTGTATTCCTCCAGCTCTAGAAATGTCCACTCATTTAAGACCAGTATCTTTCAATGAGCCAGAAAACACCTAGTGCCAGTGTAGTGCAAATTTAGGAGCTAAAAGAATACTTCGGAAGCCTGAATAAACTGTAACTGAGCTATATGCATACAGTGTTCTAGGATTAGTTTCTTCAACATCTTGGTTGGACTCAAAATTAAAATTAATTTTATTAATTACTATATCAACCATTTTATAATTTCAGTCCCTTTCATAATAATTCCCAACATTGTGGTTGCATTTTTCATGACTGCTGTGCACTGATTCCACATTTTCATTTAGCTTTCCACTACAACCCCAAGATCCTTTTCAGTCTCAGTCTCAGTTCAGTCACCATCAGCATATCTTATAAGTTTGGAGTTTTTGTTTCAATGTAGATCTACTTATACTTACAACACTGATCTTCATTAGTCACGTTTTTCCCCACTCACTGAATTTAGGGAGATTTTACTTCCTTTGCAATCTGCCTTGATGTTCACTATCCTGAATAATTTGGTGAATTCTGAATCATCTGCAGACTTGGTACTACACTGCTCACCCCAGTTCTGAGTCATTTATGAACAAATTAAATAGCACTGGTACCAGTACTAATCCTTGTGGGACCCACTTCCCTTCATTAGGAGAATTGTCCATTTGTTGCTGCCAATGTTTCAACCAATGCTTAATCCATCAGAAGACCTGTCCATCAGAAGACTTACTCAGAAACTTTTGGAGTGGAGCTTTTAAATCTGTGCACATAGAGCCATCAAGGTATGAGGCTAAAAGGGCCTTGAAAATGTGGTGTTGGATAGGGCTGGTTAATTCTTCACTTGACCATCCAGCACAATATGCCACACTTGTACAGGGATGATGGTGTCAACCTCTCTGCTGAGGGTTGTTACATCTATTTGTCTGATCTGCATCAAGGTGTTACCACAAGTAGCCTGTCTTGATATTGGGAGATATTAGCTATGAGACAGAGGAGGCCAGAAGGGTACAAGGGATCACACATATTTATATACCAAGGTCTAGTATGAAGACTCTAGATTTAAAGAGTATTTAATAGTTTTTTTAAAAACATCACTGCATACAATCATGCAAAGCAATCAAAACGTACATGCAATCCAGAACTAAGAAATAAAGAGGTGATGATAGAGAAATTAAAGGAGCAATTATAGGGATTTTATAACCTCTCCAGATGTGCAGATGTCCATGTAGAAGAAAGTGCAAACAGCCAGCATTTATGCTAAGAGAAGAAGAGACCTAAAGTAGAGGCTTTGGAGGTGTACGCTATTGTAGGGACCCTCAGAGTGCACACTGAGGTTGGACGTACTCTCTTTTTTTATAGGAATTTGGGGGCGTGATCTCTCAGGCCAGAACTTGATGGGTTTAATGATGGGTTTAATGACTGGGGTAGGTTGAATGGGTTCCCATGCTTAGACAAAAGAGGGAAATGGGTCTCTGATAGCTGTCAGGAAGAATCATTAATGAATTTAATGTTCAATCAATTTGCCTCAGTAACCTGAGGAAGGGGACAGGAAGGACATGTGTTGAGACAAAAGGTTTCCACATAGGCATATGTATCACAGAAAGAGGATCACAAGGGGATATGGAGACAGAGAAGGTTCACCAATGTCTACTGAATGACTTTGGAAATGCAGATACTTTACCTGAAGGAACTTGCTGTCATTGCATATGCATACCTTTGCTGGATGGAGGAGGAGATTGGAGATTGCCCTTGAGGGGGTCTTGTGCAAACTGAGACTGAAATCCTTTGCAGAGCTTTTGGCTAGCTCTTTAGCACAGGTTGAGAGTGTTCTCTTTGGCCTGGTTCTGTGGTTGTCTGGTTCAGGTCAGAAGTGGGGTATCCTGCTGTTGATTGTACCCTGCAAGTAAAGCAGTGTCTCTGAGCTACAATTGACTGCAGATTGTTGTAGTTAGCAAGGTGAACCAAGGGGTATTAGGCTAGGCTAAACCCTTGCATGGCTGTAATAAGGTGTATTCCTCATGCTTTTTCCCCCATGTCAAGTCACGGCTGATTTATGGCAACCCCTGGTGGGGTTTTAAAGGAAAGAGATGTTCAGAGGTAGTTTGCCATTGCCTTCCTTTGCATCATGGCCCTGATATTCCTTGGTCTGACAAACACTGACTGGAACCGACTCTGCTTAGCTTCCAAGATCTGATGATATTGGGCTAGCCTGGGCTATTCATGTCAAGACTTTCCTCATGCTAGGTAGGGCAAATTGGCAAGTACCCTAAGAAGGGTGGTTCCTGCAAAGGCCCATCATTAATTCTCCGATGGGGTTGGTTGCAATGAAATGCCATTGGTGCTGAGCAGATGTTGTCTGTGCAGGACATTGGGGGAGGGAAATGAGGCCTGGTGACTCTCCTAATAGTGCATGTGCAGGCAAAGATAAACAAACCAAGAAAAATTGATGGCTAAAGTTGGAGCCAGAGTGGGGTTGCCCAAATGATGGTAGCTGTGGACTGCCTAGTTCATCCTGCCCTTAATTTTTTAACAGATTATAGTCTAGACCACTGGTTCCCAAAGTGGGCAATACTACCCCTGGGGGGCGTTGGAATGATCCACATGGGCTGGAACAATTTAGGTGCAGATTCACAAACTGCATCTTTTTGTCCACTTCTTGAAAGTAGATTTGGGGGGGGCACCAAGTAATTTTTTTTCTGAAAGGGGGGCAGTAGGCCAAATAAGTTTGGGAACCCCTGGTCCAGAACAATCATTTCAATAAACTATTTAAACCAAAGTATGGTTTCATGTGTCATTATTTGGGAACACTGCTGAGACAAATGAAAGTAGAGAGTAGACTGGAAGACTTCTGACTGTTTCTGAATGCCATAAATCATTCTGTTCGGATCTGAAACATTTCTTTTGAAGCATTAATATATGAGCGTGGTTTAGGTCTTATCTCGGTAACTTCTGACTGTACTTTGCTATCCATGCCCAATAGACATAATTCACAGATAGGATTACATGGGTAGTTTTAAAAAGTCACCATTTACTTTTTCAAACAAAAATAGCCTCATCTTGATAATATATAATACAGATTAGATCACTTACCTTGCAATAGTTCTACTGTTAAAGCAAAAGAAAATTCCACAGTTTCTATTTCACAAATGAAATTTATCCAACATTTCATTCAAATCCAACATACTATTATATGTTATTATAGACTAGGAATAAGGCTCATTGTGGAAATAAATACAACGAGCTCTAGAAAGAGGCTCTGGAAGGGTGCCCAGTCTTGGGCACTCAGCGTCAACTTGCTGTGGCAACCTCATCAGGGTATAATGATGCAGAACTTACCATTTTCTCCAGGGGAACTGATCTGTGCTATCTGAAGAGCAGTTGTAATTCTGAGTGATCTCCAGCCCTCACGTGGAGAATGGCAACAATGGTTCCCCATGAGGAAATGGCTGGTTTGGAGAGTGGAGTCTATGGCATTGTAACTGTCTGATGTCCCACTCCTCCTCAAACCCCACCCTTTCCAGGCTCCATTCCTCAAATCTCCAGGAATTTCCCAAGCCAGAGGTGGCAACCATATTTGCTTCCCAGCCAAACATCAACATACCATTATCTGCCCCTTTGATTTCAGGTTTCCATTTCTTCCCCCCTCCCTGTAGCCTCTACCTAGGAAAAGTACAGTCTTTCTCCACAGTGTGGACCAAAGCAGCTCACATCATTCTCCACTTCCCCCGTTTGATTTGCACAACAACACTGTGAGGTAAGTTATGCTGAAAGTCTGTGAATGGTCTGAAATAACCCAACCAGCTTCCACAGGAAGAACCTGGGTCTGGAAGACCCTGTTATGAAGTGCTAACTGCTACACCACACTGGTTGTCTTCGGGGGGCCACCTCAGCAGGGTATAATGACACAGAGCCTACCATTTTCTCCACGGGAACTGATCTCTGCCATCAGGAGAGTAGTTGTAATTCTGAGTGATCTCCAGCCCTCACCTGGAGACTGGCAACAATGGTCCCCCAGGAGGAAATGGCTGATTTGAAGGGTGGAGTCTATGGCATTGTACCTGACTGAGATCCCACCCCTCCACAAACCCCACCCTCTTCAGGTTCCATCCCTCAAATCTCCAGGAATGTCCCAACCAGAAGGTGGCAACTCTATCTACTTCCCAGCCAACCATCAACCTACATTTATCTGCCCTTCTGACTTCAGCTTTCCATCTCCCCCCCATCTGCAGCCTCTACCTAGGAAAATTACAGTCTTTCCCTGCAGTGTGGACCAAAACAGGAGGGAAGCAACCTCAGCAGGGTATAATGAGACAGAGTCCACCCTGCAAAGCAGCCATTTTCTCCAGGGGAACTGATTTCTACCATCTGGAAAGCAGTTTTAATTCTGAGTGATCTTCAGCCCTCACCTGGAGATTGGCAGCAATGGTCCCCCAGGAGAAAATGGCTGGTTTGGAGGGTGAATTCTATGGCATTGTACCTGTCTGAGATCTCACCCATCCTCAAACTCCACCCTCTCCAGGCTCCAATCCTCAAATCTCCAGGAATTTCCCAAGCTGGAGGTGGCAACCCTATCTCCTTCCCAGTCAACCATCAACCTACTGTTTTCTCCCCTGATCTCTACCCTCTGGAGAGCAGTTTTAATTCTGAGTGATCTCCAGCTCTCACCTAAAGACTGGCAGCAATGGTTCTCCAGGAGGAAAAGTACAGTTTTTCTTTGTAGAGGAACCAAAGCAGCTTACATCATTCTCCTCTCCCTCTTTTGATCTGCACAACAACCCTGTGAGGTAGGTTACACTGAAAGTCTGTGACTGGTCCGAAATCACTCACTCAACTTTCACAGCAAGAACCTGGGTCTAACAGACCCTGCTCTGAAGTGCTAACTGCTACGCCTAGGGTAGCTAACCTCCAGGTGGAGCCTGAAGATCGCCAGGTATTACAACTGAACTCCAGACAACAGTTCCCCCCCTGGAGAAAATAACTGCTTTGAAGGGTGGGCTCTATGGCATTCTATTCAGTTGAGGCCTCTCCCCTCCCCAAACTCTGGCTTCCTGAGACTCCACCACAGAATATCCAAACATTTTCCAACTTGGAGCTGGCAACCCTACTCAGGACTGGCCCCAATAAGTTTCCCACAAAGGCCTGGAAAGGCCTTCATTCCTTTTCCTTTTTACTGACAGTACCAAGCCTGGTTGCCTGGCAACAGCCACTGAGGGAAAAGTTACTCCCACAGGAGCCAAGCAGGAGAAGTGTCTTCGTCAGGAGAGACAGCCGTTTTGATAGTTTATTCTGTGAGGGAAGAGTGTCCAGGCTGGCAGTGGGTGGGGGAGAGGAGCAGACCCAGTTCCCAACCAATGGCATGTGATTACTCTTGAGTGACGGTTGATGAGCCAATGGCTGATGGAATGCACTGCACAGCCAATGGGAAGGCTGGAAATGGCCAATACATAAAGGAATTATATATATAGGATTCCAATGGTCAGGTAGCAGGGTTAACTGTATTTTTATATTTGTCTCATTCTATGCAGGTTTTTTATGTTCAGCTATTCAGAGACAAATAATAAATTTGGCTTCGCTAAAAAACCCAATTGAGGATCTCTCAATGAAAATTACTAATAAAACTGTGCCAATTGTATAGCTTTACAGACAGATTTGGAAGCCTTTTTGTTCTGATCCTTCTATATCATTAAAAAAACAGGGGTTACTGTAACTTCCCCCCCCAGCCCATCACCTTTTCCCATCTACCTATCATATTTTGCCATTGGAACTTATCATTTTTTAATATCTGGAGATATAGTATATTTTGAAAGATAACATATTTTGAAAGCTTCATTTTCTGCCATAATATAATCCTTGGAGATAATATTGGCTGGTAAAAATTGCTCTGAAAGAGGAATGCCTTGTACAACTTGCAGAATATATAGAGATATAGTGCTCTACAGACCTCTCACTAAAATAGGTGTCACTACTGAGAAGGCATGTGATCTGGTGAAAGAGGATCAGCCTGGATGGTGTGGTGCTACTGCAAGGAACAGTTGTTCTGAGGATCTCAATAGGTGCATGATTTTACACAGTGATATGTATTCCTTCGGGCATGTGGGTCTCAGGACATGAAGGGCTTCATAGGTAAGAATCCAAATTTGAACTGAGCATGGAAAGAAACAGTCAGCCAATGAAGCTGATCCAGGATTGTGGCTTATGAATATTTATTTACTTAAGAATTTTTAGACCACTTTTATCCAAGGAGGGAGTCAAAGTGGCCTGCAGAAAAGGGGAGAAGGTCCAAATTGCAAAATCAAATAAAATACAAACAAAACTGAGATCATAGGTCAAACTGTGAGCCTTGGGCCAACAGCCAAAGGTGCTCTGATGCCCTCTAGCATCACACTCCAGCTCTGCCACTTCAGTTACATCACCAGGGTGAAGAGTCACCTGGACCAGAGATATATCCATGGACCAGCCCGAGTTGTCCAATATCTCCCACTTTTGGGGGTATGGTAGATGGGATGTACTCTAGCTCTTGGCCCAATTGTTCTGGCAACCAAACATTCAACCTAATAGTGTAGCAAAAATGTTAGAATGGCAGTCAAAGAAACTGTTGAGTAATACTTCCATCTCTCCCAGTTAGGAAAGGCAATGTGGCTCAGTAGAGCATCTGCTTGACATGCAATGGGTGCGTTTAGACAGCATGCTGGAGCGGTTTAAACTGCTCCGGCACGAAGCGTTTTTTTTTAAACTGGAAAATCGCGATCACACTCACCTCCTCCTTCCCTCCTTCGGAGCTCCCTGCCGTCCTCCTGCAGGTGGGGGGGGTTTCCCCTCTCCTTTGAGCATGCGCACAGGCAGCCCTCTCCCGAACAGGAAGTTTGGCGCGTGCGCAGAACAGCGATTTCAACCCATCCCTTTAAAGTTTAAATGAAGACTTCTGTTTAAATTTTCTCCCCGAAACTGGCCTCCCCAAGATCCTGGACTTGTCTAAATGCCTAAACTAGGCACCAGTGAAGCTTTTCTTTACATAACTAAAGTGCGGAGCTCCGCTCAAGCGCACACCGCTAAGGGGGAAAAAAAAATGGCAGACTAAAAGCGGAAGCTGGAGGCAGCTTCCCAGAGGGGAGGGGTGGTTGAAGCACCCGGAAGTAGCTGGATGGAGCGATCAGACAGGGAAAAGTGCGGCTTGAAACGGAGAATCATGGAAAACACCACTTGGGTAAGTGGTGTCAAAATACTCCGTTTCAAAGGGGGTTTGCTCCAGAAAGCGACGGCTGGGGACGGTGGGCAGATGTTGGGCGTGTGAACGCGCAGGGAAAAGCCGTTTCTGAGCCGTGCTGAAAACGGCTCAAACGGCGCGTCTGAACGCACCCATAAAGTCCCAAGTTCAATCCTCAGCATTTCCAGTTAAAAGGACCAGGCAGTAGGTGATGTGAAAGGCCTTTCTGCCTGAGACCCTGGGGAGGTGCTGCCTGTCTGAGTAAAGAATGCTGACTTTGATGGACCATTGGTCAGATTCAGTAAAAGGCAGCTTCAAGTGTTTAGGTTTCTTCACTCGGCATTATTCTTTCCCACAGTGTCTTCTTGTTTTTTAAAGGGGCACCTGGGCCTAGTTACAAGCATATGTGTGTAATGTATAGTAAGTTGCTAAAATATATATTATTTAGGTCTTTTAGCTCTTAAGAGAGGATAAGGTCATTTAGGGCTCCATTAAAGCCTGGCTACCATTTTGCCAGCCCCTGTGTTTCAAATATAGCACAAGAAGGTACTGGTAGGACTGGAATGGTGTCCAGCCAATAGGAGAGATCAAAAGGGTTCCACCTTCATAATGCAGGCATTTGTTGTGTGCTGCTGACTGATGCACTTTCCCATTGGAACAAGATAGGTTTCTTTGTGTATTTACATCATTTATACCTGTCCTTTCTCCCCAGTGGGTCTTCAATGGGGACCCAAAGTAGCATATATTGTTCTCCTCTCTTTTGGCTTATTCTTACAACAACACTGTGAGGTAATGTCAGAGTTCCAAGCTTGGGTCCCCCTGGGTTACCACTCCTTGCCTGAGCAGCATCCAGCCCTGTGGGTCCTCAATGTTCAATGCACACAAGTAAAGCAGACCTTTGTAATATATATATAAAGGTTTATTCATAAGTTTTTAAAAGGATATCACTAGGCAGTATAGTTTCTATAGCTTAGCAACACAGAAATTTTAAAAAGCTAGCTTTTCTATCTAACACATGAACTTTTAAACATTTCTAAAAGAATTTTGTCAAAGAGATTCCAGAAATCTGTTCCAGCATGTTTCCTTAGAAAAAAAGCCTTGATTCTGAATATATGTGAATGAATAAGACTAGGAATAACTGGTTTACTGTGGCATGAGATGAGAGTATATCACTTGTAGGAGCAAAAGAGATAAACATTTCAAAAATCACACCCAAAGAAGATTTGATAAATGATGGCTGTAGGGAAATACTACTTTAAGTCTAGATTAATGTCACTCTGTTGGTATTTTTCCATACTTTGGCTACTCCTGCTCTGTATCTTTCTGATGATCGACTGTAAAGTTCTGTGAAGTTTGTGTGGAAACACACAATAATGTATTATGTATTTTATAAATAATCAGTACATTCTGTAATATGCACTCCACAGCACTTCTGTAATGATTATATATATATATATATATATATATATATATATATATATATATATATATATATATGGAAAGGTGATCCCCGTATCTCAAATCCAGGGCACACCAATGTAAAATCAGTGAAAAAGCTAAACATGCATTTCCACAGTATGGACAACTTGGATCGGAAAACATATGGGGGTCTGTTTCTTGAGGGCTCTTTGTCTGGCAGTGACTGCCATGGGGACTACATTGTTTGGCATGTTCAGCTGCCCCACCCACTGGATTTGTGCTTAGACAGAGCGGGGAGTGGACTAGGAATGAAGAATAAGGTTGGCACTAGGACCCCTGGGCCGCTAGCTGCTGTGGCTGGGTGATTAGTGCTCCTGTCGCTGCTGTAATTGATGCTCCCATTACTAATATCCTTGTAGACCTAGCTAGCATTTGCTGCTGATGCTCTCATGGACTTCTGCCCCTTGTCAACTATTATTTGACTTTGGGAAAGCCTGTGGGTGCTAGGGGGAGGAATTATTGGGGGGACCGTCAAGTTTCAGTCTAGTGGGTGACTGCTGGAGTAGGTGAGCATAGAACTCCATCATGCAGACAGCCCACTGCCAGTCTTGGCTGGATTCTGGAACTAACACCAAAATGAAGCCACACGCTTGGCAGGCTATTAATAACCCCTATAGACAGGTCTGGACTTCCCTCCTCTGAACTTACCTCGGTGTCCACCAGGGTAGTGCCCAGAGAGGAATGGCCCTAGAGTGCCTTCTAAATCACAGATAAATTATAGATAGGAGTAAACAGTGTAGATTAGCGTAGTGTAGTGAAACTTAGGCCAGTTGGTAGCGTAGGTTAGTTGCACTAGCTAGTCACATGGCTAGCTGGATTGTGTTTTCCACACTTTATTGTGAATTGATTAGAATAGTTTAATCTTCTGGGGGGGAAGGAGTAGCAAGAAGGGAGGTCAGAGTTGGCAGGATTTGTTATTACACTGTATTTGTGAAGTGCCTATTGTAATTGGGTGCTTATTGAAATTGGAATTGGGAGATTTAGTTGATTGTACTGAGTGGTCGTCACCACTTGATGATGGAGCCTGGGAATGGGTGAATTAATAACATCTGAGTAGTAGCCCAGTGGTGGCCGAGGCTTACAAGCAAAGGCCACTAGTGGGCAATGACTAACCAAGGGATACCAGTGCTCCTGTGGAGGGGAAAGTATTGCGGTGGGACCAGATGGAATTGGAAGAGAAGGGAATGGAGACATAAAAAGGCTCAGTCCCCTTCCAGTCTGCGTCCCATCCCGAAGATAGCATGCAGTGGGACTAGGAGAAAAAACCCCTCTCTGACATTGGTGTTGTGTAACACCGGGTCCATAAATAACAAGACCATGATTCCATCAATTACAAAAACTAGGGGTAGACATGATAAGTCTTCAGGAGACACATATTAGGAAAAAAGACCAGCACCTCTTAGAGGTAAAAAAGGTAGGAAAACCATTTATCACAGGTGATGCCAAAAAGAAAAGGGGCATAGTGATTTATGCCAAGGAGCATTTGTCGCCGGAGCTGATCTTTAGTTCTGATGATGGACGTAGTGTGATAATTCAAATCCAAAGACAGAATAAAAAAATACTTATTGTAAATATTTATGCTCCAAATGAAAAACAAGATACATTTTATGAAGTAATTAAAGAAATAATTGCAAAACAAGTATTCAATGAGATTTGCCTAATGGGAGACTTTAATGCAGTCTTTGATAGAACAGTTGACAGAAAAAACATAAATAAAAAATATAAACAAGGAAATGAGCTTCCTAAATTGTTTATGATAACAGCAGAAGAATTTTGCCTGGTTGACACATGGAGAACTAGGAATAGGGATAAAAATGATTTTACTTTTTACTCTAATAGACACAAATCATGGTCCAGGTTGTTCATGATTTGGGTGCCAACAGGGATGCTTAAAGAAATTTGGAAATTAGAAATTCTACCATCGACGTTTGCAGACCACAATCCTGTTATGCTAACTTTAGTAGACATACCAAGAAGACAAAGGTGGTCCCTAAATACATTTTTACTTAAGGATAAAAAATTTCTAACTAAATCCAAAGCAGAATTTTAATCTTTTTTTAAAGAAAATATGCAAATAGAAGTCCCTATTGAAAGAGTTTGGGACGCGTTTAAGGCCTATGCTAGGGGATGGTTTATTAGACAGAATGCCTGGGTAAAAAAACAACAAAACAAAAAATTGGGACAGATTTGAGAAAATATAAAAAGAGAAGAAGAAAAAAATACAGAGAACAGGTTCAAAAGTACAAGCTATTAAAAATAAAATCACAACTTTGCAACATCAGTTAAATTGTATTTTATCCCAAAAAATAGCAAGGAAAGTTAGCTTTGCAAGACAATTTCACTTTGAAAATGCCAATAAGCCCTCAAGGTGGCTAGCGTATAAGTTAAGAACAGAACATGATAAAAAGATAATAAAGAGTCTCAAGAATGAAGTGGGGGAGGAAAAGTGTAAGCTGGATGAGTTAAAAATAGTGGTGGAACAATTTTACAAGAAATTATATCAGTCAGAGGAAATACATCAAGCTAAAATAAATCTTTTTTTTTTTGAAAAAACAGACAGAGAAAATTTACAGGACAAAAAAAAATCTTGAATGAGGCTATCTCCATGTGTAAAATAGTGGAAGCAATAAGGAGTCAAAAAAATGGAAAAACACCTGGACCAGACGGAATCCCGGTGGAATTTTATAAGATTGACGAAGATGAAGTGACATTACCATTGAAAAGCGTGATAACCAACATTATGGATAAGGGCCTGATCCCATATTCTTGGAAACAAACACAAATTACTTTGATACATAAACAAGGAACATAACCTAGTGAAATGAAAAACTATAGGCCAATATCTCTGCTTAATGTGGATTATAAAATATATGCCTACATTTTAGCAAATAGATTAAAAAGATTGTTATTACAAGTGATACACAGAGACCAGGTGGGCTCTTTGCCAAGGCAGCAAATGAAGAATAATGTAAGAACAATACTAAATGTCCTGGAATTTTATGAACAACATCCGGAAAAGGCTATGTCCCTGATTTTTATAGATGCTGAGAAAGCCTTTGACAACTTAAATTGGAATTTTCTACTAGAAAAATTAAAAAGATGGGAGGCAGGAGAAAAGTTTTTGCAGTGGTTTGGTGTAGTGGTTAAGTGTGCAGACTCTTATCTGGGAGAACCGGGTTTGATTCCCCACTCTTCCCCTTGCACCAACTGATGTGACTTTGGGTCAGTCACAAGATCTGGCACAGCTGTTCTCTTAAGGACAGTTTCTGTCAGAAGTTCTCTCAGCCCCACCTACCTTACAGGGTGTCTGTTGTGGGGAGGGGAAGGGAAAGGAGTTTGTAAGCCACTTTGAGACGCCTTTGGGCAGTGAAGGGCAGGGTATAAATCCAAACTCTTCTTCTTCTTCTTTTTGAAAATGATCAAAGCTATATACGACAAGCAATTTGCTAAGGTAATAATAAATGGTGACTTAACACAGGATATAGAGATTTTAAAAGGTACAAGGCAGGGATGCCCTCTGTCCCTGTTATTGTTTATTTTTGTATTAGAAACTTTATTAGATTTGGTTAGGAGTAATAAAGAAATTAAAGGGCTACAAGTAAGAAACAAGTAATTTAAAGTACAGGCTTTTGCTGATGATATGACTTTTATATTGGAAGAACCTCAGTGTTCGTTAGAACAATTATTGGATATGTCATATCGGTACGGTGAAGTGGTAGGGCTTAAGGTGAACCAAAATAAAACAAAGATAATAGTGAAAAATTGTGATGAAAAAGTGAGGAGAAAATTACAGGAAATTTCAGGATCTGAAATGTGTAAAAAAGTCAGATATCTGGGAATTTATTTAACAAATAGATATTGCTCCTTATTGGAGGATAATTACAAAAAATTAATAGTAGAAATAAAGAAAGATCTAGACAAATGGAGAACACTACAGCTATCACTGCTTGGTAGAATAGCGATGGTGAAAATGAATGTCCTGCCACACGCAATGTTTTTATTTCAAACAATTCCTATTTTAAGGAATTAAAGTTTCTTTAAGGAATTGGGAAAATCTGTAAAAGAATTTATATGGCAACAGAAAAGACCTAGAATAAAATTGAAATATCTACAGGACAAAAAAGAAAGAGGGGGCTCACCTTACCAGACTGGGCTATGTATTACAGGGCAGCAGCTATGTCATGGCTAAGGGATTGGGTGAATTTTGAGGATGTAAGAATGTTAAAACTTGAAGACCTAGAAATGGGATGGCACACTTATATGTGGTACAATAAGGCCTCAGTACATAACTATTTTAAACAGCACACCATTAGAGGTGCATTATATAAAGTCTGGGAGGAGATAAAGAAGAAGTACTACATGAAATTCCCCCAGTGGGTTTCACCTCTGGAGGCTTTTGTAAAGCCCTCTCTTTATATTAATATAAAAAATGGAAATATCAAGATTTCTTGGACACAAGTGGAAATATGAGAACTGAGGATGTTTTAAATAATGAGATAAACATGACTTGGTGGGGAAAAAGACAGTTGATATTAAGATGGACAATAGATAAAAAACAGGGTTCTATGAAAATCAGAGCGAACTGGATAAAATATGGCTGGGGGTCGAAGAGAAATTTATTAAAAAGGCCTATAGTTTTTGGCTTCAAAGGAACATGCAAGATGAATGCATAAAACCCTCAATGATTGCATGGGCTAGGGACATAGGGCATAGCTTACAGTTAGAAAAATGGGGAAAGGTTTGGAAAATAATTTTTAAATATGTTAGATCAACTGCATTTAAAGAGAACATTATTAAAATGTTCTACAGATGGCATATTTCCCCAGCAAGGCTAAATAAATATGATGATAAAATAGGAAAAAATTGCTGGAAATGTAAATATATTGAGGGATCATACTTTCATCTATAGTGGTCATGCAAGAAAGCAAAAAAATATTGGACTATGATAAAGGAAATTATGGAGGAGATATTGGTTAAGACAATTATATTATCACCAGAATGCTTTTTGTTGAGTTTCATCCCAGATAATTTTAAGAAAAATTAAACATATTTGGCAATGCAGATTCTTACTGCAGCCAGAATTACTTTTGCAAAAAGATGGAAGGATGAAGAAACACCTACTAAGGAAGAGGTGATCCTTAAGATTTTAAATGTAGCCAAGATGGAAAAACTAACTTTTATACTTCAAGAAAAGGATCATGAAATCTTTGATAATTATTGGTTTAGTTTTTATAGGTGGTTAGAAGAGAGAACCTAGGTTAGCTGGAATTATGTTGAATTGGGAGGAAACACAGAGATATAAATGCATTAAAGTGTTACAGCAAATAGCTAAGGACAGTGAAAAAGAAATATTAAATCTGTAAACGGAAATTTTCTGCAACGTAAGGTAATAAGATGATGAGAATGTTATATTTCATGTTTGTTTGTTCCCCTTTCCCCCTTTTTCTTTTTTTCTTTTGTAGTGTTGTAGTGTATGTTGATGTTTACTTTTGTGTGTATGTTATAAAAACTATAATAAAACCTGGTGTGCGTGACCGAGACCTGGGTGCGAGATGGGGAGACTGTAGCTCTCTTCCAGCTGGCTCCTCCTGGGTACTCGGTCCTTCACCAGTCCTGGACTAAGGGGTGGCGGGGAGGAGTGGCTTTGTTCATTTGGGAGAGTTACACTTTCAGAGTGCTTCTGCCACCGAAACTTATGGGCATAGAGTGTGCTGGCTTTGTCTGGGAAGCCGGGGAGGGTTTGGCAGTCTTGCTGGTGTACCGACTGTCCAATGCACTGGCTAGTAGCCTGCTATCCCTGCTGGAGGCCGTATCAGGCTGAGCGCCGGAGCACCCTCAACTGTTGGTCTTGGGTGATTTCAACATCCATGCCGATGACGCGACCTCCCCACAGGCAATGGACTTGGCGTCATCCATGGTGGCGTTGGGACTCTCCCAATGTGATACGGCCCCCACTCACAGGGTAGGGCACATACTTGACTTGATTTTTGCAGCAGGGGTTATGGTGGACCAGATTATGACTATGGCCATACCATGGTTGGACCACCATGCTCTGAAGACCTGTGTGAACATGCCACTCCAACCCTGTTTGGGCGACGAGCATATTTTAGCTTGCCCGCAAAGCCAAATGGATCCCATGCAATTTCAGATGGCCCTACAAGATCCGATGCCCTCTGGCAGCTCGTTGAATGAGCTTGTCAAGGACTGGCAAAACTGACTGTTGACAGGCATCGATGAGATTGCTCCCCAGCGTCCTCTGTGCCCCCACCCAAGACTCGCTCTATGGTACACACAGGAGCTGAAGGCAATGAAGTGGGAACTTAGATGGCTAGAGAGACAGTGTCATCATGCTCAGGACGAGGTGGCAAGAGCATCCTATACGATGTTTATGAGATCCTATGAGATGGCAGTCAAGGCTGTGAAAAAAGTTTTTTATGCAGCCACGACTGCATCTGCGAGCTCTCACCCAGCCCAATTGTTTAGAACAATTTGGTCTTTGACTATTCTGCCACAGGGCAGACCAAACGATAAGGAATTGGAGATTGGCTGTGAGGCTTTTGCAAGCTATTTCACAGATAAAGTCTTGTCGCTCTGCCATGACCTCCCTGCCATGGTTGAGACAATAACAGAACTTGAGGCTCCATGCACATCTTCTGGTCAAGTATTGGATTATTTCGATCTGCTCAGTCTAGAGGAGGCTGACAAATTGCTCTCATCAGCCCACCCAACCACTGTTAGTCTTGATCCGTGCCCATCCTGGTTAATTAAATCTGGCCGTGATGGGTTACGAGGGGCATTAAGGGGGATTATTAACAAATCCCTTATGGAGGGACCGTTCCCTAGTTCCCTAAAGGAGCCAGTAGTACGCCCCCTTTTAAAAAAGGCATCACTCAACTCGGCAGAATTAGCCAGCTACCAGCCCGTAACCAACCTACCCTATTTGGGTAAACTAACTGAAAAAGTGGCGGCAAATTGATTACAGGGATTTTTGGATGATGCCTCCATACTAGATCCCTTCCAGTCCAGCTTTTGACCAGGCTATGGGATGGAGACAATTCTGGTCGCCCTTACAGATGATCTCTGGAGACATCTGGATTGAGGCAGTACAGCAGTGTTGATGTTGTTAGACCTGTTGGCGGCATTCGACACAGTCAACCATCAACTAGTGGCCCACCACCTCACCAATACTGGGATACAGGGGATTGTCTTACAGTGGCTCTCCTCATTTCTTCAGGATCAGGGACAGAGGGTAGCAGTTGGGGAATGACTGTCCAGAAGGCACCCACTATTGTGCGGAGTGCCCCAAGGTGCAGTGCTTTCCCCAGTGCTGTTTAACATTTATATGCACCCCCTCATCCAGATTGCCTGGAGACATTAATATGCTGATGATACCCAGCTCTATCTGTTATTGGATGGCCAGTCAGACTCTAGCCCGGGTGATCTGGACCTGGCATTGAAAGCCGTGGCTGGTTGGCTTAGGCTGAGCTGACTGAAATTGAATCCAACGAAGATGGAGGTCCTGTGCTTGAGTCGGAGCAATTCAGGGTGGGGGATCCCTCTCCCAACCTTCAATGGGGTGCCGTTGGTGCCAGCGCTGGAGGTTAGGAATTTGGGAGTGCTCCTGGATACCTCCTTAACGATGGAGGCCACTGCAAAGTCAGCCTTTTACCATCTATGGCTGGTTAGGCAGTTGGTTTCCTTCCTTGAACGCAATGACCTAGCAACAGTGATCCACACATTGGTCACCTCAAGATTGGATTATTGTAATGCTGTCTACATGGGGTTGCCTTTGTCCCAAATCCGGAAGCTGCAGCTGGTGCAGAATGCGGCGAGGCTGTTATTGTGTCTTCCTATGTGGGAACACATCCAGCCCACCCTAAAAACTCTGCACTGGCTGCCTATAGCATACCGGATACGATTCAAGGTGCTGGTTCTTACCTTTAAAGCCCTATATGGCCAGGGACCTGCCTACCTGAGGGACCGCCTCTCCCTGTATGTATCCCAGTGAGCATTAAGATCGGGCTCCCAAAATCACCTGATTCTTCCAGGGCCAAAAGAAGTCAAATTGGTTACAATGAGGGCCGGGGCCTTTTTGGTGGCGGCCCCTCACTGCTGGAATGAGCTCCCAGAGGACATCAGGGCCTGTAAAATGGAGCTCTTCCACCACGCTTTTAAGTAGGGTGCCACCTCAATTTTATGGCGCTGACCCAATTACCAACTGTACCAATAGTACCAATGGCCCCACCAACTGGGACTTTATAGCCGAGCAGGAGTTTGATGACACCATTCAGTGGACAGTAGATATCAGAAGATCGCCATCTTTTAATGTAAGTTATGTCTAAACTGTATGATTTTATAGTGATAGTTTTATTGGAATTTTAATGTGTATTTATTACGTTGTTAGCCTTCCTGAGCCGCTATATGGCAGGGAGGGCGGGATATAAGTGTAAATTATAAATAAATATTCCAAGGAGAATATCTAGTGAGAAGGAATTCTGAAGCACCTCCGCACTTGATGTACATACATGTAAATTCAGATAATGAGGTTCCACAAAACTGTGTATGAAGAAGAGGGCTGTTCTAGCTTCCCAATAAATGGTTAAATTGAGGGTTGTCATCTTGCACAGCAGTTCAGGTCAAGAATCTGTGCAAGTGGAGAGGCAGTAATTTTGCCCTACAAATGTCCACCAACCTACGCTTTAAATGTTCATTACCTATTGAGTGGACTCTCAGATGTATGAATCTATCCTATGGTAGAAAAAGGAATTCAAGCAGAAGAATGATAAAGTATGGTGTTTAAAATAACATTTAAAAAAACAGGATTTTGCAAAAATGTTAAACTAAATGAAGCTATATGAAAGAATCCTGCGGTGGGACAGAATGAACACTGGTCTGAGGGAGGAGAGCCATGTATTGTAGTTTGCCTAGGGCAGTACAATGCCTGGAGCAGGCCCAGGGTATATGGAAGGATTAGCATTAGAGGGCTTCTAGTAGGTACGACATCTGATCCTCCTCATTATTTTAGCCTTTGGCTCTTGTATTTCAGAACTGTCATGTCTTTTGAAATGTGTTTACAGCTTAGGATGTACATTCTGGTGTTGTTACAGTACTTTTTATAACAAGTGCAATGTTGATAACTCTTTGTTTTGTTTACAAGAGCAAATACCTGTAGGAGGACATCCTATCCAAATATCTAAATAATGATCATGACAGGAAAGACATTTCTAACAACTTGTAGGGATGCAGACTGATCTCACAATGGAGCTCTTATGTGAGTTGAAGGATTAACTAAAATATCAAGAATCATTCACCCTGCATGCTCTTCTCTTCCTTAGCCAGGCACTCCTCTTTATCTTGCCATTCTATGATATTAGTCTGAAAGACAGTGATGGGATTTTTTAAAGGGGGAAAAATGTGCTTGTGTCTAAGTACATCACTTATCATGTTGTACAAATGAATACATAATCAGTCTGCAAAATGATAAAGCAAAGGGGGGGTAAAATGACTTTCAGCATGAGATTTTCCCAACCCAAAACAGTTACCCAAGAACTTGCTCAGGCTAGGCACCTAATAGAGAAGTTAATACAAAGAGGAATTCTTTGTGCTTCCCCTTCTGGCAATACACATTCTAACAAAGACACTGTCTCATTCAAGGCATTTTTAAATTGAAATACACTTGCACCCAACATTATGGGTACAGTTCTTTAGCACTGTAAGCCAAGACTCCAGTGTTTAAACTTCAGCTGAAAAACAGCAAAACAGGTTTAAGTGAAAACATGGTATGTGAAATGTGGGGTTGAGGAGGATGTAATGAGTATATTGTTTGAACACATTTGTTTGCCTGTTACAAAAAGCATTCATAATTTCCCGTTTGACATGATCTCAGCTTCCAGTGAAAAGCTAGGAATTTTTCATAGCTCTGACAGGACTCCATTAATAAAACAACAATCTTTTGTGTGTAGTAATCTTTAATCTTATTTTGTCACACACTTCTCAGTAGCATTTCCACTCGTTTTACAGTATAATTTATGGCACTGAAACAACTCCCTGCCCCCAAAAAGGCCAGTCTGTCAAGGTTTGCTTGTCTTTGAGGAAAAGTAATAGAGCATTATTTATGAAGCAAAGAATACACTTCAATACTTTAATCAATCAGAAAGATCCTTGCATTATTGTATCTTTTGGAAAAAAATACCATAAGCAAAGGATACATCAACCTTGCTTTTTCTTTTATATTGTGAGAGGCCTTTACCTTTTATGTCTCCTTCACCTTTTGTGTTTCCTGCTATATGAAAAATAGAACGCTGATGATGTCTGATATATGGGAGCAATTTGTAAATTATGAGTATAGAGTTGATCTTTTCAAAAGATCACAGAGTGTTTGGACAGATTAACTATCCAGAAGACTCATCACGTAAAATTCATCTTTTGGGAGGGGGCAGGGTGGAAAAAAAGGAAATAAGGCAGACAATACAACTAAAACATCAGCAACAGAGAAAAAAAAAACTGCAGAGGACTTCAGAACACTGGCACATTTGGTACCCATGTGTTTTGACTTAAGACATCATCATCATGAGCACAAATTGGAACATGCAATGTGGAGAAACAAATTGCTAGTTCATTAGCAGAAACAGTCGCACTTTAAATTAAATGTCTCAAAGAAAGATTTAATTTAGCGTTAGCAAAACAGCATTGTGAGAACAAACTGCATAATTCAAGTATTTTATTGACATTAACAATAATTTAATAACATAAAATGGCTTATTAATGGCTTAACATTCAAAATATTTTCAGTCACACATGAATAATCACTTGTACTCTTCCTAGGAAGAAAAAGAAATGCAAAAAAAGCAAAGTGGCTGTCTGATGAGGCTTTACACATAGCAGAGGAAAGAAGGAAAGCTAAAGGCAACGGTGAAAAGGAAAAATTTGCCCAACTGAATGCAGATTTCCAGAGAACAGCTAGGAGAGATAAGGAGGCTTTCCTGAATGAACAATGCAAAGTAATAGAGGAAAACAATAGATTGGGAAGGACTAGAGATCTCTTCAAGAAAATTGGAGAAATCAAGGGAACGTTCCATGCAAAGCTGGCCATGATAAAGGACAAAAATGGTAGGGACCTAACAGAAGCAGAAGAGATTAGGAAAAGATGGCAAGAATACACAGAAGAACTGTACAAGAACGACCTCGATGTCCTTGACAACCACGATGGTATAATCACTGACCTCGAGCCAGACATCCTGGAAAGCAAAGTTAAATGGGCCTTAGAAAGCATTACTAACAACAAAGCTAGTGGAGGTGATGGTATCCCAGCTGAGTTATTCAAAGTCTTAAAAGAAGATGCTGTTAAAGTGCTGCACTCAATTTGCCAACAAATTTGGAAAACACAACAGTGGCCACAGGATTGGAAAAGGTCAGTGTACATTCCAATCCCAAAGAAGGGCAATGTCAAGGAGTGTTCAAACTATCACACAATTGCACTCATTTCACATGCTAGCAAGGTCATGCTCAAAATCCTACAAGCTAGGCTCCAACAGTACGTGGATAGAGAACTGCCAGAAGTACAAGCTGGGTTTCGAAGAGGTAGAGGAACTAGAGATCAAATTGCCAACATTCGCTGGATTATGGAGAAAGCAAGAGAGTACCAGAAAAACATCTACTTCTGCTTCATTGACTATGCTAAAGCCTTTGATTGTGTGAATCACAATAAATTATGGCAGGTTCTTAAAGAGATGGGAGTACCGGACCACCTCACATGTCTTCTGAGAAACCTGTATAAGGGTCAAGAAGCAACAGTTAGAACCGGATATGGAACAACTGATTGGTTTAGCATAGGGAAAGGAGTACGGCAAGGATGTATATTGTCACCTTGATTATTTAACTTATATGCAGAGTACATCATGCGAAATGCTGGCCTGGATGAATCACAAACTGGAGTTAAGATTGCTGGGGAAAAGATCAATAACCTCAGATATGCAGACGATACCACTTTGATGGCAGAAAGTGAAGAGGACCTAAAGAGCCTCTTGCTCAGAGTGAAAAAGGAAAGCGCTAAAGTGGGCTTGAAGCTCAACATCAAAAAAACTAAGATCATGGCATCTGGCCCCATCACTCCTTGGCAAATAGAAGGGGAAGTCGTAGAAGTAGTGACAGACTTCACGTTCCTAGGATCCCAGATCACTGCAGATGGTGACTGCAGCCATGAAATTAAAAGACGCCTGCTCCTTGGGAGGAAAGCGATGGCAAACCTAAACAGCATGATAAAAAGCAGAGACATCACCTTGCCAACAAAAGTCCGCATGGTCAAAGCAATGGTATTCCCCGTAGTAATGTATGGCTGTGAGAGTTGGACTATAAGGAAGGCCGAGCGCCGAAGAATAGATTCTTTTGAACTATGGTGCTGGAGAAGACTCTTGAGAGTCCCTTGGACTGCCAGGAGATCAAATCAGTCAATCCTAAAAGAAATCAACCCTGATTGCTCCCTGGAAGGCCAGATCCTGAAGCTGAAGCTCAAATACTTTGGCCACCAAATGAGAAAGGAGCATTCACTGGAGAAGACCCTGATGCTGGGAAAGATTGAAGGTCAAAGAAGAAGGGGACGGCAAAGGATGAGATGGTTAGACAGTGTCATCGATGCAACGAACATGAAATTGAGCAAACTTCAGCAGACAGCGGAAGACAGGAGGGCCTGGCGTAAACTGGTCCATGGGGTCGCGAAGAGTCGGACTCGACTGTGTGACTGAACAACAACAACTCTTCCTAGGTCTACATTTAATTTGGCCTGTCACAATGAATGGAAAATAAACCACACAAAGTGGTTGTGAGAATTTGCCTTTATTTGGACTAACTGAAAGCTGCTGTTCTATATGTTAGGGCTGTGTGGTGATATTCAGGACAGATATTCAAAAGCTATTCAGGGTAGTTATTCAGGGTAGATATTCAAAAGCTGTAACAGCAACTGCTTGTTGCCTGCTCCTGGACCACCCTGGGGCAGAAGAGGAGAGAACTTCAATTATCACCACTGCTGATTGGAGCCCTTGTGGGCTTGCCCCTGAGTTGCGTCCATCCACCTCCCACCCCGGGGTATATGAAATTTATTAAACTGGATTAAAGATTTATATAAGGTGAGAACTGTAAAAACTATTAGTCATTGATAGTAAGAGTACTTAAACTGTTACCATGAAACACTTAGATCATAGTATCTTGTTCTTGAGCAAAGATGATCTGGTATGAAACGTAAACAAATGTTTGGCAAAAAAATAATCTATTTCAAAGATCATTCCTATATTCCAGAACTGTTTGACTGCCGTTATTTATTTTATGCAAAGAGAAAAATGGAATTTCTGTCCAAGTCTGTGGTATGAAACAGAGCTAAGATTTACTACTTTTCTTGAATGGTTTATATATATAGAGATATACCATCTGCCCCATTCCATGGTGCTTTTTACTAAGGAAAGGAAGATTGTAGCCAACCATTGGGTTTGTGGTTCATTTTTATTTCGCCCAAACTAAAAGCAGGGTAAAATGATTGCAGTGAAAGTGCTGTGTGTTTTGAAGTTCTGATGATACATTTAAGTACAGATGAGTCTCAAACCAACTTTGGTGCTGCCAGAGTAATCAGGGTCCTTGCCAGCATCTTGTGGCAGCTGTCTAATTAAGAGGACACTCTGAAATTCAAAGTGTGTATAACCATATTTGCTTCCTGGTTGGAAAGCTACTAATAAAGCACATGGATCCCAATGTTCTGAAGTTCCTATCAACTTTCATCTCCTGCAAACCATTTCTTTAAAAGGCATGCAAAAAAAACCCCAAAACCCATTAACAGTTGTACTCTGAAGTAAGTTGTATGTCTCATGTTTTGCAGATGGTAGGGGAAACATAGACACCGTGCCTTCCTGTGCCCATTCTGCTAGTGAGAATATTAACTGTCTATTAAATGGGGGTCACTTTCTCCTATCTGTCTCATATTTGAAAGGGAGGATACCTTGGATGAGGAGCTCAACCCCTGATAATTTCATCCTAGTCCTGGACTGAGGAATTACACCTGGAAATGCAAGTGGACTGGGAAGTGAAAATGGCCTGGAACAAGTCATGCTGAATAACCCCTGTGGAGCTGCAAGCCAGCACTGCAGTGCCACCCATTGCCTTCTTCTCCAAACTGGCAGCTGTGCCGGAGGAAACAGTTTTTGAACTGACAACAATTGTCATTACTGATGAAGGGCCTGAGCCAAATGGTTCCTGAGGCATTGGCCGAGTTGCAGGGTCTTGGTTATACCTGCTCTTCAACACCAGCAGCCTCCTAGGGCTGCGGCCCACTGGGAAAATTCCCTGTGGGTTAAATAGCCAGTCTGCCCCTGCCTGGAAATACATTTCTCATCTAAACAAATAAACAAAAGGATTATTGGACTGATTCACTAACAGTGCAATTTTGGGCATCTTTATGTTATATAACTCCCAGTTTTGGACACAGGAATCCCCACAGCAATAAGAGAAGGGCAGAAAACAAGGCATTTAACTAACCAGAAGCTTTATTGTACTTGCTTGGGATCAGCTTAGGACAACATCATCCCCAGAGAACTGTCTGTTTACCATCATTGTATATATTCGGGGACCATCCTGCTTTCAATTGACTATCATTGTTGTTTGTGATTAATTGTTATTAATGTTTTTATTGCTTTTATCCTGTTTTATATGGGCTTTGCCCCTTGTAGGCTGCCCTGAGCCCATTTCGCAGGGAGGGCGGGGTAAAAATACCAATAAATAAATAAATAAAATAAATAAAAATTGTCCAAAGTTCAGAACGGTAATAATCAGCAAAAAAAATGGAAATAGTAAGCAGCTGTAGTAAAAAGCCAAAATGAAACAATTAGCTTTATCCAATCCTAGTGTATAGTTGTGTGATTTTAAGCTAAGTTCCAATTAAAACCCAATTATCTTCTTCCCACTAGGCTAGTCTGGAGGAAGCCCACTGTGAGAGGAGAGGTAATCGGCTGTCCAAAATGCAACCAGGAGGTGTAGTGAAGTAGAAAGGGATGGGCTTGGGACAACACAAAGGGATTCCTTGACCAGGGTGCAATGGGATGTAGTCAGATGTAGCAAGATTAACAGCTTAGCAATGGGAAGTGGGAAAGCTAAAGGCGGGTGGGAGACAAACATAAGATGTGAAAGGTTAAACAAGAGAAGGGAAGCAAAATGGTGGTGGAAAGTACTGTTAAGTCACAGCTGACTTATGGTGACCTCATAAAGTTTTCAAAACAAGAGACATTCAAAGGTGGTTTGCTATTGCCTGCCTCTGCATCATGCCCCTTGGTGGTCTCCTATCCATTTACTAGCCAGGTCTGACCCTGCTTAACTTCTGAGATCTGACAGTGTCGGGTTAGCTTGGCCTATTCAGGTCAGCACAAAGCAAAATAGGGGGAGATAAATTATACTCTGTTTTGAAGAGGATGATGTTGCAGTGTTTGTGGTGATTGGAAGATGGTTTAGGATGAAAACCATCTACAGAAAGGGAAGACTGGGGAAGCCTCTCTTACAGTTTACCTCGGGCCTATACGGAAGAATTAATGTTGACCCAGTATCAGGGTCTCTTCTGGCATTGGTCCAGAAGTTTGGGAACTAAATGTTATTGGTATGTTTGGGGCTGGATCCTGATTGGAAATCCTGTTGGTGTCCACTGGAAAGTCTGAGCTGTGATGATAGGAGGGCATAAGTCCTATAGGAAGAGGAGTACTGGAATATACATGAAGAGTGCACCTGGTGTATGTGTTAATAATGGCAAGGATATGCTGATGGTATTGGAGAGATGACCAAATGGCCCTTCCATTTGGGTTTCCAGTGACTGCATTTTGTAAAAGTATATCTCCATAGCTCTTGACCATTTAACTTTCAAAACTAGAGTCATTCTTTAGAACTAAGAAGGTGTGAAGGACCTCAGAAGTTTCTAAGGGGGATTTGATCCATACATTTCTGGTGTAATCAGTTTATTTGAGCTGTTCCCATATAGGGAATGCCTTTAATCAATTCTTTGCCTTGAGCAACAATTATTCCTTTTGGTAGGAATGTAAAGAATAAATATTTTCCTTACTGACATTCTGAAGTAAGGCATTCTCGAGTCATAATGCTTCCACATTCCTGATGTCTAAAATCTAGAGTTTTGTATAAGATGCTGGTCCCATGCTGTTGGTTCCATTTAGGTCAAAGAATCTTTTTGAGGTACATCCATATCTGGTATTAATCAGGGCATTTGGGCCAGGTAACATTTACTGAGAAGTAAATTCCATTTTCTTCAATGGAGTAAACTCTCATGTAAAAGTTTTCAGGACTGCAACCTAACAGTGCAGACTTTAAGAGAATTATACTCTTCTGAGCCCATTGACTTCAATGGAGTTAGGTAATATACCTGGCTTTAATTGTGATATTAAAACTAACACAAGTCTTAAAAATAAGAAAACAACCAATTGTAAATCTGATTTTGTTTTGCATACTTATAATGAACACATGACAGCTTTGATAGAGTAATACCCCCTCCCTTATCTAAAGATTTGGATGTTGTTGTTGTTCAGTCGCACAGTCGAGTCTGACTCTTCGCGACCCCATGGACCAGATCACGCCAGGCCCTCCTGTCTTCCGCTGTCCTCTGAAGTTTGCTCAATTTCATGTTCGTTGCATTGATGACACTGTCTAACCATCTCATCCTTTGCCGTCCCCTTCTTCTTTGACCTTCAAACTTTCCCAGCATCAGGGTCTTCTCCAGTGAGTGCTCCCTTCTCATTTGGTGGCCAAAGTATTTGAGCTTCAACTTCAGGATCTGGCCTTCCAGGGAACAGTCAGGGTTGATTTCTTTTAGGATTGAATGATTTGATCTCCTTGCAGTCCAAGGGACTCTCAAGAGTCTTCTCCAGCACCATACTTCAAAAGAATCTATTCTTTGGTGCTCGGCCTTCCTTATAGTCCAACTCTCACAGCCATACATTACTACTGGGAATACCATTGCTTTGACCATGCGGACTTTTGTTGGCAGGGTGATGTCTCTGCTTTTCATCATGCTGTTTAGGTTTGCCATTGCTTTCCTCCCAAGGAGCAGGCATCTTTTAATTTCATGGCTGCAGTCACCATCTGCAGTGATCTGGGATCCTAGGAATGTGAAGTCTGTCACTATTTCTACGACTTCCCCTTCTATTTGCCAAGGAGTGATGGGGCCAGATGCCATGATCTTAGGGTTTTTTATGTTGAGCTTCAAGCCCACTTTTGCACTCTCCTCTTTCACTCTGAGCAAGATGCTCTTTAGGTCCTCTTCACTTTCTGCCATCAGAATGGTATCGTCTGCATAGCTGAGGTTATTGATCTTTTCCCCAGCAATCTTAACCCCATGGACAGTAACAAAAGATTTGGATAATGTGTTTTATGTATTATGCATCAACTGAAATAGTAATTTTGCCTTTTTAGGTTTGACATTACGGTGTCAGGTGAAAGCAGAAAGAAGAACAAACATCCCTTTACAACAAAGGTGATCTAACAAGTAAGAACTGTTTGCTTAACCAGTTTTTGGTTCTTGCTACTATCATTGTCTCAAGAATAGACTCATATTCTGCATCATTTTCTGTTACCTTTATGTTTTTTCTTTCAAGAATGAGAAATGAAAATTTTAATGCCTCATATATTTTGTGAATTACTGTAGATGAGTATGCTGTACTGCTTTGATCTTTTCTATATTCTACAGTTTGATTGGATTGTGATGTGAATAGAAAACAGCACAAAATAAATCAGTTGCTGAAAGAAAGAATGTAACAAGACGCTGGGTGGTGATGGGCTATCGAGAGAAAGAGTCGTGCCCACAGATACCACTACTTACAGCCCTGATATCCGGATCCCCTCAACTACATCCCAAACGCTTTTCCTTATTTTTATTTTCTCATCTTGTCATTTCAGTCCCTCAAACCTTATTTCAGATCTGTTTTTCCATTATGGAAATCACTTTATTTTCACACAACAAATTTTCTGGAAAAGTGCATGTGTTTTTCAAAAGTGACAGTAAATCAGCAGTATATTTACATTATACACATTAGTTATGTACACAGCTCATATGTATACCATATATGTCATAGGGTGAAAGAAACCAGTAATGAAAAATATACAATTATTGCCACAAATATTTTTAAAGACAAAAAGAAATAGAGTGCTTTTTGGTTTCTGCAGAGGTTTCTCTGTATTGGGTTGCAATACACCAGGCACAATCCACGTTTTCCTTCTACCTACACTAATCCCTTGAACAGCTCCAACAACAAAGTGGAACCAGACTTAAGCAAGGTTCCAAGAATCTCCCCTCTTTCCCCTTAGTGTGTATGCGTGGAAGGAGAGGCAGTAGACAGAGAAGCTACCACCTCCTTCAGTGGAGTGGTCTTCATAACAGAGGTGGTGCAACATTAAAATGTTGGATATGACAGCATCAAGAAGTTCTCTCTTTTAGTGGAAGGAGTAATTGCCTATATCAGGTGTACTTTTCTTACAAAAAATCAAAAAGTATTGGCTCTGTTATCTTACAGTTTAAATATTGAAGTTGGCAGTCTGGTATTTGAGATCTAAAAAGGAAAATTAATTCTCATTTATTGTTTTCTTCCCATGAGTAAAAAAGTACTGGGTGTACAAATTAACCCCAGAAACAACTGCTTTTTCCTATTGGGGAAAGTCTCTATCCCAGCCTATATTATATATTGAGGCACAAATTTTGTTTACTTTAGACATACTAAATTTTATTTCTTCATCCTAGCTATGCTTTTGTTCTTTGCCACACATTATTTCATTTCTTTCTGCTAGAAAATAATTCAAAATATCCCTTAGCTTCCTTTCCCCCCACCATGAACACTGTTGGTAGGTGATCAAAACTGATTATAAAGAGTGGAAGTAGCTTTGGCAGCAATTTTTCTTTAATTTTTTCTTTTTTTTTTGTTGCTAAAAATCATTTTTGAAATTACTAGTCTTTGGACAGTTTGAGGATTTTGTAAAGACAGCTTTTATAAAGGAAATTTACCAGCAAAAAATGCAAATGTATGCACAGAATATATGCCTGTGCAATACTGTACATACAGTGATATACAATTTCTGACTTAAATCCCATGGAGCAATTCCTTGACCAGAAGAATGTACTCACAGAATGCAACTTTCTCACCTCTCCTTTATGGCAGCAGCCTGAAATGCCTCCCCAAATCCTGTTCCTGGGGTCCCCTGTCCCATACCACCTGGGGGGGAGGGATATGAGTAGGGTTGCTGGAGACCTTGTGTTGGCAACTTAAGAAACAACATGCCAGCACCACACTCTATGGTTTTACCACAGAGTTTCTAGTGATTCCTAGAGCAACATGACATAAATTCTATTTTTTATGGAAGTGATGTCATAAAACACATTTGCTGTAAGAGTATGAGCTGTAAGAGGGATAGAAAAGCATGATAGAAGTTAAGCAGGCCTAAGAAAGCCTGCAGTTCCACCTTGGATGAGGGTGGGGTGTGTGTGCATAATTGGCCTAACTTTATCGTCCATGGGGTGGATCCCCTGAGCATCCACCGTGAACCCCAGGAACTCGATGTGGGGAATCCCCATGAGACATTTTTCCTTCTTCACTTTGAGGTCAGCAGGGTCGAACCTCTGGAGTACCTGTCGGAGTCAGTTTGCAAAGGAGGCGGAATCCAGTGCCACAACAACCACATTGTCTGGAAAAGGTTGTACTCCTGGGATGCCTTTTAGGAAGGAATCCATGAATGACCTGAAAATCCCAGGAGCCACACAAACCCCAAACTGCAGCCATGTATCCCTAAATGCCCCTTTGTGCGTTGCAATGGTTTGAGCCTTGGCAGTAACAGTGTCCACCAGCAGCTGCTGGTAAGCTTGCACTAAATCTAGCTTACTGAAGACCTTGGCTCCCGCCAGGGAGGTTAGGACGTGGCTCACCACTGGGACTGGGTAGGTGTGGTCCTGCAAGGCCTTGTTGAGGGTGCACTTGTAATCTCCACATATCCTCATGTCACCATTCGGTTTAACCGGTGTGACTATGGGGGTTTCCCAGCGCGCGGACACAACTGGCTCCAAAAACCCTTGCTCGACCAGGCAATCGAGCTCCACCTCTATTTTGGCCTGCATAGCAATGGGAGGGACACGGGCCTTGATGCGGATGGGGTGCACATTTGGATCAAGGTCCAGGAAAATGGGGGCCCCAGTGTACCTCCCCAAGGTCCCATCAAACACTTTGGGGAAGTCTCTGCAAACGGCCTCAAAATCCACCATCCGGACCTGATTGATCCCTGTTATCTTGAGACTCAGGGGCTTGAACCAGGACAGTCCCAATCAGTACCAATAAGCTGGTAAGGCATCCTTCCACCACCAACAGATCCAGCAGACCTGAAAATCCCTTGAACTGAATCCTGAACTTGCCCCAGCCTTGGACCACCACAGGGTTTCTATTAAAGTCCCATAACATGAGACCCTGTGGCTTGTGCAACTGCCCCCCCCTTGAGCATAGGGAATGGAGGGTTTCAGCTGAGATGATGGAAAAAGATGAGCCTGAGTCAATTTGCATCTGGCAGGGGGACCCCTCAATCCAGACAGTCACATGCACCTTGTCCAGGCCATCTGGGGGCAAGTTACATACCATTTGTTGTTGGTGGACCAAAACGGTGTGGAGATCCTCCACGATGAGCTGCGCCATGGTTGTTGGCCATTTTCCCTTGGAGCGGCAGACCTTTGCGATGTGCCCTGCCTTGTCGCATGACTGGCAGATGGCGTTGTGGAACTAGCAAGTCCATCGCTCGTAAGCATCGCTGCAGCTAGCGCAGCCTGTGGGCCCGGTGAGTGCACTGGGATGGCCGTCGGTTGACCTGGAGTACCTGTTCATTGCTGGAGACATCGGAGTCTGTCGCACATTGGACAAGGTGGACTGCCTTGGCAAAGTGCTCTGAGTGCGACTTCTCATAGGCTGCCACTTCCCGGATCACCTTATCCAAATTGAGGTTGTCCTTACTGATGACCTTTCTCCATAGTTTGTGCTCCCTGAGCCCTACCAGGAATTGGTTCAGGAGGGCTTCAGTGAGGTTGGAGAAGGCACATCTTGTTGCGGCCCTGCGGAGCCCTGCGAAGAACTCTGAGGACAACTCATCCGGTCTCTGGACCCTCGCAAAGAAGTCCATCCTTTCAGCGAACTTGGTGGGTTTTAGGGCCAAGTGGTCGGTGAGTGCCTTTTTCAGGGAGGTGTAGGTTGCCGCTGTGTCGTTGGTTTGCAGCGGTGCCACCAGGTCCTTCAGCAAAAGAAGTGTCTCGATCCTGCAGAACCTCAGGAAGTGGGCCTTTTTCATTCTGGGATCAGTGCTGGCATTGATGGTGAAATGGTTTTTGAGAGTCTCAAGCCATGAATCCCATTGGTTGGGTTGAGAGATGTCAAACTTTGGGAAGCTCTCATTACCACTGGTAGCCATCGTAGCAGCACGTGGAGGAGGCGGTGGTTGCTCGGGTGCAGAGGCGGCGGCGGGCTGTGGCAATGCAAGGCTGTGCTCGGAGTCAGCGGTTAAATTCACGGTTCCTGGAGTGGTTTGGTGAGCTGTTACTGGAGAATCGGGGCACAAAGCGGAGCGGTGTGCCATGGTCTCGGTGCTGGGGCTTGATGCGATGCTTGGTTCTTCTGGATGGTCATTGTTCATGGGAGGTAGAATCCCACCTTCGTCACCAGTGAAAAGTACTGAGACTAAGTCCATAGAGTGAAATCAGCTCATACTTTTATTAGAAGATCAGGAACAAGGCAACTTTAGCTGGCTCGCAGGTTGGCTTTTATTCCCAAAGAAACTCACACCCCAACACACACAAACTCCATGATTGGACTATTTACATTGATTGAGTTATTCCCCTAGGATCCCTGTTCCCCAATTGGAAGGGAGCTAGGATCCTACCGTCCATTGTCCTCTGGAGTGAAGCTCAGGCACTTCGCCCAACCGCATGTCGGACCAGCTGGAACCAGCCCAAGCACATGGCTGGCCTGAACACATGTTCTGTCCCGGGTACATTACAATGCAATTTAACATAACATGTAAAAGAACCTACATATGTTCAGAATGTACATGCAGAAAGGCCCTGGATGCATGAGCAAGAGCCTTCATTTCCCCTGGTTCCCTCAATATACATATTGACGACACAGCTCTGTAATTTGTATAATCCTCTTGTTTTTGGATTACAACAGATATCTTAAATATTACTGCTCAATAAAATTTGATGCAACAAAATTTGTTGCAAAAAAATGTAAAACTACTCCAAGTCTGAAAACTGCAAAGCATTGGAAGAATTAAGTGCTTCTTTAGCAACTATGGATTGAAATTCTCTATTTTTCTATGAGGGGTTAATTTTGTTATTTAAATATTTATCATTTGTGTACAGGTAATTCTTAACAAGAATGGGGTGCAAAGTTACTCTTATGGGAAAATATAATCATTTCTGGGGTAAATATGTTTCATGTCAAATTCTGGATCAATTTGCCTGGAGCACAGAAGGAAAATGAACTGAGCATATGAACTGCACAATGATTAATAGTTGGTATTACTAAACATATTCACTAGTAGAATAACACAGAGTGTAAAAATATACGCCTTGATCTACTTGAGATTTATACAGTGAGTACAGTTCACAAGTTATCATTCCCTAGCAACTGCTTTACAAATACCCCAATACTTGTCCATGTAAGTCAATCAAGAGAAGGCTCTTTTTGTCATATCCATGCCAAATCCATGTGTGTGAATAAGCTGACAATTAAAATAGGGCAGAATATGTGGATCAGGCACTAAAATGTTGAGGAACACTATGACAGGTACTTGGGGAAGGATATTATATACACACACACCTCTATGCAACTCTTATAATACAAAGTATCTCTATATACCATTTGGACCTATTTTTGCTCATCTAAGAGCGCCAGATTGTGTCTGGAGAAAATATTGTACTTATAATTCAGTCTGCCTCAGCTGTGTATATTACACTGTTCTCAGCTACTCTGAAAATGGAATATGTCTATTCAGGGACCTGTACAGAATATTTCTAGTTATTCAGCTTTGATCTCTTCTCATCAGTGAATTTTATATTTTAAAATCTTGGTTCAGCTGCATTAGCTCCCTTTTAGAATAATACACAAAGATTTCTTCTTGTTTGTTTTTACATTTATTTTTATGAAGCTTTTTTTGAGAACTGCATGAAATAATGCATTGTCCATAAACAAGGGGTTCTGTACACTGCTATTTTTTCTTATTAGACTATCTTGTATGTATATTACACACTGTATTACAATATTTTCTACAAAACACTTGCTTTGATACACTTCTGGACTGAACTTGCTTCCTGTTAAAAGTTATTTGGAAAACTCATGCAGATGCTGCATAAACCTATATACTAGTAGCAACGTGTGGCCGCCATCTGCCAATACCTAAATCCACAGTTTGGGACCACACATATGCAAAACAGATTTTTCAATAAACTTGGGGGAAGGAAGGGATATACACCACTGCCTTTCTTCACTGAGCAGAGGGAAAAAGATGCTCTCTTTATCAGAGACATCTGATGAACTCTCTGCCACAAAGTGCAGCCAGAAGCAAACAAAGTGGTCTGAAAGTACCAATGTGATCTAGTATTGAGATATACAGTGAACATAAAGAACATAAGAGAAGCCAATGCTGGATCAGGCCAATGGCCCATCCAGTACAACACTCTTTCACACAATGGCCAAAAATACCAGGTGTCATCTAGAGGTTCACCAGTGGGACCAGGACACTAGAAGCCCTCCCACTGTTGCCCCCCCCCAAGCACCAAGAATACAGAGCATCACTTGCCCCAGACTGAGAGTTCCTATCTGTGCCTTGTGGCTAATATCCATGATGGACCTCTGCTCCATATGTTTATCCAATTCCCCCTTAAAGCTGTCCATGCTTGTAGCGGCTGCCATCTAGTGAATTCCATGTGTTAATCACTCTTTGGGTGAAGAAGTACTTCCTTTTATCCATTCTAATCCGACTGCTCAGCAATTTCATAGAGTGCCCACGAGTTCTTGTATTGTGAGAAAGGGAGAAAAGTACTTCTTTCTCTACCTGCTCTACCCCATGCATAATCTTGTAAACTTCTAGCATGTCACCCCTCGGTTGTTGTTTCTCCAAGTTAAAGAGCCCTAAGCATTTTAACCTTTCTTCATAGGGAAAGTGTTCCAATGCTTTGATCATTCCAGTTGCCCTTTTCTGCATTTTTCCCAATGCTATTGTCACAACATTGGGGTGTGCCCCCAATGTTTATTTGGTCAGACTGGCTTGGGATATAAAGAAATTTGGGTAGTGTGCTGATTCCAAAAAAATCAATCCCTTTTGGTAGCGTAATCTAGTCACTGATTTCAATAATAGATCTGGGTTCTGGGCCAATAACTCACTCCAGTTACTTAAAAAACAGAATCAGAAATTTATTTACAAAAGAATTATATACATAGAAACATACAAGTAAGGGAAAGGGTGTGTACACTGAAACAAAGACAAACATAAAAATATCTGACTCTCTAGCCACTAACACTGACCCTGTGAAGCAGTCTTCCCAGCAGAAGCAAAAGTAATGAAAAGGGTGACAACCTCTTTCTTCAGGTTAACAAGCCCTTCATACAGAAGGTTCTCCTCCATCATTTTCTGTTGTCTTCTGTACAAGTATCCCTGCATCCTCACATCATTCCTTGGTAGTTCCTGACTCCTGGCTTTATCCTAGCTCAGCTGTCAGTTCTCGATTGACTGACCAATCACAGTGATCAGCCGATCGATCTAGATCTTGAACTGTCAAGATCATCTGCTGTCAAGCAGTTACTTTGACAGCTCACAGTTGGCCACTATCAAGCTAACTCGTAACTAACTGCAGGTGCTCATTAGTAAGGTACATTGTAGCTTGGAAACAATGCAGACAAAACTTAGGGATTAACAATTCTACAGAAAATGCAAATACCTAGATCCTGAAGACTCACTTTTGTGACAACTATAATATCTTTTTTGAGGTGTGGTGACCAGAATTGCACACAGTATCCCAAATGAGGTTGCACCATCGATTTATACAGGGGCACTATGATGCTAACGATTAGCCAACAAATGTTACTGTAAGAGTTTGTTCAAAGATTCACATTCATTCATGCATTGATTGCAGTGTCAGGTTAAAGGCAACACCCTGAGGATGCTAAGGTTCTTTGACTTGTGTGGCTAGCTGATACACCAAACAGTGAGAAAGAATATACAGGCAGTAAAGGGTAGGAAAGAAGTTTTATTCGAATAAGGGACATCATATAGCCAAAAATTCAGCTCAGATGTCCAGTGAGTAATAGCAGGTTTCTAACTTATATATTCTTCTTGTTCCTCCCAACTTTACTTAATTGTTGACATCATTTGTGCATGCTCAGTTTAAGTTTCTTTGAACAATCATTTACCAAACATTTGACTAAAAACATGTTACTTGGTTGTGTTTCAACTTTACCATGCAGGTGTTCATCTCATTAAAAAAGATGAATGCATCTCTTGGCTGGTCTCCTAGACTTGCTTTATCTTTGAATGAACTTTTACACACACAAAGGGGCTGAGTTCATTTTCAGTATAAAATCTATCAGTTCTGTTACAATAATGGTTCCTTTATATTGATACATGCATATAAGTGTATAACAGCACTTTTAATACAATTTTATGGGTTATTTCTATTAAAAAATATGAAGGATACATTGAATTATGGAAAAATACAAAATTATAGCACTATTTTTAAAATTAAACTCTTTATATGCACTTTCTAATGTTACAAAGTGGCCTATGGCGTAAATACATTGAATCCACCTATTATCCTTCATTTTGAGCCATCAGAAGATTTTTGCTGAATTTTATAAAGGTTTTAAATCTAAATTAAACTTTCTGATTTTGTGAAATGTGCATTTTTTAATTGGGCTTTTAATTAGCCCTTTTAATCAACATGTGCCCAGGATTGATTTCTGTGACTTCATTAACTGGCTGGCAATCTTCCCAGTTGTTGCTTGTTAGTAGTTTGCTAGTCTTAAACAAAATTTCTTATTTAAAAATATAGCCTTAATAAATATTCAGTTAGCTACTTCTCTCACAAACATTCTGTACCATAGCTTTAATTCTCAGTTATAAACAGAATATAAAAGTTGTGTTTTAACTTCTAGAAACACATAAGAAAAAGGGGTTTTTAGGCTTAAATCTCTTTTTACAGAAAGTATAATTGTACTTAACTCAATTAATCATCTTGACATCTTCTTTAACCAATTATAAAATTCCTTTTCACTGGGCATCACCAGCTCAGTTCATTAAATGTATAAATAGTTCTCTAAGCAAGCAAACAAACAGTCCTTAGCATAATAAGCTGTTAAAAGGCAGGTACATTGCTTAGAGAGTGCTTTAAGATTTCCACTAACTCAATATTTAAAGCATTTTAAACTGAAAGGAGAGTTTATTTTTCCTTATAGCTAAAGCTACTTAAAAGATCATAGTGAACTTCTGAACCTAGTTCTCTTTGAAGCAGAAAGTTTGAACATAAATCACTATGACAGGTCATTATTGTGGTGAACCATACCATCCTAATTAAAAGGTCTACTGACATTGGAACACTTGCTTTCATTAGGAAATTCCTCTTCTGTCAATTAAACTGAATATAAAACACCTGTTTCTACAATTCTGCTTAGTGCTTAACAGTTTGCCAGCTTATTTCTGGAAAATCTCCAAAGTCCTTTCCCAGAGGCCCTCTGTAATCCCAGCAATAATCAATAGATGATCATTTGAACTTCTGGGCTTCCTCTACAAGGCCCATGTGTGAATCAGCCATAACTGATGAATTATTGAGGCTAAAGTTTCCCTATTGCCCATTTAAATCCTATAATATCATTCATCTTTTGCTTCTTCCTGGCCACTGCAGAGGCTTTCCACCACTGTGGTGTTTTGCTGTCTCTTCAACTAGCACATCTGTGTGTGCATTATCAAAGTTTATCAAGAAGCTCTTCCTTATTCATACAGATGTGCTAGGAAGTGAACATACAGCAGAGGAAAGTATCCACATTAGAGAACAGCCCAAAGGGAACAATATCAAAGGATCCAAGCCATTGCTTTTTCATGGATATGAGTCAGGCATTCTGTTGAGAAACAAAAAATTACAAGGGGAGACCTGCAAGAAACTTTGCTTCCCTCTCCCCCTTCTCTGTCAAAGTTCCCTCCACTGTTTTTCTGCACCCACCCCTTATCTATCAATCTTCCCTCACCTCCCCTTCTCCTCTAATCCCTCCTATGTCAGCTTTCCTCCCTACCCCTTCTCTAGCAATCTGCTTTACCCCTTTTCTCCTCTCATCCCTTGTATGTCTCACCCCTTCTCAGACAATGTCCTTTCCACCATCCCTTCTCAGTCTGCCCCTCTCTTTCTCTCCCCAAGAATCTCCCCCTTTTCTTTCTCTTTCTCTCCCCTTCCCTCAGACAATGTTATGTTCTTTCTCTTTCTCTCCCCCCAGCAAACAATCCCCTATCATTTCTCTCTCTCTCCTCTCAGACAACCCCCTTCTTTCTGTTTCTCTCCCTCAGACAATCCCCTCTTGTTTCTGTTTTTCTCCCCCCAAGCCAATCCCCCTTCTTTCTCTTTCTCTCCCCCTCCCTCAGATAATTCTCCTGGTTTCTCTTTCACCCCAAGGAGCTGATCTCCCTACTTTCTTTTTCCCTACCAGTGGTGGTGCCTTTGGGAGGCCCGCAAGACTTGCGAGAGGGGGGAGAGAATGCCATCTCTCCCCCCACCATTGTGACTCCAGGCCCCACCACCCACTGTCAATATCTGGGAGCCACTCCAAGCCCAGACTGTCTCCCGGTATCCTCCACCACCACAGCTGGCCCCAGAGGCTCTCCTAGAGTCCTCTTCCATGCAGCTGGGCTTGGATTGGTTCCCCGAGTGCTCCATCATGGCAGCCAGGTTGGGAGCAGCTCCCAAAGTGCTCCACTGGTGAGGCCAGGCTTGGAGCCTCTGCCAGCATTTGCTGCAGCAGTAGCCAGGGCCATAGCTGCTCCTGGCATCCTCTGCCATGATAGCTGGTCTGAAGTTCCCATCTGCAGTGACCACCTTGACTGCCAGCTCAACTGGTAAGTGCTCATTTTTTAAAATTTGGGGAATTAAACCCACAGTGTATTTTTTTTTGGACATTTTTCTACACACCCGGGGAAATGCCCAAATTATACAGAAAAATCTATTTATCCTCCATGTGTCCCCTATCTGCAGAAATAAGTATACACACATTGGGAGCACAGTTGGGAATTAGATATATAGATTAACTAGGGAGCAAAGCCCGTTGTGGTGGAAGACAATGGGCCCTAGAAAGGGAGGTGGAAGGGAGAGAGGGTTGGAGAAAGGAAGGAAGGAAGAGGGGGAAGAGTGAAAGAAAGGAGAGAGGAAGAAAGGAAAGGGGGAAAAGGAAGGGAAGAGGGGCAGAAAAGGCCTTTTCTGGGCCCAGAGAAGGCCTTTTCTGTCCCCCACACACCATCCCCTGGGTCTTCTATGGGGGCAGTAGGCAGTGTGTGGGGGAAAAGGGCTTCTCTGGGCCTAGTGCCCCATAGAAGGCCCAGGGGATGGCGTGTGGAGGGTGGAAAAAGGCTTTTCTGGGCCTAGTCCCTTCATAGAAGGCCCAGGGGATGGTGCGTGGGGGCGGAAAAGGCCTTCTCTGGGCCTAGTCCCTTCATAGAAGGCCCAGGGGATGGTGTGGGGGGCGGAAAAGGGCTTCTCTGGGCCTAGTGCCCCATAGAAGGCCCAGGGAATGGTGTGTGGGGGGTGGAAAAGGGCTTCTCTGGGCCTAGTCCCCTCATAGAAGGCCCAGGGGATGGTGTGGGGGGCGGAAAAGGGCTTCTCTCACTTGCCTCAGCCTTGAGGGCCTGTCCCTGCGCTCACACTCCAGACGGTCCTCTCCTGTCAGAGGACTGGAGCAGACTGAGCTGAAAACACTGACCAGGGCTGACGTGGGTGGGACTTTGCGAAGCAGCCTGTCAGCCCTGGCCAGTGTCTTCTGACTGCCAGTTCTTGAGCCGAATCAATTATGGCAAGCATAGAATGCGGTGGAACCAGAATTCAAATATATATAAGGACAGGATATGCAGTTGTGAATTAGTTCTAAAGTAGCGCCGTACCATGTGAGATGATGGATATGCTGTTTTTTAAGTAAGTTAGCCTGTGAGGCATTTATCACCTGCTACCTTAACTGCTCCAATTTACACAGCAAGCTGACATTCCTGGAAATCTGTGTGCATTGTTAATAAACTGGTTCTCCTTTTATCTGGGTGCCAGAACTGACAAAGGACTATGAATGTTCAAGGAACGAATTATACCTCAAGTATGCTGTCAGTCCTCTTAATCCTACAGAATTCTCTTGCACTATGGCTGCAGTGTCAACTTTTGGGGAGGGAGTATTTCTCAACCAGCAATCATTCTGAAACTGTTAGTTTCATTTTCTATTGTTAGAAGCCACTGTCATGCTGTTTCCATTTTGTATCACTGTTTTGGTTAAGTGAGCTTTTTGAAGATTTAAAAAGCACATGTAGAATATTTTCTTTTCAATTAAAGGAAATGCCCTGCTACAAGTTCAGGTAGGACTCTATTCAAAGGCCATATTTTTTAAAAATTAAATGCTCACGTACACAGAATGTTTTTAGCTGATATGCATTTGGAGCTTGAAAGGACACTTGCGATTTTATATGGAAAAATCAAAGAGAGCAACTTTGATTAAAAATATTTTCCCTCTACAGAATGGTGAACCCTGCTTGTCAGCACATCTCTAGTTTTTCTTTCATCTAATAAGCTAGCTAGGCTAGTGCTGCAAAAGAACATTATAATATTAACAATGCCGCTGGAAAGCTCTGTGCTTTAGAATGAATTAACTTTCTCTGCAGTGCAGAAAAACACCAAGTAAAATTGGCTCAGCTCTGAATAGTAAGTTTAACCCCTTAGGTACAACATGATGATATTTGTGTCTCAACAGTTTTTATCAAATAACTATTTAAATGTATTGAAATAATGAAATAAGCTCAGCAATGGTGTAAAATGCTTCTCCTTCTCTCTCTCTCTCATATCTTTGTACCAGAGATATTTTTTTTAAATGTTAATGACTTGAATGCCTGACTAGGTACCCTTGATCATTTTCCAAATGATTTTCCAGATCATTTGTATAGATGCTCTCTCCTTGAATCCTTTTCAGCAAAACTCAGTTTTGAAATAGAATGTCCAGTCCACACACATTTGAGAACTATCCAGTTCTTCAGCATCCTAGCTTTGAAACTACAGGCCAGACATGGATTTATTGGGGCTAACCAATAAAAGCTAATGAGTTAATGGCCCCAGTTAGTCAGGTGCTAAGTTAAAACAATTGTACAATTAGTATACATTGATTTAACATGGGAGTCTTGTGTAACAACAACATGATTTCTTGTACAATATAAGTAGCTGGTCATTTTTAACTAAAAGCTTAAGTTGAATATAAACCCCTAAGTAGTCTACTATGTACTAAATATGTTCTGACACTGTTCTGTTGATTTGTTTTGAGTTGCTAGGAATGTTGAGAGACTACCTACATATCCTTTATTCACCCCCCCCCCCCTCCCTGGAAGCTTCCACACTCTCACTTTTTAAGCAGTTAATAGTGCCATCCCAAGCAGATCTACTCAGAACCCTACTCAGATATATTCAATGGGGTTTACTCCCAAGAAAGTGGTTTTAGGATTGCACTGTTAATCCCTTTCCAGTACTAGATTCTAGAATATAGTTTGCACATTTTGCTTAATTTCAATAGAGAAGGAGAATACTATTTAGGTTTTACAAACTAAAAAGCTATGCTTTAATTTCTAAGACAAATCTGTGGAGGTGGTTGACAAGCAGCTGGTTGCACTGAATAAGTACAAATCCCCCAGGCCAGATGGTAGATACTGGAGCAGATTTTAAAAAGATTGTGTGTGCTGGGAGACAAGGACTGATTCCCAAAAGCAGTTGTTCCATCCTTGTTCTGCTGTTTCCCCTGGTTGTACTGCTCAGTTTCCCATTATTTGCTATGCTGCAGCATTCTGACCCACATCTCCCCCCGATTTCCCCTGAGTCTTCTTGATCCTTATTTTTTAGAATCAAGAAGATGTGGTGGAAATTGGGGGGAGATGTGGGTCAAAAGGCAGCTGTGCAGCAAATAGTGGGAAATTGAGCAGTACAACCAGGGGAAATGGCAGACTAAGGGTGGAACAACTGCTTTTGCAGAATCGGTTAAACTCTGCAAAGCGTCCACAGTAATGCAACTTCCTGACCTGTCTGGATGATAACTTCCTTCATCAAAAGGTGGAGGAAGCTATGAGGGGCTCAGTGATACTTGACTTACTATTGACCAACAGGCAAGAGATGGTAGAGGGGGTGAAGGTGGTGGAGATCTTTGTGGGAAGTGACCATGTCTTTCTAGAATTCCTTTTGCTGTGGGGGGACCAAGGAAGTTCATAAGCACACATGTATGTTAGCATTCAGTAAGGCAGAAATGAGAATCATTTCATGGGCAAGACTGCTGGAAGGGAAAGGAGCAAGTGAAGGGTGGGCTTTCCTAAAACAAGAGCTCTTGTAAGCTCAAGCTGTTGCTAGGGAATCCAAGAAGCCAGTGTAGATGAACAGAGAACTCCATGAGATGCTAGGGGAAAAAAAGGAAATGTTTAAGAAATGGAGGCAAGGATATACCTTTAAAGAAGAGTATCTGAAGGCTGCTAGGCACTGTAGGTCAGCCATTAGAGAGGCCAAAGCTCACAGTGAGTTAAAGCTGCCCGAGGAGGCTGTCTACAACAAGAAAATCTTCTTCAGATATGTGAGGAACAAACACAAGATAAAAGAGTCGATGGGCCCACTGTTGGATGAAAATGGAGAAACTCTGACAGAGGACAGAGAGAAAGCAGAAAGGCTCAATGCCTCAGTCTTTTCCCTGAAGAAGAGAACAGGCTCATCTAGAGATGGTTGTAAGCAAGGCATGGCTGCTGGTTGATATGGGCTGCTGGTTGACATGGACACAGAGAGGTAGTTGAGAAGCATCTGACTGTATTGAATGAGTATAAATCCCCTTGGGCCAGATAGTATGCACCCAAGAGTGCTCAAAGAACTTTCTAGAGAGCTTGCAGAGCCTTTGTCCATCATCTTCCAAACCTCTTGGAGGATGGGAGACATGCCACAAGACTGGAGGAGGGCAGACTTTATCCCAATTTTCGAAAAAGGGAGGAGGGATGACCCAGGAAACTACAGGCCAGTCAGTTTGACCTCTGTCCCAGGGAAGATACTGGAGCAGATTTTAAAGGGATCAGTCTGTGAACATCTAAAGGACAACTTGATGATTTGGGGAAATCAGCATGGATTTGTTCCCAACAGGTCCTGCCAGATCAACTTCATGTCCTTCTTTGATCGAGCTTACTGGATTGAGGGAATGCTGTTGATGTTGTTTACCTGGATTTCAGTAAAGCTTTTGACAGGGTTCCCCATGATGTTCTGATGGGTAAACTAAAGGACTGTGGACTGAACTCTAGGATAATTAGGTGGCATTTCATCTGAATGGAGGGGTGCCACAGGGCTCAGTTCTGGGCCCAGTACTTTTCAATATTTTTATAAATGAACCTGGATGAGGGTGTGGAGGGGCTACTCATTAAATTTGCAGATAACACCAAATTGAGAACACACCAGAAGATATAGAATTCAACAAGTTCTGAACACACTGGAAAATTTGGTAGATGTGAAGAAGATGCAATTTAACAAGGATAAGTGCTGAGTTCTACATACGGGTAACAAAAATGAGGGACACACATACTGGATGAGGGATATACTTCTGAGTATCAGTGTGTGTGAACATGATCTTGGGGTATGGGTGGACTGAAAGTTAAATATGAACAGCCAGTGTGATGCGGTGACAAAAAATGGATAATGTGGTCTTTGCGTGTATCAACAGAGGCATAACATCCAAATCACAAGATGTCATAATCCCACTGTAGACTGCATTGATCAGGCCATACCTAGAGTATTGTGTGCAGTTCTGGAGGCCTTACTTCAAAAAGGATGTGGACAGAATGAAGCAGGTGCAGAGCAGAATGAAGAAGATGATCAGGGGCCTGGAGACCAAGCCTTATGAGGAAAGGCTGAGGGACTTGGTGTCAGGCTCAATAGCAAGTAGATCCAGGCATTCTTCAAATACAAAGAACCTTTATTTGAATACAATGCTGTTACCCACAGTAATCCTGCTATTGTCAGGAATGAAGGCATGACCTGGACAAGCATTGATATAGTGTGACGCAAAGCCAAACTAGCAAATGAACTTGTAGCGTGTGTGGGGGAAACTCCCAGTGGGAGGATTACTTAATAGGTGGGAGTATCACCCCCACCACCACCCAGGCATGTAGGACTGGAAAATTCCCCAGACTGAGGAACGCTCCAAAGCCTATACTCCAAGGCCACCATGATAAGACTAGGCGGTAGGAAAGAATGCTCCCACGTTGCAGCTGGCAGCTTCTGCACAAGCGCCAAAGCGGAAGGCAAGCAAGCAAGCAGCACGTAACAATGCACAATGAACACAGTGTAAATGATAATACAGAACCTCTGACATTCTGCTCCCCTTAAAAGCTCTCCCACTCCTCAAGAGGGTACATGAGCGGTACCTCCCGATTTCATTGGAAACTTGCGATGGAATTCTCTGATGAGATAGGGTGCCCTGATGTCAGTGACTTTCACCCATTCTCTATGCTGGGGACCAAAGTGAACCCATTCCATTAAATAGTGAAGTTGACCTCGTATCAGTTTAGAGTCCAGGATGTCAGTGAGTTCATAATGTTCACTGTTATCCACAATCAGGGGGGGCAGCATGGGTCGTTCAGGAAGCCATTTGTTCGGGGGGTGCCCCGGCTTCAGCAGGCTGAAATGGAAGATGGGATGAACGTGTTTAAGGGTTTTGGGCAACTCTAATTCCACAGTGACATCATCGATACGCCTTGTGATCTTAAAAGGACCAATGTATTTCCAAGCCAATTTCCTTGAAGGCTGAAGAAGGCGTAGGTTCTTTGTGGACAGATACACATACTTTCCAGGCTGAAGATCCCAACCCACCACCCTTTTCTTATCAGCCTGTGCTTTGTAGGCAGCTTTCTCCGCCTTTAGTGCCTCACAAATGAGCGGCCAGGAGGCACTAAATTTTTTGCACCAGTCCTCAGCCTCTCCCGCCATGCTCTGCAATTGTGTGAGGAATGGTAAAGGGGGGCTGTCATAACCCAGGGCTGCTTTGAAAGGAGAAACTCCAATTGATGAATGCCAGGAGTTATTGTAGGCAAACTCGGCCAAGGGGAGAAGTTCAACCCAATTGTCTTGTTGATAATTAGTAAAGCAGCGTAAATATTGCTCAAGGGTCTGGTTAACCCGTTCAGTCTGACCATCAGTCTCTGGGTGATAAGCACTGCTTAGGGCACATTCAATACCCATTAGAGACATTAATTCTGTTCATTGCTTCGAAATGAATTGCGAGCCGCGGTCAGAGATTATTTTGGTTGGCAGCATATGTAATCTTACGATATGCTGGAGAAATGCCTTTGCCAACAATCTGGCTGTTGGTAACCCCTGAAACGGGATGAAGTGGGCTTGTTTGGAGAACAGATCTACCACCACCCAAATCACCGTCATAGTTTTGCTCAGAGGCAAGTCAGTGATAAAGTCAATAGAAATTACTTCCCATGGTCTTTGGGGAGTGGGCAAGGGTTGTAACAGTCTGGGGGGCTTTCCCCTCCTTGGCTTGCATAGGCTGCAAACTGGGCAGGAATGCACGAAGGTGGACAAGTCTTTTCTCATCTGGGGCCACCAGAAACCCCGCTGTAGTAAGTGCAGAGATTTGACATAGCCAAAATGACCAGCTGGTTTTGCACCATGGACAGATTGAAGCACTTCCTGCCTCACGGCCTTGGGTACAAATAACTTTTCCCCCTTGTACCAACAGTCATTTGCACGGAGCTCTAGGGACCCCTGGGACTACAGCTCCTGTTTCTCTGCTTCAGTTATAGCTTTCACAAAGTGCTCTTCCCAGGGGGCCCCTTGGCATGGAGGAGGCGGGTGGGCTTGGCTTTGCTTTCGAGTCACCACGACCCCACTTAACTGAGAGGGAGTAAAAAAGGACTCACGAATTTCTACCCTTTTACTGTCATGTTGGGGTAGACGTGAGAGAGCGTCCACCAGGGGGTTGGAGCGCCCAGGAAAATGGTGAAGGGTAAAGTGGAATTTAGAGAAAAATTCAGCCCACCGGAATTGCTTAGTATTCAGGTTCCGTGGTTTGCATAGAACCTCCAAGTTTTTATGGTCTGTCCAGACCTCAGAGGGGACTCAGGTCCCTTCCAACCAATGCCGCCACGTGGCCAGGGCTAAGCGGATCGAGGCCACTTCCTTGTCCCATATGGGCCAGAACCTCTCAGTGTCAGTAAATTTACATGACACGTAGGCTAGGGGATGTAGCTGCCCATCGGGACCCTCTTGCAAAATTGCCCCCCCCCATGGCGGTGTCGGAGGCGTCGACTTGCACCACGAATTTTTTGGTTTCATCGGGGTGTGCTAGGACCGGTTCAGTGGTGAATAGCTGTTTTAGCTGATCAAATGCTTCCTGACACTGAGAGGTCCAGTCCAGTTTAGCCCCAGGTTGTAGGGCCCCCGTCCCTTTCCCCTTAGTCTTTAGGAGGTCCATGAGCGGCAAACTCACTTGGGCAAAATGAGGCAAAAATTGGCGGTAGAAGTTCGCGAACCCGATGAAACTTTGGAGGTGTTTCCGGGTTTTGGGGGGCTCCCAGTTTAGCACATCTTGGACCTTCTGAGGATCCATTTCCAGACCCTTGGGGGATATACGATAGCCCAAAAAATCAATACGGGTCTGGTGAAACTCACACTTGGAAAGCTTGACAAACAGTTTGTGTTCCAAAAGTTTTGCAAGCACCTCTCTCATTGATTTGACATGGGATTCCATATCAGGGGAATACAGCAAGATATCATCCAAGTAAACAACCACACCCTTAAACAGGTAAGGGTGTAACACCTCATTGATCAAGTTCATGAATACTCCCAGAGCCCCCTAGAGCCCGAATGGCATCACACGGTATTCGAACTGTCCTAAGGGAGTGTTGAACGCGGTCTTGAACTCATCTCCTTGCTGGATGCGCACCTAAAAATATGCATCCCACAGATCTAGTTTAGAGAAGATTTTGCCCTGGGCCACCTCCGCAAGGAGGTCCTTAATGAGGGGCACCGGGTACGCATTTGTTGCCGACACTGCGTTCAACCCCTGGTAGTCAGTACAAAGCCGAAGACCTCCATCCTTCTTTTTACAAAACAAAACAGGGGCTGCAAACGGAGAGGAGGCGGGCCGGATGAAACCACAGGCTAAGTTTTTGTCGATAAACTTTTGCAACTCCTCTTTCTCTGCAGGGCTCATGGCATAAATCTAGCCTTTGGGCTTCTTATGACCCGGGAGCAACTCAATGGCACAGTTGGAATTGCAGTGTGGGGGGAGTTCATCTGCTTCCTCCTCCTCAAAAACCCGGGATAAGTCTCTATATTCCTCGGGGATGTGAGCAAGCTCCTCCGCAGCAAGACAGGCTCGAGGTGGCTCATTGTCTGGCGGGGTGCCCCAGGCAGGATCCCATTTATGCTCAGTACACTTTTGCCCTCCTCCCATAAGATATAAGGATGATGCCCATGAAGCTAGGGGCTGCCGAGGACGAGGGGAAACTTTGCTTGAGGAGCCACCACAAATGACCGGTGTTCCCAATGGTCATCCGCCCCAACTCGCAATGGCACAGTCTCAAATTTACAAGGGTCTTTCATGGGCGACCCATCCATCTGGGTAAATGTAATGGGGTCTTTCAATTTGACCACGGCTGTATCCAACCCTGTCACCAAGGAAGGGTTGATGAGATCCCTCCCACACCCCAAGTCTATAAGACCCCGCACCCGTATGTGGGTCATTATGGCTGGGTTCATGATGATTACAGTTACAAAGAAGAGGGAAGGGTAGTTGCTCACCACTTTAGGCGCTTCGGCAGTTGGGTCCTGCTGTGCCACGCCACTTACAACAGGACTGACTCATTTTCCTGGCAGCTCCGTGGCCTCCTCCTCACTCAACGATGGTTCCAAACCCTCAGGAAGCATGTAGAGAGCCTGAGGATTCTGTGGTTTTGCAGTTCCCCTTTTGGATGGGGTCCTGAGGCGCTGTTTGTCCTCCTCATGTGGTGGGGCCTTCCCCGTGTCTTCCTTGGGGCAGGAGGCGGCAAAGTGCCCCTTCATTTAAGGCAAAGCCCTTGTCGCATGCGTTGGTCCCGCAGGGTTGCTGTTGGTGGGTTTTGTTTCCCCTTTGGGTGGGGAGAGGCAGCCGGGTGACTGGTACCCAGCGAGACATCCAACTTCATGGTGCATAGACGGCTTTCAGCCCACTCCGCCTCTTCCATCCAGCCCCGCAAGGTGCGTGGTTCCTTGGAGCTCAGGACATTGTTACGGACGTCCACTGCAAGCCCCATTCGATACTGCTGGGTCAGCACTGGGTCCGTCCAGTCCCAGATCTTTGCAGTGTGCTTCTGGAACTCCGTGGAGTATTCATGAACCGTAAGGCAACCCTGCTTGAAAGTACGGAGGAACACCTCTGCCTTCTGGGCAGCTGCTGGGTCTTCAAAGCAGTTCCTCAGGGCCCACATGAACACATCCACACTCCCTAATTCCACTGACTCTATATCATGCAGGGCTACTTACCAGCTGGTAGCGCTCCCCCTCAGCCGAGAGGCAATAAAATCCACTCGTTGTTCCTCATCTTGGAATAGATGGCCCCAACGTTGCATAAACTTCCTCACCTGCAGGATGAAGAAGGATAAACTTTCCGGATCTCCATCAAAAGTAATGTCCAGGAGATCCTTCGGAAGGGGCATCAGTTGAGGTGCCACTGGCCCTGGGGCGGACTCCGGTCCTGGCACTGGTGGAGGGCCGGGTGGCGGGGGCTGTCCTGGAACTGGGGTTGGGAGTGCTGGCGGCCCACTGGGTGTGGGCTGTCCTGGAACCGGTTGACCAGGAGGTGGCTGGCCCAGAGGAGGCTGGCCCAGTGGCAGCTGGGGTCCTGGTGCGGGAACTGGTGCTGGCACCGGTGCTGGCACATGGCTGCGCTGCCATGTGGGCCCTTATTGCTTGGTCCATCATGGTTGACAGGTTCTGCATCAACTTTCCCATGTCTCACATGAGTCTGCGGCAATCCTTCTCCAAAGTGTCCATCCGTGTATCCGCATCCTTGCTAGGACTGGGCCGCACTGGCCCCCGGGGAGTCCACCCTGGTGCCGCTCCGAAACTCGCCCAGGGATCCAACAAACTATCCCGGCTTTGGCTCCCGGGCATCACCCAGGGGGTCTGGGTTGAGTCCAATAGTTTCTTGTCCAGTCCCACGGCTTCCGTTGGGTGACCCATCTGTCCCACGGAATGGGTGCAAACTGGTAGTGAGACTGGGGAATAGCACCACCATCCCTTGGGGTAGTCCCAGCCGGGCTGTATATTGGAGTGATGGCCATTGTCACTGGAACTCCTGATGTTGTGATCGGTGGGGTCAGGGGTCCCACTGTCATCGCCGGTATCATTGTGACCGGGGTCGAAGTGACTGGGACCGTGGTCACCAGCACCGTGGTGACAGGGACCGTAGTAACAGGAATCACGGTGATCGGAACCGTGGTAACAGGGACTGTCACCAGTACTCCCCCGGGGCTGCTCATCTTGATTAGGAGAGGCGGGAACCAGTAGGAGTTATGAGGATTCCTGACAATTTCTGTCAGGCTCAATAGCAAGTAGATCCAGGCATTCTTCAAATACAAAGAAGCTTTATTGGAATACAATGCTGTTACCCACAGTAATACTGCTATTGTCAGGAATGAAGGCATGACCTGGACAAGCATTGATATAGTGTGATGCAAAGCCAAACTAGCAAATGAATTTGTAGCGCATGCGCGGGAAACTCTCGGCGGGAGGATTACTTAATAGGTGGGAGTATCACCCCCATGACCACCCAGGCATGTAGGACTGGAAAATTCCCCAGACTGAGGAACGCTCCAAAGCCTATACTCCAAGGCCACCGTGATAAGACTAGGCGGTAGGAAAGAATGCTCCCACGTTGCAGCTGGCAGCTTCTACACAAGCGCCAAAGCAGAAGGCAAGCAAGCAGCACATAACAATGCACAATGAACACAGTGTAAATGATAATACAGAACCTCTGACACTTGGGAATGTTCAGTCTGGAAAAGAGGAGGCTGAGGGGGGACAGACATGAGTGCTCTCTTTAGGTATTTGAAGGGTTGTCACTTAGAGGAGGGCAGGGAGCTGTTCCTGTTGGCAGCAGAGGATAGGACTTGCAATAATGGGTTTAAATTAAGGGTGGGAAAGTACCAGTTGGATATTAGGAAAACCTTTTTACAGTAAGAGTTGTGCAACAGCGGAATCAGCTGCCAAGGGAGGTGGTGAGCTCCCCCTCACTGGCAATCTTTAAGCAGTGGCTGGACAAACACCTGTCAGGAATGTTCTAGGCTGATCTTGCATTGAGAAGCGGGTTGGACTAGGCCCCTTCCAGCTCTGTGATTCTACAATTCTATGATTCTAAAACTGAAGGATTATTTAGGATATAAAAAGTGTTATTGATTTTCTAAACATCACTGGAATCCACAAGGACAACACCATAAAATGAACGAAGGTCTGTTGGGGAATATCATCTAGGGATTTGCATTCAAGTGTCAGTGAATTAATATAAACAAAACACTCCATTCATCAATATAATTATTATAACTTGCCCAACATCAAAACACAATGCATTTGTAAGTGATCATAGAAGTTCTTTAATGTTTTGGTATTCTTCAGCCAATGGTGCAGGAAATGGAGTGGGAAAGGGTGAAGGAAGAGTGTGTGCCAGCAGGTAATGTCAGTGTCTAGCTAGACATAACTGTATAGCTTTCTATGCTGGATAGAATTGTACTGATAGGTTTCAGTCTATAATCTTTTGATCCATTTAAGAGCCTCTTGTGTCAGCAGAACAGCATCTTGTTCCAGAGGAAAGCAACATCATTAGCAGAATGGATCCACTGGATCAAATCTTAGGTTCTCTCTCTCTCTTTTTAAAAAAACCTTAGGTTTTCCAAAAGTTACTAAAAAGAGGTAAGGGGAGCTTCTTTTAATTGATGTCTCATTCAAATTAAGAAAATAATTAAAAATGAACAGGTAATTGGGGCAAGACCTGACCTGGATAGCCCAGGCCAGCCTGATCTCATCAGATCTTGGAAGTTAAGCGGGGTCAGCCCTGGTCAGTATTTGGAAGGGAGACCACCAAGGAAGTCTAGGGTTGTTATGCAGAGGCAGACAATGGCAAACCACCTCAAAAAGTCTCTTGCCATGAGAATTCCATAGGGTCTCCATAGGTCAGCTGTGACTTGATGGCAAAAGGGGGGCAGACAGCATTAACCCAAGAGTTTACAAAAAATTCAGACATGACATTGAGTCACACATCAAATTATTTTTTTTTTTAACAAAAATATGTAATTAAAATCTGCAATCAGCCAGTTACAGTTAAGAGTATATATGTCACTGTATCCTGGAAGATAGGAAACATCATGGCTGTTTGGTATATTCCAAAAATCTGTTCTTGTGAATGGATAACCATAATTTTTTTTTAAAAAAAAGATGAGTAGTGACAGTAGGTTTTCTTAGTCTTTTCCCTCACCCAACAACATAAACTCATGATAAACAACATAAACTCATGATACTTGTGCTCATCTGTACTCATTTGAGATGAATAATGCCATTTTTGTTTCAAACTAAACTTTTAAAAGTCCAGGTTTTATTTATTTATTTACTTCATTTATATCCCAACTTATAGAATCATAGAGTTGGAAGGGACCTCCAGGGTCATCTAGTCCAGCCTTCTGCACAATGCAGGAAATTCACAACAACCTCTCCCCCACACGCCCACTGACTTCTGTTCCACACTCAGAAGATGACAAAAAACCTCTAGAATCCCTCCCGAATCAGCCTGGAGAAAAATTGCTTCCTGACCCCAAAGTGGCGATCAGCATTTCCCTGGGCATGTAAGAAAGGGCCACAAGAACTAAGCACTGATGCAACCTTTCCTGCCCCCCTCATGATTCACGGAATCAGCATTCCTGTCAGATGGCCATCCAGCCTCTGTTTAAAAACTTCCAAAGAAGGAGAGCCCACCACTTCCTGAGGAAGCCTGTTCCACTGAGGAACTACTCTGTCAGGAAGTTCTTTCTAATGTTTAGCAAAAAACTCTTCTGATTTAATTTCAACCCATTGTTTCTGGTCCAACCTTCTGGGGCAACAGAAAACAACTCTGCACCATCTTCTATATGACAGCCCTTCAGGTACTCCTATATGACAGCCCTTCAGCCCTACAGGTTATCATATCACCTCTCAGCCATCTCCTCTCCAGGCTAAACATACCCAGCTCCTGTAACCTTTCCTCATCGGATGTGGCCTCCAGACCCCTCACCATCTTCATTGCCCTCCTCTGGACACATTCCAGCTTGTCTATATCCTTCTTAGATTGTGGAGCCCAAAACTGAACACAATACTCTAGGTGAGGTCTAACCAGAGCAAAGTAAAGTGATACCATCACTTCACATGATCTGAACACTATACTTCTGTTGATACAGCCCAAAATTGCATTTGCCTTTTTAGCTACCGAATCTCACTGCTGACTCATGTTCAGTGTATGGTCTAGTAAGACCCCTAGATCCTTTTTGCACATACTACTGCCAAGGTAAGTCTCCCACATCCTATAAATATGCATTTGATTTTTCATACCTAAATGCAAAACTTTATATCCATCTCCATTGAAATTCATTTTATTTGTTTTAGCCCAGTTTTCTAGCCTGACAAGATCATCATGTATCCTGACTCTGTCTTCTACCATATTTGCTACTCCTACCAATTTATTATCATCTGCAAATTTAATAAACATTTCCTCTATTCCTACATCCAAATAATTGATAAAGATGTTGAACAAAACAGGTCCCAGGACAGATCCTTGAGGCACTCCACTTGTCACTTCTCTCCAGAAGGTTGAGGAACAATTCACAAGCACTCTTTGGGTGTGATCTGTCAACCACTTACAGATCCACCTAACAGTTATAGGATGAAAACCACATTTTACCAAATTGTCAAAAAGAATATTATGTGGAACCTTATCAAAAGACTTACTGAATGGCTTACTCATAGGAATGTCTACAGCATCCCCCTGATCCAACAAGGTAGTAATTTTCTCAAAAAAAGATATAAGGTTAGTCTGACATGACTTGTTCTTGAGAAACCCATGCTGGATCTTAGTAATCACAGGCATCCTTTCTAAGTGCTCAAGGACTATTTGATGATTTATTCTAAAATTTTCCAGGTATAGACATCAAGCTGACGGGTCAGCTGTTACCCAGATCCTCCTTTTCCTCTTTCTTGAAGACGGGGACAACATTTGTCTGCCTCTGATCTTCTGGCACCTTACGTGTTCTCTAAGAATTCTCAAAAATAATGGACAGAGGCTCAGAAATTACATCCGCAAGTTCTTTTAGTATCCTTGAATGTAGTTCTTCTGGTCTTGAGGACTTCATTTCACTTGAAGAAACTAGGTGTTTTGTGTAATACCCCATGCTGATCCCAGGTTGCAACTCCTTTCCTTCATCATATGTTCTGCTTTTGCCATGTTGAGCACCATTTCCCTCACAAGAGAAGACTGAGGAAAAGTAGGAATTGAGCAGTTCTGCCCTGTCTTCATCATCTGTTACAATTTCACTTTCTTGTCCCCGCAATAGGCCTACCATGTCCTTGCACTTTTTCTTACTTTGAACATAAGAACCCTTTTTTGTTGTTTTTAGCATCTCTCACTAACCTAAGCTCGTACTGAGCTTTGGCTTTCCTAGCGCTCTCTCTACAAACAATGGTTATTTATTTATATCCATCCTTGGATATAAGTTCCTCCTTCCATTTCCAAAATGAGTCTTTTTATTTCTCAGTTCTTCAGAAAGCTGTTTATGGAGCACCCTGACTTATTTAGGCTCATCCCATTTTTCCTTCTCATAGGAATCATTTGCGTGCCTTCAATATTTTGCTTTTAAGAAACTCCCATCCCTCTTGAACTCCCTTCTCCTTAAGTATTTCTGACCATGGGATTGTACCCAGCATAACTTTAAGTTTGTCAAAATTTGCTTTCCTGAAGTCCAACCTATATGTCTGACTACATATAGCGTTTCCCTTCCCCAAGACTGTAAATTCCAAAATTACATGGTCACTACTACTCCACAAAATTACATTGTCACTACCACTACCAGGGCTGGCCCTAGGGTTTTTTGCGTCCTAAGTGGGGCTACCTTCTGGCGCCCCCCCCCCCAGCACAAGCCCATTGATCATGGGGTTGCCAACCTCCAGGTGGGGCCTGGAGAAAAGGAAGTTCAGCCACCTTCGAGAGACCCCCAAGGCACCAGGATTCAGTCCTGAACGCACTTCATCAGGAGGAAGCCCTGGTGTGCCGACTTTCCCTCACAGAAAGAATAGGCTGGAGGTTGGAGGAGGCAGATCGGCAGGGAAGCAAGTCAGCCTCAGTGGGTCTACTCGGAAGCATGGGGGGCTAGGACCGGACTTCTTCCTCATGGGTAGGTGGACACGCAGTCATTCTCTTGCCTGGAGTGGGCTAGCCAATAACTTGGGGCTTAAAGCAAGGCAGTTTTAAAGAGCAAATAAAGAACTTTGTGTTAAACTAAATGCATCAGATTTCTAGCAAAATCAGAAACTGCATAAGAATGTAAAGCAGATTAAATTGAGCTAACTTTTACTTTGTTTTGGGAAACTTACTTCTTGTTGATATTATGGCTGGGAGAGGGCGGAAGGCGGGACTGGAGAAAAAAATGTCGGCCGGAAATAGCCTACCAACGACTCCTTCCCAGAACCAGGAAGTAGCAGCAGACATGTCTACACTGCTGGTGAACGCACTGCACCCCCAATGGAACAGATGACTAATCTCAATGCTAAAATGGGCAATTTGCAAAATCAATTGACTCAAATGGGCAAAACAACCTCAGTAACTGAAAAGACGTTAAAAAAGATGGAAAAACAGATAGAGAGTATCAACAAAAGAGCAGACAAATCAGAGAAAGAAAGATCCTCCAACAAAACACAACTAACACAGCTTCAGCTGGAAAGATCCATGTACATTCTACATTTTCAAGGGATACCAGAGGAAAAGAACAAAGATTTAAAGGCTCATCTAGCAGAGGCTCTTGCTCCATTAATGGACTACAAACAGGAAGAACTACTGAAGGAGATGGACTGGGCTTACAGGACTTATCCAGATTTTATAAAAAAAATTAAACTCCCGAGAAATATATACATGAAATTCATGAGACGGTCTACTAGAGATCTGGTGCTAAAATCTACACAGGGGAAACCTTTAAAAATCAAGAATGAAGAGATAAAAATCCTGAAGGATATCCCCTTTGAAGTCAGGAAGCTGAGGAGGCTCTACAGGGAACTTTCTTTCTACAGAAAAAAAGGAGTGCCTTACAGATGGTTCTTTCTTTCTTTCTTTTTTTGGCCCCCCGAAGGGGATTTTTTATTGATTTTTGTATATACTGGCTGAGTACAGACTGGCAATTTGCCCCGGTAGCCATTCATAGCAAAAAAGCCCCGGGATAAACTATTCTGGGTTTTCCTGTTCACACAGCCGGGGCCACTGCCAGAAGATACGGGACAGAGGCACGTGGGAGCATTCAGACTGCCGCGCCGGAGGCGTGCTATATTCGCCGTTTCCCCATTAATTCGGCTGTGGGTGTATGGGTGTATGTGTGCATGAGCACCCATGCGCTCATGCGCATAAGCGCATTTTGCCGATTGGGGAGGATCCCGCAGCGCCAGCACTGCATTGGGCAGTGGAGCGGAGCATAGCCAATCACACCGCTGCTGCCTTCTGCCCAACGCTGGTTGCTCCTGGCTTTTCGGCTGCGCGTTCAGACTCCCCAGAAGCGGAGAAACGCATGACACATGCGGGTTTTCGGATTTGCTACGGGTTTTATCAGGTATCTTTTTAATCTGGGTGTGAAGCGCAACAGCACAGGTTGGCTACGGGTGGGGGACGCCATGCAGATGTGCCTGTGTGAATGCCCCATTGATTGAATCGTCGTTGGCCCGGGTCCCTACCGGGGCAGCCAGTCTGAACTCGGCCACTACTTAAACTACAAAGAAAAAAAGGGGAAGGAAACTACATCTAGGGATAAAGAAAAGTAAACCCACACTATACTAAAACCCAAAGAGAAGGAGATCATATCCATGTTAAACTAAATGTTAGTATTTTAGTGTTAATAAAAAATGCATGTTGTGAGTTCCTGTCTATCTCAGCTAAATTGTTAATTTGTCACTTGTTATGAGGAGATTCCAGAGCACCCCCTTCATCTCGCTTCATAAAGGCAATTTCCAGAGTCCTTCTGCCTTTATCTAGGCTTTCTATCTCTAAAGTCATAAGATGATTTGATGGTGGCAGCTCCCTCTTCCGCAGCCAGGTCTTCATCCGTCTCCAAGGGGGTGGAGCCACTTGACCCAGTTTCTCCTGCTTCTTTAGATCCCAGATGGCGTTTTAGAAATTCTTTGGCTTTAAAAATGGAGTCAATCTCCTCTCTCTTGTTGTTGATTTTAAAAATGACACTTTCAGGCACCGCCCACCTGTATGGAATTTGATTGGTTTGGAGAAAAAGAATTAATTCCTTATAATTCTTTCTTTTTTGACGAATTTCAAATGGAATGTCTTTTAAGGTCTTGATAGTTGTATTTCCCAATTTCAGTGGAGTTGCTGATGTTGCTTTTAAGATTGCATCTCTGGTCTGTCTTCTTGAGAATCTGACCATTATTTCCCCAGGCAGGCTATTTTTTTGGTGTAATTAGAATACACCTATATGCTATTTCCATATAATATGTAATTTCTTCCACTTTCAAGCATGTTGCTGGTGCGATAATTTCACGGAGTATTTTATTCAGGTCCTCTTTAGCTGATTCAGGAACTCCCTGGAATCTAAGGACCATGTTAGCTTTTTCCATTTGTAATTGCAGCAAACGAGTTTCATGGTAGTTCTGCTTATTCACTAACTCTCCCATCTTTTTCTTCATATTCTTATTTGTGGCATACATCTCCTTCACAACTTCCACCATTTGCTCCATATTTTTGGCCATTTCTGCCAACTGGAGTTGCTGTGATGCAAAGTTTTGATTTAGTGTGAGCAACTGCTGGTTAATACCAGTGAGTTGTTCCATCACGGACTTGATGGTATCCACTAGGAGTTTCATGACCTCCACTCCCTCTTCCAGCCTTGGACTCTGGCTGCCCGTTGGTTTTGCTCTCGTTCTTTTTTTCCCTGCACCCACCAACATGGTATATTGTTTACTTAAGCCACTCACTATTTCACCACCTCTGAAAATCGCTTCCGGACTAAATCTGCTCTGGTAAGTCTCTCAAAACAAGTAAATTGCTTACTTCCCCCCCCCTCTTTTCTGCTTATCTGTTCATGCAAGTTGGAGGCGCCCCTCCTCTCTCTCGCCTTGAAGATAGGAGGTGGTAGGGGGGTTTTCTGCTTATTTCAAAATTCATTTACATCTGACTCACATTCATTGTCGGTCCCGTTTGACCATGTTTACATCCTCCCAATTCCGCTTGATCTCCAGTGCTTGTTCCTGTCAGCCCAGCTTGTGCCCGAAGGCCACACAGCGGCAGGACCATCAGGGTAGAGGGGCACCTCAATTCTCTGGCATTACACCATCAAAGAGACTACTCCTCAAAAGCCCTATGGCTTGGAGCCTATCCTTAGGGCTCCATGGGGAAACCGCGTCGGTGGCTTCCCTCCATGCTGCTGGTGTGCGAATTGCTCCTCCAAGTGTCAGGGAGAGCGACCGTCATCGCAGCACTGAAAACAGGAAGTCACAGATGGTTATTTCTTGAAGGGCTAAGTTTCAAATATGAAGATAAAAAAATTAACATCGATACTGTTCCTAAGGCAAAAAAGTTTGTGGACCAATACTTTAATCCAACACAAGGCAAAAAAGACAAGAAATCCATAACTGATGAGGAGGAGGAGGAAGAATAAGATGAAGAATCCTACTCACAGGATTCATCAAGTGATAGCCCAAAACTTTATAGTTCTTCAGACAGTTTGGAATCAGAGAAAGGAGCAGCCACTCCCAAACCCCGAGGAAAAAAGAAACGCAAGAAGAAAGACTCTAAAACCAAGATAACTGTTGATAATGCAGTTTTTGCCAACAAGTTAGCTAATGCAATTTTTATTACTCTTTATTAAATTTTTATAAGCAACAACATCTCTATACTACTAGGTGACAAGGATATATACCTATGTAACCGGATCATGTCACCCTGTTAGTCTACCCTCACCTATATCCATTAGTATGCTTAGAGGTAGGGTTCTAGTTTCCCTTCCCCACTCCAGTAGTTTGTTTCCCCACTCCAGTGTATTAGTTTCCCTTTCCCGTTTCCTGTAGAATTTAGAGGTAGAGATTTAGTACCCTTTTCCTGTACCCCATAGTACTGCAAAACCAATAAAATACTTATATAAAAAAGAACTCTTGCATATATTCTGAAACACTGACCCATAATAAATCTGAGGCCAAGGAATGGTTTTTAAAGAGTTATTTCAGTGGCATCTTCTCTACAAACTGTATTACACTGATGATGTAGAAATGTTCAAGGAGCATAGCAAAGGAAACCAAAGACAGATGGTTGTTTACAATTCAAATTACTGCTGCCAATAGATATTTTTATTGCTATGGTTGCAACAGTAAATACTCTCGATTGGAATCAAGCTTGTAAGGGTTAAGGAATTAAGAGTGCTTGAGAAAGCTTACTGCTTATATTATATGGACAGATGTAACATTTGAGGATTATTAAGCAGACTGGTTAGTCTGTTCACAAGGACATAAGAAGTGCTTTAGCTGGAACAGACTGTAGGTCCATCTAGTCCATTATTTTGTCTGCTACAGGAGCCAGCCAGATGTCTGGGAAGCTCATAGGGCATAATGAAGATGGTGCTCTTGATGGCCCCTGCAGTTGGTAATCAGAAGTATGCTACTTCTGAATATGGAGGTTCCATTTTTAGTTATCATGACTAAGAGTAATTGAAAAGCGTATCTTTCATGAATCTCTCTTAAGCCCTACATTTTCCACTGGCAAGAAATCTGACTAGGCCAACTGTAATCCATAAAATATGTAAACAGGTGTGCTAACCTACATGACATATTTATGTAAACTACCCATTGAGAGTATTATTCTGTATTATGTATTATTCCATCATGTATTATTTTGTACCACAAAGATTAACAGAAATAGGAGTCTGCAAGGCTGGTGTAAAGGCTGGTCTCCATTTAAAATGATCTTAAATAGATGTTTGTAGAAGAGTCTCTCTACAAATCAGAACAAATAGTTATCCAGATAAATTTGTTCTGATATTTCTGAGATATGTGGAATAAAGAATAGCTGTCTGTAGTTTGTTACAGAATGCAATTCCTAAGTTTCTCTGATTTCACATATACTACAATGTCCAAAATGATGTCGAATTCTGATTTTAATGAGTACAAAACTTTATAAGAGGATGCAATGAGCCAATTAAAACTGACACTCTTTTTGAACTTGAAGATGTGACTGTTCATGGCTTCAACAATCTTACCTTTCTCATTTATTGGTAGCAAAGACAAAGAGAAATATTTTAAACCCCAATGGTTTTCAAATGGCAAAAGAATATAAACATTTTAGGTGATGATATGAGTCATTGATATTCTGTGTTATTAAACATGAATGAAAACATGCCCAGTCTTCAGCTTTATCTTCCTATAAAGTAAAACTTGCAATGCAATGATTAGAAAAAATAATTAGGAAGCCATATTTCAATTTAAGAAATGTTTTGAACAAGCTTTGTTTCACATAATAAAAAGAAAATACTAATGCTAGAGAAGACTTTGTGCTAAAATGACTAGTGGCCATTTCCAAATATGGAATCAGTTGATTTTGAACACACCTAATACTTTGAAAACATTTGTTTTCAGTTGCATAACATAATGTACTTCTAAGCTTTTCATAAATATGAGGGTTTCATGTTTTATAGTATAATTTGGTTTAAAATGTAGTTTTGATTTACATTACAAATAATATTTAGTGTAACAACCAGCATAATCAGTCCATTTGTCAAAATATGAGAAAGAAAAATATTTTCATTAAGATGCTCATTGCTGTTTGAAACAGTATTGATTAAATATTAGTCTTTTACAGAAGAAACACTGAATATTGTTTTGTGTGTGATTTGTGTTATAGATTCCTCTTCCATATCTTTCATATCCTTGATGTCTGCAGATATAATTCCCAGCTTATTAAATCAGCTACAGCTGCTGATTTTATATCTAATATGTAACTTGGTGGTACGTCTTTAATGCAAAACATCTCCTTTATGTCTCCAGTCTATCATATGCCAGCAGTGTGTACATACGTAACCTACATCCTATTTTTCCCAAGTATTTTTTCTATTAATGTCCATGATTGGTTGCAAGTTGGAAAGTCTGCTTTTAGTATCAAGCTATGTCAATCCTATTTTTAGATTTTCACCAGTATTCTATATTATTCCATACCTAACTACCTCATTCTCACTTTTTCTTTCTGTCCATATAGTTACTGGATGGGTGGGGAGATTAACATTTAACCCATCATGAGCCTTCATGACTAGGGTTGTGCAATCCCCCCCCCATTTTTCTCTGGTTCAGGTCTATTGGATGCATTTCTCTCCAGGAATTTCCAAAAAATTCCAGATCCCAATACCAGCAAAGTATTTGGATCCGAGATTTTTTTGAAATCCCAATTTTTTCTGGGTCCAATAGACCTGAGATGGAAAAAAAACACACTCAGGAGCAGCAAAGCTGAAAAATACAGCAGAGCTGCGAGAGCACAGGGCTCCCACCTCTCAGCTGTTTCCCCTAATTTTTTCTGCATTCCCTCTAAACCAATATTCTCTCTAAACTGTGGAGTCTTATGAGCAAAAAATTTACTTTGTGAGCTACTGAAATTAAAGTTGTGACTCAGTCAGCACCCCGCATCACCGCATCTGGGTAACAAAGGACATGAAGGAAGATCTGGGGGCCTGGCTGAGGTTTCTGTCTGACTTTAATGGGGTTACCATATGGCAACGGCCATTGGACTTGTGGGATGCAATTCAAATACACTCAGATGTGGCAGGGGGTTGGTTTGAAGTTTTCTATGAAGGCCACTGGTACGCACAGGCATGGCCGGAGGGCTGGGAGGGGTCTGACATACACAGGGATCTCACCTTTTTAGAACTCTTCCCCATACTGGTGGCTGTAGTTATCTGGAGAGATCTCTTTCATGATAGGAGGGTGCAATTTTGGTGCGACAATCAAGCAGTTGTATGAGTTGTGAACAAGCAGACGTCTAAATTGGAGCTAGTTATGTGATTAGTTCACAAGCTGGTTTTGGTCCGTTTAGCCAATAACATTACATTTTCAGCATGTCATGTCCCTGGTGTAGATAACAGCATAGCGGATGCTTTGTCTCACTTACAGGAGGAACGGTTTCACATGCTGGTACTGGAGGCCAATCTTGTGTCAGACCCATTTCCAGAGGAGTTCTGGGATCTTGGGAAGGTACCATAATGCAAGGCATCTATGGCTCCATTACTCCATCCACCTTTAACACTTACACCAAGGTGGTAGAAGCCTTCTTCAAATTTTCTACACATCACAGGGGCCCACAGATGTGGCCAGTGTCAGGCGAGTGGGTGCTTCAGTACATGGCACACCTCTGGGTGCAGGGATTCACCCATAACACCATCCAGGGTCACATGGTTGCCATCATGTTTTTTAGTAAGACGCATGGGTTCCCAGACCCATGCAATTCATTTCTGGCCTGCAGGGTGGTCGAAGGATGGTGGAGGATTGCCACACGACCCCCTGACCAGCGGAGGTTTCTGTCCTTCAACATGCTGGTATGCATTTTGTGGGAACTCCTGGCCTTATGCTGGTCCCCTTATGAAACCATGTTATTTAAAGCCATGTTCATTTTGGCATTCTTTGGGGCCCTCCGCATAGGGGAACTGGTGGCTCGCTCTAGAACATCCCTCACTAACACACCCCTAGGGGTTTAGGATATTTCTTTCAAAGCCAATGGGGAGGTTGAAGACTGACCAATTGGGGTGGGGAGCTCGCCTATGCGTCAGACCATTGCCAGGAGGTCCCTGCCCAGTGCAGGCCATGAGGGCACTTCTCGCTATACAGCCCCGTAAGGGTGGTCCTCTCCTCATTCATTGAGATGGGTCCCTGCTGATCAGGTATCAGTTCACGGGAGTATTGAGGGCTGCAGTGGGGGCCTTGGGCCTACCTTACCGGGAATTTGGGCCCCACTTCTTTAGGATTTAGGATTACTGACAAAGAATGGGATAAAATATGGACTTCCCCATCTATTACCTCCAAGTCCCTAAATGCCCAACTACAGAGTTATAAGATCTTGACTAGATTGTACTTCATCCCAGCAAAAATACACAACATTACAAGAACCTACTCGCCCCTCTGTTGGAGGTCCTGTGGTGGTTATGGGTCATATATCCACTGCTGGTGGTACTGCCCAATAGTTAAGAGATTCTGGATAAAACTCTCAAAAGCCATCAGAAATATCACAGGTTAACACATCCCTCTCTCTCTGGAACTATACTTACTGGATCTATGGAGAGACTCGGAAAACCCCAAATCGCAGAGGGAGTTGATCTCAATATTCCTGACTGCAGCAAAGACAGTCATTGCCGACAACTGGAAGGATAAAAAAGTCCCGTCTCTCACTCAATGGTTTGCTAAACTATGGGAATTTTATTCTATAGACAAGCTATCAGACAAGGTCTCGTCCTTTAACAATAATACCAGTGGTAGTAATTTTCAATTAAAATGATTTCCATTCTTGGAATATGTCTTTAGCAATGATATGCCTCCAAATTATAATGTACCAGGTAAATTCTTCGATGTTCTTCATTATATGTAACTCTGTTTGAGATCATACTATTTAAAGGACAACTTGCCGTGTACCTCTTTTTATGTCTATGTTTACTTTCTACTGTATTATCGTAGCTGAGTTATAGTTCACTCTGTATATGACTATGAAATAAAATAAAATGTTATATATATGTGTATATCTATATCTATATCTATATCTATATCTATATCTATATCTATATCTATATCTATATCTATATCTATCTATCTATCTATCTATCTATCTATCTATCTATCTATCTATCTATCTATCTATCAAAGGATTGGGGTGGCAACTACCACCATGGCTTTGGGTTCCCCTTGGCATGCATTGGGCTGGATTGTATGCAACATCTTCTGGATGGGGCAAGGATTTGTGGACAGAGGACTATATATGCAAGTTGTGGATGGGCCACAGAGGCATTCAATAGCAGTCATTGTGGCCCCTGTTAGACCACTGTGGAGTACAGCACTGATCTCCAGATGCACTGGTGCTGCAGCTTGGGGAGAACAACATGACTGCATGAACTGGGGTGTCTCTCAAGCACCAGGCATTGGCCAATCTGGCATGCTTGCAGGTGGAGTTGGCTGACACAGTTATTTTTTGGTCAGACTGGCTTTAGCGTTGCTCATGGCGAGGCGCCGACCATCATGGAAAGGTGGATGTGGCGAGGTGGAAGGTAACAGGCAGGTTGGGCAGGGCAGTGGAGGCTACGGGGGTGTGTGGATACATCATCCAGACATCTCCCATAGGCTACAGCCCCTGTTCTGTCCTGACGGAGTGTATCTGTCCTATTGGGGCTTGGTCATCTGGCTACATGGACTTTGGCATTCCGTATTCTCTTGACTACAGCTGTAGGAGGGTTGGCAGGAGCTGGACGGGTGACTCCACCCAGCTCTTGTGGAGGTAACAGTATGGGGCAGGATCTATTTATGGGAATAGGCCTGTGTGCCATTTAGAGGATATGGGGACCACCTTAAGGGATCTTGGCGTGAGGGCTGATCTGGGCAGGCATGCTCAGGGACTACCAGCGCTTGCTCTTATGGCCAGATGGCAGGGGAGATCATGAAGGGGCAGTCATCTGTGTGATCCCCAACAACCTGCCATTCTGCGATCTTCACCCATGCCCACTGGCTGGGTGATTGGTTTCATCAACTGACAGTGGGTCAGCTGATGCATCGGATCCGGCAGACTCATGGATAGAGAAATAAGGAAGGGTCCATGCCATAGTCATGCCAAAATCCTCACCCCACTTTGCTTCTGAATGGCTTTGACGCCTCCAGTTTCATTCTTCTTGAATTATGATTGTTCTCAATATTCTGAATCATACATGATGAGCACAAATTGATTACACAGCTGTAATCAATAAAATTGTGGCCAATTTAATCCACTTATTTCCAAATCTGTAGTGAGTGTGATGATTCCTGGTGGGATCGTAGGCATCTGATCAAACCTCCCCAACCCACTTAAGAACTAGAACCACAATCTTCCCAGTTTTTGAAAATATCTGGGATTTGGGAGGGGTGATTTCCCTCTCCCTCAGTTTTCTGGGAAAATCCTGGATACTTTTGGGATGCCAAAATATACATTTGTGTATATTTTTGGCTCGGGAATATCCAAAGGAAAACCCTTATTTATGACCCAGAGCTCACTCCATCATGCCATGTACCCTTTACAGAGTGTTTGTTAGGGCTGTTTCACATGTGGATGTGCATCACTTGATCTTTCCTCTTTCATAGGCTTAACACAAGGACTCTGTGTTTATTTATTTATTTATTTTGATTTATATCCTGCCTTGCCTGCACAGTTGAATTTATGAACTTTTTGCCTGAAGCTCCTTTACAGAATCCTTCATGGTACCACTTCGATTCAGAATGAGATTTGTGCTCATCATGTATGATTCAGAATATTGAGAACAATCATAATTCAAGAAGAATGAAATTGGGGGCATCAAAGCCATTCAGAAGCAAAGTGGGGCGAGGATTTTGGCATGACTATGGCATGGACCCTTCCTTATTTCTCTATCCATTTTGTACTCAAATAGCCATATCTCAGGAAGATTCCCATGGAACATCAAAAATAAGTTGTTCAAGATATTCATTCATCTAGATGTTTTCAGAAGAAAACTTGGCAATAAAGTTGCAAACTTGTTAAACTGAAGTAAAATGGCAATCCTAAGAAGGTCTAATCAGAAGCCAGTCCCATTTTTTTCAATGGTACTTACTCCCAGAAAGTATGCATAGGATTGCAGCCTAAATGTCTTTTAATGGTTTGCTCAGTAGTTTAACATATTTATTTACTTCATATATGCCCTGCCTTTCTCCATAATGGGGCCCCAAGGCAGTTTACATTTTATTCTCATAACCCTGTCAAGTAGATTAGGCTGAGAGTCTATGACTGGCCAAAGGTCACACAGCAAGCATCCATGTCAGAGTGGGGATTCAAATCTGGGTCTCCTATATCCTAGTCTGAAACTCTAATTATTACATTATGTTGGCTCTTAAAACAAACTGGAGAATGTGGGCATCAGACTCATTACCTTTTGCATGCTAAGTAAATATTCCACCATTTGAGTTAATTCTAGGAATATTGCCATAAACTAAAGATTTTCTGTAGTTGTTTCTCGGTCCTTTATTCATTTTGTTATCTTCTGGTGCAAAAGCTTCTTCCCATGAGATTGTGGTGACTTTGCTTCTGGAGTTATTTGAAAATTGCATACTGTTATTTTAAAATGGTTTTCTTATTAATGGTTCTCTTGGCAAGAACTTATTTTCAAAAGTAGTAATGATGAGGAAGCCAAAACCCTTTCTTTAGAAATCTCCTTTGGAGTTTATGTATATTAATCTGAATTTATAGGAACTTGCTGCCTCTAAAATTTCCACATTACAAAAGCATCTGACTTGGATAATGAAAGTGACTGAAATGCCACTGAGAGCAAGAATAACCTTCAGATGACCTGCTGCATCTTTTGTAGATTTTGTCAGCACCCTTTACAAAAATATGGGATCAGCCAGTGGAATTTGATATACCTCTTTCACCTTTGCAAAGTTCAAACTATGGTGATTGCTTTTGCCACTGTTCATCTGATATTAAAGGGCCTGTCTGATTAATCACCCTACAAATATGAACTCTGAGAGTATGTATAAATGTTTCTTTCTGTTTCCATTTTGGGTTTCATCCAAGTCCCCCTATCCAATAATAGATAACAGTGAAATAACAGAGACATAGGTACGGGATTTCAAGAGATGTAATGACAGGTGGATAAAGTAACAAGTTTTAGGAAGCATGCAGCATAAGGAAACTCTTGCTTGTAATGCTAAGTAGCTTACCCAGAAGAGAACATTTGTTTTGGATAGCTCATCTCTGTGTTGCTACTTGCCCAGAGGTGGCACTCCCACACTTACCAACTTGGTCAGACGAGGTGGAGGTCACAGCAAGAAAAATCCTACAGGAAGCCAATGCGACCTGGGAGGCTGAAGCATGCTGTAGCAGCAGAGCAGCCACAGGAGACAGCAGCAAGAGAGCCTCCAGAAGAGGCGGTGAGAACAAGGACAGCTCTGCAGCAGCTGGGCTAACTGGAGGCTGCCCAGCAAGGGGAGCAGGTGAGCAATACACCAAGGTCTTAGTTGGGCCCAAAGGATCCCACGAGCATGGCAACAGCAAAGGAAGCAGGGCTGATGCTGGCCCGATAAAGGGAAGGCCTAGACAGGGAGGCCAGATCCAGGGGAAAGCACCTGCTGGGGTGGAAAAGGGACAGGCAGTCCCAGCCTCACTAGGCCTGAGTGGGCTGGAAGCAAGCTCCTTTAGAGGAGACAAATGGGTTGGGGCAGGGCATTACCAGACCTATTGGCCCTGACTCCTGATGTTCTACAGACCTAGCCCCTGGACTTGAGGGAAAAGGAGAAGCTGGGGATATCCCTTCCCCAGGGAACCTTCCAAAGGCAGATCCCAGAAGCTCCAAGGAGGAAGCACTCAACCACTCCCTAGATTGCAATAGGGAGAGGACTCATGGAGGCCTGAGAGAGAGGGAGCTGGGTAAAAGTGAATCTCCCTCCTCTATGCCTGTCTGAGGCCTTCCTAAGATTCTGCCAGGGGAGAGTAGAATTCTGGAGAGTGCTCCAGCTCCAGCCTCTGCCTCTGCACCAAAGGAACTGGGCATACTGTATTTCCACACAAAAGTCTCCATAAATCAGGACAGAATAGAATGGTTTACTTTTGATGTATGAGCAACTTTGGCTGTGGTCACACTGTGTTAGCCGGATTGCATGTAGTTATTAATAATAATAAGGGGAATATGATTGATTATCAATAGGCAATCGGCTGCGAGAGCGAACACCTGTGTATACAGAGGTCAGCCCTGCCAGGAGGTGTTGGTAATAGAGCAGGAGACCTTATATAGTTGAAAAATAAAGTCTTTTACTGAAGTTCTTCACAAGCAAACAATACACAGTCTCACACACAATTATTCAAGTCTAGGAAATACAGAGAGAGGCAAAGCACATTTGCATTAGCAGGTCAATCATTGGTGGGCAATACCTACCGGTCCTGTTGAGTAGAGCGTTCCTCAGGAAAAATGGAGGGGAAGGAAACTAGAAAAATGGGGAACCACATAGCCTGGCCAGCAGGTAGCACGCGGGAACTCGGCCTGCAGACCAGAGTTTAAAGATGGAGGCAAGGGTTGGGGATAGCAAGCTGGACATAAGAGGGTCAAAGGTTCAATGGGGTCGAAGAGCAGAGAGAGAGCCGGTGGTCAGGCATCTCCTTATAAGCAGGAGGGTGGGGGGCTGGTCCCAACCCCTGGTTCCACCTCCTGGTAAGTCCATCCCTAAAAATACCCTATTGGTTGGAAGGTCTAGGGGAGGTGTACCTGAAGAGTGGTCAATATTGAGAGCTAGAAACTTACTCATGTCTGACACCTGGTAGCAGCTAGGATGAGTCACTGGGCCAATTCCATTGTCTTCTTGATGGCATTAGCCAGGCTGCTGATGGCCATCAATTAGTTACCAAGCAACAGTGAATAGTCTCTGCCAGGTCTACGTGAGATCTTGCAGGTGAGGGGGGAGGGAAAGAGGCTGCCTGCCTGATTTGGAAGGAACTCTTAATGGCAGTTTTTGGAGTTCCTAGTCCTTGTATTTCATCAAGGCATGGTGCTGTGTTTAGTGCATACTGGGTCTGTTCCATCCTCCTTCATGAGGAACAGGCTGGTAACCTATGCTGGGCACTGGAGCTGCTGGGGAGGTCAGGAGAACGTCTCTTGCCTAGGTGCAGTCTCTTCTGGCGTTGTGGTGGGGTTACCATTATTATTTTATTATAGTTCATAAAGAGGCTCAAAAACCTTGCAGGGCAACAACTGACGGCTTGGTGTGATATGGCAGCGCCTCAAATTGCACCGGCTTAAAGTGTTGCGGGGCATACCAACCAAACAGCACACCCTTCTGCAGGTTACCTGTGTGGCCATCCTGTGGTCAAGTATGCACAGTAGTGCTGCGTGTCAGCCACAGGATAACTGTGCCGGGTGGAGTTTTTAACAAAAACACCATTGTGCATGCGCATAAGAGCATAACTAAATAACTACTTACGTTAGCTAGCTCTGCAACCCATGGATGAGATGGGAGTGCCTGTTCACACTTCCCTTTCGGGTTCCTTTCATGTTGGGAGAGTTCAGACGTCAGACAAAATGGAGTGGAAGTTCTACAATCCCTCACTACTGGACTTTCCCCAGTGCCTGATTACTCTGATTCTAATGCAGAGCAAGCACATGTCATTGTCTGATCAAGCCCTTTAAATCTGCACAGGTAACACTAATATGTCATGACAAACTGCTCATGTGACTGCAGCCTTTGATTTAAACAAGAAGAGTCCTGTGAGAAACTCGCAGAGAAATTGCCTCCATGATCTCTGCTTTCTCCTCTGGCTTCTGTCACTCCACCACCTTTCTCTACCCTCTTTTCTCACTCCCACTTCATTCTCCCATCTTTTTTCTTGCATGCCATACTCCTCGCCTTTGCCCCAGCACTGGTCCACACATCTCCATTGAATTACCTCTGCCCCTTCATTCCTCAGTCTGACTTTCTACCACTCACTGTCCTTGCCACTGTGCCTGCCCAGTGCCCACTCCCCTCATAGAATCATAGACTGTTAGAGTTGGAAGGGACCCTGCAGGTCATTAAGTCCAACCCCCTGCACTCTGCAGGAACATAGCCGAAAGATAGCCCTACAACATATCTGGTTAAAGACTGACACAAAGTGAGAGTTAAGTAATTCTGCTTTGTCTTCATCCCTTGTTAAGGCTTGACCATCTTCCCATAGCAATAAGCTTACCCCATCCCTTCTCTTCTTTTTGCTCTGAACATAGGCATAGAAACCTTTCTTGTTATTTTTAGCATCCCTCGCAAGCCTCAGCTCCATCTGTGCTTTAGCCTTTATGACACCATCCCTACAGATTCAAGCCTGCTTCTTGTACTCACCCTCAGTAATTTCTCCCATTTCCTGTACATTTCCCTTTTTAGTCTCAGCTCTTCAGAGAGTTCCTTGTTCAGCCACCAGCTCTTGTTCAGCTCTTCATTACCCGTTTCCCACCTTTCTTTCTCACTGGGATAGTTTGTGATTGTGCCTTAAGCACTTCATTTTTCAGCATCATCCATCCTTCCTGTGCAGATTTCCCCTTCAGCATTTCCAGCCATGGGATCCTACCTAATATTTCTCTGAGTTTTTTGAATTCAGCTTTCCTGAAGTCCAGGATACGAGTCCTATTATGTCCTGGTTTCACATCCTTTTCTATGTCAAATTCCAAGCTGATATGGTCACTATTCCCCAAGGATCCCACAACGTTCACTTCATCAGCCAGTTCTTCCCTGTTAGTCAGGATTAAATCCAGGATAGTAGATCCTCTGGTTCCCACCTCCACTTTCTGAGAGATGAAGTTGTCTGCAAGACTATTCAAGAATCTGCGGAATGCACCATGTCTAGCACCATGTCTAACAGAGTTAGATTTCCAGCAAATATCTGGATAGTTGAAATCTCCCATAATTACTACATCCTGTTTCTGTGAAAGTTTAGCAGCCTGTTGTAAAAATGCATCATCCAGTTCCCCCAGTTGGTTCGAAGGTCTGTAGTATACCCCCACAACAATATCCCCTTCTTTTCCCCCTTGCTCGATCCTTACCCCCACACTTTCAACAGGGCAACTCTTGAAATCCTGAATTTCAGTGCAAGTGTATTCATTCTTGACATATAGTACCACCCCGCCTCCTTTTCTGTTTATTCTGTTCTGTTTGAAAAAGGTATATCCTTCAATCACTGTGCTCCATATATGAGACTCATCTCACTAAGTCTTAGTGATACCTATCAGATCATACTTACTTTCCAATACTTGAAGTTCAAGTTCATCCTGTTTATTTTCCATACTCTGTACATTAGTATAAAGACATCTCAGGTTACAGACATCCTTTCCTATCTTAGGTCCCTTCGAATTTACCTGAAAATTACTGCACTCACTCTCTTCTGTTCATTTATTCTCTGGTCATTCCCTTTCTTGAACTTAGTGTTGGGGATGCCACCCAACATCAGGCTTTTTCTTTCCTCCCCTGATGGTCTCAGTTTAAAGCCCTCCTGATCAGGTTCGCAAGTCTTCCAGCAAAGACATTCCTCCCATTCTTTGTAAGATGCACCCCATCTATCACCAACAGTCCCTCATGTTGGAGGTACATACCATGATCCAGGAAGCCAAATCTCTCTCGAAGGCACCATCTACATAACCAGCCATTCACCTCCAGTATCCTGTTCTCCCTTCCAGCTCCATGGCCCTCAACAGGTAAAATGGAGGAGAACACCACCTGTGCCCCCAGATCTTTCACCTTCTTGCCCAGAGCCTCGTAGTCTTTGGAGGTTTCTTTAGGCTGTATCATTTGTTCCCACATGGATCAGCAGGAGTGGGTAGCAGTCAGAGGTTTTTACCAGTCTTGGAATTCTCTCAGTCACATCTTGGATACATGCTCCAGGAAGACAACAAACCTCTCGAGATTCCTTGTCCAGTCTGCACACAACTTCTTCCATCCCTCTCAGTAGGGAGTCACCAACCACCACTACTCGTCTCTTCCTCCATGGGATAGCTTGGTTCCTTCTCTGCCTATGTGTTTGTGTGTGTCAGTTACATCCGTTCAATCTCAGAGTGTGCTATTCTGATCTTCCACCATCAGAAGAGGTTGGTAGTGATTTTGCAGCTCCACTGGCTGTGTTTCCTGATTAACTTACTCCTCAAAGTCACATTCTTCCACTCTCCTACCTGTTCTTTGTTACTTCCTTCCTCTTAGGATTTGCTAGCTCTTACCATTCTCTCAGGAGCCCCTCTTCCTTCAAGTCTAAAAACCTTTCTCCCTCCCTGATGTTCCTCAGTGTACAAATTTGTGCCTCAAGTTCTCCCACCTTCTCCTCAAGCATTCTTATAAGCTTGTACTTGCAGCATGTATAATGCATTTCTTGGCAAGGCAGAAAAATGATCATGGTGCAACCATAGCAGGACACTGGAATAGATCCTTTGTTATCCATCTCCCTAGGAGCAATGCTACCTTCCACAACCTTCTACAGCCTCCAGGAACTTCTCTCAAAGTCTGACGTTAAACTCTTGTGGTGATGTACCCTGAAAACCTTGGGACTGCCCAAATGGCTAACTTTCCAGCAGTTCTCTCTCTCAGGTACTTACAAGACCTCCAAGCAAGACTTTCAGGCTAAGACCCACAGGCTTGTGCTTCTGGTGAGGAGCAGCCCTTTGTTTCAAAGACCACTTCCTGCCAAGCACAGCAGAGCCCAGCACAGAAGGGGGCAGGGCTTGCAATCAACTGCACTCCACAGCAACTCATTCAGCCTCCAACAACCCCCAAAACACAAACAGTCCCAAACAAAACTTAAACAGAACCACTCTCTATCAGGCTGCAAAGAACCCAACTCACTCTCAGCTTCCCACTCAGCAGCTAGGAAGGCAAAGGGAGAAAGACAAAAAACCCTTGCCTTCTAGCAGCAGCTCACCATGTGCCCTCCACTCCTTGCCTCAGCTCAGCTCCTTGCCATATTGTCCATTCCTCTGTTCTATACCCTGTCTGCCTGCCCTTTCACTGCTTGTAATATCTGCCCATCCCCTCTTCATTGCTTGGCCTACCCACCAACCTACCCCTCTCTTTGCCACTGTGTCTCTCTGTTCCACTGCTCAGCCTACCCACTCTCTTTGCTGTGATTCTTGCCCACCTCCTCCTCACCACTTTGCTTACCTACCCACCCCCATCCTCAAAGTTCTTTCTGCTTGCCCACCTACCCCTCTCCTCACCATGAGTCCCACACAGGCAGTGTTGTCTAGTGGGTTCGACACATGAAGGAGTCAGGAAACAGTGATATAATCAGCACGTGGTTTACTTGTACACAACAGAACAACCCAATGCTGGCTGTCTGCACTTCCGGATTGGCAGCTGATGACAGCCATTTTCCCCTTCTCCTTGGGGGACGGTCTGCAGACCAGCAGGTAGAGAGGAAGGGTGATCGTACGCTCTTCCCCAGGGTTCAGGATGAGCCCTGAGTCAGGGGGCGCTGAGGTTTGCCACCCCCCCGGCTTTTAGCCTGGGGGTGGGGGCATCCTTTTGCCCCGACGGTCTCTCTGCTGTGTTCCAGTAATGGCTGAGGCTTTGTGTACCGGAAACCAAGCGGATGGTGATTAAGTTGTAATCAAGCGACTGGCTGAATCGATTGCTTACTGAAGAAGTGTGAGTACAAGTTAACAAAGCACCAGAAAGAAGAGTATATTCTTGCAAGCATGGGTGGGGGAGACAATTGTAGACTCCCCCATGGAGGACTAGATAAAGGAAACTAACATTGGAGAAATGGAAAATGAAGGGACTGTGATGGAGGAATACTGAGAGTTATGAACTGAGAAACACACAAGCAAATATTTGGGACTTTAAAAACAGCAATTGAAAGCAATTGAAATGGCTAGAAGGAAGAACTAGAATTTCCTTTAGAGACTGCTAACATCATAGTGAGACACTGAGTTGGAATACTGGCCAATGGCCAACTATATACAGTCTCTGTGGACCACCCCCAGGTCCCATTGGTGGGTTTAAACTTCCCGCCAAGGTTCCTATTGGTGACCACTTGAGGTTTCAGGATCCTAGTCTACGGCTGGGGGGGGCGCGTACCACTGTGTCACCCCAGGATTCCCAGGGTGGGACTCCCAGCCAAGGGGCACTAGAGGGCCCCTCCCCCAGCACACTCAGCCGGAGAAGGGGGGCTCCTCCTTGCCCCAACGGGTCTGTTGTAGAGCGTCCTGAATGGGAACAAGATCAGCACACCAGAGCAAGTGCATGGTGATCCAGCTGAGTATGAATGCAGAGAGACAATCACTGAAAGTGTGAGTCAAGTTTAAGCAATCCCCAAACATGGCACCGCCGAAAGATGCAAGAAACAAAATACCAAAAGTTAAACCTTCTTCTGGAAGCTCCAGCCCTCTAAGTTCGGTGCCTAGACAGGACCAAACTGCAGAACTCCAAAGGTTGCTGGCAGAGGCGCTTCGCTCTCTACTGGAGAAAATCACAGCTATAGATAATAAGCTTGACGCTCAACAAGCACAGACAGCAGCCAATGCAAAGAAAATCGAAAAAGCGGAGCAGGAACTTCTAGAGATTGGTTCCAATTAAAAAAAAATGGATAAAAAGCTAAAGGCGCTTGACAAAAAGTGCCAAATTGAAGAGTCTTGTGAACTACAGCTGCAAATGGAAAAGGCTAGCTACATCTTGAGACTTCAAGGGATAAAAGAGGAGAAAGGGGAGAATCTATATCAAATCATTGGTGACTTGCTGGCCCCTTTGGCAGATATGACATCAGACCAGTTTCAAGGCGAAATAGATATGGTTTTTCGATCGTATTTAGAATACATTCGAAAGAATAATCTGCCAGGGAAAATTACTATTAGATTCTCCTGAAGAAGAACAAGAGATCAACTCTTGAAAGCGACTAATGGGATTACCTTGAGGTGAAGAGACAAGGAAATTAAAGTTATGAAGGACATTCCATTTGAGATAAGATGAAAGAGGAGGAAATACAGAGACTTGGTGATATTTCTACAAACCCAGAAGGTCGCATACAGATGGTTGGTTCCCAAGGGACTAATCTTTCAGTATGCAAACAGGAAAGAAAGGATTGATTCAACAGATAAGGCTTGTGAATTTTTGCATCAACATGGACGCCCACCAGGAGAGGGAGAAGGTACTCCGGGTGGCACTAAGGAAAGCGAAGAAGAAGGAGAGGCTGGATCTTCCTCAGAGGACTCAGAATCTGAATTGGGGGCTGTAGCACCTAAATTGGCTGTGAGAGTTGGACTATAAGGAAGGCCGAGTGCCGAAGAATAGATTCTTTTGAACTATGGTGCTGGAGAAGACTCTTGAGAGTCCCTTGGACTGCAAGGAGATCAAATCATTCAATCCTAAAAGAAATCAACCCTGACTGTTCCCTGGAAGGCCAGATCCTGAAGTTGAAGCTCAAATACTTTGGCCACCAAATGAGAAAGGAGCATTCACTGGAGAAGACCCTGATGCTGGGAAAGATTGAAAGTCAAAGAAGAAGGGGACGGCAAAGGATGAGATGGTTAGACAGTGTCATCAATGCAACGAACATGAAATTGAGCAAACTTCAGAGGACAGCGGAAGACAGGAGGGCCTGGCGTGATCTGGTCCATGGGGTCATGAAGAGTTGGACTCGACTGTGCAACTGAACAAGCCCCTAAATCAAGCTATCACTTAAGGGGAAAAAGGGGAGGGGGAATAGTTTGTTAATGCTCTCTGGAAGATGTTAGCAAGAAATATATTAACAGGATGTAGCTCTTTATAAAACTACATCTGTATTAGTGAGTGAAAAATGAATAATATTTTAGTGAGATGATTATTTTCACTGGAAGTCAATTCACATTTACAAGGCAGATTTGTAAATAGATTGTATGATCACTGACTCTTGGGTTTTTAGAGGTTATCTTTCCTTTCTCCTGGAATTTCCTGTTGTAGTTTTGTAGTAAATAGAAAAAGAAATTAAAAATCCCCTTTGGGGGGCCAAAAACAACAACAACAATCCAGCCTAAGTGACGTAGTCCTTTAGGTAGGTGGGGGCCCAGTGCTTTCATGTGGAATGCCTCGGGGCTGGCACCAGGATGACAATGGGAAGCCTGTCCTGCCCCATGGCTGGGTTGCTTGGAGGGGGAGGCAGCGAAGCCTTGTCTGGTTCCGGGGCAGCAGCAGGTGCTCTGTCTTCCAGGGCAGCCATAGCGACGGGGGTTGGCTCCTGCAAACTTCCATCAGGAGTTTTTTGTTCCAGGATGTCTGGCAGCTCCCTCTCACTGTCCCTCGGGGCCAGACCCTCTGCCGGAGCCAGGAGCATGGGCCTGTGCAGTTGGTTGACATGCTTCTGCAGGACCTGTCTGCAGTCAGTCAAGACCTCATAAGACACCGGACCTCTGGGGTGGATGACTCAACCAGCAATCCATTCGGGTCCTTTGCCAAAGTTCTGGATGTAGACTGGGTCCTCTGGGAAGAATCCCCGTGGTGCCTCCCTCTTCTTGGACAGATTACACAATTCTGGGGCTCTGTCCGGGTGCAGTCTGTCCAAGAATATTGCGGACCACCAACCCATGAGGAGTTCTGCAGAGTAGCATCCACTGACTGTATTCAGGGTGGTCTGTTGTGCCAGGAGGAAGTGCACCAGCCAGAATTCCCAGTCTCCTTCTGTCAGCTGGCTGAGGGCTTCCTTGGCAGTATGCACCATTCTTTCGGCCTGGCCGTTGGTGGCGGGGTGAAACAGGGTGGACCTTACGTGCTGGATCAGATTACTGTGGAGGAATCCTGGAATTCCTCCGAGGTGAACTCCGTTGTCCAATGCTATGGTGTCCGGCAACCCATGGGTGGCAAAGATCTTACAGAGTGCCCAGATGGTGGATCGGCAGGTGCGTGCAATGTGCCCCATGTGGCCACACTCATGGCACTTGGCATCCCGGAACCGGCAGGTTTTCTGGTCGTGCTTGTCTCCACAGCTTGCACACTCCTGGTCAGGCATGGAGTAGGATGTGGAGCCTTGATCCCGGCACCAGGAGGACTGTTGGGTGCGGTGGACCTCCTCTCTGCCTGGGTTGATGTTGTCGTCCTGCATCTGGCGCATGGCAGTCGTGGTGGAGAAACGGTTTCTCTCCCATGCTGTGGCAGTGGACAGGGCAGAAGTTAGGGAGCACTTCTCATCCTCCATGATGCAGCATCAGAGCTTTTCATCGCTCAGCCCGCAAACTAGTTTGTCTCGGAGGGGCGTTTTGAGATAGGCCCTGAAGGCGCACTCCAAGGCAAGCTGGTGAAGCTCAGCCAGGTACTCCTCTATCAATTCCTGTGATTGTTGCTGGTGGGCATAGAAGGCCACATGGCATGCGATCTCTGACAACCGTGGGGCAAAGTGGTCCTGGAGCTTCTTGATTATATCCTTGAACAAAGCTTCAGCCAGCTTTGTGAGGGAGAGCAGGTTATGGGCCAGCTGCACTGTGGCAAGACCACAGGAGCTGATGAGGAGACCTTTCTTATGTTTGTCGGATGTGACCTCATAGAAGTTTAGGATGGACTTGAGTCCCTCGACCCAGGCTTCCCAGTGATGTGGATGGACCGGGTCAAATGGAGGGACAAGTTCTGCTCCTGGAGCGACGGCCATCGTGCTGCATGGAGGTGGGGGAGGAGGTGAAGCAGGGGGTGACGAAGGCATGGACGTTGCTTGATCTTCTTCTGGATTCATCAGCTGGAGCTGCAATCGTCCTCAGGTACCAGTCTTCCTCTGATGCCTCCACGGCCCGGCCAGTTCAGTGGGATCCCATCCGTGTTGCCATTGTTGTGTAGTGGGTTCGACACATTAAGAAGTCAGTAAACAGCATGATAATCAGCACATGGTTTACTCATACACAACAGAACAACCCAATACCAGCCGCTGGCCAACTATATACAGTCCCCGTGGACTACCCCCAGGTCCCATTGGTGGGTTTAAACTTCCCACCAAGGTTCCTATTGATGACTGCTTGAGCTCCAAGGTAAGTTCACTGTAGCCTAGTGACGGTCAGCGGACATAACAGGCAGGCAATCCTCCTTGCCTGCTCACACCACTGCTTCCTTTGCCCCATGCCCATCATGGTGGCACAGCCTCCTCAGACTGTGGAGGAATTTGGCATTTCAGCTGGAGTCACAGTTTGCTTGGGCATGAGCATGGTGGTGGAGGAGGAGGGAGATGCAGCAAAACTTCCTCTTCTTTGTCCAATCCAGCTGACCCTTGACTCTTGGCCTTGCAGCATGGGTTTTTCACTCTTCAGAGAAAGGCAGAGAGAGGGAGGCAGCAGTGCCAGCTCCAGCAGACAGGTGTTGTGTGTTCATGTGCAAATGCTTCTTTGTTTTCAGTGGTTTCACCACCACCAATTTTGCAGGAAAATGTCTATAGTCTGTAGATGGTCCCAAGCCTCAGATTTAGGTGTCTGCAGAAATGGCCATGTTGAGAATTAGATATAATGATTTCACCTTTTCCAGAGCTTATATAGAAAGGACATGGAGAAGCTAGTAAGTGAATATTATTTGTCTATAAACTGTGGCCAGATGGTGCTTGTATATGTTCACGTTCATTAGTACAATCACAAGCACCTTGAAAGCCCTATGGCAATAGTCTACACATTTAAATATAAATAAATATTCAGTTAGCTTTTCAGGAAAGTTTTATAAATGATACTTAACTCATATCAGCAGCAATACTTTACAACACAGAGCTAACAAAGGCTGTGATCACACACACTGAATAATCCACTTTCAATCCACACAGTAAAATCCATCTGGAAAGTGGATTTTTTCGTGTGATTGACAGTGGATTATTTAGTGTGTGTGATCACAGCCAAAGACACATATAATATGGTGATGTGGACATTAGTTACTCATTCACTTAGAATCCTTTTTGGGAATGCTTCCAAAATCCAAAAATGTGTCTCTGTACTAGTAGATAATACAACTGTTAGTTGTTCTACTAGGGAACTTCCCAGGAAAGGTGAACTCATTGGCAGATGCTCTGTCCTGCCTCCCCCAACATGACAGTAAACGGGAGAAGATTCGGGACTCTATGTTTACGCCTACTCAACTAGGGGGTGTTGTTACAATGTGTAGCCAAGCTAACACCCTGCCCCTTCCTACTGAACAGTCATGGGAATCTAAATTTGCATCTGCCCTGTTGGAGGTGGACCGAGCTGAACTGGAAAAGGAAGGGGGGCAGTTGAGGAGAAAGAAAATGGCTGTTGGTACAAAGGGACCAAGCTTCTTGTCCCAGGGACGTTGCGGGGGGGAATAATGGGTGTAGCGCATGGTACGAAACTGGCTGGACATTTTGGGTTTGTGACGTCTTTGCAGCTCCTTCAAAGACAATTTTGGTGGCCTGGGATGAGGTGAGATATGTCTCTGTTTATTACATCCTGTCAGACATGCCTCATAAGCAAACCCCGCCCTGGGAAACCTCCGGGCTCCTTCAACTGCTGCTGACCCCTTCAAGACCCTGGGAAGTAATATCCATGGACTTTATTACGGCTCTTCCCTCTAGCAAAGGGAAAACAGTGATCTGGGTGATTGTGGACTTGTTCTCGAAACGGGTGCATTTTGTTCCTTTCAAGATTATCCCTTCAGCTAAACAATTAGCTAAGGCGTTCTTGCATCCCATGTTCAGGTTACACACATTGCCCCACAAGATAATCTCTGATAGGGGGTCGCAATTTGTGTCTCACTTTTAGGGGGAACTCTTAAAACTGTTGGGGGTGGAGCGAGGGCTTAGCAGCACCTATCACCCTGAGACTGATGGACAAACGGAGAGAGTTAATCAAACCCTGGAACAGTATCTGCAGTGCTTCACTGTCTTCCAACAAGACGACTGGGAGAGTTTGTTACCCCTGGCAGAATTTTGCTACTATAATGCGGTGCACTCATCTACAGGGGTTTCGCCTTTCATGGCGGTACACAGCTATGACACTCCTCCCCTTCTGTTTCTCTCCACTACTGACTTGCCGGGAGGGAGGCAGGGACTTGGTGTAAGAAACTCCATGGTGTAAGAAACTCCAAGAAGCATGGCCTCTCCTATGTAAAACTCTGGACGATGCTAAGAGGGAGTACAACACTCAAGCCGACAAGAAACGGAGCAAGGGGTGGGATCCGAAGCCAGGTGATTTTGTGTATCTCTCCACCCAGAACATTAAGGGACTCCAACCTAGTAAGAAACTAGGGTGGAAGTTTGTTGGCCCTTATGAAATCAAACACATAATTAATGATGTGACAGCTGAACTGATTCTGCCTAAGACATTGAAAGGTATTCATCCTGTGTTTCACCTTAGGTTGTTACGCTGTGACCCTGGAGAGAACCAGTGGCGGCCTCATCGAGCTGTTCCACCCCCCCTCATGGTCTGGGGGGAACCACATTATGAAGTATCTCAGATCCTGGACTCTAAACTCTCCTGGAATAAGTTGCATTACTTGGTTGAGTGGGTTGATTTTGATCCACAGTACAGGGAATGGGTCAAAGTGGACCACATAAATGCCCCGCACCTCCTCCGCAAGTTCCACCGGTGCTATCCCGAGAAACCTGGAGGGTAGCTCTTATCAGGAGGGCAAGATGTCAGGTAGCCCTGCCATTCTGTTGCGGTGGGGGGGGGGGGAACTGAAACATCTTTCAGTGTTCAGGAATGCGGGAGGAGCCGGGCGCCTCTAATCTGTGTAAAGTACTGTCTTGGCTGTGTGTTTTATCTTTCACCTGACCTTGGATCTCATGCCTAGCTATGTCCAGATGTCATGTGGATATACTGGTCTAGGTATTTTTCCTTTCTTAATTGGTGCATATGTGAAATGTATCCATTGGCTTGTAGCTGGGGGGGGTTAGTTTGAATGGGGTATAATTGACCGTGTCATGTATTCTCTGGTATCACTGACAAAAGCGGTTCATACATCTCTAAGACTGGTCTTTAATAAATACTATCTTCTTATGAAGCCTGGTGTTTGACTGACTATCTGGGGAACATGACATTGTTTTTTCTTCAATTACTTCATGTTGTCTTCATAACACAGCATGTGTCAAGTTCAAGCACATGACTGCAATGATTGGTTCAAACATACATGTTTATCATTTCGTTAGATGACTTTCTATGGAATGTCTAAAATCATTACATCACATTGTTTGAAGAGATAAATAATATCATCCCTTGATGTCATAATTGAATGACTAAATAAGCATGACCAGACTATTTAATAAGTTTGAGCATTTTATTACATCAGTGTGGGTATTAGAAGAAGTGTCTTTTTCCTGCCCCCCACAAAACTGTGTTCAATACCTTTTGTATGCATTTACCAAAGCCTTCCTCTGAGAGGTGGATGTTTCCAGATGTAAGTATAGAGGAACCACCTTCTGTGATGTAAACTTTTGCAAACATGTGGTTCACATTTTGGTAAATATTGTATGTCCATCTGCCTTAAAAATGGATACATTTCATATTGCTGTTCTTTAACAAAAAGCACTGGTCTGGCATGTTCCCAAGTGAAATGCAAGACACTATCTAGGGATTTGTATAGAAAACAAGTGTTTCCCCTTAAATACACAACATATCTGTGCACTGCACATGTTAAACTAGAAGTTATGTTCACTGCATGAAATTATCATTTTAGCATTTCTAAACACTTGGAGGAAGACATGTATTATGGTTGCAATTTTAAGAACACTTTTCTGTAAGTACACCCAATGACTATAATGGGACTTATGTATGAGTAGACATACATAGGATTGCTTCCTAAGAATAACTATTTCAAACTGTAAATCATAAAATCAATTCTGCACATTGATACCAAATTAACTAAGGTAGACACATACATGCTGTAGTGTTATTCCTACAGAAATCATAAATTACTGCCATTCTTGTTCCATCATGATGTCACTTTTTGGTCCTTTTTGCACTAGACAAATCCTGGTTCAACCCTGTCCCTGAACTTACATTCTACACTACACGCGAGTTCACCCCTGTAATTATCTCGGGGTATTTTTGTTTCCATATTACACTGAGGTCACCTGGTTTTATCTCACACTTGTCCTGGGATAAATGGATGCTGTTATAACCAGGAATAAATGCAAGGTATTGTGTCATGAGTTGAACTCTGATAAAACCAGGGATGAGATGCAAGTGTGGAAAGAACCTTTGTTTTGCCCACCCATTCTTGATATGAAGATGCCACACAATGAAAATTTAACTAAAGTATTTACCAGCATGCATATTAAACCACATCCCTGTTGCATAGGTTACATTACCTTCTGGGATGAAATACATGTATACATGTGTTATGAGCAATCCCATCTGACTCCAAGCCCAGATTGACATTTTCCACACACCTACCTTTTCTTGGTCCATATACTCAATGGTATGCCAAGAGAAGCCTGACTGTCCATCAGCACCCTCCCACTATCATCATCATTGATGGATATCCTCTTGGGATAAGATAAAGGATAAATAATTCTGTACTCACTTGGTACCTCACTGAATGAGGGGCTGAGTTCATACTGGCAGTTTGCAGTGGGAGCCAGTCATGGGAAAAAAGCCCCAGAATAAACTGTTCTGGGTTTTCCCGGTCATATGGGGCTGATAGATGTGGGTGCATACTGGGAGGAGGTGCGCGGGAGCATTCAGACTGCTGGCCCGGAGGCTGAGCTGTAAATGGCTTTTTCCTCTATGTGTGTATGGCTGCATAGGCGCATATGCGCTCATGTGCATAAGCGCATCTGGCTGATTTGGGGTGGACCCCTTTCCGCCGGCACCACATTGGGCGGTAGAGCAGAGCAGAGCCAATCTGATTGCTGCTGCCTTATGTGCAGAAACACCCGGCACACACTATAGAAGCGGGTTGCTCCTGGCTTTTCGGCTTCACGTTCACACTTCTGGGAAGCAGAATAACATGGGATAAAGGCGCTCTCCAGGATTTGCTACCACTTTTGCCAGGTATCTGTTTAATGTGGGAGTGAAGCAGAACAGCACGGGTTGCCTTCAGGTGGGGAACGCCAGGCAGATGTGCCTGTGTGAACGCCCCCTTTAATCCAGTTGGGAAACGCAGCTGAAAAGTGGCTATAGTGGGGCAAATTGCCAGTCTGAACTCAGCCAGGATATCTTCAAATGTTATATAGAAAGGACCAGAGTGCAATTTGTAGCAGAGTAATGTTCAGATGTCTGTAATTCTGTTTAGGGTGGCATTGTCCCTTCCTTAATTTCCTTGACTATTTGCTGTCTAACTACCTACTTAATTTCTCCCTAATATCGTTAATGGCTATTCTGTGAACCTGGAGTTCTGAAAACTAATGGAAATCCTTAAATACAAAGTATCTCCTTTGGTATATATACCTAACAGCTGAAGAACGGGTTCAAATATTTAATAGGGTAACAGTCTTATTCACCCTGACCTGGATGGCTCAGACTAGCATGATCTCATTAGATCTCTATAGCTAAGCGGAGTTGGCCTTGGTTAATATTGGATGGGAGACCTCCAAGGAATACCAGGGTCATGATGCAGAGGCAGGCAATAGCAAATCACCTCTGTTAATCTCTTGCCTTGAAAACCCTATGGGGTCAGCATAAACCTATTAGACCTGACAGCAGTGTTCAACATGGTCAATTATGATCTTATAACCTGCCATCTCACTGACATAGGAGTCCAGGGGACTGCCCTCCAGTGGTTTTCCTCCTTTCTCCATGGTCGAGAATAGAGGGTGGTGCTAGGTGAGAGGGTCTCCCCACGACACCCACTAGAATGTGGAGTGCCACAGGGGGCGATCCTCTCACCAATACTGTTTAACATCTACATGTGCCCCCTCACCCAGTTGGTCTGGGGCTTTGGGCTGGGGTATCATCAGTACGCTGATGACACCCAGCTCTATCTGATGTTGAATGGCCACCTGGATTCTGCCCCTGAGAACTTGGACAGTGCACTAGAAGCCATGGCTGGGTGGTTGTGACAGAGCTGGCTAAAGCTAAACCCTGCGAAGATAGAGGTTCTGTACCTGAGCTGGGGGAGGGTGGATTTGGAGATTAGGCTCCCTACCCTGCAAGGGCATAGCTTTTCCAATTTTTTTTGGGGGGGGGGGCTGGGGCTGAGCCAGAAGCATGACTATGCTAAGTCATTAAAAGAACTGGGGCCCAATGACATCATAGGGAGGATCCAGTGACATCACAGGAGATGGAGCCATGTGGGGTTTAGGGAGGGGCTCCCCAGAAATTTAGGGAGACCTGGGAACCCCCTAGCAATGCCCCTGGGCTGGGCTAACCCCAGGAACAAGTGCCTTCTTAGCACACTGCTCAGAAACTCCACCTTAAAACGCAGACATTCAAAATAAATTATTAATAAAAATCACATAATTATATTTATGGAAAACTAGGAATAAGGCCCATTGTGAGAATAAAGACAATGAGCTGTAGAAAGAGGCTCTGGGAGAGTGCCAAGGCCTCGGGCACACAGCATCAATTTGCTGTAGCGACCTCCTCAAACCCCACCCTCTCCAGGCTCCACCCAGGAATTTGCCATCCTGGAGTTGGCAACCCCATTCCCCCCAAGCTAACCATCAACCCACCGCTATCTGCTCTCAGTCTTGGAGATGAGTTGTAAATCTGAGTGATCTCCACCACTCACCTGGAGATTGGCAACAATGGTTCCCCAGGAGAAAAGTGGCTGGGTTGGAGGGTGGACTCTATGGCATTGTACCTGTCTGAGGTCCGACCCCTCCTCAGACCTCACCCTCTGCAGGCTCCACCCCTCAAATCTCCAGGAATTTCCCAACCTGGAGTTGGCAACGCTATCTCCTTGCCTGGTAAGTATCAACCTGCAACTATCTGCTCCTCTGATGTCAGGTGCCCATCTCCTCCCCCTTCCAGAGATCAGTTGTAATTCTGAGTGATGTCCACCCCTGACCTGGAGATTGCCAAGAGCGGTTCCCCAGGAGGGAATGGCTGGGTGGGAGAAGAAGAAGGAGAAGGAGATTTAATGTATATCCCGCCCTTCACTCACAGTCTCACAGCAGTTTACAAAGTCCTTTCCTTTCCCCTCCCCACAACAGACACCCTGCGAGGTAGGTGGAGCAGAGAGAGCTGTGACAGAAAGTGCTGTTTCAAGGACAGCTCTGACAGAACCATGGCCTGGGCAAGGTCCTCAAAGCTGGCTCGGCCAAAGGAGAGTCTGCACACTTAACCACTACAGCAAAGTGGCTCTCACTGGAGGGTGGAGTCTCTGTCCAAGGTCCCACTCCTCCTCAAATCTCACCCTCTCCAGGCTGCATTCCTCAAAGATCCAGGAATATCCAGGAATTTCTGAGCTGGAGTTGGCAACCCAATGTCCTTCCCAGGCAATTATCAATATACCTTTTGTTCCCCCTCACTCTTCAGCTCCCATGGATGTAGCTCACTCACCACCTCCATGTTATTGTCACAACAACCCTGTGATGTAGGTAGATTAAGTTAAGAGAGACAGTGATTGGGCCAAAGTTACCCAGCAGACTTCAGTGGCAGAGTAGGGATTGGAACCTGAGTCTTCCAAATCCCAGTCTAATAGTAAGGCCTGTACCACAATGACTGTCAAAATGCTGAGAAACCTGTGAACCTCTGCCAAAAATGTTTTGAAAAGTAATATCTGGCAGCATCTGGGACCATTGGACAGAGGGCATGGTACACAGGAGACATAGGGAAGGGGGTTCATTCTTCTGTACCATTTTCCCCAGTCTCAAATGCCCCCAATGTGTTTCTTGCAACTTGAAAATTTCCCCTATCAGGCAAATAGCAGCCCCAAGGGGCCATGTGGGGTTATGAAAATGGTGCAAAAGGGTGGTTTTTTTTAATGCTTTAGTCGTGTTCTTAACTGGCTCCTCCATCCAGCAAATGATGCTTATTACCATTTTTTAAAATGCCGAGGTGATCCAGTCACTCAGCTCAGAGCATTCAAACGAAGCTGCCTTGGGTTGCTGGTTTTTGAAGAAATTGTTCTGGATCAGTGCCCCTGGGTGCGGGTGGGTGAGCGGCGACAGCTGTGAGCAAGGTGCTGGGGAGGGTGAGTGAGGCAGCAGATGGCCGGTGCAGGTGGTCAGTGCATTGGTGGCACCTCTTGGCCTGGCTGGAGCATGCCTGCGCCGTCACCATCGAGTGGGGCCAGGCCTTGGAGGTCATTCCTGTGGGGCGTTGGGGCGGGCGCCGTGTGTCTCCAGTGCTGCTGTCCCCCTGGGTGTGGGTGGGCAGGTGAGCAGCAGCAGCGATTGAGGTGCTGGGGCAGGTGAGTGAGGTGCCAAGCACCCAGTGTGTGGGGGGGCTCTGTCGGGCTTCTCCCAGGCCTGCAGAGAGTTGTGTCCACTCCTCCATGGGTTTGGAGGACAGTGAGTGCAAGACGGTGCATGGTGCCTCTGTGAGTGGGTGGGCGGGACTGGAGCCACGCAGCCATTGGCTGTCTGAGTGACAGACAGGTCACCGAGCCAAAGGCTGTGGGGGCGTGTGGAATATTGAGGCAAGACGGACACAAAAACTCAAATATAATAAGGGGAGATGACTACATTCCTGTGCATGGTTAATCTCTCCTCTTCAGGTTCAACTTGCAAAACACATTTGGCTTCAACAAATGATCTTCAGACAGCTGAAATACAATTTTAACTTTTAATTAACAATGCAAACTGTTTCTTTACATATTTTTAAATTACAATAAAATCAAATACTCTTGTAATCCCCTATTACCCCTTCTACTGCTCCCACAAGCACTCTCTCCTGCCATATCCCACCTATCCTTCCCAATTTACCTTCACCTTTCCACCCCAATAGTTAGCATGTGTTGGTATGATCAGTGGCTAACCTATACAAATTGCCTCATCTAAGTACAACTCACTTGTTAAGATGCAACAATTCAGAAACCCCAGTACTTAAATGTCACTCAATGTGTTTCTTCTAATTGATGTTCTTTGAATGAACTCATTAGCTGTAATATTAAGATCAATTTCCTGAGAGATCTCTTTATGTCCATGAAGAACAGCCATGTGATTGAGCCTGGCCTTTCTCATGCTTGATCGTAGAAAGGTCTTTATTCTAGGAAGGCATGAGAATGACTTTTCTTAGGTGCAGGAGGAAACAGGTATGGTAAGGGACAGAAAAAAATGGGGGGGGGGAAGGAAGGGCGGAAAGGAAATGAAAGAAATGGAAAGAAAGGGACAGAAAAAAAGAGGAGGAAACAAAGAAAGGGAAGGGAAGAAATGGGGGCGGGAGGAAGAAAGGAAAGGGGAGGAAAGGGGAAGAAAGAAATGGGGGGAAGAAGACAAAGAAATGGAAAGAAAGGGGGGGAAAGAAAGGGAAAGAAAATGAAAACCTCTGTGCATGTTTGCTTCCCCCAAGGTCTAAATCATGCCACCAGCAGTTACAAAGGAGCTTGAAGGCTTACATTTGTAATGTCCCCCTTTGGCTGTGGGTTCCCAGGCTAGACTACTCACTGAACCACCTGTTCTCAGGTCCATTCAGCATATACAAAAGGAAACTGAAACAAGAGCTCCACCCAACAGGACCAAACTAAATCACTCAGATATTAAAGGGAGAGCAGACAGTTCCGTTACATATATACATGCATACAATGAATATATCACAACATGAGAGCAAGATCCTTTGGGGGGAGTGATAGACCAAGAAATCTAATAAATAAAACCAACTGAAAGTGTGTGTGGGGGGAGAGATGGACTTCCTCCCGTATAAACCATGTGCAAAGGAGCCAGGCTGCAAACATGGATTAAGCTACAGCCAGGGAAGCACTGGGATCCCTGCCTTGCTACTCTGAAATGAAATATATGGTGGGCTTATGTGGAGGGGGGGAGAAAAGGAAGGGCTGGAAATAAAAAGCAATCTAAAAAGGGATATTAAAATGCATGATGTGGTGGGAGGAAAAGAAAAAAGAAAAGGCTTGAAAATGGGAGAGAAAAGAGCATCAAAAAGCATAGTTGTGGGGATATAAAAGTTGGGGAGAGCCCTGCCAGACTCCTGCAGAGGCAGCCCCACCACCAACTCAACCTCCTCCACCATCTCAACCCCCTCCCAGCATTTCCTGGGGGCGGGGGACTGATTTAAAAACCTACTCTCCTTCCTCCTGAGATATCTTTGCCAGTCCTACTAAAAGAAGCCCCCCACTTGCCCTGACTCCAGACTCCCCCCCTTACACACACACACTGAAGTGCCAGACCTGAGCCACAGAGCCCAGCCCCCAGGGATACTTCTTGCCTACGGTCATTTCTCTCTCTTCTCCCCTGCTCACTTGGAAATTGAGTGCCCTGAACTCACCCACCTCAGCCTCCATTGCTAAATATACCCTTCGAGTCCCTTTGGTCTTGCCATGTGGAAAAGCCCTTTTCCAAATGACCTGCAAACTTTTCCCCTCTCATCTGGTCCTCCTTTCCTTCCTCCCCCCTGCCTACCCTCCTGCTCCAGAAAAGCCTATGAGCAAGCACAGAGGTGGGAGGGGACAGGAAGAGAGCAAGAGAGAAAGATGGCAATCATCTCAGAATCCAGGCAGAAGCCACAGCAGCCCAGCATCCTTTGATAGTGCGATTTTTTTCTTTCCCTATCTCTGGCACTGGTTGCCGGGGGAGGCTAAGTCCCTCCTGGAAAAATTCAGGGGGCCCCAGTCCCCGAGCCCCCCTGTAGTTTATGCCTATGCTACCTTGGATGAAGCACCATTGGTGCCAACCTAGAACGTGAGGAGCCTGGAAGTGATCTTGGATACCTCACTTTCCATGGAGGCCCAGATTGCTGCAGCTGCCAGATCTGCCTTTTACCATCTGTGGCAGATCAGGCAGCTGGCTCCCTACCTCTCCTCCCAGAACTTGACTACAGTAACCCATGCAATGGTCACTTCTAGCCTTGATTACTATAAGTCACTCTACGTGGGCTTACCCTTGAGATTGATCTGGAAACTCCAGCTAGTGCAAAATGCAGTGGCGCACCTGCTGATTGCGACATTTATTTGGGCACACATCCAACCGGTGCTCCACCAATTGCACTGGCTACCAATTGAGTACCAGATCTGTTTCAAGGTGTGATGTTGACCTTTAAAGCCTTATGCGGCCTGGGATCAACATATCTACGGGATGGCCTCTCCCCATATGTGCCTCAGAGAGCCATCTGCTGGTTGTCCCTGGCCCAAAAGATGCCCATCTAGCCTTGGCCAGGGCCAGGGCCTTTCCGATTCTGGCCCCAGCCTGGTGGAACATGCTCCCAATTGAGATCAGGGTCCTGTGAGACCTGTTGCAGTTTCACAGGGCCTGTAAAATGGAGCTGTTCTGCCAAGCTTTTGGCTGAGGCAGCAGGCATCTACCAGCTGGCCTCCCTACTGCTGCTACATGAGACCCTTATGGCTCAGCATTGGCCCGCATATTTTTCCTGGCTGTAGACTAAATTAATTGGATTGCACTGCCCACTATAAATGTTTTAAACACTTTAAATTTTAAACTGGTTTTATTGTATTATTTATTGTATTAATTTAGATCAGGGGTAGCCAAACTGTGGCTCGCAAGCTGCATGTGGCTCTTGGAGACCTCTTGTACAGCTTGGAGAGCCAGTTTGGTCTAGTGGTTAAGTGCGTGGACTCTAATCTGGGAGAACTGGGTTTGATTCCCCACTCCTCCACTTGCACCTGGCTGGATGACCTTGGGCAAGCCGTAGCTCTGGCACAGCTGTTCTTAAAAAAAGAGCAGTTTCTGTCAAGAGCTCTCTCAGCCCCACCTACCTCACAGGGTGTCTGTTGTGGGGAGGGGAAGGGAAGGGAGTTTGTAAGCCACTCTGAGACACCTTTGGGTAGTGAAGGGCAGGGTATAAATCCAATCTCCTCCTCCTCCTCCTCCTCCTCTTCTTCTTCTGAAGCTTGCTGATCCCCCACATCCCCCCACTTTGAAAGTGGAAGGGGTTTTTTTACCTTTGTTTTGAAATGTTTTTTACCAATTCGATGGGTGATGGGCAACCCCACCCTCAGCTCCCAGCAGCCTTCAGTTGGGCCAGGATGAGCTGCTGGAGGCTGCACAAGTTTCCTCTCCTTGCTGCTGCTGCCAGAATGGTAAGTTGTTGGGGGTGGGTGGATTGGGCACTCTGGTGCAGTGGGAGGTGAGAGCATCCAGGCCGCAGGCAGCCTGGGTGCTCTGGTGTGGTGGGACGCAGGGGCCTGCTTCAGGTGGGGGGTGGGAGCCGAGAGCATCCAGGCAGCAGGTAGCCTTGGCACTCCGGGGCAGTGGGAGGTGGGGGCTTGCTTTGGGTGGGGGGTGGAGCCAAGAACATCCAGGCCACAGGCAGCCAAGGCACTCCAGTGCAGTGGGAGGCGGGGGCTTGTTTTGGGTGTGGGGAGATATCCAAGTCACCCTGCAGCATGCCCAGAATGGACTCCCTGCAAGCAAGTGCATAGGGAACCTCACTCTGCTGCCTGCTACTCTACAATGTCTCCAAGTTGGGAGTGGATTACATTTCTGGGCTTCCAGTTATAGATCACCCATAAAGGTTCCCCACATTTACACTCTTGCACCTCCCCTGAGTGTGAACACCTCTATGTGCCATGTGGATGAAAGTGAGTGCAAAGGGTGCTTGTCATAGGGGAAAGAAGTTCTCCACCCTCTGTGTACCACAGGCCCTCATCCCCAGGCACCAAACCCATCCTGCCAGCACACTGGAGCATGGCCATAGCAGGGCATCGTCAGGGGTTTCAGAGCCTCCTTCCCCTGATCTGTTAATGTGGCTCTCCACAAAGGTAAAAAGTAGTTAGCATTGTCCAGAGACAGCAGCAGTTGCTAACACTCTTTGGAGGGGAAGACTCTGACTACCCCTGTGTGGTAGAGTGCCAGGTGTGCCACACCCATGACCAGAAAGGCACAAACCCCCAACACTTGTCCTTTTCCATTCTCTGCAGGCACCTGCATAGGACCAAAGTGCCAGACTAAGAAACATGCCTTCAAGCTTGAGAAACCATGGTCTGAAGCCACAAAGGGCAAAACATGTCCAGTCGACTTGGGGGAAAAAACCAGATGCATCATGCCTTCAAGCCACCAAGGAAAAGGAAGCTTCAAAATAAAGGATGCATTAACATCCAGTTTAGAGCCAGAGTCCAAATCCCAAAGAGCCAGAATACATAGGCAAATCACTGTGCTGGAGAACCAGAAGCATATCTATTCTCAGCGGCTCCAGATAGCAAGTGCCATGCATGTATACGTAAATGCAGTTTCCTGTCCCCCAAATATGATTGGGTTACTGTGCTTCACCCTCAGCATCTTTCTTTTATGGAAGGGGAGAGAGAGCAAAACCAATTCCCACACCACAACAGGGTGGGAACTGAGCATTTTCTTATTAATTATGGACATTTTGTTTGTTTACTTTAAGAGAGAGAATACTCAAGTACCTGTGGTTCATATATGAGTATTACTTATTTAATGTGTTTTTCTTCTGCAATTTGGTCCAGATGCTGTGTATCAATTTCATTTATTGTTCCCCTTTTCTTGAGTTATGAGATGTAAATAACTGTAGCTCTTGATATGCTTTCTAAATACTATTCTATATGTCATATGATCATATTTTGTCCTGTCTTATTTGTCTCTCTTTCAAGATAAACAATTCCAATTTTTCAATTTCTATGTGTTTGAGAGTTTCAATATGTCCTTGATCTTTCTCATTGGCCTTGTCTGAAACCTCTTCAGTTGTGCAATATCCTTTTTGAGATGAGGTTACCAGAACTGCAAAAGTATTCCAGATGAGAATGATTGATTTATAGAATGATATTGTATTATATTTCCATTCAGTTCTTTATGCATCTTAGCAACCTGATTGCTTTTTCTTCTACTAAAACAAATTGTCTATGATCACACTTGTACACACTTTAACCTTTATTAATTATTATCATCATCATCCAAGAATGCTGTTAATTATTATTTATAAAAAGCTGTGGAACAATTCCTAATTGACTTAGCAGGAGTGCTCTGCTACATGCGGTGTTTCCCCATTAATTCAGCTGTGGGTGTATGGGTGTATGTGCACATGAGCGCTCATGTGCTCATGTACATAAGCACATTTTGCCAATAGGGGGAGGACCCCACAGTGCCGGCACCGCATTGGGCAGTAGAGCGGAGCACGGCCAATCATACCACTGCTGCCTTCTGCCCAATGTGGGTTGCTCCCAGCTTATCGGTAGAGCGTTCATACTTCCAGGAAGTGGACAAACGTGGGACACAGGCGCTCTTCGGGGATTTGCTACCACTTTTATGAGGTATCTATTAAATGCAGGAAGAAAGCAGAACAGCCCGGGTTGCCTATGGGTGGGGAACGTCAGGCAGATGTGCCTGTGTGAATGCCCCCTTTAATGTGGTTTTAAAGTGTTGCTGAAACGGGGCTCTGCCAGGGCAAATTGCCTGTCTGAACTCAGCCATAGATGTTACAAGGATGCGAAATGGTGTGGTAGAGCAGTAGAATACCAGTTGTATCATGTGTCATGAATCCTATCATGAGCATTGTCAATTGTGCTGCCATTTTTCTCACAATGTCTCCTCCTGGTACAATTGACATACCAGTTTGAAGGGTAGGAATCACATTGTTTCAGCAATTAAATGCTGCCTTTTGAATGCTGAGGAAAACTGATACCCCTTTTCCAAGAGTGCTGTCTTCAGGAATGCTGCTGCACAACAAATGAGTAACAGCTGTGCATTTCTTGCACTATAAATTAACTGTTGGGGAAGGCCCTCCATCATTTCATTTCATAATGATCAACTAATGCAAGAGAAAAAAACCCTCTTGGAAAAACTTTGTGCTATTAAGTCAACTTACTATGTGCTCCTTTTCTTTGCAATGCCAACAAACAGCATTTACATTTTTGTAAATAATATCAAGACAAGATTGTGTCTTTGCCTACCTGATTTGAATGTAACTGCTACTTTGATTTTCATCCTCCAATTATCAGAAATGATCACACAGAAAATAAGAACTGATGGCATATCTATAAACCAGGTGCTCCCACTTTTCGGGTAGAAAATCTGCTTTTGCTTGCACACTAATGAAAAATGATTTCAAAAAGAATGAAGATCCTGTTTCAATAAAACCCAGGGAAAGATGTTACCCAAAAGCTGTCTGCAGATCTAGGAACAAGTGAAATGTTTTGACAGGGAAAAATATGTGTTGGCAACAATGCTCGACTCATATTTCAAAAAGTAAAATTGAAACCATACTTCTAGAGGTTGCAGTTGCTGACAACTGGAAGGATGTTCTGAAATACAGAATATACCAGAATATGCCATCCAACTCCACCTACTTGCAATCTGTCTCATACGTAGGACACTTAGGAGAGACAAAGTGTTTTAAACAATGCACAAATGAATACCCTGGACATAATCTTGTATAGTTTTTAAGAAACTCAAGAAAAACTATTCACTGTTGCTAAACAGAATGGTTGAGAGTTAATCATCCTAGAATTCCAAAGTGAATTTGGATGAAAAAGAAGCAAAACTAATGGCTTACATAAAATCCATCAAAAGGCCAGCAGGCTTCTAATAAATCCAACCAAATATCAGATTTTCAGGTTCTCTAGTCAAGATTTTTCTGTTGATCTTGTACTGATTCAATCATTGTAATGTAGTTATGCTCCCTTGTGCCTGCTCCCCAAAATATGGCTGAGTTCAGACTGGCAATTTGCCCTGGTAGGGACCCAGGCCAGCGACGATTCAATCCCGGAGTAAATTGGGCGTTCACACAGGCACATCTGCCTGGCGTTCCCCACCCTTAGCCAACCCGTGCTGTTGCGCTTCACCGCCGGATTAAAAAGATACCTCATAAAACTGGTAGCAAACCCAAAAGCCCGCATGTGTCGCACGTTTCTCCGCTTCTGGAAAGTCTGAACGCGCAGCCAAAAAGCCGGGAGCAACCCATGTTGGGCAGAAGGCAGCAGCGGTATGATTGGCCGTGCTCCGCTCTACTGCCCAATGTCTGAACACTCCTGCCCGGCTCCGCCCCACATCTTCCAGCAGCAGCCCGGGCTGTCTGAATGGGAAAACCCGGAACAGTTTATTCCGGGGCTTTTTTGTTACGACTGGCTACCGGAGCAAACTGCCAGTCTGAACTCATAAGAACATAAGAACATAAGAGAAGCCAATGTTGAATCAGGCCAATGGCCCATCTAGTCCAACACTCTGTCACACAGCGGCCAAAATATACCAGGTGCCATCAGGAGGTCCAGCAGTGGGGCCAGGGCACCAGAAGCCCTCCCACTGCTGCCCCCTCCAGCAACAAGAATAGAGTGCATCACCTGCCCCAGACTGAGAGTTCCCATCTATACCCTGTGGCTAATAGCCACTGGTGGACTTCTGCTCCATATGTTTATCTAATTTCCTCTTGAAACTGACCATGCTTGCAGCTGCCACGACCTCCTGTGGCAGTGAATTCCATATGTTAATCACTCTTTGGGTGAAGAAGTATTTCCTTTTATCTGTTCTAACCCGACTGCTCAGCAATTTCATAGAGTGCCCACGAGTTCTTGTATTGTGAGAAAGGGAGAAAAGTACTTCTTTCTCAACCTGCTCAATCCCATTCATAATCTTAAAAACCTTGATCATGTCACCTCTCAGCCATCGTTTCTCCAAGCTAAAGAGCCCCAAGCATTTTAACCTTTCTTCATAGGGAAGGTGTTCCAACCCTTTTATCATTCTAGTTGCCCTTCTCTGCACTTTTTCCAATGCTATAATATCCTTTTTGAGATGTGGTGACCAGAACTGTACACAGTATTCCAAATGAGGTCGCACCAATGATTTATACAGGGGCATGATGATACTGGCTGATTTGTTATCAATTCCCTTCCTAATAATCCCCAGCATAGCGTTGGCCTTCTTTATTGCAGCTACACATTGTGTAGACATTTTCAGCGAGTTATCCACTACGACTCCAAGATCTCTCTCTTGGTCCGTCTCTGCCAGATCAGACCCCATCAACGTGTATTTATATTTAGGATTTTTGGCTCCAATGTGCATCATTTTGCACTTGGCCACATTGAACCCCATTTGCCACGTTGACGCCCACTCACCCATCCTCAACAGATCCCTTTGGAGTGCCTCACAATCCTCCCTGGTTTTCACCACCCTGAACAACTTTGTGTCATCTGCAAATTTAGCCACATCACTGCTTACTTCCAATTCCAAATCGTTAATAAACAAGTTAAAAAGCATCGGACCGAGTACTGATCCCTGTGGTACCCCACTGCTTACCACCCTCCACTGAGAAAGTTTCCCATTTATACTCACTCTCTGTTTCCTATTTATGAGCCAGTTTTTGATCCACAAGAGGACTTGTCCTTTTATCCCATGACTATTGAGCTTACTTAGGAGCCTTTGATGAGGAACTGTATCAAAAGCTTTCCGGAAGTCAAGGTAAATAATATCTATTGGGTCCCCCTTGTCCACATGTTTGTTCACTCCCTCAAAAAACACTAACAGGTTAGTGAGACAAGATCTTCCCTTACAGAACCCATGCTGAGTCTGCCTCAAAAGTTTTTGTTCATCAATGTGCCTACTAATTCTTTCCTTAATAACAGTTTCCACCAACTTACCCGGTATTGATGTCAGACTGACTGGCCTGTAATTTCCTGGATCTCCCCTGGAGCCCTTTTTAAAGATGGGAGTGACATTAGCTACCTTCCAGTCCTCAGGAATGGAGGCAGATTTTAAAGAAAGATTACATATTTTTGTCAGGAGATCCACAAGTTCACATTTGAGTTCTTTCAGAACTCTTGGATGAATGCCATCCGGGCCTGGTGATTTATTAGTTTTTAAATTGTCCATCAGTCGGAGGACTTCCTCTCTTGTTACCGCAATCTGATTCAGGTCTTTCAAACCCCCTCCCAAAATCGGTGCTTCTGGAGTGGGCAAACACTTCTCCTCTTCCACAGTGAAGACAGAGGCAAAAAATGCAACTCAGCCTCTGATTGCACTTTCTATGTCCTTTTGCTTGCATAGGGGACATCACAGTGGTATGACGTCACACTAATACTTCAATGATGCAGTGCCAGCATATTTCCAAGGGGGCCTGATTTCTGCACTGGACATATGTGACAGGGAGTAGTTGTTGATTTTATGTTTGATTTTTTATATGCCACTGCCCCTTTAAGACTGAACAATGTGGTATTCTGGGAAACTGGAGACAGCAGTTAGAGAAGGCGGTTAGCAGACTTCAGTGCTGAAGCACTTTTGGATCTGAAAGTGTTTTAGCTCATGTTTGGCATGTTTGTAAGAAATAAAAACCAACATTTCTACAACCTCCGTCCTTTTTCCCCTTAGTGTGGTGTAACACATACTTCCCCTGTGCCCCTTGTCTGAGAGCCACTGCTAGCAGATGTTGAGGAAAGAAGAGTTGTTCAGCCAATACATAGTATGTATATGCTGTAGGGCAGGGGAGACATTTGCAGCAGTGAAATTCTGAAATGGGAGATCTCTTTCCCTTGCTTACCTGTGTGGATTGCGCTGTCTTTACATCCCCAGATGAAGACTGGAAGTCCAGGTTAGTGTTTGAGTCCTAAAGAAGCATACCTTTAATGGTTTTAAGCAGAAAACTGTTCTGCACTAAAACAGTGTTTGTTCCAATCTTGGCTGTTTATCCAAAGTGCTCCTTTTTGCCCTTTTTTTTTAGCAATCCGGTCATAAAGGTCTTCACATAGATGTTCTAAGTGTGTATGGCATGATGCCAAAGGGGTATAAACCATCCATGCACATAATTTGAGGTATGGGTTTCCTGCCTGGGGTTTATATAGTGGCTAGAAGCTCTGTAATGGACTGTAGACTTAGTTGGTATCCCCGGCTGCACCATGTCTTTCTGATTAGGCATGTGGGAGACAAGCAGAGAAGGGGTATTTCTTTTCTACTTCCATTGAGTTCCATGGTAGTGTTTATATTCATGACAGCATTTTTTTCTAGACTAATGTCATGCCAGCCATGGTGGCTTGGCATTGACTGAGACAGTTTAGGATGCCAACTAAATTCTCCTTTTTCCTTGGCATGATTCTGGTGCTGCCCATTTTGGGCCCCAATGCCAATACAAGCACTCTGGGACTGGATTTACACCAGCACAGCATTAGGACACTGTTATGTTGGCACATCTCCAGATACACCAGTGTAGCTGCACATTATGCCACCATCAGGCTTAGATGGCAACTTAAACAGTTTCCAGACTAGTCTTAGCTTTGCAATCTTAAATATCTTGTTTTACAGAATTTTTGGAATATTTATTTATAGATATACATTACTATTATACTCTGCCTTTCTTCCCAGTTGGGATACAAAGTGGCTGACATAGTTCTCCCCTCCTCCATTTTTGCAAAAAAATTGCATATTGGAATTAAACTTATTTGGAAGTGATTTTTAGAGAAAATCTATGGGATTAACATGACATATATATAATGTTGCATGTTTTAAGATTCAACGCAATTCCAAATGTATACAGTTAAAAATACAAGAGCTTCAGTGGAAACCAAAACACATAAACCAATAATGATTGCGGTAATCTAAACATGTATATAGCACTTGCCTTGGCACACAGAGCTACCACAATCCACCTGATGCCCAACACCTGACCATTTTACAAAATAACCCCCACCCCCAGATCCTAATCTGGATGGTCCTATTACATTTTTCCTTCTTGTTCCTTGCAACATCATTTCCATTCCTGTTTTATATCCTCCATGTTTCATAGTAATATTATATTTTCATCAGCATGCTACAAGCTTTATTCTCTTTTCAGTATATACACATAACTCCCCAAAATGTTGGCGTTATGAACTTGTATTGGATAAAATAGCCCAGAGTGCACTAAATCTATCATGAATTTCAGAGCTGACTCTGGGAATGAAAGAATTACAGTATTTCAAAATGCCATTTGCAACACTGCAATATAAGTTCATAGGCACATGATTGCTAATAATGAATGGAAGAGTGCAAATATAATATTGGAATAGTTTCCTGCAGCGGGCGATCATATATAATCATATACTGTCAACTTGCTTAATTGTATCCAGGATCGAAACCAACACAGACAAAAGCTGAACAATGTCTTGTATAGCTTCTGGAATTAAATTCTTGTGTGAGAAGAGGGATTTAATTGGTGATTACAGTTAAGAAATTAAAATAACTATTGTACTTTAATTTGCATGATAAACAAATACCTTTTCCAATGGCTTCTAAAAGGGTAATCACCTATTGAAAGATTTGATTCTTAGCCTATATTAACATCAAAAAGAAGCATTTAATAGTCTCATTAAAATTTCCTGTTAGACTTTTATTTCATGGATGTGGTCCTTCCATTTCTGTTTACAGACATCACCCAAGTTGCTAATTATTCTATTTTTAAAAATCTACATTCCCAATGTATCAGAATTTCACTTCATTAGCCCATTGTTTACAACAGAGAAAACCTTAACTGGTTAGATGGGAGGTTGTTTTTCGTAGGTCTTATATTATAAATGGAGCCCAGACAAGTAAACATAATATTTAGTAATAGACTTCATAGCAACTGTCAAAATGACTTATTGTTTGTGCAGGCCTGCTTTCCTTCAAAATTAATAATACCTTGATGCACTTTATAATAGTATTAATGTTATAAAAGTTCTTTCTATTCAATGAGTAGACGTTTCATTATGTTTTATCATTCTGGTGACAGACTAAAATTTTCTAATCTGTTTCTCTTTTCCTCTTGATTGAAGGATTGTAAATATGCAATTAGTAGCTGGAGTAGAAGCAAAAGAAGAAAATGTCAACTGTCAAGTAGTGCTCTCTGGAAGATGCACAGTGCTTCAGAATAAGGCAGGAAAAGACTGAAACAATGAGTATGAAGGCAGAAGAACCATGTTTTCTACATTCCATACTCTCTTCTATGGCTTATAACTGGTAAAGTCCATCTGAAGCAAAAAGTAGATTTCCATCACTTTGTAAAGGCTAATGTGGTAAAGACTTCACCTGCACCAGTTAGAGATGTTGTGAATTTCGTTGTGAATGTGTTCAACAGTTGAACTCACTGTCTTGCTGTTGATTAGATGTGAATCAATCACCTGGTCATGTCAAATAGCTGTGATTCTTTTTTTTTTTAATTCTTTTTTTTGCCATTTTTTATTTTAAAGACATAAGAAACATAAAAGAGGGGAAATTATTCTTACAATTCCTTCTTTAACAAACTCATTCCTAAGTTATCATACATTTATATATTTCACCTTATATCATTATATATATATCAGTTGCAAATATATCAAAATTGTACTTTATATATCCTTAACAGATTTTAAATGTCTGTATAATTTACTTATTGCAGTCTTCTAACCACTTATAAAATCTTGAAAATGTATTTTCAAATGTGGTTTCTGGTTGTCCTTTCAAAGTTAGAGTTAATTTGTCCATTTCCACCATTTCCAAAATTTTTCTTAAAATTTCTTCTCTCGAAGGTGTTCGTGTTCTTCTCCAATATTTAGCATAAAGTATTCTAGCAGTTGTAGTCAAATGCAGTATAAGATAGTCATTTTGTTTACAGTTTTCAGGTAAAATATTCAACAAAAATATTTCTGGAACAAAGGATACAGAACATTTTATATTTTTTGGTAAAATTTCATGAAATCAAGCCCAATTTTTTTTGCTTTATCACATAACCACCACATATGGTAAAAAGATCCAACATTATTTTGACACTTCCAACATACATTTGAACAGTTAGGGTAAAACTTAGACAATTTGTCAGGTGTAATATACCATCTATAAAACATCTTGCAAGCTGCCCTATGCCCGTTCACGGGGAGGACAGGGTATAAATACAAAAATAAATAAATAAATATGAAATTGCTTTTGTAATTTTTACATTTTCCCCCACACCTGTGACCATTGGTCCAGCTCAATTCTATGACCTAAGTTTTGTGGCCACTTTATCATAACATTTTTAACAACATCTTGGGTCTTATTTTCTAAAAGCAACACATAAATTTTCTTAATGACTTTCTCATCAGCATACAACAATATCTTATCTATTTCTAATATTTCATCATAAATGTCTATTGGCTTATCTTTGCTATATCTTGATTCAATTTGGGTTTTCTTGCCACCATGTTAAAGTTTCTATTGGTTTCAATTCATTTCTGCTATCTAATAACTCTTCATTTTAGGATTGTTTCTTCCTGAAGTAAATTAGGATTTGTAATGGAGCAACCCATTTTGGAATCTTGGTATAAAAGTTCTTTTTAGATTCTTCCCATACCTCCAGTAAAGCGGATCTAATAAAATGTTATTTAAAGTATTTGTGAGTATCTGCTCTCCCATACTATATGAAGGCGTGCCAATCTAACAAAAGATCATAACCTTCTAATTTCAAAAGTCGTGTACTTTCTAAAGTAATCCAGTCTTTTAACCATATCAGAGCTGCTGCTCTATAATAAAGCAGCCAATCTGCAAATGCAATCCTAGCTGTCTCTTTGGGATCTTGTAATGCTTTAAGCTTTATTCTTGGTTTCTTGCCTTGCCAAATAAATTGTATCATCATTTTATCAAGTTCTTTAGAATATTTTTGGTTCTAAAAAATATGTATTGTTTGAAATAGAAAAATCCATCTTGGTAATATATTCATTTTGATTGTGGCAATTCTTCCCATTAAAGATATTTGAAGGTTTTTCCATTTTCCCAAGTCTTTCTTAATTTCTTTCATCAGTTCCATATAATTGTTTTCTACCAAAGGACTACATCTGTTTGTTATGTTTATTCCTAAATATTTGATTTTTTAAAAAAATTCTAAACCTGTTAATTATTGCAGCTAGTGAGCCTGAGATTTAGTCATTATTTTAATAAGCATTTTTGTTTTTTTACAATTAATTTTAAGTCCTGCCACCTCTCCATAGTTTTTCAGAGAACTTATCAATTGTTTAATAGAGCTCATTGGATTCTCTAAAATAAATACTAAATCATCATCTTTATGTATCTCAGTATTTCGTGATAGATCTCCATTAATAAGAACCTTGGCTTGTTGTTTAGTATAAATTGCTTTGATCATTGTATAACATTCAGTACCAGCTTGAGAATTTAAAAGTAGTTCAATCATAAAATTCCAACTGACATTATCAAAAGCTTTTTCTGCATCTAAAAAAAATTAAAGCCATTTGTTTTTCTGGGTGGGCTTCATAATATTCTAGAACATTCAATATCATTCTCACATCGTTTCTAAGTTGTCCTTTGGGAAGAAAGCCTGCTTGATCTCTATGGATCATTTGAGAAAGAACTCTTTTCATTCTTGCAGCTAAAATAGAAGCATAAATTTTATAATCCACATTTAACAAGGAGATTGGTCTATAGTTTTTAATTTCTTTTTCATCTGAGTTTTGCTTATGTAGGAGTGTTATCAAAGCTTCATTCCAAGATTCTAGAGTTTCCCCTTCCCCTTATAATTTGTATAACAGCTTTTAATGGCCATATCAGTTGATCTTCAAATACATGGTAAAATTCCACAGGAAATCCATCTGGGCCTGGAGTTTTTGCCTTTTTTGTTTTTTTAATGCTTCTGTCACTTCAGCAAAAGATATTGAGTCATTTAATGTTTTCCTTTGATCTTCTGTAAATATTTTGATTTTATGGGTTTCAAAATATTTTTTAATTTGTCCCTGTGTTGCTTCTCTTTTCATATATAAGTTTTCATATTATTTCAACATTTTTTTTCAAATCTTCCAGTTTATTTCTTTCTTCTCCCATATCATTTGTAAGTGTTTTTATGTACCTTTTTGCCTTTTCTTTATGTAGTTTATAAGCTAGCCATCTAGTTAGTTTATTGGCTTTTTCAAGATAGTTTTGTTTAGCTTTTTTTGCTATTTACTGTGTTAATAGGCAGTTCATTTGATGTTGCAGGAGTGTAAGTTTAAGTTTTATCTGTTCAGTTGAAGAATCCTGTTTCATCTTTTCTTTCTGATTTTTAATTTGGTCTTGGATCTGGAAGTATTTTTTTACATTTTTTTATTGCTGTTATTCTAAAAACTACATAGAAATCACAAGGAAAGGGCATCTACAAACTATGGGAGAAAGTAAAGATAACCACTAAAAACCCAAGAAGCGGTGATCATAAAATGCTTACAAACATTTTTTATGCTTTAGTATTATATAAGTGTAGTATAAATGAAAAAGGTTAGTGAAGTATATCCGGTACCATTAACTATATAAAGAACATCTGAGAATCTGCTAAGAGTAGGTTAAATTCAAGCTCTAGAGATAAAAGTTATTGTTTTTCTTTCTTTTTTTCTGAGATAATAGTCTCAACTGGCTTTAGGAGTTTTGGGGGGCACTGCCCCTAATTCCAAGTCAGATTCTTCTTTAGTGGATGATGAGATTTCTCCATGGCTTCTCTGGTTGCTGTCCTCTTCGTTTACATTGTCATCCCCCTGAGGCTTTCCTGGCTTTTGTAACAGTTGCAAAAAGCCTTTAGCCTTTATGACAGAGTCAATCCTTTCTCTCTTGTTATTGTATTTGAAGAAGATGCCTTCTGATATAATCCATTTGTAGGGGGTGGATGTCTTTTGTAAAAATAAGACCAAGTCTTTATAGTTCCTCCTCTTCTTTCTTATTTCAAAAGGAATGTTTTTTTAATACTTTATTTTCTCTGTCATTGATTTTTAAGGTAGTTCCATTAGTCACTTTAAGTATCTGGTCTCTGATATGCCTTCTGGAGAATTTCACATAAATTTCACCGGGCAGATTATTTTTCTTGATATATTCTGAATATGTCCTATAGGCCATATCTATCTCGGTTTGAAGAAAATCCGCTTTCAAATCTGCAACCGGTCCCAAGGCCTCACTTAAAGTCTTTTTAATATCTTCTCCTTTTGTCTCAGGAACTCCTTGAAATCTCAAAACATAATTTGACTTTTCCATTTGTAGCTGTAAAAGTTGAAGTTCATTGGAGGTTCTCTCCCCCCCTTTCTTTACACGCTTTTGAAGCTTATTAGTTTTAGCATCAACTTCCTTAACTGCTATTGTTGTTTGCTCTGCTGTTTGCTTAGTATCATTCAAATGACTGTAGAGTTGAAAAAATCTGGTTGAAAGTTGTCATTTGATCCAGCAGGGGTTGAAGTGCTGCTGCAATCATACCAAGGAAGTCTGTAGCCACTTCCAGTCTTGTGACTGGAGTGACTGGGTTGACATTTCCTGAAGAAGGTTTCGTTTTCAGCACAACTTTCCTCCCCCCATCTTTTTTTTAAGTCCCCGGAGGGGATTTTTTTTATTGCATTTTCTATAGATTACAAACTACAACAGAAAATAGGAAGGGAACATCTACATCTAGGGAGAAGATAAAAAGAAATCACTAATAACTAAAACCCCAAGAAAAGGAGATCATTACATCAGCTTACATACGTGTTAGTTTAAGAAGCTCATATTACATTGAACATAGTCAATTTAGCTAAATTATTTATCTTTTAAACCATTTTTAACTGTTTAAAGACCACCCCACTGGGGCTAATGCATCGCTCAAGAGTTGCTTTAGATCCTCGTTTTTTGCTTCAGCAACCCCTTGGAACTGAAGTACCAAATTAGCTTTCTCCATTTGCAATTGTAAAAGCTGAAACTCCTCCAAAGCTTGCTTTTTTCCAGCATTTGCATCTTTTATTTTTTTTTTGCATCTATTTCCTCTACTTTCTCAGCTATTTGCTCCGTCTTTTTTGTAGTTTCAGAAAGTTGGAGCTGCTGAGCTGCAAAGTTATGGTTTAAAGTTACTAGCTGTTGGTTGATATTGGTCATCTGCTCCAGTAGAGGGTGCAAAGAGTCTGTCAAAAGTTTAGAGAACTCTGTGGTCTCTTCCACTTGTGGGCTCATGCTCCCCAGTGGTTTCACTTTTGCTAGTCTGCCTTTCTCTGTTTTTTTGTCACCATTTTTATGGATTGTTTACTTTTACCAGAACTTTCAAAAGTCTCTGAAAATCACCAAAAACGCCTATCCGCACTCTGGTAAGGTTCTTTAAACAGGTTTCAATGCTTTTATTTCCGATCCCCCCCCTTGCTGAGATGCTTTAAATTTTATACGTGTGGGAGGCCCCCCCCCGCTCGCTTTTCTCTCCGTTCCCAGGGGGGTACTTTCTTTTTAAATTGCTGGCATTTTGCTTTAACTCGACTCACTGTTCATTGTTGGTCATACGACCTCGCTTAGAGTACATTTCATTCGCTCGATCTCCGATGCTTGTCCCAGTCAGCAGCACTAGTTCCATTCAGACGCATAACGGCAGGACCTTCAGGGTGGAAGAGCACCTCAATTCTCCAGCATCGCACTGGAGAAGAGGTCACCCTTCAAAAGCCCCATGGCTAGGAGCCTTTCCCAAAAGGCTCCGGGGTGGTGGTGGACAATCGCCCCCCTCCTAACCGCTAGCATGCAGATCACACCCCGGGAGGTCCAAGAGGTGCATCTGCCAGCATGTTGCCATAAACTAGGAGCTCCTCCCCACCATCTTTTAATTGTTTACTTTTCAGAAAAGTTTTAAAAGTCTCTATTGCTTGAGAGATTATATTGTTTTCTCTCCAGTGCTCTTTATATTAGTTATTATTTGCTTATGATCCTACCCCCACCTTAAAATGCTCTGGAATCAGCTTTTGTTTATTTACGGAGTAAATCCTCTGCTTTGCTTGTCTTTTGGGGGGGGATATTTTCAGTTATCTGTTTTTCCAGATGTTTTGCTTTAATGAAAAAACTCACACTTCATTGTGGATCATATGCTGAGGTAAGGGTTTCACTCAATCTCTGTTCACTTGTTTCAGTGTGCACCCCTATTGCCATTGCTGGTTCTGCAGCAGTGAGACTGTCGGAGCTCAGAGGTGCCTCAATCCCTCAGCAGCATGCCTTGGGAGTGGCACCTCTCACGCCCCATAGCTGGGGGCCCCCTACAATGTCCCAGGGGTGGTGCAGACAATTGCACCCCCTCCCATTTGCCAGGTCACGGATCATGTCCCCCGGAGCTCCAAAGGGATGAGTCCACCATTCGGGTCGCCAAAATCTGAAATCAATCTGGAAGTATTTTACTGACCTCTGTTTCCTGGTGTATGACGATTCTCTAATCATCCATCCTCTGGCAAAGGCTTTGAATGCATCCCATACAGTCCTAATGGAAATTTCTGGTTTGATGTTTTGTTCAAAAAACATTTGAAATTCTTTTTGGATTCTCTTGCAAACTTTGCATAGTTTACAATGGAAGTATTCAGTGACCATCTGTGGTTTGTTTTTGGAGAGTATCTTGTATTTGAAGCCTGATTGGGTTGTGGGCTGCAAAAGTTGCTGGTAAAATTTCCACTTCTAATATGTCATTTGTCATTGTGGTAGAGATCCAGCATATATCTATTCTTGACCAAGACTTATGCCTCACTGAATAAAAGGTAAAGTCTTTGTGTGTGTGTGTGGATTTCTCAATTTCCATGCATTCACACAATTGTTTTCTTCTGCTAGTTGAAGGAATGTAGAGGGAAGCTCATTTCCTTGTTTCCATTTTCCAGTAGAAGTTTTTCTGTCAGAGATTCTATCAAAAACAGCATTGTAATCTCCAATCATGCACATTTCATCAAAATCCTGTTTTGAGAGCAGTTCATGTAGGATTTTATAAAATTTCTCCTGGTGTTGATTTGGTGCATAAATATTTATAATAAGAGTCTTTTTCCCTTGTCTTGGTATTTGCACCAATAAAATCTGTCCATCTTCTGAAACATAAATAATTTCTGGATGCAAGTATTATTTTACATAGGTCACAATGCCGCTTTTCTTCTTCTCCTTATCTGAAGAAATAAAGGCTTCCCCAAATTTCTTAATTTGTAAGTATTTCTGGTCTGCAATTTCAATATGGGTCTCTTGCAGACAGATGATGTCTAATTGCATTTTTTGAGCTGTTGAAATACCTGTCTTCTTTTTTGGGGTGCATTTAGTCCATTCACATTTATTGAAATTATCTTTATCTTCCTTCTGTCCGTCTTGTGGCTGAGTCTGTGATTCCATGTCTTGTTTATCTCTCATTTGTCTCCTTGTGCATATCTGAGGTGTTGTGGTCTTTGAGGCTTTTTTTGATGCCGTTGTTTTCTTGATTGTAGTTGAAGCTGTTGAGGTTGTTCCTGAGGCACCTTGGGAATCCTGGTCTTCTTCTTCTGTAGTTTCTGAGTTTTCTTCTTCAGTTTGAAGGTCTGCTCCATGTGTCTTGAGAAAATCCTCTGCCCTGAAAGTTGAGTTGACTGTAAACCTTTTGCCTTTATAGGTAAAGAATAAGCCTTCTAGAATAAGCCTTCTAGAAGTAACCATCTATATGGAATCTCATTTCTTCTCAATGTTGCTGTAAGATTCATATATTCTTTCCTTTTTTCTCTGACTGTCCAAGGAATTTATTTTAAAATCTTTATTTCTATGTTTTCTATACAGCGAGGCATTTCATTAGATGTTTTGAGAATTTCATCTCTTAGAATTCTCTTGTGGAATCTCACATGTACTTCTCTGGGAAGCTGATTTCTTCTGGCATAAGCTGAGTTAATCCTAAATGCAATATCAATTTCATCTAAGACTTTCTCTGTTTCTTCTGTCTTCATATATTTTGCCAAAATGTGTGCCATCTTTCTCCTTATGTCTTCTTCTTTCTCTTCTGGAATATTTTGAAATCTTAATATAAATGCTGCTCTATCTAATTTGAGTTTCATAGGATTTTGTTTCAAAGAGGTTTGTTTGGAGTCCATTGCCTGTACTTTATAGTCTGTTTCTTCTGCCTTATCTTCCAGTTTAGAACTTGTTTTATTCAATTTAGCAATCTTATGGTTATCCTCTAGGAATTGTTTCTGCAGATACTCAAGTTTATTTGACAGCTGTTGTGACATGTCTTTCATTGTATCTTTAATTGGGTCCACTGCTTCTGCAATTGCAACTTTTATAGAAGTTGAAACTGTCTCCTGGAGCAATATTTGCAGATGTTTCATTGTGGCCTGTGGTAGGCTAGAAGCTACTGATTTTATTATACCTGGTGAACTAGAAGGTTGTGGTATCGGGGGGGCTATTTGTGCCTGCTATTTTAAATAGGGTTATACAACAAGACCAGAGAATCTCCACAGTATTAAAGCAGGCTATTTTTTTTTCAATGCACCTCTATGCCCACAATACAGTTTATTATTTATAAAACAACCTTATTGTAAACAAAATGAAGATAGAGTACTTCTGAATCACATGAAACCCACAATTTTATCAGCTATAAGCCAAACATACACCACGGCATGTTACTCAATAAGACAATTTTGTTATGAGAAAAAGTTCTTGGCAGGTTTGTCTTTCTTCTCCTTCTCCTTATAAGGAAAGGACAGGAAAAGAAGGAAAGGGAGGGGAGAAAAAAGAACCCCTATAATTGTAATCTATACATTGAAATATTAATACATAAAGAGTTTAAAGCCAGTTGCCATGTAGATTAGTCTCTATCAGGTACAGAAAAATTTTCTTTATTATAATTCCAAGGGAGAAAGTTTATTACCAAGGTACATTTTTAAGGAAAGAAGACAAATATCCAAACTCTACCCAATAAAGAAAAATAAAAGGTGGTCCAAGATTTTCCAAAAAGAAATTACTGTAATCCGTTTGTTCAGGAAGGAAAGTTTATTAACAACACTTCTGGATCTTTAGCCCTAACAACAGTGTAGCAGTGCTTCTTGTATCTTTTGCTAGCTGCAGGAAGGAGAGGGTGGGGGGGAGTCCTGCCCCACCCAGTCTTAGTCTGTGTAAGTTTTAAAGAGCTTGAATGCTAAAAGCAGGTTCTAGGTTTGTTGCTTAGACAGTTACTCATGGTGATCTTGTTTCGGTGACTTTAGAGTTTCTAAAGTCCCTCTAGACAGGTACCAACAGCTGGGTGCTCGTGGCTGCCAAGAGCACACTTCAAATGCTTCTTTCTGGAGATGATCCAGGGCCACAACCCATGTGCTGCCACAGAATGGGGGACCTGGATTGAATCCCTTGCTCTGCACCCCCATCCAGGGAGTGCAGTGGCGCTTGGGAGCCCTCAATACTCTGCTGACAGAAGCGCAAAGCCGGTGACACCCGAGGAGTGAGACCTGGTGCCGTCCGTCTCACCGCGCTACAACCCAGAAGCTCTTTTTAAAAAAAATATTTTTAACTACACAAATCGGGGGGGGGGTCCATTTCATCAATAAAGTATCTAGTTAAGTATCTCATACAATGTCTAAATATCTATTTTCTATATTCCACCTTATTTTTATGTATATTCATTTGCAATTGATTTAAAATAAGGTTTCTGTTCCTTTCAAATTGGTTATATGTCAGTCTAATTTATAAGATTTAAAAAATTGTATAGTCTCTCTTGTCCAAAGGGTGTTGACCTTCTTCTCTTGAAAATGAGTGTAGTCTCAAATATTCAGAATGTTTTAACCATTTTTGTAGGATTTCATCCTCGTCTTCATTCTCTGGTTTCTCCTCTTAAGTTTTAAAGTCTTAATTCTGTGTCTTTTCCCCTTATATGTAAGAAAAATAACTTCTGGATGTAGCCCTCTATATTCAATTCTTTGGATGGTTTGATGTTCCATATATTCTTTATTTTCCTCTCTCTGAAGGAAAATTTCATTTTCTGCTGTAAGGATTTCATCTCTTGTCATTCTTTCATATAGTTTCACATTCAGTTTTCCGAGCATTTTGTTTCTTTTTGTATACATTGAGTTCGTTCTGTAGTCCATGTCATTTTGCTTGCAGACTTCATCTGTATTTTCTGTATCCGTATCTTCACAAAGATGTGTGTCCTGTCAGTTTGCCCTTTCAGCTGACTGATCTTCTGCTGTAGGAGAAAGTCTGGCTTAGATTGCATAGAGTCCAGAGCCATTTTCACAGCATTTTCTACTATTGTAGTGATTGTTCCTTGTAAAAATTGTTTTGGAGAACTGTAACCATTGATGTTAAAACATTATTTCCTTCTACTCCAGCCATTTTAAAATATTGAATTAAAAACAGGGAATCTTTCTAGCTCTTTGTCAATTAAATCTCTATGATCACAGAGCTTTCTATGTTTACCCAATTACATTAAAAACAAGAAGATTCCCAGGCATGGCAGACAGTCTTATCATTTAATTGTAATACAGACTTATCAGTTGCTTACAAGAACCTCAGAACATAATATACTTTACAATTTTCAACACACTGCAAAAATATACACAATAAGGAAATGACAAAGTGAAAGTTAAAAGTATATGCTTCTTCCTTCTTTCTTCTTGATTTTAGATTATGGTCCAGATAATAAGATGTAGATATTTATAATCCAAGTTAAATGTCTTTTTATGAATCGTTATGGCTCAGTTATAATTCCAGGGAAGATAGGTTTCTATTTCAATAGTATAGAGTTTGATGCTTATTAGAGTATTCCAAAGATTTATAATCCATTTTATGGTTTTGTAATCCAAAGTATAATGATATCACATTTATAAATCTGTTTCACAATTTTCTTCAGACATCAACCTTGTTTTCTTTATGCCAGTAGATTTATTAAGAAAGTTCCTTTCTCTTCTTTCCTTGCCTGCTTTAGATAATTGGGGCGGGAGGAAGATTCCTCATCCCACCTTTTCTTTCCCCCTTACAAATGATTTAAAGGGCTAATCAGTGGAAAAATTCCTAGTAATGTTGCAGTTAAGGTTACTCAAGGTGATTTATCTTCTTGTATTGTTTTGTTGAGATGTTCTGTTTCTCCCTCATCCCAGGAGTCACAACTTCATGTCCATGGCTTGCCATGGACGCTCTCACTGAGCTCTTGCTGGAGGCAGTCTCAGACTTCCACCCACTTGCTGCCACTCGTGGGGAGTCCGAGTCAAGCCCCTTGCCATGAGCTCCTCTCCAGAGAGCTCACTGGAGTTCAGGAGCCCCTGAACTCCTCTCAAGGATCCAGTGATCTGGTGGCTTCATGGGAGCAAGTCCTGGAACCAACCGTTCTCATCACACCAAAAACCAGAAGCCTCTCCAAATAGCTGTGCTTCTGTGAACACCTGCTAAACAGCTTTGCACTGGGTTTTTGCAAAAATGTGAATGCATAAAGATGCTGCCAGTTTCAACCAACTTATAGCCATTATAGTTGCTAAGGACTTCTTAGACAGTCACTAGAGGGTAGGATTTATTAAAACATAACAATCATTTATGACTGATTTATATAATTTATGACTGATTTAATTGTTATTTACACAACTGCCAGCTGAGTAGAGCAGTCATGCAGTAAAGACAGGGCTGGGAACTTGAACTCCGTCAGGTTGATATCAAGGAATTAGGGATAGACATGAACCAACTGATGAGCCAAAGTTGGCCTGTATGGGGTCAGGACAACCAGGACAAACTACTATGAATTTTGGCACAATTCATGGTGGTTTGTGATGGTTTATGAAGAATTGACAGCAGGGGTTTAGCACTGATTTCTGCTCTTTATGAGAAACAGCTGAGCAGCTGGTAGCTCCCTGCAGCTTAGCTGTTTGGTTCAAATGGTTCAAAGCCCTTTAAACCCTGCTTTTAGGTCCCTGTGGCTCTTCACAGGAAGCATTTAAATGGCTCTGCTTTCTGCTTCCTGCAAAAAGGTGTGGGGAGCAGAAAGGAGGGTTTAAATGGAAGGGGTGAGGTCCCTTCCTGGGGGCACTTCACCTCCACCTTTCTGCTGGCTGTGACTTGCTGCAGCCAACAGAAAGGTGGAAGGGAAGTCCCTTCATAAGGGATCCCCCCCTTTTCTCCAGGGTGCAGTGGAAAGGATGTCCCTTCCTGAGGGATCCATGCTTTTTTCCTGGCCGCTGTTTTTTTTGGCTGTCTTCTAACTTTTAAAGGGACTGCACAAGACAGCTGGAAAAAGCTCAGCTGTTTTTGTGATTTCTGCAAACCTTGTTTAAAGGGACTGCAGTCCCTTTTCAATGGGGTTTGCAGGGCCACAAACTACACAAACCAGTTTGATGGTTAGTTCGTGGTTCAGTCACGAACAGGCCTGTAGCTACTGTAGGGCCCAAGGGCCCCACCCCCTAGTGATTTTTATAGGCCCCTCTCCAAGCCATGGCTCCACCTCCCCCTGAGCCACCTCCCCCAATTGCCTGTTAGCCTGTCAGCATGGAGGATGAGGGTGGCACAAGCAGCAGCGGTGATGAGGCTGGGCTGAGAGAGTGGCCCAGGCAGGAAGCAAGCATGGATGGTGTGGGCAGAAGCCTCCCTCTCAGGCTTCCACCAGATGCTTGCTGTGCCACCTACCAGCAGTTGGTAAGCCCAGCCCTGCAAAGCAAGGAGGCAGGCAGCCGCCTCCTCTGTCCCCAGCCAGGCATGCCCAGCTGCACTCCAGTGTGCCAGTGAGACCAGACGTGGCACCTCCGTGGCCAGCCCAACCATTGTGAGCCTCACCTCTCCCAGCTCTGGGAGGAAGCTGAGGGTGGAGGGCAGGCTGCCCCTGGTGCTGCGCCATGGGAAGAGGAACTGGGATTCCTTGGGAAGAGAGGGAGCTGGATGCTCTGCTGGGAAGGCCTGCCCTTGAAGAAGAAGAGAAGAGATTGGATTTATATTCTGCTCTTCACTCAGAGTCTCAGAGCATCTTACAAACTCCTTTCCCTTCCCCTCCTCACAACAGACACGCTGTGAGGTAGGTGGGGCTGAGAGAGCTCTTTCGAGAACTACTCATTTCAAAATGGCTATGACAGAATTATGGCTTGCCCAAGTTGCAAATTAAGTCCAGGTGCAAAATGTGTTTGGGAAAACAGTGAGAACAGTCCAGTCAAGGAAGGAGAAGAAGATCTAGGCCAGAGACATGGTTTATCAGCTAATGCACAACAGACAGTTACATTTGTAATCATAATTTTTGATATATTGTTGTCATGATTAAAACTAGCTACATGTGTCATCAAACCATGCATATAATTTTAGTTGTTTTATATGAGAATATATCAACAAAGGTAATCTTGTAAGGTGTTTCAAGGCTACAGGAAAATTAATTTAAGAATCTGATCCCAATTAAGTGTGCCAGTTAATTCATGTTAGGGATTACTTTGACAGGATGTAATCTTTTAAAATATACAAGTATGGATTGAAAATCAGCTTCCTCACTAAAAAGGTTCCTTTTATTCTCTGCCTGCTTGGGGGGATGTAACCTGAACTCATGCAAAAAGGTCTCTTTGTTTATACTTATCTATGAATAATTAAATGTTGGTCTTTTGTATTATTTTAAGTTAATCACTGTTAAAATAATTATATACCTGTGTTAATAAAAGGGAAAAGCAAAGAAAAGGTACTTTAATAGCATTATTGTTGAAGTGCACCTCATTACAGTCAAGATGCACTTTCTGCCTATAGATTAATAATCAGTTATTGGGAAAATAAATAAAAACCTGTGGCTCTTTAAGAGCAAACTACTGTCTTGAGTATCCTAAATGAAGCTATCTGGAACAACCTGTGCTACTTTAGCAGCCTTGGTATCTCCATCACCATCTTCTGGTGCTCTCTGGAAGGGGTGGAGGACCCCCCCCCCTCCATTGCTGAGCAGTGCTCAGGAACAGGAGCTGATGGTCTTCTAACAAACATGGTACCTTTGTATTCATCTGTATAATGCACAGCTACATATTGCTATGAATTACCATGGAGGGGGGGGGAGAAGGCTTGTACAAAGAAAAATCTATTTCAGTAGTATAATTAAACCTTGTGTGCAGAGTGTAATGTCATTCGAACACCAGGAAATGGCCAGAATGGCCACCAGTTGTGAATGGACTAAAGTATTCATGGGTGCTGTTTTGGCATTCCGGGGCTATGATTGTTCATTGAATTATTTCATAATTGTAATGTGGTTTTTAATTGTTCTTGTAATGTTTTATATCCCATGAGGGCACAGAGAACACTCATGTAATATTCAAATGTTATTCTGATGTTCTGATGTTTTATGGGCACTGCCTTGGGGACCCAGGATGGATGGAAAGGTGGCATTAAAATGTTTTATAAAATAAATATGTACATGCCATAATTCCAAAAAGGTACAAAAAAGCCAACACACATGGAATTGTGTAGAATACAGTATGTATATCAACTTTCTAAAGGTAGCAGAGCAAATTTCACCCATTTTTTTCTGTGCAGATAGGCTTGAAAATGGTGTAATCTCTGAGGACAGAGACAAAGGCTTGGAATATGCATAGATTTCCACAGCTGCAAGTGGGGTAATTTTCACCAATCCCACTTCCCTTTGGAGGCCTCTGATTCTCCCAAGCTATTCCTGGAGGGGGAGGTTCACCTGGGAGCAGCGTTTCAAGGGGCTATTTGGGATGATGTGGGGTGAGGGGGATCATTCTTTCTTTTCACCCTCAGAAATCTTAGCAGGACCCAACCTATATATTATGATTTCCTTCACTTGATTGTTGGCATTTTTGAGCTTTGTAATATTTTCTGACTTTCCCTATAACTACCAGAAGAAGTACAAAGGATTCAAAATAGAGGCTGAGTTCAGACTGGCAATTTGCCCCGGTAGGGACCCGGGCCAGCGACGACTCAATCCCGGAGTAAATGGGGCGTTCACACAGGCACATCTGCCTGGCGTCCCCCACCCGTAGCCAACCCGTGCTGTTGCACTTCACCACCAGATTAAAAAGATACCTGAAAAAACCTGTAGCAAATCCGAAAGCCCGCGTGTGTCGCGCATTTCTCTGCTTCCGGAGAGTCTGAACGTGCAGCCGAAAAGCCGGGAGCAACCCGCATTGGGCAGAAGGCAGCAGCGGTGTGATTGGCTGTGCTCCGCTCCACTGCCCAATGTGGTGCCGGCGCTGTGGGGTCCTCCCCCAATCGGCAAAATGCGCTTATACGCATGAGCGGATGAGCACATGGGTGCTCATGCGCACATACACCCATACACCCACAGCCGAATTAATGGGGAAACGGCGAATATAGCACACCTCCGGCATGGCAATCTGAACGCTCCTGTGCGCCTCCGTCCCGTATCTTCCGGCAGCAGCCCTTGCTGTGTGAACGGAAAAACCTGGTATAGTTTATTCCGGGGCTTTTTTGCTATGACTGGCTACTGGAGCAAACTGCCAGTCTGTACTCAGCCAGAGATAACAAGAGTATTTGCTTAACTATCACAAGTCATTGAGGTTGATACAGATCTTCTTATCTCAAGATCAGCTGAGATTTTTTTATTCCTTTCGACTTATAGCTGTGCACTAAGTGAATGGAGCTCTGGGGTCTGGGGTCTCAGGGAGCAGGCTGGTTCTCTTGAGGCTAGGGTTGCTGACCTGGAGAAGCTGAGAGAGAGAGAGCGGTTTGTGGACAAGGTCTTCTGGTACCTTCTAGAAAGTTACACTCCTGCACTGACTGCTCTTCTGCTGTTGTGGAAGGTGAGAATCTCAGGGTTGGAGGCTGAGGAGGAGGGATGTGATCCCTTTGAAGGGGCCCCCTCCTTGGATGATGGACCATGGTCATCTTACACTGAGGATACACATTTGAGGTTGGGGATCAGTAGGCTTTTGGTAGTGAGTGATTTGATTATTAAGAATATAGACAGCCAGGTCTGTGACAGATGTTTTGACCATATGGTGACTTGCCTGCCTGGTCGTGGACATCACATGCTGTCTAGATAGATTGATAGATTGTGCTGGTGTTGTCATGGTACTCTAGATATAGAAGAGAAGAACACATATGTTAAATGCCAGGCCCCTCAATGTTGAACATTTCACTGTTTTCAGGGATCTCAAATCTCGCAGAGAAATGCAAAACCAGAAATGCTTTACTGAGGTCTGTCTATATGTTCTTTTAAGTTTTAGTTCCTGGGTTATCTGTAATAGTTTGTATCACTGACTGATATAGAATTCAATTAAAGCAGATATAAATAGTGTCATTGCCTAGATAATTCTATGGCCACACTCTAGCAGAAGACTAGTTCAGTGTGCTCAGGGGACATTTGGCTGTGTGTTTCTCGAATGCGTGACAACTGCAGTATGTAGTAAGTACCGTGATAGCAAAAGGAACTAGGGGAATACAAGAAAATGACTGACAATAAATTGTTGAATGATCTTTCAAGGAAAAGAAGTATATATTCAGAATTACAGTCTTTTTGAATTTTGGGAGTTGTACAGTGACAGATTTAGCATGTATAATATGATATTATGTTCTACAATATCATTATTGGCTCTCTGATATAAAGGAAGGAGGAGGAAGAGGAGACTGGATTTATACCCTGCCCATCACTCAGAGCAATTTACAATCTCCTTTCCCTTCCCCTCCCCACAACAGACACCCTGTGAGGCAGGTGGGGCTGAGAGAACTCTGGGAGAACTGCCCTTGAGAGAACAGTTCTGAGAGAACTTTGACTGACCCAAGCTGGCTGCATGTGGAAGAATGGGGAATTAAACCCAGTTCTCCAGATTAGAGTCTGCTGCTCTTAATCACTGCATCAAACTGGCTCAGGTACATTATCTTACTCCGGGCTTCTATTTCAAAATGATGCTTAGTTCAACTATCCATTCAGAAGAACAACATTTGAGTCCAGTGGCACCTTTAAGGCCAACAAAGTTTTATTCAAGATACGAGCTTTCGTGTGCAGGCACACTTCCTCAGACCAACATGGTTACCCACCTGGATCTATCTATTCAGAAGGTTTTCCTGGTTTAGGAACAACAATTCCTCAGTGCGATCTGATTAAAATTCTTTGCTTTTTCTAAAAGAGAATGTCATGTGTAGTCTACTTACTATTTTAGGAAGCTGGTACCACCTTCTCTAATGCCTTCTAGGGTTCCTTCTTTTCCCCTTTCTGTATCTGTGTTTCAGTATTTAAGCCAACCTACTTCTATTTTTTCTTTACAACTGCTTTTACAGCTTTAGCTCAGCAGATGCACCACAAAGCCATCAAGAGTTTCCCAGTGTGCTTGCTGTTCTTTATCTGAAATGAAGTCTTGTAGAACTTTAAAACAGCTGATACTAACCAGTTTTACAACTTACTGTGCTTCAGTTTCCCTTTACACACATAAATACAGAAAAAAGTTTGAGTCCAGTGGCCCTTTTAAGACCAACAAAGTTTTATTCTGACCAATTCCTCACAAGCAGCTGTGCCGCCCACACTCTTCTGATTTCCCTATTCGCATTGGTCAATTTCACACTATTTACTGCTGGGCCACATTTTGACCTGCAGCTCTCTCCAATTTCCCCCACATCTTCTTAATTTCAAAAAACAAGGATTGAGAAGATGCAGGGAAAATCGGGGGGAGCTGTGGGTCAAAATGCAGCCATGCAGCAAATAGTGTGAAATTGACCAATGCAAGCAAGGGAAACAGAAGAATGAGGGCAGCACAGCTGCTTGTGGGGAATCAGTCTGTGTCTGTGATTGTGTCTGACAAAATGTGCTTGCACACAAAAGTTTATACTTTGAATAAAACTTTGTTGGTCTTAAAGGTGCCACTGGATTCAAACTTTGTTCTGCTGGTTTGGACCAACACAGCTATCCACCTGAACATATAAATACAGTTATTTTGTTCCTTAAACATCCTTTTATTCAACCCTCTACTGTGTCTCCAAAAGACTTGCTATAAGAATGTCTAACAATGAGAGACAAGACAAAACATAAATTTCACAGCTGTTACCTACTAACATGTTGACAGTCCCTGGCATATGTATCTCCATCATATTTTAAAAAGCTGCAGATGTATCTTTGAGCAACTATATTTCACTGAAATTTAATTTATAATGGAATTATCAAATACCATATTCCAGCTAAATCCAAGACATACAGGACATAATGGTTAAATCAACCTGTGTATGGACTATTATTGAGAATCAGTATGGAAGGAACTGAGACCCTTACTAAGGAATCTCCTGAGGTTGAATGGAGCACTTATGGTTGATTGGCAGCTAGAATATTTGTATAACTCACAGCACTAGTGAGGTTCTATTAACTGCTGAAATCATACATTTGAGAACTTAAAAGTGCAAACTATTGATTTGCCAATTGCAAATAAAAATAGATGATTAAAAGCTTTAAATGTTGTTTATGTTTCTTCTAATGTTGTAAGATCTTCTAGAAAGGCCCTGCATAGGGATGGGCACAAATTGGAAAAATGCAATTTGTGGTTTGTGGCCGAACCATGAACTGAAGCATGAACTGAACTGGGAGGTTCATTTGTGAACTGGGTTTTTGCAAACCTGGTTGAAAGGGACTGCGGTCTGTATAAATGTGATTTTCAGAAAGCCTGAAAAATTGCTGAGTGACGGGGAGCACCCAGCTCCTCACTGCTCACCTGTTTCAGGCTGTGTTGTGCAGTCCCTTTACAAGACAGCCTGAAACAGTTGAGCAGTGAGGAGCAGGTTGCTCTCCACTGCTCAGCTGTTTTTGTGGCTTTTGTGGGGAACAGAAAGCAGGGATTTAAAGGGACTCAGAGTGTACAAGAGTAACAAGGCTTTTGTTGTATGTTGTATTCTGTATTATCTGACCTCTGAAGAAGGCTCTTCAGGTCATATATGGTTTCTTTTGTGCATTTGTCACTTCTTATAACATTATGAGGCTTTACATGGGCTCCTACAAGGTTGTTAACTTTTTTGAAATAAACATGTGTCTATAATTATTGATGTTTTTAACTTTGGGCCCCTTACTAGTTTTCTAAACTTCCTTTGAAGGTTTTGACTTGTTTGATTGATTTAGTTTCTCTTCCTCTTTTTTGTGGGTGCAGTTCATCAGGTGGACCACATCTCACCTGGGCAGTAGGTTAATCATATAGTAGTTGCATCAGGAAAAGGAGACACTTGTCAACAGATGATTTATTCAGTTTGTCCCATAGTCTTTGCGTAGGCACTGAGTCAAAAGCTTTTCTGAGATCCATAAAGGTGACAGCTAACATACCATATCTGACGAACTGAGCAGTAACTCACAAAAGCTCATACCCTACCACAAATTTTGTTAGTCTTTAAGGTGCTACTGGACTCCTAATTTTTTGAGTTGGTATACTTGTCTACAATAAATTGGGGAGTATGGCAATGGTCAACTACACTAACTTTTCTATGGAATCCCGCTTGCTCTCAACCCAGTATGGCTTCATCTTCAATCCAGAGATGTAACTTCCTATATAGCAAGAAGAATATAATTTGCCCACCACTGATAAACTTATGGGGCCTTCCCAGTCTGCTCCTGCTTGATCGAGGTGAGGGAGGATCCACGGGTGGTGGTGGTGGCAGGGGCTTGATGGGGGTGTGGGAGAGCCTCCCTCCATCTCTTTGCCTTCTTTCTTTATTTTCCTCCTCCTTCCTTCCTTCCTTCCTTCCTTCCTTCCTTTCTTTTTGTTTCTTTCTTTCCCTCCTTTCCCTCCCTCCCTCCCTCCCTCCCTCTCTCTCTCTCTCTCTCTCTTTCTTTCTTTCTTTCTTTCTTTCTTTCTTTCTTTCTTTCTTTCTTTCTTTCTTTCTTTCTTTCTTTCTTTCTTTCTTTCTTTCTTTCTTTCTTTCTTTCTTTCTTTCTTTCTTTCTTTCTTTCTCTCTCTCTCTCTCTCTCTCCCTCCCTCCCTCCTTTCCTTCTCTCCATCCTTCTTTCCTTCTCTCACTTTCTCTCTCTTTCCCTCCATCATCTCTTTACCATTTTTTTTATTAAATCCACACTCTGTTCCCCATTTTATGTTTGAAAATTAAATCTTTCAGTTCTTAAAATGAAATTCTTTATTGCCAAGATGTGGATGGTATGAATGGGAATTCTCACACCTGGCATAGGCACTAAGGGCATGACTTTATCCCATATAAAATAATAAGGAAGTTGCTGAGTCTCAGCATACAGGATCATGCACCAACTGCTCTCTGCTACAGCCTGGCCATCACCATGGTTTGGACTCCAGTGACATGCACTTCATTCTGAAGAAGACTACAGGGTTAACTCCAAGATTCAATACCCAAAATCACTCAGTAAGCTGTCCAGATCCAGTTTTTGGCACTTGGAGACTAGCTCCAATAGTTTGGCCAAGTCATATTTTAATACTCAGGGCAAGCTGTGCATAAAGTGAATTTCACAAGCCACTTCCTCTGTGGTAGTATTGCAAGTGTCTCCTTAAAGGGTACAGGACTTTCCCAGAGTATATGACTTGCAGATTACAAACAGGTATACTTGAAGCTCCCTTTGCTGCATTTTCACTGCTGTGCAGCCTTGTGAATCTGAAGGCTGATTCTCACAGTGATCTATAATACCATAAGTACAATTAACATGAGATTACTTGGATTCTGAAATGGCTATTAGAGATGGAGCCTTCTTAAAGCACAGTTGACTGGTGTCTCTAATGGAGGGGAGAGGGGAAGTCATATCTCGATCACTGCCATCTCAGTTGCCTGTGAGACATGGCTCAGCTTTGCACAAACTGGGGCACAGTCTTCAATTGATGTCAAAGCTTCTCTTAACTGAAGAGGCACTGTTGATGTATTATTGTTAGTGCTGATGATACAGGCAAGGTGTGGGGGCAACCTAACCATAAAACATTCCACATACATTATCTTGGTTGTAAAGCATTTATCTTTTTTTGCGCAAGGTAGGATCCACACCTATGATTGTATATTACAGTAGCACAATATCTAATGACATCTGTATCCAATCCAAGTCAGACCAGTGGCCCACCTAGCTCATCATTTTTTATTCTGACCTGCCATGTCTCTCCAAGGTTTCAGGCACAGGAATGCCTTTTCCAACATCTGCTGGAATCCTTTAATTACAGATATCAGGGATCGAATCTGGGACCTTCTGCACAGAAAGCCCATGCTTCTACATTGAGCCATATCTCCTACCCATATCCAGTTATGGATTTGAATTTATATAAAACCAGGGTTCTGTTTGCTTAGAAACACCCAGTGAGTACAGGCTCAGAAGAGACAAATCTGGTTTATAGCTCACATCCTTAACTATATACTACAAACACCCAGTGAGTACAGGCTCAGGCTTCCTCCCTCCCTCCCTCTCTTCCTTTCTGCACAGATCTGTGCGTTCCCCCCCCAACAGCAAGCAATCCAAAACAGTCCAGTGGCACCTTTAAGACCAAGTTTTATAGCTGAAGTGTGTCCCAGTGTTTTTGGTTTACATAAGTGCCTTCTCATTCTCTCCCCTCTCCCCATTACTTAAGCATCATATTGAGGGCTCTGATAAATCTTTAGTCTTCTGGGTTGTCCGTTGTTTGTGAATGTCACTGCTGGAAGACCATAGGATCTTTATTTAGGAGGGAAATACTTTTCAAAACAGTGTATCTTCCTTGCTGCTTAGTTCATATAATTAGGCTTTGAAGGACTGTTTTGGAAATGATCTGCTTAAAGGCTCTGATGTGGTGGAGAGGGTGTCCTATGTTTTATACTTGCTTCTAAAGATTTTGAGTTAAAGTTTGGTGTAGGGGATAGGAGCATGGACTCTACTCTGGGAGAACCGGGTTTGATTCCCCATTCCTCTACTTGCAGCTGCTGGTGTGACCTTGGGTCAATCACAAGTTCTTTCAGAGCTGTTCTCTCAAAAGAAGTCCTCAAAAGAGCTCTCTCAGCCCCACCTACCTCACAGGGCATCTGTTTTTAAATGATAAACTGATCTGCGTGAACAAGATTGGTGGGGGGGCATTCAGATCAAAGTCCTTTTAAAATTTCCTTTTGCTGTGTGCAACCCAGAGAAAACATTGGCCTAATATGCTAATGAGCTGTACTGTTAGGGGTGTGGCCTAATATGCTAACGAGTTTCTGCTGTTGGGTGTGGCCTACTATGCTAATAAGTTCCTCCTGGGCTTTTTCTACAAAAAGAGCCCTGATTATATCCCAAAAGATCTTAACATTTTTTTTTGGAAGCCCAAATGAAACATTACTATGAGGTAACGAGAGCAGCGCTTTATATATATACTAGGAATAAGGCCCGTTGTGGAAATAAATACAACGGGCTCTAGAAAGAGGCTCTGGGAGAGTGCCCCGGCTTTGGGCACTCAGTGACAATTTGCTGTGGCAATCTTAGCAGGGTATAATGACAGAGTCCACTATTTTCTCCAGAGGAACTGATCTTTGCTACCTGAAGAGCAGTAGTAATTTTGAGTGATCTCCAGCCCACCCCCAAGATTGGTAACAGTGGTTCCCCAGGAGGGAGTGGCTGGTTGGAGGGTGGAGTCTATGGTATTGTACCTGTCTGAGGTCCCACCTCTCCTCAACACTCACCCTCTCCAGGTTCAACCCCTCAAATCTCCAGGAATTTCCCAACCTGGAGTTGACAATCCTATCTCCCTCCCAGCCAACCATCCACCTACCTTTAGTTTTCCATCTCCTCCCCCCTTCCTCCTAGAGAGCAGTTGTAATTTTGAGTGATCTCCAGCCCCCACCTGGAGATTGGCAACAATGGTTCCCCATCAGGGAATGGCTGGATTGGAGGGTGGAGTCTATGGCATCATACCTGTCTGAGGTGCCACCCCTCTTCAAACCTCACTCTCTCCAGGCTCCATCCCTCAAATCTCCAGGAATTGCTCACCTGGAGTTGGCAACCTGATCAGGACTGGGCCCAATGAGTTTTCTCCCAAAGGCCAACATAGGTGTGGAAAGGGCCTTTTACTGACAGAGGAGAAAGTACAGGTGCCAACTCTGATTAGGGAACTACCTGGAGATTTGGGGGTGGTGGATCCTATGGAGGGCAGCATTTGGGGGTGGTGGTGGAAAGACTCAGCAGGGTATAATGCCATAGAGTCTACCCTCCAAAGCAACCATTTTCTCCCGGGGAACTGATCTCTGTCATCTGGAGGTCAATTGTAACAGTGGGAGATCTCCAGGTCCCACCTGGAGATTGGCAACCCTAGGGGAAAGTCAGCTGCTCAGCAGGGAGTTGAAGAAAATGGTTTGATGGTCGCTGGCACACCTCGTTAGCCAGCCAGCCATGCTGAAGCTAAGCAGGAGAGAGAGCCTTTTTCCATTTATTCTGACAGGAAAGTGGCCATTGGGGAGGGGGTTATGGGCGGGGGAAGGGGTTATGTTTGTTTTTTTACTCACAGAACCAAGCTTGGGTGCCAACCAACAGCCACTGAGGGGACAGTCCCTCACAGGAGTCAAGAGAACTGTCTTCCTCAGGAGACAGAGCTGTCTGCCGGGGGAGTGGGTGGGGAAGAGGAGCAGACCCAGCACCCGGCCAATGGCATGCGAGTACTCTTGAGTGGCGGCTGATGGGCCAATGGCTGAGGGAGGGCATTTTACAGCCAATGGGAGTGCATGGAATCTTATGAAACCAAAAGATAAATATTATAAGGATATATATATATGTATGTATTCTGAATTCATGTTTCAACAAGAAAATCCATTTGAGTATGCCTCTGTCATTGTGTAATTTGAATTGCTGATACATATAGTGAATTACCCTTTTAAATGTTGTACAATCAGTATCAAACCAATTATCCTGCCTACCCTGGCCATGCAAAATCCCTGATGAAACTCTGTTGTGTTTACTACTGTTTCTGATAAAATTTTACTTTACAGTTTTATCATATGTGTTTTATTTAAGTATTGCTTTGACCTGACAATGGTTGGCATAATTTTTGCCAAAAAACAAACTTTAATACTGTGTGTGTCTTAAGTGCCATCAAGTTCCTTCCAATTTACAGCAACCCCATGAATAAATGACCTTTGAAATATCCTATTGTTAACAGCCTTGTTCAGGTCTTGCTAACTGAGGGCTATGTCTTTATTGATTGTATCAAATCCATCTCATGTTGAGTCTTCCTCTTTTCCTGGTGCCTTCAACTTTTCCTAGCATTATTGTCTTTTAAAAACATAAGAAGAGCCCTGTTGAATCAAACTAGTGGTCGATCTAGTCCAGCATCCTGTCTCACATGGGGCCAACCAGTTCCTCTGGAAGTCCAACAACAGGGCAGAAAGGCCTAGGCCTTCCCTGATGTTGCCTCCTGGCACTGGTATTCAGAGGTTTATTAACTCTAAATATGGAGGTTCCCCTCAGTCACCAGGGCTACTAGCCATTGATAGGCCAATCCTTCATGAATCTGTTTAAATCCCACAGTCTATGCCTGTGGCCATCACTACATTCTCTAGCAGTGAATTCCATATTTTAATCACTCTCTGTGTAAAGAAGTATTTCCTTTTGTCTGTCCTGAATCTACTGTGCATCTGCTTTATTGGAGACCCTCAAGTTCTAGTATTTTGGGAGAGGAACTCTTTTCCAGTAATAATGTGACCAAAGTATAATATTAGTTGCTGTAGATTTTCCGGGTTGTATGGCCATAGTCTTGGCATTGTAGGACCTGACATTTCGTCATTAGCTATAATGTATAACACAGGTATAACACAGAAAGATGTAGTACTCTCTGTGCCAAACTGTGACACAGAGAGTACTCCATCTGTTTGTGTTATACCTCTGAGGATGCCAGTCACACCTACTGGTGAAACATCAGGTCCTACAATGCCAAGACCACAGCCATACAACCCGGAAAATCTTCAGCAACTAATAAACTCCAGCCGTGAAAGCCTTCAGCAATATATCAAAGTATAATAGTTTAGTCATTTTAGCTTCTAGAAACAGTTAAAGCTTGATTTGATCTACAACCCACTTATTTGTCTTTTGGAAGTCCACAGTATTTGTAAAGTTCTCTTCCAACACCACATTTCAAATGAATCAATATTCTTCCTATCAGCTTTCTTCACTGTCCAGCTTTCACACTGATACATTGTCAAGGGAATATGGTATGAATTATCTTGATCTTGGTCACCAACAAAGCATCCTTATACTTAAAAACCTTTCAAGTCTCAGTGTTTTCCTGATTTCTTGGTTGCGGTCTCTCTTTTGGTTGACGATAGAGCCAAGGAATAGGAAATCTTTAACAATTTCAATTTCTTCATTGTTAGCCTTAATGTTGTGTAATTCCCCAATAGTCATTACTTTTGTCTTCTTGATGTTCAGCTGTAATCCCACTTTGGCACTTTCTGCTTTAATCTTCAGCAGTAGTTGTTTTAAGTCTTCACTACTTTTTGCCAGTAATGTGGTGCCATTTACACATCTCAAATTGTTAACGTTCCTGTTGGAGTGAGTGATTCAGCATGCCTGGACATTGGGTGACACCACATCATTCTAAGTCTGTATAGGTGTTATCTCCTTGAATGGGATGCCTCTCTTTGTCTTAACCTTGAAGCTGCCCTCTGATCCCCCCTCTTGCTTTTTCCTCTTCCTCTCTCTACATGGCCTTCCATGGAGATACCTGCCTCTACAGGACTCTCCTGAAGATACAATGCCCTCATACTCCCACACATGTGATGCTAACCAAGCTGGCCATTTGTAATATGGAAAGTACACTTTAGATTAGGCTTCTTTCTCTTCTTTTGACTGCAACATGAATGTGAACTGGATTTATGTGAATAAATGGAAGATTACTTTTTTTGTAATACACTTCTTGGAAGTTTTATTTATTTCACTCAGTATCACACCTCTATGACTGGGAAAAATTCTGCTACATTAACCAAGGATTATGGACCCAGAGTAAATTTTAACGTTTAAAAGGATTTTTTCTTATTTGTTTGTTTTCCACTTGCTTGAGCAATTACAAGGCTTTACCACCTGCTGGCAAGAATAAAAGACACTGGGAATTTGCTTAACAGCTGGTCCCAAGCTCTGAGTGCAGAAAGAATTTTTCTCTCTCTCCCTTCCTTTTGCATTGCTAACATTGCACAATGATATGCAGTCCTACAAAAGCTTAGAGATAATTTCAATACGTGGCTGTGATGGACTACACTTTTAAAAAGCTTAGAAGTGCTGTACAAACAGCTAAAAGACTATGAAATATTAATTCTTCACAGAAACAGAGAGCCTTGAGTGACAGGCTGCTCCAGGCAATCTGATTGGTTAGCATCAGCTGAGCAGAGAGAGACTTTAGAGCTCAATGCTGAGGAGAATTCATTCAGAATTCAGCCCTGACTGAGAGCAGTTTAACACAGGAGAGCTGGGAAAAGCTGGCAAGGATGAGTAGGTAGTTAGACAGAAACTCCCATTCACACCAAGGAAAAGGGATAGATCTTCTAGAGATGGAAGGAATCTCCCTTCCCTACAGAGATTCCTGGTCTGGTGTGGTTAGAAACTGCCTTTAGAGACCTTAAGAGTCACTTAAAGAGAAGGGGCTTGGGTACCAAAACAGTTATAGAATACTCAAAGAAAGAGTACTGAAGTGCTTAGGGAAAACATTGAACAAAAGCCTCTCAACATAAAGATTTAAGTCACTGTGAAAACTTAAGAAACTCTAATTAGTCAAAAATATAAGAACTAAAGTCTGTGCATGTACTGATTTTATCTCAGAATTTTTACCCCTGATTTCACTTGACCTTACCCTTCTATATTGAATAAAATATTTTGTTAATTTGGAATATAAATACATTTTGAGTGTCATTTAAGTTAAAGGGGGCTCCTAATCTTTCTCTCAGATTTCTGGGCTGAGCAAACAACCAAATTATTGTGACAGGGTGGCACAGCCAGAGTCCTTCAGGAAAAAAGAAAACACTTTACAAGGGCAGCTTAGTCAGACAGGGAAAGAAAAACAGAGTGAATATTTTGCCTCTGAGGTAGAGAAGTGGATGGGGCCATCATATTTGGTGGCAGCATCATGATACAAAAATAAAACTCACAACTAGCCCATCTCTCCACAGACATAAACTAAAATAAGAAAATATTTTATAAGTTTGAGAGGAATTATCACAGAACTCCTGTGAGAAATGGCACCACCATATAGACCTAGAGGAGAAGAAAAAGAAGAAGAGGAGGAGGAGGGGTAGGAGATTGGATTATACCCCGCCCTTCACTACCTGAAGGAGTCTCAGAGCAGTTTACAATCCCTTTCCCTTCTCCTCCCCACAGCAGACACCCTGTGAGGTAGATGGGGCTGAGAGAGCTCTTTTGAGACCTGCCCTTGAGAGAACAGCTCTGAAAGAGCTTTTGTCTGACCCAAGGTCACACCAGCAGCTGCATATGGTAAAGTAGGGAATCAAACCCAGTTCTCCCAGATAAGAGTCTGCACACTTAACCACAACACCAAACTGGCTTTAACATCTGACATGCCTTGTTCCATACGGTATCAGTCTTTTTTGGTAAGATTTTGAGCATCACTTTCCTTGCATGAGAAGTTAATGTGACTGTGCAATAGTTGCTACAGTCTTTGACATCTCATTTTTTTCAGAATTGGAATAGATTGAGCATTTTCCGGTCTGTGAATCATTTCCCCCCCTATATTTGTTGCCATATTCTTGCTAAGATTTTGATGAGCTCTGTTCTCTAGCTTGGAATAGCTCTATAGATATCCCATTTACTTCTGGAGATATGTTTCTTCCAATTCTCTCAGTGCAGCTTTCATTTCACTTTCTAAAATTGTAGGTTCTTCTTGAAAAGATACTTCTTTGAAGGAATCACATCTTTTCATCTCTTTGGGATAGTTCTTCAGTATAGTTCTTTTCTTTATTTTGTCCTGTTCAGTTAATATATTTCCATGTTGATCTTTCAGCATGCCTAGTTGTGCTTTAAGTTTCCCTTTGATTTCTTGGATCTCATGGAACAGATCTCTTGTTCTTCCTGTTTTTGTTGTTCTCTTCTGTTTCTTCACACTGGTTATAATAGTTCTCTTTGTCTCTATGTGCAAGTTGCTGCAACATTGCATTTAGACTTCTGATTCTATTTCTGTCACCTTTACTTCTGCTTCTCATCTACCTTTAGTACTTCTAAGGGTTTCATCCATCATCCATTGAGGCTTTTCATTTCTTTTGGCTACAGGAATAGTCTTTGCACATTCTTCCTTGGTAATGTCCTTGGTTTTAACTCATACCTCTTCTGGCTCATGTTCACTTGAACTTAATAATGTAAATCTGGTCTTTACATGACCTTTAAACTCTTCGGGAATGTTGTTTAGATTGTATTTTGGCACTATGAATATTTTGGTATTTTTCTTCGGCTTTATTTTAATTATTGATATTAACAACTCATGGTCTGTACCACAATCAGCTCCTATTCTGTGCTGAAAACAACCAAACATTAATACTATGCTAAAAATCATTTTCCTACCAGGAGACAAAGAGCCCAAATACTGTTCTGCTAGAATGACCACATAAACACAGGTACAGTACAACTGACCTATTCTGACTTTGAGACTTTCAGGCTTAGGCAAAGATGGTAAGAGTAAATGATGGTTTATATATTTTAAATGGCAGCATATCCAATCTCCTTTTCTTCTAAAGAGAAGTCAATCAGTATTTCCTAATGTTTATTCAGATCCCTTCCAAACTAAACCTGTACCCAATAGGATTACATACATGTGTGAGGTTTTCCTAATCCTGAAGGATATGAGATTGGGTTTAACCTTCCTCTCTCCTTCCAATGCCTGCCATGCTGTGCCAAATTTTCCCTTGTAGTCTGTGCTCACCTTCTTGCCTGCTGCTCTCCAAAAGTTGTCCCCCATCCAAGAAAATCTATTTCAACATTCTCCTTCTGCTGCCTTGCAGCCCAGATGCCTTACTCTACTTATCCTCACAAATTCCTTTGCCTTGTCAGTCTGCCTCTTCCTGATGTGACTGTTCTTCAAGCTGACTGGCTGCAGGGCTGTCTGTGTTACTGTTTAGAATCATTCTCATCAGTTCTCCCATAGAATGTCACATGGGTGCATTTCACTGCCTCAAAAATGGAGGCTCTTTTTCTTTCTGAAATTTGGCAATATGGTTGTCCTGGGGCATACTACAACCCTCCTAAATTTTGTCCTATTTGGATGGGAAGCCATGAAGGGTACAAACTGGGGGTGGGGAGGGGGGAGTGCCTTCCATTGAAACCAATGGGAAATAATAATGAATTAGAATTATGAAAATGAAACAACAATAGCAACCCCCCCCCCCAATAATGAAACAAAACCATAGGAAACAACCCAATAACTAAGCCATGCCTTTTGGAATAAATAACAAAAATGAAAGAAACGGAACAAAGTTCTATGCGCAAGTCCAATGTGCATGTGTTTTTGTGTATCAGCATACATATCTCAGCTGTATACAAAGTGTGAAGAAATGCCTTTTTTCCTTGGAGGTCAGAAATGAGCCAAACCTCCACATTGTGTTTTAACAGTTTTTTTTTTCTTGGCTGAGATGAGGCGGTGGGGGGAGTCAGTTCACTTGCTTCCTAGACACACCTCACCTCTATACATTGCTAATAGATCTAGCAGGAGATAATGGGTGGGTCAAGCTCTTCCCCTTCTCCAAGCAGGAAACAGAGATTGGAGGACTTTAGGCGAGAATGGATCCAGGAATAATCTCTAGGAAGAAGCCCTAGGAAACACTTCTCTGACCTGGTGTGACCTGGTCAGTGAGTGGAGAAACAGATATGATAAAAACTCCTTGTAACAGGAAGGAAGTCTCTTTTCCTTGGGTGCTAAGGTCATGAGAGGAGGCAGGCCTCCCAACTAAGAAGACAGTCATTGACCATGTGGTTGGCCCAGAAAGCTTCAAAGTAATATAGAGATCTGTAACATCTAAGCTAAAGAGCCTATCCTATATTTTAACAGCTAATAGGACACGTACAGAGAGAGGTACAGAGGAATTGCATTTTACATATTTCTTTTGTATCCCTTGCTCAGTTTGGTGCTGTGCTAAAAGTATTTTTATGAACATTTTATTTTTAATAAATACTTCTTAACTTTTGAAGCTGGCTGTGGTTCTATGTACCACATAGACCTCCACTGTCTTGGACACACTATTTTTAAAGGAGCTCCAGGAGGAAGGCAGGCAGTTGGCAAGTGGCTATTTCTCAAAGGGTGCAAGGCAGTACACTGTCCCCATGATGACCAGGCACTGGGCAGTGGGAGACACTGAGGCAAGACCTCAGAACTTGGATGGGAAGCTGGGAGTCCTGACCCTCCCAGTCGATAATTCCATGCAAAGGTTAGGTGGTGGTGGTGAGCTACCCAGAGATTGGAAGAAAAGCCTCTCCAGGAGCTGAGAAAAACCTAGTAGGGCAGGGCAGAATAGGTCCTGCAGGCCAGAGCAGGCCTATTCTGCCACACCTAGGAAAACATTCTGTTTATTGACTAGTACATTTCTTTGTAGGTTTTCCATTGTAATAGGGGAAGGAGAAAATGAATCACCTTGAAAATAGGATTGTGAAAGCCCTCCAAAAATAAAGAGTAAAAGAAATAAAACAATGTAGATATTAAACCTGTAGATTATTTAAATAGTTTGCACTTTGGATCTCCAGAAAAACTAAAGAGTTATTCAGTGGGGAAACCATATTATTTGCCTTTACCAATTGGAAAACCAAATTATGCATACATTGGTTTTGTGCTGAACAGCTTATTTACTTTCATAAACATTTGGGAAGCCACCCAAAGGCCTGCCTCTGAATGGTTCATTTTACGTACCTACTAGTGCCTTCATTGAGATATGCCAGTGTAACATGGAGATAGACCAGCCTAAATGGAGATACACCAGAACCAAGGAGAAGTAACATTAGGGATGGACATGAACCGGGAAAATGGAGGTTCAAAGGCAGATTGCTCCCCTTTTTCCTTCTGATCCTGCAATCCTCAACTTCTGGGCCTTCTGGGGTCCCCCTTTTTGGCCTGGTCTCATCTGCTGGCCTCCCTCTGACTCCTCCACAGGCCAGTTTCCCAGAACTCCTGCTGCTTTCATCAAAGGGAGATTGCCCCACTTTTTGTTCTGATCCTATGAGCTTTGACTTTTGGGCCTCCTAGGGTCCCCCTTTTTGGCCTGGCCTCATCTGCTGTCCTCCCTCTGACTGCCCCATGGGCTGGTTTCCCAGAACTCCTGTTGCAACTTCCATCAGATTGTCCCCCCTTTCCTTCCTAAGAACATAAGAGAAGCCAATGTTGAATCAGGCCAATGGCCCATCTAGTCCAACACTCTGTCACACAGCGGCCAAAATATGCCATCAGGAGGTCCAGCAGTGGGGCCAGGGCACCAGAAGCCCTCCCACTGCTGCCCCCCCAGCACCAAGAATAGAGTGCATCACCTGCCCCAGACTGAGAGTTCCCATCTATACCCTGTGGCTAATAGCCACTGATGGACTTCTGCTATGTTTATCTAATTCCCTCTTGAAACTGTCCATGCTTGCAGCTGCCACCACCTCCTGTGGCAGTGAATTCCATATGTTAATCACTCTTTGGGTGAAGAAGTATTTCCTTTTATCTGTTCTAACCTGACTGCTCAGCAATTTCATGGAGTGCCCACGAGTTCTTGTATTGTGAGAAAGGGAGAAAAGTACTTATTTCTCAACCTGCTCAATCCCATTCGATCATGTCACCCCTCAGCCGTCGTTTCTCCGAGCTAAAGACCCCAAGCATTTTAACCTTTCTTCATAGGGAAGGTGTTCCAACCCTTTTATCATTCTAGTTGCCCTTCTCTGCACTTTTTCCAATGCTATAATATCCTTTTTGAGATGTGGTGACCAGAACTGTACACAGTATTCCAAATGAGGTCGCACCACTGATTTATACAGGGCATGATGATACTGGCTGATTTGTTTTCAATTCCCTTCCTAATAATCCCCAGCATAGCGTTGGCCTTCTTTATTGCAGCTACACACTGTCTAGACATTTTCATCGAGTTATTCACTACGACTCCAATATCTCTCTCTTGGTCCGTCTCTGCCAGTTCAGACCCCATCAATGTGTATTTATATTTAGGATTTTTGGCTCCAATGTGCATCACTTTGCACTTGGCCACATTGAACCCCATTTGCCACGTTGACGCCCACTCACCCATCCTCAACAGATCCCCTTGGAGTGCCTCACAATCCTCCCTGGTTTTCACCACCCTGAACAACTTCGTGTCATCTGCAAATTTAGCCACTTCACTGCTTACTCCCAATTCCAAATCATTAATAAACAAGTTAAAAAGCATTGGACCGAGTACTGATCCCTCCTGTGGTACCCCACTGCTTACCACCCTCCACTGAGAAAGTTTCCCATTTATACTCACTCTCTGTTTCCTATTTATAAGCCAGTTCACCCCTTGTCCACCTCTTCCTCATCTCCTTCCACTCCAACCTGGGCTCTTGCACACTTTCCTCCATGCCCCCAAGTTCCACAAGGGCCACTTTTGTTTGGTGTTTGGAGGGTCACTACTGATGTTTCCAGGGCTGCAGAAGGGCTGCTGAAGCCCATCCTTCCATTGCTTTGATGATTAATTGATCAGTGCCAGTGTGTCTGCTGCATGAACTGTTGACATGAATTGCATGAACCTCCATAAAAACCATGGAGGTTCATGGCAGGTTCATTGCAGGTGCAATTGCAAGACCTTCAGCTCATGAACCATGAACCAGGCAATGATCGTGACAAGATTAGGTTAATTATGAGGTTTGTGCCCATCCCTAAGTAACACCATGCTTTTATAACCCTAGTGCTGGTGTAGAAGAAGGTAGGATCAGAGTGTGCTGGGGAAGGAGATGGGCTTATTTGGTATCCTCAGGGCTCTTTTTGCAGCAGGAACTCCTTTACATATTAGGCTACGCACCCCTAATGTAACCCATCCTCCAAGAGCTTACAGAGCTCTTATTACAGGGGCTACTGTAAACTCTTGGAGGATTGGCTACATTAGGGGTGTGTCACCTAATATGCAAAGGAGTTCCTGCTACAAAAAGAGCCCTCGTATCCTTAACTACAAAATGCCCCATTGCCACCTTGCTTCATATCTCCAATGTATGACAGAGTTTAGGATACTGTCTAAGCCTATGGTCAATCATAGCTCTCCTAAACAATATATAAACACCACCAGTGTACTTATATCTCTGATGATGTGGTATATAGCAATGGAGTACATCTCTCTGGCCCCCTGGCAAGTGCACTTAGAACATATATGGGGGTACTTTTGTGATCAGAATTCTGCACTTTGTACAAACAACCCGAACAACCAAGGATGAGAACAAACATTATTGTAGCACATGGCTGACACTTTATGGGCATTCCACCTTAGGACATGAACACCAGACATGTGCTTTTACTTCTCCAGTTACGGATGGAAGGACAATGAACCCCACACAAATAAGCAAAGGAAAGCATCATCCTGCCTCAAACTGTGACTGCTGCAAATGTTTCTCCGTGCACCCCCCCCCATGTATCTACCTTGTGTATTGCTACTCCAATTCCCCCTCCTGAACAATTGCTAGCCGGAACTACACATGGTGCAGAAAACAGCCGATTCTGACAGATATCCTAGTAGCACATCACCTCTCATCTCAAGTGGAGGCCACAGGAAACACAATCACTGTTTTGGGTGACTCTGAGCCATTCCACTCTAATGTTTGCTACTGTAGGCCAAAGACTTATGTTGCCTATTGCCTTGCAAGATCAGAGCTCATGGCCAGCCACAGGAGAACCTGCAGACACTGTTCCAATGCAGCTCCTTGCAAGGGAAGATAAGTATTGGGTCAATGGGTATACAATGTCCCTCAACAGGTGTATCTGCCCTATGTGGAAACTCCCTGGGAGAGAGTGTTACCCCTATCAGCTTTGATTTAAGAAACTGAATTGTTGCCTTCAGTTTCTGGGGGCAAATTAGTTAAATGGCAGGCCTCAGTGAAAGGTGGGCTATCAGTGAGGATCATCCTACCTATGTCTACAGGAATCTCTCCCTTTATGAGAGTGCTTAATAACCAGTCCATGGGTAAAATAGAGAGTATTTTATTGAAGAGTATTTAGGGGGTGTAACACACAAGAAGCACACATGGAACATACAGACATACAAGATCTATGGAAATAAAGAGAGAAACAGGATAATAGCAGGGGTTGAGGTGATAGCTACCTTTCCTGAAGTTGTCCATGAAGAAGAAGAGATGGCAAAATGACCAGCGCTTTGCAGAGTAAGGACCCAGTATACTGGGGGTGCATGTTAGTAGACACACAAAATAACACGAGTAATATAATGGAATTGCGCTAGGCTAGTTATACCCAAAAACTTGTCCAAAGGGCTTACTAATGTGAGGGATCCTTCAGAACAAAGAATTGATGGGATTAATCATGGCTAGAACAATGTAGTTTGGAAACTCTGTATAGAGTTCCCAGGAATGGACAAAAAAGGCCAGAGATTCTCTTCTAGATGTAAAGTACAGGTTGACCCTAGTCTCCTTGGGTTCCCAGTAAGGTAAGTAGACTTCTACAACAGGAACCACATAAATACAAAGGGTTTTAAAAGGGGGATTATATATAATTATTATTTTAAAAGCAATTATGAAGCCAGAATGACAGCAGGGGGTTGGGGACTATCCAGTGTTTTGCATGGAGTGTCACATGTATGACTATCTGCCCATTGGACAGAAGTCTTGGGTGTGTGCCTGGTGCAAGGAGCTCCTGGTTCTCAGGGAACGAGTTTGCTCCTTTGAGGCCAAGGTGGCAGACCTGGAGAAGCAGAGACAGTCAGTTAGGTTCATGGAGAAGACTCTCGGGGACTTGTTAGATATGTCCCACTCTGGTAAGGCAGCCCCACCACTGTCAGAGAGCATGGGGGTCAAGAGGAAACAGGGCACTGTACTGAGGATAAGGGGAATGTGCCCTCAGAAGGGACCTCTTCTTCAGCTGGTGAACGGGTATCCTTTCGCACCAAGGAACCATCCCTTGGCATCTCTTGATAGCTGGTGATTCAATCCTTAGGCAGGTAGATTCGATCCTTAGGCAGGTGGTGAACCCGCGTACTGACCTTATGATGACTTGCCTGCCTGGTGCAAAGGTAGCGGACATTACACATGTTCTAGATAGGCTGGTAGATAGTGCTGGGGAGGAGCCAGTGGTTGTGGTACATGCTGGCACCAATGATGTGGGAAAATGCAATTGTGAGGTCCTGGAGGAAAAATTTAGGCTGCTAGGCAGGAAACTCAAGGCCAGGGCCTCCAAGGTAGCCTTCTCAGAAGTGCTACCTATTCCACGCACGGGGCCAGAGAGACAGGCACAGATCAGGAGTCTCAGTGCGTGGATGAGATGATGGTGTAGGGGGGAAGAGTTCAAGTTTGTTAGGCACTGGGATGCTTTTTGGGACAAGAGGGAGCTGTACAAAAGAGATGGTCTCTACTTTTCCCAAGAAGGAACCAGGCTGCTGGATCTTAAAATCAAAAAGGTGGCAGAGCAGTTTTTAAACTGAATATGGGGAGAAAGCCAACAAGAGATGAAAAGTCTCTGGTTCGGGATGGCTCATCTCAAAGAGATGAAGGGGTAGGTGTTACTTTTCTACAAGGAAATGGATTAGAATTGTCCACTGAGACTGTGGCTAATGATATGGTCTGCCTGACAAGGTCTTGAGGCAGCAAGAGGAAGATTGTGGGCTTAACATGCTTGGGAAACTGTAGGTGTTCATACACAAATGCTAGAAGTGTCTGAGGTAAAATCGGGGAATTGGAATGCGTTGTATGTGTGGGGGAAATAGACATTGTGGGTATTTCAGAAACTTGGTGAGATGAGGAAAATCAGTGGGATACAGTGATTCCTGGTTATAAATTATTTCAGAAGGATGGGGGGGAAGGGTTGCAGGTGGGATGGCTCTGTATGTCAGAGAGGATATACAGTCCAGTAAGATTGAGAGGGTAAGAGAATTGGATTCACTTCTGGAAATGCTTTGGGTTGAAATAGTGGACTCAAAAGGAAGCTTAACACTGGGAGTTTGTTATCGTCCACCAGATTAAAAGATAGAGGAGGATTATAAAATGATGAATGAATTAAAGATAGCAGCTAGACAAAATAACCGTGTTTTAATAGGTGATTTTAACCACCCACACAATGATTGGGTCAATATGTGTTCAAGTTGGGAAAAAGAGATTGACTTTCTAGACACTCTCAATGACTGTGCTATGGAGAAGATGGTCACAGAACCTATTAGGGGAGAAGCGATCCTGGATTTGGTCCCAAGTAACACCCAAAACCTGGTGAGAGATGTAAAAGTAATTGCACCCCTTGGGAACAGTGACCGTAACGTTATTAAGTTCAACATTTGTATAAATATGGAGTTGCCCAAAAAGACTGACACAACCACTTTTAACTTTAAAAGGGGTAACTTCTCTGATATGAGGGGACATGTGAGGAGGAAACTGAAAGAATAGTAGAAAGGGTCAAAACCACTGGGGAAGCTTGGAGACTATTTACAACTACAATCCTAGAAGCTCAGAAAAAATATATACTGCAGGTTAGGAAAGGCACAAATAGGTACAGAAAAAAGCCTGCATGGTTAACAAACAAAGTAATGGAAGCTGTAAAAGGTAAGAAGAATTCCTTTAAGCGGTGGGAAGCTAGTCTCAGTGAGGTTTATAAAAGGGAACACAGGGAATAAAATGCAAGTCTGTGATCAGGCAGGGGAAAAGGGAATATGAGGAGCATAAAGCAAAAAACATAAAGAGGAAACCAGCCAGGGAGGCAGTGGGGCCCAGGGTGGTGAAAACCAGGGAGGATTGTGTGGCACTCCAAAGGGATCTGTTGAGGATGGGTGAGTGGGTGTCAATGTGGCAAATGGGGTTCAATGTGGCCAAGTGCAAAGTGATACACATTGGAGCTAAAAACCCTAAATATAAATACACATTGATGGGCTCTGAAATGGCAGAGATTGACCAAGAGAGAGATCTTGGGTTGTAGTAGATAACTCAATAAAATGTCTAGACAGTGTGCAACTGCAGTAAAAAAAGCCAATGCTATGCTGGGGATTATTAGGAAGGGAACTGAAAACAAATCAGCTGGTATCATAACGCCCCTGTATAAATCAATGGTGCAACCTCATTTGGAGTACTGTGTACAGTTCTGGTCACCACACCTCAAAAAGGATATTATAGCACTGGAAAAAGTGCAGAAAAGGGCAACTAGAATGATAAGAGGGTTGGAACACTTTCCCTCTGAAGAAAGGTTAAAATGCTTGGGGCTCTTTAGCTTGGAGAAACAACGGCTAAGGGGTGACATGATCAAGGTTTATAAGATTATGTATGGGATAGAGCAGGTTGAGAAAGAAGTACTTTTCTTCCTTTCTCACAGTATAAGAATTCGTGGGCATTCAATGAAATTGCTGAGCAGTCGGGTTAGAATGGATAGAATGAAGTACTTCTTCACCCAAAGAGTGATTAACACATGGAATTCACTGCCACAGGAGGTGGTGGCAGCTACAAGCATGGACAGTTTCAAGAGGGAATTAGATAAGCATATGGAGCAGAATTCCATCAGTGGCTATTAGCCACAAGGTACAGATAGGAACTCTCAGTCTGGGGCAAGTGATGCTCTGTATTCTTGGTGCTTGGGGGGGGAAGAGTGGGAGGGCTTCTAGTGTCCTGGCCCCACTGCTGGACCTCCTGATGGCACCTGGTATTTTTGGCCACTGTGTGACAGATAGTTGGACTAAATGGGCCATTGGCCTGATCCAACATTGGCTTCTCTTATGTTCTTATGTGCTTTCCAGGGTCATGTCCTAGGCATGATTATGGGGCTTGCAAGTCCTGGTGTCCATCTTTTTGTCTACCTATGTCAAGTATATGGACTCCTGGGGTAACCCTAATGGGGCCCATTGGTTGTTGAAATGACCCCTCCTGATAGACAAGGGGTTGGCATACTTAAAGAGTGGCACTTTGGGAACTTTAAGACTGCCATATGCAGAGGCTTGGGGTCTATATAGTGTTTGCTGCTCCTCTCCTTGCGTCTCTTTTGACTCTTGGTAGGCAGCCACCCAACAGAGGTAGGAGCCAGGATAGACTCCACTTTCAATGCAGTGCCATGCATCTGCTAAGCATATGCTAACAGCTGCAGGCTATTTCTGCAACTCATGCCTCTTTGTAGTGGTTAATGTTGCCTGCTTTTATGTCTCCTTCACATGCAGTAGTGACCTACTATATATGTGCACAGTTGTGTTAGGTGCAAGGGACAAAATGGCAAAATGTTGGCCTCTGTGGCCAATTGCTTCTTTTAAACTGCCTAGATACCATAATGCAAAAGCAATGCAGATATGGTGATGATGAAGGATGCTTCCATTTATTGGAATCCCGCAAAGTAACTATAGGAGTATTGCTTGTTTTCTGAAACACTTCACCACTTTCATACTGTGAAATTGGTTCATTTTCTGTTGGAAGCATGATGGCTCTTCAAGCTGCACTTTAATCTGCTCAGATGAAGCCTCAACACATAGAAACCATAGCAGTGGGAACGTGCTAGCAGCACACAGTCCCTGGAAGCTGGTACTGGATAATTATTTACAATGAGTAAGCAATTTCCTTCAGGTCAGGCAGGCATAGCACTTCTGATGTTGCCAAATATGAGTACAGCGATCTCTGTCATTAGGATGAATAGAGTGTTCTTTAACCAGAGAGAGAGGGAGAGAGAGAGAGAGAGACTGACTCACTGAATTAAATGGAATTATTTAAAATGGAGAGAACATTGCTAATATAATCCAGACTGATATTACTGCAAAATGTTTGGAAGCATGAAAAGAATGATAGCATATATAGTTTTATTCACTGCCTGATTTAAATAATTACAGTGGAAGTATTGTAGTGAAATATAAGAACGATAACCTTGAATAATTATCAGGACTTCTTAAGATTATCAAGAAATGTATGTATATCCCACGGTTTAGCCTTGGGTGATACTTATTTATTTAAGCATTTATATGCCTCTTCCAAAATATGCTTAAAGTGGTTACGACTATCATTAATCTGGAAAAAAACAGGTAAAAACAAGGAAAAAAATACAATGATAATATCTAATAAATAAAAAATTAATCCAAAAAGTGTGCCAGAAGCTGTTTAAGAAGGTTTACAGCTCTGCTGAAATGCACATTAAAAGGAACATTTCCTAATCCCCAGAACCATGTCATTCCACAGCTTTGGGGTCAAAGCTATATGAAAAGTACAAAGGTTTGTTTCACAAAGCAGAAATGGTAACTGAAGCAGGGTTCACTTTAACAACAAAACACATGGGAAAGAGAGATGGTTTGTACAATATGTGGATCCCAAGCTACAAGGACTATTATAGAAAGTTCAAAACCACATGTTGAATTGGACCTGGCAACCAGTGCTACTGACCAAGTATATAAGCTTCACATGTTTCAGTCTCAGAACATTTAACAGAAGATGGACTGCAGCATGTCTAAGGCTGCTTCCACACCAGGGTAATTTTCCATGGTAGTCTGGTTGATGATGCAATTCCATCCTTAAAACAAAGGCTCCAGACAGCCCAGAGTAATTGGTTTTCTCTCAATTTTTAGCAGTGTTTTCTGTTTTATACCTAATGTACATTAAAGCCTCCCCTGCTGTTTTCACAGAATCCTGTCTTACCACCCTGTTTTAATTTTATTTTGAGAAGCATGGGTAATGCTGCTCTGCATATGAATAATGCAATGCTTTTTAAAAAGGTATTTGCATGTATTTGCAGACACCTCTGACAATTCCCTCCCCTTCCCTAAATGGAAGACTGAGCTGTGGGTGATTCTGTTCTTTTTTTTAAAAAAGAGCATGAGTAATGCTAGATAGGAATAATGCAATACCTTTAACAACCTTAAAGAAACATAGTTGCAGAGCCTCCAATGACCCCCTCCCCTCTGTCTAAAAGGTAGGCACTTCCCTTCTGTTATTATAATGGTTAACAGGGACTTGCTCCTTGTTGTCATCAATGAATGAAAAAAGTAACTGACTAGCACTTATTCGAAGTCCTGTGATTGAACTGTTTCTCCTTCAGAAACAAAAAACTGATCATGCTGATAATGTTACTCAGGTAATACCATTGTTTTACAGGTTTAAAATAAAGCAGAATGTGTGTGTGTGTGTGTAAAGAACAGGATGTTAATGGTCTGTGCACAAATAGAGGACAATGTCATGTGGAAACATGAAAAAATAAACCAGGCACAACAGTCTGGTTCCTGAAAGATGTGAAATCCTTGGTGAAGAAGAAGAGAAGAAAAAGAGATTGGATTTATACCCTGCCCTTCACTCAGAGTGGTTTACAATCTCCTTTCCCTTCCCCTCCCCTGTGAAATAGATGGTGCTGAGAGAGCTCTGAGAACTGCTCTTGAGAGAACAGCTCTGAAAGAATTTGTGATGGACGCAAGGTCACAACAACAGCTGCATGTGGAGGAGTGGGGAATCAAACCTGGTTCTCCCAGATTAGAGTCCACACTCTTAACCGCTACATCAAACTGGCCTAAGCCGTCTTCAAACATAGTAAATATACATTATCATAGTCAAGCTTGGATATTAAATCCTATGCATCAGCATTGTGAGATCCCTATGCACCACTATCTAAAATATTTAGACATCAGAGACAAGATGTTGCTAATATTCAGGGACTTTCGATATTCCCTAAAGTCTTCGTTTGAAGATAGTATCCATAATACAATAGATGGAAGAAAGTGATAATTATTTTGTTGTTCATCATTTGAGAAGAAACGAGAGTATATCCACCTTCCAAAGCTAGAGACAGAAAACTTCAAAGAATTAAATACAGTGAATGAAATTCATTTAAAAGGTAAACAGTTCAGAAAAGAGATGGAAAGGAAGAGGTTGTTTGCTGTTTGCCTGCTGTTCTTTTAAAGGGAAAGAGCACTAAGCTTCCAAAGTAGTTTTTTAAAAGTCACAAAATGACACAGGTGTGCCTGGGAATGATTTAGGCAATAGGGGCTTATGGCATTCAGAGAATCACATTCCACTACTCATTGGACACAATAATAAAGGACAAGAGAATTCAGACTCCAGATTCTTGGTATCTGACTTCTGGATCCAATCCAAAAGAGGGATGGTTCACTTGTAACATCCAAAAGGCTTTGCTGGAGATTTTGAGGCCTGCATCTTCAAAAGCCATGTGGGACAGTGTCTAAAATAAGGAGGAGAACTTGGCACAACTGAATGAAAAGGTGGCAGGATCCAGTCCAAGGACTGGGACCAAAGCCCTCAGGAGCTGAGACCTCATTCTAACTAGTTTCACTTTGATCCATACAGTGCTTGACAAGCCTCTCCTGCCACCTCTTCTTTCTAGCTTGCCAAATGAGGAGGGGAGTGGTAGGCAGGTATCAGACTCAGCACAAGGAAACGTTTGATGCTCAACACTCACACTTGCTTCAGCATACCAATGAGTGAATTAACTGCCAGACAAACAAGGAAAGATCCACTCCCCTGTGAGAAGAGAGACATTCATGTGGAGCTGATGCCTCAGGAAGAACAAATTTGATGGAGGGATACTAGTACTTCATACCCATGGGAAAATCCTGTGTAAACTTCACACTGGAAAGAAGTGTGCTAAGGAGAGGATGAAGAAATAAAGCTACATCTAACGTATTTATTGTTGTAAACATACATGCATTATGTTCGAACACTCAGTGTAACCTACTTACTGCCATAGGCCAATTAAATCAACTCCAATTGTATGTGGAAAGAGCCCAAGCTAATCTAATTGCCCCAAGAATGGTCCATTTATTTTGGGGTTTCTGATGTCTCTATAATGTTAGAAAATGATCGCTAAATATGCCCTCCAGCAACAGGACTCCATGCTCTCAAAAAGGCAAATTCAGACCACAGGATGGGATTTTTCTGCAGATAAATAATCTTTCAGTCTAAGTCATCAGAGGTTTAACATTCTACAGACTTCTGCTAGTCAATAGGATAATTTTCACTCCAAGCAAACATAATACACTATAAGTTTACTATAATACATTATAGGTTTACTATAATGTATCAGAATCTCAGAGTATTAGTTTTTTGGGTCTTTCAAACCTTCAGTCAATAACAATTCCTTTTTCAAAAAACTTGAAGAGTTCAGTCACTTAAAGGGTGCTGAATTTTTAATAGCAACAACCTGATCTTAGACCTGGTTCGTCACAGGGCATAGATTCAGGTGCCATATTGGTGGAGCATTGTAAAGAAATACTTTCATATTAAGAAGCTGATGGTCATCCCAATGCTGGTTCAACACTATTCAGTGCCCTACTTGTGGGCATCAGAAGGAAACAAAAGAAGGGTGTTTTATATTCTGTGAGTTATTAATATAACTGGGAACAAAACTATTTTTTTAAAGGATTTGTGATACTACATCATGGAAATTGAATAAGCCATTATTTGTGACACTTCAGATGTTTTGTCCATGGGAACAGATGGTAAATAACAGTGTAACTACTTGTTGGTTCTTCTGGACTAGGGATGGACATGAACTGATCTATAAAGCAAAATTTGTCACAAATTTTGCCCTGTTTGTTATTTGGGAACAGAAGTTTTTGACAGATCTACCATCATGAACTTCCATGAACTTTTAGAGTAGTTCATAGTGGCTTGTGGAAGGAGCAGAAAGCAGGTGCTTAAAGGAATTCTGAGTCCCTTTAAACCTCTGTCTTCTGTTCCTTGTGAAAGCTGCAAAAACAATTGAGCAGTAGGGAGGTGCTCCCTGCTGCTCAGCTGTTTGAGACTGTCTTGTGCAGTCCCTTTAAACTTTAAAAGGACTGCAGAAAACTACCAAAAAACAGCCATGTGGGCAGGGAAGTCCTCCCCATCATGCGGCTGTTTTGGGCTGTCTTCTGTCTTTAAAGTTTAAAGGGACTTCAAAGTGACATAAAAACATAAGAGAAGCCAATGTTGGATCACGGCAATGGCCCATCCAGTCCAACACTCTGTCCCACAGTGGCCAAAAATACCAGGTGCCGTCAGGAGGTCCACCAGTGGGGCTGGGACATTAGAAGTCCTCTCACTGTTGCCTCCCCCCCCAGCACCAAGAATACAGAGCATCACTTGCCCCAGACTGACAGTTCCTATCTATACCTTGTGGCTAATAGCCACTGATGGACCTCTGCTCCATATCTTTATCCAGTTCCTTCTTGAAGCCGCCTATGCTTGTAGCTGCCCCCACCTCCTGCGGCAGTGAATTCCATGTGTTAATCACTCTTTGGTGAAGAAATACTTCCTTTTATCTGTTCTAATCCGACTGCTCAGCAATTTCATTGAGTGCCCACAAATTCTTGTACTGTGAGAAAGGAAGAAAAGTACTTCTTTCTCTACCTGTTCTATCCCATGCATAATCTTGTAAATCTCGATCATGTCACCCCTCAGTCATCATTTCTCCAAGCTAAAGAGCCCCAAGTGCCTTAACCTTTCTTCATAGGGAAACTGTTCCAATCCTTTTATCATTCTAGTTGCCCCTTTCTGCACTTTTTCCAATGCTATAATATCCTTTTTGTGGGGTGGTGACCTGACCAGAACTGTACACAGTATTCCAAATGAGGTTGCACCATTGATTTATACAGGCTCAGAGGTTAAGATGCCGAGCTGCAGACCGGAAGGTCTGTAGTTCAGCAGTTCGAGACCTTAGTGCTGCATGATGGAGTGAGCTCTCATCTCTGGCCCCAGTTTCTGCCAATCTAGCAGTTTGAAAGCAAGAAATTGCAAGTAGGTAAATAGGTACCACTTTGGTGGGAAGGTAACAGTGTTCTATGCACCTCAGCATTTAGTCACGCTGGCCACATGACCACAGAAATGTCTTTGGACAGCACTGGCTCTTTGGCTTGGAAATGGAGATGAACATCGCCCCCTAGAGTAAGATTCAACTAGCTTTCAAGCAAGGGAAACCTTTACCTTTATTATAATACAGGCTGATTTGTTCTCAGTTCCCTTTCTAATAATCCCCAGCATAGCTTTTATATTGCAGTCGCACACTGTCTTGACATTTTCAGTGAGTTATCTACTACAACTCCAAGATCTCTTGGTTAGTCTCCTCCTCATCAACGTGTATTTAAAGCTAGGATTTTTAGCCCCAATGTGCATCACTTTGCCCTTGACCATATTGAACTCCATTTGCCACGTTGACGCCCACTCACCCATCCTTGACAGATCCCTTTGGAATGCCTCACAGTCCTCCCTGGTTCTCGCCACCCTGAACAATTTAGTGTCATCTGCAGATTTAGCCATTTCACTGCTTACTCCCAACTCCAAATCATTAATGAACAAGTTAAAAAGTATCAGACCAAGTACTGAGCCCACTGCTCAGCTGTTTTTGGGGCTTTCTGCAAGCCCCAGTTAATGGGACTGTGGTCCCTTTCAACAGGATTTGCAGGGCCACAAACCAGTAACCAGTTTGCTTCATGAATGAGCTTCTCTGTTTGGTTCATGGTTCAGCCATGAACCATGAACAAAATCACATTTTCCCAGTTTGTGCCCATTCCTATTCTAGACCTATCAGTAATTTTTGACACCATCTAACATGGTATTCTTCTGGACCACCTTTCAGGCATCATGTTGCAGTGGTTTCTATCCTATGTGGAAGGAAAGTTTCAGAGTAGTGCTGGAGGACTTCTATTCATCCCCTTGGTCCCTACCCTACAGGGTCCCCTAAGGTTTAATCTTCTCCCCCATGCTTTTTAAAGTCTACATGATGCTGCTGGGTGAGGTCATCTGAAGATTTGGGCTTGGCTGTCACCAATATGCAGGTCATCCTCAATTCAATTTCACATTTCCAGTGGATCCCATGGAGGCTGTGGAAACCCAGACCCAGTTCCTGAAATCAGCCTGAGGATGGATGAGGCCTAATAAACTGAAAGCTGACCACAATGAAATGGCAGTGTTAGTAGTGGACAAATGGATTGACCCAGGAATAGAGGTTTTTCTTATTCTGGAGGGGCTGTATTCCTCTTTGGGCTCAATCATAGTCTGCTGGTGCTGCTGAAGCTGGGCCTCCTGTTGGATTAACAGGTGGAAGTGGTGGTTGGGAGCACCTTTCATCAGTTTCAGCTGGTGAGCCAACTGCAGCCTCCTAGTCAAAAATAATCTTGCTACTGTGGTATATGCCTTGATAACCTCTAGATTAGAGAATTGCAATGTGCTCTGCATAGGGCTGCCCTTGAAGAATGTCTTTCTTCAACTGGTACAGAATGATGTGGACAGAATGTTGACTAGAATAGTTTGTAGGGACCATATCACTCCAGTTTTGTTTCACCTACACAGAATCTCAAATTCCTTTAACTGGTTTGGCCCAATTCAAGGTGCTGGTATTGACCTCTAAATCCTATGCAGTTTGGTACCAGCATACAATAAGGACTGTCTGCTCTCATATAAACCTACCTGACCACTATGGTCATCTTCAAGAACTCTGCTTTGGATGTCCCTGTCATCTGAGGCCAGATGGGTAACAGTATAAGAAGAGGACTTTTTGGTTGTAAAACCAAAATCCCGTAATTTCCTACACACACACAAAAGCAGGGGACCAGCAGGGAATCTAATCCCCCACCATTATTTCCTCTTTCTCTTCCCTGGAAACCCCCATGAATATGCATGTAAGTGTCACCAAGTCACAACTAACCTATGGAGACCACAGCAAGGGGCTTTCAATCACTTCTGCTTCTCACTTGTCTTGAATTTCCTATACACACACAGAATCTTCTTTGGTGATCTCCCATCCAAATATTGACCCTGCTTAGTTTCTGAGATCTGATGAGACCAAGCTATACCATGCCACCTTCCCTGTGGCAAAAGACCCCAATGCTTTCTTGTCTTCTTCCAACCCACCATCCAACCTACCTGACCTACCTCCCCCATCTTCAGCTTTTCTTCTTTACCTCCTTCTGTCAGCCTCTATCCAGGAAAACTATGGCTAAATTCTTTGGTGCTGGTCATGAAGCCCAACTGTACAGTGAGTATCCCACAAGGACTATCTGCATTATTTCCTCTTTCCCTCTGCTGGCCATCCTCATCACCAGCCTTTTATCTAACCCCGATCTTCAGTTATATTTATTATTTATTTGTATGTAAAGTGCTGTCAAGTCGCTTCCAACTCATAGCGACCCTATGAATTAATGCCCTCCAAAACAGCCTATCGTTCATTGCCTTGCTCAAGTCTTGCAAACTGAGTGCCATGGCTTCCTTGATTAAGTCAAATGAGTCTTTCCCTTCTGCTGTCTTCAACTTTTCCTAGCATTATTTTCTTTTTAAGTGACTCTTTTCTTTTCATAATGTGACCAAAGCAAGATAGCCCCAGTTTAGTCATTTTAGCCTCTAGGGGAATTCAGGCTTGATTTGATCTAGAACCCATTCATTTATTTTATTTGGTTGCCTAGCAGTGACTATAACAGAGGCTCTGCTTCTATTGCAACCAGAACTGTACACAGTATTCCAAATGAGGTTGCACCAATGATTTATACAGGGGCATGATGATACTGGCTGATTTGTTTTCACATCCATTCCTAATAATCCCCAGCATAGCGTTGGCCTTCTTTATTGCAGCTACACACTGTCTAGACATTTTCATTGAGTTATCTACTACGACTCCAAGATCTCTCTCTTGGTCTGTCTCTGCCAGTTCAGACCCCATCAATGTGTATTTATATTTAGGATTTTTGGCTCCAATGTGCATCACTTTGCACTTGGCCACATTGAACCCCATTTGCCACGTTGACGCCCACTCACCCATCCTTGACAGATCCCTTTGGAGTGCCTCACAATCCTCCCTGGTTTTCACCACCCTGAACAACTTAGTGTCATCTGCAGATTTAGCCACTTTACTGCTTACTCCCAATTCCAAATCATTAATAAAAAAGTTAAAAAACATCGGACTGAGTACTGATCCCTGTGGTACCCCACTGCTTACCACCCTCCACTGAGAAAGTTTTCCATTTATACTCACTCTCTGTTTCCTATTTGTGAGCCAGTTTTTGATCCACAAGAGGACTTGTCCTTTTATCCCATGACTACTGAGCTTACTTAGGAGATTTTGATGAGGAACTTTATCAAAAGCTTTCTGGAAGTCAAGGTAAACAACATCTATTGGGTCCCCCTTGTCCACACGTTTGTTCACTCCCTCAACAAACACTAACAGTTTAGTGAGACAAGATCTTCCCTTACAGAACCCATGCTGAGTTTGCCTCAATAATTTTTGTTCATCAATGTGCCTACTAATTCTTTCCTTAATAACAGTTTCCACCAACTTACCAGGTATCGATGTTTTGTGGGGCGGGGTTAACCCCTTGTGCTTTTTGAAGATTTCTGGTTCTTCTGCAGATCTGGGGCTTTTTTTAAAAAAAAAAGTTTGTAGAAAGATCTGCCTTGAATGTTCATGGCTCCAGTCTCTGGATTTAAGAATCCACAGATTTTTGTCAATCTGAGAATTATAGATATAGACACAGGATAATACAGGCTTGAAGCGTTGCTATTGCTAGAGGGGAAAAGTCTATTTCTCTCTGCCTAGCTGCCACTCCCTTCCTGCATGTTTAACTGTACAAGATGAAGGATCCTTTTGGAGACTTCTTCAAGACAGATAAAAAATTGTCAGTTCTATGTGGAGTTGTGAACTCCAGGTTGGGAAATTCCTGGAGTTGTGGGGGGTAGAGCCTGGGGGGCAGGGTCTCAGGAAGGGAGGGATCTCTGTAGTCTGAAGATCAGTTGTAATTCCAGGAGATCTTTAGGTCACACCTGGAGCTTGACAACCCTATCCAGTGGACATTTCCCTCTGTCACACCTTCATTTGTACCATTTGCTCAGTAATCTAAGATCAAATGGAAATGTGAGATTCAGCTTAGGTTTTACTTCTTTCCTTCCATCTTTAGACAGAGTAATCCAAACCTCTAATGTAACTATCCCAAAAGACATGATATGATCAGCTTTGAACATTTCCCTTCTAAAATGGAGAAAGGTATTGCATCCATCAGGTGCTACATGACAAGCCATGTTCTTAAGCTGTACCTGTACCTGTTAAATGTGTCTAATAAAAGTCGTTCATCTCCCAGTAGTAACACAAAATATTTTAGCAATGTCCTGTATCTTACATGAAATGTAATTATCTGAGTTTGCAGTATACATTAAACCCCTTTGTCAGTATGCAACCTGAGCAATAGGCAAGGTCTAGTATATATTGTAGGACATTAAACCGAGCATTTAGCCAAAAGAAAATCATAAATGGACTCTGTCATAAATCTCATGTATGCTTGGTGGTTACTCAAATGTTGCCCCAATCCAAATGCTAATAGTGGGATTCCAATCAAGTCCATTTATCAGCCTTATGGGGTGATTAAAACTATACTGCATCATTAAGATTAATTTGTTGGTATTTGGAATGGAGGATTTGTGAAATGAACCCGTATGCAATGGAAGCATGATATTGGACTATTCAGTGGGAACTGTGTGATTTAAAATTTGTGCCATTTTTTTAAAAATGACCTGATTCATTATGCAGTTTGGTAAACATATATCTATAGTCCATAGTCAAGTAATATAAACACTCTCTTGTAAAATTCTGGGCTAAATATATCCTAAATATAAATAAGTACCCCCCAAATAAGCTGTAGTTCGCTTTTCTTTAATTTCTAAAAGTGAGATGTCTGTTTACAAGTACAGGAAAAGAGTTCCATTAATCACAGAAAAACATTCTTTAGGTAAAAAGCAGGAAAGAAAAGCACATACCGCATTTTTTCCTTATAAAGATGCAATATTCATGTGGAAATGGCCTCAATTACTTTTTATGAATAGGGCCCTTGGTGACTAATTCTTTTCTGGGGAAGGTAACAGGCAAATGTTATCCAGATGCATTCCTCTGGAAGTATTCCCAGTTTCTGGAAGTGAAAACTACTGTACCTGCAGCACAATGCCAGTCAGTCAGTGGAACATAATATTGGCATAAATAGCACAGTACTGTCTCTCCCCTCTGCTACTGCTTAGCACTATACAAATTGGTTTTAAGATTGATTTTATTTATTTAGTTTGATTGTTTATTCCAACCAAGTGCAAAGGCAAAGGGTGGATTGTATCCTTTTAAAAACCAAAGGCATTGAATGCACTCTAAAAATAGAACAGAGAGAGCTTTCTGTATTTGTGGCCACAGAAAAGGAAGATATGTCATATGAGTGCATAGGATTTTACTTTGTGTATGTGACAGACAGCCCTTAAAACAGGCTTCAAAATGCTGTACTGTCAGAGTACCAGGAGGTGAAGAGTTAAATCTCCTCCAGAGTGGAGAGCTTTGAGTGACAGGCTGCTCCAAGCACTCTGATTGGCCAGCTCCAGCTAAGGGCAGAAATTTGTATTAGCTGGGTGCTGAGGTGGAATGGGCATTCTGACAGATTCCTGATTTGAGAGATGATTCTGTACCTTAACTGTCGAAGAACTGAAAGAGTCTGAGTCTCAGCATCTGATGAAAGCACTTTTACACAGACATGAGAACTGGGAATGAGATTTGGCAAGGTTCTTGGGTAGTGAGATGAGAGTCCCATTCAGGCCAAAGGAAAGGGGAAATAAGAAGGGAATAAGAAGAATTCTTGCCCAGTTACAGGGAGAGTTGTCTCTGGGAGATCCCTGGTCTGTTGTGAAAGGGAACTGCTTGAGTGACCTCAAGAGTCAGATGGAAATTTTAATAAATTTAAAAAAAAAATACTAAAAAAAGAGTCAGATGGAAATTAGGGATTAAAAGGAAGGGAGTTAGGTACTGAAAGAAGCTACCACGCTCAAGGAAATAAGAGGAGAAGTAGGAAATTCCATTAAGAAGTGTTGTAGTATTTGGAAAACACAAGGGAAAAGCCTCTCAATATTAAGATCACAATAACTAAGAAAATAATCTTCAAAAAATCTACCTCTGAGGGAGGGAAGTGTGTGAGGCCATCGCAGGGGGGAAAGATAAGCACGAGCAGTGCATAGTTTCCTTTATGTACAATGGAAATCAAACATTTGCACTCATAAGGGCCATATACTGATTTTAGCCATCCTACATTTTATTCATATTCAGTTTTCTGGATGGCAGTCACAATATTGTTGTAAGATCAAACTCACTGAATAACAAAGTGTAAGTGCTAGCTCTGACATGGAAGTGGTCTTACGAAAACCAACAAAAGGTAGTTTTCCACATCCTGGAATAGCACTAAGTAAATGCCAGTGTCCATGTATTATGTTCTTGATCTGTCCAGCTAGGGGAGTATAATCAAAAGCACAACTAATATTTGTTTTATGCTTATTGGATTTTTTATCTGCCAAAATATCCATCCTAGACATATTATCAGTTCTTACTAAAGTTGTTCTAATTATCTCATCTGTGCCAAGATTCTACTGTCCCTAGAGTAATCCTCTCCTAATGTTGAGTTCCTTTAGATTCTAATAAACTGATCATGAGATATGTTAAATCTAAGGTGTCTGTGGTGATGGGAATGAAAATGCAAATAAGAATTGTGATCTGTTGGTTTGTGGAAGGTCTTAACCACTAATCTATTGCCACTCTTAAATACCAAGGTGTCTAAAAAATTTACAGACTCCAAACTCCACCAACAAGAAAATTTCATAGATGGATGAAATTGATTAATCCATGTAGTAAACAGTTCTATCTGGACATTATGTTTGAAAATCAGGAAGACATCATCAATAAATCTAGAATAGAAAATCATATCTTCATAGAAAGGATTATGTACAGTGTCATATATATATTTGACCTCCAAATAATTAACAAATAAATTAGCTAAACTTGGTGCCATGGCACTACCCATTGCTATGCCCTTGATTTGCATGTAAAATTGTTGATCAAATCTGAATAATTTTTTTCTAAGATAATATCCAGAAGATCCATTAAAAAAATGGGTTGGAGGTTCCTGGCTAGGATGTTGAAGTAATCATTCTTTAGCCACCTCCCTCACTTCCAGGTGTGGGATATTTGTATGCAATGTGGCAATGTCCATGGTCATAAGAATACAATCAGTGTCAACGATCAGACCCTCCACTTTACGTATAAAATCAGTTGTGTCTTTACTGTATGCTACACATTTCTGAACACATGGTTGTAAAAAGAAGTCAATATATTTAGCTAAGGGTTCTAGCACAGAATTACAACCGGAGACAATTGGTCTTCTGGAGGGGAGGGGGGGGATGCCAGGTTTATAAATTTTTGGAAGGGTATAGAAAATTGGCACCCTAGGGAAATCATTAATAAGATATTCAGCCAATTTCTTATCTATATGGCCCAGTGACAAGGCTTCAAATACAGTCATTTTTATGATTCCACATATATGCATAGTGGGATCCCCTGAAATGGGTTCATAGAAGTTGGTATCAGACAATTGTCTTTCAATTTCACCAATATAATCCACTCTATCCATGATGACAATACCACCTCCCTTGTCCGCTTGTTGTATGACAATATTTTGGTCATGAGCCAGATCATCTAGGATCTGACGTTGATGACAGCTCAAATTGGATCTACTCCTAACTGAACGTTTTTCTAAATGCTCAATGTCCCTCAGTACCTGCTGTTCAAATACTATAATAGCTGGATCTTGTATGTTAGGCATAAAAGAAGATTTCTTAGAAAAACATGTGTTAGTACTATATTCAGTCAGTCCAAACTGTTTTTTAAGTTTTAACATTCTAATGAGTCTAAAGACGTCAACTCTGGTAGAAAAAGAATCATAACGTGGAGTGGGAACATAACTAAGACCTAAATGTAATGCATCCAGTTCAGAATTAGACAATATTCTAGAGGAATTATTTATAACTAGGTTTTTCTGATGCCCTTGGTTGGGCGTGTCCTTAAAAATGGGTATTTTGTTTATCTTTGTGTGGCGTCTCCCTTTTAAACCTTGTACTCTCCTCACTGGATGTATTACCGGATTCTTCCCCATCAGTTGTTTCACCATCAGTAAATCTATCACGTCTATTCAACCAGGTAACTTTTTTATTATTAGTAGTTTTTTCATAAGTCCATTTATATATTTTGCCAGTTTCATAATCCTTCATATCCCTATCATATTTCTTAATCTTAGTCTCACTGGTCCTGCACTCAGCATTCCTAATTTCCTCCTTCAACTCTTTTATTCGATGGTCATATGTTTCTGGAGGTGATGTCTCTTTAACTTTTTGTTCTAGAGATTCCAATTCTTTTTTAATAGCCTCAATTTGTTTTATTGCTTGGTCAATGACCAGTAACATCAAATCAAAACTGCATTTATTCACAATGGAAATCCATTTGCTACAAAAATCATCATCCTCAAATAAAGCAGGACCCTTCTGCATTCTGAGACCTCTCAGTATTATATCATTCTGGCAATATTCAATTAAAGAACCAGCATGTAAAGAATATCTAATAAGTCTTTTCTGCAATATTAATAATTGTGACCAATCGTTGGAACTATCCTTATGCCTATTGTGCTTAAATCTAGGTCCATTAGCCAAAATTCTTTCTCTCTCTTCATAGAATTATAAAATATTAGAGTTGGAAGGGACCTTGCAGGTCATCTAGTCCAACCCCCTGCTCTCTGCAGGAGCATAGCTGAAAGATAGCCCTACAACATACCTGAAAGATCGTCATCCAGCCTCCACTGGAAAACGTCCAGCGAAGGAGCATCCACCAGCTCATGAGGCAGTCTGTTCCACTGCTCAACCACTCTTACAGTTAGGAAGTTTCTCCTGATATTTAGCCAGTAAGGACTCCCTTGTAATTTCTACCCATTAGATCTAGTCTTGCAATGCAGAGCAAGAGAGAATAGATCTGCTCCATCTTCTACATGGCGCCCTTCAAATACTTGAAGATTGCAATCATGTCCCCCCTAAGCCTTCTCTTTCCCAGGCTAAACATACCCAACTCTTCCAGCCTTTCCTCATAAGACTTGGATTCCAACCCTCTCACCATCCTGGTCACCCTCTTCTGGACATGCTTGAGCTTGTCAACATCCTTCCTAAAATGTGGTGCCCAAAATTGGACACAGTACTCCAGGTGAGGCCTGACCATAGCAGAATAGAGTGGGACTACCACCTCCCATGATCTGGACACAATGCTTCTGTTAATGCATCCTAAGATTGCATTAGCTTTCTTCGCAGTCACATTGTACTACAGGCTCATGTTTAGCTTGTGATTGACTAGAACACCTAGATCTCTTTCACATGTGCTGCTGTCAAGCCAAGTCCCCTGGTCTGACCTTTTGGGGCAACAGAAAACAACTCCACACCATCCTCTAGATGACAGCCCTTCAAGTACTTGAGGATGGTTATCATATCACCTCTTAGTCATCTCCTCTCCAGGCTAAATATACACAGCTCCATCAACCTTTCCTCATAAAACTTGGTCTCCAGACCTCTCATATCTTTGTTGCCCTCCTCTGGACATGTTCTGGCTTGTCTATATCCTTCTTAAATTGTGATGCCCCAAACTGGACACAATACTCTAGGTGAGGTCTAACCAGAGCAGACTAAAGTGATACCATCATTTTGTGTGATCTGGACACTATGCTTCTGTTGACATAGCCCAAAATCGCATTTGCCGTTTTAGCTACCACATCATACTGCTGATCCCTAGATCCTTTTCACACATACTACTGCCAAGACAAGTTTCCCCCAACCTATAATTATGCATTTGATTTTTCCTACCTAGATACAGAACTTTACGTTCATCCCCATTGAAATTCATTTTATTTGTTTTAGTCCAGTTTTCCAGCCTGTCATGATCATCCTGTATCCTAACTATGTCTTCTGCCATATTTGCAACATCTCCCAATTTAGTATCATCTGCAGATTTAATAAGCATTTTCTCTATCCTTTCATCCAAATCATTGATAAAGATGTTAAACAAAACAGGTCCCAGGACAGATCCTTGAGGCACTCTGCTTGTCACTCCTCTCCAAAAGGATGAGGAACCATTCACAAGCCCTCTTTGAGTGTGACCTGTCAACCAGTTACAGATCCATCTAACAGCCATAGGATCCAAAACACATTATACCAATTTGTCAACAAGAATATTATGTGGAACCTTTTCAAAAGCCTTACTGAAATCAAAGATAAACTATGTCTAAGCATTCCCCTGATCCAGCAAGGTAGTAACTTTCTCAAAAAAGAGAGAAGGTTAGTCTGACATGATACATTCTTGAGAAACCCATGCCGGGTCTTAGTAATCACAGATATCCTTTCTATGTGCTCAAGGACTATTTGATTATTTATTCCAAAACTTTTCCAGATATAGACATTAAGATGACAGGTCAGTAGTTACTCAGATCCTCCTTTCCCCGCTTCTTGAAGGTGGGGACAACATTTGCCAACCTCCAATCTTCTGACACCTCACCTGTTCTCCAAGAATTCTAAATAATAATGAACAGAGGCTCAGAAATTACATCCATGAGTGTCAGATCTCCAGTTAAGACACTCTCTACAACACTTTTGGCAGTGATGCTTTATTAGAGCTATGCTTACTTCAGGAACTAGATCTTTGTCAGGACTGAAGAAAGCACATGAAATTCAGAGATTATAGGTAAAACCCAATGCACCCCACACCCCATTCATACGTCAGCATTGGCCCCTAGCGTTACTATGACGACCCTGACAGATATAAAGTGTCTTATCTATTCTAGCCTGGAAAAAGAGTCTCCAAGACCAAATCCCACAAGAACAGGCTGAGTGGTGCCACTTGAGAAATGGTTATGGCTACTACAGACAAGCACTCAACCCACACACACTCCCCTCAGGAATTCCCTCCCCCAATACATGACAAGGTAAGCAATGAAGCAGAATGAAGAGAAGCGAAACCGAAACCTTGACATGAGTTATTATTGGGGGCCAGATGAACTGGATGCAGTTCATCTGGCCCCAAGGACCCAGTTTCATTTACCTAATAAACTAGGTGTTTAAATTTGTTAAAACAAATAACCACTAGAAAAAAGGATATAATCCAAAGTATTCAGACTGTCTTTATATAGCATATTACAGAGAATTAAACAAAATTGCCAGATTGCACCCATTCATTATTAGTTCAATATAGATTTATTGTTAATGCTGGTTTAATGTGACATCTGAATGTAGCCTGAGAGCTACACATGCCAGGAAGCATTTTTCTCTATGATGGGCAATCCCATCCTGAGGATCCCCATGGCTTTCAGTCTCCTACAAAGGATTTGTTGATAGTTGTGTCCATCTATTACTGACCCTGAGAATTCTGTATTTAAAGTTCCGGGGCTTGCAGAAAAAGGAAGCACAAATTATGTTTCCAGGGTATTTCATAGTTATATGGAAATTCTTTTGATGTCAACTTCTGTGATTATGGAGTGTTTTGTAACAGCTGCCTTGAGCCATGAGGAATGGTGGGATATAAATAATCTCACAGTTTAAAGATGGCAAGAAAATAAATGTGGTCATCAATAATACAAAACTTCAGAACAAGAGAAGAAATCTTTCCAGCACTCAGGTTTAGATTTACAAGTTTTTCTCTCAGAGTATTAGAGGTACATTTTGCCTGACTTTTCTGTGACAACAAAACTTCATTTTACTAAAGAAAACATGGCATTTCAGCATAATGGAAATCACCTGTTCAGGGAGGGCCCTCAAAGAAGGAGCCCCAGATGCATTACAGTATACTGCACTTCTTAAAAGACCAGCTAGCTGGGGGAGAGGGTTGGTGGTAGGTTATTTGGAATTAACTACTATAATGTTATTTCAATAGCACAGAAGATCTGTTTATTTATTTTTTTTAATCTCAATCCATGGGTCAGTATACAAGAACGCTTTAAGAAAGTGACAAAGAACTATTTCCTCTTCACCGCCATTCCATGGTAGTGTTTGAAATATATGAAACTCCTGGAAGACAGATATGCATTCTGAAGAGAATAATCTAATACTACATAAACTACATGTCAGAACATAATTGGATTTACTTCTACTCAGGGCTCTTTTTGTAGCAGGAACTCCTTTGCATATTAGGCGATGCCCCCCTAATGTAGCCAATCCTCCAAGAGTTTACAGAGCTCTTCTTACAGGGGCTACTGTAAGCTCTTGGAGAATTGGCTACATTAGGAGTGTGCCGCCTAATATGCAAAGGAATTTCTGCTACAAAAAGAGTCCTGCTTCTACTCCCTTCTTTCTATCTCAAAATCATATTGAATAAGTAGATATGTTTGTAGCATGAGTTACTAAAGCCCAGAGTACACCCATCTCTGATTAGGGATGCTCAAACACCTACTGCTTTGGCTCTCATTCTGTTCTCCAGTTGCATTTTTGATGCATTGTTCATCTTTCCATAGGACTATACCTGCTTCATAGTACCACATCATCTTTTAGCCTCACCTCCCACAATGGCACTGAGCAATTCCACAATATAAACTGGGATATTTTACCAGAAAGATCACAGCATATTTAAGCATAGCAATATGCCATAGCTTTCAGTAAATTATATTTATCCCTTCCAATTCAGTAGAAACTGGAAACAGGGGCCTGGAAATGGGAAAACTGCAGAAACTGGAAACGGGGGCATATCTGAAGGGCCTCAAGGAGGCTTGGGTTCAGGTTACCTGCTCTTGATGGCTGCCATTGATACTGGCACAGTTTGTCAAGAGCTTGGGTGTGATCCTGGATGCCTCTCTGAATATGGAGGTCCAGGTAGCACATACAGCCAGGCTGGCATTGTTCCATCAATGGCTCATGCTCCAACTTAGCCACAGGAATCCAAGCGACGGTCCCCTCCAGGCCATACTACTGTAATTTGCTCTATGCTGACCTGCCCTTGAGATTGACCTGGAAGCTCCAACTGATCCAGAATGTGGCAAGATGAGTCCTGACAGGGACACCACGAACTGCACATATTCAACCTGTGCTGTGGCAGCTTCACTGGCTTCTGGTGGAGCACTGAGTCAAGTTCAAGGATTTGTTTTTGACCTTTAAGGCCTTGAGTGGTCTGGGACCAATGAATTTACGGGACTGGTATACCCCCAGGAGAGCCCTCTGCTCATTATGGAACAACTTGCTGTTGGTCCCCGGCCCTAGAGATAGCTGTCTGTCCTCAACCTGATGGAAGTCTCTGCCAAATAACATCAGGGCCCTGCAGGATCTTACACAATTCTGCAGGATCTGCAAGACAGAAATATTTTGCCAGGCATTTAGTTGAGGATAGTGAAGGTTTACATCATGGCTGGCACTCTTCCTGGATCTCTGTCCCCTGAAGGATTTAACATCTCTAATCCCTCCCCCCCCCTCTACCCATTAGGCAATACAGACTGGATAGTGGGAGGGATTCACAAAATTTCTCCTCTTGATTTTTAATTACTGAACTATATATTTTGATAATGATTTTATGGTTTAATTTACATTTGTACATCACCTAGAGCTCACACCTGTGGGGATTAGGCAATTTAAAAATGTAATTAAATATAGTAAATAAAAAATAGTATTATTAAAGTCACTATTCCTAATAAAAACTGGGCAGTGCTGCTTTTTTTTTACTTTATAAATGTTGTTAACAGCACTATGGAAATCTGCAAGTTCATAAAATTGAAAAGCATATAAAATTAAAAATTATCCTGAACTCACTATACTGAAGCAAAAACTATGCTCACTAAACAGAAGTTTGTTATTTTGATATTTTAACACTGGTGTTTAGCACTGTTTATCTTTATAATTTTTTAAAACTTACAAAGGCCATCAAGGCAGCAAACTATTTAAAACGTGCACGCTAAAATCACATTTTAAAAATCATAAAATCAATTGCCCCCAGACGTACTAGTGAGAAAAAAGGTAGAAAAGGGCCTTTCACTGTTTAAAGAAACATACCTCAGCTTTATTGTCATCTTCAACATCCTGTAATTTGATATATGAAATACCTTAACAAACAAATAAACAAACATGCTGTGTGAGCCTGGGAAGAAGAAAGCAGCAGTTTTAACACACTTTAGTGATTCCCCTGGGCTTTCAAGGAGTTCCATTTAGGCCTGCCATGTTCCCAATGGGAGTGGGACACTGTTGCCCTACTAGGCACCTAGTGTGCTCTTATGAACTCATAAGTTATGAAAACCTGGACTTTGCTAGCTATGTGCAACAGGGACTGAACTGCAAGGTGACTCCAAAAGATGCCAGTTACAGCACACACATCCAGATAAAGAAAAACCTTCCTGTGAAAGGGTGTGCCTCTGATTCCTGCCTGTCACCATTTCCACTTTCCTGTAACAAAAGGGACCAGCTCCCTAGCCATGTATAGCATAAAGAAGTCAGGCAGTGGCCATGCCAGGCCAAAAGAGAGGGGGCTCAAACTCCATACAGAGTCTCCTTTCTTACACGTAGGCAACAAGTTATCTCCCAACCTAATACATCACCTAGTTGAAACTGCAGACATCAGACAACAAGAAAACAATGACTGTGGCCAGCACAGGACATAATCCCAACAGGTGCCATTGTCCAACCTAGTTTGCTATTGCCCACTCCCCAGACCTTCGACCCCAGCACCAGTCAGCATAGTTTTTGGGGATGGACAACAGTAGGTGGGCCAGGAGAGGTGGCCAAGCTTAGCCCACCTCCTAATAAAAGAGAGTGCTCAGTACCAGCTCTCTCTCTCTCTTACTTGCACTCTTGCTCTTTTACCTGACCCCCTCTTACCCTAAGCTTCTGACTCATGGATGCTCAGCCGGAGGCTCCTCATGCCCCTGCCAGTTCAGGACACGATCCTCCCCTATCACCCCACAGCCCTCCTTCTTTTCCTGAGGTTTGCTCCATTCAACTGCAGACAGGTACAGTATGGCCTATCAATGGAAAATCCTGTTAATGTGTTATTTTCTTCTATCTATATTTCCTAGAACTTGTATAATTCTGTGTATGCTTGTGTTATTGTATGCTTGAAATAGTTTTCAGTAAACAAAATCATCTTACACTGACATCAGTCTCAGCATCTATTTGGTGGGTCTGGAGGGAACTGCTCCTCTGTATACATAGATGCTTGGCCCCATATTGCCTATTGCCTGATGTAAGATCATAACTCCCCATATTAAATAACAATTCAAGGCAATTTGGATAACAACAACTCCCACTCTCCATGGCCCCTTCCTCATAGCATTCAGGTGGGTGGTAGTAGAAAAATGGGGGAAATGGAAGATGCAATCTTACATGTTGATGGCACCTCCTGCTTGACCAGAAGTGATGTCATCGCATCACTGGTGATGCTGTAGCATTCAGCCAAAATTCTATGTTTAATCCATAGAGTTTTGGCTGACTGCTACAATATTGTCAGTGCATCACCATTTCATGACTGGTGAGCCCCTCTCCCAATGAGAATCTCCCACTGGAAACCCTTGACACATTCCATCTTTTCACTTGGTTAGGGTTCTCAAAACTCTGCAGCCTTGTAAGGAGTTCACTGCCCAAGGATAACTGAACTCATTTTCTACCTAGTGCTGACTGTCTGCCCCAAATGAAGTGTCAGTTGTGACTAGGGATGCCAGGCCTCCCATCTCATTGTCCACTGGCACTTGTGAACATAACATAAGAATATAAGAGAAGCCAATGTTGAATCGGGCCAATGGCCCATCTAGTCCAACACTCTGTCACACAGTGGCCAAAAATACCAGGTGCCATCAGGAGGTCCAGCAGTGGGGCTGGGACACTAAAAGCCCTCCTACATTTGTCCCCCCCAGCACCAAGAATAGAGTGCATCACCTGCCCCAGACTGAGAGTTCCCATCTATACCTTGTGGCTAATAGCCACTGATGGAATTCTGCTCCATATGTTTATCTAATTCCCTCTTGAAACTGTCCATGCTTGTAGCTGCCACCACCTCCTGTGGCAGTGAATGCCATGTGTTAATCACTCTTTGGGTGAAGAAGTACTTCCTTTTATCTGTTCTAACCCAACCGCTCAGCAATTTCATCGAGTGCCCACAAGTTCTTGTATTGTGAGAAAGGGAGAAAAGTACTTCTTTCTCAACCTGCTCTATCCCATGCATAATCTTATAAACCTCAATCATGTCATCCCTCAGCCGTCGTTTCTCCAAGCTAAAGAGCCCCAAGCATTTTAACCTTTCTTCAGCAGAAAAGTGTTCCAACCCTCTTATCATTCTAGTTGCCCTTCTCTGCACTTTTTCCAGTGCTATAATATCCTTTTTGAGGTGTGGCAACCAGAACTGTACACAGTATTTCAAATGATGTCACACCAATGATTTATACAGGGGCATGATGATACTGGCTGATTTGTTTTCAATTCCCTTCTTAATAATCCTCAGCATAGCATTGGCCTTCTTTATTGGAGTTACACACTGTCTAGACATTTTCATTGAGTTATCTACTACGACTCCAAGATCTCTCTCTTGGTCTGTCTCTGCCAGTTCAGACCCCATCAATGTGTATTTATATTTAGGATTTTTTGGCTCCAATGTGCATCACTTTGCACTTGGCCACACTGAACCCCACTGTTGACGCCCATTCACCCATCCTTGACAGATCCCTTTGGAGTGCCTCACAATCCTCCCTGGTTTTCACCACCCTGAACAACTTAGTGTCATCTGCAGATTTAGCCACTTCACTGCTTACTCCCAATTCCAAATCATTAATAAAAAAGTTAAAAAGCATCGGACTGAGTACTGATCCCTGTGGTACCCCACTGCTTACCACCCTCCACTGAGAAAGTTTTCCATTTATACTCACTCTCTGTTTCCTATTTGTGAGCCAGTTTTTGATCCACAAGAGGACTTGTCCTTTTATCCCATGACTACTGAACTTACTTAGCAGCCTTTGATGAGGAACTTTATCAAAAGCTTTCTGGAAGTCAAGGTTAACAACATCTATGGGGTCCCCCTTGTCCACACGTTTGTTCACTCCCTCAAAAAACACTAACAGATTAGTGAGACAAGATCTTCCCTTACAGAACCCATGCTGAGTTTGCCTCAATAGTTTTTTTCATCAATGTGCCTACTAATTCTTTCCTTAATAACAGTTTCCACCAATTTACCAGGTATCGACGTCAGACTGACTGGCCTGTAATTTCCCGGATAAAAGTGGTTGCGTCAGTCTTTTTGGACAACTCCCTATTTTTTACAAATGTTAAACTCAAGAACATTATGGTCACTGTTCCCAAGCAGTGTAATCACTTTTACATCTCTCACCAGGTCTTGGGCATTACTTAGGACCAAATCCAGGATCGCCTCTCCCCTGGTAGGATTTGTGACCATCTGTTCCATAGCACAGTCATTGAGAGTGTCTAAAAACTCAATCTCTTTTTCCCGACTAGAACTCATATTGACCCAATCAGTGTGTGGGTAGTTAAAGTTACCTATTACAACACAGTTATTTCGTCTAGCCACTATCTTTAATTCTTTCATCATTTTATAATCCTCCTCTACCTTTTGATCTGGTGGGTGATAACAAACTCCCACTGTTAAGCCTCCTTTTGGACCTACTATTTCAACCCATAGCATTTCCAGAAGCGAATCCAATTCTCTTACCCTCTCAGTCTTACTGGAATGTATACCCTCTCTGACATACAGGGCCACCCCACCTCCAACCCTTCCCCCCCGCATCCTTTTGATATAATCTATAACCAGGAATCACCGTATCCCACTGATTTCCCTCATCCCACCAAGTTTCTGAAATACCCACAATGTCTATTTCCTCCCCACCCTATACCAAGCATTCCAGCTCCCCGATTTTACCTCAGACACTTCTAGCATTTGTGTATAAACACCTATAGTTTCCAATGCTTGTTAAGCCCACAACCTTCTTCTTGCTGTCTCAAGGCCTTGCCAGGCAGTCCCTATCATTAGCCACAGTCTCAGTGGACAATTCTAATCCATTTCCTTGTACAAAAGTAACAGCTACGCCTTCATCTCTTTGAGATGAGCCATCCTGAACCTGTCAGCTTTCCCCCAATATTCAGTTTAAAAATTGCTCTGCCACCTTTTTGATTTTGAGCGTCAGCAGCCTGGTTCCTACCCGGGACAAGTGGAGGCCGTCTCTTTTGTATAGCTCTCTCTTGTCCCAAAAAGCATCCCAGTGCCTAACAAACTTTAACCCTTCTCCCCTACACCATCGTCTCATCCACACATTGAAACTCCTGATCTGTGCCTGTCTCTCTGGCCCTGTGCATGGAACAGGTAGCACTTCTGAGAAGGCTAACTAGGAGGTCCTGGCCTTGAGTTTCCTGCCCAGCAGCCTAAATTTTTTCTCCAGGATCTCATGACTGCACTTCCCCACATCATTGGTGCCGACATGCACCAATGCACTGGCTCCTCCCCAGCACTATCTACCAGCCTATCTAAAACATGCATAATGTCCACTACCTTCGCACCAGGCAGGCAAGTCACCATATGGTCAGTACGTGGGTTTGTCACCCAGCTGTCTACCTACCTAAGGATCGAATCACCAACTACTAAGAGCCCCCCTCCCACCCTTTCCAGGGATGGTTCCTTGGTACAAAAGGATACCCATTCACCAGCTGAAGAAGAAGTCCCTTCTGAGGGCACATTCCCCTTAACCTCAGCATGGTGCCCCATGCACCTAACTGGCTGTCTCTGCTTCTCCAGGTCAGCCATCTCGGCCTCAAGGGAGCAAACATGTTCCCTGAGAACCAGGAGTTCCTTGCATCAAGCACACACCCAAGACTTCTGACCAGTGGGCAGACAGTCATACATGTGACACTCCGTGCAAAATACTGGATAGCCCTCAACCCCCTGCTGGCATTCTGGCTTCATAATTGCTTTTAAACTAATAGTTTTATATAACCCCATTTTAAAACCCTTTGTATTTATGTGGTTCCTGTTGTAGAAGTCTACTTACCTTACTGGGAACTCAAAGAGCCTAGGTCCCTGGCTTTCTGGCTCTTCCTGGGCTTCTTACAGAGTCCCTAGGCTAAGAACCACAGGCAAAGAGCCTCATCCTTCAGCTCTGTATTCTTGGTGCTTGGTGGGGGGCAACAGCGGGAGGGCTTCTAGTGTCCTGGTCCCACTGGTGGACCTCCTGATGGCACCTGGTATTTTTGGCCACTGTGTGACAGAGTGTTGGACTGGATGGGCCATTGCCATGATCCAACATTGGCTTCTCTTATGTTCTCTTATGTTCTTACAGTCAACATGACAGTAGACAACAATCTTGTTCTCTTATAAAAACAACCTCCTGAGCTGTGCTGTTAATCAATGGGTACAGAACTGACTAGATCTTTTGGGAGCAATCCTAAGTAGGTCTTCTTAGAAGAAAGTTCCATTTTATTCAGTGGGGCTCATTCCCATTTTTCTATTTCCTTCGCAAATCTGCTTTTTGAAATTTAACATGTAATATTGATTTGTTACAAGATACCATAGTTCCATAGCATTAATTTTAATGGAAATCATAACTGCTTTCCTTCCATACAAACAAATGTTTTCCCATGTGTGTAGCTTTATCTGCAGACTAAAAATTCACTTCATGCATCTGATGAAATAGATTTCTAACCACAACTGCTGAAACTCCAATACAATTGTTTATTTTTTACAGTGGCAGCAGATTCCTTTTTGGTTTATCCACAACAGACTAACATGGCTACCTCTCTCTAGAAGTCCTCTCTTCTAATTACTCAGTTTGAGCCAAGATTTCACTAGGGCTTAGCCCCAGAATTTGTTTTCAACATAGGCTGAGTTCTGAAATTAAAGTACTTTGGGGCATCCACAGAATGCCTTTCCCTCATTACTGAAAAACAGCAGTTTCCTTTCTTCCTGCACATTTTAAGAGTGTATCATACTTAAAGATGCAATCAGATCACTGGGTTATATTTTTAATCCCTCTGTAAAAATAAGGATAGGATAACTATATGCCTTGTACATTTTATAAGAATAAAATAATAGGCATGCTGGATCATACCAGATATCTCTGTAGTCCAATGTCCTATTTCCCATGCTGGCCAGCCAGATGCTTCTGGGAATCCCACCAGCAAGGAATAAAAACAACAGCTCATCCCACACAGTTGTATCTCAAAATTAGCATTCAGGGAATACTGCCACTGAACATGGAGGTTCTATTTGGCCATCATAGCTAATTATCACCTATGAACCTGTCCACCTGCATGAATATGTGTAAGCCCCATTTGAAGTCTTCTAAACCAGTGGATGTCATCTCTTATAATAGTTTATTCAGTAAACTAATTATGTAGCATGTGATGCGGTACTTCCTTTTTGGCTGTCCTAAACCTAAAGACAGTCAAGTTCATTATGGGTGAACTCTGGCAATACAGTAGAAAAACATTCGTGCTTTTCATCTTCCTCCCACATCATTCATTAGTTTATAAGCCTCTATAGCTTATCTATCAATATATGTACATAGATGCCGTTAAGTGGCAACTGGCTAACTGGCCAGCAAGGGGCTTTCAAAACAAGTTAGTAGCAGAGACGGCTTTCCATTGCCTTCTTCGGCTTGATAGTCTTCTTTGGTGGTCTCCCATCCAAGTTCCAATCCTGCTTAGCTTCTGAACTCTGATAAGAATGGAGAAAGGTTGTTGGATCAATGGACTGCAAGAAAGTAAAATTGTTAGCCGAACTGCTTATGTACACAGTTGGCGGACTAACTTATTTGAGTTGCTGACCAATGTATACAGAGAAAGTGAACTTCGCACCAAGAACCCTTTTCCTCAAAGAGATCACTTGACAAGGTTTCTTAAGTTTGAATCAAGATTCTCTTTACTGAATATCTTTTTAATATACAGGCATACAAAAACAGATTCACACACACATACACTCAAGTTCCTTTAGTTTCAGTAGAAATGGAAACACAATATTGGGGCTTTAAACTAGAAGTATTTAGGCAGGGGAAAAGCTCATAATACTTATCTGATCCTGCAGACTCGACCTTCCAGTGAAGAATAAGGATTGTTTCTAACTAAGGATATTCTTACTTTTACTGCACACAGTTAGAGCCAGGTAACATGTGCGAGGGCTCCTTGGTCGTGACTCCAAGGAAGCACAGCAGGTTACCTATAGTTACTTAGCTATAGAAGACAGATGGGCCAAGGCGAGCTGCTTGCTTGGTTGGTTGCTTGCTTAGATTAGTTCTGGTGAGCAAAAGATTGTACCCTGTTTTATCAGCTAGTATTGGGGGTTGGCTTGGGGTGTCTCTGTGGTCCATCCCATCCCTATACCTATTGGCTAAAGGATGTGGGGGTACCCTCCTACTAAGGTGGGGCAATTTTGAAAGTCTACACCTTTCTACAAGGGAGCGTTTGGTCAAGGTGCAAAGATAGGTTGGCATGGAAACCTTTAAGAATGCAGATGACTCTGGCTAGGTCCAGGTGACAGTCTTCACACATGCAAATGTCAAGCATCCTGTGGGTTACATGCGAGGTAGAGATTCCTCAATGGTGGAAAGGCTGTTGTTTTTAACATCCTTCTGGAGAACAATAATGGAGATGCTAATGGAGATGCTTCTTGTTCGCAGTGTCTCATGGGTAGAGATATGCAAGGTGTGTGTCTGTGACTTCATTTGCATGAAAGTACAAGCTGTGTGGTACCTTTCTTACACAGAGAGTCACATTAACCCAAGGCATACATTACTCCCAAAGCAAAGACGCTTGCTGGCACCATTCTGGTGTGTGTGCAGGTCAGAAAATAACAAATAAAAGCATTTTCAAAGTTCATCTCCTAACAGTCCCCCCTTTCATGGCTTCAGTGAGTGAAATGAAATGAAAGCCATGACTTCCATACATGTGGGGTGGCGTGTGTAACGTGAACACATCAAACAGTCCATGATGAAACAACAACAAAGTCCAGTAGCATTGGTAACCCATTGCTCGTCAGTGATGCCGTCTCGTCTGGTCTGGATCTCAAGCTGGAAAAGGTTTCCTTACACGCAAGACCATCTATCTAGAGCTATTCGGTGGGGACGGACCAAAAATTAAAAATCTAGCCCTATAAAAAGCCAAATTGCCACTGTTGAATGTCAAACCACAGGAAGCAAATAAGCATATGTTTTTCCCATAATACTACTAAGGTAAGACATAACAATTATGTACATTAAACCATAGCATTAATGAGGTAGACTATTACTTATTGCTTTACCAATAGTAAATATACAAAAGAGAAAATTGGTTAGAAAACCAGTAGTATAAACTATACTGCATTGATACATATCCCTGAGGTATAAGATCAATAGAAGTGACTATACATTAGGCCCACTTCTCTTCCATAGTGAGGACTGCCCTCATTTAGACATTGGGATACAATTGTAAACATTTGAAATTATTTACAAACAAGAAAACATGCAAGAAATAAAATCATATTTCTTCAGTGTTCAGAACAACATCTTCAAGTCTTCAGATCACTTTTCTTGACATTAGCAGTGCCAATTCAAAGTGAACCAAGCTGGTTATATTTACACAACAGTAAACTGTAAAAGTCTTCAGGTTTCTTCTTTTCTTCTTCCAAAAAGAAGTTTCTTTTCCTTAGTGTTAGTGAACTATGGCATGTCTGTCCAGAACGTGCACATTGTCCAATGACACAAGAAAAGGGGATGTCTAGTCCTTCCTAATGCACCCGTTCTACTACTGAAGTAAGACATACATACAAAGTGCAGACATTTATAAGTGAACAGGTTAGATACATGAACCCTATCACATCACCTTAAGGATAGAAAGAACATTTTCCTTTGTAAAACCAGAAGTAAAGCTTTCTCCAAGTAATTCAGTCCCCCTGTTCTCCATTAAGGACTCTTGTCAATTCAGTAAAGGTTCCTCTAGCATGTGGTTGACTCCCTGAGATCAATCATCTGTCTTGAACCCCAGATATGCTTGTAAACACCCATATTTTATTTCTGACACCACACCTGGCACCTTGTTTTACAGCCCAAATGTTTTCTTCATAATCATTCCTGGGAAAGCTTGAGGTATGTTTTCATGTTCCTCTAAATGCTGCTTGGTCCACACAGTTATCTTTTCTGCTCCACTCAGTCTTGTAGGCTGTTACTGAGACATTTCCAAAGGGGGAGGGATCAGCTATTCCACTTGATATAAGCTAGCTGTCTCTCTGTCAAACAGAGTTGGTTTCAGTTATGAGTCAATAGGAAAAGACAAGCTCCTCAAGAATGTTTTTACATGTTAGTGCTATTCATAAATATTTTAACTTGCTTTTGCTTAATGCACAAAATGAAAAAAAACCCTGTAAAGAGTATTTGACCTTAAACCCTTAATTGACAAAGACTAGTTTAAATTCTCTCCAATGGCCAACTAATGCAGCACCATTATGAATCATAAGGAATCTTAGCAGGATGCATTGCCATTGTCACAGAACTAGTTAAAGCTATTGAGGCATGACTAAATTGTTGTGACATTTTCCCAGCCCTACTATTACCTGTCAGATAGGGGAAGAAATCAAGGCGTCAGGACAAGCTTCCATATTGATGTGCTTGCTGTTGATATTAATTGATGGAAAAGTATAAGCTTGTCCATCAACAGTAACAAGCACATCTGCTCATTGTACACACAAAAAAAAATCTTCTTAACCTTCTGTTCTTTTTAGGCTTACATATGAAAAAATATATTAAAATAATTCTAGATATAATGTCTATTGTGTTAGTCTTTATGCTTTCTCCCTTAATTTGCTTACAAAGTGAAATATGAAGTATTCTATTATTCACTCTTCTTTTTTTGTTAACAGTGAATGGAGTTATATAAAGTAGGGCATAGAATTATAAAAGCTAGATGAAGCAGCACCTCTAATAGTCTTATGTAACTACAAACAGCATGAATCTGTTTTAATCCATCATATTCTTTACTGATCTTTTTTATAAAAGAAAAGAAGAGATGATCTCCTGGTCTGCCCCTTCACATATTAAAATTTAAAGAAGTTTCTAACAGCAGAGGAGTCAAATTGTTTACTGAAAGTACAAGAAGGCTTTGCTTGTTGGTTATTATTGTGGACCAACGATATGGAGGCAAATTGCCTTACTCCTGGAGTACATTACAATAAAGAATATATAATAAATAAATAAGATCAACTCCAAAAGCTCATCCCATCTGCAAATGTGACAAAACTGCCTGGGCATGAAAAGAAACACCTTTTTAAGAAATGTCACAGGCACATCCTCTGTGCTCTGTTTTTCCTGCCTATGACAAGCTGGCTAACAGCAATTCCAAAGTAGTGTATAAACAGCCTTACTGAGCTCAGTTTGTTTTGTATTGCTAGATTTTTAGTTTAATTAGGAATGTCATTGTTTAGATTGGATATAAGGTACAATGTAAGCTTCATGTTTGCTCTTTTGTAATCATATTAATGAAGGCAACTGTTGTCTTCTCTACTGCCTAAATTTAGCCTTTCTGTTGATGGAAACATAAATAATTGGAAGATGTCTTGTTGTACGTGAAGTATTTGCTGCAAAAATAAGCATTTAAAAAGGATGGCAAATGGAAATGTTTTTCCAGACAAGCAGCATTGCCTCTGAAACATATTACATAAGAAAATTGTCTTAAATGAGTAACTAAATGCATCATCTGTTTGGACAGAGTGTTCTGTATGTATTTATCAGTATTCAAACATAATTTGCCCATTGATATTAGATAAAAAGCCAGAATGATCACCAAAGCATAGATAAATGATCAGAAAAAGTGCTGTGATACCAAATTTAAGCTTGGCACTTATTTTCTGTAAGCTCTGTTGGCATCTGCCATAACCACACAGCTATCCCAGATCTCCCAAGTATCCTTTGGTAGATCTATACTCTGGTTTATTTAATGAGTACATGAAACAAAGCAGAGCTCCTTACAGTTCTGTAACATTATTTTAATTATATACAGGCACCTCTACTGCATATAAAAATAAACTCCCATGCTAGTTTCTGACAAAGGGGGGGAATACAGCCTCAGATGGATGAAAATATTATTCAGCTGCACCTTATATTTAGAACTGTTGCAGAAGGGTAAAGATATGTAGCATCACACTGACTCATTGCAGGACAAAGGATATCAAATAGAATATTACTGATGTAAGGTAGTTTTTTAATTGTTATTTTTTAAAAAATACTCATTTTTTTGCCACACATCCAAATTAAATTTGCAATTCTTCAAATCATATCAGCATTTTACCTGCTATGTTTTTCTTTCTCTTTTAAAAAAATATCAATGTAAGGAAAGGAAACACTATCAAAAGTAAATTTCTTTTCACTGTCAGTTGAACTCTTTTTTGTCTGGCAGACCAAATTATGTTCTGGGATAAATAAGGTTCCAATCACATAGGCCAGAATTAGACCCAAACTGGTATTATTTTTCTATAATATTTGTAGATATAGATAAAGACAAATGGAGACCCTCAAGAAACTTGCGGGATGGTTATCTCATTCGTCACACCTTTGCTTCCTCTGCTCACCCCCTACCTCTCTCACACTATTCTCCCCTCTGCCCCCCTTTTCTTACTTTATTTCTGCTCCATGCATGTGACTTCCTCTCTCTTTCTGACCTGTCATCTTTCTCTTTGTTTTTCTGCTTCCCCACTTCATCACTCTTTCTGCCCCCCATCCCATCTTCCTTCCTTCCTTCCTTCCTTCCTTCCTTCCTTCCTTCCTTCCTTCCTTCCTTCCTTCCTTCCTTCCTTCCTTCTTTTCTTTTCTTTCTTTCTTTCTCTTTCTTTCTTTCTTTCTTTCTTTCTTTCTTTCTTTCTTTCTTTCTTTCTTTCTTTCTTTCTTTCTTTCTTTCTTTCTTTCTTTCTTTCTTTCTTTCTTTCTCTCTCTCTCTCTCTCTCTCTCTCTCTCTCTCTCTCTCTTTCTTTCTTTCTTTCTTTCTTTCTTTCTTTCTTTCTTTCTTTCTTTCTTTCTTTCTTTCTTTCTTTCTTTCTTTCTTTCTTTCTTTCTTTCTTTCTTTCTTTCTTTCTTCCCCCATCACTCTCCCAGCCTCCTACCTGCTTCCTCCCCGCAGAGCAGTAGTAGCAGTAGTGGCAGTGCTCTCAGCCACCCACCTGCTTCCTCTCCCCCACAGCGGTAGTGGCAGCACTCTGGGAAACACAACGGATCTCCCAGCTACAAAGATCAATTCACCTTGGGCTGCCAGCTCTAGGTTGAGAAATTCCTGGAAATTTGGGGGTGGAGCCTTGGGACAGTGAGGCTTGGGGAGGTAAACAGCCTCAGCAGGGTATGATGCCATAGACTCAACCCTCCAAAAGAGTCATTTTATCCAACTGATCTCTGTCTCCTGGACAACAGTTGTAATTCTGGGTGATCTCTAGTCCTCACCCAGAGGCTGGCAAAGGTGGTTCTCATGGAGGAAATGGCTAGAGGGTGGAGTCTATGGCATTACACCAGTCCAAAGTTCCTCCCCTCCTCAAATCCCACCCTCTCCAGACTTCACCCCTCAAATGTCCAGGGATTTCCCAACCTGGAGTTGGCAACCCTATTTCCTTCCCACCCAACAACCCAACCTACCTTTATCTGCCTCTCTGTCTCCTGTTTTCCATTTCCACCCCCCAGCCTTTACCTAGGGAAATTACAGTCTTTCTCCATAGTGGGGACCAAAGCAGCTTTCATTATTCCCTCCTCCTTTTTATCTGCACAACAACCCTGTGAGGATGGTTAGGCTGAAATATGTGACTGGTCCAAAAATCACGCAGTCAGCTTCCACTGCAAGATGGGGATCTGAACCTGGGTCTTGCAGACCCTACTTTGAAGCTCTAACTGCTGCACCTCACTGGCTTTCATAGGGTGGCTGCTGATGAACGCTGGCAAGCAGCCGAGGCTAGGTGTCATGCAAATCAGGGGGGACCTGGCAACCCTAGACTGCTGCCAAGCCTAGAGTTACCAACCTCCAAATGGGCCCTGGAGACCCCCTAGAATGACAACTGGACTCTAGACAGCAGAGGTCTGTCTCCCTGCAGAAAATGGCTGCTTTGGAGGGTGCACTCTGTGGCATTATACCCAGCTGAGGCTCTCCCTTCCCAAACCCAGCCCTCCTTAGAGTCCACCACAAAATCTCTAGGAATCCCCCAGCCTGGCACTGGCAACTCTTGTGAGGCCTGGCCCCAAGGCTCCCTCCCCCTCCCTGAAGGGCCAAAATAGGCCTGGAAAGGGCCCTTCCCCCACCCTTTTACTGACAAAGTCAGTTAGAAGCCCCCCCCCCCCGAAGATTCTAATATCTCACAGTTGATGCCTGAAGCAGATCCCTGCAGAGGCCATTTCAAAAGGTTTTTGGGGGAATTCAACCATCCCTGGAGGGATTTTTTTAGTTTTTGGATTTTTCTACAAACCCAGGAAGTCTCCTGACTATGTAGGAAAAGCTGTTGAGGGAGAGTGAGCCCCCTGTTGGTGGAAATAGGTATCTACACACACACACAAAACTCTGGGAAATAGTATAAGGATATAACTGCAGAGATAGAAAGATAGAAAAAAATATTGGGGCAAGAAACAGTAAACAAAAGCAGAGAAATATGTAGAAAAACTGAGGAGGAAATTCAATAGAAACCAATCTCTACTGGAGGACAGGGGATGGTCAAAAACACAGAAAAAACAGTCAGTAGGAAAGCAAAGAATAAGAAAGCACTACACATTTTTCTTAATTGATCAATTGATGCTTAATGGCTAATATGTATTTCTCCTTCCATTGCTATCTGCTGGATAGGAGTGGCTCAAAGCCTTTTGCTGCCCCCAGGTGCCCCCCCCCATCAAGCTCCTAAAGGTCAACAGAAATGTCTTCCACTAGCAGAAAATATGCTTAGGATCCAAACCATGGAAATCAGTCAGATGTGCAAACCACACCCTGAAACTGGCATCTGTAGTTAGATAGTATATTTATTGGCTGCTTTTCTTTATAACAGGACCCAAAGCAGCTTGCAACATATTTAAACAAGAACTAGAGTTATCCTGGGGCTGATCTGAAATTTAACAGGCAAGTTGTCCAGGCCACAAGGCAAAACCATACACTAAGGGCCAATAGTCCTTTGGCTCACAATTCCTGACCATGCCAAAGATATGTACCTGAAAAAGCAAAACAGAAGCACTGGTAAGATGTTACAGCTGGCAGCAGAGCTTTTTTTTTTTTTTGCAAAAAGGGTGCCAGAACTCTCAAGAGGGAAATGAGGTTTGGATTTGGTCCTAAGTAACCTGCTGAGAGATGTAAAAGTGATTGCACTGCTTGGGAACAGTGGCCATAATGTTCTTGAGTTTAACATTTGTATAAATAGAGACTTGCCCCAAAAGACTGACGCAACCACTTTTAACTTTAAAGGGGGTAACTTCTCTGGTATGAGTGGACATGTGAGGAAGAAATTGAAAGGAAAAGTGGAAAAGGTCAAAACCATTGGGGAAGCTTGGAGAAACGACGGCTGAGGGATGACATGATTGAGGTTTATAAGATTATGCATGGGATAGAGCAGGTTGAGAAAGAAGTACTTTTCTCCCTTTCTCACAATACAAGAACTCGTGGGCACTCAATAAAATTGCTGAGCAGTCGGGTTAGAACAGATAAAAGGAAATACTTCTTCACCCAAAGAGTGATTAACACATGGCATTCACTGCCACAGGAGGTGGTGGCAGCTATAAACATGGACAGTTTCAAGAGGGAATTAGATAAGCATATGGAGCAGAAGTCCATCAGTGGCTATTAGCCACAAGGTATAGATAGGAAGTCTCAGTATGGGGCAGGTGATGCACTCTATTCTTGGTGTTGGGGGGGCAGCAGTGGGAGGGCTTCTAGTGTCCTGGCCCCACTGCTGGACCTCCTGATGGCACCTGGTATTTTTGGCCACTGTGTGACAGAGTGTTGGACTAGATGGGCCATTGGCCTGATTCAACATTGGCTTCTCTTATGTTCTTATGTTCTTAGGTTCTCAATCTGTATACTGAAAACTCATGAACATTTTAAACAAAATTCTGTTGAAGAAGTTCCAGAACTCAGTTTTGGTGTGTTCTTCCAGAAAAAGAGGCCTGGCTGGCAGCAGTGTTCTTCCCCATCTGCCCTCCCTTTCTCGTCATCACAGAAAATGTATTTTCAGTCAGCCAAGAAGTACTCATGGTCTTTGAGTACAGTGAGGGGTGAACTGAAGAGATTGGGCCCTCATCCTTCTGATCCCAGATAATTTTGTAGTAGAAAGGGAGAGAAAAGGATGGTCTGAGCTCCACATGGCTACACCCTTTTGAGAGGTCTCAAAGCCCTAACATGCACCAGTGACATCCATGGTATGGAAAGATTCCATAGCAGATGAGTCTGATCTTGGTCCACTTTAACTTCCTGGTGGTTTCCAGTAACTGGTAGGTGTCAGGTTCAAAAGCAAGTAGGTCCAAGCATTCTTGTTCAAAAGAAAGGCTTTATTGGAATACAGTGCTAAAACCCACAGTTGAGGGTCATTGTCAGGAATGGGGGGCAATAGCAATGCAAACAAAGTTATAGTATGATGCATAAGTGCGACTAGCGAATGAACTGTAAGCGCGCGCGCGGGAAACTCCCGGCGGGAGAATTACTTCATGAGCGGGAGATGACTCCCCCCTCCCTTCACCTTCACAGGACTGGAAAATTCTCATCAGCACAAGAATAGCCCAAAGCCTACATTCAAGGCCGCCGTGATAAGGAAAAGCAGCAGGGAAGAACCTCCCACATTACTGCCTGCATACCTATGCAAGCGCAAAGCGGAATAGGGAACACATAACAATGGACTCAGTGAGAATCATCAAATAGACATTTTCTGACAGTAGGTCTGAAACAAGTGGGGGATGCTGAGTCCCTAAATACACAACTGAAATGGAGTTAACGGCAGACAACAATGGCATTCCTAGATAAAGACCCATACATCCATACATTTATCAGGAAGGGGCTGTGACTAAATAGTAGAGCATAGGAAGCCTCCCTTCTCCAACAGAAAGCATCAGACAGAAGATGAAATGAAAGAATTTCTGCTTGAGAACATGGAGAGCCACTGCTAGGCAGAGTAGACCAATTGTCTGACTCAATATACAGCAGCTTCCTGTGATCAGATTAATTTCGGCCTTCTGTGTAATAATACTGAAATGTCCTACCATCCACTAGGGCTGTAAAAAACCCACAATGAGTATTACTTGGATTTGTTGTTTTAAAAATTTGAGTCAGTTTTGATAATACCCAAATTACCACCAGTTATGTTGAGAAATCAATTTGATAATCATTTCCACAGGTTTCAAACACATTTCTGGATGCAACCATCCCATGGTTCAGGAGAGAGAGGTTTAAGGCTTTTTGTCCAACCTGATACAACCCCATATAGCTGTTCTTTGTCTTGTTGGAATAAATATACAGGTCCTGATGCATATTGGGAAAATGTCACAGGGACAAAGGTTTACCCTGTTCCCATGCCACAGTCTCAATCCAAATATGGATTCCAAACACTAGCTATTTAAAATTTTTAAAATGCTTTAAAAAGAAAAGAACTACCAACATCTTTTCTGGCTGCTCAACATGCAGCTGCACGGAGGAAGAGCTAAGAGTCCCTTCATCCCATACGCCACAGTTCCCAGCTCAATCAAGTTATCCTTTCTTTTTAAACATATAGCCCCTGTGCCTGTTGTGTCACTACATGGAAAGACAGTCAACTCTCTCTTTTTTGGTACTCTTTTGCATTTGTGTGTATGTGTGTGCCATGCCTGAAAGTCATGGCAACCTCTGGAGACTCTTACTGGGACATGGAGGACATTCAGAGAAGTGGCTTGATAACCTGCCTCTGCCTCCCAGCCCTGGTATTTCTTCAAGGTCTCCCATCTAAATACTTGCTTGGGTTGGCCCTGGTTAGCTTACGAGATCTGATGGGATTGGGTTTGCCTGGGCTATCCAGGTCAGGGCAAGACAGTCAACTTTTTGAAAAATGTAATGTCTAGTTTGGTCCTTAGTTGTCTCTTAGGGATATAATTTCAGTTTAGGGATGCACAGTCCAGTCTGAATATATAGCTGAGAAATACCTTACCCATGTTTCTGAGGAATATTCATGTATCCAGACAATACCGGGGGTTTGGGTGGATACTGATTAACTGGGTTCCCCAAAATATGAAAATATTCAGAGTCACCATTTTAAGGCTCCCGGGCCTGTTTTTCTTGTGTCTTTCTTCCAGTTTACAGGACTTACAGGCAATGGGATGATGGGAGGGAGGAGGGAGGCAGGTCTCCTAGACCTTAGGGTGACATGAACTGTCTGTCTGGTCATGACAATTCTCTCAGCCCTCCACGAATATAGGCAAAGAGTCCTGCAGCTGGACTCCATTTCATGGCTAGATCATTTGGAGTGCTGCTCTGGTCTCTGCCCTAGAGTGCTGCCTGCCTGAGGAGGCTTTCTTGTTCTGTGCTTGCCTGCTGGATATCTTCAGGTCTGTTTTTCTATTTTTTGACTTCATTTTAAAACATCATTTTAAGTCTTTCTGTGTATTTTGTTTTTGTCTGGGGAGAGTAGTTGGATGGGAGAGGGAGCCTTTTTCCCTTTCTGGTTCTTTCTGGTTCAAGTTTTCATTGGTTTTGTTCTGTCCTGTTCCTGGAGGGGATGGCTTTCTTCTCTTGGCTACTTTTGCTTTCCTTCTAAAACTTTTTTTTTTTTTAGTTTTTAAAGAGTTTGTGTCAGGGGCAAGGGTTTCTAAGCTGTTACAGTTTTACAGTGTATCTTTTGGTGTTCTTCTGATTCTGTTTTTACAGTTGTTCTTCTATATATGTTTTCAAGATCTTTCTGTGTTGTATTTTTTTTTGGGGGGATTCATGGAATTTTGGGTTGTTCTTGTTTTTTAAAATGTAATTGTTGCAGCAGGTTCTGAAGAAAATTTCTGGTTAGGTTTTAATAACAGTTAACCATAGATATGGGTATAGGTATTTAACAGAACACAAGATATTTAACCTCCCTCATGGATCACTGCCTTGTTGTGGCGAGGGGGCTTGCGTGGTTCGATGAGGCTGTGGGCTATGCCATGGAGGGCCACCCAGGACGGACAGGCCACAGCAGAGAACTCAGACCAAGCGTGATCCCCTGGAGAAGGAAATGGCAACCCACTCCAGTATCTTTGCCAAGAAAACCCCATGGACAGTAACAAAAGGCTAAAAGATATGACGCCGGAAGATGAGCCCCTCAGGTCGGAAGGTGTCCAATATGCTACTGAGGAAGAGCAGAGGGCAAGTACGAGTAACCCCAGAAAGAGTGAAGCGGCTGGGCCAAAGCCGAAAGGACGCTCAGTTGTGGATGTGTCTGATGATGAAAGGAAAGTTCGATGCTGCAAAGAACAATACTGCATAGGAACCTGGAATGTAAGATCTATGAATCAAGGTAAGCTTGACGTGGTCAAAAATGAGATGGCAAGAATGAACATCGACATCTTGGGAATCAGTGAACTAAAGTGGACAGGAATGGGCGAATTTAACTCAGAAGACCATTATATCTACTACTGTGGCCAGGAATCCCGTAGAAAAAATGGTGTGGCCTTTATAGTCAACAAGAGAGTGAGAAAGGCAGTATTGGGATACAATCTCAAAAATGACAGAATGATCTCGGTCCGAATCCAAGGCAAACCATTCAATATCACAGTAATCCAAGTATATGCCCCAACCACTGCTGCAGAAGAGGCTGAAGTGGACCAGTTCTATGAAGACCTACAACAGCTCGTAGAACTAACACCAAAAAAATGATGTCCTCATCATCATAGGGGACTGGAATGCTAAAGTAGGAAATCAAAAGGTAACCGGAATAACAGACAAGTTTGGCCTTGGAGAACAAAATGAAGCAGGGCAAAGGCTAACAGAGTTTTGTCAAGAGAACACGCTGGTCATAGCAAACACCCTTTTCCAACAACCTAAGAGGCGTCTCTACACATGGACTTCACCAGATGGGCAACACCGAAATCAGATTGACTATATAATTTGCAGTCAAAGATGGAGAAGCTCTATTCAGTCAGTAAAAACAAGACCTGGAGCTGACTGTGGCTCAGATCATGAGCTACTCATTGCAAAATTCAGACTTAAATTGAAGGAAGTTGGGAAAACCACAAGGCCATTCAGATTTGACCTAGATCGCATCCCCGATGAATATACAGTAGAGGTGAAGAATAGGTTTAAGGGACTAGATTTGATAGACAGAGTGCCTGAAGAACTATGGACAGAGGTCCGTGACATTGTAAAGGAGGCAGCACTCACTGCCATCCCAAAGAAAAAGAAATGCAAAAAAGCAAAGTGGCTGTCTGATGAGGCTTTACACTTGGCAGAGGAAAGAAGGAAAGCTAAAGGCAATGGGGAAAAGGAAAGATTTGCCCAACTGAATGCAGATTTCCAGAGAACAGCAAGGAGAGATAAGGAGGCTTTCCTGAATGAACAATGCAGAGTAATAGAGGAAAACAATAGATTGGGAAGGACTAGAGATCTCTTCAAGAAAATTGGAGAAATCAAGGGAACGTTCCATGCAAAGATGGCCATGATAAAGGACAAAAACGGTAGGGACCTAACAGAAGCAGAAGAGATTAGGAAAAGATGGCAAGAATACACAGAAGAACTATACAAGAAGGACCTCGACGTCCTTGACAACCACGATGGTATAATCACTGACCTCGAGCCAGACATCCTGGAAAGCGAAGTTAAATGGGCCTTAGAAAGCATTACTAACAACAAAGCTAGTGGAGGTGATGGTATCCCAGCTGAGTTATTCAAAGTCTTAAAAGAAGATGCTGTTAAAGTGCTGCACTCAATTTGCCAACAAATTTGGAAAACACAACAGTGGCCACAGGATTGGAAAAGGTCAGTTTACATTCCAATCCCAAAGAAGGGCAACGTCAAGGAATGTTCAAACTATCGCACAATTGCACTCATTTCACACGCTAGCAAGGTCATGCTCAAAATCCTACAAGCTAGGCTCCAACAGTACGTGGATAGAGAACTGCCAGAAGTACAAGCTGGGTTTCGAAGAGGTAGAGGAACTAGAGATCAAATTGCCAACATTCGCTGGATTATGGAGAAAGCAAGAGAGTACCAGAAAAACATCTACTTCTGCTTCATTGACTATGCTAAAGCCTTTGATTGTGTGGATCACAATAAATTATGGCAGGTTCTTAAAGAGATGGGAGTACCAGACCACCTCACCTGTCTCCTGAGAAACCTGTATAAGGGTCAAGAAGCAACAGTTAGAACCGGATATGGAACAACTGATTGGCTTAGCATAGGAAAAGGAGTACGACAAGGATGTATATTGTCACCTTGCTTATTTAATTTATATGCAGAGTACATCATGCGAAATGCTGGCCTGGATGAATCACAAGCTGGAGTTAAGATTGCTGGGGAAAAGATCAATAACCTCAGATATGCAGACGATACCACTCTGATGGCAGAAAGTGAAGAGGACCTAAAGAGCCTCTTGCTCAGGGTGAAAGAGGAGAGTGCAAAAGTGGGTTTGAAGCTCAACATCAAAAAAACTAAGATCATGGCATCTGGGCCCATCACTCCTTGGCAAATAGAAGGGGAAGTCGTAGAAGTAGTGACAGACTTCACGTTCCTAGGATCCCAGATCACTGCAGATGGTGACTGCAGCCATGAAATTAAAAGATGCCTGCTCCTTGGGAGGAAAGCGATGGCAAACCTAAACAGCATGATAAAAAGCAGAGACATCACCTTGCCAACAAAAGTCCGCATGGTCAAAGCAATGGTATTCCCCGTAGTAATGTATGGCTGCGAGAGTTGGACTATAAGGAAGGCTGAGCGCCGAAGAATAGATTCTTTTGAACTATGGTGCTGGAGAAGACTCTTGAGAGTCCCTTGGACTGCAAGGAGATCAAATCAGTCAATCCTAAAAGAAATCAACCCTGACTGTTCCCTGGAAGGCCAGATCCTGAAGCTGAAGCTCAAATACTTTGGCCACCAAATGAGAAGGGAGCATTCACTGGAGAAGACCCTGATGCTGGGAAAGATTGAAGGTCAAAGAAGAAGGGGACGGCAAAGGATGAGATGGTTAGACAGTGTCATCGATGCAACGAACATGAAATTGAGCAAACTTCAGCGGACGGCGGAGGACAGGAGGGCCTGGCGTGGTCTGGTCCATGGGGTCGCGAAGAGTCGGACTCGACTGTGCGACTGAACAACAACAAAAAGATATTTAACAAAACACAAGTTCTCAGTACAAGAACTCATGGGCACTCAATGAAATTGCTGAGCAGTTGGGTTAGAATAGATAAAAGGAAGTACTTCTTCATCCAAAGAGTGATTAACACATGGAATTCACTGCCACAGGAGGTGGTGGTGGCTACAAGCATGGATGGCTTCAAGAGGGAATTAGATAAACATATGGAGCCACAAGGTATAGATAGGAACTCTGGGGCAAGTGATGCTCTGTATTCTTGGTGCTTGGGGGCGGGGAAGTGGGAGAGCTTCTAGTGTCCTGGCCCCACTGATGGACCTCTTGATGGCACCTGGTATTTTTGGCCACTGTGTGACAGAGCATTGGACTGGATGGGCCATTGGCTTGATCCAACATTGGCTTCTCTTATATTATGTTCTTAAGGTTGGCTCTGCTTGGATTCTCTGGTTTGACACTGGTTTTGTTGGGTATGATGATTCTGTGTGCATTTGAAGGCTTTTAGCCAGTGGTTTCTCTTGTGTGTTGGCTTGTTTATATTTTTGTCCCCCATAGGAAACGAGTAGGATGGTTTGAGGCACCTTCTTCAGTGATCGATAGAATTGGTCCTCATAGTCCAATTTGCTTGAAACTTTAGTGAGCGTTTTTAGGTCCTTTCTGCACTTGCATCTGATCCCTGGTTTTATTAGAGTTCAACTCACGACACAAAACCTTACATTTATCCCTGCAAACTTGATATCATTTGGTTGAAAAACAGCCACTCCAGGTCTCCTGAAAAACATTCCTCACAGGGAATAATGGCACGAATAATTCCAGCATCTGGGGTGGGTGGGTGGGAGTGGAATCCCAGAACAGCACAGGGGACCCAAATACCTATAAATACTTGTATTTATTCCCTTCCCAAAACCAAAATCTGAAAATAATGATTTTTTTAAGGTCCATATCCTTATTTCAATATGAGAAAAATTAGAAAACTAAAAGGAACAGGCAACAAAATCATTGTGTGTAATGCAATTGAACATTACACTAGACAGAAATGAGATCACCTGCTGTGCTGTCATGGCCTTTGACTTTCCTTATAGGGAAAAATCTTTTCAACAGCCATGCATACTACAGCAAGACTTGATCTAAACTGCAGAAAAAAGACGAGTTATCATTATCAGATCACTGCACTTACATTGGCAGGTAAGAAAATGGTGAACAGAATATTGAATGTCAAATATTTTTAGGCTTCTAAAATGCAACATATAGAGATTCAAACAGTTCTCATGTTTTAACTGGATTACCCATGTTTTATGTTGCAGTATGGTTCCAGGTAAAGTATTTTAACTGAAGAACCCCTAAACCACCTTAAATAGGTTTCCTCAGAGGACCAGAGAAATACTAATTTGGTCCCCATTGAAATTCTCCACTTTGTAACTATTTCCTAATCATATAAACAACAAAAAATGATTGTTAATAATATTCTGTGAAGGCAAAATGTAATAATTCCAGAACATATGGAACATTTTGAGATGTAAACTGGAAGAAACCTAAAAGTACATCTTTGTATGTATCTACTACTGTATGAATACTGTTGACTATGAAGGTGCTCAGAGTCTGACATGTATCCTTCTGGTGTACTGAACTTGGATTTGGAAAATTCAGGCTTCTCTAAGCTATGGGTTAGGCAGGTAGATACTAAAGTCTTGGGACAGTCTCTCTCTCAGCCTAACTTTTTTTATAGGACTGATAGAAATGCCTTTCTGAGCTTCTTGGAGAAAATATGGACTACAAATAAATAAAATGAATATATTTGTGGAATAGTAAACAAAAAAGGAACCAATACTAAAGATGGCAGTCATGACAGCAGCACAGACTCTGAGGATTCACACAATCATTTCTAATATTTATCTACTTTTTTATACACCACTTTTCTCCCCATGAGAACCCTAAGTTGCTTACATCCTCCTCCTCTCCTCCAGTTTATCCTCACAACAACCCTAGGTGAGCTGAGAATGTGTCCTGGTCCAAGGTCACTCAGAGAGTTTCCATGGCACAGTGAGAAATTGAACTTGAGTCTCCCAGATCCTCATCTGACACTCTAGCCACTACACCACACTGGCTCAGTGTTTGCAAAACATGTTCACATGCTGGGTCTCTCTGTGACACTTTCTCAGACTATATTAGTCAATGGGAAGGCATGTAACCTGTCCTTTCTCTAATTTGTCAATTTTTACTTGGAACAAGCAAAAGTGAAAGTTAAGCAGAACTGCTTGCTCCTAGATTCACAATGATTAAGCGCTGAGTGTTAACCTTCCCTTCAGTCCCAAAGCAATGGAATGTTTCAAAGGAATAAATGGGGCATACACTATATCAGTATGGCTGTTTGATCAATTTATCAAGGGCACTGCACTTATTCACCATGTGGGTTTAGACCGCTGAAAGAACATCCATTCTCTTAAACAAATGGCTGAAGGCAACAGCACCATCCATGTTCTGAGACACAGCTTTTCCTTTCATTCCTCAAGCTTCCATATCAGCTACATATCATGAAGCACAACATTATCCTAGAAAAAAATTATGTGGAATGACATCCCTTGGCATGCTAAAGGAAGCCATGAAAATGAATATAAATAGCTTAGGTCCTTTCCTATCTTCCATAACAACAGACTTCAATTTTTCTTCATTTCCAGATCCCTTCCAGTTTATGAAAGTTGAAATTCTAGCATTTTAAAGACAGATTTGTATAACACTTGAGAAAAACACACTAATTCTTGTTCGTTAAAAAAAATGGTTCTGTCATGGGCACCCTTAAGCTTGATTGTGTCCCACTGGCTGAAATGAAAAGAAAAAGTATTTAATAGTGCTAGAGTTCAACTTTAATGCTACATACTACCTTGAAGTAAGTTTCAGTGAAATCAATGGAATTTCAAAGTTATTATGGCTAGGATGAAAACATATAATTTGACAATCCTCTTGCAGAATTTGCCATCCACCAGAAGGAACATAAGAAGAGCCCAGCTGGATCAACTAATGGTTTGTTAATCCAACATCCTGTTTCGCAGAGTGGTCAACCAGACTGAGACCAAAGCCTTCCTGTTGCTGTCATTCAGCAGCTGGCATTCAAAGATTTACTCCCTCTGAAGGCTGGAAGGGGCTGAGCCATTGATGACTGAATCCTCCATGAATTTGTATAATCCTTTTTAAAGCCGCATAAGGGTTTTAGCCATCACTACATCCTTCTGTAGCAATGAGTTCCATACATTACTTGTAAATTGTATGAATTGTTGTCCTTTGTCCTGAATCTACTGCCCATCAAATCATTGGGTACCCATGATTTGTAGTGTTTGGACAAGAATTTAAGCCACTTGTTCATGCCACATATTCTTTGAGCCAGTTTAAGGACTTCACAGAATATAAAATAAGGAAACCTACACTTACCCAATGAATGATGAGTATACAAACCATGTATGCCACTCATACTCCTGATAGGAGAACCACAATAATACTATGTAGTCTAGTACTCTTTTATCTTATTTTAATTTGCTCTCATTTTTTTCCTGGTTCTTTTTCATCTTGGAGTATTGAAGCAGGCATATGGCAGGCACAGAATGATATTGATTATGAGGCAAGCAACACATCAATGCAAGCCTAAGGATTTCATCAATGTTAGGTTTTTCCCCCTTTTGTTTTGTTTTGCTAATTAGCTCAAGCAGCCTCATTTAAGATGGTAAGGGGAAGAAAACATGAAATATTCATATTGCCTTCTATAAATAATTTTTACAGGTTAATTATGGCCATTACTCAGTGGAAGATGACCACAGTCCAAATTAGGATAACACTTCATTCTGATGTAGTAATGATCCTATAGTACAGTAAATAAAGACATACTTTTACAAAGTGGTACCTTACCAGAACATGCATGTAATCCGTCAGTAAACTGATCATCTGAAAAGTGCTGCCAAATGCTGAAGGCATTATTACCATCCTTCTGCTACCACTGATTTCTGATTGTGTATATACCTAAAAAACAAGTGATTAATTCATAGTAAATTACCTTTTGATAAATATTGTTTGGCTCAATTTAGATACTGCACAAAACCATGGTTTTATTAAACCATGATTGTCTGAATGAAGGCTGTTCCACTCACTATAGTTAGCTGGGATCCATCGAACCAAGATCCGCAGGTAGAATCTGAAGTTGGTGTATTAACCACAGTTTTTGTCATATTATTAAGGGAAAGGCACTACAAAATAATCTTATGGGAGCCTGAGAGATCCTACAGTTGGGTTCTTGTTTTATTTTAGGGTAGAGGGAGGTGAAGAAAGATGGTTCTGTCCTGGCAACCTTGGAGGCGTCCTGAGGTATTTCAAGCAGTCAGTGTCCTGCCTTTGGCTGAATTCTGCTCTCTGTTTGCCTTAGCTTAGAATGCTCACCATTTTGCCTGAAGCATTTGCCAACCATTTTCAAGTGCTGTGTATATTTTTATGTCCATGTATTATTCATATAGCTATATGGCTGTACAAGGCAGGAAATCTTGATGTAGGTTTTATACTAGTGATAGCTTTATCACTCTGTGCTGAAAACAAAGGATATGACCCACCAGAAAGTTCTCTGGTGCAATAATAATGGGCCTTGTACAAGAGAACTTCACAGTGAAATGTGTCCAAAGTTTCAGTGCTGTTTCTACAGTTCAATTTATTTTGCTGTCACTTCTAAACAAGGCAGACCAAATCTCAGTCCTAGAGAGTATGTAGTGGTGCAGCTTTTTTGTGTGCCATTGTACCTTCTAACTGCAATCCTGTATTGCATCTTGCAGTCCTAAGAGCAGCCTCAGATGTAACTGAAAGCAGCTTTTTGCATGAGACACACTTGGGGCATTTCACTTGGTTCAATAGGTCATGACCGTTCACTGAAAAGGTGTTTATTTGACTCCATCATATAGAATATACACACACAAAAAAATATATACACATATACATACACACACACACACATAAAATCATATATAGAAAATATATAGAATATATGAAATATATGCCTATAACTTTTAATTACAAGAGTACTTCTGAGCACATAAGATCATCTCTTCTCATCACTGTTGAACCTTAGCCAATCCCAAGGACTTCCCTCTCTACCTTCTCACTCTCTCTTCAGCGTGTGGCACAGAAGCTCAGGTGAGATAGTATGATGCCAAGGTGCTTGCAGGAGAGCAAGGAGAGTAAAATTGCCACCACCCCACTATGGTCAATTTTCTCTTTTTGTGGGCTGCTGTGGCGGTGGTGATTTTAACTCTCTCTTTTTTGCTGCCAGTCTGCTCTCTTCCCAACAACCACCTGGGTGCTGGGATGCTGGGATGAAAGTACAGTGGCTTTGAATAAGACTGCAGGATGATGGAACAGGATGGCATAAGGATGGGATGCTTGGCACAAGGCCCACAGCTCAGGGAAGCTCAGTTTACCCATCTTCCAGTGGTTCTGGAAACAGCTGTTTCAAGGTGGGAATCACCTGCCAGCTACAAGCCCTATGGGGCACTGGGGGAAGAATGCCCCAGTGTGGCCTCTTCCCTAGGCCCCCTTCCCTGGCTCTTGTGGGGCACATTGGGGAAAAGTACTCAAAATAGCTACAAAAGGTATGTCAAAAACTCACTAAGTGAATGTCAGTGCTCTAATTATTCCACCATTTGTTGAATTGTTCGTTATCAGTTTAAAATTATACATGATACAATAGTCATCCTCTATTTGTCAATCCAGTTCAGAACTGGGCACAAAATTTCCCCATACCTTACCAGAGAGAGTGATAAAATTCCTCCCTGATGAATTTCTTTGCCAGATTTTATATGTTCAGTTTAGTAACTGGCATACCAGAGCAGACACAACTACCCTTTATTTTGCTACCAATGAAATGATATGTACTGAGATATGTATTTTCAGGAACAACATTTGTCTATTGTCATTCAGACAAATCATAGGAAAAGCCATATGAAATAGCAAGATAAAATACAAATTCACATCTCTATTCAAATATGTATTGTTGGCCAATGCTAAAAAAATCAAATGCAATTTAAAGACAGAAGCTAAAGGGTAGAAGAATGGAATGACAACATACAGGTAATCCGAGATATGATAATTGAATAGAGCCAAGGGAATTTGCTCATCCTTACCTCTTTTATGTCAAAAACTCACTAAGTGAATGTCACTGCTCTAATTATTCCACCATTTGTTGAATTGAACTGCCAACAAACGTCTGCATGGTCAAAGCAATGGTATTCCCAATAGTAATGTATGGCTGCGAGAGTTGGACTATAAGGAAGGCCGAGCGCCAAAGAATAGATTCTTTTGAACTATGGTGCTGGAGAAGACTCTTGAGAGTCCCTTGGACTGCAAGGAGATCAAATAATTCAATCCTAAAAGAAATCAACCCTGACTGTTCCCTGGAAGGCCAGATCCTGAAGCTGAAGCTCAAATACTTTGGCCACCAAATGAGAAGGGAGCATTCACTGGAGAAGATCTTGATGCTGGGAAAGATTGAAGGTCAAAGAAGAAGGGGACGGCAAAGGATGAGATGGTTAGACAGTGTCATCGATGCAACGAACATGAAATTGAGCAAACTTCAGCGGACAGCGGAAGACAGGAGGGCCTGGCGTGATCTGGTCCATGGGGTCACGAAGAGTCGGACTCGACGGTGCGACTGAACAACAAACCTCTTTTATCACTACATGTTACATGTACTAACCTAAATCATTGTTATTAGTTAAATGCGAGGACATACAGAAAGAGAAACATCTACAAAAGTCTGAGGAGTCAGATTCAGTGGAATAAGAGATTACTGAGATTAATAATAATGTTGACAATAAACATGTATATAGTTCACTAATGTTCAGACTACTCCAGATACATGAAATTAAAATAGTCATGTAAAAGAGATCAGTATTCTTATCTCTGCATTACAGATGTGAGGACAGAACTACACACTGGTGCCAGCCTAAGCAGAGTTATGCCTTTCTAAGCCTGTTCAAGTCAATGGGTTTAGAAGGATATATCTCTGTTTAGGATGTTGCTGTCACTATTGTTCTGATATTCCCATGTACTTCCAGGGCTATTGTTTAACCATAGGAAGAAGATATTGCTGACTTCAAATTGAGTGGATGCTCAAAATCCCACACACACAAAGTTGCCTAATAACTAGTTCTGAAAGAATATGGCTTGCTTAAAGGTCCCATAGGGAGATTATAGGAGTGGTAAAATTCAAACAAGAAACTTTGGGATTTGTTTAGTCTTTTAGACATGATGCTACCTATTAAGTATTGAGGCAGGAGATGATGGTCAAACAAAGAAGGCTTTATTCAGAACATTGCTCAGCTCAGGACTGCTCTGCAAAGAGTGGCACTCAAACTTATATGATTTCAACAGTAAACTATATACAGTGTAACTATATACACAAAGTCTGATTGGATCTAAGCAGAGCCCTGTAATTGGTTACTTTAGGTGGCTTCAGCACCAATGGGTGGTCTTCATTAGACAGCCAACAGAATGAGAGAACTAGGATACTAGAGAGCAATTCAAACAGCATAGGAATAAACCCTAGAACAACACTACTCACCATCTCTGCACCAGGTAATGACAGAGACTTAATAATAAGTAAAATTGTCAGCAGAAGATGGCAAGATCAATTTTGGAGGAAAAGAGACATGTAGAGGAAAAACTGTCCAGATTTATCACTGCATCAGGAAAGGGAGAAATTTATTATTACAAAAAACAGAGTGTGTAATGTATGATTCAGGGGCTGCAGAGCCCAGAAGGGAGGTCCTTGAAAACTTGATGACTATGAACTTGGCAGATGAAGTTCCTTGAAGTAATCAACAAGGCTGCCCCTTGTTGACCTCTCCTATCCTTGGGGCAGAATGTGGCCCTGTGGTTTACCACAGAACTGGGTGACCTGAAGAGGGCCGGAAGTTATCTAGAGCGGTGTTGAATCCCACAGAGCATGCTATTAAAATGCATTGGAATTCTTATGAAGCAACAGTGACAGCAGCAAAGAAATGTTACTTCTGTGCTACTATTGCATCAGCTAGTTCACTACATCCCAGTTGTTTAAAGTATTTCAGCATCTGCTGACTCCTAAATCTGAGCCTTTATTGCTACAGGAACAGGTAACTAGTTGTGATCAGTGGCAGATTAACCATTAAGCAGACTAAGCACATGCTTAGAGCACCAGGGCCAAAGGGGGCACTACAAAGTTGGGAAAAGGGTGAAAAGAAAAAACGAATGAAGATTTATATATATATAAAAAATGATAAAACTAGTGCAAATTGATCATGGTGCACCCTAGGGTCATCTTCTATTTTTTGTTGGCGATGTACAGTGTCATAGGCTATGTTTAAAAGCAAAATGCATGTGTTTAAAAGTAAAATGATGGAGCCAAATTCTGTTGTCATGACAGTCATTTCAATGACCCTCTCTGCCCCTTTTTAATTTCAGCCCCATGTAAACATAAAAAATGAAGTGTATTCAGTTGAGTGGTGCACAAAAGAGAAAACGTGCAAAAGAATCTGTCTGTTGTAACCAAGACAGGAAAGCTGACAGATTTCTTCTTACAAACTGCAGAGAAAGATGATCCAGATCAAAACCAGTGTCAGTCTTCAGAAACAGGAAGTGAATTAATTCTATCTCCTTCATCAGAAACAGGCAGTGTTGGTGCAAGGCCAGATTTTCATGATGATGTTGCACATGATGAAGTGCCACAACCTGGACCTACCTCCATGACAAGATGTGTAAATGTTTTTGAACTGTCCAAGGAGTTTAGGGAACTGACCAAGGATGAAATGAACAAAGCTAAGTCTTTGATGCAGTGGATCATGCTATCTTGTTGAGACCTTTAGAGACAGAAATAGGTAACAAGTGATGTACTTTCAATTGGTTTAAATTGTTCCTTGTAGATTGGATTTAAAGGGTTGCAATTGGAGATTTGTCCTGTGGGGTTCCTTAAGACATAGTTCTATCCTTTCTCTTCAATCTCTATGTAAAAAGGAAAAATTATTTATTTTTTTAATTGGGTGTCATCAATATACTGATGACATCTAGCTCTATATTTCTATATCCAAGCTGATGCAGCATCAGCCTTGAGTCACTGTCTAAATGCTGTGGTTAAATAGCTAAGAATGAACAAATTGCAAATGTATCCCAACATAAGAGAGGTTGGGAAGCCTGAGGTCTTCAAGGACATTATGCTTCCCACCTTCAATTGGCTTCAGCTGACTTGGTTAAGAGTTTAGAGGCTATACGCCCAGAGATTGTTTACTATTACCCAGCAGACTGTTTACAAAACTTTCTTAAAGTTTGGCTTTCTGCCCAGACCTTATTTACAAATATCACCTCTATATGTTTAGACTCTTTCTTTCCCCTTTTCCACAACAATCTTAACAAGATATTCTCTCCCCGGAAAAACGCAAGACAGCCCCTCTTTCTTACATAACAACCACCTGTATTTTAAGCCTTAAACCTTTTGTTCATTTTTATAAACCTTCAGTTTCTTTCTCCTTCTTTCCTTTTCTGCTCTTCTTCCAAACTTTGTCCAAGCTTGACAAATTCTCCAGCCTAAGTTTTTTAATCCCTTCCATTGATGCAGTTAAGAAAAATTTAAAGCAGCACAACCCTCTGATCTTCCACCCTGCCCCTGCAGGGTTAAAATTTGAGAACGATGCAAGGAGGCTCTTGATAAAAACAATTCTTCCACCCTGCCCCTATAGGGTTAAAAATTTGAGAGCGCTGTAAGGGGGTTCCTGATGAACACAATTCTTCCACCCTGCCCCTATTAGGGTTAAAATTTAAGAACGCTGCAAGGGGGCTCCCGCTACTTTTCCAACTGATCAACAACTTCCCTTTTTAATGGTGAACCCCCTCCATCTTTCAAAGGGCATTACTCAATCAGCAGTCCCCCTCAAACCCCACCAATATTGTTTTAACTCAGGCTGGGGGTTTATGTTTAGAGTTTCCTCACTCTTCCACCTTTAAATTCTGGCTTAGGTACCAACAGCTATTCCATTTGTAAAAAGAGGTTTATTCCTCTGCCCCTCTCACCCTGCTCCACTCTAATACATCATGGCATCCAACTCTCCTGTTTGCTGGCCATTTATTCCAGGGGGGAAGAACTTACCCTTCTTCGCTACTCCCTTCTAGGGCAATGAGTTGCAACTATTCACCCTTTTTTAAATCATTCCAAGTTCTAAAATTTACTCACAGGAGTGCTTCTTCGATGTCAGTTTCTCTTTCCCCCCCTCAGTGCAGGTGCAACAGCTTTGCCCATGCAAGATGGGCTCGACTTCGGATCCCTTGTTGGAGGCAATCCTGGTACTCCCTGTGAGTAGCCACCCCCACAGGGACCTGGATCAATAAAGTTGTTATGTGGAAAAATAAAATAAAAGCCTGTCCCTTCTGACAGTTTTTTTAAAAAAAGAGTTTAGAGGCTATACTGGATCCAGCATTACCAGTGGAGAATAAGTTAATGCAGCTGCAAAACAACACTTTCTTCCAACTTCTTTTAGCCAGGCAGATGGCCCCCTATCTTGATTTGGTTGATCTGTACACTTGGATCCATGCCACAGTAACATCAGTAGACTATTGTAATGGGTCTGCCATTGAAGACAGATACCATTAGTTGTTGTAGATTTTCCAGGCTGTATGGCTGTGGTCTTGGCACTGACTGCTTTTTGAGCAATATCAGGAAGTACATAAAATTTTATATCCCAAGTGACATAGGCAAAAAGATAAGATATAGAAATCATAATTGGTCCAAAATGACAGAGCATCCTCTGAGTAGTCTTTCATTCATTCATCAGTGACAAGAAAAGGTGTGCCTACATGATATCTTAAATGTTTATTTAACCTAACTTCATACCTAAACAGAAGGTGTTGTTTTCTGATATGAAACGAAAGCCCTTGTTGACCCAGACACTGCAGAGTTTTTACCCCAAAGAACTAAAATCATGAACTCTATACTTCAGTCAAATACATCTATTGAAAAATCTATCTTCTGCTGTACCAGCAATACTGTATCAAAAGCCTGTTAAAAATACCAGACAGCTAGATAGCTATTTCCTCCAAAAAACTTAAAGGGGGGGGGAAGAATGTTGTTTCTTGTCTGCTAGCATCAGCTAAAAAGATACTCTAACCTACAAAGGAGAAGCCTTACAACTTAATAGGCTTTTATTAAATCATAAATGCACAAAACCTTAATATGGAAAAATTCATAAAACCAGAAAAAGTATATGAATAATCTGAATTTAAAAAATCATTATATATTTCCATCCATGCTACATTGTAGTACCTGACATTTTGCCAGCAGCTGTGACTAGCATCCTCAGAGGTATAACACAGAAAGATGGAGTACTCTCTGTGTCAGAGTACTCCATCTTTCTGTGTTATACCTCGGAGGATGCCAGTTACAGCTACTGGCAAAATGTCAGGTACTACAATGCCAAGACTACTGCCATACAGCCCAGAAAATCTATGACTAATGAACTCCGGCCATGAAAGCCTTTGACAACATACAGATACTTTAGTTGGTACAGAGTACCACAGTGTGGTTATTATCAGGAGTTAGGCAGAGCTGCAGATTACACCCATTCAGCAGTCACTAAATTGGCTACCCATTAGTTACTGGGTTCATTTCAAGATACTAGATGTCATATTCATGGCCTTTATGTGTGCACAACTGCCTTCTCTTCCTAAGCTCTGCCACGACAGCTTTGCTCATCTAAGCAGGGCCTTCTGCAGGTGTCACCCTGCAAATAAACAAGACCAATAAGGCCCATACACATATTTTCTGTTGTAGCCCCCACCTTCTGAAATGGCCTGCCTAAGCAGGTCAGGAAGGGTCCCATACATCTATTGTTCTGCAGACTATAAAAAATAGAATTGTCCAGGAGGGCATTTTTATAAATGTAATATTGTTATAGCATAATGGAGTGGTTCAGGAAAACTCATTTATAAAGGGAACAGGATTGTGGATTATAAAATTTCTTTAATCCCAATCCTATTACATTGCTTATTAGCTATTTCATCCTATTGATTGCATTGATTTACATTGTGAAATATGCCTAGAATCTCAGGGAGATAAGTGGCTTATAGATAAAACAAGTGGAGACCCGCAAGAAACTTGCGGGATGGTCATCCCATTCCTCACACCTTTGCTTCCTCCCCTCTACCCTTACCTATCTCACACTCTTTCTCCCTTCTGGGGGTGGAGCCATAGACTCAACCCTCCAAAGCAGCCATTTTATCCAGGGGAACTGATCTCTGTCACCCGGACAACAGTTGTAATTCTGGGTGATCTCCAGCCCTCACCCAGAGGCTGGCAATGGTAGTTCTCATGGAGGAAATGGCTGGTTTGGAGGGTGGAGTCTATGGCATTATACCGGTTCCTCCTCTCCTCAAGCCCCACCATCCCCAGGATCCATCCCTTAAATGTCCAGGAGTTTCCCAATCCAGAGTTGGCAACCCTATTTCCTTCCCACCCAACAGCCAACTTAACCTTTATCTGCCTTTATCTGTCTTCAGCTTTTTGTCTCCACCCCCTCCCCCACAGCTTTTACCAAGGAAAATTATAGTCTTTCTCCACAGTGGGGACCAAAGCAGCTTACATTATTCTCACCTCCTTTTTATCTGCACAACAACCCTGTGAGGTTGGTTAGGCTGAAAGTATGTGACTGGTCCAAAATCACCCAGTCAGCTTCCAACGCAATATGGGGATCTGAACCTGGGTCTTGCAGACCCTACTCTGAGGCTCTAACTGCTGCACCACTGCTGGCTTTCATAGGGTGGCTGCTGAACAGCAGCAAGCAGCCAGGCCAAGTTGAGTAATGCAAATTAGGTGGTATCAAGTCACCCAGAGGGTGCTGCCTAGGGATGCCAGCCTCCAGGTGGGATCTGGGGATCCCCTGGAATTACTGCTCAGCTCCAGACTACTGAGATAACTTCCCCTGGAGAAAATTGATGCTTTGGAGGGTGGACTCTAGGGCATTGTACCCCACTGAGGTCCCTGTCCTCCCCAGGCTCCATCCCCAAATCTCCAGGAGTTTCCAGACCTGGAGCTGGCAACCCCACTACCCCCATCCCCTGCCAGTGCCCATGGGGGGACCTGGCAACCCTAGACTGCTGCCAGGCCTAGGGTTGGCAACCTCCAAGTGGGGCCTGGAGAGTGAACTCCAGAGATCTGTGAACAACAGAGATCTGTCTCCCTGGAGAAAATGGCTGCATTGGAGGGTGGATTCTGTGGCATGATGCCCAGCTGAGGCCTCTCCCTTCCCCAAATCCTGCCCTCCTTGCACTCCACCCCAAAACCTCTAGGAATCCCCCAGCCTGGCCCCAAGGCTTCCCCCTCCCCCCAAGGCCGAAAGAGGCCTGGAAAGAAAGGGCCCTTCCCCCACCCTTTGACTGACAGAGCCAGTTAGAAGTCTCCTCTCCCCCCCCCCCAACGTTCTAATCTCTCACCGTTGCTGCCTGGAGTCAGGTCCCTGCAGAGGCCATTTCAAAAGGCTTTTGGGGGGAATTCAACTGTCCCTGAAGGGATTTCCCCACTTTTCAGATTTTTCTACAAACCCAGGAAGTCTACTGACTATGCAGGAAAAGCTGTTGGGGGAGAGTGAGGCCCCTGTTGGAGGGAATAGGTATCCGCACAGAAAAAAAAAGTCTGGGAATTAGAATAAGGATAAACAGACACAATGAAATATGAACATTCTAGGGCCAATTCAGACCTCACAAACTTTGCTCCCAAAATGTACGCTCCCATGAGTGGCAGTCACAAAGGAGCCATGGTTATTGTTGCTCAGCAGCAATTTTCATGATCTCTTTTAAGCTTAATTGAGTTTCTTTAAGCTTAGGGATAGAATTGCAGTTGCTATTAAAGGTGAGAAGCAGAATTTTGTGAGAGAAGGAATTCTGATTCCTGAACATGCTCAAATCATAGACAAACTGACAGAAAAAAATAGACATCAGTATTGATGGCTGTTGTTCAGAACTTGGGAATTAAATGCCTTTTTAAAAAGAGTCTGACCTCTTCTGACTTTGTTATGCTGATGATGGTTACTGAGAATGACTGACTGATATTTACAGAATAGTTGCAACTAAGGTTCCTGATTAGAAGGATCCAACAGTTTCGAAGAGTTTTGTTTAAAGAAAAGAATTTTGCAGTCTCCTTTGAATTTTCTATTGTATAAATAATGTGTTGTGATTTGCAAACTTTGCTGATGTTATTTATATGTCAGAAAACGTTGCCATCAATTGGAAAAATGCTGAACATTCAATATGACACTTGTAAAACAGGAATACTTTAGTCAACTACAGTTTTGTGAAACATCCAAAGTTTGTTTTAAAGTTTTTGAGTGAGGAAATTTTGAACTTCTTGAACACAGGTAGCCCTGAAAGAAGAGGAAAGTGTAGTCCAGTGTAGTCCAAACTTTGCAGGGCCAGGCGGGGGAGGGAGAGCTAGCCAGATGCTGGGTGGGTGGCCCAGCAGTGGGAAAGTCAGGATTCCCTTTCCCCCTGGGACCAATGGCAAAGTGACAATGTGGTCGATGGAGCGTGGTTGCAGGGGAGTAGGCTAGCCACTTGCCTCCCACCCCTAATCCTTTGTCCTGCCATGGCTTGCCCACCCATCCCACCCTATGTGTACACTGTCAGAAGGCAATAATGTCTAGTGGGGTATCAGGGTGGGGGAAAGGGGGGCATTGATATCATATAATATGATGTTGTTAGCAAAGTGCTATGTATTCTATGCCATATTTCTCATCACAACTTTTGGCGATAACAGCATGGGGCCAGATCCGTTTATGGAAATCAGCTTGCATGCCATTTTCCTTGATATGGGGGTCCCCCTCAAGGGGTCTTGGTGTGAGGGCTGATGGGAACTAGTCTGCTCATGGACTACCAGTGATTGCCCTCACAACCAGATGGCAGGGGAGACCAATAAGGGGCAGTCATCCATGTGAGCTCCAGCAACCTGCTGTCCCATGGTTCAGCACCCATGCCAGCTGGCCGGATGACAGGTACATTGGCTGGCATGGGGCCAGCTGATGCACAGGATCAGGTGGATCCATGTTGTGCCAATGCTTCTTACAGCTGTAGCCAATAAAGTTGTGGCCAATTTACTCCACATGTTTTCCAAATCTGTTGTGTGTGTGGTTCTTCCATAGTGGATTGTATACAGCCGGCAGAACCTCCCCCTCCCCCATAAAAGCTGGAGCCTGCAACAGAATCATACTGGTTCCAGTATTACCTCAGACATTTCAGCTCTTTCAATATGTGGCTGCCCAGCTGGGAACAGAAGCTGAGCACATTACACCTAGATGAGCAGAAGAACAGGATGGATGAATTTTAATTAGGAAAAAGATTCACTTTGTTTCTGTTGAGTTTTTTTTTTTAAAAAAAATGCTTTGTGTGTTTTCTTCTCTCCCACAAAGCATACCATGCCTGCCAAGCCTGTGGATGGTATGCCCTGACTTGAGAATATTAGCATGTATGGGGATTCCCTGTATCCCACAGTATCCATAAAATAACCCAGATGATAATTCCACACCATTTCTGTCTATGAAATAATGATCCAGACAAATGATCCCTCTGGAAAATGTTACATTTAGTATATGCACTGAACTAGAAATTAATCAGAGACAGCCTGTGATTTCCAGAGTAACAAACAGGGACAGGAAATGGCAGACAAGTTGAGATTTACTGTACAGAGCTATATCACAGATTGCTTGAGATCCCTTCACCTAATCCTTAATCCATGTCACTCTGAACAATCTAGGCAATCAGTAAGTAGCTGGTACCTAGCAAGATGGGTGCAGTTGTGAGTAAAGAAGACAGTAAAAGGAGTCTGACACTTGAATGGCCTCTGATACTCTATGTAGTTGATCGCTTATAGGCTCTAGGATAGACAGTATATAGATTTTCTTTATTAGCATGAAAAAGCACTTTAAAATGAGAATTCTTTTATATTATGCATCAAAAAGGGCATTTAAATAATCCAGTTGCAACCAGTTATAATTTATTTTCTTTCTTTAAAAGTATATGTAACTTTACAATTGGATTGTAGATATTCTTTAAACTTAAGTTTATAAAAATCAGACACGGATTATATATTTTCTTTTTAATTTAGGAGGAGAAATCCTGTAAATGGAATGGGGAAACACAAACATCTTTTTTTTAACCTTCCTTTGTTTGTTCCTTTGTTAATATCTTGCTCTGCTAGGTTTACAAATCCTAAATAAATAGAAATTAGTGCTCCTTACTTTGCAGTCCATTTGCTTTAGATGTTTGCCTTGAGGGACATTTGTGTATTCTACTAATGGCTGCAGCAGAGTGCTGTCTCATTTTCATTCTGGCAAAAAAAGCCTGTTTCCATGGTTACAGTTTCATTTGCTAGAGAGAAACTGATGGCTGCTAGTGATCCCGTCATAAGCAACTTCTGTCAGATTTCTTATCAAGTAGACATATTTTGACAAAGTGAACGATAACACCATAATAAGAGAAGTAAGTTGCTACTCGGTGTAATGAACCATTTAGCATTAAATGAAATGTGAAACCACACTGTAAAGACAAAATGCATGGGGAGAAAAAATAATATTTATAAATGTTCCTCTATTAAAACATGCACATGCACACACGCACACTCACTTTTTAAAAAGATCTATACTTTAATAAAAATTGTCTTGCTTACTTCCTGATGTCAAGGTAAATCTACCAATAGCAAATTGATTAAAATTTTGGCGTCAATTCAATTCAATTCAATTCAATTCAATTCAATTCAATTCAATTCAATTCAATTCAATTGGAGTCACATACAGACTAACTAGTTTGCATATCACAAAAAACATGCATAAAAATATAATGACTTCTAGATTTCTCTGTGTTATCCCATTTAACTTGGTTTGACCCAAGGCTAGCCTAAGGGCTAAGTGAGAATGTGCTATCTGAAAAAAGCAAGATAAAAGACTGGTCACAAAATTTTGCCCCAACAGATTATATATTACTCTGGTTGTTAACAAGAAATGTTCCAGTCTTATTACTGACAAACAGGGTTAGCAGATTTCTTTGTCCCTGTGATTGGTTCCTGTGATTAATCCAGATTATTGTCAAGACAACTGAATAAGACCAAGATCCACTTCAAAATATCCTGTCTGGATTCTGGAGAACCAAGTAATCTGGTGGAATGGAGGGTAGACTACAAATGCTAGTTGCCATCTCATAAAGTGTTGAAACTAACTGACAAGACCGTGGATTCTGGCTGGAGAGATCTGAGGGCACTGGTCCTTCGGCTGGCATGTGAGGTATCAAAAAGAGAAGAAAAGGAGGCAAAGAGATAACTGAATTATCAAAAAAATGCAACAACAAACCATGACAATAAAAGAATTCCAAAAAAATATAGCCTGGAACAAAGAAAACTTATGTGGAAATATGGCTATAACAGAGATGTCGCTATCAATGCATTTTGAAATGCTCACTAACTGGAACATGTTGGTTTCACATGCATAAAATCTCATTCAGAAAACCTCCTCATACATAAATGTACAATGTCTTAATTAGTTGTGCTAACATAAATTTATGTATTTCATTACAAAGGGATATGCACAAAGTAGGCTAGAATTCATTCACTGATTAATCAGCACCATTTGTCAAGTAATTAATTAATTATAGCATAAAAAGATTAAAGGCACAATCTCAACTACTGGAATCAGGAACTACTCTGTTTATTCAATGCTGGTGAAAGTTACAACTAGAAAGAAAACAAACATCTTCATTATACATACGGGCACTCCAGAACTGAAGAAGACAGTGAGGCTCACACACAGTTCTAGGTGAACTGGAGCTGCCAGCTTCGAACATAAACCCCTTTCTTTCACCAAAAAAGAATAAGTACCAAAACTGCAGTCCTGGGCCAGCAAATAGGTAGGGAGCCTAAGAACTGTTGTGCTTAGGGTTGCCAGGTACATGCCTGGCACCCACAGGAGACTTTGGAGAATAGGGAGGGGGTGGGATGTTGCCAACATCACTTACAGCTAGAACCCAGAAGTGACACCTATGGCACTCTAGGATTTTGCCAATTTCTAAAACCATAGAAATAGGCAAAATACGGGAGGTGGAGTTTCAGTGTGACAAGAACAGTCACACTGGGAAGCTCTCCCAAGTGTTGACCAGATTGCTGGCTTCCTTAGAGGGGTTTGGGGGCTCTCAAACTCCAATGAGTTCCCCATAGAGGAGCTCATTGCAAAGGACTTGATTTGGACCCCTCTGCAAGCAGCAGCAAGCAGGCAGAGATCCAAATGTGCCCCAACACAGGAGCCAGCTGAGTGCACCCATGCAGACATGGCTGCACGTAGTCGTGACTGCCCTGACAGGGGGGGGGGAGAAGCTGGGACCTCATCCATAACATCGATGTAGTATAACACCGTGAGTACACCTTAAAGCAACAATATCAGAAAATCTACTACCAATCATTAAAGCCCCTTTAAAGTTTAAAAAGACAATGGAATGGAGGGGTGAAGAATTCACTTTCTGTCCCCCTCCTTCTTTTCCAGTGGCTATGAAGAGAATTCAAAACAACTTCTCAAATAGCCTCTTGGGCAAAGAAAATAAAGAGAAAGATCTCTAAGACTGTATTTTGTGGAATATAAAATGTAAAACTGGAGAAAAACTAGTTGACTTTGACACTGAATCTTGGTGAAAAGAAACGGAGTCTCCTTTCCCCTTTTTTCCCCTTGTCTGGAAATAAAAAGAAAGCAGGTGGAACAACATGAAGACTTTCTAAAGCATTAAACCAAAGCTGCTGAAATAAGTACAGTTCTTTATACTTTAAATAAATGGAATATGAAGACTTGATCTTTCAAGGGGAAAAAGAAAATTGGACTTTACCCTGATTTTCTCACTTATTACATTTCCATAACAATTTTGTTTTCCTTTGCTGAAACTATGGATCTCCATTTTGTTTTGATCACAGTGTCTTGAAATGTTAATAATAGATAACATTCCCAACTTATGTTATGACTATAACAATTGTTGATATATGCTTATTATTATTGGTTATATCCTTATTAGATGTGGTGCCATTGTAAAACTTTGTTGGGAAATATTTCTAGAGGTTCTTTCGTTTTAACATGTTGTTGAAAAAATGGATGGCACAGATAGACTTCACATGGTGCCAGAGGCTTTATTTTCAGATACAATGGAATTTATAAGCATTGAATTATTACAGATCTCCCTAAAGGATTTGCATATTTTAATTCAAAACACAGCTATGGTAGTTATAAAGAGAGCAGTCAAATAATTTTTTTACCCTACACAAGAGGAAACAGACATTCTGATGCAACAAACTAAGAAGGAAACAGTTCAGAGCTTGGAAAGAGGAGGAAAAAAGACATGACTGTGTGGAGGATATTGCGGAAACCTGCAATCAAAATGACATGATCCACAGAATGGAGTTTGTACCTATAAAGAGAAACAAAACTTCCACAAATGTGTATCAGAGACCTTACAAAAGAACCATTGGTGATGAAATTGCCAAATTAAGGAGTCACATGTCTCCTCAGAGAGACAAAAGAAACCAACACTTGGATCCACAAACTATTCTAAAGATTGAGTACAGATGTTTATACTCAGAAGATTTCTATACTTATAAGGGAAAAAGACATAAAATTAAGACTTTAAAACTTAAGAGGAGAAATTGGAAAATCAAGAAGAAGAAGAAGACGAGGAAAGCTACAAAAGAGATGGGAAATTTCTGAGGGAATTTCTGAGATTGATAATGGAGTAAGACCATTACATTAATATCCAGAAGAAAATAAAGAATTATGCCTTTTATATATCCAAAGAAAGAATTTAACAATATGTTTAGACAAAACCTATAATAGTAGAATAAAAGAAACTGTATACTTATATATTTGCAAATATTATATGATAACAGTAGGTGGAAAAATGATATAGAATTAGTTAATGTACGAGGTAGTTTAATAGAGGAAAAGAAATGTTGTAGCCCAATTTTATGTTTGTTTGTTATGAAAATTAAAATTGTTATATGTAAAAAGAAATAGGCAAATTCCTGGAATGTCAGTGACACCACTTCCAGGTTTTAGACTGAAATGACATTGATATATCAATGATGTCCTCCCCCCTTTATGCACAGTACCTATTTGAGCACCAGTAGGAGATGGGAGTGCTATGGTGGGAGGTTGCCTTCTGAAAATAGGCCAATAGCACCCTATTTCCTTTTGTGTAGCAACATAACACTGATAAAGTGGGACACTACACAGAGCTCTTATGTATAAGAACAATAATCAGCAAGTCTCAGCAAGAAATCAGCAAGGGTTTTAAAGTAAATATATATAGATAAAAAACTAAAATTGGCTGTTGTTTCTCTTTATATTCCTGCCTGTAGCTTATACTCATGCGTGCTCATGAAAGCTCATACCTTGAATAAAACTTTGTTGGTCTTAAAGGTGCCACTGGACTCAAACTTTGTTCCACACACAAACAAAAAACACCAACACCCACTCACGATCTCTGTCCATTCATTATCCCTGGCATCCTCAGCTGCATCTCTCCCAAGGAAGCCAAATGTTCACCATCTTTCAACTTGTTTCTTAAAACTTATCTTTGGCCTAACATTTTTATCTTCATCAGAGTGAACATGTTTTTGAAGGGCTTGGGCAAGTGATGCCCCCTCATTAAGTGCAACACAACCTCTTTATCTTTCCCTGTTCTATCTGCTCCCTTCTCATGCCATGTTCATGCCCTATGGTGTTTGCTGAGGGAGCAGAGTGAGGGCTGGGAGCAGCCATTATGGAAGGCTCAGATGATGGCCTAGATTTCCCTTCCAAGAAAGACCAAGGACTGAGATCAGTCAATATAGATCTGCAAACTGGTTCTGCCTTGCAAGTGGACATTTCAGATGCTCTTAGTGAACAAGACAAAGTTAAATTTACTGTCCATACAAAGAGTTCTTTACCTAATTTCAAGCAAAATTAATTTTCAGTTGTCTGACAACATGAAGAATTTATCTGTCTTCATGATTCCTTGGTTGAGAATTATGACTATGCAGGCTATATCATCCCACCAGCACCACCCAGGCCAGAATCTGATGCCTCAAGAGAGAAATTGCAAAAGCTTGGTGAAGGAGAAGGATCAATGACCAAGGAAGAATTCTTGAAGCTAGAAGCTGAGTATTTGGCAATATTCAAGAAGACAATAGCCATGCATGAAGTTTTCTTGTGTCGTGTAGCAGCATACCCTATTCTGAGAAAGGACTTAAATTTCCATGTCTTCTTGGAATATAATCAGGATTTGAGTGTTTGTGGAAAAAACAAGAAAAAGAAACTAGAAGACTTCTTTAAAAACATGGCTAAGTCTGCCGACTGTCATTATTTCAGGAGTAAAGGATGTAGATGACTTCTTTGAACATGAGGGAACATTCTTTATAGAGTATCACAACCGTGTGAAAGATTCCTCTATCAAATCTGATAAAATGATAAGATCTCACAAAAATGTTGCAGATGACTGCAATAGAATTGGCTTGTTGCTATACACATTGGGAACACGGGATTCCACAGATATATGCAATTTTTTCCTTAAAGTGACAGAATTGTTTGACAAACAAGGAAAATACTCCACAAATTTGTTGTCAGAAATTTCAAAAAAAAATCTGAATCAGTTCATGCCCTATCTACATACCTCTTTGAGGCTGATGCAAGCAGCGCTAATGGGAACCTGAGAGCATTACATTTCTTCTCCCTTCAGAATCTCTCCAACCAGAAAATTGGAGACTGCCCCAGTGGTGTTTGAATTTTAGGGGAAGTGGCAGCTGGGGGGGAAGACATCAGTACATCATTGTGTAGAACAATAAGGAAGGCACCTAATAAAGTGAGTGATTAAGTAAAAGACCGCGTAGGAGGTTATATCATTTTGATGCAGTAGTGATGAGCTGAGTGGTATATGATGGATGTCATAAAATGAGTAAAATTATTTTATTTACTTTATTTATATCCTGATTTTCTCCCCAAAGAAGGATACATTACTCTTCTTTCCTTCATTTTATCCTCACAACAACCCTGTGAGGTAAGTTATGCTGAGAGTATTTGACTGACCCAATGGTCACTCAGCAAGCTTCCATGACACGAGTAATGATTTGAACGAAGAGTCTCCCAGATCGTAGACTTTAACCATTGCACCATGCTGGCTCTCATGATGATGACGTTGGGAGCGGTGGTGCAGGTGACTAATAGCACCTGCTGGTAACATCTACGAACAGCCGTTACGGCTGTTCGAATCCCGCCGCGGACAGGGTGAGCACCTGGCCTGAGTCCCAGCTCCCGCCCACCCAGTGGTTTGAAAGCTATAAATAACAACAATAAACGAGTAGATAAATGGGTACCTGTCTTAGGTGGCAGGGAGCACCCTCCCCCCCCCGTGGGGGTAGGGGAGCATCGGCGGCAGTGGCAGTGGTGAAGCGGGCAGCAAGATGGCGAACACCAGACGATGCAGAGCACCGGACGAGGATCAAGCATCAATGGAGGGCGGAGCCAGGACAGCGCGGGGGAGCGTGGAGGCGCAGGCACGGCGGAGCCAATGGATGGAGCCGGAGCCACGCTGATGCAGGAACCACACGTCGGATGGGCCTTCCGACCCAAAGAAAGACCAACAAGGGAAAGAAGATGAAGGAGCCAAATGCCGAGCCGACCCAGGATGGAAAAAGAACAACACTCCACAGGGTGCCGGTAGGGCAGTTCTCTCCTGATTATATATATGTGGCCTTAGATAGGATAACAAAGAGTAACTGTAAGCCACTCAGAAACCCCTTCGGAGGTTTGAGCGGGATATCAAGCTGAAAGTTAAATAAATAAAGTTAAATAAATAAAATGTGACTGGGAATGGTGATAGGAGATCACAATGAGCATAGGTGGTTCTTCCCTATTGGACCACTTGTTGCCTGGATTCCCCCCCCCCCTCTCTCTCTCTCTCTCTCTCTCTCTCTCTCCCTCCCTCTCTCCTCTCTCTCTCTCTCTCTCTTATGCATTCTTGCCTATCAGTGATGCTGTTCACTGTGTGGGGCAGTAGACAGGAAATCTGGTAGCCAGGACTTCTGGCTTTTCTTGCAGTGCTGGAAGCTAATGGGTACAGGAAAAGGGTAGCAGTGAGGACTCCTGAGAAGCAGAGAACTACTGCTTGATTGCAGAAAGATATCTGCCTCATTAGGAGGCAGACAGGTGATTGTGGAATGGGTGAAGGGGAAAATGTTCACAGTGAACACTGGGGGAATCCCACTCCAACCCATTATTAACTGAGCATGAGCAGATTTTATAAGAGCCTGATTTTTTTTAACTGAAGTTTTTTTGACCCTAGAAATTCTATGGTTTTTGAAAAGTAAATGCATAACATTCCACCTCTTGAAGCCATACCAACCCTTAAGTAATTTCTAATAACCAAGTACTTTTTTCACCCCATACTTTCTCTTTCTCATCTTTGATTCCCTATTGACATCTGAGAACAAACTTTTCATTTTCCAAAGAAAGTTAAGCATGCAGTGGAAAACTTGTTGCTTAACAGATACCGTCTCATCAAACTTCCAACTAGAAACTTCATTACTTGTTTTGCAAAAAGAGTTTCACAGTAAGTTTTTCCCTCAATATAATGATGCATAATTGTTTATTTCTGCAGTAACAGAGAGCAGCTACCCCTTTGCATTTTTTGTAACTCTAGCCTTCCTTCCCCTGACTTTCTACTTCCTATCTACCTTCCACAAGATTATTTGATGACAGCTAATAGCACAACTGGTAAACAGTTTCCTGAGGACAGATCTGCTAAGTAATACGATTTTCTATTGGATATTTTACTTCCTGTGGAAAATGAACAGTTTGTTCTCAGATGAGAACAATGAACATTGATTGCAACTAGGGATGAGACTGCATTTTATAAATTTGTTGGTTTGATTTGAAGATCCCTATTTCGATTATACTTCTTCCTAAGGAGAAATGAGCCTGTGAGTACTTTTGCATTATTTTCTGTTTACATAAGATAATATAATAGCAGTTCTGTTGTTGTCCCCCCGCCCTCCAACTGGCATTGAGCAAGAATCTGTAAAATATTCATTGGTGGACTTATCCTCCAAGAATAATGCCTAATCCCCTTTCAAGAATATAAGAGCAGTCAAGCTGGATCAAACAAATGTTCCATTTAGTCCAGCATCCTGTTTTACACAGTAGCTTGTAACTTCATCTGTTAGTGGCCATCACTACTACCTGGGGCAGTAAGTTTCACAGTTATGCACTGTACAAAAAAAATTTCCCTTTACTCTGTTCTGAGCATACTCTCCTTTCAAACAAGGGTGGTCTTAGTGATTCTAGGTTTCTGCGCAAAAGCCCAGGATGGGGAACCAGAATCACTGCCTCCCTTCACTGTCCCCCCACAGGCCCTTCCTGCTGGAGCTAAGCAAAGGCAGCCCTCACCTTCTGTGAGGCAGGTATCACCAGAAGAAAGCTGCCCTAGCCTCCGTTGAAATGGGCACAAGCATCCACTGCTGAGATGGCCGCCTGAGCCACAGTTGCTAAAGGCTGAACTGGCTATTACTGCAACCAGACAGCCCAAACCCTGGCTAGGGCAGGCATGAGTGGCGGTAGTGGTGGTGGTGGGAGACTGCTATTTTTCTTTGGCAATGGGTGGTCAGGGCCCCCCACAGCACAGGACCCAAGGTAGCTGCCCTTCTTGCCCCCTGGCAAAGACCACCCCCCAACTTCTAATATTATGAGGGATGGGGTTCACATTATACACCAACTCTGCACCCGGCATAAATTTTATAAACATTTAATTCTCATGCCCTCTGCCTTCATTATCTTTTCTCTAAACTGAAAAGCCCCACTTCTTAGTCTTTTCCCATCAGAAAAGGGTCTCAATCCCTTAGTCATTAGCACTATGTTTTTCCTGTAAAAAGTGTTGTTTCCAGCATTATTTCTGTGTCCATTGTAAATATATTTGCAACCAGGCCTTTTGCTAGTGAAAAAGGAAGAGAGTGTCCTCTTTCACTGCCAAAAAAGTCTATGTGGGGGATTTTGGGACCTGCATGTACAAAACCATGATGGACTGGAGATGTAGTAAGGGGAGGGCTTCAGTGAGATTCAGTGAAGCAGCTGGCTGAACCCAAACTAGTTTTTTTAAATCGTTTTAAAATGGTACATACTAAGGATGGGCATGGACCAAAATTTTCCATTTGCCCAGTCCATCTTTTAGCATTCTAAACAAACTGCCCACAGACATTGTTTGTGTTTTAAGTGGCCCGTTTGGTCCCTTTGAGTGATCTGTGGGACAGACAACCTGGTGCCAAGGAATTAATTGTCAAGGCAACCAGGGGGGATGTTCTGCCTACAGCCCTTCTGCAGCCCTGGAAACACCAATACTGGTTTTCCAAAACCTGATGGGCAGCTCTGGCTGCCAATAAAAGAGCTCCCATTCTGGTCTATGGGAACAGACTGCATATATACGCTCAGCATGAAGCAGCTGGTTTCATTTTGCAGCAGGCAGGGGTAGGATTAGGACCAAGAGAGAAGAAGTTTATTAGAGGCAGAGGAGTGAACTGTGGGGTTGGGGAGGAGTGCTGGTGGGCTCAGGGCTCTGAGCCACACCACCTGTCCTCCTGCCCACATCAGGGAAGCAGGGCAAAGCAACTTATTAGGGGCAGAGAGTGAGTGAGACTAGGAAGGGAGTGAATGGTGGGGTTGGAGAGGAGTGTCTGTGGACTTAGTGCTCTGAGCCACCACCTGTCCTCCTGCCCATGTCAGGGCAGCAGGGCAAAGCAACTGGGGCTCCTCAGGAAGTGTCCCCAGTACACCTGGGTGGGATTTTTTGGACACTGTCCCCGGCTGGGGTGGTGTTTGGTATGGTCTCAGGGATGTGAACCACCCACTGTCCCCCTGCTCATGTCAGGATAGAGGGCAAAGCTACTGGGCTCCCCAGCTGAGGACCACCTGGATGGGATTTTTTGGTCCCTGTCCCTGGCTGGGGTAGGGTTGAATGTGGCATTGAATGTGGTCTCATGGCAGGGTTGCACAAGGACTCAGTGCTCTGAGCCACCACCTGTCCTCCTGTCCATGTCAGGGCAGCAGGGCAAAGCAACTGGGGCTTCTCAGGGAGTGTCCCCCATCCACCTGGGTGAGATTGTTTGGCCCCTGTCCCCAGTTGGGGTGGTGTTCGGCATGGTCTCAGGGATCTGAGCCACCCACTGTCCTCCTGCTCACATCAGGGCAGACGGCAAAGCTACTGCCCAATTTAAAGATGCAAAACTGCCAAACACCATAAAAGAAACAAGAGAGACATCAACATCATAATGAAATGTGACCGATCCAAATAAATTTGAATAAAATATGGAATTTTTTAAAGAACCAAAACTGGTTATTTTAACTCATCCCTAATTGCAATACAGGCTGCAATGAGGAGCCTTTATTAATGAAAATGATTTTTCAAGTAAATAGGATGTTTTAGGAAGATTAGGCCAGGCTGCAGGATTTGAAGGACAGCCAGTGTATATGCTACGTGCCATCTCCAGGTCTCTTCATTAAATGCCACAGGACAGTGATCCCGAGTGTGGTACCTACAGGCACCAGTGGATTTCCTGGAACCCATCTGCCCCTTCCACAAAGCGTCTGTTTTCCAAAGCAGACTGCCACCTTCATTTTGTGATTGATTCCTGGACCACCCAGCAGTCGTATTGTGATGGTGCTCATTCCCCTGTCTGCAAAATTCCCAAAATACCCACAGATACAATGAGACTGGGAGACACTGCCACAGGAACTGAAAAACATCATGGAATTAAAAGCACACTGTATTTTTTTCTTCATCAAGGGCACTGCTTAACTACATCCACAAACCTATAAGTTTTAACCAACATTTCCCCGTTCAATAAAACATAGTGGAAAGAACTGTGGGAGAGCCTGTTTTTTATTTTTAAACTGCTGTAACTTTTGTTAGCTTCACCTGAAATTCAGGTCATTGGTACTACATAACAAGAGATGTACCACAATACATAATGAGAATATAAATAATTTTGGTTTGATGAGAAAGATAATGTTCATGGTTTTACAAAGTGCATGACATGTTTTAACTACACCACTGTTGCTAGAATAATAATAATAATAAAAATAAAATCCTCTGATATGCAGTGGCCAGGGAGGCAATTAATCAGTGATTTTACTCAAATTGCATGCTTTCTAATGGCAAATGGCTTTGGTTCTTTGTCAGGAGACCTAACTAAAGTAGGCTACAGCCATGTTCTCCCAAATGAATTAGGATCAGCTATTACACAATGACCTCATTTATACAGCCATAATGTCATTGATTACCACTTGTGTTATATGGTCAAGTAGATAGATAACATTATTACTGTTAGTATACCAATAGTAATTATTATAGTTAAGCTAGCAGTTCTAACTACAAGGGATTTGGGAAACATCAGAGCAGAATCAGCAGCTGTGTGTTATGCAGCAGCCAAAGAGTCTATCCACAGGCTCAACCACCTCATTTATTTGAATTGCTTCACAGGGCATGCAAAGTATTAGTGCAATCTGACATTCAGATAAATAAAAAGTATTTACATGGTGCTACGACGGCAGAGAGCAGCGTGAGGGGTAGACAGTGACTTTGGGTAATCAGGAGCTCTAGATAATGTAGGTTGTCATGTATTTGTAATTTGATCATTCTCAGTGCAATTCCAGGGAGTTTGCAGCTATCTGCATAGATCTGTCCCTTCAAACCTCTATGGCAACTTTAGAAGCAAGGTTAAAATACAAAAACCCCTGACTGATAAGAGTACAGCTATAGCCAAAAAGAGCAATGTATGTTTTATTTCCCAGACTGACCTTTACAGGTCTTTGAGCCCAGAGCCCTGTAGACTTCCCATCAGAGTTGTTTTTCATTGCACTGTTCTGTTCCTCAGACCTGTGGAAACTTTAGATAAATCATGTATACCATCATTTCAGCTGATACGTGATCTTCTTTCATTCCAAGGGTTGAGAGAAATGCTCAAATGCTAAAGAAACATGTAGTACTAGTCCATAAACCAAGTATACATAATAGATAGGAACTTATCAGGGTTGCAATCCCTAAAATGTTAAGTAATAAACTATTAGGCCTAGTCAGATGAGGGGATAAAAAATTTATTTATTTACTTAGAAAAATTGTATTTTGTGTTTCCAGGTTCAGTATACAAATTATCAATCATAAATAGCCATAATAATATTTAAAACAGCCAAGTTATAACAGAATAAAACAGCAGCCTAAAAATTATAGCAATAAAATGGTCATCAGGCTAAAAGCAGACCATAAAAATAATTTTAAAAAGTAGAAGCCCTTAGATATAAGTTTGTGTAAAAATATGTTTTGGCGATGTCCAGTGGTAAAAAAAATTTGGTTTAAGATTCTTACAGAAACATTGTATACAGAGATTGTCATCCCTTTAGATCCCAAGCCAGTATTACTTGGACCAGTTAATGCATATAGTCCAAAAGTCTTATAAAGATGATTTTTGGTATAATTACAGCTACAAAATTGCTACTAGTAAAAAAAAAAAATGGAAAATTAGTAGAGATCTTACAATCAAGTTTTGGATTCAGAAGTTTGGGCTATTGCAAAACTACTAAAATTGTCAGAATTTGTTCAGCTAAGAGCCAGTTGCATTTTAAAAAGCATATTTTTTCTGATACAGGATACAGAATTTTTACAGGATTTTTCTGAGAATATTTGTTTTAATTTTGGAGAAAGGAATAGAATATGATGTTAGACTAATATAATTGTGTCTCACTTCTGCATTCAATTGAATGATGGAAATGAATAAATAGTCGATGCTGAGTGTTAATTAAGCAGTTATACCAACAAGTTTTAAACATTTTGTATTTGTACTATTGTAATGATTGTTAATTTATAATTTTTGGATGAGATTGAGCTATTTCAAAATGAAAGAAATGCCATTTGACACTATATTGTACTGTAATTGTCTTCTTTTTGAAATAAAAATACCTTTTTTAAAAAAGAAAGAAAAAAAGAAAGGCATATTTTGATAGACACCAGGTGAGCCTCAAGGCAGAGAGAATCCTAAGGGCCACTATGAAAAAGTTCTGTCTCTGGGCTCTGTATACATTATACATTATCACTCCCTTAATTAGTATCATCTTTATTTTTCAGGGGACTATTAATAACACTCAGAGCTTGTTCAGCATTCTTTGAGTGTCTGAAGTGTTTTAGATTCATTATCTCAAGAATTACTTGTGAGGTAAGCCACTACTGCAGGTAGTGTACTGAATCTAAGGATGCCAACTCTGGTTTAAGTAATTCCCGGAGGCAAGGGACCTCAGTGGGACATAATGCTCTAGAGTCCACCCTCCACAGCAGCCATTTTATCCAGGGGAAACTGATCTCTGTCATCTGGAGATCAGCTATTAATTCCAGGAGATATCCAGGCCCCACCTGGAGGCTGGTGACTCTAGCTGAATCTGAAATGATTTGCTTAAATCCAGACAGTGAGTTCAAAGCATAAGTGAGATTTGTTCACATGTTTGCCTCTATCACTGGTTAGCTTCTGGGAAGTCTTGCACCCTGGCCCGTCTTCAGCAATATTGCCTCCTTTGCTTCCACTTACCATTTCCACTGTATTCTAATGAATGTTGTACCAAAATGGCACCTCCCTTCACAAAGGCAAAGGGACTACAATACAGAGATATGTGTTCTGTCAAAGAAAGTTTAGCCCATTTTTTTGAGATTTAACGTCATTTCATGTTTTCCCTCGCTGATAACGACCCTCCTCTCTTGTACACATGAAATGTAGCCAAGTCTCAGCAAAAAAAGGGGGGGAGAGAGAGCATGCTTCCTAGTTAAACTAGTGTTTCCTGTTCCTTCTACTGAAAGCTTGAGTTTGTAGCAAAAAAAACACAAGTTCTTTTTGACTATTTTGCAGATTTCAAAATATGACTCTCATAAAACTCAGTCTGAGCAAAAGTTGAGATGTCTCCTGTCAAATTCTTTTACCTACTTTTCTGTTTTGGGTCAATGCTACTAAAGTGCAGCCTTCATTTACAAGGCTGTATTCACTACTGCCTAAGGGCAGCCAGGAGAAAGTTAACCTCAAGAAGACTGAAATTCATTCTGCAAAGTTTCATCGTGAAGTGCCAGCAGTGCCGAATAAGGTTAATGTGTAAGAACAGCTTTCTCATGTTTATAAACATCCATGCTACTTTTTTGGCCTCAGGGTGTTTGAAAAGTATTTAATGTAAGTCTTCTATTTCACAAAATCATTCTCCTTTCTAATGTATATTACAATAGTATTGTAGTTACTTGAGAACCAAACAAATTTAGATTGTGTTGCTGGCAATCAAATTTTAGAATTGCTTTAAAAAGTGATTGATGGTAGTAACTAAACACAAAAGAGGGAAATATTCCTAGCCTGCATATGTGATCCTTCTGGGTGATTGGGGAGTTAGGCTTCCTAACCACCCCCGTTAGAATGTCACACTATTAACAACTCTGAAATCCACTTCAATGTTCTCCACCATCCAACTCAATACTGTTTTCCAGACATAAATTCAGAAAGGCAACCACAGCTCTCTGATCTGATATAAATAAAAAAATAATACAGCTTGACAGCATGATACCATCAGATTGTTCTAGAAAGATGATTTTTAGAGGATCTATAACTCCTCCATAAGGCAATAATGCATGCTGGAATATAAGAAGCATTCTGTTTTTTAAAAATCCATTATATATAGATCCTGTTTTGTCAGTACATTTATATGTAGGCTTTCCTGTTCTTTTGTACTTTTCATATTGTCCTTACATTGATATTTGTGACATCTTAACAGAGACTTTTGTAAGGCTATATGAAGATGCCTGCAGGCCATTAGTCAGCAAGGTATAAATATTTTCAACACTTCTGCTTACTACATTATTTCTTGGCATGAATGTAGGACATACTAGCAAATTCAGCTATAGTGTTATAGAGAACCTCAACAATTAATTTTGACAGAAACAAGAAATAAGGAGATAGTTGCTAGAATTAGCAATTTAAAAGAATCTTCACACTTCAGTCAGCCTTAGTGCTGTGTCAGACTAATTGTGTCCTTTAAAAAGCTATATATTATTACATTTTAACTTCAACAATTTTACAGATTAACTATTTTCAATGCTGAACAGATTTTTCCCCCTGAAATTTGACAAGACTGACTCCATTTCTAGGTTGAGTCCTTCTACCAAAAGTCACACTTCTGAGCAACTCATTATGATTTTGGAAATGGCTACACATGAGCCCCATGTAACACTGATGTAGAGTTGCCAATCTCCAGTTGGGGCCTGAAGAACTCCTGAAATTACAACTGAGCTCCAGGTGACACAGGTCAGTTCCCCTTAAGAAAATGGCTGCTTTGAAAGATGGAAAGATGGCATTATACCCAGTGAGGTCCCTCCCCAAACCCCATCTTCCTCAGACTACATCCCCAAATCTCTAGGATTTTCTAACTCAGAATTTGCAGCCCTACTTACTGATTTGTTATGGAATTGGGGGCAGGAGCCTACTCAGTATGGACAACTTACCAGCTAATGATGATTGATCTATCTATCCATGGACATTACACATGAAACTATTATGCATTGTCCCAACAGGAATGGCTGACAAACTATTATGTTCTTAAGGAATTTTGGTATATATGATTTATATTGTATAGGATTGTGCTGGATAAACATTTAGTATATTTTCAAATGGAGCTAATTTTTTTGCAACTCATGGAATTAATGACATTAATGAAAGGGATCAATTTGCCTTTGCTCCTTAAAGACAAGGAAGGCACAAGATCAGGCTGGATTGTTGAAACAGCTAATCAGGAGGAGCGATTTGGCCTCACATATTCTGACTGTGCCTTCACCACGCAGGCTTTTCTGCTGGCTGCTGACCCATCCACTCTTCCTTTAGCATCATGGGATTAGCAGGTTGCTTTTGGGGCCAAACAGGAATTTTTCGGGTCTCCTCTGTTTGGCTATTGAGTATTGGACATATGTGTGTTGCAAGGTCTAAAATTCAGTCATTAGAGGGTTAATATGTGTTTACCCAGTGTGCTATTGTTTATACTGACCTGGAAGGGAACCTGGCACAGAGCCAATGGAGAGAAAGCCCAGGAAACTGAAGCCTACTTATTAACAAGCATTGGTTAATCTATTCAGGTGATTTCCCTCTAGGTGACAAGAAGAATCTCCATTGTTGTAGACCATGTGGTCAAAGATGTAGCCTTAGGTATCTTTGTTGTTTTGTAGATTTCCTGTGAACCCTTCCCTTAGAAATAAAGATTTTTACATAGAAGAAAATGCCTGCTCTCCAATGAAGCAAAGATTCATTGCAATCTCTGAATATTTAACTATTTTGCCAATTTTTCCAACATTGAGGGGGCCTTTTTTCACCTGCTTCTTGATGCTGGGGTAAGGGAGTTTAAATAGGCTTGGTGGACTGTTTATGGCATAACTAGTTTGCCAGGGATAGGGCAGGCTGATCACAACAAATAGGGATGATCAGCAAGCACCCTGAGGCATCAACAGTGATGGCAGGCAGGTCTGGAACAGCACATCACTGTCCATGTGGCAGGGTGTGGCTGGGAAGGAGTTCCTTCGATGTTGATAAACATCTTTCTGAACCTGGTAATGGTTGCACGACACATCAGGGAAAGAGGATGGCACTGAGCACCTCTCAGCACAATGTGTGCTGGAGATGATAAATGAGGCCAGAGGAAGATGCTGGCCAAGTCTGGAGTCAGGGTGGTCTGCCCAACAAAGGCTGCCATGGCCAGGATGCCTAGCACAGTCCACCAATTTAAATAAGTTAGCATATTTAATGGTATGGTGTAGATCTGCATAATTAATTAATTGAATGAACTAGTTAATTAATGAATAGAATAAACCAGTTAACCCCAATATTGTTGTCTTGTGTTTTCATTGGGTGAAAATGCCAAGGCAATTGGTTCACATTACATATATACATGTATGTACATATACATGTGTGTACCTATCGCTGATGTAATTCAAAGATCACAACAAAATGGCTTTTAACCCCTCCCACCATCCTTTAAGCTATGATAAATAAACACAAAAGAGGAGTTATTAGAAACAGTCCATAAATGTCAGTAGACCCACCCCATCTAAGCGTGTTGGCTTGCATGCCTACAGCTTTATTTGGCCTCTCAGAAATAATTAGATGTTGTGTTAAGGACTTTGGTTGAACATGACTTATTTAATTATGTGATAGACAACCAGGGATCTGTATGCAGACCCATGTTACCTTGCCTCCAAGAGATTTCTGAAAAAGATTCAAGGCAGGAGTGTCAGACATGTGGCCCATGGGCCAGATCCGGCCCCTGCAAGCCTCTAATTTGGCCTGAGAGCAGCTGACTCTGCTGCTTCCTCTTTCTAATGTCACAGCTCCTTCCCTCCAGTCTCTCCTATTTCCTGCTTCAGAGGAAAGAAAAAAAGCCTTCCTTCAATTGGCTGAGGGCTGCCAGAAGGGGGAAAAACAGCATCTGGTGGGACTTTTAAGAAGACCAGCAACATTTTATTCCAGGTATAAGCACTCTTTTTCTTCAGAGAGGGAGGGAGGGAGGGGGCCATAGGGAGCACTCCAGAAAAAGAGAGAGAGAGCGCCCTGGTTTAAGACCCAAAAATGTTTTATTCCAGGTGTGTGGCGGGGAGGCCTGTGTTTTAAGATAAAAAAAAGTTTTATTCCAGGTATGGGGGGGGGAGAGTCCTGTGTTTAAGACCCAAAAATGTTTTATTCCAGGTATGGAGGGAGAGTCCTGTGTTTAAGACCCAACAATGTTTTATTCCAGGTATGGGGGGGGGATTCCTGTGTTTAAGGCCAAAAAACATTTTGTTCCAGGAAGGGGGGGAGAAAGAGAGCAAGAGTCCAGCAGCACCTTAATGACTTATTAGTGAAAGGGAGCAAGAGTCCAGCAGCACCTTAATGACTAACAAAATTTGTGGCAGGGCATGAGCTTTCATGAATTACTGCTCACTTCTTCAGATACAGCTGGAATGTATGTCCATCTGTCATATCTTGGAGAATGAAGTGATTTCAGATGCCAAAATACAATAGAAGGCATTGGTAATGAGAGAAGAAACTTAGAAGAAACCTAGGTCTCAATTCAGTTCAGAAGCTTGCATTGTCAGTTCACGATCAGTTGCAATTCAGCAGTCTACACCAGTTTGGTGTAGTGGTTAGGAGTGTGGACTGTAATCTGGGAGAACCAGGTTTGATTCCCACGCCTCTGTATGCAGCTGCTGGTGTGACCTTGGGTAAATCATAAGTTATTTCAGAGCAGTTTTCTCAAGAGCAGTCCTTGAAAGAGGTCTCCCAGCCCCACCTACCTCACAGCGTGTCTGTTGTGGGGAGGGGGAAGGGAAAAAGATTGTAAACTGCTCTGAGACTCCTTCAGGTAGTGAAGGGTGGGGTATAAATCCAATCTCCTCCTCCCCCTCTCCTCCTCTCCCTTTGAAATCCCTGAGTAAGAGAACTGCTACTCTTAGGTCAGCAACTGAATGCCCTGGAAGGTCTAAATGTTTCTCCATTGGTTTTTGAATGTTGTGGTTTCTAATAGTGGTAGAAAGAATAAGATTCCAGTAGCACCTTTAAAGGCTAACAAAATTGCGGTAGGATATCTGCTTTTGTGAGTCATTGCTGTCTTCTCACTTCTTCAAACTTATTTCCATTTCTTCCTTGCATCCTCCTGGATTGAATTCTCCTGTACCAAATTGAAACCTAAGTTTCCTGTCTCATTACCAATGCTGATACCTCAACGCTTCTGTATATCACACCAGTGCTGATATCAACACCTCTCTGCATATCACACCTAATCCAATCATGCCTGCCATTGCCATTCAGCATCTGAAACCATCTTTATAAAGTTTATATTTCTGGTACCAGGGCTCTTTTTGTAGCAGGAACTCCTTTGCATATTAGGTGACACACCCCTAATGTAGGCAATCCTCCAAGAGCTTACACGTAACCCATAACAATACATCACGACAATGAACACTACAAACACTAAACAACAGCAGTCATCCCATCACCCCATTACATATAAAACAAAAATGTACATCGAGTCTTCTTACTAATCTATTTAAATTGTTTTTGAGGTCGAAGAGGAATATTAACAATTTTGTCTCATCCATCTGTATACTTTTTCCCATCTATCTTGACATATTGTTTCATCCTTTCCTGAGAGTAGCACATTTAATTTATCTGTCTCAGCTATTTCCATCAGTTTCTCTATTATTTCTTCTTTACTAGGGATAATATTTGTCTTCCAACATCTGGCTATCCCAATCCTTGCCATCGTAACTATATACAATATCAATCTTACATCCTCTTTCTTGAGTCCTACCGGTACCATATTGAGCAGAAAGATTTCGGGCTTAAATTCTAGGTTTACATTAGTGATTTCCTTAACAATTTTGTTAATCATTCGCCAGAATTCTTTAATTTGTCTACATTCCCACCAAATATGAATATAGATCCCTACTTTTCCCCCACTTCTCCAACACTTATCAGATGCCTTTTTATAACACTTAGCTACTTTATCTGGGGTCCAGTGCCATCTATAAAGCATTTTATAGATATTTTCTTTATAATTTGTTGCTCTTAATAGGTTCAAAGATCTCCAAGCTCTGGACCACTGTTCGGTCGGAATCGTGTGCCCTATGTCTTCCATCCACTTAATCATATTTGGTTTGATAGTTTCGTCCATCATATCTTCTCCTAGGAAAAATCTATACAACTTCTGTATTAACTTATCCGCTGATGAAAGCCAAATCTTGTCCAATTACGTGGGTGCATTTATAAAATTTATTTTTTGGTCTTTAGCAAATCTGGATTTTAATTGGTTTTTTCCCCAAATAGTTAGGCTTGCTGTTTTGATTTCTTGCTTCTCTAGGGATTTTAATTCATTCTCTTTTGTCAATAATGTTTCATACGTTAGTCCTTTCTTTTTTTCATATAAGGATGGTAATATAAATGCCTCTAAAGGGGATACCCACTTTGGAATTTTAGTGTAATGCCTCATTTTAATTTCCTTCCATATTTTACTTAGTGGGCCTCTAAATACATGGTTTCGGAATGTCACTTGTTTTTTATCCTAATTGTACCAGATGTGGGCATGCCAGCCCATCTGCAGATCATGTCCCTCCAATTGCAGAAGTCTCTCATCTTCCAAGAGGACCCAATCTCTTATCCAACCCATAGCCGCTGCCTGGTAATATAGCCTCCAGTTTGGGAGGCCCAGTCCGCCGTTTTCTTTTTTATCTGTAAGAAGTTTTTTATTAATTCTTGGTTTTTTGGCGTGCCAAATAAATCTCCTGACTATACGGTTTAAATTTTCGAGCCATTTCATGTTCCTCAATATCGGGATGCACTGAGCCAAAAAGAGGAAACGCGGGAGAATATTCATTTTTATTGTCGCAATTCTTCCCATAAATGAGATATGCAAATCGTGCCATCTTCTAAGATCCAGTCTTATCTCTTCTAGTAATTTAGTGCAGTTGTTTTTAAATAAGTTTTTATTATTATCTGTCAGAATTATTCCCAGATACTTAATCCTGTCCACTACCTGCATATTTGTGATATTTTGAATTTTCATTCTTTGATCTTCAGAACAATTTTTGGCAAGTATTTTAGTTTTTCTCATGTTAATTCTTAGGCCTGCCACTTGCCCGTATGTCTGGAGATCCTGCAATAAGAACGGTAGCGACGATTCAGGTTCCTCTAGGATAAAGACCAGGTCATCCGCAAATGCCTGAAGTTTATATTGTTCTTTTTTGATTTTAGCACCTGTTATATCTTTATTTTTCCTTACAATCTCATTTAGCGTTTCTAATCCAAAGATAAATAGTAATGGTGACAGCGGGCAGCCCTGCCTTGTTCCTTTCTGGATAGCTATATTACCAGTCAGCTCTCCATTAACAATAACTTTTGCGTATTGTTCTTCATAAATGGCTTTAATTGCGTTTAAAAATTCTTGTCCGCAGTTCCATAACTTTAATTTCTGTTTTATGAATTCCCAATTTACATTATCAAACGCTTTCTCCGCATCTAAGAAGACCAAAGCCAATTGTCTTCCAGGGTTTTGATCATAGTATTCTAGGATATTTATAATATTTCTTATATTATTTTTAATTTGTCTTTTAGGTAGAAATCCTGATTGGTCTTTGTGTATAATCTCTACCATAACCCTTTTAAATCTATTTGCTAAGATTGCTGCAAAGATTTTGTAGTCTACATTTAATAATGAAATCGGTCTATAGTTTTTAATGTCGTTTCTTTCTGATTCTGGTTTATGAATGAGGGTAATTAAAGCTTCTTTCCAGGTCTGCGGAATTTTACTGGTGGTCATAACATCATTGACTAGGTCCTTTAATAGAGGTGATATTTCATTCTCTATTGTTTTATAGATTTCCGCTGCAATTGCATCTGGTCCCGGAGATTTTTTTTGTTTCTGATTTTTGATTGCCTCCACTACTTCACACATGGTAATTTTCCCGTTCAGTTGTTTTCTTTGTTGCTCTGAGAACTTGCCCGGTTCATATTTCAGTAAGAAATCTTCAATTTGTTGTTCATCTTGTAGGCTTTGTTTATATAAATTTCTATAGAAATTTTCTACTATATTTTTTAATTCCTGTATTTTAAAATTTTCCTCTTGTCTTTCGTTTTTCAACGCCACAATTATTTTCTTGTCCCTCTTCTTTTTAAGTTTATATGCTAGCCATCGCGAGATTTTATTTGCATTTTCAAAAAAATATGCTTTAGTACATTCTATCTTTCTCGCTATTTCCTGCATTAACCATAGATTTATTTGATGTTGTACTAATTTTATTTTTATCCTAAGTTCCCTCACATCTTTTGCTTTCTGACTCAACTTTTCCATTTCCCTTAGTTCCAAAGTTAGCTTTTTAAACTTTTCTCTTTTTTGCTTATTTCTTCCCGCTTCTTGTCTTATAAAAATACCTCTTATGAACGCTTTTAAGGTATCCCACGTATTAAACAATGATGTATCTTCTCTTTTATTTATTTGTATAAACTCCTTTACCTCTTGTTTAAGTTTTTTGACAAATTCCTTATCTTTAACCAAATTTGTATTTATCCTCCCTCTATTTATTTTCTGTGATCCCTGTAGTGCAAGCCACATTGGGTTATGGTCTGCATACGTATTTGCCAGAATCTCCACTTCCATGACATGCCTTATTAGGTTAATATTCATCCAGATCATGTCTATTCTCGACCAAGACTTGTGTCTGTTTGAAAAGAAAGTATAATCTCTTTTTTGGGGATTTCTGGTTCTCCATACATCTATAAGATTAAACTCTTCTACTAAATCCAAAATTTTTTTTGGTAATACTAGCCCCGCTTTATGAGTTTTCTTTCCCTTTTTCCTATCTTCCTTAGCATCTAGTACTGCATTGTAGTCTCCAACAATGCATAAGTTCTCAGGGTTTTCTTTAGTGATAAGATTAGTTTTCTTTATTGATAAGATTAGTAAGTTCTAAAAAAAAACTATCTTGGTTTTGATTCGGTGCGTATATGTTTACAACTAGTATATCTGTCTCATTAATCTTAACTTGTACCCCCACAATCCTTCCATTAGGGGACTTGAACTTCAATATTGGATTCAGTTTTTCCTTGACATAGGTAACTACCCCTCGCTTTTTTGTTTCATCTGAGGCAACAAATGCTAGCCCTAATTTTTTGCATAACAAATACTTTTCTTGTTGTTGTTTAATGTGTGTTTCTTGTAGGCATGTAATATCACTTTTTAATTTAGAAGCCTGGTGGAATATTCTTCTTCTCTTTTGGGGACTATTCAGTCCATTAACATTAATTGATACTAAGGCTACATTTTTATTTACCATCTTTTTATTATTTCTTTCCCAGATAGCTAAATTTCTTAAGTTGTTGCCTAGTTTGTATTTGAGATTCCGCTCTGTCCTTTATTTGCTGTTTCCTGTAACTTGTTTTCTTTTGTTCTCTTATTGGGGCTACCATGTGACCCCTAGTCTTTCCTTCCATTTCTTCACTTGTCCTTGGGTCTCTTTCCACTTCTTCATCTTCCAGATCTTCTTCATAATCTGATGGCTTTTGCCACCCCATTTCTTCTCCATACCTTTCTAAAAAGTTCTCCAATTTAAATGTGGAGTCAATCCTCCACCTTTGAGCTTTATATGTAAACAGCAAGCCTTCTGGTATCAACCACCTGTATTGGGTTTGGCTCTTACGGAGTAACTCTGCTAAACAGTTATATTTTTGCCGCTTTTCCCTCACTCTCCAAGGGATATCTTTTAGGATCCTTATTTCCTCCCCTGCAATTTTTAATGTTTTCTTATTTGCCTCTTGTAATATCTGGTCCCTCACGGATTTCCGTATAAATTTGGCATGGACCTCCCTTGGGGCTCTATTTCTTCTGGCATATGCCGAATTTCTCCTGTAAGCCACCTCAATGTTATAGGCTATTTCTGCTTCATTGAAGATGCTAAACTGTTCGCTAATATTTCTAGCAAGCTCTTCCTTCAAATTCTTTTCTAATTTCTCAGGCACATTTTGAAATCTCAAAATCATTTCTGATTTTTCCATTTCTAGAGTTATTAATGATTCCTCAATTTTCTCTGACCTAACCTTTAAATCCATTACCTCTTGATCTATGTCCTCCACCCTTTCCTTTAGTTGGTTTGTAGTTTTTATCAGTTTTTTTAATTTCTGTTTTAATTTCCTCTGTATCACTTTTTAATTGGTTTGCTATCAGGTCCATTTTATTTTGCATAGGTTCCAATTCTTTTTTGATAATATCCGCATTTTGTTCTGCCGCTATCTGCAAAAAGTTCTTCATCATATTTTGTAGCTCTGTTGCTGATATGTAGGGCTTTAATTGAGAGAGCCCCCTATTTGGCTAGGAGATGCTGTTGGAGTTTTTTTGCCTGTCCCTGATGCCATTATTAATTTCAAGTATATATATTTATTCTTATATACCTTTAAACACACCTATGTCAAACTCTAACCCTATATCATTAGTCTCCTTTACCCTTTGTTTATGTTAATCAACATAAGAATATTACTGGATTTCTCCCTTTAAATTGCACAATTTTTCTTTTCCTATCTTCACTACTATCTCATTTCCAAACTACTCCACGTTCTCCCTTCTTTGCCCTTTCTTGCGTCCTTCTCCGTCAGCCTTCGTCAGTTCTGTCAATATCTCTGGAGAGCTCCTTCGTTACACAGCATCAGTTCTTGCCACATCTGTTCATTCCATTCTCCTCCGCCTCGCTCCACTCGGCTCTCGACTCTGCTCTTCCCTCCGCCCTTCTCTGGCCGCCTCCATCGCTCTCCCGCCTCTCAAAGGGGTTCCTCCGTCGCGTTTCCACCTCTCGTCATCACACCCGGTCGTATGCTCACTGCTTGTTCTTCCCAGCTCCTTTTTTGCTGCGTCAGGCCACCCGGTAATCACCGCTGTTTAAAGAGACAGGCAAGAATTATTTGTGTAGTTTAGTACGCTTTTTTAATACCATGGAACCTATAACCTTTCTTTCTGACTACTTTCTTCACTTTGCGATATGTTAGCTAGCCGCTGCTCCTGTCCTTCTTCGCTTTAATTTCCCCTGTTTCTCTCCCCCGTCTCTTTCCCTCACGTTAATTATGTCCTGTCCTCCTCCTTATCCCTCGTCCCATAAGATAAATAAAACAACACTTAGCTTCGGTTTTATGAGCTTTCTCTTTCTCTCGGTCGTAAATTCTGTTCCCTCTTTGACCTTCCACGCTCGGATTCGCAGCAAGAAGGAGAGAAAAAAAAACATTTCTTGCTGCCTTCTTCTTTACTCCCGCATAGAGACCAACCAAAAAGTCCCCCCAGAAAAGTCACCACTCTTCTGAGTTGGATTGAAGCCTCTTGCAGGCACCTTCAAAAACAAAAATGAGAAAGTGCCCTGGCACATAGCATTGCCAAGAAAAGTAAAGTTGTAGAGGTAAGGACGCGGAGCTCACTCCCACACGTCTAGCCCCTCCGAGCTCTCGCCGCCATTTTCGGCAATCCTCCAAGAGCTTACAGTAGCCACTGTAAGAAGAGCTCTGTAAGTTCTTGGAGGATTGGTTACATTAGGGGTGTGTTGCCTAATATGCAAAGGAGTTCCTGCTACAAAAAGAGCCCTGCTGGTACTTCATGTTACATTTTATGGCACAAATGGCCCAGCCCGACAAAATGACATTTATGTCAGATCTGGCCCTTGTAACAAATGAGTTTGACACCTCTGGTTCAGGTATTTAAAACTGGCTGGCCATAACATGTAATTGCAGCACACAGACAAACCCAGAGGACCCAGCTGAATTCACACAGTCCATTGCAAATTATATTACTGGATGCGAAACAGTATGCTAGTTGAGAGAAGAGAGAAAGATGTGAATGTGCACAGAAATTCCGCAGCTGCCATATGTTACCATTTTGTCAAATGTCTCTTCTTGCTTCCCTGTATATGCTTATGTAAACTATAGGTACTGGAACGTATAATGAATGATGGTGGAAAGTCTATTTATTTTTGTTGCAATATTGGCCCTCACAAAGTGCTTGATTGAAAGAAAAATGAAAGCAGCTGCAGGGTTGCTGTCCAATTCCAGCAAGGACAAACGGTGTACAAAAATGAGCCTAGCACACAAACCACCCTCTGAGTCAAGCCTACAGGGACAAAGACCAGAAGAGCCAGCAATATGAAGGGAACATCGCTAGAAAACATCTGGAAGTGGGCTGGTGGTGGAGACCAGAAGATCTTTGGACCCCATCTGGGTACTAATAACAACTTAATTCGAGCACCGATATTTTAATGTGGATGGAATATTTTATCTTGGTTTTAATTGTTTGTATGACATATGCCTCTTGTTAGCTGCCCTGAGCCTACGGGGAGGACGGGATATAAATGTGAAAAATAAATAAAATAAATAAATAAAAGGTGGGCTGCAGGGGGCAGCACCACCTGGGGCAAGCAGTGGAGCACATCCATATCCTTATTTATTGTTTTTTATTAGATTTCTACCCCACCCCCAGCAAGGCTGGCTCAGGGTGGCTTACACAACCAGTATAAAACACTGCAATGTAACAATAAAATATACAATATAAAACTATCAATACATAGATTTAAAACTATAAATATTACAACATTGTTAAAGTGCTAGTATTAAGTCCTCGGCATACAGTCAGTTTCATGATGTTCCTCAGGTGTCCAGCAATTAGGTCAAGCTGTAATTGTGGGACCCAGATGGTCGAGCTTGCTCTGCATAAGCTGTCAGATAGCAATGGTGGTCGCTGTGGTAGTGGTGGCGGCTTCAAAAGCCTGGCAGAAGAGCTCCATTTTATAGGCCCTGCGGAACTGTAACAGGTCCTGCAGGGCCCTTATCTCCTCCAGGAGCTCATTCCACCAGAGTGGAGCCACCACCGAGAAAGCCCTAGCCCTAGTTGTAGCTAGCCTGGCCTCCTTGAACTGCTGGCAGCAGCTTTGACTGAAGTAGTCATCTGTGTGGGCCCCTCTTCTAAATCCTCTCCCCCTGCCTTTGAATGGTAACAAATATTGTGAAATTTGACACTAGGGATAACTTGTTTTGAGGAAGGAAGTTCTTATGCACAGCAACATGTGAGCTATGTAGGCCACTGCTTCACACAAGGGTCCTTGATTAGAGTCACAGAAGTTTTGATAGGAATAAATATCAAGGAGCTCAAGGCAATGAATATGAGATTTGTACCAAAGACCTTTCTTTAAAATTCCTGCAGTATTGCCATTTTTTGTTCCCCTGGTGCATGAACTTCCAAATATTGTAGAATAATATGATGTGCCTCACAAAAATTGATACTCTAAAATTATCAAGCACTGATCACTTACTCTAATGAGTCATTGTTTACCATTTTGGACCATTAGTTTAACTTCAGGTCTTCATCCTAAAAGCACAATTTTTGCAAAACACTTAAAGCGATTGTAAGACCATAGAAGCCTTCTGTATAACCTATTTAACTGACAAACAATTACATTTTGGATTGAAGAGGTGAAATGATTAAGAATATTTGACTTAGTTGCCATGACAGCATGCATTTTTCATCAGGCAGAGTGTAATTACTACAATTTCAATGATGTAAAATCAAGAAAGATGATAACAAACAGCAGAACCATGGAGATATTGCCATTGCAACCAGGTTGCCATAGCAACAGTGATAATAATCTCAGTGATAGATGTTTTCTCTTGCTCTTTCCATTTTGTTCGGTTATAACATTCAGAGCTAGTTTTTACCACAGCTTTTTATAGTTTATTAGACTGTCAAAATAGTTTATGAGATGTTGTTGCAAAGGAAATGACTGAGTTCCGGACCCTAATAAAAATGCCAACTACTCTGTTTACATACTGCTTGGGCATTTAACAAACATTAAAAAAATAGTATGAAAAATGATTTGGTATTGTATCTATATTAATCAATTTGCAAGGCATAAGCTTTGCTACTGAAGGTCAAAGGAACACTGTTAAAGCGTTACTTCTAAAAAGCTTTTCTCAAGTTGGATCTTAAGACTTGGGCAGCCAACCTAAATATTTGTTAAATAGCATACCACCCGCAGGAGAGGTTTTATAGGACTCTAAGATCAACAATAAGCCACGACACATTCATGGTTTAAATTGGCAAGCATTTAAAAATGTCACATCATAGAACTTGTCAATGAATGTTAATGAAATATTCATTTACACAATGAAATCCTGCCTCTGCTTAAATCAGCAGAAGCCTCACTATTGATTTTATATTAACAAAGCTCAGATTTCACTCAGTATATATTTATTAAATAGATACAATACATATGAATCAAATCAGGGAAGAGAACCAAAATATTTAAGTCTATATTCCCATTAGCGTGTGTGTATACACTGGCAGAATATATGCTCTTAATTTTGTCTGCAATGTATTTTTTAAATAACTTGCACAATTAATTTTAATTTGAGTTTGGAAATATTAGCATATTAAAGAAACACATGTATATTTTCAGAGTTTAAAGATGATTTTTTTAAAGTTATAAAGGAGCCAAAAACATCTTCATGAAACCTGAAGACAATATCAACGTTTCCTTGGAAATTCATTCACATTTTGAACTCTCACCTGCATGTTGTGGGGCTTTTGAGGTTTGTTTTTTTAGCTACAGCTCATACTAAATTGCAGATTTTATGCAGATTCCATCAGTATCTAAGAAACCATCTAGTTCACTAAATGTTGAACAGATGCAGCATTTGAACTCTTGTTCATGAGGAAAGCCTGAGAGCTCATGACAATCTGATGTAAGTTAACTAACATTAGTACCCACCCTGACCACACTGCAGCACAGCGGCTCCTCTCTGCCCACCCATTTCTATCTGCTATATGCTTTCAAACAAGTTTACATTGTTCCAGAAAAACCAGGAACAGAACAACCACTGAATCCTCTATACTTTCCCATGAATCAAACAGAAACAAACAATATGATATGATCCTGAAACCCAAACTTTGAACAAGTTCATAATCTCTCCTAAGAAACAACAACAACAACACACACATAAGAGAGATCTTGAATACGAGGAATGACTTTGTGTAGCTACTGTGTAGTTAGGACAATGAGATGTCAAGAAGAAAAAGGAAGATGTTCAAGCAATACTGAAGATGATCAGATCCCACAAATAAAAACAGCAGACCAAAGAACTGCTGGGACCAACATGGCATGATCTGGAGAATGGATTGCCATTGGACTGTTGCACAAAATTCTGAACACCTTGGAGGCTCTTTTTAGAAGTATTGCTTCCCAGATCTCTGGCTTTGCAATAAATTGTGCAACTTAGCATATGAGAGTGGCTGAGAACATTGACTGAAGTGCAATTTCCTTTCAAACTTATCATGTTGTAACTCCTTATTTATGTGCAATTTGCCTGTATGGTTTTGCTTGAAGTTCAACTCAAACATGGTGCTGAGCAGCTCCATGACTGCGCAGTAGCTTTTGCACTTACATAACCAGCAGACTCAATATTCTCAAGCACCAGCGAAGAAGGCATGCATCCTTAAGAATAACGGTAATGTCACTGAAGTGACCTATTTGCAGAGCAAAGGATCATTTGCTGTTCACTTCCCCTTTACACCTGCACAGTAGGACCAACAATATACATGCTGCTTTTTACATCTGCACAGACCATGGCTTTTGTCACATTGGTAAATACGCCGACGCTATTAAAAAAAAAAACCTACAACTCCTATGAGGCAGTGCGAAACTGCACAACATTCCTGATTGATCCAGATTGATCCTGGACATTTCAACACCAAGAACATCAAGAGACACAATTAGAAAGGACAAAAAGAACCTGTCATGTTCTGGCTGACAGCACAGACAAACTCTTCCTAGTAGGTTACAGCAGACTCCTCCCAGGGAAGAAGAGATACAGCAGAAGCATTGTATGCAGCAAGGAGGCTCTAGCCTGTGCAGGAGAGGCAAGGGTAAAGCAGGTTCCTCAAGGCAAGGTAGGAGCTGGGGATAGAAATCTCCACATAATATTGGAGCTAAAGGACCTTTTCTTTCCAGGCTAGGCACAAACAGCTATTGGGAGGCTTTGAGTCAGCCGCTGATCTATCTGTAGGCTTTTATGGGAGACTGGGATCCCTGCCCTTCCTGGTAGCCCAGTTAACATCCCAGATCCTGCCAATGTTTACAACAGCCCTTCCTCCTCCTGAGAAAAGCTGGATTGATGTAGGCCTTGGGCTGCGCAATGTGTGTTCCTTTGCTGGGTCCATGCATCTGCCCTGGTCCTCCTCCATCTTCATTCCCAATGGTCTGGAGGAGATTCTGGGGCTACAGAGTCCTGTCCAGGGTCCTGCAGTAGCTCCAGGTCAGCTCAAGATACCGAAGGGGTGTAGGTCTCCTTAGGGGGTTCCTAATTAGTTGAATTCCTGGAGAGGGGAAATGTTTGCTGTGTTTTGCTTACAAAGCCTTTGGAGGAGTCTGCACCATGGGCATCTCAGGGTCCACCAGGGACACTTCTTTTTTTATGAGGTATTAGTACTAGTGGAGTTGGGGCGAATCATAAGAACCACATCACTAGTGATTTGATAATTGTGAAATGTTATTTTTTTTTGTTTAAATAATTGATAAAGATCACATGGGAAGGCAGCTCTGGCAAACCAGTATGTGATTTATTTATTTATTTTTAAATAGAATGCATTTGGTTCTTTGGACGCAGGGAGTCTGATAAAATTTCAAACCAGAAGACGAACCAGTGGGTAATCAAGTATCTCTGGCATTAAACACAGCATCCATATCATATACATAGAACTACAAATTCAGATACATCTGGCAGGTTTTACACAAAGAACATTGCATCAAGCCATTGTAGCAATAGGGAAGGTTAGAACACTGGTTATGGAGAAGGTGGCAAGAGACAGGTTTCCCTGCCCAAAGAGGAACTTGAGATGACTATACACCAACATGCCATACAATATCAGTAAACAGAACTTAGGCATTAATATATTGAGCACAATGAGGAAAAGATTCCCAAGTGAAAACAAGAGGAAAAATATAATTGCAAGAGGAGCTGAGTACAATTGTTATCAGTGCAGTAGTCAGAATGAAAAAGATTTTTGAGACTGCCAAATTTTCCTGGTATTTAGACATTCATTTTCAACAATCTTTTGGGTGTCTAATTGTGACCAATATATGAACATAAATTCTTATTCAGGTGCTCTGCTTTTCCAGATCTTGAGTGGAACTAATGATTTTTTTTATTTTTTAGTGATTTTCATGCTTCCATTTCTGATTTTCAGATCACTGCATATATTCAACTTGCCACAGGTTTCAATTCCTATCCTTAGTCTTGTACCAGCTAATGATACACTCAAGTGCATGTGCACATTAATTAAATCACTGCATTAAAAGAAGTCAAGACTAATTTATGCATTGCTTAATGCCTATGATTTAATTAGAACAAAGTTTGAGTCCAATGGCACCTTTAAGACCAACTAAGTTTAATTCTGGGTCTAACTTTTTGTGTAACTGAAGAAATGTGCATGCACATGAAAACTTAAACCTAGAATTAAACTTTGTTGGTCTTAAAGGTGCCAGTGGACTCAAACTTAACAACATAAGAACATAAGAGAAGCGAATGTTGGATCAGTTCAACACTCTGTCACACAGTGGCCAAAAATACCAGGTGCCATCAGGAGGTCCACCAGTGGGGCCAGGACACTAGAAGCCCTCCCACTGTTGACCCCCCCAAGCACCAAGAATACAGAGCATCACTTGCCCCAGAGTCCCCATCTATACCTTGTGGCTAATAACTACCAATGGACCTCTGTTCCAAATGTTTATCTAATTCCCTCTTGAATCCGTCCATGCTTATAGCCACCGCCACCTCCTGGGGCAGTGAATTCCATGTGTTAAATCACTCTTTGGGTGAAGAAGTACTTCCTTTTATCTGTTCTAACCCGACCACTCAGCAACTTCATTGAGTGCCCACAAGTTCTTGTATTGTGAGAAAGCGAGCAAAGTACCTCCGTCTCATGCATAATCTTATAAACCTTGATCATGTCACCCCTCAGCTGTCGTTTCTCCAAGCTAAAGAGCCCCAAGCACCTCAACCTTTTTCACAGGAAAAGTGTTCCAACCCTTTTATCATTCTAGTTGCCCTTTTCTGCACTTTTTCCAATGCTATAATACCCTTTTTAAGGTATGGTGACCAGAACTGTACACAGTATTCCAAATGAGGTTGCACCATTGATTTATATGGGGCATTATGATATTGGCTGATCTGTTTAAAATACCCTTCCTAATAATCCCCAGCATAGCATTGGCCATTTTTTATTGCAGTCACACATTGTCTCGACATCTTCAGTGAGTTATCTACTACAACTCCAAGATCTCTCCCTTGGTCAGTCTTTGCCAGTTCGGACCCAATCAACGTGTATTTATAGTTAGGATTTTTGGCTCCAATGTGCATCGCCTTGCACATGGTCACATTGAACTCCATTTGCCATGTTGTAGCCCACTCGCCAATTCTCGACAGATCCCTTTGGAGTGCCTCACAATTCTCCCTGGTTTTCACCACCCTGAACAACTTTGTGTCATCCACAAATTTAGCCACTTCATTGCTTACTCCCAACTAACCCCCTCAGAGAACACTAACAGGTTACTGAGACAAGATCTTCCCTTATAGAACCCATGCTGAGTCTGCCTCAATAGTTTTTGTTCATCAATGTGCCTACTAATTCTTTGCTTAATAACAGTTTCCACCAATTTACCTGGTATCGATGTCAGACTGACTGGCCTGTAATTTCCCAGATCTCCTCTGCAACTCCTTTTAAAGATGGGAGTGACAGTAGCTACCTTCCAGTCCTCAGGAATGGAGGCAGATTTCAATGAAAGATTACATATTTTTGTCAGGAGATCCACAAGTTCACATTAGAGTTCCTTCAGAACTCTCAGATATATGCTATCTGGGCCTGGTGATTTATCAGTTTTTAAGTTGTCTATCAGTCGTAGGACCTCCTCTCTCATCACCTGAATCTGACTCAGGTCTTTCAACACCCCTCCCGAAATCAGCGATTCTGGAGTGGGCAAGCACTCTCATCTTCCACAGTGAAGACAGAGGCAAAAAATGCATTCAGCTTCTCAGCCATTTCCCTATCATCCTTCAGTACTCCTTTTACCCCTTGGTCATCCAAGGGCCCCACTGCCTCCCTGGGTGGTTTCCTGCTTCTAATGTATTTGAAGAAAGTTTTATTGTTGGTCTTTACGTTTTTTGCAATATGCTCCTCATATTCCCTTTTTCCCTGCCTGATCACAGAATTGCATTTTATTTGCCACAGCCTGTGTTCCCTTTTATCAGCCTCACTGAGACTAGCTTTCCACTGCTTAAAGGAATCCTTCTTACCTTTTACAGCTTCCATTACTTTGTTAACCATTCAGGCTTTTTTCTATACCTATTTGTGCCTTTCCTAACCTGCAGTATATATCTTTTCTGAGCTTCTAGGACTGTAATTTTAAATAGCCTCCAAGCTTCCCCAATGGTTTTGACCCTTTCTACAATTCCTTTCAGTTTCCTCCTCACATGTCCCCTCATATCAGAGTAGTTACCCCTTTTAAAGTTAAAAGTGGTTGTGTCAGTCTTTTTGGCCAATTCCCTATTTATACAAACATTGAACTCAACAACATTATAGTCACTGCTCCCAAGTGGTGCAATCACTTTTACATCTCTCACCAGGTCTTGGGCATCCAGGATTGCCTCTCCCCTGGTAGGTTCCATGACCATTTGCTTTATAGCACAGTCATTGAGAGTGTCTAGAAACTCAATCTCTTTTTCCCCGACTAGAACACATATTGACCCAATCAATGTGTGGGTAGTTAAAATCACCTATTATGACACAGTTCTTTTGTCTAGCCGCTATCTTTAATTCATTCATCATTTTATAATCCTCCTCTATCTTTTGGTCTGGTGGACGATAACCAACTCCCAGTGTTAAGTTTCCTTTTGGACCAATATTTCACCCCATAGCATTTCCAGAAGTTAATCCAATTTTCTTACCCTTTCAATCTTATTGGACTGTATATCCTGTCTGACACAGAGCCACCCCACCTCCAACCCTTCCCCCCATCCTTATGATATAATATATAACCAGGAATCACCCCACCAAATTTCTGAAATACCCACAATGTCTATTTCCCCCCCCAACACCAAGCACTCCAACTCCCTGATTTTACCTTGGACACTTCTAGCATTTGTATAGAAACACCTATAGTTTCCTATGCTTGTTAAGCCCTCAACCTTCTTCTTGCTACCTCGAGACCTTGTCAGGCAGTCCATATCACTAGCCACAGTCTCAATGGACAATTTCAATCCACCTCCCTGTAGAAAAGCAACACCTATCCACTCATCTCACCATCCCGAACCAGAGACTTTTCATCTCCTATTGGCTTTCCCCCAATATTCAGTTTAAAAACTGCTCTGCCACCTTTTTGATTTTAAGTGCCAGCAGCCTGGTTCCTTCTCAGGACAAGTGAAGACTGTCTCTTTTGTACAGTTCCCTCTTGTTCCAAAAAGCATCCCAGTGCCTAACAAACTTGAACCCTTCCCCCATACACTATCGTCTCACCCACACATTGAGACTCCTGATCTGTGCCTATCTCTCCAGCCCTGCGTGTGGAACACTTCTGAGGCTACCTTGGAGGTCCTGGCTTTGAGTTTCCTGCCCAGCAGCCTAAATTTCTACTTCAGGACCTCACGACTGCATTTCCCCACATTATTGGTGCCAACATGCACCACGACCACTGGCTCCTCCCCAGCACTATCTACCAGCCTATCTAAAACATGCATAATGTCCACTACCTTCACACCAGGCAGGCAAGTCATCATATGGTCAGTATGCATGTTTGCCACCCAGCTGTCTACCTGACTAAGGATCAAATCACCATCTACCAAGAGCCCCCTCCCTCCCTGCCAAGGGATGGTTTCTTGGTGCGAAAGGATACCCATTCACCAGCTGAAGAAGAAGTCCCTTCTGAGGGCACATTTCCCTTATCCTCAGCACGGTGCCCTGTTTCCCCTTGACCCTCATGCTCCCTGACAGTGCTAGGGATGCCAGATCCAGAGTGGGACATATCTAACAAGTCCCCGAGAATCTTCTTCGTGTGCCTGACTGTCTCTGCTTCTCCAGGTCAGCAACCTTGGCCTCAATGGAGTAAACTCATTCCCTGAGGACCAGGAGCTCATTGCACTGAGCACACACCCAAGACTTCTGTCCAGTGGGCAGATGACACTCCATGCAAAACACTGCATAGCCCCCAACCCCCTGCTGGCATTCTGGCTTCATAATTGCTTTTAAAATCCCCCTTTTGAAACCTTTGTATTTATGTGGTTCTCCTTGTAGAAGTCTACTTACTTTACTGGGAGCACAAGGAAACTAGGGCTCTTCCTGAGCTTCTTACAGAGTCCCTAGTCTAAGAGTCCCTAGGCTAAGAGCCGCAGGCAAAGAGTCCTTTAGCTTGCCCTTCAGCTTGTGTCAGAAGCTTGTGCCTCTGGCAATGTGTTTCTTTAAATAGAGGCCTCCCCCAGGAGAGGGCGGGGCAGTAGCTATTCAAATTTACCCAGGCACTCAATTTACATTCAAACAATGACCCTTTCTCACCCTCTCTCAAGCAGCCAGAACTCTGCAACAACTCTTATCTCTTCCACACTCTCCCAAACACAGTCCTCCCAATACCCTCAGCTAAATCCCCTCAGCTGAAAGCAAATAGAAAACAATCTCTCTAGCAGCTCTGTCTCCTGCTCTTTCTCAGAGCTCAGCTGGCTCAGCTGGGTCTGCCTCTGGCAAGGTGCTTCTTTAAATAGAGGCCTCCACCAGGAGAGGGCAGGGCAGCTGCTATTCAAATTCACCCAGGCACTCAATTTACATTCATTTATATCTGCCTTCAGTATGGTATCTTCTCTTCTTAAGGTGGGAGTTCTTTCCAAAATAGGAAAATTACACAAGAGATAGCAAAGTTATATGTTATGACATATCATGTTCTGAAGTTGTATAGTTATATAATCCATTCTACCACATCCCAGTTCTGTACATCATTCCTGTGCATATTTATCTGAAAGTGAAGACTGGCTATGATTTTAAAGAAGATGATGCGGCTTCTTCATCAAAATTGGTTGATGCAGGAAAAACAAGCCACTCTTAACTTTAGATTTAACTGAGCTGGCCAGGAATGTTTCCCCCCCAGAGTGTTAGCTTTGTTGTGAACAACATAATTTACATTTCCATTGATTTTATTGCAGTGTTTGTAAAATTTTAATGGGAACTTATTTTTTTAATAGAAGAGCTAGCAAATCTACTCTAATAGATTATAAAATGAGTTTCTGAAATAAGAAGATATTGACCTTTAGGAAATACTGCTTTTCCTGCTAAATGCACCCTATCCCATTTTTAGACTGGAATTAGGAGAAACTTCTGATAGTAGGGGAAGTGCCATTATGGAGTGTATGTTAAACTGGTTCTAATGATTATGATAGAAGTTGGCTGACTGAAACAGAATACCAGCCTAGGCCGGATGGGTGGGATAAAAATCAACAAAAATAAAATACTGATCCCTTTTTGATTTACCTCTGAAATGCTGGTACAAACTTGAAAGGATTCTGATAAGTATTGAGGACACAGTGATGGATGCAAAGGAAGCAAACTTCAGAATTCTGCTATTCACAAAGTATTTTGATCTCTTGACCCGCACTCATGTCTTCTGCTATCCAAATTGAGAACAGATCTGACCAAAGGTAAGCTACAAGATAAACACTTGAGAAACTGCAGATGGGTAAGATGGTGTTTCTGAAGCATTTATTATGGAAATTCTCATCTTTCAAGAGAAAGTTCATCAATATTAAAGTTGCCACCTGTTCCTAATTTTAAAAGACTGTCCCACTTTTAATTATACCTGATGCCTCCTGTCCCGCAAAATGTTGATATATGGAAGTAATACTTGTGCCTTAATTTGAAAATTAATTGCAGGTTCAGTTGTTGTTACCATAAAGACTCATTTATAACATAATTGAAAATGCACATTATAATTATGCATAGTAAGAACTATGAACCATAATGTTACAGACTCATTACTGATGTATACCTGTGTTAATCTATAACCAGAGATGCTTTTACTGTGGAGTCTATGAGCCACAATTCAGCTTTCCACATTCTGTGCAGTAAATACTCTCACTTGACTTCGAATGGTTATAGGTACAACAATGCCAAGTGAGAGTATTTACTGCACAGAATGTGGATTGATCTAAAAAAATGACTTCGAATGGTTATAGGTACAACAATGCCATTTTTTTTAGATCAAAATGTTTGCAACACATTCTACACTCAGAGAGCAACAGGTGTCTTGAACAGTTAGTGTTTGTTCAACAGTTTTTGATGCCCATTCTCTTGATGAGTAATCATGTCAACTAGCCTAATACAAAGCTGTTCAGACTATGAGCACCTTTCACATAAAAAGATCCTCACCCAACCAACCTGCATCCTTCTTCCTTGGGATGGTTCAAGATGACAATTGGGTGGGAAAGACTGAAATGACTGGCTTTACTCACATATTTGTCTAATTCAAATACACTTCACAGCATGGTTGGCAAGAGTCACCATGAGCCTCAGACAAAGATTCCACCTGCCCCCCATATTACCCTGATCCAAACCAAATGTCTAATTTTGTAATTTTATATTTGTACATACATACTTATGTGTATCAATATAGGATACTCTTCTTACATTTGATGGAGTGGGCTGTAGTTCACAAAAGCTTTATATCACTATAAATCTTTAATAAATAAATAAGTAATCTATTTAAGTGTAATCTTATACCTTTAACCAGCACAAAAGCAGGGGCAAACTTATTATGTAGTGGGATGATTTTCCTGACCCATTTTCTTTTTTTTTAATTATTAATTTTTATTTGGTTTTAACACGTTATAGGGCAGGAAGAGTACAGGGGATGGGATAAGACATCATGGGAAATTCCATCAAGTTTATATAAAACCTTACAAATTTTCCATTTTAATTCTTTGTTTGCAGATCTCTCTCGTTTGTAGAATTACTAACACTAGTAACACTTAATCAATTTGCAAAAACCTTCTATTGTGATTCCCGAGTAGCCCCATTGGGAGAGGCACTGCCGGCTCGCTCACTAGGGCGGTGGGCTCTTAGGGGCGAACGTGCCGGCGTGGCGAGCAGGCTGGTCGTGGGGGGAGGGGCGAACGCGGCGGTGGGGTGAGCAGGCTGGTCATGGGGGGAGGGGCGAATGCGGCGGCGGGGCGAGCAGGCTGGTGGGGGGAAGGGCGAACGCGGCGGCCCTCCAATGGTCTGAGGGACAGTGAACTGCCCCCCTGTTTAAAAAGTTTGAGGCTCTAAAACTATAATAGTTGTATCCATTACTCCTGGTCTTCGAAGTTTCTTTCCATCCAGTCATAGAATGGTATCCAATTGTTTCTCACATTTTGTTTGCTTCGGTCTTTTAACAAGTCTGACAATATATCCATTTCTGCTGTTTCAATTTTTTTTTGTCAAAAGTTCATTTTCTGTTGTTATCTCTGATTTCTTCCAGTACTTAGCGTAAAGAATTCTTGCTGCTGTAACTATATGTATAATTAAGTCCTTAACTTTCTTATCTTTTACATCAGGCATGATATTAAGCAAAAACATTTCAGGTTTAAATGGTAACAATATCAGACATATTTTTTGTAACATTTCATGAACCCTTCTCCAATATAACATCATCTCTTTACACTACCACCAAACATGAAAAAAGTTTCCCACCCGTATCTTACATTTCCAGCATTTGTCAGACATTCCAGGATACATTCTAAATAATTTCTCTGGCATTATATGCCACCTATAGAACATTTTATATAAATTCTCTTTAAAAGCAACCGATTTTGTTATTTTAACATTTGTTTTCCATTTTTGCTTCCAATGATCAAACTCAATATTATAGCCAAATTTGGGGCTCATTTTATCATACATTCTTTGGTCCTCATCTTCCATCATTATCTGTAACAAATACACATAACATTTCTTACTTAATTTATCATTTGTTTCATATAAAAGTGTATCAAATGCCGATTGTTCTGCATGATACCCCTGAGGTTTATATTTAGCATATCTAGATTCTAACTCTACTCTTGTCAACCAATCCAAATATAGATGTTGTTCCTCTAATTCGTCTTTGGACTTCAACCTATCTTCCTTTCCTAATGAATCTTCATATCTAGCTAATTTATTCTTCTCCAATAATATAGGTTGAGTAAATGCTTCCACTGGAGAGACCCATTTTGGGATCTTCACATATATTTTATGTCTGATTCTTTCCCATGCTAACAGCAGTGCTTTCCTCACCAAATTACTTTTAAAATATTTGTGGTTGTCCACTTTTTGATACCAAAGATAGGCATGCCATCCTAGCTTTAAATCATGTCCCTCCAATTGTAGCAGTCCATTATTTTCTGCTCTTATCCATTCTTTGATCCATGTCAATGCACAGGCTTTATAATATGTTCCCCAGTCTGGAAGCCTGAAGCCTGCATGCTGTTTAAAGCCCTGTAGTGTCTTCAATTTTATTCTAGGTTTCTTCCCTTGTCATATAAATTCCATTGTTATTTTGTTCAGTTCCTGGAAATATGATTGCTTCTGTAAAACTGGGATAGTTTGAAAAATAAAAATAAACCTAGGAAGGATATTCATTTTAATTGCAGCTATTCTTCCCATATGTGATAACTGCAAGTTGTTCCATTTATTTAAATCTTTTTGGATTTCTTTAAATAGTTACATATAAGTATCTTCCATCAAAGAGCTACATTTATTTGTCAAGGTAATACCTAAGTATTTTACTCTTCACTCTGATTGAAATCCAGTCTTCTCAACCAGCTCTTTTATCATAGGTTGTGTTATATTTTTTGTAATAATCCTTGTCTTTTGTCTGTTCACTTTCATTCCCGCCATATTTTGCTGACATATTTTCTAAAAGATAATTTCTTTTGCCATATAACATTAGGCTTAATGTTTACAGTGCCAATGTGGCATTTACAAAGAGATATCAGACATCCCACCAACACAACAACCCACTGCCTGAATAGTGTTTAAATCTAAGGGAGGGGGGTTGAAGGAATTCTAACTTCTGTTTTGCATATGTTACCACTAAGACAGATTATCATTTAATTACCATGCATGTAAAGGGGGGAGCATTCTTTTACTACATTGATAGATCATAGATTCAGGTGGGTAGCCATGGTGGTCTGAAGCAAAAGAACAAAGTTTGAGTCCAGTGGCCTTAAAGGTGCCATTGGACTCAAACTTTGTTTTGACAGATCATTTTCTTAATATTAACAAGGGTTTGCAGCTGTACTACGATTAAGTACTTCTACCTTGCCAACCGGGATAGGATCAGGGATTGAGACCAAGCCTGAGAAATGGGAGGGGGCATAGCAAGGGGGAGAAAGAAATGAAGGCAAAAGAAGAGAGCAAAATAGAGAAAAGTGTGCAAAAGATGGAGGGAAATTAAGAGAAGAGGAAATGTTTTATCTTCTACAACACATTAACAGGAAAGTTCTAGCTGAGCAGACAAAACTATGGAGCTGAGTAAAAGGAAAGGAAGAGGGAAACAGACTGCTGAAAACAACAACCTTGTTAGGAAGCTGCAACCTGGCAATGATTGTAGCATTTATGAACTGTACTTTCTGGTCTTGCCTTGCTCTCATGCTGGCTTGGTTAATAAGTTTAGCAGGATATGCAAGAGTTTGTCTCCTTATAGTAAGTTTTGGAGAAAATAGAATGACTCCTGTTTGCTGTACTCTGCCTTCCCTGAACCCCTAGTGGCTATTTGCAGAACTACATTAGAATCTGAATGCATCATGCTGTGGGCTTTAGGGGCCCTCCAGCTGACTTAGGCCCCAGAATTTTGCCTGCCCAACTCCCTCCCATGGTGGCCCTGCTGTCCATTAATGTATGAAAACAACTTCTAAGCTGTAGACAGCTTTGTCTGAAGAAGCCCTAACTGGTATTTTTAACAATCCAAATATATTGGTGAGTAGCACAAATAATATACTACAGTTCTTCTACACCTGGAAGGAAGGTACTGAAGGAACTTTTCAGCTGATTTTAAAACAGGTGTGCAACCTCCAAAATCTCTTACCAACTGCTTGAGAAGAATGAAAGAATTAAAATTTAGATTGAAAATGTCATTGAATGTTACAATAGCTTTCTTAGGGGACCACACTGATCAATTTTCTGTCTTATGTGTTTTATCTTTCCATTTTTCCCATTACTTTTCTTCATTTTATTCTCATGTGGCTGTATTACAGATAATGTTTTGGATGATATTAAGCTTCAGGAAACAATTGGAGTTTTGTTGCTCATTCTCTTTCAGATTTTACATAGCTGTTTAATTTTTTTAGAGACCCTAGCTCAAATTTCTCTCCTTAATGTACACAGCTTTCCCCTGCTTTCCATCCAATAACCTCTTTTAAATCCTATTAGGGTGCATTTTCTTCCAGACACTCTGTCTTATTTCAATATTATTTTTTCAGCGGAGTTACTCACCAGCAAAAAATACATATATTTAATGATTCATTCCACAGAAAGCTCCCAGGTTCAAGATTAAACATGTTTCTGTCTCCTCTCCTCATTCTGAAAGCCATGATTGCATGATTAAATCATTCTATTATAAAATGTCCAAATTCTAATCTTGGCTGTATAAGAAAAGAAAAACCTTCTCAAACCCTGTCAGTATTTTTTTTTAACAATATCAATTTCTGGAGACAAAAACTGATATTTTTCTGCTCTTTAGATAGTTTTCCTTTTTATGAACATTTAGAAATTAAAATCGTATCTGCTAAGTGTCCAGAAATCTAACATTGTGGCTCACCATTAAAGTGGTTATTAATTTTGGCCATATACCGTCTTTTGTCATAAATTCCATCTTTTTGTGACTTTCTCTCTCTGATTAGTAGAAGCCATCATGGTTTTGTCAAGAGCAAATCTTGTTAGACTAATCTTATTGTGAGTTATTTTTTAACAGGTTGCTAGCCTACTAGGACACTAATAGATTGTGATAATGGAAATAATATACCTTGATTTCAGCCACATTCTTCTTGCTATTATGATTAGCCAATTGGTTAAATGTGGTCCAGCACTTTAAACAGAAACTGCTTTATTCCCACCCCTCTCCATCATGACAACCTGTGGAACATCTACTAACATCAGATACGATATGCTGTGTAACAAATGACAGGATGCTAATGATGCAGCACTTGTGGTTTAATAATCTGTCTGAAAAGACAAATAGGCAAACAAACAACTCTACAGAATGGTACCACAGTTGAAAAAATGCATGCATAACTTACCAGGAATATTTGGGCAGATGTCCTCCAACTTCAGCGTTGTCGGAGCCTCATCACAAAACAGTTCTTGGGAAAACACCTCATGATGAACAGAAGAAGCTGGCTCATCATCTTCAGAGGAGATGCTGTGTGCTAATCTCTTGGGCTTCACATTAGCATCTCCTTTCAGGATGCTGGGTAACTCCCTATAATAGGGACACATAACTGATGGATTACCAGACTGTGAATTATGAGCTACCATTCACTTGTACTCAAACTGCAACAGTTTTCTTTTTGTGCAACATTCCTTAGGTGTCTGCTTATGGCCACACCTGGACATTTCCTCTGAAATCCTCTTATAACAGTTATAATTCCTGTGAGAGAATTGCAGGGCTTAATGATTTTTCTCTTCATCTCAAAATGCAAGGAGGTCAAGAGTTTCCTGTTCCTTCCAAGCTTGCCCCACTCATCCTTCTCACAGCTGACCAATAAGACTAGCGTTACAAATAAGCACAAAACCACTCACGAACTTCAACCCACAAAGATAAGAAGTTTGCCTCCCTGAGATGTATATCTGCAATCCACTTGGCAACAGGTTACTTACCAGCCAATCACATCTGGGCATGGATGGGCTGCATGGATGGGTGAACATTGGGATATTTGCTACAGACACCTTCTTATGTTAGCAACATCTGTCATACCACTCACTGGTGCCCTGAGCACCCACTGCCCAGTGAGCTACTTCTCTCCTCTTGTTTCCAAGTAATAACAGCTGTAATCTCTCTGTATCAATATAGCACTTGGTGCCACTATAGCACTCAATGGTGCCTCTATAGTACTAAAGTGCTATATGGTTTAGCGCTATAGCACCAAACTTAGAATGTTAAAAAAAGTCTGAAGAAGATCACATGCGAAAAAGGGTGGGGGAAAGTAGCATTGTAGGAAGTGCTATGGACATTTTAAACAGCATACAACAGCAATTCAGAAGCACAATGAAAATGGAAGAAAGTGGTTTCCCTCAAAAGTGGCACAACCACGCTTTGCTAAGTGGGTTTATATGAACAGGTAAATCAATTCTGCTCGCAGCCAGTTATTAAAATGGAACGTCTGAAGTGATAGAAAAAAATCCATTAGCAACCAGTTACTAAAACAGAATACAAAAGCAGTTTGAAAGGGGCCTATGTTAGGGATTTTTTGGAAAGGGATTGAGAATAAAACCACCGATATTGTAATGCCCTTGTTCAAACCAATGGTGCAGTTTTACTTGGAATTCTGTGTACAATTCTGGTCACCATATCTCCAAAAGGTCATTACAGACCTGGAAAAAGTACAGAAGAGGACAACAAGGTGATTAGGGGGCTGGAGCACCTTCTCTATGAGAAAAGACTAAAAAGTCTGGGACTTTTCAGTTTAGAAAAGAGATGACTATAGGTGGGACACAGTAGAGGTTTATAAAATTATGCATGGGGTGGAGAGAATTGACGAAGATAACTTTTTCTCCCTCTCCCCAAATACTAGAATTTAAAGGCACCCAATGAAACTAATGGCGGTAGATTCAGGATGGACAAAAGGAAATATTTCTTTACACAGCAAGTGATTAAAATGTGGCATTTGCTGTGAGAGTATGTAGTGCTGACCATGAGCTCAGACCGCTTTAAAGGGAGATTAGATAGATTAATGTGGGATTGGTCTATCAGTGGCTATTAGCCATGGTGACTAAAGAAAATCTCATTGTAAAGAGGCAGTCCACCTCTGAATCCCAGTGCCAGGAGGCAGCATCAGGGGAAGGCCTTATCCTCTATGCCCCATTATTGGCCCTCCAGAGGAACCGGTTGGCCACTGTGTGAGACAGGATGCTAGACTAAATGGACTAGTGGTCATATCCAGCAAGGTTCTTCTGTTTGTTTGTTTATTAATTTATTGGATTTCTAGCCCTCCTTCTCTTGTGCAGCAAGGCTCAGAGTGGGGTACAAGAAGTTAAAAGCAATAATCAGATTATTAAAGCAATATCATACAGTAATAGTCAGAACTAAAATCAGATGGCGCCTTAGGTGCTAACCACACAGTAACCGGATAAGGTTGTACAATGGTACAGTTTACAAAGCTGGTACACTGTGCAATGAGCAACAGAATAGAGCAGGAGAGCTGGGGAAAACCAGGTTAGATGGAAAACCTTGTTGTCTCAACCTTATGCCTGGCAGAACATTTCAGTTTTACAGGCCCTGTGAAACTGAATAAGGTTCCACAGGGTCCAGATCTAATCTGGAAGAGCATTCCACCAAGCTGGGGCCACAGCTGAGAAGGCTCTGGGCTGGGTTGAGGAAAGATGGATACTTTGGGGCCTGGAAACCACCAGGAGGTTGTTGTTCATGGAACACTGTGCTCTCTGGGGGCATACCAGGAGAGATGGTATGTTGTCCCATGGATATGTTGGTCCCAGACCATGTAGGGCTTTGAAGGTTCAGACCAAGACCTTGAATCTGATCTGATATTCAACTTGGAGCCAGTGTAGCTGGTGGAGCATCATTGTATATGGCCTCTAAAAGGAGTGCTTGTAAGCACATGTGCAGCCACATTCTGGACTAGTTGCAGTTTCTGAGGGCAGCCCTGCATAGACTGAGTTATAATAGTCCAGCCTGGAGGTGACCATTGCATGGATCACTGTGGCTAAGTTTTAGTAAGACATGAAGGGAACCTGTTGTTGGAGCTGGCATAGATGGAAAAGGCAGACTTTTACCATCTATGGCTGATTAGGCAGTTGGTTCCCTTCCTCAAACGCTATGACCTGGCAACACTGATTCATGCTATGGTCACCTCGAGGTTAGACTACTGCAACACTCTCTACATGGGGCTGCCCTTGTCCCAAATCCATAAGCTGCAGCTAGTGTAAAATGTGGCAGCCAGGCTGTTGATTGCTCTCTCTATATGAGATCACATCCAGCCTGTGCTGAAGGCACTGCACTGGCTGCCAATAGCATACCGGATTTATTTCAAAGTGCTGGTTTTGACCTTTAAAGCCCTATTTGGTCGGGGGCCTGTCTACCTGAGGGACTGCCTTTCCCCATATGTCCACCAGAGAGCACTGAGGTCAGGGTCGCAAAATCACCTGACTCTCCCTGGTCCAAGAGATGCCAGACTGGTCATAACGAGAGCCAGGGCCTTTTCAGTGGTGGCTCCACACTGGTGGAATGAGCTCCCAGAAGAAAACAGGGCCCTGCGGGACCTTTTACAGTTCCGCAGGGCCTGTAAAATGGAGCTCTTCCACCAGGCCTTCGATTTCAAGCTGCCACTGACAAATGAGCCATCAGAAACTGAACATGCTATGGCCCTTATGTTATAATGTTGGATATTGCCTTCCTTCATTCATCTATTTTATAGTAAATGCCATCTGTATTTACTAGCACTTTATGTAATTGTGGTCTATGAATTTTATTGTATTTATTGTTTTATCGTATTTTAATTGCTGTACACTGCCTTGAGCCAGTTTGCTTTGGCAAGGCAGGATACAAATCGAAAGTAACAAACAAACAAATAAATAAATAAATAAAATGCTAGTCTGGCAACATTTGTAATCTGGGCCTCCATTGAAAAGGAGGCATCCAGAATCACTCCTAAATTCTTCATGAGTGGCCTTGGTGTCAGTGGCTCACCATCAAGTTGTTCTCAAGCTCACCATCAGGAAGTTGGCATTGCAACCTGGAAGTTGGCATCACAACAGGACCTCTGTCTTTGACAGATTTAGTTTCAGCTGACTCTGCTTCAAACAACCAAGTACAGCCTCTAGATCCCTGGTCAGATTGTCTGGGGTGGCATTTGGCTGGCCATCTATCAACAGATATAGCTGGGTGTCACCAGTGTACTGGTGACATCCCAGCCCAAAGCTCCGTATCAGCGGGGCAAGAGGGCACATGTAGATGTTAACATTGGGGATAGGATTACCCCCTGGGGGACACTACACACCAAAGGATGCCATGAAGAAACCCTCTCCCCAAGTGCCACCCTCTGTCTCCAACCATGGAGAAATTAGACAAACCATTTTAGGGTTGTCCCACAAACTCCCACATCAGCGAGGCAGTAGGTCATTAGGTCATAATCGACCACGTCAAATGCTCCTATCAGGTCATGTTCTTATGTTCTTGTGGGTGTCGCATTTTAAGAAAGATGTAGGGGAGGACAACAAACAAGATCAGAGATCTGGAAAACAAGTATCAGAAAGAAAGGCTGAAGGAACTGGGTACGTTTTAGCATGGGGAAGACTGGGAGATATGACTGTCTGGAGGGTTGTCTCACTGGAGATGGCAAAGACCTGAGCCCTCTACCCTTCTGCCCATTAACTGAAATAGGGATGGAGAGTGTAGAATGTGCACTTCCCCCAGCCCTGCCTGCACATGGTCATTAGGTCATCTGTACAATGTAAACATGCAGAGGAAGTGTTTGCATGCATGCTCTCTCTCTGTGATCGGAGACACTGCTTTCCAACATTGCTGGTCACAGGGAAGGAGTGTATACGAGAACACTGCCTGTCCATGTAGGCACTGTGCTAGGGAGCCAGTAATCATCCAGATGTAGGGGAGCAGCATGCTTGTGCACAGCCCCTCTCTCTCTCTCTCTCTCTCTCTCTCTCTCTCTCTCTCTCTCTCTCTCTCTCTCTCTCTCTCTCTGCAAATACAGTCAAAATGCAGGGGGTTGTGGGGGGGACAGGATTTTATACTCTGCTGTTCCAGAGGGCAAGACTAGATACAAGCAACTAGATTTCAGTTAAACATTGGGAAGAACATACTAACAGTAAAAATGGTTCAGCAAGGTAACAAATAGTAAGAGTGGCCTCATTCACTAAAGATCTTCAAGCAGCTGGCTGTTGGGAGTGTCTAGCTTTGCTTTTCCTGCATAAAGAAAGGGGTAGACTAGATGGTCTATAGGGTGCCTTCCCACTCTAAACCTCTATGACAGTTTTGCCCTGCCTTAGGATATCAGCAGCTATCAAATCACTTCCAGCCATTCCAGTGCATAATCATTCTCCTGTTTATTCACTTTACCACACTCTCCTACCTTGGTGTTCAAGTTATAACAGATTTTAGTTTATAAGATCCCCAAGGAAGAAAACTGTCTTCTTGTCCTCTGAAAAGAACAATGTATATTGACTGAGCTATACAAATAATAAATAGATACCTAATCCATATTCACGCTTATTTGCATGCTTAGCAACCAACACGCCTCTCACTAAGGAAACTAAGAAAATACTACTGTGCTTTCTAGCAAGAAACATATTTCAAATACAAAACATTTTAAATAGACATATTTTAAATAGAAAACTCATTCCATAACAATAATCTCTTTTTTCCTGATACCTGTTGTGGTTTCTGTTTAAGTATTTTGTGGGAATGAAATTATATGCCACATTCCCAACAGGGCCAGAGCACTGAACAATAAATCAGAATCTAAAGTAGTCAAGAAAACTGTACTTTCCCCCATAATATGCTAGAAAGAAACAAACAGATATATAAGGATATAAAAAAATGCCTTTATAAATGAAAGTAACTGGTCTTGTGAGCAACTTAATGAATTGTAATAATGTTTTATTGATTGCTTGTTGACTTGTCCAAGCACTTGTTCTATTATCTTGCAACCATTAATATCTCTATTATTTATTGGATGTATGTTCAATGAATCACTAGAATATGACATGAGTTTTCCCAGAGGAGGAACAGGAACCTTTGGCGTGGGATGCCCTTTTGACAAAATATGCATATATCATGCACTGCCACACATCCAGGCTGATAGAACAGCTCTTTTATGGCAGCCACAGCACCTATATCAAATGAGTAGCAGGCTCTGACCAACCTCCATGTCAGTGTTCAGAAGGATACAAAATGAGGAAGGGATCAAGGGAGCTAAAGAGACCAAAAATATTTGAAGAAGTTCAAAATCTTAAGTGGGGAAAAAGAACCAGAGCATCTAACCAGACACTGTATGTATGTTTATTAAGTACTGTCAGGTCGCTTCAAAGCATCTAACCAGAGAAATACAATCCAAATAAACACACACATTCTATTGTAATTGACTGGAATGCAGAGGTAAAATGAAGCACATTTAAGACAGTAGTTTTACTAAGACTGAAATCTCAGGTATCACTCCAATCTAGTAATATGTAGTTTTGAGGGTGGGACATGCTGACTCATTATACAAACACTTAGTGAATATATGACTTCTCACTTTTGAAATTCAGATAAGGAAACTAGAATTCTTATCTTTTCTTATGAGCTACCTAATCAGATTTTGAATAATGCTACCCCCAAAGGATAACGTCTCCTTTTGTTGAAGGCTGAGCTGCACAGCGGAGATTCAACCTAAATTCCTTTGGTCCCTTTGAAAAAAAATCACTGCAAAAAAAAATTCACAGTGAAAATAACTTTAAATTCTGGTTGAGGTTACTAAAGAAAGGTGTTTGTATACCAGCCTCATATTCACCCCAGCTTTGCTGGGAATTCAGAGGCCCTGCTATACCTAGAGTCACAATGGTATCTCTCCTTATATATAATTGTCACTTGGCTTCGTAAGATTCCATGCGCTCCCATTGGCTGTAAAATGCCCTCTCTCAGCCATTGGCCCATCAGCCACCACTCAAGAGTACTCTTGGCATGCCATTGGCCGGGTGCTGGGTCTGCTCCTCTTCCCCACCCACTCCCCCGGAAGACAGCTCTCTCTCCTGAGGAAGACAGTTCTCTTGACTCCTGTGAAGGACTGTCCCCTCAGTGGCTGTTGGGAGGCAACCAAGCTTGGTTCAGTGAGTAAAAAAACAAAGGACTTTCAGCATAACCCCCTCCCCCGCCCATAATCCCCTCCCCAACGGCCACTTTCCTGTCAGAATAAATGGAAAAAGGCCCTCTCTCTCCTGCTTAGCTTCAGCATGACTGGCTGGCTAATGAGGTGGGCCAGCGACCATCAAACCATTTTCTTCAACTCCCCACTGTGCGGTTGACTTTCCCCTAGGGTTGCCAATCTCCAGGTGGGACCTGGAGATCTCCCACTGTTACAACTGACCTCCAGATGACAGAGATCAGTTCCCCAGGAGAAAATGGTTGCTTTGGAGGGTAGACTCTATGGCATTATACCCTGCTGAGTCCTTCCACACATACCCCAAATGCTGCCCTCCACAGGATCCACCTCCCCAAATCTCCAGGTATTTCCCTAATCAGAGTTGGCACCTGTACTTTCTCCTCTGTCAGTAAAAGGCCCTTTCCACACATACGTTGGCCTTTGGGAGAAAACTCATTAGGCCCAGTCCTGATCAGGTTGCCAACTCCAGGTGGGCAATTCCTGGAGATTTGAGGGATGGACCCTGGAGAGGATGAGGTTTGAGGAGGGGTGGCACCTCAGACAGGTATGATGCCATAGACTCCACTCTCCAATCCAGCCATTCCCTGATGGGGAACCATTGTTGCCAATCTCCAGGTGGGGGCTTGAGATCACTCATAATTACAACTGCTCTCTAGGAGGGAGGGGGGAGGAAATGGAAAACTAAAGGTAGGTTGATGGTTGGCTGGGAAGGAGATAGGGTTGTCAACTCCAGGTTGGGAAATTCCTGGAGATTTGAGGGGTCAGACCTGGAGAGAGTGAGTGTTGAGGAGGGCATCTGAGTGTACCTCAGACAGGTACAATGCCATAGACTCCACCCTCCAAACCAGCCACTCCCTCCTGGGGAACCACTGTTACCAATCTCCAGGTGAGGGCTGAAGATCACTCAAAATTACTACTGCTCTTCAGGTAGTAAAGATCAGTTCCTCTGGAGAAAATGGTGGACTCTGTCATTATACCCTGCTGAGATTGCCACAGCAAATTGTCACTGAGCGCCCAAAGCCGGGACACTCTCCCAGAGCCTCTTTCTAGAGCCCGTTGTATTTATTTCCACAATGGGCCTTATTCCTAGTATTGAGATAAAGATAGACTAGTGCTGATTTGTTTTAAAAAATTGCAAAAGCCCGGGTGGCCCAGGGGAGGTGGGTGGCCACTGCTGAAGGATCAGGACATGGAAACTGCAGGGAAGTCTGCCATGTGTAAGCCCTTTCTGTTCACTTTCTGCAAGCTGTGTCAGCAATGGGGAAGTCACAGTATTTCACACTATGTATGGAAGACACCAGAGTATTTTCCATCTGACTCTGATTATAATGTTTTTCTGATTGCATTCCACAAAAGTAGCACTGCTTTGGATTCAGATTTACTTCCCTGAAGTCTGGAGGGGGGGTTGTTGTTTTTGAATATGTAAATAAAGTGAGCAAGTCATGGGCACCTGTTTTTCTTGGTACCATGTTGCTCCCTAGAATTCATTGCCTCTGCAATAGGATCTGTGAGCCTCTCAATTAAGATTCTTAATTAGTTGACCTGGGAAAGGATTACCTACATTTTGGATTGTTATGGTTTTATAAACTCTTTTGGGACTTTACAATGGCTTTGTTTCTTAAACTGTTTATTTCAGTTAAATTAATTTCAATTAACTAATATTGGACACCAAAAGTAATCTTCATTAACATACTGAGTAGGTGAAAGCTGCCTTTAACTTAGAACTATGTGCTTATTCCCCCCCCCCCCGGCTCATTTCAAATTGTTTTCTACACAGTATAGTACTGAGATAAAACCATGTCTCAGCAGCCTCCTTCTAAGATTTCTTCCCATTGCAGGAAGTAGACACAGGTGTTAAAGAAACAAAATCACAACTGGGTGTTATACCTGCATTAGGACATGCTGAAGAACATGCAGACAAGGTGAATGCTTAAATGAACTGGAGATCTCATTCAGGAACACATGTGGTTTTATAGATACATCTCTTACCTGACTGCCTTAGATGCACAGGCAGAAAAAAGATACTTTGAAATAATACGTTAAATAAAATAGTCCATGGGCTAAACAGCAACACTTTCTCTTTCTAACCCCATCTGGTTTCAGCAGGGCCAGCTCCAGGTTTTTTTGTACACTAGGTGAGGCTACCTTCTGGCACCCCCCATGCGCCCACCAATTATGGGGTTGCCTGGAGAGAAGGAAGACTTTCCTTGCACTGAAAAAAATCACTTGCTTAAGCCTGGGGTGGGGGGTGGCGGCTGTCTTCCCAGTCCCAGAGTCATCTTCCCAGTCCCAGAGTCATCCGTCTGGGCCCAGCAGGGACCATCACTCCCGGGGGGGGCGTGGTGACCCAGGGCAGGGAGTCTGTTCTCAGGAGTCACCTTGTCACTCTGGGGGCTGCAGCAGAGTTCTCCATTCGAAACTCAGCATCCTCCCATGCCTTCCTCAGCCTTGGTGCACCTGATGCAGGGTGTTCCCATGGTCGGCTGCCATTTCTGGTGCCTGCATTCTCTGGGGCTCCCAGTGGGCGAGCCTGCCCTGTCATCTGAGTGCCCCCCCCCCGCACACACACAGGCACAGGAGGCCAGCCGCCTCTGGGATATGACCGAGTGCCTGCTGGCTGTGCCTTCAGGCAGGCCAGGGAGACACGAGGTTCGGCACTGGGGAAGAGAAGTGGCCACTCTGGACCAAGAGGGAGATGCGGAAGTCAGCACTTCTAAGTCAGCCCACGCCACACACAGAGCAAACTGAGAGATTACCTGTGTGAGAAACTCTGTCTGGAAGAAGAGGTCCTGGAGCTGCTGGGGAAACCACTCCACTGCCTTGGAGCCGATTTGCTGGCCTGACTCACCGGCTGCTTGCTTGGGGTGGGAGTCTGCACCCCGCGTGACAGATAAAGGGAGCCCTGATGTCTGAGCACTCCCCCCACACACACAGGTGCAGGGGGCCAGCCACCTCCAGGATATGGCCAAGTGTGCCCGCTTTCTGCCTGCCTGCCGGCTGCGCCTTCAGGCAGGCCAGGGCAATGTGAGGCATGGCATTGGGGAAGAGATGCAGCCGGTCGACTGGCTGACGGGGGTGGGAGGACGGGATGATGATGCGCGCTGCGGCCAGAGGAGGCCCCTTTTGGGGGCAGCCAGGGAGAAGTTCACTTCCCAAACTCCATGGCTGAAGTTGCCGCAGGGAGAAGGGGTGGGCAGGTGGGCAGAGGAAGAGACCTGCTCTGAGGTGCCCTCCTCTCGCATGGTCCTATCTGCTGGGCCCAAGCAGGCAGGGCAGAGGGGCACCCCCCACCCATCTTCTCCCCTGTCCCCCTCTGGGGTGGGGTGGGGCAGCGCCACAGCACTTCTTCCTCCTCCCTCCCTCTGCTCCCCTCCCTCCTTCCCTCAGCACAGTGGCTGGAGCCTGAAGATGGCGCCACACGGGGAGCAGGCCTGGTACTCACTTGGAAGAGCCCTGCAGTACCAACGTTTTACAGGGGAGAGAGGGAAGGTCTGGGAGGGCAGCAATGATCATGCTACGCTTTTGGCGGGGGGTGGGAGGGCTTTTGGCGGGGGTGAGGGTGGCAGTTTGCCACCCTATCCAGGGCCCACGCTTTAGATAAAAGCCTAGTTTAACTAGCGGGTGGGCCGACCCAGGTGGGCCGGTTTCAGGCACAATTCCAAGTACTGAGTAAGATTCTAAATAGCATGTGACTGGGTACTTGAAGGAGCACCTCCTTTCATACTATCCAGCCCACCAGTTAAAATATTATTTCCAAGTTCTGCTCTCTGTGCTCCCACCTGTACAGTGAGCCAGGTGGCAAACCAGAAACAGGGCTTTCTCAGTAATGGCACATTGCCTTAGGAATGCTTTCCCTCTTGTGGCTCATTTGGTATTTACCCTACCATCTTTTATGGATCAAGCCAAAACAGCTTTGTTTAATAGGAATGGGCATGGACTGGCTCAAAAACTAAAGTCTGTGATGAATTTTGGCCGGTTCTTGGTTTTAACTGTTAATGGATGGCCATCCGTCTTCCATTCCTATGAACTTGGCTGAGGCTTTGGATGCTGTGTCTGGATGATTGTGGCAGAGTCAGTTGAAGTTAAATCCATCGAAGATGGAGGTCCTGTACCTGGATCGAGGGGGGTTGGATGTGGGCCCAGATTGCTGCAGTAGCCAGATCTGCGTTTTTCCATCTTAGGCAGATCAGGCTACTGAAGTCCTAACTTTCCCCCCAAGACCAAGCAACAGTGACCCATACAATGGTCACTTCCAGACTTGAGTATTGCAACGCACTCTATGCAGGCTTACCCTTGAAGTTGATCCAGAAATTACAAGTGGTGCAGAATGCAGCGGTGCACCTGCTGACGTCAATGCCTGTGCGGGCTCACATTAGGCATGCGCTCTGCCAACTGCATTGGTTGCCAGTTGAGTACTGGATTTGCTTTAAGATGCTGGTTTTGATCTTTAAAACATTGTACAGCCTATGATCAACATATCTAAGGGACTGCCTCTTACCATATATGCCTTGAAGAGTGTTATGCCCTAATGATCAACACCTCCTGGTGGTTCCTGGGCTGAAGGACACCCATCCTGCCTCAACCAGGGCCAGGGCTTTCTCTGTGCTGGCCCCAGCCTGGTGGAACATGCTCCCTATTGAGACCAGGGCCCTGTGGGATCTTCTTCAATTCCGCAGGGCCTGCAAGATGGAGCTGTTCCACCAGGCGCTTGGTTGAGGCAACGGGCACCCATATATGACCTGTCTGAGGTTGCTGTCACCCGTCTATTTACTGACCACCGACAACTGGCCTTTAACTCACTGTACCATTGGGCCAGAACTTTATAGCCAACTGATGCTGTTTCAAGCTGTACCCATTGTTTTAATTGTTATAATGTTTTACCGTGTTTTAAATTGAAATTGTATTTATTATAATGATGTTACCTGCCCTGAGCCTGCTCACGGGATGGGTGGGATATAAATGCAAATAATAAATAGATAAATCAATAATGACATCAGGTTCATGGCAGGTCAACTGGCACAAACTTTCCACACACTTTCCACACACTTTCAAGCTGCTTGTGGAGGTTCATGCTAATTCATGATACATTTTTGGACAGTCTCTGATCAATCAAAATGTTTACAAAATTTCAAAGCAACAACTTGGAGGGCAACAACAGGTGGTCATTTTGACAGGCACTGCTTCAGAAGGTTCAGGAGTGTATAGAACAGTTCCTGTGCAAGCTAGAGTTTGGCGATTTGGCTGGTGTACCAACTGCCTAATGCACTGGCCAATAGCCTGCTGTCCCTGTTGGAGGCTGTATCAAGCTGGGCATTGGAGCACCCAAGGCTCATGGTCCTGGGTGATTTCAATGTCCATGCCGAGGATGCGACCTCCAGCTGGGCTACAAACCTAGTGTCATCCATGGCGGCACTGGGACTCTCTCAACTGGTATCAGGCCAGTCACATGCTCGATCTGATCTTTGCGGGGGGGTGATGGTGGACTGGATCACTGCTGTGGCAGTGCCATGGTCGGACCACCAGGCCCTGAAGGCCCATCTGAAGGTGCCACCCCGAACCTGTGTAGGCAGTGAGCAGATTTTTGCTCACCTGTGGAGCCTAATGGACCCTAGGCAGCTCCAGATGGCTCTGCGGGATCCGAGGCCCCCTGGCAGCTTGTTGGATGAGCTCGTGGAGGACTGGCATAGCCAGCTCTCCACAGCCATCAACAAGATTGCTTCCAGGCGCCCTCTCTGCACTTGTTCTAGGCGAGCACCATGGTATACCCAGGAGCTGCTGCAGCTGAAGCGAGATCTGAGACGGCTAAAGAGACCATGGTGTCGTGCTCGCGACAAGGCATCAAGAGCATCTTATAGGACATTTATGAGATCCTATGAGATGGCAGTCAAGGCTGCTAAGAAAGATTTCTATGCGACTGAGATTGCACCTGCGAGCTCACGCCCAGCCCAATTGTTTAGCACGATTCGATCTTTGACAGCACTGCCACAGGGCAGGCAAAACATTAGGGAATTGGATATTGGCTGTGAGGCTTTCGTGAGCTATTTTGCACATAAAGTCCTGTCACTCCACCGCAAACTCCCTGCCACAATTGATACAGTGAGCGAACTCAAGGCCCATTGTGCGTCTTCGGTTCCGGGTTTAGAATGTTTCAGTCCACTCAGCCTGGATGAAGTTGACAGATTGCTCGTATCTGTACACCCAACCATGTGTGACCTTGATCCATGCCCCTCCTTGCTCATTAAGGCGGGCCACGAGGGGTTTTGAGGTGCCCTGCAGGAGATTATCAACAAGTCTCTTTCAGAGGGACAGTTCCCCGGGGCACTCAAGGAAGCGATGGTCTGTCCCCTCCTGAAAAAAACATCTTTGGACCCAGCCGAATCAGCTAATTACTGGCCGGTGTCCAATTTGCCCTATTTGGGCAAACTTATAGAGAGGGCGGTGGCAATACAGCTACAGGGCTTCCTGGAGGATGCTTCAGTTCTAGATTCCTTCCAGTCCAGCTTCCGCCCAGGTCATGGGACAGAGATGGTGTTGGTCACCCTGATTGATGACCTCCGAAGGCATCTGGATCAAAGCGGTGTGGCGGCACTGTTGTTGCTCGATCTGTCAGCCACATTTGATACAGTCGACCACCAGTTGCTGACCCACCACCTCGCCGACATGGGGATTCAGGGGCTTGCCCTTCAATGGTTTGCCTCTTTTCTTCAAGGTTCAACATCTATATGCTCCCCCTTGCCCAGATTGCCCAGGTATGGGCTTGGGTGTCATCAATATGCAGATGACACTCAGCTCTATCTGATGCTGGGCGGCCAGTCAGACTCCAACCTAGATGACCTTCATTGGGCGTTGCAAGCTGTGGCTGGATAGCTCAGACTGAGTCGGCTGAAACTAAACCCGGCAAAGATGGAGGTCCTGGGCCTAGGTCGGGTTGGTTCGGGGTTGGGACTCCCTCTCCTGACCTTTGATGGGGTGCCTCTGGTGCCAGAGCTGAGGGTTAGGAGTTTGGGTGTGCTCCTGGACCCCTCTTTAACCGTGGAGGCCCAAGTAGCAGCCACTGCCAAGTCAGCCTTTTATCATCTTTGGCTGGCTCAGCAGTTGGTTCCCTTCCTTGACCACGATGACCTGGCCACAGTGATCCATGCAAGGGTCACCTCGAGGCTGGACTACTGTAATGCTCTCTACTTGGGGCTGCCTTTGGTACAAATCCGGAAGCTGCAGCTAGTGCAGAATGTGGCAGCCATGCTGCTGATGGGCCTCTCTAGGAGAGACCATATCCAGCTTGTGCTGAAGGCTGCCAACAGCGTACCAGATTTGCTTCAAAGTGCTGGTTCTTACCTTTAAAGCCCTCTATGGCCAGGGTCCAGCATACCTGAGGGACCGCCTTTCCCCATATGTTCCCCCAAGGGCACTACGGTCGGGGGTCCAACATTTTTTGGTTACCCCAGGCCCCAGGGACGTCAAGCTCGCTGTGACTAGGGCCAGGGCCTTCTTGGTAGCAGCTCCTACTAGTGGATTGAGCTCCTGGAGGAGATCCGGGCCCTGTGGGACCTTAGGCAGTTCCGCAGGGCCTGCAAGATGGAGCTTTTCTGCCAGGCTTTCAAGTAGGAGCCGTCGCCGCCACTGTACCACCACTGCACCACTACTGCAAAGAGTGGGGATGCCATCGGGGTGCATGATGGCCCTGGGCCGAAGATCAGAAGGCAGTGTTGCCCTGGAACCTGCTTCGTTGTTCTGGGTCCATCTTCCAGAACCCATCTTGGAACTTCGAACTTTTAGAGCACCAGCACTTTATTGTAATTTTTGTATTGTTTTATCTTATTTTTAACTGTTTTATCATGGTTTTGTGCCCTTATTGTTAGCCGCCCTGAGCCTGTTGGGGAGGGCAGGATATAAATTTGAATAATAAATAAATAAATAAATAAGGAACAAAAAGATTCTGCAATGGAACAGGAAGATCCACAACAACAGCAGACTATACCAGAAGAGCAGATTTTAAATGAAGAACTGACTTTTGCAGCCAAAGAGAAGACAAGAAATTTCACAACCCAATTTAACCCCATTATTAACAACTTGGTAAACCTTTCTGCTGTGGAGATGATGATAAAGAAGAAGATTCTCCTTTTGGAAGATAAACCAGAACTTAAATACAGATGGAACAAAACAAGGGAACGTCTTTTCCTATTCAAAGAGGAAAGACACAAAAGCATGCTAGTCTTAAAGAAAAGAGTACAAAGGAAGAGGAAAAAGACTAAATATTATAAATAAACTGTTTGGTGTGTAATGCTGCCTGTTCTATGAATAACTGACTAATATGAATTATAGCCCAATTCAAATTTATAATTAAAGGGTAAAAATGAAGAAGATTAATAATATAAAGTAATCTGTTGATGTTAAAATTTGTAGAAAGGAAATATTCGTATGATATAAAATAATTTAGATAAATAGATTTAGAGATATTTGGGGGGAAATTTTAATTGAAAAGGTAGATTTTTTATATAGTAATGTGTTTAGTAATGGTTTAATAGAGATTCCTTAAGATTTGCTTTATTAAAAATGTATTTAATTGGCCTATGGGTTTTTGGCTCATGAATAATTGATTATATAAGTAAGTTTTTAAATAGAAAATTTTGGAAAATGTTTGATAGAAATGTGTTTGAAATGTTCAAATGGAAATTTTCTATGATTTGTACTATTAGAGACCTATACAGACGAAGATCCTAATAATATAATGGACAAGACTAAAAACAGTCAGAATTAATATAATGGTATAAGGAGTGAAGCTTTTAATATATTTGCTTGAAAAATTATAATTTTGGTTTTTCTTTCTTTTCGCCTTCTGCTCTTTCCTCTTTTCCCACATCTCATTAATTGTTTAAGGTATTGTTGCTATCATATATACTAGAAACATTTAAAACTAGATATATTGTAAACATAAAATATGTACTATATATGAAACAGGATAAACAAGGGAATATCTTGGCTCTCTTTTCTTTTAACTATGCATTACTTTCCATTTTAGATAAAGATCTTAGGTAAGAAGTTGACTAATTCCATTTCTAGATTATGTTTAGTGGGAACGATAGTAGAATATATATTTGAATATAAGATTAATACAAAACATATAAGTTTCTATTTTGTTTTATTGTATAATGTTGCTAAATAGTTCAGGAGTATATAGAATGGACCTGTGCAAGCTAGAGACACCAAACTGACTAAGAATCTCCAGCTGACTCTCCTCTATCTGCCTTCCAGGTTTGGTGAGGATTGGATTTATGTAGACTGTGTTATGGCCCCCCAATGATGGTGCTCCCAGAAAAGTGCTTTCTGAGGAGATGAGGCCTAACCACAGTATCCTTCAGGATCATAGCAATAATTAATTATCTGACTCACCCAGTGTGCTACTCTCCCCCTGGCAGATTTAATTAGCAAGGATGAAGAAGGCTGAGTATGCAACTCCTTTTCTCAGTGTGATCTTGGATCATAATAATAAACTTGAACTTGAACTCAGCCTGCACAAACAAAAAACTATCCCTGTGATCATTGTGAGCAAAAGCCTCAGGAAAATCATTGTCACATCTACAATTAAAATGGAGTCTGAACCAGATTAGGTATTGTGAGATTCATCCACGAAGTGTTCTGCTAACTGGTTATACTGACTGGGTAAGGGCTTAGTATGTAAAAAGCCCTTCTCCACTTGGAACAACATCAGTCAACAACACAGAGCAGATGGAAGTAGAATTATTTCTTTGTAGCCATCACCACCATGATGTGCTCTTCTACTGTTACTCTAGCTGTTATCCTTGTTGCTCAATCACCCCAGCTTCCCAAAAAAGCTATAAGTTGAACAGGCTCTTACCTGCAGGAGACGGCATTTACTAACAATCTTTGTATGATAACTGAACCTTATATTTAGTGCTGACATCAAGCTAGGCTTTAAATTTTAGTTACTATAGTGGCTGCAGTCACACACACTAAATAACGGTCACACACACTAAATAATCCACTTCCAATCCACTTTCTGGATTTTTCCAGTTCATACAGTAAAATCCAGTTGGAAAGTGCACTGAAAGTGGATTGAAAGTGGATTATTTAGTGTATGTGACCACAGCCAGTGTATCAGCCAAACCATTCTCACCTGCCATTTATGCAGAGTTTTAAAAAATGTGTATAACATTTTGCAAGGAATCCATAGAATTTATTTACAACATTTTTATGCCATCTTGCCACCCAAACAGAGTCCCCAAGGTGGTGAATATCAAAACATTAAAAAAAAATTAAAACTGCATTCAAGAAAAACATATTGACATAGAGATGCAAAACAACCAGAGAAGAAGGCCAGTAAGAAAGTAAAACAAAAGAAGTCTTCACCTGCTCATGGAAGGCAATGACAGATGGAGACAGGTGACTGTCCCTGGGGAGGGCGTTCCAAATTTCAGCACAATGGCCAAGAATGCCCTTTCCTAGGATGCCACATGTCCAGCCTCAGATGCTGAAGGTATCCAAAGAGAGGCTTCCAAAGATGACTGAAGGAGATGGATAGATTCATATGGGATTGGACAGTCCTTAAGATATGCTGACCCCAAGTTGTACAGGGCTTTCAAAGTCAATACCAGCGTCTTGAATTGGGCCCAGAAGCAAATTGGGAGCCAGTGTACGTGGAACCCACTCCAGTCAACACTCTGGCCACAGGATTCTGTACCAATGATAGATTCCAGACAGCCTTCAAGAGCAGCCCCACATACAGCACATTGCAGTAATCAAATCTGGATGTTACCAAGGCCCTTTGACAGTAGCAAGGTCTTTCCTGTCCAAGAAGGGACACAGCTGGCTCACCAGCCAGAGCTGGTGGAAGGCACCACTGGGTACTGCTGCCATCTGTTTATCCAATGAGAGTCTAAGTTCAGGAAGTACCCCCAAACTACAAAGCTACTCCTTTAGGGAGAGTGCAACCCCACCCCAAACCAGATATAGTTCTATTCCTGGGTCAAATCCCTCCTACCAGTAGCACCTCCATTTGGGAGGGGATTATCTTTCAGCTTGTTAGCCCTCATCCACCCCAAAACTGCCTCCAGGCACCTGTTCATAGTTTCCACAGCCTCCCTCAGATTTGCTGGAAGCATGAAAATACAATGCTTGGGTAAAGATCTCTGGAAAGAAGGTCATTTAGCAAAAGATATTCTAAGACATAGACTGTATTGTAACATTAAGGTTTCATAATGCCATATATTCCTTTTTATATATGTGTTTAAAGTACAACATTCACGTACTGACTCAATGCCACACACTGCTAAGCTCTTAACTCATATTGAACTACACACTACCCTAACTGTGCAGGGTCACCATCAGATGGAAGCGACTTCGTGGCACTTAACACACACACAACTATGCAGGATTACACCTACAGTTTCTAAGTAAACACATTCCACATAAATTCCTGTTATTTCAGTGGAACTCATTTTACTGAATATTGTTACAATATTGACAAAGAAGCCTCTCCCCAAGTTATAATTTGTCTTATGTACTTTATTGGCATGAACATTGAATTATCCCTGGAAACCCTCACAGAGGAAGCTAATTAGAAGAAAGAGGAATAACCCAAGATCTGTGGTATGTTAGGTGAAGCAATTGAACTGTAAAGTTGATTCAAAGGTGTGAATGGAAAGAATACTACATAGATTTCATAGGAAGAAAGGTAGAGGTATTAGCTGCCGGCTGTAAGGCAAAGGATTTGGTGGAAGGGATGAAGCAAGCAAGCATGAGAAGGTTAATTCAGACTGTATTGGGGAACTGTAATCTTCTCCTCAGACTACAGAAAAGCTGTTTTGCATGTACATCATCATTTCCTTCACTGATAAAATCCTTTATTCCTGCTATGCTGAAGAACATTGTTTAATATTCTCTTCAGAGAAAACAAATGCATACTTCCAGTTTAATTCAGAAAGACAGTCTGTAATCGTAACCAGACCAGAAATAGCACTGCGTTTTACCCTTGTATTCAGAATCCCTCTTTTGTGTAATTATGAAGAAAAACAGCTAGATACAAATTGAGACAAAAAATGGTAATAACTGGTTTGTTGTCCATAATTTACATGAAGGCTACCATGGCAGCACAACAGCAGAAGGCCTGTAATTATGATGCCCCAAATCAAACTCACTCTGTGGATTATTTCATTGCTTTTCATTTGGCTGTCTTAAGAAAGCTGCCTTTAGGAAAGAGGAAAGCTACCAATTTCATGTCAGCTCAGAAAAAAAAGAAGTTCTATCAGACCAGTGGTATTTTGTTGACAACCTTCTACTTTGCACAAATACATTGTTAATTTAGCCTGCCATCAACTCTCTTCTATACTACTGTTATTCAAGGAGAGGGACTGTCTATGATTGTTTACAAGAAAACAGTATTTTAGAAGGTATGTCTACAGGTAAATGTTACTATCAACCATATGTTCCCCCACCAGAATTACAAATGTTACAGTGTAAGTGCCCCTCCTAACTAGGGATATGTCTAGAAATTGTCCCCAACCTTTCTGAACCTGTGGGCACCCTTGAAATTCTGATGTAGTGTAGTGGGCACAACCAGAAAATGGCTGCTGCAGAAGGTGGATCAGCTACAAAATGGTTACCACAGGAGGCAGACCCAGCCACTAAATGTCAGGGAATGACATTATACTTCACTTTGATACTAGTTTTTCAGCATTTCAGGCAAAAGTTTTATTGAAAGGGAAGGAATCTCTCTCTCACACACACTCATTTAAACACAGAGGAAATTCAATTTTGGTGTAGAAGAGGGGTAATTTTTTTAAAAAATACACTGGGTAAGGAGAGTGAGAGAGAGTAAAACCAATGCTGTGGTTGCAGCTGCCGATCAGAACTCCAATGGCCAACCAGAAGTCTTGCTGGGCAAGACCCTCACCTAGCCCTGCCCACTTTCTAAAATCAGTTGGTGAGTACCAGGAAAGGTGTAGCTGGGTGCTACGGCACCCATGGGTGCAACATTGGGGACCACTGGTATATAGGATGTTTCCATTTTGTTTTAATACTTTGCACAGTGGCAGTATCATAACCAATGAGGTTAATATAAGGCACAATTACTGATAATTGAAAACTTTTCTTTTAAACAAGATAAACAGGTTGCTTACCTGTAACTGATGATCTTCGAGTGGTCATCTGTGCATTCACACCCATGGGATTCAGTGAGCCTGCGCTGAACTGGTTGGTGTCTGTACAAAGCTCACAACAGGATTTTCACGCCCTTCGCCCCCGGACATGCGCAGGAACCCTGCCGCGCATGCCCAAGGGGTGGGGGCACGGACATCCCGCCAGTTCCTTCTGACCGCTATCAAACCTAGCCATGTATGAGAACAGCTGAGGATGACAGCAGTGGGGAAGGATGGGTGGGCGGTGTGAATGCACAGATGACCACTTGAAGATCATCAGTTACAGGTAAGCAACCTGTTTATCTTCTTCGTGGTCTCTGTGCATCACACCCATGGGAGATTAAAAAGCAGTGGCTCACCTGGAGGTGGGTGCTGGCAGACTCAGGGAGCCGTAGAGGAGAGGACCAGATGACCCAAGTCACCCTTCTGCTGGGCACAGACATCCAGAGCGTAGTGCTTGATGAACGTGGTTGGCGTGGACCATGTAGCTGCTTTGCAGATGGACGAAAGAGATGCGCCCTTCAGAAAGGCCGTTGAAGTCGCCATAGACCTGGTAGAGGCAACTGCTTCGCTAGAGCGTAGCACAACCAAATCGTCTCGACAATCCATTTAGAGAGTCGTTGAGACATGATGCGGAGCCCCAGGGAGGGCGAGCTGTATGACAGAAACAGTGAGTTGTCACGTCTGGTTGAATGAGTCCGATTTAGGTAGAAGAGGAGTGCCCTCTTGACATCCAGAGTATGGAGCAAGCGTTGTCCGTCATCTTCTGGATGTGGGAAAAAATCTGGTAAGAATATTTCAGTATTGAGATGGAACTCTGAAACAATCTTTGGAATGAAGGTCAGGTCCGGTACCAGACGCACTCCATTCGGAAGGAAAACCAGGTAGGGTGGGTCATGTCGGAGTGCCATGAGTTCACTAACCCTTCTGGCTGAGGTGATAGCCACTAGGAAGGCCATCTTCATGTTGCATACTGGAGGTCACAAGTAGCCATCAGTTCAAACGGTCATCTGGTAAGTTGCCGTAGTACTAGCGGTAAGTCCCATAGGTCTGTAGGCGCGACTATCGGAGGGTACAGTCTAATGAGACCCTTCATGAACCGCTTTGAGGTCGGATGGGAGAAAATTGTGTGACCATCCAGGCCCTGGTGGTAAGCAGAGATAGCCGCCAAGTAGACCTTAACGGATGAGTGGGAGAGACCCTGAGGGACAAAAGAAAGTCCAGAATTCTGTCCAGGCCAACAGAAGTTGGAGTGTTTATAGACTTGTCTAGATACGAGAGGAACTTGTGCCACTTCCTGCAATAGGATGAGCGGATAGATTCCTTCCTCGCATTACACAGGACCTCTGAAACCCGGGCAGAGAAACTCATGGTCGGAGCCTCCAGGCAGTCAGCTTTAGGTTGTCCACCTGCGGGTGGAGCACCTTGCCTCTTTCGGCGGTGAGGAGATCTTGTACTTTGGGAAGTGATGGAACTTGCCTCCTGCCAGACGCAGTAGGATGGGGAACCAGGGTTGCCTGGGTCACCACGGAGTCACGAGGATGCAGTCTGGTCGAAATTTGGCCACCTTGTGCACCACTCGCAAGAGTAGGGGCAGTGGAGGGAACATGTAGAGGAATGGACCGGTCCAAGGCATTAGAAGGCCGTCCCCTAAGGAGAGAGGGTCCTTGCCTCCTTGGGTGCAGAATTGCTTGCATTTCGTGTTCTCCCGTGAGGCAAACACGTCGATTGCTGGAGTCCCCCATCAGGCAAAGAGAGCTTGAAGGTAGACCGAATTTAGTTCCTACTCGTGGTGGTGAGTGTGGCCCCTGCTGATCAGATCCGCTTCCACGTTTTGGATGCTGGGGTTGTGGGTGACCATGGGGACGATTTGGTTGGAAACGCACCAGTCCCAAAGGTCGATCACGAGCCCACAAAGGCTCCTGGAGACGGTTCCTCCCTGATGGTTCAGGTAGCTGAGGGCCGTGGTGTTGCCGGTGAGGATGGCAACACCGTGTCCTTGTAAGAGGCGCTGAAAAGCTCGGAGAGCTAGTGAGATGGCCAGTAGTTCCAGGTAGCTGATGTGCCTGTTTGCAGTAGCAGCATCCCACCAGTATTCCATGCTGATGCCATTGAGGTGGGCCCCCCATCCCCATAAGGAGGCATCTGTTGTCAGGGTGTAACGAGGAGAGGGAGGGGAAAATGGAGCACCCTCGGTGATATTTGGGACGACAGTCCACCAGATCAGAGAGTCTTGCATGGTCCAGGTAGGGGTCAGGACCTTTGATTGAGACATTCGGGTTGGATGAAAACTCTTTAGAAACCAAAGTTGAAGGGGCCTCACCAAGGGAAGGACTGAGGTCGTGGCGGACATGTGCCCCAGGAGGCGTTGGACGTCGTACGCCGTTGAGGATGGAGAGTCGTGAACAGAGGTTGCTAGGGTGGACAGGGTTTGAGCTCTGGCCATCAGCAGGAAGGCTCTGCTGGCCACAGTGTTGAGTAGGGCCCCGATGAATTGCACTCTTTGGGATGGTTCGAGATAGGATTTTTGGAGGTTCACCTGAAGACTGAGCGAGGAGAGAAGGTGTAGCGTGAACACAATGTCCTTGCGCAGAGAAGTCAGGGAATCGGCCACCAGAAGCCAGTTGTCGATATAGGGGAAGATGGTGATCCCCTGGAGACGGAGGTGTGCTGCAACAACTACCATGGTCTTGGTGAAGACCCTCGGTGCAGTAAATATCCCGAATGGGAGGCATCTGTATTGATAATGGCCTTCCCCTATCGCAAAACGGAGATACTTCCTGTGGGACGGGTGGATGTTGAGGTGGAAAAAGGCATCCTGGAGGTCGATGGTAGCCATCCAGGTGCCCTGTGGGATCAAGGGAAGGATAGCTTGCAAGGTTGTCATCTTGAATTTTCGATATCGAATGTGGATATTGAGATCCCAAAGATCCAAGATGGGACGTAGCCCTCCATCGCGTTTCGGTACAGCGAAGTACCGGGAATAGAATCCCATCCGTACGGAAGTTTTTGGGACAGGTTCTATCACCCCTTTCTTCAGTAAGGAGTTGGCTTCCTGAAGGAGGATGGAGGAAGGAGGGGTGGAACGGAAGGTCGGTAAAGGTGGGAGGTCGAGGAATTCGATGAAATAACCATCGGCTACGATGGATAAGACCCAGGCATCCATGATTATGGTTTTCCACACAGGAAGGAAGGGATGGAGGTGAGTCATTTCTCTCGATGTTGAGACGATGGAGTCAAAGGCCCTGCTTTGGTCCACGGTTGGACTTGGGTCTTGCCTGTGGATGTTGCGAACCCGACCTCGGTTTAGACTGGTACGATTGCTTGTTGTGGTTTGGAGATTGACGGGGTCTTCAGGCCATGTCTGGGGACGGCTTTGTAGGGTATGGACGACGGGGGGTGTATCTGGACCACAATCGATGCCAAAAAGACCTTTGTGGTGCTGAAACTCCAAGAGACTTTGATGCCTTGATATTTTTATCCAACTCCTGCAAGGCGGCGTCGGTGGAGGAGTGGAATAGACCATCCCCATCAAATGGGAGATCCTCGATATAAGATCTAGTGTCCTGGGGGAGAGATGTAGTGCGTAGCCAGGCATGGCGGCGGAGTGACACTGCGGAAGCCATCAACATTGAGAAAGCGTCTAGAGAATGTTTTGTGGTATTCAGAAGTTGTTTGGCCACCAGGAGACCCTCCTTCTGAATCAATCTCACTTCAGCCAGCCTGTCATCGGGCATAGAGGGGAGGAGCGCTGACATTCTCTGCCACAAGGCATACTGGTATCTCCCGAAGCAGGCTAAATAATTGGAGGATTTTATCCCCAAGGCTGCAGAGGAGTATATCCTATGGCTGTAGGCGTCGTTTTTTTTGCTCTCTTTATCCAATGGAGTGGAGTTAGAGGTCTTGTTTTTAGAAGATGTAGAAATGACCAAAGAATTTGAGTGAGGGTGCAGGTAGAGGAAGGAAGCTCCCTCTTCTTGGATTCAGTACATGTGGTCTAACCGCTTGGTGGAGACCGGTGCTGATGATGGTTTAGCCCACAGGGACTTGACTGCTTTTAAGAGGTGTTTAGACATCGGTAAGGCTATCGGCGTAGAGGCGTCGATCTCGATGATGCCGTACACCTTGTCAGCTGCGGATGGCTGGGGTTGGATAATCGGTAGGGCAAGAGAGTGCGCCATATGTTTTATTAAGTCCCCGTATGAGAACATGTCCTCCGAAGGGGAAATCGGGCTGCCCCCAGAGATCGGTTGTTTGGGAGGTGGTTTGACAGGGGAGAGAGCATCCTCCGCATCGTCGACATCGGAGTCACCCCGAGAGGAGGTGGAATCAGAGCTCAAATCTTGAGGCCTCGGTAGCGGTGGCTCGGCCATCAGTAGTGGTGGAGCAGTGGCTTGGTCGGAGCGGGGAGAAGGACAAGGTGGGGACGGTGGGGGTTTCGACACTGTGGCGGAGGGCGGTTGGTGAGGTGAGCGGGATCGGTATCGGCGGTGTTCCCAAGATTCGGGACATCCGGGGAAATTCCATGGCCCAGAGGAGAACCAATATGGCATCTCATGCCTATGGTCGTAGGGAAATTTCAGAGGTCGATACGGATAGGACGCATGGTACCTGTCGTAGCATGGATCATAAGTCTCCTGCTCACAATGGTCTGGATGATATGGAGACTTGGAGTGGCCCTGAGGGCGATGTCGAGATCGATCCGAGCGGTCACTAGCCCAAGAAGTCACCGAAGGAGATCGAGATCCCACTGCCTGGATGTTAGAAACCAGATCGAGGTCGGTAAGAGGAGGCGACATCAACTGGGGAACTTTATGACGACGGTGAACTTCCGACATTGGGGGTTCAGGCTGACGGGGTGGAGAGTCTAGGATCTGTATCGGAGGGTCTACAAAGACCTTCGTCAGTTCCGGTGTTGGATGAGACAGTTGTGGGGGTTGCTGAGGCGCGTCCACATGGAAAGCAGAGCCCCTAGGAGATCCAACACCGCTCACACCGTGAGACTTATGTGTGTCTCCCGTCTTCTTGGAACCCAGGCTCTTCGTTTTATCCTTCTTGGGCTTCTTGAGTGGGATCGACACGGACGAAGTCGTCTTCTTAGGTGCCCCTCCGGTATCTGAGGAAGATTTCCCTACCTTGGGAGGCTTCGGTGTCGGGGGATCCCTCTGTGTCGATACAGATGACTTCGGTGCTGAGACGGCTGGTCTCGATACAGACTGATTGGACTCCATAACGGGGGCCAGAGGAGCGAGTGCCGACTCCCACAATGCAACCTTCAGCCTAGCGGCCCTGTTCTTTCTCATTTGGTTGGAGAAACGGGCACAGATGGAACAGGCGTCAGGCCGGTGACTCTCCCCCAAACAAAAAACACAGAGGGAGTGCTCGTCCTGCAAGGCTAGTTTGCTTCCGCAGGAAGAGCACCTTTTGAAGCACCCCCATTTTCGACTTTCCATAAAACAATGGAAGTGGGCCCTTCGATCCCAGAAGGGTGAGGGGGGGGATGGTCCGAAGACCGGAGAAAAATCCAGGAAAAAGATGGATCTCGGTAGGAGAGTCAACAAAAAGGAGGTTTTGACGAACGGAGAAAAAAGATGAAGAAAAAATATTGAAGAGAAGACGATCTCTGCTGTGAGGTAAAAGTGTTCTCAGAGACACCAACACAGGCTGCTAACAGCGAGGCGGTCAGAAGAGAACTGGCGGGATGTCCGTGCCCCCGCCCCTTGGTCATGCGCGGTGGGGTTCCTGCGCATGCCCAGGGGTGAAGGGCTCGAAAATCCCATTGTGAGCTTTGTACAGACACCGACCAGGCCAGCGCAGGTGCACTGAATCCCATGGGTGTAATGCACAGAGACCACGAAGAAGATCTGTATTATATGCTTGCTTCTCCTTATATTCCTTATTCATTTCTATTGATTTCTATTCTGATAATTTTTTTCTGTTCCCAAAACAATTGGAATGAAATTCTCAGAAACTGTAGCCCTCACCCAGTAAATCTTCCTGGCCAAATACCATGCATATAGAAACAGGCTTCTCATTTTACAGGCAAGTGAAATTCTCAAGTGCAGAGCAGGCACAGGGAGGCATGACAATGTTGGCTTGTGATTAATTTTTCCCCTCTTTTACCATACAATAAATGGGCAATAACTTTGCTGACAAAGTGCTTTAACGCCGGCTCAGTAAGAAAACTACCTCTAGTATAATGAAATCTCATTATTGCTCTAGTTATGTTAAAGGCTGATGTTAAAGGCTCCGGTTATGTTAAAGGCGGAGAGCTAGATACCTTAATGTTGGCGTTGCAAAAGACTGCGAAAGATGGGCTCAATTTTAGTCAGCATTGCCCAAATTGAGAGAACGGGAGTGGAAGGAGTGGAAAGCGAGGACAGAAGGATGAAAAGCTGCTGAATTTTACCTCTACTAGACTGGCGCAACCATCGACGGGGAGAGATCATTGGACAGCCTTGCTTTGTTGGGACCAATGTCCAGATCTTTGGGCTGGTGCTGGGTCCTTGCCAGGACTGGAGACACAGATGGCGGCTGGATGAACTTTGTGCCGCCAGTGCAGCTGCCATCTTGGGGTGCATACTGGGACTGCTGGGATCAGTCTTGTTTGGTCTGGCTGGCTACGGGGGCACCTTCAGCTGAGCAGTCAGCTTTGAAAGAGTGTCCAGCCTTGAAAGAGTACCAGGCAACTGGGGAGCTCGGGGGGGGGTGACTTTCAGGGGTCCCTCCCCCCCCCGACTGAGTTGAGTACCATTGGGTGCAGGACAGCTGGATGACCACATCAAACACTGTGTCTGCCCTGGCCTGGGCTGTTCCCCCTCTTTAGAATTTGGCACTTGTTCTGGGAGAGGTGGTATCCCATTCTCCCCCCTGGCTGGCTGGCATTGGAATAGTAGGACTTCAATGCTACTGGACCCCTGTGACCACCTGCAGCAGCAGGAGTGGGGGAGGCAGGGGTTGAGCAGAGCAATACCCACCACTAAGAAAAGACCAGGACAATGAAGAACGAGGGTCCTGGAGTTGTTGGAACTGTTTTTCAACCACCCTGGAAAACTGAGAAAGAACTGGAGGTGCCACTGGACGTCACTGAGTGGGGGACACTGGGCCCTAGCATCAAGGCCAATCCACCCAGATCCACCCAGACCCACCCAAGTGAAGAGGCCCGAGGATGACCAATCAGGATCTGATTGCTACTGCCTCACATATAATTGTTTATTGTAACTGGCTGTTTAAATTTATAGGAATTAGGTTTTAGACTTAATTAATTGGGGGTAGTTTCTTGTTAATTAACTGTTGTCTTTGCCAATGAATTGGGGGGGTTGGTTTATAGAGGGATTTTTAATGGATTATTTGATCAAATTGTCCAATTAATTGGGGGGTGGGATTTAATAAGGGGTTTTTACTGATTAATTGTGGTCTAACTGTACAGCTGGTTGACAGTTCTTTAATTAATTAATTGGGCTCTACTGAAATGAATTGATTAAGTGTATTAACTGCCCTTTACATTTGACTCATTATTTAATGGATTTGATTGCAAATTGATTAACAAGACAATAGCTTTTAGGAAATATGCCATTGACATCTCAGCCTTTATGTAACTTACTGGCTGGGAAAGAGGATAGGAAATATAGAAAACAGAAAAAATAGAAAAAGGCAGTTATAGGCTATAAGATTAAAGTGTTTGGACTGTAAGAGTAGTATCAGAGTAGACCCTATATTGTGATTGGAATTTGAAAGTAGGAATTGGTAGCAGCTAAGCAAATGGGGCATTTTCTAATAGTAGCAGTACACAGTGGACCCTGACATCAGCCAACTAAGCTGGGTGGTCTGTGGCTCAAGCCGAGTGTGGCCGGCAAAGACCACCAGATGTAGTAATGGCCAGGCAGGGAATTCCAGTACTCCTGGGGAGGGGAAGGTACAGCAGTGGGACCAGGCAGAGATGGAAGGGAAGTGGGCAGAGAAATGGAGAAACTCAGCCACCTTCCAGCCTGCGCCCTATCCCAAAGGTGGTAGGCAGTGGGGCAAGGATTAAAAAAAACCCACTCCGACATTGGTGTTGTGCAACGCCAGGTCCGTAAATAATAAGACCTCAGTCCTTCAAGACTTCCTGCTGGAGCAGGATGTGGATCTGGCATGCGTGACCAAGACCTGGGCACAAGATGGGGAGACAGTTGCTCTCTCCCAGTTGGCTCCTCCTGGGTTTTGGTCCTCCACCAATCTTGGATGAAGGGGAGGGGGAGGAGTGGCTCTGTTCATTTGGGAGCTTACTCCTTCAGGGTGCTCCCAATGATGAGGCTCTCAGGCATTGAGTGTGCCCGCTTCATGTGGGAAGCAGAGGAGAGTTTGGCTGTTTGGCTGGTGTACCATCTGCCCAATGCGCCAGCTGACAGCCTGCTATCTCTGGTGGAGGCTGTGTTGGGTTGGGCATTGGGGCACCCTAAGCTGATAGTCTTGGCTGACTTCAATGTCCATGCCAACGATGCGGCTTCCTCACAAGCGGTGGACCTGGCATCATCCATGGTGGCACTGGGACTCTCCCAATATGTAATGGCCCCCACTCACCGAGCCGGTCACACGCTTGATTTGATCTTCGCAGTGGGGGTTACAGTGGACCGGGTCACTGCTACAGCAGTTCCACGGTTGGACTATCATGCCCTGAGGGCCCGAGTGAATATGCCACCCCAACCCTGTTTGGGCAGCAAGCACATTTTGGCTCATCCATGGAGCCAAATGGACCCATTGCAGCTTCAGATAGCTCTCAAGGATCCATTGCCCCCTGGCGGCTCACTAGATGAGCTAGTCGAGGACTGGCATGGCCGACTCTCAGCAGCCATCAATGAGATCACTCCCAGATGCCCTCTGCGCCCTTGCTCAAGGCTGGCTCCCTGGTATACCCAGGAGTTGAGGCTGATGAAATGAAGGCTCTGACAGCTAGAGAGAAAGTGGCAGCGTGCTTGCGATGAGGCAACAAGAGCATCTTATTGGATGTTTATGAGGTTGTATAAGATGGCAGTCAAGGCTGCGAAGAGGGAGTTCTACACAGCCATGATTGCATCTGCAAGCTCACGCCCGGCACAATTGTATAGAACAATTCAGTCTTTAACAACTCTGCCACAGGGCAGACAAAATACTAGGGAATTGGACATAGGCTGTGTGGCTTTTGCGAGCTGTTTTGTAGACAAAGTCTTGTTGCTCTGCCGCGATCTCCTGGCCACACTTGAGACAGTGAGTGAACTCGAGGCTCCATGCATATCTTCTGGTCCCATTCTGGATTATTTCAATCCACTCAGCCTAGAGGAAGTTGACAGACTGATCTCAACGGTATGCCCAACCACATGCCCCTCCTGGCTAATTAAAGCAGGCGGTGAGGGGTTTTGAGGCACCCTTAGGGATATTATCAACAAGTCCCTCTCAGAGGGGCTGTTCCCAGGGGTGCTCAAGGATGTGATGGTCTGCCCTCTCCTAAAAAACCATCTCTGGATCCGGCCAAATTGGCCAACAATCGGCCGGTTTCCAATTTGCCCTATTTGGGCAAATTAATAGTGAGGGCAGTGGTGATACAGTTGCAGAGCTTTCTGGATGACACTTCTGTGCTAGATCCCTTCCAGTCTTGCTTCCGCCTGGGTCACAGGACAGAGACAGCACTGGTCACCCTCACAGATGACCTCTGGAGGCATCTGGATCAGGGCAGGATGGCGGTGCTGCTGTTGTTGGACCTGTCGGTGGCGTTCGACATGGTCAGTTATCAGTTGCTCGCCCGCTGCCTCGCCAACGTGGGGATTCAGGGACTTGCCTTGCAATGGCTTGTCTCCTTTCTCCAAGGTCAGGGACAAAGGGTGGCACTTGGGGAGAAGCTGTCCCGGAGGCACCCGCTAACCTGCGGAGTGCCACAAGGGGCAGTACTCTCCCCGATGCTATTTAACATCTATATGCACCCCCTTGCCCAGATTACCTGGAGGCACGGGCTAGAGTGTCACCAATATGTGGATGACACCCAGCTCTATCTGTTGTTGGGCAGTCAGTCTGGCTCTACCCCAGAAGATCTGGACCGGGTGCTGCAGGACGTGGCGGGATGGCTTAGACTGAGCCGATTGAAATTGAATCCGATGGAGGGCCTATGCCTGTATCGGAGCGACTCGGGGTTAGGGGTCTCACTACCAGCCTTCAGTGGAGTGCCGTTGGTGCCAGCACTGAGGGTCAGGAGTTTGGGAGTACTCCTGGATGCTTCCCTGACAATGGAAGCCCAGGTAGCAGCCACTGCCAAGGCAGCCTTTTACCATTTTGGCTGATTAGGCAGTAGGTCCCCTTCCTCGAACACAATGATCTGGCTTCAGTGATCCACGCTGGGGTCACCTCAAGGTTGGACTACTGCAATGCTCTCTACATGGGGCTGCCCTTGGGGCAACTCTGGAAGCTTCAGCTGGTGCAAAAAGCAGCTGCCAGGCTGCTGATGGGCCTTCCTATGTGGGAGCACATCCAGCCTGTGCTAAAGTCGCTGCACTGGCTGCCAATAGCATTCCGGATTCGCTTCAAGGTGCTGGGTTTGACCTTTAAAGCCCTTTATGGTCAGGGGCCTGCCTACCTGAGGGGCCACCTTTCCCCGCATGTTCCCCAGAAAGCACTGTGATCTGGAACATAAAACTGCCTACCCCCCCCGGGCCTAGGGATGCCAAGTTGATGTTGACTAGGACCAGGGCGTTCTCCCTGGTGGTGCCGACGCTCTGGAATGAGCTCCCTAGCAAGATCAGAGCCCTGTAGGACCTCCAGCAATTCTGCAGAGCTATGAAAACAGAGCTTTTTCAGTGGGCTGAGCTGCACTTGTACTTTATTACATGATGCCGCCACACTTAAATGGTTTTAACTGTATTTATTTGGAACTGAAGGAGCTGCGGTGGCTCAAAGGAGCTGCGGTGGCTCAAGTGGTTAAGATGCTGAACTGCAGGCTGTGGAAGGTCAGTAGTTCAGCAGTTCGAGACCCGGGTGCCGCACGACGGGGTGAGCTCCTGTCTCTAGTTCCAGCTCCTGCCAACCTAGCAGTTCGAAAGCAAGAAATTGCAAGTAGATAAATAGGTACCACTTCGGTGGGAAGGTAACAGCGTTCCGTGCACCTTGGTGTTTAGTCATGCCGGCCACATGACCATGGAAACGTCTTTGGACAGCGCTGGCTCTTCGGCTTTGAAACGGAGATGAGCACCGCAACCCTAGAGTCGGATTCGACTGGCTTTCGAGCAAGGGAACCTATACCTTTACCTATTTGGAACTGAGTTAGTTATTTTATGTATGCACTTATGTTGTTTTTATGGTTGTATGTAAGCCGCCCTCAACCACTTCAGTGGGAGGGCGGGATAGAAATCAAATAAATAAATAAATATAAATAAATGAATTTTATAAGATTTAAATGAGTATTCCATTTCAGGATTTCATTAAAAGTTATGTCTAGATATCTGTAAGTTTTACATTGCTCAATTGGAATGCCAAGAATACACCAATAGAATTTTTTCGGCTTCTTCCTAAATATCATAGTTTTAGTTTTTTAATAATTGTACATTTCTACTCCTACTCTTTGCCCAGATTGTATAAATCTCCTTAATCCAATTTTAGTTAGAGAAATTGAAACCATATTGTCTGCATATAACAATATTAAAATTTTGTGTTGGCCTACAGAAGGTGCAACAAATTCTGGGCCACATAATTTCAGGACAATATAGTTTATATATAGATTAAAAAGTAATAGGGCTAGAACACATCCTTGCTTTACTCCCTTTCCTGTTGAGATTTTCTTGGTTAAGGAACCCAAAATGCCTACTCTAATTTTTGTGGATGTGTTTGAGTATGCTTCACAAATAAGAGGCAGTAGTCAACAGACTCTCAGATCCCTTAACCCTGGGTCAGTACCACATACATTAAACTTAGCTACCTGACATTTTCCACCGCTGAACTGAATAGTTTTACAAATCTTCTTAATTCTCAAACTGAGTTGCTCTTAAATTCCATGAGATTTTTTTTCTTTATATGTACATTACCATACCTACATGGGTACCAAAAAGATAGTATCTATGTAGGTAAAAATACCTGTGTGAAAGTCATAAACAAATATTTTAAGATCTATATCAACATAAATTACCTAACTTCTAAGCCTGGGGGCTTCCCTGGTAAACAGAAAAACATGATTTGTAAAATACATCCATTTGAGAAGAGTACCTGTGCAAAAACTGTTCCACCCAGAGGAACAGTTAAGGGACCAGCTGTCAACTTAGACAGAGAACCAGTAATGTTGCACAAGGATAACAAGGGAATTGGCTCCATTTCCTCTCCACAAGAAACAGGGATACACTATCTCACCAAGACTGGGGACTAGCTGAGAATTTTCTGTGTAGCCAGATTCCAAACCTGGCACTGTGAAGCTGGTGTTTAGGGATGATATGGAAAGGACAGTTCAACTAGCTTCCCTGTACTGTACCATCCATGTTGGTATCACCCTCAGTATCCTCTCCCCAACATCAATTTTCTCTTCCCCTAAAATCAGTTTGGGAGGAGCTGAGACATTTGATAATATATATAGCTGGTGAGCCAGAACAGCTTGATCCTTGTCAGTCTTCTCATGCCTTGTAAATGGCCAAGGAGCAGAGAGGGGAGGGGAGTGGAGATAATACAAAGCTGGATGGGACTAGAAAGAGACAAGTCCCACAGCTCATCTTATATTTGCTTTGGGGTCCGGTCACACTGCCGTTTTGATCAGGATTTGCTGTTGTTCCCTTGTGCATGTCAGTTTCACATTCATATGCGCCAATCTGCCTCCCGCCCCGAAGCAGGCTCACTTCCGCAATGATGCCGGGTTTTCCTGACCCCTAGAAAATCAAGTATTTTCCTGGCACTTCCACTTTGAATGTGCGATTTTGCCTATCTGGACAGTCCATCTTTCGCAATGATTGTGATTAGGGCCGTCTGAACACTCTTTGTGCTTTTTTTTTTTTAAAAAAAAGCTTCCGGTTTGAGCGCTTGAGCAAACACGTGCTTAATAAATCCATTTAACGTTTAATAATGGATTTATTAAGCACACATTTAGTCAAGCGCTCAACCCAGAAGCTTTTAAAAAACACACACACACAAAGACGGCCCTGGAGGCGGGAACAAGAGGTGGGGGCTCTGGCAGCCTGGACGGGGCCGGCAAGGAGGATGGCGGAGATAACGGAGCCCATTTTCATTGGGCAATGGCGGTGGCAGCAGCAGCAGGGGACCCCCCACACACAATGGCGGCAGGAGCAGCAGCCACCCGAGCCTCCCCGTGGCTGGCAGGATCGCCTGGAGGGATGGCGCAGCAACAGGCAAGTGGGTGCTGGAAAAGAAGGGCCGGCTGCATCTAGTCAGCCCAATGTGAAGAAAAATGTTCCCAATTAAATTACAGTGGGAACAAAGCACAATTACCTTGTCGTGTGACCAGGGCCTTGGTCTTATCCAGACTTTCTTGGAACTCTGCCTTGGGAAAGTCCTGAATATTTGGGGGCAGTGCCTGGGGAAGGCAAAGCTTGGGGGTGGAAGGAAGCTTCGTGAGGATGTGATACCATGCTAAGACACATATTCTACTCTCTACAACTGCCATTTCCTCCAGGAAACTGATCTCTGTAGTCTGGAAATCATTTGTAATTCTTGTAAATTCCAGGCCCCACCCTGAAGCTGGAAACCCTAGGAAAAAACATCCAGGGGGAACTGCAAGTGTTCTAAAGTTGTTATGTCCTGACTGGTGAACTGACTGTATTCTTTTCTATGTTAAACTTAAAGTCAGGACCAGGATTGTAAACCTCGACAATCCTATTGGTTGTTGTAAGCCTGCTCTATTTGTAACCAATCAGAACTGTATAAATTGTTATGGAGGGAACAAACCTCATTGGTCTTTATCCCTCTAATGTTATTGGCTGTTAACTTATGAAGGGGCATGGTTTTGTTAGCCCGCACTGTTTAAAAAGGGAGCTGTGCTCCACTGTTTTGTGTGTGTTGTCTGATCGTCTTGTTGAGTTGAATAAAGGTGAAATCACTGTTGAAATCACTCTCTTCGTTAAGTCTCATACTTAACAAAAGTCTCTCTGGGTTAGTGTTCCAAAGTTTTGTGCCATGGCTGAGAATGCCCTTTCTTGGGTTGCTAGTGCTACCCATCCATCCAGTTTTAAGTAAAACTGTAGTAAAAGAACCACACTTTCCTGGTTCTGTGTATTAGGAAGTCAAAATGTAAACAGTCCCTTTTCTGCAATGTATAAGGCATGGACTTATTTTATTTTATTGTTCTCATCCATATATTTGTTTATGTCTGTGCAATGCAAAGTGACAGGGTGACTAGTATTTGAGGGAAAATATGCTATTTTCAGAGCAGATACCAGCTGTCAACTTAGATAGAGAGTACAGCATCAGAAATTTTACAGCCCAGTTCACAAAAATTTTATGTGTCTGCAGCTCACTATTTTGTGTGAAATAGGTGCTGGTATCTGCTGTATCTGCTGTTCTTGATAAGCATTTGCACAAAGGACAGTCAGAGGTGGTCCTGGTTCAGACTGTTGTCAATGCATTTTAACATGAAGATGTGAAAACTTGGGAAGTACTTTTCCTCATGCACACTTGTGAGTAGTGCAGCCTGATCCTATCTATGTTTATGCAGAAGAGCTCACTCACTGGTTAAGTGAGCAAGGCTGTATAGCTTTGGGCTGGGTTGAATTAGCCACCATTTAAACCAAAGAGATGCTCTCTTTGATTGGTTTCAGTTATACTTCTCACTGCCAACTGCAGAATTTAACACAGGAAGATATATTACAGAAGTCCGATAATTAGCCAGTGTAGGCCAGCAGAGTCCCCTCTTATAGGCAGTGGCTCTCCAAAGTCCCTCCCTGCAGTCTAGTTGGACATCACCCTGAGGCTGAAGAAAGGTCAGGATAAGGAATATACTGTAATAACAATCAAAGCAAAGTTTGAGTCCAGTGGCACCTAGACCAGCAAGTTTTATTTTGAGTATAAGCTTTTGTGTGCATGCATGTATGTGCACACAAAGCTTATACTCCAAATTAAATTTTGTTGATCTTAAAGGTGCCACTGAACTCAAACTTTGTTCTGCTGCTTCTGACCAACATGGCTAACCACCTGAATCAACAATCAAACTAGTGAGGGCTGACCTGTGGATGGCCATTTTCCCTTCAGAAGCAGCTTGAACACATGAAGCTGTTTCAGTATGTCAAGTTATACTTATAAGTCAGTCAATAAAATTATGCATGCCTTCTACATCGATGGCAAACTTTCCTTGATGAACAGTAAATGAGCAATGTATCTGGAAGAGTTTTTACTACTGCACTTTGGACCACTCAATCAGCTACTGTGATATTTTAGTAATGGGAAGAATGCATGAAGCACAGAACACAGTTGTGAGAAGACGTCCTAGAATACAATTCCAGTCAAATCAACATATTGCTGTTAATATTTAATGACTGAGGGCCAAAACTGAGCTCTAAGAAAAACCCATTCTGAATTAAGTGCTTACACATGTCTTGAATCGGTTTTTTCCAAAGCTTCTTTTTAATTGTTTCTGAATGTGTAAGATGCAATAATAATGAAGAAAACTTGCACTTTTTTGTGGCCTCAACTATTTAAACCTTCAAGTTTAAACCACCAGAAAAGGCTAAGGAAACCATTGTAGCTCAGGGATTGCCGTTATTTCTTGTCTTTGGTATGAGCCCCCCCACCCCAGTTAGGCTATACAGTATATAAGCAGCTAACCAGTCTCATCATATCTAACAATGCATGAAGTCTTTCCTCTCTCAGCTGCTCTCCTGGACTGTTGGCTCTAGCTTATTCAGATAGTTATTCAGGAATACCTCTAATGTTTAGATATATATAAACAAATACTAGAGTACCTGCAGTTCCACTGCATATGTTTTGATTAAGTTCTCAGGAAGTGATATTAGTAAAAATGGATGCATGAAGCTATAGGATGAAAGCCATTAACCTTTTCATAGTACATGTGTAATAAGTTTATGATAGCCTCACAAAATGACTGTTTTTAGTCCCCAGTCTTAGCAAATTATGGCATATGAACATAGGAAATAAGAAGAGGCTGCTGGATCAGACCAGTCGTCCATCTAGTACAACATCCTGTTTTATGCAGCAGCCAACCGGTTGCCCTGGAGGGCAAACAGGTTATAGAGGCAAAAGGCCTCCCCTGATTCTGCCTCCCAGCCCTGGTATTCAGAAGTTTCTGGATATAGGGGCTCCCTTCAGAAACCATGGCTAGTTGCCATTTATATACATCCAAAAAATTAGTGGTGCCTGCCCATGGAGCAGGTGCCGGAATTTGCCCACCTCCCCATTTACTTGAAGGAAGCATGAGGGTGGGGAGAGCCAATTATGGATCAGCACGGGAGTGTTGGCCAATCAAGAGCTGGCTTGCTGGCCAGGTTTAGCGGCAGCCACCCTTCCTCCTCAGATTGGCCCACCATGAGCTCAGAGGAGGACAGAGCGGCGCACCTTGGTGAGGAATGAGGACCATGTGGGGCACCTCCCAGTGAGGATCGTCAGTGGTGGGCCTGCATGGGCAGGCTAGGTTCAGAGGGCTCTGGGCTGAATATGTGGTCATCTGGTGATGATGGGGTGTTGGGAGGCCAGCTAGTTAGAAGTCACCATTAAGCTGCTGGGCTGCTGGAGGTCACCTTTGCCACCTCCCTTGCCTGCTCTCTGAGCTGCAGGGCTCGCTTTCCTTCCTTGTGTTCCTGACGGGTGGCTTGCCTCACCCCCCCAACACCCGCTCATTATCAGGAAGGCTGCAGCTGAGTGGGTGTAAGAGGCCAGCAGCCATGGCTTGCAGGCAGGCTCCCCCCCACAAGGGCCTTGCAGTGACCTCAGCGATGGGCCTGCACAGGATGGCCAGCTTCGGAAGGTTCCCGGCAGCGGGAGGGCTCCAAGTGGGTCAGGTGAACGTTGGACAGTGACAGGGCATTAGGAGGCCAGAGGCATCGGCCTGCTAGTGGTTGTTCACAGGCTGTGGGAACTTGCCTCTGCTTCATCCCATGCCCGCTCTTTCCCTCAATTTTTGCTGTCATGGGCAGCTCACCTCTCCCCCTCCCTGATGCCTGTTCTCTCTCAAGGAGGCTGCATTCAGGCTCTCTTCATTGCTCCTGCAGTGCAGAGACACAGTGGCTGGTCTTCCTTGCTCCCCCTGTGCTGGTTCTCTACCAATTTTAACAATATTCTGAGACCCTGTACAGTCCTAGCATGTCTGACGAGAGGATATTGCTTTGAAGTACACATGGTCTGCTTCAGTACAAAGCAGCTCCATGGGTTTCTGAGCAGTCCTTTCTAGGAGGGCAGCTCCATGGGTTTACGAGCAGAGTACAGTTCAGACAAAGTACATTGTAAGGGGACAAGTGAGCTATCTAGGAAATGATGAGTAAAGTGTTTGGTTAAAAACCAATAAGGCATTAATAACTGTTTTCATCACATAAAATCAAGGGCTGGGGTTTGCTTCAATTGAGGCTGTTCTGTAAGTTTATACTACTAATACAGTGGGCAAATTTTCCAACTGTGCTACATTTTATTAATTTAATAACATGAATTGCCTTCCAACCAGGCTCATAGCCAGGATTTTGTGAGTTATGGGGCAAAAAAATTTCTGGTGGGCTGCCGTTATTTTCCATAATGTGGTGCTCCTCTCCCTCCCCTCCTGCAAGATTTAAAGGGCCATTCAGCTGACCAGTGGGGAGCATGTGGCCTGTCAATCAGCTTGAGGGCCCTTTAAATCTTGCAAGAGGGGGAGAGAGAGGTGTGCGCCACCCCACTGCTCTCGCGTCTTCTCAAAAACATTTAAAGGATCCCTTTAAATGCTTCTGGAAAGAAGTGTGGGGCTTTTAAGGAAGGGAGCAGAGCCCCCAATAGCCCCACCATAGCTACAGGCCAGCTTCCAACCCAGCTAGTCAAAATGATTCACATTAAAACTGAAACAACCACTTTAAAACAAACAGGAAATTTTAAACCAAAATGCAATGGCGAAAATCACATCCAAATACAATGATATGGCTGGGGGGTACCAGTAGTCTGATTCGGTATAAGGTAGCTCGATGGGTTTATGAGCAGTCATTGCTAGGAAGGCAGTCATTCAGGGAGTAACCACATCTCAGGGATGGAGCAGCTGCCTGGCATGCTAGAGGTCCTAGGTGCTGTCCCCAACTTATCCAGTTCAAGGGAGCAGTGGGAGATATTGCAAAAGACCTCTGCCTAAGACTCAGGAGAGCTGCTGTGGGTGCCAGTAGTCTGAGATCTGATGATCCAGGGGCACTACCTCTGGACATGGAGGTTCTGTTCTTCTAGGTTCTACCTACCAATCTTATCACCCTCAAAAGAATCCCTTAAGTACTTGAGTAATGAACAGCTCACTTGCACCATTCTTGGCTTTGGCATTTCAGGGTTTAGTTCAGATTGCCAACTTTGGGTTGGGAAAGTCCTGGAGATCAGCCTACCAGCTTGGTGGTTTTCAACCCCCCATGACAGGTGGGGTGGCCGAGGGGAGCCACTCTCCACCTGTCCTAGACTTTGTGGGCCCACCAACTGCTCAGGGCCAAGGGGGGCAAGGGAGTGTGGGCATAATGCCATCTTTTTTATCTCTTTGTTGGTTGAGTATAGTATGCCAGTGTTGAAAGACACACAAAAGAAAGGGGGGCAGGCAAGGACAGTGCCCAACCAGGTGCCACTGGCCATCTCATCTTCAGAGGATGAGGATGACCAATCTGTTCAGAAGAAAAGGAGGACAGAAATACCAAAAAGTCTAAAACGTTTATTAGTGGAATTAAACTTGGTGGATGCTTGGAGAATAATAAACTACTCTTCAAGACAGTTTACATACTATTCGGCTAGACATGACTCATGGTCCAGAATAGATATGATATGGATCTCAACATTAATGGTTAAGGATTTGTTAGAAGCAGAAACACAGGTGGGGACATATGCGGACCATAAACCGGTGTATATGGAATTACAAGCAATAGGGAAGAGAAACAGGTGGATCATGAATCTAAAGACTTTAAGAAATGAGAAATTTGTAATTAAAATGACAGAAGAATTAACAGTCTTTTTTAAAGAAAACAAGAAGCAAGACACATCATTACAGGTGATATGGGATGCAATGAAAGCATTCTCTAGAGGACTGTTGATACAAGAAGCAGCAAGAATTAATAGGCAAAGTAAACAAAGATATGAGAATCTGAAAAAACAAATAAGAGTACAAGAGAACACTATGATGTCTTTAGAAAATAAAGATGGAATCGAAAAAAGATTAAAAATGTTACAGCATCAAATGAACTGTCTATTGAAAGAAGAACTAGCAAAGAAGCTATTCTTTGCAAAACAAAACTACTTTGAAAATGCAAACAAGCCTACGAGATGGTTAGCCTATAAAATCAATCAACAGAAAGAAAGGACATTTATTAAAGTATTGAGAAAAGAAGGAAAATAAATTTATAGAAATGAAGAAATTAAATAAGCTATGGAGGAATACTACAATATTTTATATGGAAGAGTGAATGTCAGCAAGGAGGGCATTAAGAATTATTTAGAAAAATATAAATTGCAAAAACTGACAGAAGGACAAATACAAATACTAAATCAACGGATATCAATGATGGAAGTAGCACAAACCTTAAAAAGACAAAATAGAGATAAAGCCCTAGGCCCGGATGGACTTCCAGTGGAATTCTACTATATATTTGAAGAACAAATCGCAATGACTTTTAAGGACATATGTAACATGGCAAGAGATCAGGGTGTAATTCCAGATACATGGAAAGAAGCAATTATCTCTTTGATACATAAACAGAACTTGGATGAAAAAGAAATGAAAAGCTATAGACCAATATCTCTTCTAAAACTGATTATAAGATTTTTGCACAAAGAATGAAAAAGGTGCTAGTGGAAACAATAAATAAAGACCAGGCAGGATTTTTACCTAAAAGATAAATGAGGAATAATTTGAGAATGTTGATGAATGTACTAGAATATTATGAAATACATCCTGAGAAGCAAATGGCAATAGTTTTTTTTTGGACACAGAGAAAGCATTTGATAATGTTAATTGGACTTTTATGATGGAGACACTCAGGATGTTGGAAGCAGGAGAAAGCTTTATTACTATGATTGAAACAATTTATAATGAACAACAGGCAAGAATTGTAGTCAATGGGGAGCTGTCAAATAAATTTGAGATTCAGAAAGGAATGAGGCAAGGATGCCCATTATCACCACTTTTATTTATACTGGTGCTGGGAATAATGAATGAAGCTATAAGAAGGGAGAGTAAAATAACTGGACTTCAAATAAAGAAAGAGCATTTTAAACTCTTAGCCTTTGCAGATGATGTAGCATTTATACTAGAAAATCCAACAGAAGCAGTAGAGGCATTGAAAGAAAAGATTGAAGAGTATGGAGAAGTAATGGGCTTTAAAATAAATACAGAAAAACTAAAATAATAGTAAAGAATTTAGATCAAAAACAAAAAAGTAAACTACAAGAAAGTACCGGATTCCAGATTGCAAATAAAGCAAAGTATTTGGTAATTACAGTCACGAATAAATGCAGTACTTTAATTGAAGATAACTATAAAGCTCTGCTACAAAAAACTAAGCAGGATTTAGAAAAATGGAAAACTTTGCAGCTCTCCATGATGGGAAGAATAGCCACATTAAAAATTAATATCTTACTTAGATGGATGCTTCTGTTTCAAACTATTCCTGTACTACAAAATCAGAATCTATTCAAGGATTTGGATAGATTGACAACAAAATTTATACAGCAAGGGAAGAGAGCACGAATAAGGTTGAAGACGCTACAAGATGTAAAAGAGAAAGGAGGATTTGGCATATCAAATTAGCTACTGTATTACAGAGCTACAGCACTGGTGTGGATTAAAGAATGGATTACTTTGGAAGACAAAAGGCTGTTGAAAATTGAGGGACATGAGTTACTGTTAGGATGGAATGCTTTGCTATGGTATGAAAAAGCAAGCTCTCAAAAATACTTTAAGCAGCATTGGCTGAAAGCAGCATTATTGAAGGTATGGGACTCAATACACAAAATTTTTTATATTAAAAGATCAAGACTGATAATACCATTAGAAGCATGTACATTACCAAATGTATATGATGGAGAAGAATTATTAATTATTTTGGATAATAAAGACAGACTTAAACTACCAGAACAATTAACCTGGTGGAAAAAAGCACAGTTAGAATTGATATATGCAAAAGACAGCAAACTTGGATTTAACAATAAAACAACTGAGCTGGAAGAGGCTATTTTGAAAACAGACACTAAAGTGATAAAGAAAATATATAAGATTTTACTAGATAATGTGATGGCAGATGAAATAGTGAAAAAAATATGACTGTATGGGCTCAAAACATTGGGCATAATATTGACTTAGAGGAGTGGGGACAAGTTTGGTTGAAAAATATTAAAATGACTAATGCTGTGTCATATAAAGAGAATATGTATAAGATGTTTTATAGATGGTATGTTACACCAGACAGATTAGCCAAACAAAATGTAAACTGCTCAGATAAATGCTGGAAGTGTAAAAACAAAACTGGTACTTTTTATCATATGTGGTGGTTGTATGATGAGGCAAAAAGATTTTGGAGATGGGTTCATAAGGTGATGAAAGAAATAATAAGAAATAATGTTCCATTTACCTCAGAGATATTGCTATTGAATATATTTCCGAAAGGTTCACCTGTGGCACTTGGTCTTGCTCAGCCCACTGGGAAAATGACCAACTATTTATGTGATCTTAAAGCCCCCAACAAAGGAGAGCATTTTTGTTGGCTAGGATGAATTCCTTTCCTTCAAACGTTGTTTATGGTAAAAGGTAAAGGTAAAGGTTCCCTTTCTCGAAAGCCAGTCAAATCCGACTCTAGGGTTGCGGTGCTCGTCTCCATTTCAAAGCTGAAGAGCCAGTGCTGTCCAAAGACGTTTCCATGGTCATGTGGTCGGCATGACTAAACACCAAGGCACACAGAACGCTGTTACCTTCCCACCGAAGTGGTACTGATTTATCTACTTGTAATTTCTTGCTTTCGAGCTGCTAGGTTGGCAGGAGCTGGAACGAGAGATGGGAGCTCACTCCATCATGTGGCACTCTCGGGTCTTGAACTGTTGAACTACTGACACTTGAGCCACCGCAGCTCCTTGTTTATGGTAAATTCCTCCAAATTCCATATAGTGAGAGAGTCTGCCCTTGTGGGGCATTTTGCCCCGCAGCTTCGAGTGATTTTCCTGGTGTCTACTCAATCCTCAAAAAACAGGATTGAGTAGACACGGGGAAAATCACACAAAACTGCAAGGAAAAATGTGGTCGTGCAGCAGCTTGTGTGAAATTGACACGTACCATCTGGGCAAAAGGGAAGGGCGAGCACAGAGCAGCATTTGTGGGAAATCGGCCACAATTTCCTGATTTCTCTTTGGACTTCTTTTTTTAAATTACAGTGACTTTAGATATTTTCCAGTCATGTGGCACAGAGGAGAATTCTAGCCACAAGATACATACACTATAATAGATCAACTATTTCATATTTGAATTATCTAAGAACCCATAGATGTATGCCATCTGGACCTGCAGATTTTAGTTTTCAGTCTGCTAGTAGTCTTAGAATGTTATCTCTTGTCACTTCAGTTTGTCTCAGTTCCTCAGACACCCTTGCCAAAATTAGTGGCTCTAGAGTGGGTATGTGCCCCACATTTTCCGGAGTGAAAACAGATGCAAATAATTTGTTCAATTTCTCTGCCATCTCCCCATCTTCTTTAAGCAATCTTTTTATTCCTTTGTCTTCCACCTCCATAGCCAGTTTCCTTCTCCTGCTATATTTAATGAAATGCTTATTGTTTGTCTAAATGTTTTTGCCCATCCAATCCTCAGATTGTCTCTTTGCTCACCTTATTGTTAACTTACAGTTGTTGTCAACTTGTGCTCCTTTCTGTTTACTTTGATCAGTGAAACCTTCCATTTTTTAAAAGAAGACTTTTTGCCTTTGTCTTTGACTTGATGTATCCTTTTAGAACTGTTGGTTTCCTTATTTGAGGTATGTACTCTATCTGTGCTTCAATCAGTTTAGTGTTAAATAGTTTCTAGGCATCATTGAGAGATTTTACTCTTATTTCCCCATGTTAACTTTCTTCTGAATAGTCCCCCATTTTAGCAAAGTTCCCTTTTATAAAATCAAAAGTGATTATTTTGGAATTTGGGGGTAAATTTCTGTTGACACGAATGCTGAACTTAATAGTATTGTGGTCACTGTTCCCAGTTGGTGCAACAACATTTATATCTTGCACCAGGTCTTGAGCCCTGCTTAGAACCTCTCCCCCTCCCCTGAAGCTACCCTGAAAATGTGGAGCCTCTCCCTCAAACCCCCTCAAACCCCTCCCCCAGAGCTACTAACAGCACCGTGGGAAAAAAGTAACTTTTCCCCCACCATAGAAAACAGTTGAGGGAATGGGGGCAACCTGTTTGGGGGCCCATAGAATTGGACCCCCTGGTCTGACATCACTTCTGGTGATGTCAGGGGGCGTGGCATATGCTAATAGCCTAGTAGCTCATTGCATACCATATGCTAATGAGCTCCTGCAGCTCTTTTTCTACAAAAAGACCCCTGATGGTATCTAACTGTAAACTGAATAGAACCAGCATTTGAGGTGTTGGGATGCAGCCTAGGGGAACAGCTACTTGAAACTGGGTAGCTCAATTGGGCACTTAGCGTGTGGGGGTGAATTTAAGGTGATGTGAATGGAAAACAACTGAGCTTCTAATGGTTTCCTTCGGTGAAGGAATCCTTATCAGCAACATGTGACTTTGACTGCGTGAATGCTCTCTGAGGGGGCAAATTGGGTTAGTACTTGTCATGTGTTAGGATTCATAATACCCATTGCAATACATCATTGGTGTCTTATGTTTTTGTTTTAGCAGGGTTACGGTGTGACTTTCAATCTGAGGCGTGATCTGGGAATTTGACAGCTGGCACGTCGTTAGATGTCATTGGTTTGGTCCAATGAGCATTCTTCACAGGTTTAATAGTGCATTTGCCTTTAGGGGGAAGTCCAGTGAGTGTCCAGGGCTTAGATGAGTGCTTTGGTTACGGCAGGCTGCGGGATGTGCTGGCTGTGATGCGGTGGTGTAGCCACGGCAATACCAAATGAGGCAGATGGCTTCCAGGGAGGTTTAAATGGGGCAAAGGTTAAGCATGACCCATTAGTGGATCAGCATGGCTTGGGAGGCCAGAGGGCTGTTCTGCCCATACACCTGGGAGGAACGAAGTTACTTCTAGACCTGGCAGCCCAGCATTACTTACATTGGGTAAATGGATTCCACTGGAGCCATATTCACCTTATGGTGAGGGTGCATGCAGCCTGTACATATATGCATACAGCGAAAGGTAAGTTGGAGTCATTGCACATTTCTGTGTGCTTGTCCCAGTCTTTAGGATAGGAACCCTGTTGCTATTAAGAAATACCATGTACTGTGCACTCTTCAGGGTAAGGAATTTTAAATAAATGAATAAATAAATACCAAATGAGCAAATAAAATTAATTATATAGGTTTTATTGTGACACCACATTGTAAACATCACAATTTTTAAAGCCAAACTTACTGGTTGGCTGGGAGGGTTCTTAGTGGTTATTATAGGAGCATTTCATATACCTAGAAGCATTTTCAAATGCCTTATTGGGACGGTCCCTTGATTTTATAACAATGGGTGCCTACCTGTTCAGGTCTGTTTGCAATAGTTGGAATAGTTCTCCAAAATGCCAAGATACTAAGACAATTGATCTAGATCTCCTCTAGTGTTTTCACAGTTTGACAATCCAGGGAATCCGGGACTAGATCAGAGAGGCTCTCTTCTGACATAGACTTTAGCTAGTGACCTTACAGGCTTCAGTTTCCTATCTTTCAGGGTGCTGGTTGCCAGAAGATCTGAAGGAAAAGAGTCTTGTCTGTTTAATAGAGACTTAATGCATGAAATTGCACAGCTGTAGTTTTCATGGCTTGCAGGTAAATAGCTCTTGATAATTAACATCCCACTAAAGGGAGGAGGCTTGCTTGGCTATACAGGATTATACATAAGTTAAATCATTTGATCAGGGCACATGTATGCTCTATGTACATTGGGCAATGCCTTGCAGATCACAATGGCTGTGCAAATGCAAACACTGCAGTGTGGATGTAGTGAAGTTCTACAGCGTTCTATTGGGGAAAGGGAGCTCTAGAGGACCAGAGGCAGCCTATTTATCTGGCAGTGAAATAAGGGTCAATTTTTGCAGCCTGGGGTGTTGCTGCATTTCCGGTTATTAATTCAGTTACCGCTTTGGGCCTGCAGATGGAACTTTTCTGATCAGGCATCCCCTTTGCAGCAGTTAGCACTCAGGCTTCGGGCAAGTTGGGCCTTTCCTGGGGTGAAGCTTGGAACTCACTCTTCTCGGTCAGTGCCGCTTCTACTGTGGCTGCCCTGGGCTTCAGGTTCCCTTGCCATTTTGCGATGTATGTGGAACTTTGTGCAGATGAAGACTTCTGTCTGGTCACTACTCTTCAGTTTGGGGGGTGGCGTTGTGGCTCAGTGAGCTAGTGGTGGGCTTTGGCCTAGCGTTCAAACAATGGGATTACAAAATTTTAAAGTTATTAATGAGGTTTTTCTTTCAGGTGCTGCTGGCCATAGGGCAAGACAAAGAGTCACTGTCTGTGGCCACAGCATGGTCCTTTGGGTCACCCACCAGGCCAAGAGGACACCCTGGCTGTAAAGGCCCCTTGTGCTATGATGCTGAGGCTGACCTTGCAATAATAAGAGCAAGATGACACAGAGTGTGGATAGTCTGGTTAGCTATTCTGCTTCACCATGGAGGACACGGCCTTGGTGCTGCAAGTGGAGTCTGACCTTGTGATGATAAGAGCAAGGTGGCCTGCAGATAGGCTGGTTGGCTATTCTGCTTCTCCATGAAGGACAAGGACATGGTGCTCGGAGTGGAGGCTGACCTTGCAATGATAGGAGCAAGGTGGCCTGGAGTGCAGATAGTCTGGTTGGCTACTCTGCTTCGCATGCAGGGCAAGGCCCTAGTGTCACATGTTGAGGCTGACCTCATGATGATAAGTGCAAGGTGGCCCAGAGTGTAGATACTCTGGTTGACTATTCTGACTCACCAGGAATGGGCATGGCTTTGGTGTTCCAAGGGGAGGCTGGCCTTGCGATGATGAGGGCAAGGTGGCCTGGTAGTGTGAAGAGTGGGGTCTGTTATTCTGCCCTGCCAGGTATGGCACAGTTGGGGACACCCCGCAAGGCATAAAGCCACCCACCAGATGAGGAAGGCCATGGAGGGTGGTGGAGTTATGGGACCTGTGTAGTCCTGATGGGGTACACCTATCAGACAAGGGCAATGGGTTAATTTTGCAGGACTTGCGGCAAGGGTTAGGTCACCCTTCACCCCTTTTTGGTGGGGAGCAAAGACCAAAGCAGAGGCTTGGTCTTGGCTGTGGCAGGTTGGTGCGGGCAAGAAACGGGAACCGGTGAGCACCTTATGGCATTTTCCCCATTAGGGAACAGGGGGTCATCAGGAACTGCCTTCGGATTTCTAAGGTCCAGGGTGGGGAATGGTGATCACCTCCTCTGGGAACCTCTTAGGGTATGCTCCTCTCTGCAAGTTGGAAGGCTTCAGGGGTAGGTGCTCCTAGGTGGTGACCAGTTTGCTGTGCTGCTGGTCACGAGCCAGACCGATGGCTCAAGACCAGAGCTGGGTGACCCGCCCGAGAAAAGTGCAAGGAGGTTGGTCAGCAGAGTGACACCAGCCTTGCCTGTTCTGTCCTCACTTAGCTGGTCCCTTGCCGCAATGTTATGTTAAATAGTTAATAAAGTGGCCCTTGTTTACTTCCAAACTGTTGTCTGTCTCGTTATTCCGACTAGGGGGGCAATGGATTTATACCCTGCCCTTCACTTGGAATCTCAGAGCAGCTTACAAACTGCTTTCTGTTCTCCTCTCCAGAACAGACATATTGTGAGGTAGGTGGGGCTGAGAGAGCTCTTTCAAGAACTGCCCTTTCAAGGACAGCTCTTGTCAGAACTATGGCTTGCTCAAGGTCATCCAGTAGCTGCAAGTGGAGGGGTGGGGAATCAAACCCAGTTCTCCCAGATTAGAGTCCACACACTTAACCACTGCATCCTGGTCTGTGTAAATAGAAGAATTTTGGGAACTTTGTTGTATGTTCCTGACTTCTAGACTCTAACAGTTAGTGAAACTCAGAAACTTATGCTTGAGTGTTCAAGGGGAAACTGAAAAGAAATCCTCTCTCCTCAAAGTTTTAAAAGACCTTTTTGAATAACAGGAACACTTACTTGTTGGCGACAAATTTTCTGGAGTTAGTGTGATTACAAAATTACTTCAGTTTTATTATCAGTTTATCTGTCACATCCTACTCCTGATTCCATCTGACCTTTTCTCCTCTAAGTTAAATAAAATATTTTGTTTATTTTGAACTTTCAAAAGTCTCTCATATGCCATTTCAGAAGCTGAATATAAGAAGTGATTTTGTCTCTTCCCTCAATTCTCTGGGCTGGGCCAGCAGCATCAATATAAATATATTTAAGGGACTATGTGGGACAGCCATAAACAAATAAGAAAATAGATATGGGGCTGCTCAGCAAGAAAGAAGAAAAAAGGGGAAATCCTGTGCATAAGGGAGGGAACAAGGCGAGATTGCCATATTTGGTGGTAACGGTGGGATGAATGAGGAATTCCACAGAATTTTGTTTGAAAACCATGTGAGTTCACAGCCAAAGTCTGCAGAATCTTAAGAGATATAAATAAAATCCATCAAGATTGCCCTGGTATGGGGGCCCCCTTAGGAGCGGCCCGTGGGGCCCAATTTGGCCAAATTGCTCCAATTGTCTTAAGGCTAGCCCTGATGAGACTGTGCAGGGGTTGGACTGACAAGCCCTGCCCCTTCTAGGTTCCTGGTGCCACTATTCAGAGTTCAGATTCCAGGACTCCAGAGCCAGCAGCCCAGAGTCAACAACCAACTGCATAGCCTTCCCCAGCTCAAGGGTCAGGTCAGTAGTGGTATGTGCTGCACCTTAATCAATGGGAGAGTGCGAGGGGGGGGGCAGCTGGGGCAGATAGACCAGGCAAGCAATTTCTCCCAAGTCCCTTCCATTCCTTCCTTCCTCCTTGGCTTGAACAGAGCAAGCACATGTGATTGGCACTGGCCTCACCCCTCACAGGCAGGGAAGTCTATCTTTCACACTTCACAGAGCCCTCTCAGTGCCTGCAGCATAACTTGCAACCCCTTTCTCAGAACTTCTTGGATATGAAAAGAAATATCGATGGTGCCAATTGTCATGCCAATAAATCTAAACAATACTGCTTCGTACATTAATAGTAGATTAATTGTTCTAAAGCCATTGCAGAATCTAATCAAAATTTACATATTTATTTTATATAACATTTTTTGGCAGTTGGCTCTTTTAATTGGCTAGTATTGATCGTTGGATGGGAGCCTGGTGTTTGCTGCTGCTGTAATTATTAGATGAGACATTATAGTTAATTATTAACCTATATTTTTGCATCATTTTCAAGCCTCCTAATTGTATGTGTCTTGGAGAAAATTATTTTGAATCCTTTTGGCAATTTTGGGAGTTTATAAACTTTTGAAAATTGAAGATTGAAAAATGATGTTGTGCTATAGGGTTGGCTTGTTGGTGTAACAGAATAGACTCCATCTTGTGTTTGCTTTAGTTTAGGTTGTTTAGTTTAGTTAAAATGGCCACCCACTCTGGGAAGTAGGGCAAAACTCCAGGGTAGGCCTACAAATCCCAGGTGCCTCTATGGCCAAAAAGTGCAGGAAAGCTAGGGGATGGAGTCAGAAGATATAAATGCTCCAGCCAACTTGGGAGGGGGGAGTCATCCTGCAACCCTCAGAGAGGCCAGGATGCTCTTGCTGCAGATTGCCCACAGGCATAAGAACATAAGAACATAAGAGAAGCCAATGTTGAATCAGGCCAATGGCCCATCCAGTCCAACACTCTGTCACACAGCGGCCAAAATATACTAGGTGCCATCAGGAGGTCCAGCAGTGGGGCCAGGGCACCAGAAGCCCTCCCACTGCTGCCCCCTCCAGCACCAAGAATAGAGTGCATCACCTGCCCCAGACTGAGAGTTCCCATCTATACCCTGTGGCTAATAGCCACTGGTGGACTTCTGCTCCATATGTTTATCTAATTTCCTCTTGAAACTGTCCATGCTTACAGCTGCCACGACCTCCTGTGGCAGTGAATTCCATATGTTAATCACTCTTTGGGTGAAGAAGTATTTCCTTTTATCTGTTCTAACCCGACTGCTCAGCAATTTCATAGAGTGCCCACGAGTTCTTGTATTGTGAGAAAGGGAGAAAAGTACTTCTTTCTCAACCTGCTCAATCCCATTCATAAACTTATAAACCTCGATCATGTCACCTCTCAGCCGTCGTTTCTCCAAGCTAAAGAGCCCCAAGCATTTTAACCTTTCTTCATAGGGAAGGTGTTCCAACCCTTTTATCATTCTAGTTGCCCTTCTCTGCACTTCTTCCAATGCTATAATATCCTTTTTGAGATGTGGTGACCAGAACTGTACACAGTATTCCAAATGAGGTCGCACCAATGATTTATACAGGGGCATGATGATACTGACTGGTTTGTTATCAATTCCCTTCCTAATAATCCCCAGCATAGCGTTGGCCTTCTTTATTGCAGCTACACATTGTGTAGACATTTTCAGCGAGTTATCCACTACGACTCCAAGATCTCTCTCTTGGTCCATCTCTGCCAGATCAGACCCCATCAACGTGTATTTATATTTAGGATTTTTGGCTCCAATGTGCATCACTTTGCACTTGACCACATTGAACCCCATTTTCCACGTTGACGCCCACTCACCCATCCTCAACAGATCCCTTTGGAGTGCCTCACAATCCTCCCTGGTTTTCACCACCCTGAACAACTTTGTGTCATCTGCAAATTTAGCCACATCACCGCTTACTTCCAATTCCAAATCGTTAATAAACAAGTTAAAAAGCATCGGACCGAGTACTGATCCCTGTGGTACCCCACTGCTTACCACCCTCCACTGAGAAAGTTTCCCATTTATACTCACTCTCTGTTTCCTATTTATAAGCCAGTTTTTGATCCACAAGAGGACTTGTCCTTTTATCCCATGACTATTGAGCTTACTTAGGAGCCTTTGATGAGGAACTGTATCAAAAGCTTTCCGGAAGTCGAGGTAAATAATATCTATTGGGTCCCCCTTGTCCACATGTTTGTTCACTCCCTCAAAAAACACTAACAGGTTAGTGAGACAAGATCTTCCCTTACAGAACCCATGCTGAGTCTGCCTCAATAGTTTTTGTTCATCAATGTGCCTACTAATTCTTTCCTTAATAACAGTTTCCACCAACTTACCCGGTATCGATGTCAGACTGACTGGCCTGTAATTTCCTGGATCTCCCCTGGAGCCCTTTTTAAAGATGGGAGTGACATTAGCTACCTTCCAGTCCTCAGGAATGGAGGCAGATTTTAAAGAAAGATTACATATTTTTGTCAGGAGATCCACAAGTTCACATTTGAGTTCTTTCAGAACTCTTGGATGAATGCCATCCGGGCCTGGTGATTTATTAGTTTTTAAATTGTCCATCAGTCGGAGGACTTCCTCTCTTGTCACCGCAATCTGATTCAGGTCTTTCAAACCCCCTCCCGAAATCGGTGCTTCTGGAGTGGGCAAACACTTCTCCTCTTCCACAGTGAAGACAGAGGCAAAAAATGCATTCAGCTTCTCAGCCATTTCCCTATCATCCTTCACTACTCCTTTTACCCCTTGGTCATCCAAGGGCCCCACTGCCTCCCTGGCTGGCTTCCTACTTCTAATATATTTGAAGAAAGTTTTATTGTTGGTCTTTATGTTTTTGCGATATGCTCCTCATATTCCCTTTTTGCTTGCCTGATCACAGACTTGCATTTTATTTGCCATAGTCTGTGTTCCCTTTTATCAACCTCACTAAGACTAGCTTTCCACCGCTTAAAGGAATCCTTCTTACCTTTTACAGCTTCCATTACTTTAGTTGTTAACCATGCAGGCTTTTTTCTATACCTATTTGTACCTTTCCTAACCTGCGGTATATATTTTTTCTGAGCTTCTAGGATTGTATTTTTAAATAGTCTCCAAGCTTCCCCAATGGTTTTGACCTTCTCCACTCTTCCTTTCAATTTCTTCCTCACATGTCCCCTCATACCAGAGAAGTTACCCCTTTTAAAGTTAAAAGTGGTTGCGTCAGTCTTTTTGGGCAACTCCCTATCTGTACAAATGTTAAACTCAATGACATTATGGTCACTGTTCCCAAGTGGTGCAATCACTTTTACATCTCTCACCAGGTCTTGGGTGTTACTTAGGACCAAATCCAGGATTGCCTCTCCCCTGGTAGGATCTGTGACCATCTGTTCCACAGCACAGTCATTGAGAGTGTCTAAGAACGCTATCTCTTTTTCCCGACTAGAACTCATATTGACCCAATCAATGTGTGGGTAGTTAAAGTCGCCTATTACAACACAGTTATTTCGTCTAGCCGCTATCTTTAATTCATTCATCATTTTATAATCCTCCTCTATCTTTTGATCTGTTGGGCGATAACAAACTCCCACTGTTAAGCCTCCTTTTGGACCCACTATTTCAACCCATAGCATTTCCAGAAGTGAATCCAATTCTCTTACCCTCTCAATCTTACTGGACGGTATACCCTCTCTGACATACAGAGCCACCCCACCTCCAACCCTTTCCCCCTATCCTTCCGATATAATTTATAACCAGGAATCACCGTATCCCACTGATTTTCCTCATCCCACCAAGTTTCTGAAATACCCACAATGTCTATTTCCCCCCCCAACACCAAGCATTCCAACTCCCTGATTTTACCTCGGAGACTTCTAGCATTTGTGTATAAACACTTATAGTTTCCCATGTTTGTTAAGCCCACAGCCTTCCTCTTGCTGCCTCGAGACCTTGCCAGGCAGTTCCTATCATTAGCCACAGTCTCAGTAGACAATTGTAATCCATTTCCTTGTACAAAAGTAATAGCTAACCCTTCATCTCTTTGAGATGAGCCATCCCGAACCAGAGACTTTTCATCTCCTGTCGGCTTTCCCCCATTATTCAATTTAAAAACTGCTCTGCCACCTTTTTGATTTTGAGCGCCAGCAGCCTGGTTCCTTCTCGGGACAAGTGGAGACCGTCCCTTTTGTATAGCTCCCTCTTGTCCCAAAAAGCATCCCAGTGCCTAACAAACTTGAACCCTTCCCCCCTACACCACCGTCTCATCCACGCATTGAGACTCCTGATCTGTGCCTGTCTCTCCGGCCTTGCGCGTGGAACAGGTAGCACTTCCGAGAAGGCTACCTTGGAGGTCCTGGCCTTGAGTTTCCTGCCCAGCAGCCTAAATTTCTCCTCCAGGACCTCACGACTGCATTTCCCCACATCATTGGTGCCGACGTGCACCACGACCACTGGCTCCTCCCCAGCACTATCTACCAGCCTATCTAAAACACGCGTAATGTCCGCTACCTTCGCACCAGGCAGGCAAGTCACCATACGGCCAGTACGCGGGTTCGCCACCCAGCTGTCTACCTGCCTAAGGATCGAATCACCAACTACCAAGAGCCCCCCTCCCACCCTTCCCAGGGACGGTTCCTTGGTACGAAAGGATACCCGTTCACCAGCTGAAGAAGAAGTCCCTTCTGAGGGCACATTCCCCTTATCCTCAGCATGGTGCCCCTTTTCCCCTTGACCCTCATGCTCCCTGGCAGCAGCCGGGCTGCCAGATCCAGAGTGGGACATATCTAACAAGTCCCCGAGAGTCTTCCCCGTGCACCTAACTGACTGTCCCTGCTTCTCCAGGTCAACCACCTTGGCCTCAAGGGAGCAAACTCGCTCCCTGAGAACCAGGAGCTCCTTGCACCGAGCACACACCCAAGACTTCTGACCAGTGGGCAGATAGTCATACATGTGACACTCCATGCAAAACACTGGATAGCCCCCAACCCCCTGCTGGCATTCTGGCTTCATAATTGTTTTTAAACAAATACTTTTCTATAACCCCCTTTTAAAACCCTTTGTATTTATATGGCTCCTGTTGTAGGAGTCTACTTACCTTACCAAGGAGCCAAGGTCCTGGCTTTCTGGCTCTTCCTGGGCTTCTTACAGAGCCCCTAGGCCAAGAGCCACAGGCAAAGAGCCTCACCCTTTTGCTCTCGCCCTTCGGCTCGTACCAGAGGCTCGTGCCTCTTGCAAACTTCCTGCCTTAAATGGAATTGTCTCCCAGGAGAGGGTGTGGCCAGCAGCTACTCCAAATCACCCAAGGCACTTAATGACGGTCAAACAAAGCCCCTTTCACTCCCCAACTCCAGCAGCCAGGAGTCTGCTATTCGATTTCACCCAAGCACTTAATTACAGGCAAACAATGACCCTTTCACACCCTAACTCCAGCAGTCAGGAGTCTGTTACAACTCACCCACACACTCCCAAATACAGTCCCTGACACAGTACCTTCTCAGCTAAAGCACCTCAGCTGAAAGTAAATAAATAAAAATACCACTCACCCCTCTGGCAGCTCAAACACCTTGCTCCTTCTCAGAGCTCAGCTGGGTCAGCTCTGCTTCTGGCAAACTTCCTGCAGAGAGAGGCCTTGGGGATCAGGGAAGGCAGCAGTGGGAAGGGATCCTTGGAGGGATCCAGAACTACCTGTAGAAGGCAGGAGGCCAGGCTGCAAGTTGGTAAGTATACGGATCAGTTCAGGGAGAGGAGAACTGCATTTTGTCTTATTTTATTTGTGTCCGGTGGTGTTTTCCTTTCTGCATTTGATTTAAAGTGCCTTTTTGTGTTTAAAATCCTGTTACTTGTAAATAAAATCTTTGTTCTTTGTGGTACTCTGACCACAGAGTCTCCCCTGCTCTGCCCACTACCAGCGCCTTAAGAAGGGTTCTGGGAGGGGAAAAGCCCAAAAATGTGCAGGTGCCAACCCTCCAGGAGAAACACAAAGTTATGGGTTTTCCTCTCCAAACCCCAGTAGTCAGCCAGAGGGGTCTCACTGCCCCTCAAGAAAGGCATAGGGAAGTCAGTGAGTGGTGGCAGCTACTGAAGAGTGACAGAAGCCCACCAAGGAGGTGGGAAGGTGAAGCAGGGCTCACAAGCCACAAACTGGCTACTCAGCCCCCCAGGTCTGAGGGTGGGCACCTGTTTTGCCACAGTGGAAAACTGAATTCTGTAATCCTTCAGCAGCAACCATTTATACCTTGTGCCAATAGCCACTGATGGACCTCTGATCCATGTGTTTATCCAGTTGAAGATTAATTTTACTTTTTATTTTTGGATTCTAATCTGAGCATAAGTAAACGTTTTGAAAGTGGTGCTAACAAGCACAAAAGACAGAGGCTTGAAAATGCTATGGTAATGAAGTTAAGACCAATCACTGCTTTCATGCATCAACCACTCATTGAAGCAACAAAATCCAGCAGTGAAGCTATCCAGCCTAAGCCAACTACTAGCATGCAACCAGACAAAAACCTCTCTAAAAGAGAAACAGTGAAGCAGAATGTGGAAGAGCAAGCTGATTATGAGGAAGCAGCCATGATGCTGGCTCAAAAAGAAAATATAGTACTAATTCAAGAGTCACTTACTGGACAGGGAGAGGCTAAAGAGCCACAACAAAATAATGTAAATAGATTTTGCAGTTCACACCTAGTAAGATAGGCCAAGTCCAAGGTGTTCCAGATGCAAATAAATATAATGCCAAACATAGATCTACCGTAACAGATGTTGGTTTGTGGTCAGAATTATCACATGAGGGCGTATCCTATTGGGTAGAGAGGGGTCCAAGTTCTGCATCATTATGGCCCATATTCAAATTCCAAGTGAGTATACAAAAAGCTGTCCAGGTTTTGCACAAAATCTCTTTTTTATTCAACAAAAGCAAATGGGGAAATGAGAGTGGCTTGTACATTGTCCCTCAAAAGGCTGGATTTATTGCTTTGTTTGTAAATTCTTTCCAAACCTTGCATCTTCTTCCACAGCTTTAGCTACTGAAGGGTTTGGTGACTGGCAAAACCCCCATTTTATCCAAACTCATGAAAACTCAGAGAAGCATAGGAATGCCATGTTGGCCTACCTAACAAGGAAGCGAGGGCAAATGTTAACTTCTAAGCTAGAGGAACAAATAAAAGCAAAACAGCAGTACTGGCAGCATGTCATGGAGAGAATTATTGCTGTAATATGCACTCTTGTAGAATGAGGCTTACCATTCAGAGGTAACAATGAACACTTTGGATCTCCAAATAATGGCAATTATTTTGGTCTTTTAGAACTAGTGGCAAAATTTGATCCATTTTTACTTGCTCATATCAATCGGTATGGACATTCTGGATCAGGAAATCCCTCTTATTTCTCAAAAACTATATGTGAGGAAATGATTCAACTCAAGGCAAAAAAAGTTAAGGAGGCAATTCTAGCTGATGTGAGAAAGCCTGGATATTTCAGCTTTTCAGTAGATTCCACTCCTGACATTTCACATACTGATCAGTTGACTTTGATTATCAGATATGTATCACCTGAAGATGGTTTGCCGAGAGATTTTTAACTTTCCTTGAGCTAAAAGACCACTCAGGAGGAAGCATGGCTGATTTAGTGTTCAACTATTTCACTACTGAGCTTGAAATTGACTTTAAAAAATGCTGCGGGCAGTCTTACGACAACGCTGCCAACATGGCTGGCAAGTACAATGGTATGCAGCAAAAAATCATTGAAAAAAAAAACAATTTGCAAGATTTATTCTATGTGCAGGTCACTCTTCAAATCTGGTGGGCCATTCAGCTGTGGATTGCTGCCTTGATGCAGTGAACTGTTTTGGCATTATCAATTAAATTTATACCTTCTTTTCATCCTCCACAAAGAGATGGGCAGTTCTAAAATCATTTTTGTTACGTCAGTGTAAAGTGCTTAAATATTTGTCAGACACTAGGTGAGACAAACACACAAAAGCCACAGAAGCTGTTTTGGAAAGTTACAGTGCTATCACTGATGCCCTCAGTCATTCGTACTCTGATGTTAATGGGAAGGGGGAGACCAGGCTTCAAGCTAACAATCTTTTGCAGAAAATGGAAGAACTGGAATTTGTGTTTATGCTGCATTTTTGGACCCATGTGCTAGGTCATTTTCACAAGGTCAGCAAAGCCCTTCAGAAATCAGACTTGTTATTTAGTTCTTGTGCAAGTTCATACAGTTCACTTCTGGATTTTTTAAGGAAAATTAGAGAAGATTTTGATGAGCTTGAGAAACAAGCACAAGCCACCTTGCCAAACGTTAACTACAAAACAAGGAGACAATGAGTAAGGGAATGGCAAAGAAATGACAGAAGTGCACCTGATGCCTTAGATGCACTTTCTTCAAGAGATTAAGTTTAGGATAAAATCTTTTATTCCTATATTAGATGCACTTGAAGCCAATTTAAAAAGAAGAAGTACTTTATACAATAATGTTGCACAACTGTTTTCCATTCTTGCCAATCTGACAGCATCTAAGCAAGAAATTCAGCAAGCTCTTCAACTGTTGATGGAAGCATACCCAGAAGACATTGACTTGAAACTTATTGATGAACTTTTGCACTTTCACCTGTAGGTGAGACAAAGCCATAGGCTTACAGAAGAGCACTCTCTGTCTCATACAGACCTTTATCAAATTTTATACAAGGAAAAAATTCAGATGGCCTGTCCTAATGTGGAAGCAATCTTGCAGCTATTTCTTAGCTTTATGGTCACTAACAGTTCGGGAGAGAGGAGTTTTTCAAGACTCAAAAGAATTAAAAATTAATTAAAAGCCACGATGTCTCAAGAGAGGTTGTCCGCATTGTACACTGAAAATGACAAACTTAGACAAACAAATTTTGATGAAGTTTTGGATGATTTTGCTATGAGGAAGCCTAGAAAAAAATATTTTTAGTCTTACTGTATTTGATGGTTTAGTTTACTTCTTAATATGTATTTTAAAACTGACTGTTTAATGACAACATAAAGTAGATTCTAAAAGTGCCACACTGGCAGGTAATCATGATCATATTATTTACACTTCCCAGGCAATATAAGTTGTAAACTCAAGGGTTTTTTTTAAAGAATAATATTACAACTTCATTTTCCTAAAAATTAATGCTCATTCCACAAAAGGTTTACAAAGTTCAGTTATTGCAAAAGTTTTTCAGTGTTAATTTTAACATTTATGCATTTTTTTCAATCACTATGGTATTTAGCAAAAACATCTTATGTCCTTTAGAGGAGAAATTGTGAATTGCAGAATTTTAAATACCCGTCATCATCCTTGGCTTCACTCAGTTTTGTTCATAACACTCTTCCATTTTCTTCTAGTCGTGGGGGTGTGGGATTGGGAGGAGCCTCAAAAGTGGAGTAGCCTAGGGCCTCTCTTCATCTAAATCCGGCCCTGACAGTGCCCCGCATCTCCAAGATAAGCTCTCAGGTACTTGGCCTGAGAAAACTGTAGGGATACAGAAAAGGGCAAGAAAAGAAAGAGGTTGTACAACATAACTGTTTTTGTCAAGAACAATCATGTATTACAAAATATATAAGACAGAAAATCCCCTTCATCCCCTTCATTAAAATTTTAAGGCATTATTTATAAAATACAATAGTTCATACTTCTGTTAGGGTACAATTATATTCAACATTTCAAGTTCCAAACTTCATAACTAATCTATTTTTGCAACTACATAATTAGTTTCATCATTGCTGTGTATTCAACAGTACATATTTTTGCCACTTCGACATATTCATTAGAACCTTTTAACAGATCAGTAATTGCATCTCATGATGCAAATGAAGGTCTGCTACATATCTTATAACAAGAAAATAGAAGATAACACTCAGAACCCACTTCAAAAAGATGTTCTGCCCACAGTCCACTTCCTTACACCCATTTGTATTCGAGATACTACATTTAAAACAGATTTTGATTCTAATTCTGTTTCATTACCATACATTTATATATAACATTTTAGACTGCTTCACATTCTAAATTTGTCTCCTGCTAGCATAGTACACATAATACACACTCCATCTCTCTTCAGATTTCATAACTGTCCTGTTTCTCAAATAGGTTGCTAATTTTGCCATTACTGCATACTTAGCAAGTTTATTTTTCCATTCTTCTAAACATGAACAGATGTCTAATTTTAATTTTGCTGCATAAATAATTCTAGCTGCTGTCAAATTTGAATAGCTCTTCTGAAATTTTTGGTAATTTATTAGGCAGAACATCTAATAGCATACTCTTGGCTTCCATTGGGAATTTAAACTTTAACATGTTATGCATTTTTTCCGGTGTACTTCCTTCCAATATCTTTTTGCTTTTGTATAAGTCCAGCACATATGAAAAAAGTTTTCAGATACATCTTGACATTTCCAGCATTTTTCTTTGTAGTTTTTATCTGCTTTCTCAATGTCCTTTAGTGTTATATACCATCTAAAAAACATTTTATACCAATTTTCTCTTAATATCTGACTGACTGTAAATTTTATATCTGTTCCCCATAGTTGTTCCCATTGTTGCATAGATATCTGTTCTTTAAAGTTTTGCATCCACTTAATCATACATTTTTTTCACTTGTTCATCTTCTGTTTCTAGATGCAGTAAAATCTTATATATCCATCTGCTCTTTTTGTTTTATAATCCCCTGTTCAAATTCAGTCACATCTCTTCAAAACTCCCCCTTCAATTCTCATGATCTTCTTTAATCTTGAGACTGATTGATAATATAGCAGCCATCGAATGCTTACACCTTCATTTTTGATATCTTGGGTACTTGCCCTCCTTTCATGACTGGCAGGGATGCAGCCACAATTGTGACTATAGCCAACATACTAATAAAAGCAGAATTCTGAGCTAGTGCTTATTAAAGAAATCATGGAGAACTTTATTTTGCAGGTCAGATATGCACAGTTATGCCTCTGCTCAATCTAAGCAATATTATTAATATGTGTTACTGTGCTGACATAACATAGTGACAGATATATGCCTATTGTATACACAGAAAATCAAACCATCTGTAGTGTATCCACAGGGAAACATGGACTTGGGGCAACCATGTGCTCGAACTGGTTCTGACCGGTCCACCACATGGCCAGGCAAGGGCTGGAGCTTCGTCCCCTTTAGACAATAGAATGTAGGCTCCTCACATTCTTCCAATTGGGAAGCCCGGGGTAACTCAATTAACTGTAAATAGCGAATCACGGGTGTTATGTGTGTTTGGGGTGTGGGTTCACTTGGGGATAAAAGCTGGCCTGTGAGCCGGCTTAGTTGTCTTGTTCCTGTTCTAATAAAGTATGTAAGAGCTGAAATCACTCATCAGTCTCAGTACTTTTCACTGGCGATGAAGGTGGGATGCCAACTCCCTCCATGAACAATGACCACGAAGAAGAGCCTCACATCAAGCCCACCGCTCATCGCACTGCTCCCGAGCATCGCACCGCTGACCCCGAGAGCAGTACTGCACCACTCCCTGCAACCGAAGCTGCACTCCTGAGCACTGCATCAAGCCTGCCACTCCCTGCATCACTCCCGAGCCTCATCGCTGACCCTGAGAGCAGCATGCCTTCTGCCCGGCTTCAAAGCACAGACCCGGCCACTGCATCATGTGGCAACTCGCACCACTGCTCGCCCACCCGAGGTAAGATGGCTGCGCCTACTATCCACTTCAGTGCCTTCGATATCTCCCAACCGCAGAAATGGAACGCCTGGCTGGAGACCTTGGAGAACAACTGCAGCTATCATGATGTGGTGGATGCCGAAAAAAAGAAGCAATTGTTCCTTAGCGTCTGTGGCATTGACACACTCCTCTTCTTGCGGGACCTCATAAAACCCAAGCCCACCAAGGAGGAGTCCTACACTGCGCTGGTAGAGGCCTTAACGGACCACTTCTCGCCAAAACCCAGAAAATTAGTTGAGCACCTGGGGTTCTTCGCAAGGGTCCACGGCCCAGACGAGTCCACCACAGAGTTCCTGGCGGGTCTTCGGCGGGCGGCCATGAGATGCGCGTTTCCAAGCCTCTTGGATACGCTGCTGAACCAATTTCTCGTGGGCCTCAGTGAGGCCAAACTGCGGTGGACACTGGCCAGCAATAACGGCCTCACACTGGAAAAGGCCATCCAGGAGGCCGCGGCTTACGAAAAGGCCCACCAAGACCGCCTTGGCTCGGTGGTCCACCGCACACAAGCGATGTGAGGGTCCGATGTATCGGACGATGAGGAGGTACTCCAGGTACGCCACCAACCGTCCCAGCGACCTCCGTGGACCCGAGAGGCCAAGTCTCAGCCATCCGTAGCCTGTGCAAGTTGTGGCAATGCTCACGAGCAACGGACCTGTCTATTCTGCACCGCGATCTGCAGGGCGTGCAACAAAACGGGGCACATCGAAAAGGTCTGTCGCTCCAAAGGCCAATGGACAACCCTCACAGCACACCTCCAAGCTGATGACCTGCACACCGTTTCAGTCCATCACCAACAAATGGTATGTAACTTGCCCCCTAACAGCCCGGACAAAGTGCATGTGACTGTCCGGATTGAAGGGTCCCCCTGTGAAATGGAGATTGATTCAGAGTCCTCGTTTTTTATCATATCAGCGGAGACCCTCCGTGCCCTATGCCCAAAAGGGGGGCCCCAATTGCACAAGCCACAGGGTCTAGTTTTACGGGACTTTAATAAGAACCCTGTGGCCGTCTGGGGCTGGGGCAAGTTCAAGGTCCAATTTAAAGGATTCTCAGGCATCCTGGACCTGTTGGTGGTGGAGGGACAGCTCTCCAGCTTATTGGAACTCTCATGGTTCAAGCCCCTGGGCCTTCAAATAACGGGATTGAACCAGATCCAGACGGTGGATTGGGAGGCAGTGTGTCGGGAATTTCCCCATGTGTTTGACAGGACTCTGGGGAAATACACTGGGGACCCCATTTGGCTGGATCTGGATCCAGCTGTGCGACCCATCTGTATAAAGGCCCTGGTCCCTCCTATTGCATTGCGAGCTAAAATCGAAGCGGAGCTCGATCATCTGGTCGCACAAGGAGTGCTGGAACCAGTCGCATCCGCACGCTGGGAGATGCCCATTGTAACGCCCGTAAAGCCTAATGGAGACGTGCGCATTTGTGCCGACTACAAATGCACGATTAACTGGCCTTGCAGGACCATGCGTACCCGGTCCCAGTGGTAAGCCATGTCCTCGCTTCTCTGGCGGGGGCCAAGGTCTTTGGTAAGCTCGACCTGGCACAGGCTTACCAACAGCTACCCATTGATGCCGCTGCCACAGATGCCCAGACAATCACGACACATAAGGGGGCTTTCTGGGTCACGAGGCTGCAGTTCGGGGTTTGCGTAGCTCTGGGGATTTTTCAATCTTTTATGGACCCTCTTCTAAAAGGCATCCCCGGAGTACAGCCCTTTCTAGATGATGTCATCGTCGCAGCGCCAGACATCAACTCCTTCACGGACCGCCTCTGTCAGGTCCTCCAATGGTTAGACGACACCGGGCTAAAGGTGAAGAAGGAGAAATGCCTCCTGGGTGTGCCCCGCATTGAGTTCCTGGGATTTGCTGTGGATGCACAAGGGATCCACCCCACAGACGACAAGGTGAAGGCCATCACGCACGTCCCCCTGCCCTTCTCCAAGGCTGAATTGCAGGCTTTCCTCGGCCTGCTCAATTTCTACCACTCGTTCCTGCCCCTCAAGGCAGCCATGGCAGAGCTGCTCCACCGCCTCCTTGACAAAGACATGACTTGGGTTTGGGGCCCGGTGCAGGCCGCGGCCTTCCAAGGTGTCAAGGAGTTGCTCGTGTCTAACATGGTCCTACACCACTTCTCAGAGTTGTTCCCGGTGGTCCTTACCTGCGACGCCTCTCCCTATAGAGTCGGGGCAGTCTTGGGTCACCGGTTGCCGGACGGCCGGGAGGTCCCGGTCGCGTACTACTCCCAGACTCTATCATCTGCGGAATGGAACTACATGCAAATTGATAAGGAGGTGCTGGCGATTGTGGCTGGGGTGAAGAAGTTTCACCATTACCTCTACAGCCGGCCCTTTGAGATCCTGATGGACCATAAGCCGCTCCTGGGGCTGCTCGCTGCTGACCGCCAAACACCACAGATGGTTTCACCCCAGGTCCTGCGGTGATCCATTTTCCTGTTGGGGTATGCGTACTCCCTCACCCATCGACCCGGGAAGGCTATGGGGCATGCAGGCATCCTTAGCTGCCTCCCCCTAGCCAACACGGACCCCGACCCAGCCCCTGTGCACATGGTTGCTCTCATGGAGGCGCTCCTGGACCGGCTGGTCCATGTGCAGGAGGTGGCCCACCTCTCGGCTCGGGACCCAGTCCTCTGCTGTGTCCTGGACTGGGTGGGGAGGGGGTGGCCAGTGGTCAAGGAGGGCCCTGAGTTTGCCCCATTTGCATCCCGCAAGCATGAACTGTCCACATATAAGGGGTGTTTGATGTGGGGAGGCCGGGTGGTGATTCCAGCACCGCTACAGCAACATGTCCTGGAGGCGCTACACGAACATCACCCGGGGGTGGTTCACATGAAGGCATTAGCATGAAGCTACGTCTGGTGGCCAGGCCTCGATTGGGACATCGAGGACATGGTGTGGAAATGCCAGCCCTGCCAGGTCTCATGCCTGGATCCACCAAGAGCACTGGACCGAGCCTGGGAGTCATCCCACCGCCCCTGGTCACGCCTCCACCTGGACTTTGCCAGGCTGTTCCAGGGGCAGCTCTTCTTCATACTTGTGGACTCCTACAGTAAGTGGTTGGAGGTTGTCCCGGTGACATCTACCTCCTCCAAAACCACCATCAGGGTGATGTGGCATATCCTGAGCACCCATGGGTTGCCTGACACACTCATTACGGACAACAGCACAGCGTTTACCTCCCAGGAGTTCCAGGAGTTCACTGCGTACTATGGGATCCAGAACGTATGCTCCGCACCGTTCCACCCCGCCATGAATGGACAAGCAGAAAGGATGGTCCAGACCGCCAAGGACACCCTCCAAAAGTTTGACTCCCCAGACTGGGAGTATAAGCTCGCAGCCTTCCTGTTTGGCCAGCGCATCACCCCGCACTCCACCACGGGATGCAGCCCGGCAGAACTCCTCCTGGGTCGCTGCCTCACATCACGTCTGGACAGGCTACATCCAGACTGGACCCTGGAGCATGAGCCGGACACCGAGGACCAGCAAGCAAGCAGGGGATTCTTCCCGGAGGACCCTGTCTACACCAGGAGCTACACCGCGGGACCACCATGGGTCCTGGCATGAGTGGTCCGGGTCCAAGGACCCCATTCGAATGAAGTCTCCTGCGAGGATGGCACTGTGCTTCACTGCCACATAGATCAGCTCTGCCACCGGGTCGAGCCGCAGGAGCCAGAGGACTACGAGGATCCCGGACTGCAGGAGGTAGGAGAGCCGCAACCTGCTGCACCGATGGTCCTGGACGCCCCGACTGCCGCGGACGACACCTCGACAGCCGCACGCACGCCCCTTGGCACCAGTAGGCCCCCCGATGCAGACACCAGCACCAGTGTCTTCACCTGCCCCGGTTCCCCGGCGCTCAACAAGGGTCAAGAAGCCTCCATCTTATTTAAAGGATTTTATTTGTGGGTGCCTCATGGACCAAGGGGGGAGGAGTGTAGTGTATCCACAGGGAAACATGGACTTGGGGCAACCATGTGCTCGGACCAGTTCTGGCCGGTCCACCACGTGGCCAGGCAAGGGCCGGAGCTTCGTCCCCTTTAGACAATAGAATGTAGGCTCCTCACATTCTTCCAACTGGGGAGCCCGGGGTAACTCAATTAACTGTAAATAGCGAATCACGGGTGTTATGTGTGTTTGGGGTGTGGGTTCACTTGGGGATAAAAGCCGGCCTGCGAGCTGGCTTAGTTGTCTTGTTCCTGTTCTAATAAAGTATGTGAGAGCTGAAATCACTCATCAGTCTCAGTACTTTTCTCCATCATCAATATATATTGTCTCTATCTGTGGATACTGAAATCCAGAGACTGGAGCTATAGACAGACAAGACCAAACTTTTCACAAACCTGAGGAAAGCCCTGGATTTGCAGAAAGATCTGAAATCTAAAACAAACAAATAAATAAGAACAGAAAAAACACTGGGGGGTCAATCCCTCCATAATAGAAGCAGTGCCTGTAGCTTTAAGAAATGAACACTCTCAGTGGCTCTTGTGGCCATTGTTAGTTAACCACGACAGTATTGCCAGCCTTCCTGCCTTGGTTTCTAACAGTAAAAGGCAGGATAAGGGGTCAGGGCCCTTTCTAGATCTGTTTTGGTCTTTGAGAGTGGAGTCATCAGGACCAGGACCAGCAGCAACCATCAGGGTATTTTTACCGATTGACTTGTATAACTCACCCAGGCCTGACTGCTTGTTATTGTTCAACAGCAGCCACCCTGCAAAAGCTAGTGTGGTGTAGTGGTTAGACCAGGGGTGCCAAATATAAAGCCCGGAGGCCAGAACCAGCCCATCCAGGGCTCTTACCCAGCCCTCATGTATGGAAATGTAAGGCACTCCCTCTTTTATGGTATCCCTTGGAAAAAAAACTAGTCTTGCATTATGATGAAATACATTTATTGGGGCATTTATGAGTCCCCCAGTAAATCAATTGCTTTCACTGATAGGAATCAATTGCTTTTGCTTGTATTTTGAATAAAAATAATATTGTTAATTGGGTTTGTTGGTGTCCTTTATAAAGTTTATATCTCCGGTACCTGAGGTTATGTTTTATGGCACACATGGCCTGGCCTGACAAAGTGACATTTGTGTTACATCTGGCCCTTGTAACAAATCAGTTTGATACCTCTGGGTTAGAGTTTCAGATTAGGATATAGGAGACCCAGGTTCAAATCAGCATTTTGCCATGGAAGATCAGTGGGTGACCTTGGGCCATTTACACATTCTTGGCCTAACCAACCTCACAGGGTTGTTTTGAGTATGAAATAGAGGACAGCAGAATGCTGTAAACTGCCTTTGTTCCCTATTGTTGAGAAAAGTGGTATATAAATGAAGTAAATAAGTAATAAATATAGCTGAAGACATGGGAGCAGCTAAAAGGTTGGTTGGTGAATGGGTGGGAAGGAGAAAAGGAAGCATGGAATGGCAAGGACATGGGGGTTGCCAAGAGGAGGAAAAGAGAAAACAGAGTGGGGGTGGGAGATACAGAGGAAGGAAGTACAAGCCGCCAGCCCTTCAGCTCAATGGCTGGAACCATGCAGAATTTTCCCAGGGGGAGGAAAGAAGGGAAAGATGAAGACAGGAGACAATAAAGGTAGGTTGTCTGGAGGGTGGGAAGGAGAGAAGGAAGCAAGAAAGTTAAGAGGTATGGGGGGCTTTCAGAGGAGGGAAAGAGGAAATAGTGGGGGAGGGGGATCAGTTTGCAGATCCCCTGCTTGTTTCCATCTATTGTTCTGTTCTAGCATAAGGCCACTGTCTCATTATGACATTCTTGTGAGACTGGCACTAACTGATTGGAAAAAAACCCTCTTTATATATCGATATACGGGGCATGTAGTTTTCTTTCCTTCTCTTTTTTATTTTAAGTGTATACTGAAGAGCTCCTTCTAAAAGCCAGATTCCTCTACAATGCATACGTGAAACATCAGTGATGATTACTAGAGACAGGAGATCGGAAAACCATGAAGCACTTTTGAAACCGTGATAGGATGTGACTCTCTTTAGCTGCTGATTTATTGATACTGACAACACTGTTTCCCCCCTCATTTTTAAGCAACTAAAAACTACTTTCTGTTTGGAAAAATACCAAAGCAAAATGAAGAATAAATAATCCCCTCCAACTCTGTGGGAATGACTACCCTCATTTCTGAATGAAGCAGCATAAGAAGTGCTTTTAGCAAAAAAAAAAAAAAAAAAGGAGGAAAATGAAAAGGTTAAAAATGAAAGACTTTCAAATATGCTTTCTTATAATCATCCAATGCATTTCTCAGATAGCGACAAAGATCCAGCCCAGGGGCTATTTTATTTCCATATAAGCAAGGGCCAATACCATTCAACCCCTATCAATCCAAAGGTCTGAGAATGGCACACCTCTTCAAATCCTATTTCCCAATAGCTGCACATCAATAAAATGGCTAATGAAGGCATTTGCCTTTCAATTGCCCACGGAAGTCTGGAGGCATGACTGTAAAGATGAACATTTCCTAGACTACTTAAAAGAAACAGAAAAAAGTGTGAGCTTTTTACTATCTCTCAAATACCATCAAATGTCCAGGCTAGGTGTCTGCAACTATATACATATACATATATTTATACATATATGCATATACATATATATATGAAGGACAGTATACACACACACACACACACACACACACACACATATATATATATATATGGTATTTTTTGGTTCAGGTCTATCAGACCTGGGGAAATCTGGTATTTCTGAAAAATAGATGATCCCAGTATAGTATTCATATTTGGGATTTTTCAGAAATCCTGAATTTTTTGGGTCCAATAGACTCGTGAAGAAAACTATTAATTAAAAAAAGCCAGGCAGGCCCTAAGGCAGGCTTGGCTTCTCCTGCAGCACAGTTTAAACCACACTGCAGGAGAAGATGGTCCCAGGATCTGCATGTGGCAGGGAGGTCTCCCGCTGGCCGCTGCCACATGGAGACCCATCTGGAAGGGCTTCTCCTGTGGTGCAGTTTAAACCTCACTGCAGGAGTCGCTGGCCCCAGGATCTGCATGTGGTGGGGAGGCAAGAGAGGATCAGCTGGGGTGGTGGGAGCTGAGAGTTCCATGCCGCCTTGGCTGGGGCTGGCTCCTCTTGCATCTCAGTTTAAACTGCAAGATGAGCCAGCTGCAGCTGAGGCAGTGCAGAGCTCTCAGCTCCTGCCACCCTGGCCAATCCTGGACTGCCTCTTCTTGCAGCTTTATTTAAACTGAACTGCACAAAGAGCCCACCAGCCATTCAGTATAGTTGAATATACCTGAATAAAAGCCAAAAAAGCTAGACCAGAAGCTGATAAGATTCTCTGATCTGTACTCGGCTTAAATAATACCTGGAAAATGCAGGTAAGGTATTTTTCAGCTTAGTTTATGCTGCATGCACACCCCTAGTCCAGACCAGTACAACAAGCCCTGTTATCAGCACAGACTTGTGCTGTCACTGTATTGAAATCCAAGGGCCAAAGCTGGTGTTCCTGCATCCATTCCCCACCTCCATAATGTCTTTTCATGTTGGGGCTCTCAGAGGAACTCAATAAATTAGTCAAAGCAGTTGTGTAATATTAACCAAGCTTTGCTGGAACTTACAAAGGACAACTGTGAACATTATATTGCTTGCACTTGTGAAACAGAGAAGAACCATACAATCTGATTATGTATTTTCAGTATCTAAATATACTAAGGGGGGGGACACCACAATCTGTAATCTGCTACAGAACTGCAGGGTGCAGAATAACAGTCAGCTTTAATTTCTGTAGTAGTATTTACATACATGGAAAACCTTCACCTGAAATTTAAATCAATGTGTGAAACTCAGCATCCTGTTCAGATGCTTCTTTTCTGTCACTGTGTCCTTAGGACTGCCACCTCCCAAGGTTACAGGGGTGGGAGAAACTACCACTGGAAACATTCCCCCTTCACTGCAACTCCTAAAGCAATCTTTTTCCTCAGGCCTGTGCCTTTTTAACCTTCCCTTTCTCCAGGTTCATGCACACTGTTTATTTTGCCTCTTTTCATTCAACCAATCTACTTCTGAGAGTTCTGCCCTTTAGATTCCACGCCCTTTTGGTCCCCTGATATTTGTCCTGATCTTGGTTTACTCAACACAACTCCTTCTTTCACAAGGCATATGTGAGCTTTAAATCCCAAGCCCAACCAACAGCATAAGGTTGCCAACTCCAGGTTGGGAAATTCCTGGAGATTTGGAGGTGGAGCCTGTGAAGGGTGGAGTTTGGGGAAGGAGGGAGTCCAGCTAGGATGTGATGCCATAGAGCCTGCCTTCTGAAGCTACCATTTTCTTCAGGGGAACTGTAGTCTGGAGGTCAACTGTAATTTCAAGAGAACTCCAGGCCTCACCTGGGGGTTGACAACCCTAAAAACAACAGCTCTTTTGTCACAAAGATTGGATGGTGAATATTATTGTTGCTGTTAGCTATACGACTTAGGATTAAATGTTTATTATATTCCATAATATTATACCAGCTCAGCTAATTGGTGCCATATGGTTTACTGTCATAAGTGTTAGTTTTGTTTGAATATTTCTGAAATCAAAGGGGCACTACTGATTTCAATTTTAAGTAGTTTGGGGCCAAAATGGGGATAGAATGCAGCAGACAGAATATATTCAAGAATTCTATATCATGATAATTCCAATTCTGTATCAACAAAAGTTAAATTCTGCCAAGATAAGGGATTACATAAGAATATTCAGTGGTACAACTCATGCAGAAGGTTCCTTGTTCAATCCCTGTCACTTCATTAGGAAGGATTTAATGAAGGACAGCAGATATACTTATGTCTAATATCTTGGACTTAAACAGACCCCAGGAAAATTTCCTGACATGGAAGAAGATGTTTGCAAATGCTGCTTCATACAGGATACACCACACAGGTATATCTGGCAACATGAAGTTCTGTGTCTGAGTCAGGAGAAAGAGCACTGTAAGAACTATTTATGCAGCAGAAAATATTAGCTAGCTAAACATCCATAGCTGTAGACTAGGCCACAATCCACAACAGAGTTAGGCTATCTTCCGGTGACTGAACAGCTTGAAAACAGCTTGTTAACACCCACACAAGAATGGAAATACAGTGAATACAGTTGTGCAAACAAATAACCAGAATAATCTGTCACGCTGTACAAATCATACTCAAGACTTCCGTCTTCTTATACAGTTCTACTTACAATTATAAACAATACACATAACAAATGGTTTTGCCACTGTGCATAAATGACATCTACACCAGTTGAATAGTGACCTGATAGTCCATGGAAGTACAAGTCTCTCTTTAGAATGATGCAGTCACCAGCTCATGATACTGAGAAGAGTTTCAATTAGAATTAGTTTCAATTTGGGCTCAAGCTCGTAGCACAAACTGAAGGACTGACGACAGCATGCCTAGGTTGCTTCACCGTTTCTTAAGGCTTCATCAGGCTGCTGTTCTTAGTAATGGAGTCCACCCAGCTCTGGTATAATTCAAAATGACATGAAGTCTACAAGTACATTCCAAATAGCTAGGAATCAGCTTGAAAACAACTGCCACATTTTCTTGTTAAAGCTAGATAACTTGATTCTTTGTGTTTGGTTCCTGCTAAGAATTTAGATTATTACAGCCAAATGTGTGTTTTCATTTGTTCCCCAATGTACAACAAGGTGAAGAAATATACCACTGCAAATCACTAGGATACAAGAAGTCCATTCCAAAATACCATAAAACTCCACCTCAGTTTTCACATACTAAGACAAAGATCTTTGACTGCACTGTTTTAATATATCTTAACATAGCTATGCAGCATTTGTGTTATTAAAACTCATGATGAAGTTCCTGTTTTGAAATGGTGTGTAGAATATTTTCATAGAATTTTTCAGTTGTGAAGATCATGGAACTGTATGTGAATTTAATGTCAAGTCTTGGAACAATATCAACCATAGGAACCAATCAGCTATTGAACCTTCCAGTCCTAAATGAGAATAACATCACAAGCCACCCATCTGCATGACTATCAAGACTATCTGCTGCAGTATTGCTGTATTAACAAAGCCTTTTGCCCATTTAATTAGATTTATCACAAGAAGTGGGAACCGTGATACTCGCGGGGGGTATGCCCCACAGCCCATGGCCTGCAAAGCAGGAGGAGGTCCTCACTGAGGAGGAGGACGTGGCTGCAAGTGAGCCCAGCAGCAACAGTGGCAAGCCCTGCCCGGGTCCCAGCAACCCACCCACCCAGGCTCCCTCCCCCACCCAGCAGCAGTGGTGGTGAGCTCTGTGTGGCTCCCAGCCTCCCGCCCAGGCTTCTTCCCCCCCTTGGCCAGCAGCAACTGCAGCAAGCTCTGTCTGGTTCCCAGCCACCTGCCCGCCTCAGCTGCTCCTCCTCAGCAGCAACAGTGGCAAGCCCTGCTCAGATCCCAGCTGCCTGCCTGCCAAGACTCCCCCACCTCCCTTGCAGCTGCCAGCAGCAAGCTCCGCCACAGTTCCAAATGGCAAGTCCATTCTCCACACATGCACAAGAACACAGTTTCATTTTTGGGGGGATTTAAGTATCCCCATATATTTTTTAAAACATGTCAGAATTTTCTGCACACCTAAGTAATGCCTCAAGTGTGCAGGAATTTGCAAAAACAGGTATCCCCCAATTTGTAGAAACAAGTATCCGCACACACTGGGGACACTTGGCTATTAGTATATAGACTGATTGTTTATTAGCATGAACCCCAAGGTGCCATCCAATCAGCTGCTGACACCTGATCAAGCCTTGTTCTAATTGGCTATGGAATCCAGCCTTCAACTTCCCCCTCAAAGTTCTCTCCCCCAATTGAAAACCTATTCTGATGACTTTTTAACAACCACTTAGCAACAGTCACTTGCTTTACTAACTGAAAATACATTGTAACTATTTGAAACTCTCCTGTTATACCATTACAGAACCTCATACGTAAACAAAACAACAGTAACAATAATCCACTTTGAAACTGCAGGGCTGTTGGGATGCCTGATGGAGGATGCCACATGTTCACCGTGGCTAGGCAAGCAATTAAAAACACCTCAGCACAACCCAGCTTTCTGCAGGTTATGCTGCACTCTCCCACTGCGATACAGCAATCATAAATTTTAAAAAACTTTGGATGCCACCCCCACCCACATGTCACAAGTGACATTCCACCCTGATTTGGAAAACTGTGGTTTTAAAATTGTAGCTGCAGAATAAATACCCCAGATGGTATAGGACTGGTGCAGATGGCAGCCACAGAAATTCAAAGTCATGTTTAAAGGGTTGACTGTTTGGATACTCTGCAGTAAGTTGCAGTAAGTTGTGAGGGAAAAAAGGGCCATATTTACCTTTCAGGGAAGTGCCCCCCTCCACTTCCTATCTGAATCAAAGTCAGGAAACCCACAGACTCATCTGGACTCCCCTGAATTTCTGGACTTTAACATTATTACTTTGATATTCTTTTGTGAGGGGGGTCGAATAACAAGTGTTCTGCCATCCAAAATCATGCAGTCTAATACCCACTGCTAACTCAAAGGCTGCCAACTCTGCTTGGGACATTTTATTACCACAGAAGAGTGTCTCTCTTCTACACTGAATTTCTGAATCATCTACACAGACAATGTACTCTAGCCAGTTTAGCAGACTGAGGATAGGTAAACTCCTTCTCTGTTCACTTCTTTGCTCATTATAATGTTCATTCCCCCTCTCTTTCTCCTTTTCTCATTATATGTTCATTCCCCCCCCCTCTCCTTTTCTCATTATAGGTTCACTCCTTTTCTTATTATAATGTTCATTCTCTGTGTGTGTGTGCGCGCGCACGTGCGTTCTCCTTCTAGTCATTCCATGGTCCCGAATTCCCACTCAGCCAGAGGCTTGCTTGCTTCTCTTTTACTTTCTGTTTCTCTCCTCTCATGTAACACTTGATATGCATGTCCTTCAGAATACAATTGCACTGTTTTTATGCTTGAGTACCTTTTCAATCCCTGTACCCCTATATTTCCTTCACAAAATTCTAAACCTAGCTTTGGAAAAGGTCTGGTTGTTTCATGGTTACTAGTAGCCTATTAGAGGACCTTTGAGCTTGTTCGCATGCTATCCAGGTAACGAGGTGAGTATATCAGTTTTGCAAGCTAGCCAGGCTATGGAAGTCAGAAGAGGCTTCCCTGGACACTGAGCATAATTTCCCCAAATTGGTTGCAGTTCTAGGCAAGTGTCCGGAACCCCAATTAGAGAGCCCACACATGTCTAAGAGAATAAGTCAAAGGGACCGCATGCAGTAACTAGTGGTTAATAAGGACCACATCTCTCTAATCTTATTCGATTTACACTGGCTCCCAATTTGCTGGGCCCGATTCAAGGTGCTGGTATTGATTTAAGGACTTCAGACTCCAATATGAACCTACTTTTATTTGTATATATGTTTTATTAAATTGTTTTAAATAAATGTGTGTGTGTATTTCAAACACTGTTATACTGCTCTGAAATGGTTTTAAAGTCTGGAATGTTTTTCATGTGTTTTGTGTTCTGATTTTTCCACTTTGGGGGCCATGTATTGGGTGGAAAGGCACATAGAAATGTTTTAAATAAATAAATATGCATTTAATACAAATGTTTTATATGTTATTAACTTGTAGCATTTGTGCTTTAGATGCTGATGTTTCAGATTGTTGGACAGGCATATTCATCCTTTTCCTCACTGTTTTTATGCTCACTGAATCATAGCACTCCATCATTTCCTGGCCTGCATCCAAAGCTGACTAAGGTCCATTCCAACTCATTTAGAAGGAACTTTCATTGCATATATTCTGTTTACTCCCTGGATCATAGCTATTTATAGACTTTTCCATTTTGTCATCTGTGATAGAAAAAATGGGGCAGAAATCACTTTGACAATCATTTAATAAAGATACTTTATTAGGTATTTGATATATATCCTCAAATGGAATAAGGGAAGATCTGCTGGTTTCACATAGCAGTTTACACCAAAGTTTGATTATCATTATGTATTAAAAATCATGAGTAAAACTGAGAATGGAACTACTATAGCAGATCTAAAAATAGCCCAATCTATGTTTTGAGGTAAAGCTGTAACTACAATAAGCCAGTATAATAAGCACAAAGATTGCAATTGTCTCATACTGCGTAAAAAGCAAGCAAATTACATATTGTGTGCAGATATGCTGTGCCTATAAGAAACATGTCCAGGTTTACTCATCGTACTATAATAAAGTTTGAGTCCATTGGCACCTTTAAGATCAACAAAGTTTAATTCAATAAGTAATAAATAAATAATTCAATGAATAAAATTTTGTTGGTCTTAAAGGTGCTACTGGACTCGGAATTTTTCTACTGCTTCAGACCAACACAGCTACCCACCTGAATCATTGCACTATAGTGAGCTGAGTAAATTCAATCTATTTTATTCTCTGCTAGACCTCTTCTGTTCATACCTGCAAAAGCAAGCACATGATCCACAAAGAAAGAAACCATATCACCTTGTGCCACCAAGTTCAGCCAGTGCATATACAGAGATTTTCATAAATCCATCTGAAACTATTGTGCACACTTAGCTGTCAACCAATCTGTTATACAATAAGTACTTTCTCCAGCTTCTGGCCAAGCTAAACATTGTCTCAAATTGCGTCATTCTTCAGTTTTCAACATCTGAAAGCAGAACTCAGTAAAACAGGTCACAAAATGTTTACTTTTGACTGTGGCCCTTAAATATTTATTTTGTAGTCTTAAATCCAAATTCAGGTCAAATCCTTTTTACCAAATCCAGGTGACAATTTTGAACAGTTGTCTAAGATCTATGATTGACTAAGTTCCAGAAAAATTCTGAGCTGATTACAACCTCCAAACCCATTAAAGTCGATGTATTTAGAAGGATATAGCTCTCTTTAGGATTGCACTGTTAATCTGGATTAAATCTAGATTGGGCAGAAATCATGCTACTGAAGAACTCTGTGGACTGATTAGCTGGGGAACTGCTTCTTTTTGATAGCATCACACTCTCCCAAAACTACTAGGTTTGTAGTTTGAGCATACTGTTGGGTCTGGAATTGTTTTTGGATATCAGGTTGAAGCTGAGGCCTTGAGTGCCTTTTATTAATTTTGATGGATACATTATATTCCTAACCTGCTACTGGAAGGTGGAGATCTGACTACTGCTATCCACTCTTTGCTGTCTTCAGCATAAAACTGCTAGAACACACTCTGCATAGGGCAGTTCTTCAAGAGAGTTTAGAACTTCGTCTGGTACAAACAGAATACTATCACTTGCCTTTGAGTCAACACATTCACACTTCTCCTGAGACAGCTACACTAGCTACAGATGTGTGTGAAAATATACTCATGTGCACATACATATCCAACATCCCTGGGTTTAAACGCAAGACTGCATTTACATACACATTTAAACCTTTAACTGTGGGATGCATACATATTAGTATCTTAACATAGATCCAGTGTGACAACTGCAAAGGAAAGTTTGGAATTCATTCTCCCTTTTAAAAAATAAAGCAGGTAGGTGTCCAATATATTTTAATTTTCAGAATACTGAATAAAGCTTTCTTAAATAAAATATTTTAAAATCACTTGATATGCTTCCTTTGCTTCCACAACTGGTTCTGTTTCACATTGATGCTGCTGAATTGTGCAGTTTCTTCATTTGCTAATGATTTAATTTTATTCTTAAATCGTTAGTATCAAAGCTTACCTGAGGGGAGTGTTTATTTCATAATGCTTTGGGCTCAGCCTACAGGCAATGGCTGCTGAGAGCATGTGGTTCTCTGCATCTCTCATTTTGACAGTAATATCACAACAGCCTCCTGCAGTCACTTTGGCACACTTCCCAAAGTCTTTCCTTTGGTTTTCTGTTATTGTTAAACCAGTTGATGTAGCATTGTGCTAAACACCAGACTCACAGGCATAGGCCATACTTTTCATTTGATTTGCATTGTTCTATGCACAACTTCCCTGAACAGTGGGATACTTTACACATTTTAAGGATATTGCATAAAATGTGTATTTCTTACTGTATTAATTTACAAGCCAACTCAGTGATTCCTAAAAACTCACTGAGAATACAAATGAGTAGCTAGACAGTTTTATTTCTGATAAATAGCACTGAAAGGAATGACACTCTTTACAGATGCATTGCTAATACCAAATACCAATATAAGTGATATATGCAGCTATGAAGACACACTACATTTATGATAAGATACCCTACAGGATGTTGGCTGGATGGTCAGTGATGGTTCTCCCAGAGAAATACTTATGTCAAGGATGAGCTTTCGTGTGCATGCACTTTTTCAATTACCAAACTTTGTTGATCTTAAAGATGCCACTAGATGCTAAATTTGTTCTACTGCGTAAGACCAACATGGCTGACCACCTGGATTTATGTCAAGAGTGAGCTGACTGGCTCATCCAGGAAGACACAAAAACCCTCTTTCCTAGGTGATAGACTAAACTTTTGCCAATGACTGAAACTCTTGCAGAGGTGTCCCTGGTGCCTATATTTAGAGTCACAACAGGACTGCTTATTAAGAGTGCTTATACGCATGCTAAATAATGCAGTTTCAATCCACTTCTGTGACTGTTTGCAAGTAGATTTTGCCATTTCACACAGTAAAATCCAGTTGCAAAGTGTATTGAAAGTGTGTTATTTAGTGTGTTTGAAAGCTGTAAGACTGCCACCTGGTAAAAGAAAGGAATAACTTGGTAGCCCTGAGCAGTACACTGAGTACAGAGTATTTAATGGTAGTTATAGCTAGTGATGTTTGTAAGGCTAAAAGATACAAAACTTAGCTACTATAGTTACTGTGCTGCCACACAACTGTTGTCTGCCCAACAGGTGAGTAACTTCTATTCACCACATAGTGACTGCTAGGGATCATTTATTCTTGGTAATGGCTTTTATTCTTTGGAATAGATTGTGAGGTGAGGCATGCATGGCACCATCATTTCACAGACCTAATGAAACTTTCTTGTTTTGCAGGAATTTTTTTGCTAGCTGATATTAGCCAGATATCTTAACCTCTGCTTTATGATATTTCTATTTTATTTTATTTAAAAAATTCTACATTGCCTTTCCAATAACTTGGGACATTTTACAATAAAAATAAAGCTACATTTGGACTGCAAACTAGTAGGCAATTTTGTTATCAATTAACAGTAAGATGAAACATGACAATCAATCAACAAGTCCTTACAAACAATACAGGCTTGCCTGCCTTCCTAAACCCAGGAAGGGATGGAACATTCCTCAATGCTTCTGGAGAAGGGTTCATTTCCAAAGTGTGGGGCAACAATAAAGAAAGTTCTAGAATGAGTAACTGTAATGAAGTCACTGCCAAAAAAATTGTTGACTTGATTCGAGCTGATGCCTAGATAAAGGCCCAGATAAAGATGAAGAAGATCTTTAAAGGTAAGCAACAGGACCTTCATGTGTGTCCAGAATCAAATTAGAAGTTAGCATTGCTATTTTAACATTGGGGTAATATGGACATGCTGACTGCTTCCAGTCAGTGGACAGGACATCCTAAATCACCTGAAGCTTCTAAATAAAGTTTATCAGGGACAGTTCTGATATTCTGGTTCTTATCCTCTCTGGTAAATAATACTATCCCTAATTTTACTTTGGGAGATGCACTGTTAAAATGTTAAGCCTCTAGACTTGTCATTTTTTGGGCTTCGTGTCTCTTCCTGGAGTCTGTAGGTAAACCTTACATTAAATTGTGAGTAGGTGCATCTAGTCTACAGTGCACATGCATGCAAAGATATGCTTATATATACCACAGCCTTCAGCTTCACATTTCACACCCTGTCTGTGTTGACACATTTTTGGTTGATGAATTATTGGTCGATGATTATTGGGATTTAAAAAAAAATCATTAACCAAAAGAGCGAACACTTTCCAGGCTTTTTACCCAATCAGAGGAGAACTAGCGAGCAAATGAATATAGTGTATTAGAGATTTAGCAAGGTTCAGTAAGAGGGAGGGAACATCTGGTGATCTTTTGCAGAAGAATTTTTCTCATTGAAATACTGGACGGCAAATGAGAGAGAGCTTAAAACTGTGGCATCATGAACTCCAGGCAAGTCCACATTAAGGTACTGGTGGGCTTAGCTCTTGGGTATAGTACAAAATGATGCCCACACATGTATTTTCTGAACTAGAAGCAACAGGAAATATAGCTTTTGTTGAAACCAAATTCCTCTTTGCCTTTCAGGTACAGATTCACATCAATGTTATAGCAAATTTAACAGAATTATGACACCAAAGAAGACTACAAAAACTCAAACACCCTCATTGCTTCAATGAGCATAACACATTTTAGCTATTGTTTCCCACAATTGTTCAGACTCATTAATGAACTAATTTTGTTGCCATATTGAACAGCTGGTAGTAAGATATATACTTGATTGCTTAAAATGTACAAAATCATGTCTGTAGCTGCCTGGAAAATATGACCAAGTTTTATTAAATTATGAGTGGCATGGACAGTCAGCACAACAACTAAGCAAGAACATGAACCAAAGTCTTCCCATTCAGTCCAACATGTCACACTCATCTGAATTATTTAAAAGAAATGGGGGTCAAGGATCTTGAAGGGTAAGAAATCCCATCTCCCACAGCCACCACATTCTGCTGCTGCTTCCTCCTTCATTCATCCTCCTCCTGCCTTGAACTCCTTCTTTCCTTCCTGATCCTTCCCACTGCCACCTTTCTTCTCCATCACTGCCAGCTCCATCCTTTCTCCATCCACACGCCACCCACCTAGATTAGCTATTAAGGCCACCAGGAAGAGCCCCTGAGGGCTGATAGCCTGGGGATCTGCCCTACCCACAAGGGCCTCCATAGCCCCAGGGCAGACCAGCATGAGATAGGCTGAAGCCACCACTACCACAAGCTGGCAGTCCCTGCCTCATGACCTCCACTTCACAGCCCCCACATTGCTGCTCCCATCTCCCTAAGGGCAGACTTTTATTTATTTTCACAACAACACTACAACAATACAACACATCAAAACACAATACACTACATACAAACTAAGTCACACAACATACAACACATATGGGGGGTATTCACCTAATTTTTTACATCGTATCCCATGTATCTTATCTTTCAAATATTCTATTAACTTTTTACATGAGTTTCCCTTGTATCAAATCTGCTATATCTTCTCTAGTTTCTCTTTTATTAACCAATGCACAATCCTATCCTCCTAAACATTTAAATTGTACCATTTGTAGAAACGTAGCCAAGTATTCTGAAAAGTGGAGTCTGTATAACCTTTTAAAGTCAGAGTCATCTTGTCCATCTCTGCTGCCTCTGGTATCTTCGCAATATATTCTTGCTTAGTTGGCGTCAGGGTAGTCCTCCAATATTTTGCATATAAAATCCTGGCCACCATTGTCAAATATACTATCAAATAATGATTATCTCTATTTATCTCTTTGGGTAAAATATCTAAAAGTAACAGCTCCGGTTTAAAAGGAATTGCTATCCCTACAATTTTCTGAATCAATCTATGCACCTATATCCAAATTTTTTTAGTAACATCACACATCCACCACATATGATAGAATGTACCCGTCTTATTTTCACATTTCCAACAGTTATTAGAACATTTAACATCATATTTTGCGATTCTCTCTGGCATAACATACCATCTATAGAACATTTTATACATATTTTCTCTATAAGAAACCGCTTTAGTTATTTTAACATTTTTATTCCATATTTGTTCCCATTGTTCAAGTTCTATACTATAACCTAGATTCTGGGCCCATTGAACCATATTCGTTTTGACCATTTCATCTGCCATAATTTCTTTTAAAAGCATCACATACATTTTCTTTATGAATTTCTCCTCTGATGCACTCAAGAATTTTTCAACCTCTGTAAGAGTCTTATTAAATCCAATTTTCTTATCCTTAGCGTATCTTGATTCAATTTGTGCTCTCTGCCACCATGTTAAGTCTTCTTCTAGTTTAAGCTCATTTCTAGAATTCAAAATGTCCATATACCTTTTTGGTGGATTTTCACCCTATAACCTAGGTATAGTAAATGTCTCTAGTGATACCGCCAATTTGGAATCTTCGTAAACCAGGTCTTTTGAATAGTCTCCCATACTTTCAATAATGCAGCCCGTATCCAATGCTGCTTAAAATACTTATGTGTGGAAGCTTTTTCATATCAAAGAAATGCATGCCAGCCCAACAACAGGTCATGCCCTTCTAAACGTAATAGCCTCCTATCTTCCAACATAATCCATTTTCTAATCCATGCCAGTGCCGCTGCTCTGTAGATTAGAGTTCAGTTAGGTAGACCAAATCCACCTCATTCTTTTAGGTCTTTCAAAGCTTTCAGCCTAATTCTTGGCCTTTTCCCCTGCCAGATAAACTTGGTTATTACCTGATCCAACTCTTTAAAAATTGTGAAATTTTGTAGTATCGGAATCATCTGAAAAAGAAGAAGAGGAAGAAGAGTTTGGATTTATACCCCGCCCTTCACTGTCCAAAGGTGTCTCAGAGCGGCTTACAAACTCCTTTCACTTCCCCTCCCCACAACAGACACCCTGTGAGGTAGGTGGGGCTGAGAGAACTTCTGACAGAAACTGTCCTTGAGAGAACAGCTGTGCCAAAGCTTGTGACTGACCCAAGGTCACATCAGCAGGTGCAAGTGGAGGAGTGGGGAATCAAACCCGGTTCTCCCAGATAAGAGTCCGTGCACTTAACCACTACACCAAACTGGCTCTTGGTAGAAAGATCCATCTCGGTAGAATATTCATTTTAAAAAGAGCTATTCGTTCCCTAAGTCCTGCTTTGTTGCTTTCAATAGTTCTTTATAGTTGTTTTCTTGTAATGCACTGCATTTATTTGTTAAGTTAACTCCCAAATATTTTACCTTGTCACACAACTGATATCCAGAATCCCTTTGTAACATGTCTTTTTGTTCTGTCTTCATATTTTTAGTCATAATTTTTGTCTTATTAATATTAATTCTTAGCCCCGCCACCTGTCCATATTCCCACAGAACTTTATTTAACTTGGTGATTGAAGATTCTGTCTTACCTCTTCAGTTAATATCTCTAGTGCAAATATGTATAGAAGTGGTGACATTGGACAACCTTGCCTTGTTCCTTTTTGTATTTCGAAATTTTCCATTTGCTCACCATTAGCCATCACCGATGCAGTTTGGCTTGTGTATATCACTTGAATCACTCAGGTTATTGAATGCTTTTTCTGCATCCAAAAAGATCAGGGCCATTACCTTTTCGGGATGTGCTTCGTAGGATTCTATTACATCTAGAATGCATCTCAGATTATTTTTTATTTGCCTTTTAGGCAGAAAGCTCACTTGATCTCTATGTATAGTCCTTGCCAATATTCTTTTCAGCCTTTCCACTGTGATAGACACAAACATCTTATAATCAGCATTTAATAATGAAATTGGCCTATAATTCTTAATTTGTTTTCCATCCGTATTTGGTTTATGTATTAGGGATATTGTTGCTTCTCACCACAAGTCTGGAATCTCTTCCCCATCCATAATTCTCTTACATATCTCTTTCAGTTGCAGGAGGGTTATTTCTTCAAATATCCCATAAAATTCTATTGGCAAACCATCTGGACCCGGTGCCTTGCCCTTATTCTGCCATTTCAATGCTTCCACCATCTCCATCATTGTAATTGGTTGATTAAGTATCTTTCTTTGTTCCTCTGTAAATTTTTGAACTTGGTGTTTCTCCAAGTAATGAATTATTTGTTCAGTCTTAGTACCGTTCTTCCTATATAGATCTTTATAAAAGTTCTCCACTATATTCTTTAAATCTTGGATTCTATATATTTCTTCTCCATTCTTCTTTCTTAAAGTTTTTATATATGCCTTTTCTTTTTGTTGCCTAACTTGATAAGCTAGCCATCTTGTCAATTTATTAGTGTTTTCAAAGAAGTTCTGTTTAGCAAAGGTCAGTTTCTTTGCTAGTTCACACGATAGAAGACAATTCATTTTATGCAGAAGCAATTTTATTTTATTCAGTCTTCCTGTCTCCTCTCCTTTTTCCATTATCCTCTTCTCTTGTTCTTGGATTTCCTTTTTCAAGTTCGTATATTCTTTGTTTCTTTTCATATTTATTCAGGCAGCTTCTTTTATTAAATGCCCTCTGCCATATGCCTTAAATGCATCCCATACAATTGTCATGGGCATATCCAGTTGGATGTTTTCCTTATAAAAAGGGAAAATTCCTCCTGCAGACATTTTACTAATTTCCTGTCCAATATTGAAAGATTTAGGGTCCATCTGCTTCTAGGTCTCATTCCTTGTAACTCCAAAGTGATTGGGTTGTGGTCTGCATAAGTGCCTGCTTCAATTTCTGATTCCAACAAATCTTTAATCATTGTAGTCAAGATCCAGCACATATCCAATCTTGACCAAGAGTTATGTCTAGCTGAGAAGAAAGTATATTGTTGCCTTTTGGGTTCCTTACTCTCCAAGCATCTATTAATTGCCATTCTTCTATTATCTGACAAAGTGCTTCCGGAAATTCATTACCTCCTGTTTTCCTTCCATAGGTATTTGCTTTTCTATCTTCCTTTTTATAAAAAAGCACATTGTAATCTCCAATAATACACATTTCTTGGAATTCCTGTTTCAAGATGCACTTTTGAAGGTTTTGATAGAATTTTTCCTGATTCTGGTTCGGTGCATAGATGTTAACTATCATTGTTCTTTTAGCTTGTCTCTGAATGGCAACCATTAAGATACTTCCATCGCAAGAGATGAATACTAATTCTGGTTGCAAATAATCTTTGAAATATGTAGCTACTCCTCTTTTCTTTTTTCCTTCATCCAAGGCTGTAAAGATTTTCCCTAATCCTTTAGCATTTAAATACTTTTCAACTCTTTTTCTTATATGTGTCTCTTGTATGCAGGTTACATCTGCATTTTGCTTTTTGAGTTGATGGAATATTCTCCTTCTTTTTGAGGTCCATTTAATCTGTTAACATTCACTGAAATAAACTTTAATTTTCTTCTCTCCATCATAGTTTCGCTTCTGTTGTTCCTGTTTATCTTTTGCCTTTTGTCTTGTAGCAATTGGAGATCTCTTAAATCTGATTTTTTTTCTGTCTTGGAGGTAATGCCAGTAATGCCATCGCCCCTTGGGGCTCATGCCCCACTTCTTTTCCCACTTCACCTTCTTCCCTTTCTTCCTGGTCTTCTTGATCTTCTGACAGCTCCTCCTCATACGTCTTCAGAAAATCCATCACCTTAAAGACTGAGGTTATTCTGAATCTTTTATCTTCAAACACAAAGAACAGTCCTTTGGGTAAAATCCATCTGTAGCTTATATCATTACTCCTCAGCAATGCAATCAACTCCACTTATTCCTTCCTTTTCTCTCGCACCCTCCATGGAATTTCTTTCAGCATGTTTATTTCCACTTCATCCATCATCAAGGGAGAGGCATTTACTTATTTTAATATTTTGTCTCTCGCCGCTCTTTTGTGGAATTGTATTTGTGCTTCTTTTGGGAGTTTAAAGTGTCTTGCATATGCAGAATTCATTCTGAAGGCCGTATCTATTTCCTGTTCCATCATGCTTGCATCTTCCATATGTAGGTCTTCAGCCAATAACTTGGGCCATTTTATTAATCAAGTCTTCCTCTTTCTCTTCTGGGACATTCTGAAATCTTAGTATAAATGCCGCTCTCTCTACGTGGAGTCTCATAACATCTTGCTCTAGACTGGTCTGTTTCTCTTCATTTTCTTGAGATTTTCTTTCCATTTTCTTGGCTTTGCCCTCCATATTTTCCATCGCTGTATTCAGAACTGTATTTTTGGCAGTGTTTTCTGTAATTTGCTTTTGCAATGCTTGTAGACTCTGTGAAAATTGAACGGTAATATCCTTCATGGCGCTCTGGATGGGCTCTACAGCTTGAGGTATCAGGTCTCTAATTTCTTGAATTGCCCCTTTAATCTATCGCTTGAGGGACAGAATTTCTAATTCCTTCCATAGCACTCTTGATAGGCTCGACTACTTCTGTGATGGAACTAAATATAGTTGACTGCACAAGGGCTTGCATTTCTTTCTGCATTTCTTTTTGCACTTCTTTTTGTGCAGGGCCTCCCAATTTTGTTGATGCTGAACTGGACATCCCGGGTGAAACTACCGAAAGCCTCCTCCCTTGTCCAGAAGCATTTGACATATTTCTACAAACTTCCCTCTTGGTCCAATTCAGATTTAAGATCAGACTCATCTATTTCAAACTTGTAGCCCACTTTTATTCAGAAATTTATAGCCTGCTTTCAGTCCCCCCCCCCTTTTTAAATATCTCTCCTCTATCCAATGTTTGGGAACAATCTTATCCTCCTGGCCCTACGTCCGAACTTTGTGTGTATTAAAAAAGAGTTGTTTGGGCTAAGTAGATTATTTAGTTAGACGCCCAGAAATTTCTTAGCACTATCAGCTTATTGTTTATCAAACACTCTTAGGCAATTGGCCTTCTGCCCAGACAATGTTTTCCCACCTTATCCACAACAATTTTGGCAGTACTACAACAGAGGTTTTTTACCCATTACAAACCCCTCAAAAGGACTAAATCAATAAGTTTATACTTGTTATAAACCCCTCAAAAGGACTAGATCAATGAGCTTATACAGATCACCACTTAAGAAAAAGAAAAGATACAAGATACAAGAAAAAGAGAGGAACAACAACAAAACATGTTTTAATATTCTACCCTGGCTCCATGGGGTTAAAAAAGAAAAAGGAGAAGAATAAAAGCAAAAATTGAGAATGCTGAAAGAAGGCTCAAGTTGTCGCTGGATCTTCCACCCTGCCCCTATAGGGTTAAGAATTTGAGTGTGCCACAAAGGGGCTCCCACCAGATGCCTTTCTTCTACCCTACCCCTAATAAGGTTAAAAATTGAGAGTGCTGTAAGGGGTCTCCTAATCCTGCTCCTGCTCCTAATCCATCCACCATCAGCTTTCCACTCACACACACCCTCCTCTTGTACAGGGGTATAGAACGATCACAAGCCTCATCTTTTCCATGCTTTCATCCAGGGATATGATTTACATCAGGCGCCTCTTCTTTCTACTACTTTTCAGTTATGGTACCATGAACACTTCCTTCCGAAAGTGAGGTTAATTCTCTATCAATATCGACCTGCTCCACTTTTCCAATCTGCCATTAATTAGCAATTCTGCTTATGGCCACTTTCTTTCAGGAGGGAGACCCCACCCCTTCTTTGGCTACTCCCTTAGGGCTAATTGTTACTACAGATCACCCTTTAAAACTGAATCTTTTCAAAGTGGATACTCACGGGAGCACTTCACTGGCAAAGTCTCTCTTCCCCCCATCAGTGCAGGAGCAACGGCTTTGCTCATGGAATGAGCTCAAAACTTCGCTTCCGCGTTCGGGGCGATCCTGGTCTCCCTAAGAGTAGCCAGCTTGCAAGGACCTGGATCAAGCCCCTTGCTGCTGCCTACTCTTTCCCCAAAGCAGCAGGGGTCTTTTAGACCTCAAAAGACCCCTTGGAAACCCGGAAGACGCCGGAGCGCTTGAAGAACGCTCTGTGCTGCCATGCCACACCTGCGCACCCCTGCTGCTCCCATCTCAGTCCCTGCCTCACTAGAACCAGCAGCCTCTGGTCCAGAAAAACCCTGCCCCTGCCACCACTTTGAACTTTTACCATAGAGTTGCCAGCAATTCCTAGAGCTACCCATTGTCACTTCTGGGTAGCTCTAGGAATTGCTAGGAACTCTGTGGCAAGAACTTCCTGTAATAAGGCCTTGTTTTTCCTTTTCATTTTTCTCCCAGGACATTGCCCTCTCTAGTCCACCCACTGGCACTGTCTGGCAACCCTATCCTGGCATGAGCAATCTCAACCTCTCTGCTTGTTTGGTTAATGATGCCTTTGCCATCTCCCCAGTTTCCATTTGGTCTCAGATGTAAACCCCAATGCAACAAGATATTCTATCCTGGAAGCAGGCTTCCCCAAACCCCCAACATCAGTTGTGGGGTTTGTCTACTGAGGCCTGACATCTTTGTCCTATCAAATGCACTCATTGCCTTGGATCTACCAATAGCTACTGACCACCCTTATGTGCCTCATCTCGATCTGCTGGCGTCTCAGTTCTGTAGCAAATAGCCCTTTAAAGTCCATATTATAGCTTGCCTCCTGTTGGCTAGTATGCACACTAGTTCAGCAGCAGCTGACAATGCTTGTTGTTGATCTCCTCCCTGCAGCTGTGCATAATGTCCCTACGTCAGTCCATGTGAGGGAAAGGAAAGGAGCAGGCAACAGGCCTATATTAGTTTCCACCATCAGGCAGGGACACTCTTGATTATCCAGGCCACCTGCTGGATTATTGTGTAGCCCTACTTCTAGGGGGAGAATTACCATAGGTCTGGTAATAGGCCCCAAGTAGTAGTGGGCCACAGACAACTACTTCTTTTCTCTATTGTATAAAACAGCCTGTCTCTAGGCAACTTACATAAATTTTATTTAAAAAATTAAAATAACAATATCCTTGGAATCTGGCTGTAACTGCTTCCTACACTGAAAAGATGACAAAAGTAATCTTATTTTCTATATAATTATGGAGAAGAACTTAACCTGAGTCACATAGCCAGTGTAACCAGGCTTTGGATGAGTTCTGGTGTTTCATGAATACTCAGTGTGACCCAGTGGTGATTGCTAGGGACATTTGAGGATATAGAGCAATATAACAGCTAAACAGTAAAAGGAAACTGAAATATTTTGAACTGAGCAAATATTTCTTGACTATTTAATTCAAATATAAGCTATAAATATACGTCTTGCTGGGATTTGACAAGCAGGATATGAATCCTTCCTTTTCTAGGCCATTGTCTCATTATTTCAAATTTCATTATTTATTGCTTCAAAAACAATATTGTTTTCTTTCCCAGCCACCTCTAATTAAATCATTATTTGGCAAAGAGCCTGTACTTTCATTACTGAGCAGTGTTTCAGTGTTTCAGCATCCTACTCCTATAGTACTTGTATTTGTACAATGTTAAAAAAGCTTAAAATTACAACGCACATTTATAGACACAGCACACTTAATTAGCAAAATTACATATTCACTTGGATTCAGCAAATGTTGATATATAAACAAGGGCTGTTCCTCCATCAACTTCCCTCCATCTGTTCTATGCCCAACTGTCAAAATTTAGATTATAAGCTTTCATGTTCAGGGACCTCGCTCTTCTGTTTACCCTACTTTGAAAATTTTGATTGTTATTGATAGCACTGTTGAAATTAGTGTTTTGTGCAAACAGCAGTGCAGACTTGGGCAAATCATAAACTAGTGAAATCAACAACAAAACAATTGAGGAATCTCATTTTCTCCTTCTTCAGTATTTTATCTTTCCCTTCCTCAGAGCTCTCAAAACCTATTCCCTTTTCTTGCTGCCTTCTCACTTTCCCACCCACCAGCCATCCTACTTTTATCTACATCCATCTTCAGCCTTCATAAGAACATCAGAGAAGCCATGTTGGGCCAGGCCAATAGCCCATCCAGTCCAACTCTCTGTGTCACACTGTGGCCAAACCCAGGTGCCATCAGGAAATCCACCAGTGGAGGGAGAACTCCACATGCCCTCCCACAGTTGCCCCCCCCCCAAGCACCAAGAATACAGAGTATTACTGCCCCACATAGTTTTCCATCTATACCTTGTGGCTAATTGCCACTGATGGACTTCTGCTCCATATATTTATCCAATACCTTCTTGAAGCTGTTTATGCATGTAGCCACCACCAATACCTGTGGCAATAAATTCCATGTGTTAATTACTCTCTGGATGAAGAAGTACTTCCTTTTATCTGTTCTAAGCCTACTGCTCATTAATTTCATTGAGTGCCCTTGAGTTCTTATACTGTGAGATAGGGAGTGAAGACAAAGGCATTTCCTTATAGCCCTTTAGTAGTCCTTTTACCCCTTGGTCATCCAAGGATCCCACTGCCTCCTTGACTGGTGTTCTGCTTCTAATGTATTTGAAGAAATTTTTATTGCGGCTTCAGTTCTTATGTGGGCTGGAGAGGCTTGGCCAGGCACCCGTAGCCCCTTATGAAATGACCACTCACACACAGAATCTTTGGAAAATAAGTGGATAAAATTGGGCACAACTTCATTGGTTACAGCAGTAATGAGCATTGGCACAGCATGAGTCCCCTGGATCTGGCAAATCAGCTGGCCTCCATGCTAGCCGATGTACCCATCACCCAGCCAGCTGGCCTGGGTGGAAATTGCAGAATGGCAGGTTGCTGGGGATCACATGGATGACTGCTCCTTCGCAATCTCCCCTGCCATCTGGCAGTGAGGGCAAGCACTGTTAGTCCCAGAGCTGGCTTGCTCCCATCGGCCCTCATGCCAAGACCCCTTAGAGTGGTCCCCAAGTCCATTAAACAGCATGGAGGCTGATTTCTGTAAATGAATCCACGCCCATGCTATTACTACCCAACAGTTGTGATGAAAAGGTAGTTACAAAATGGCAACAAAGCTAAACTAACAATATCAACTAACCGTAACCCACAGTCCCTTCACCAAATCAGTACACAGCATTAATCTGGTCCTCATACAATGCAGGGGTGGGTTGGGTGGGCAAGCAGCTTGCATGTAGACCAAGATTGGGGTCAGGCAGGTGAGTGGCTGGCTTCAGAGTTTAAACCTTCACTTCCCTGTCCGCCCCTGGGCCTTGCCATTGGCTTGGAGAGGGGAAAGGTGGTCTCAACTTTCCTGCCACTTGCAAGCTACCACCCCTCCCCAGCGTCCTGCTGCCTCTCCATCCCCAACCGGCCCCGCAAATGGTGGGCTACGATGACTCGAGCCCTTCCTGCTTATTTATCTTTATGTTTTTTGCAATGTGCTCTTCACAGACCCTTTTTGCCAGTCTGATCACCGACCTGCATTTTATTTGCTAAAGCCTGTGCTTCCTTTTATTTCCCTCACTCAGACTAGGCTCCCACCACTAAAAGGAATCCTTCTTACCTTTTACTGCTTCCATTACTTTGTTTGTTAACCATGCAGGCCTTTTAAAAAAATACCTATTCATACCTTCCTAACCTGCAGTGTACACTATATCTAACCTTCCAGTACTGTAGTTTTAAATAGTCTCCAAGCTTCCTGAAGGGATTTGACCCTCCTTACTTTTTCTTTCAGTTTCTTCTTCACAATCACTCTTATTTGAGAGAAGTTACTTCTTCTTCTTCCTTTTCCTCCTCCTCCTCCTTTTATTAGTTTATATACAAAAAGGGGGGAAGGGGAAAGGAGGAAGAAAAGTAAAATACAGAAATATTTAAAAATTCCAATATAGCATTCTGCATGCGTATCTTCTCATTACGATTTCAGAACTACTTCATCTATCATTCTTATTATTCTTCACTTGATCTTATTTTCTTCATACTTAAGTTTTAACCAGTCATAGAACGCCCTCCAGGGTACCATAAATTCTACTTCCATTTTTCCTTTTAATATATTTGTTAGCTTGTCCATTTCAGCACATTCCATAATCTTCAATATCAACTCATGTAGTGCTAGAATCTTCAATGTCCTCCATGCCATTGCAAATAAAATTCTGGCAGCTGTTATAGTATGTAAAATAAAATATCTGTGGTTCTTATCTAACTCATTTGGTAGGCAATTTAACAAAAATAACTCTGGTTTAAGAGATATTTTGTTATTCAAAATTAATCGTAAGAGAGTATGCACTTCAGTCCACAATTTATGAACCTTTTTACATGTCCACCACATATAGTAGGGAGTATAAATGCTATGTAGCCCTAAGCTGCTCTAAAATAGGAACTTTATTAACAATACTAACAAATATCTTAAAGACCAAGCAAGAATCATAACAATAAATTTTACAATCAACATTCCAACATAAACATACGACAAAGAGTCACTTCCGCCTTTTCAGAGGCTGATCGCAAGGAACTGGATCCTGAAGGGGGTGTGTGAAGTAACGAACTAATGATTGTTGATACTGGGGCTCTAGACTGTTCATGCCAAAGGCTCTCCAAGGGGAAGTTATGTCATTTGCACACAGTACCAAACTTTACACCTCCTCCAACATCAGTTTTGTGGCCTGGCATGAGGCGGGATCTCTCTATGTTCGTTCAATCCTGCCAAACCTGTCTGATGAGCAAGCGACGACCAGGGAAGCCACCGGGTCTTCTCCAGCCCATCCCGATTCCTAGTCGACCCTGGGAGGTGATTTCCATGGACTTCATCACCCATCTTTACCCAAGCAAGGGGGAAACAGTTATTTGGGTGGTGGTTGATCTGTTTTCTAAGCAAGCTCACTTTGTCACCTTTAAGGCGTTACCCTCTGTGAAACTGTTAGCCAAGGCTTTCATGCACCATGTCTTTCAACTGCATATGCTACCCTGTAAGGTGATCTCCGACTGCAGTTCACAATTAGTTTCCAAATTCTGGGGGGAACTCATGTGGTTGTTGGGGGTTGAGCGAGGGCTGAGTAGCGCCTACCATCCAGAGATGGATGGACAGACTGTAAGGGCAAACCAAACCTTGGAACAATACCTGCACTGTTTCACAAAGTTTCAACAAGATGACTGGGAGGGCTTATTGCCTCTGGCTGAATTTTGCTACAATAATGCTTGTCATTCATTGACGGGAGTCTTGCCTTTCATGGCCATGCAAGGCTACGAGCCCCCCCTTCTAATGAAGCAGGTGTTGCCCAAGGGGGAAGCAGGGGACTGGTGAAAACGCTTGCAGGAGGCTTGGCCAGTCCTTTGTAAAACCTTGGACACTGCCAAAAAGGACTATAAAGCACAAGCAGATAAAAAGAGGGACAAAGGCTGGGACCCAAAGCCAGGAGACTTTGTCTATGTTTCCACTCAAAACATCTAAGGTCTCCAGCCCAGCAGAAAGCTTGGCTGGAAGTTTGTAGGACCATTTCAGATCAAACGTATGATCGATGAGGTTGCTGCTGAACTGATTTTACCCAAATCATTGAAATATTTGCATCCTGTATTTCACCTTAGGTTATTACACCAGGACCCTGGGGCGAACGTCTGGTGACCTCAACAAGCTGTGCCCCCCTCTCTTGGTCAAGGGGGAGCCACACTTCGAAGTGGCTGACATTCTGGACTAAAGTTTCCCATAATAAACTGTACTATCTGGTGGAATGGGTGGATTTTGGGCCACAACATAGGGAATGGGTGTGTGTAGATCACATCGACGCCCCCGCCTCCTCTGCCATTTTCACCAGCAGTACCCGGAGAAGCCGGGGGGGAGTTTTCAGGAGGGCAAGTTGTCAGGTAACCCTGCCATAGGGGGTGGAGGGAGGCATCCCCTGCTATAGGGGGGTGGAGGGAGGCATCCTTTCAGCTGTTGGAATGCAGGAGTAAAGGGGCCCCTGGTCTCTCACTGATTTATTGGTGTCTGTTCTGTTTCTTATCACTTTGCCTGACCTTGGGTCTCATATTGCTGCCATCCTGGTGCTGAGAAAGTACTGGTCTGGGTTGTTTTCTTAAGCTTATTAGTTGGTAGTTTCGCACACGCGCGCAAAGTATCCATTTGCTTAGGTAACGGGGGGTAGTTTGAATGGGCTATAACTTGGGATACTTTCTGTTTCATGTTATCACTGACAAAGAGCTTGTACCTGTATCATCAGCCTTCTCTTAATAAACACTATCTTCTGAAGAAGCCTGGTGTTTGGCTGACTATCTGGCCTACAGTTCCCAGCTGCCCTAAGGCCAAAAAGAGAAGGAAAACAGGGACTGTCTCAAGGCAGTCTTCGTCCCTGGGAGGCAGCAGAAATTCAGCCATTCCACAGTCGGCTGGACTGGGGAATGGATGGAAGTTTCCCTGCTCTCTTGAACAGGAGAGAGAGGCTGAAGTACAGGTGAGCCCACAACCTCCAGAGGTAGAAAGTATTCTGTGTAGGGAAAGAGGATTGCATTTAACTTCTGTTGATTTATGCCCTGTTGGTTCATAGTGTCTGCTTATTCCTACAATGTGTGTGTGCTCCATAACTGTGTAAATAGTTAAATAAATTCTTTTATTTTGACTAATAATCTGTGTTGTGTTCTGACCACATAGTCTCCCCCATGCTGCACAATACCAAAGGGAGAGAGTAGCCCAGGGAAGCAAGGAAAGGCCAAACCCTTGGGTTGCCAACTTTCCAGGGATCCCCCAAAGATTGGGGATTCCATCTTCAAATAGGGAGATTCGGCCAGAGGGGTCTCACTGTCCCTCTAAAAAGGCAGTGACAATTCAGTGAGTGGTGGCAGTGGATTTCAGGAGTGAGATACACCCACAGGATAAGGGTAGGAGGCAAACAGCTGAGTTGTAAACTGGAGGCCGTTTTGCCACAGTAGGCAACCAAGCTTGGTTCAGACAAAGGAAGGAAACCCTTTGCAGGCCTTTGTGAGGAACTCATTAGGGCCAGTCCTGACTAGGGTTGCCAGCTCCAGGTAGGGAGATTCCTGGAGATTTCCTGGTAGAGTCTATGGAAGCCAGGGTTTGAGGAGGGGAGAGGCCTCAGCTGAACAGAATGCCATACAGCCCACCTTCCAAAGCAGTTATTTTCTCCGGGGGTGAGAGATCTGTTGTCTGGAGTTCAGTTGTGGTACCTGGTGATCTTCAGGCTCCACTTGGAGGTTGGCTGCCCTAGGCGTAGCAGTCAGTGCTTCAGAGCAGGTTTTGCTAGATCCAGGTTCTTGCTGTAGAAGCTGGGTGGGTGATTTTGGACCAGTCACAGAATATCAGCCTCACCTACCTCATAAGGCTGAAGTCAAAAGGGGGAGAGGAGAATGATGTAAGCTGCTTTGGTCCCCATTGCAGAGAAAGACTAATTTTCCTCTTGGGAAACCATTGTTGCCAATCTCCAGGTGAGGGCTGAAGATCACTCAGAATTACACCTGCTCTCCAGATGGCAGTGATCACTTCCCCTGGAGAAAATGGTGGACTCTGTGGCAGTCAGGGCTTCAGAGCATGGAAGAGGCTGCAGGTGTGTGTATGGGGAAATGGAAAACTGAAGAGGGGGAAATAAAGGTAGGTTGATGATTGGCTGGAAAGAAGATAGGGTTGCCAACTCCAGGTGGAACATTCCTGGAGATTTGATGGATGGAACCTGGAGAGGGTGAGGTTTGAGGAGTGGTGGGACCTCAGACAGGCACAATGCCATAGACTCCACCCTCCAAACCAGCCATTCCCTTCTGGAGAGCCACTGTTACCAATCTCAGGAGACTGGTGGAAATCGCTCAGAATCACAACTGATCTCCAGAAGGGAGGGTAGAAGTCAAGTGCAGTCATAGGGGCAGATAATGGTAGGTTGATCGTTAGCTGGGAAGGAGATGGAGTTGCCAGCTCCAGATTGGGAAATTCCTGGGGATTTGAGGGGTGGAGCCTGGAGAGGGTGGGGTTTGAGGAGGGGTTGGACCTCAGAGAGGTACAATGCTATAGACTCTACCCTCCAAAACAGCCATTTCCTCCTGGGTAACAATTGTTGTCAATCTCTCTTTATAGACGTCCAGAGAGCTGGCACAAACTAAAAATATCTTGGCATGACAGGTTAGATATTATAAAAATGTATGTGCTCCCTAAAATTCTCTTTCTATTTCGGGCTTTGTCGATTAAAACCTCTAAGAGTCAATTGAACAAATGGCAACATATGCTTTTTAGATTTTTGGGGGCATATAAACGACATAGAGTCAACACAGCAACTTTATGCAGACATCCCACCAAGGGAGGTCATGGTTTTCCAGATATTGTCAAATATTACCAAGCTTGTCATTTAGCCAATATAGTGAAAATGCTACATACGGATTGGATTTTTATCCAGCAACAATATACTCACCCTTATGATATCCGTGATTCTATTTGGCAAACCTCTTCTGAAAGATCCAAGGATATAGAGAACAGCCTTTTTTTCAAAACCTTTTTGCAAACCTGGGAAAATAAAAGAAAATATTTGTTACCTAAAATATCTCGATTCCAAACTCTTTTAATCAAAAGAATTTATTACCGTTGAATACAGTGACTAATCTAAATATATGGAGGAATTCAAATCTTGATACATTACATGATGTCACTCATAATAATACATTATTAGATAAAATTCAATTGGAGGAGAAGTTAGGGATCCCTTGGTTCCAATACTTGCAGCTCAAGCATTTTTGCTCTCAGAGTCATATCACCTCTATATTGAAACAACCTCTAACTGCTTTTGAACTGGTATATAAGAAAGCTGGAATATAAAAAAAAATCTACTTGCTACCACGTATTCTATCCTCCTCTCTCTGGAGGGGGACAAACCACTTACTTATCAAAATAAGTGACAATCCTTATCAAATCTACCTCTAGATGAGAGCTTCCGGGAAAAAACCTGGTCTTCCTTTCCCTTTAAAACCAACATAATTGACATAAAACTTCAAATTTTCAAAATACTCTCATTCTGGTATTTGACCCCTCAGAAGCTGGCACATTTAACAGCATCTGTGAAGCCTGAATGTTGGAGGGGATGTGGTCAGTATGGAACGTATCTTCATTGCTGGTTAGATTGTCCAATTTTAGAGATGTTTTGGAAAGATGTTACAGCACAAATTAGGACAATAACAGGAGTTGTATTGCAGTTTACAGTAGAACATATTATTTTAAGCTATTGGATAATGGAAATTGGATTGAATGGTATTAGTAAAACAGTAGCCATTGTACTTATAGCAACTAAAAATACAATTGCAGCAAAATGGAAAAATACCATTGGTCCTAGTAGACAGAATTGGTATTCCAAATTATGGAATATGTACACAATGGCAAAAATAACAGATAATATTAATAATACATATCCACCCTCTTCCAAGTCTGATTTTGATTCTGTTTAGTTTCCTATTTTAGAACATTTATCTCAAGAAGGGGAAATACCAAGTATAATCAAAGTTACACCTTTGGTAATATGTTCTCTGTTTATCTCAGTTTGGGAGCATAATGTAATGTAATTTGTTCTGCCTGCTATGTATTATATATATTACATGTATTTTTTGAAAGTTTAATAAAATGTTAAAATAAAAAATAATTGTTGCCAATCTCCAGGTGAGGGCTGGAGATCACTCAAAATTACAACTGCTCTTCAGGTAGCAGAGATCAGTTCCTCTGGAGAAAATGGTGGACTCTGTGTCATTATACCCTGCTGAGGTCATCACAGCAAATTGACACTAAGTGCCCAAGGCCTTGGCACTCTCCCAGAGCCTCTTTCTAGAGCTCGTTGTATTTATTTCCACAATAAGCCTTATTCCTAGTAATATCATAAACTCCACTCTTCAAAGCAGCCATTTCTTCTCAGCAAAGACCAAAGCACCTTACATCATTCTCCTCTTGTCCTTTTTAATCCACACAACAACCCTATGAGGTAGGTTAGGCTGAAAGTATGTGACTGGTCCAAAATCATTCAGTGAGCTTCCACAGCAAGATGGAGATCTAAACCTGGGTATCACAAACCCTACTCTGAAGCTCTGCACATTATACTATACTGACTTTCATAGGGTGGCTGAACAGCAGCAAGCAATCAGGTCTAGTTGAATTATGCAAGTTAGTGGTATTGTCAGGTTTAAAATCAAGTAGATCCAGTCATTCTTGCACAAAGAAAGGTTTTATTAGGATTATCTTGCTAAAACCCACAGTAGGAGGTCATTGTCAGGAATGGGGGGCAAAGCAGAGCAAGCTAACTTATAGTGTGATGCAATAAAGCGCCTAGCGAATAAAACTTGAGCACTCGCGCGGGAACTCCCGGCGGGAGAAATACTTCATGAGCGGGAGACTACTCCCCCCTCCCCTTGCCTTCCCAGGACTGGAAAATTCTCAGCTAAACAAGAATAGTCCAAAGCCTACATTCAAGGCCACCGTGATAAGGAAAAGCGGCAGGGAAGAAGCTCCCACGTTTCTGCCTGCATAGCTACGCAAGCGCAAAGCAGGGTAGGGAACATAAAACAATGGATTCAGTGAGAAACATCAAAGGCATCTTTTCTGACATTCTGCCCTTCCCAAAATACCACCCACCCACCACTCAGGAAGGAGAGAACAAGGGCCCCCCAGGTTTGTTAGGGTATCGTGAGTGAAAGTCTTTCAGGTGATCAGGTGCATTGATATCAGAGACTTTCACCCATTCCCTGTATTGGGGCCCAAAGTGTACCCATTGAACAAGGTACAGGAGTTGTCCACGAAGAATCTTAGAGTCCAAAATATCAGCAATTTCGTAGTGTTCCTCATCGCCAACCATCAAAGGGGGGGGAGGAGCCGACATCTCAGGTTGCCATTTAGTCGGGGGTAACGCAGGTTTGAGGAGGCTGTAATGGAAAATTGGATGTATTGCTTTAAGAGATTTAGGTAAGTCTAGTTGTACAGTTACTTGATTTACACATCTCAACACTTTGAAAGGACCAATATATTTCCAAGCAAGTTTCCTGGATTGCTGCGCTAGCCTTAGGTTCTTAGTTGACAGATAGACAGTGTCTCCCGGTTGCAGTTTCCATCCACCGGTCCTTTTTTTATCTGCCTGTTTTTTGTACTGTGCCTTGGCCTCATTCAAAGTTTCAACAATCAGGGGCCAAGAATTGCGGAAAGTTTTACACCATGCTGAGGCTGTCCCCCATTTCCAACAGGCTTTAAGAAGGGAAGAGGGGGGCTATCATAGCCCATGGCCGCTTTGAATGGTGACATTTTTGTTGAAGCGTGCCATGAGTTGTTGTACGCAAACTCCGCCAATGGCAGTAGATCTACCCAATTGTCTTGTTGATAGTTAGAAAAACATCTCAGGTATTGTTCCAACGTCTGGTTTACTCTCTCCGTTTGCCCATCAGTTTCAGGGTGATAGGCAGTACTGAGAGCACGTTCAATACCCATTAGAGTCATTAACTCAGACCATAACTTGGAAACAAATGGAACCCCCTGTCGGAGACTATCTTGAGCGGTAACATATGTAACTTGACAATGTGTTGAAGGAATGCTTTGGCCAAGACTTTGGCTGTTGGCAAACTGGGGAATGGTATAAAGTGAGCTTGCTTGGAGAATAAATCCACTACCACCCAAATGACTGTCATCTGTTTAGAGGGGGAAGATCCGTAATAAAGTCCATAGAGATTACTTCCCAGGGTCTGCTTGGGGTGGGTAGAGGTTGCAGGAGACCTGGAGGTTTACCTGGTCTGGCTTTGCAACGATTGCATGTTGGACAGGATTGTATATAGAGGGATAACTCCTGTTTCATTCGGGGCCACCAGAAGCTACGTTGCAGAAGTCTTAAGGACTTTACATATCCAAAGTGCCCCGCAGCTTTTGAGTCATGCACTGTCTGCAAGATTTGGGATCGGGTAGCTTCTGGGACAAACATTTTATTTCCCCTGTACCAACAGCCATTCGGACCACAATTCACATCGTCTCTGGCTTGTAAATCATTTGTTTCTTGTGGGGTGATGTCAGATAGAAATTGTTTTTCCCAGGTCAATGTCTGGATGGGGTTCGTTTGTGCTTGCTTGGCTTTCCGGGTTACAACTGCCCCAACTAACTGTTCCGGGGTGAACATAGACTCCCGTACTTCGACCCTCTTAGAAAAATGTTGGGGAAGGCGGGAGAGAGCGTCCGCCAGATGATTGGCTTTCCCAGGGAAATGGTGAAGGGTAAATTGAAATTTGGAAAAAAATTCAGCCCACCTGAATTGTTTAGCATTCAGATTCCGCGGTTTTCGCAATACCTCAAGATTTTTGTGATCAGTCCAGATTTCAAAAGGTATTTGGGACCCTTCTAACCAGTGTCTCCATGTGATCAATGCTAAACGTACAGACGCAGCTTCCTTATCCCAAATGGGCCAAAATCTTTCTGTATCGTTAAATTTTCTTGACACATAAGCAAGGGGTTGTAGCTGTTTCTGAGCATTCTCTTGCAAAATCACCCCACCCATAGCAGTGTCCGATGCGTCTACTTGGACTACAAATTTCTTTGTCTCATCAGGGTGTGCAAGTATGGGTTCAGACGTGAACAACCGTTTTAGTTGTTCAAACGCTTGCTGACACTGCGAGGTCCAATTCAAAGGGGCCCCTGGCGCCGAAGCCTTAGATCCCTTCCCCTTAGTCTTTAGCAGTTCCGTGAGGGGAAGGGCTACTTGGGCAAAGTGTGGCAAGAATTGACGGTAAAAGTTGGCGAAGCCGAGGAAACTTTGGAGCTGTCGCCTGGTTTTGGGGGCTCCCACATTAATACATCCTGGACCTTTTTTGGGTCCATCTCTAACCCCGCAGAGGATATGCGGTATCCCAAAAAGTCAATGCACTCTTGGTGAAATTCACATTTTGACAGTTTAACAAACAGTTTGTGCTCTAAGAGCTTTTCCAGTACTTTACGCATAAGGTTAGTGTGGGATTCCTGATCCGGGGTATAGACCAAGATATCATCTAAATAAACAACCACCCCCTTGAATAGATAGGGGTGTAACACTTCATTGATTAAGTTCATGAAGACCCCTGGTGCCCCCTGTAACCCGAAGGGCATCACCCTGTATTCAAATTGCCCCAGCGGGGTATTAAATGCAGTCTTGTATTCATCCCCCTCTCTGATGCGAACCCGAAAGTAGGCATCTCTTAAATCCAGTTTCGAAAACACTTTCCCTTTAGCCACCTCTGCCAGTAAGTCTTTGATGAGGGGCATTGGGTAGGCATTAGTTGCAGACACTGCGTTAAGTCCCCGGTAATCCGTGCAGAGTCTGAGCCCCCCATCCTTCTTTTTGCAAAACAATACAGGTGCTGCAAAAGGAGATGATGCTGGTCTAATGAATCCACGGGCCAGATTTTTATCAATGAAACGGCGCAGTTCTTCCTTTTCACTTGGGCTCATGGCATAAATTTTCCCTTTTGGTAACTTCTGGCCCGGAAGAATCTCAATGGCACAGTCGGAGTTACGATGGGGGGTAATTCATCAGCTTCCTCCTCCTCAAAAACCCTTGTTATATACTGGTAATCCTCAGGGATGCGGTTAAGATCCTCCGTTGCTAAACAAGCTCGAGGAGGTTCATTGCATGGGGGATTTCCCCACCCTGGGTCCCATTTGTGTCCCGTACATTTTGGGGAGATAAATTGTACATCCCCTTCTTCCCATAGAATGTAAGGGTTATGTCCATGTAACCAGGGACTACCCAACACTAAGGGAAACTGGGCTTGCGGGGCTATCACGAACGAGCGTAGCTCCCAGTGGTCACCAATGCCTATTCTTAAAGGAACAGTCTCAAATCGGCATGGTTCTTTCATTGGAGACCCATCCATCTGCGTGAAAGTTATTGGGTCTTTCAAGTGGACCACGGCTGCCTCCAACCCCATAACCATAGACGGGTTTATGAGATCCCTCCCGCACCCTGAGTCAATGAGGGCCCGAACCCGAATGTGGGTCATCATTGCGGGATTCATCACCAGAACAGTCACAAAGAAGAGAGAGGGGTAATTGCTCACCAGTTTAGGCGCCTCAGGTGCTGGGTCCTGCTGTGTAGCGCCATTCACAAACAGGACCATTTCATTTCCCTGCATCTCGCTCTCCTCCTCTAGCATCAAGGCATCCGCTTGGTCGGGGCTAGCAAAAGAGCCCGCGTGTTGCGTGGTTTTGCTGTACCTTTCTTCGGGGTAGGGGTTGTCCACCTTCTGGGCTCTTCTTGTGGTGGGGCTCTATTGGGATCCCCTCTCGGGCAGGCTGCAGCGAAATGCCCTTTCTCCCCACACCGCAGGCAGAGCCCCTGTCGCATACGCTGATCCCTCATTCCACTTGGGGTGGACATTGGTTTGGGTCTGGCCTGGCCTGCCGCAGTACTTGGACGGTTGTTACCCAAAGATAGATCCAGTTTCATCATGCGTAAGTGACTTTCGGCCTTCTCGGCTTCCTCCATCCAACCCTGGAGGGTGCGGGGTTGCTGAGAGCTGAGGACATTATTGCGGACGTCTACGGCTAGTCCCATTCGATATTGTTGGGCCAAGACCGCATCTGTCCAGTCTCGAATTTTCACGGCATGCCTTTGAAACTCCCGTGAGTACTCCCGCACTGAGAGTTTGCCTTGTCTGAATGTGCGGAGGAAGGCTTCAGCTTTTTCGGCCGCCCCCGGATCCTCAAAACGATTTCTCAAGGCCCACATGAAGTCATCTACATTCCCCAACTCCGCTGCCTCCAGATCATGAAGGGCTACATACCAGCTAGTCGCACTCCCCCGGAACCTGGATGCGATAAACTCCACCTGTTGTTCTTCGTCTGGGAATACATAGCCCCATCTTTGCACAAATTTTCCAACTTGCAAAATGAAAAAGGACACAGTCTCTGGATCTCCATCAAATGTGATCTCAAGCATGTCCTTGGGGCGGATTACCGGGGGGCCGGCGCCATGATCGGTACTGGGACCGGCTGCATGAGGGGTGCTGGAGCAGGGGGTTGAGGCGGAGGTAAAACTGGCGGCTGGATAGGTCCTGGTTGCCCTGGCCCAGGTCCTGGCGCTGGGACGACCAATGGAGGTGGGGCTGGTGCTGGCTGGCCCGGCCCCGGCCCTGGGGGAGCTGGCTGGCCCGGCCCTGGACCCGGTGGTACTGGTTGGCCCGGCCCCGGGCCCGGAGGAGCAGGAGGTGGCCGTCCCGGTATCAATGGTGGTGCCGCGGCTGGTGCCGGTCTAGGTTGTGTCAGCGGATGGGCCCGAATGGCTTGGTCCATCATCTGGGGTAGGGACTGCATTAGTTTGCTCATATCCCTTACCAACCGTCGGGTATCCTCTTGAATAGAGTCCATGCGGGCATCAGTATCTTGGCTGGACCCCGTTCTGGGGGATCCCCGAGACACCCGCCCTTGGGGAAGACCAAAACTACCTCTGGGATCCAAAAGACTGTCCCGGCTCTGGCTTCCCGGCATAGTCCAGGTGGTCTGGGTAGTGTCCAACAAGTTCTTAGTCCAATCGCGTGATCTGCGATAAGTCACCCCTTTATCCCAGGGTGTTGGGACTCCTGGCACATAGGTTCGTGGAACCGCACCTCCCTGACTTTGTATAGGCCCGGCCGGGCTGTAGATCGGGAGTGTGTACGCGGCTCCAATTGTGCCAATCGATGGTGGGGTAGCCAACCCGGCTGCTGAGTAGACTGCTGGTGCTGCCAAAACTGTAGTTGTAGTCACCGGAACAACGGTGGTGGTCGGGATAGTGACCACTGGAGCTGCCACAGTAGTGACGGGAACCGTGGCTCCTGACGCAGTAGTCACTGGAACGGCGCCCGTGGCTCCCGCAGTAGTGATCGCTGGAGCTGCGCCGGAGGCTCCCGAAGTAGTAATCAATGGGGCTGTGCCCGTGGCTCCCTTCCCCGCTCCGCTCATCGTGGTAGACGGCGGAAATTGACGGTGAGGGAATGATGGTGTTTCCTGACAATTTCTGTCAGGTTTAAAATCAAGTAGATCCAGTCATTCTTGCACAAAGAAAGGTTTTATTAGGATTATCTTGCTAAAACCCACAGTAGGAGGTCATTGTCAGGAATGGGGGCAAAGCAGAGCAAGCTAACTTATAGTGTGATGCAATAAAGCGCCTAGCGAATAAAACTTGAGCACTCGCGCGGGAACTCCCGGCGGGAGAAATACTTCATGAGCGGGAGACTACTCCCCCCTCCCCTTGCCTTCCCAGGACTGGAAAATTCTCAGCTAAACAAGAATAGTCCAAAGCCTACATTCAAGGCCACCGTGATAAGGAAAAGCGGCAGGGAAGAAGCTCCCACGTTTCTGCCTGCATAGCTACGCAAGCGCAAAGCAGGGTAGGGAACATAAAACAATGGATTCAGTGAGAAACATCAAAGGCATCTTTTCTGACAGGTATCAAGTCACCCAAAAGGTGCTGCTAGGTCTAGGCTTGCCAGCCTCCACATGGGACCTGGAGGTCCCTCAGAATGTCAACTGAACTCCAGACAACAGAGATCTGTAGCTAGTCGACATGCTTCCACAGGACCTGTTCGCAGTCTGTCGATACCTCATAAGACACAGGGCCTGTGGGATGGATGACTCAGCCAGAAAGCCATTTGGGGCCTCTGCCGAAGTTCTGGATGTAGACCAGGTCCTCCAGAAAGAACCCCCACAGTGCCTCCCTCTGCTTGGACAAATTGCATGACTCTGGGGCCCTGTCTGGGTGGAGCCTGTCTAAGAGGATTGTGGGCCTTAACCCCATGAGGAGTTCTGCAGGGCAGTGCCTGCTGACTGGATTCGGGGTGATCCATTGTGTCAGGAGGAAACGTGCCAGCCAGAATTCCCAGTCCCCCTCCGTCAGTTGGCTGAGGGCTTCCTTGGTGCTATGCATAATCTGTTCCGCCTGACCACTGGTGGCAGGGTGAAACAGGGTGGACTTTACGTGCGAGATCAGATTGCTGTGGAGGAACTCCTGGAATTCCTCTGAGGTGAATGCCATTCCATTGTCTGAGACAATTGTGTCTGGCAACCCGTGTGTGGCAAAGATCTTCCGGAGCACCTGGATGGTGGCTTTGGAGGAGGTGACAGAGATTGGGCTGATTTCTAACCATTTTGAATAAGACTCCACTGTTACTAGAAACAGCAGCCTGTGGTATGGCCCGGCAAAATCCACATGGAGCCTTGACCATGACGTCCGGGTGGATTCCCAGGTTTGGGTGGGTGTGCTTGGTGGATTGGGCCTGATGGCCTGACAATAGAATGGCCTCCACCTCCACGTCTATCCCTGGCCACCATATGTAGCTGCAGGCCAGGGCCTTAATTTTGATGATGCCAGGATGTGCCTTGTGTAGAACCTGCAGTAACCTGTGCCACCCTGTCTCCCCACAATAAACAACCCTTGTATGCCAACAACTCATCCTGGTGGGCGGCAAACTCTGTGAATTCTAACCCCTCTATGGCTGCAGGCCACCCCCTCACCACCCAGCCCAGAACACGGGAGATGATGGGGTCCCTGGTTGAGCGGTAGGTGACATCCGCCGCATGCCGGGGGGCCTCAACTTGTGGTGGGCTGGAGCCAGGTCCTCCTCCATGACTGGCAAGAGCAGGAGACTTAGAGAATCCGCGTGGCCCATAGCCTTGCCTGGACAATGCAGCAGGGAGTAAGAGTAGCCAGCCAAGAAAATGGACGACCGCAGGACTCATGGGGAGAGGAACTGTGGCATCCAATGATCTGGGGCAAAAAGGCCGAGGAGGCGATGGTCCATGACAATGGTGAAAGGACAGCCATATACAAAGTCATGCATGTTTTTCATCCCAGCCACTATTGCCAGGCCCTCCTGGTCGATCTGAGCATAGTTCCGCTCCACCACCGATAGCATCTGGGAGTAACAGGCGACAGGCACCTACCTGCTGTTCAGGAGCCAGTAGGCCAACACTGTGCCAACACCGTTTTGGGCTGGAGGTTGGAGCACTGTGGGAAGTCATAAAGGGGGGGTGAAAAGTGGAAAGGAGGTATAATAACTTAGGTTTTGATGTATGTTTGAACTTTTATTATATCCTAATAAATTGTTTTTAAAAAACAAACAAACTTGGGGAGGGTTGAATCCCTCCCAATACCTTTTGAAATGGCCACCTAAGGGATCTACTCTAGGTCCTGCCAAATCAACAGTAAGAGACAGACTGGCTGATAGCCAGAGAGACAGAGAGAGATGATGAGTGGGGGAAGAGGGCGGGAAGCAAAAGTGAAACTGGAGTTCAGATTGGGGAGGATTCCTCCTGTGATATGAATGCCTAAATAGCAGGGGGTTAGGTTAAAAAAGTGGGGGAGAGGGCAGGGGACTTTCCAGGCCTATTTTGGAGCCAGGCTTGGGACTAGGATATTGTTATGTCTGCTGTCCGCCACTAGGTGACAGAGACCTTTACCAGAGCTTGGAGCTCAAGAGACAATAGTGACTAGGATCCTGAAACCTCAAGTGGTCACCAATCCAATCTCCTCCTCCTCCCTCCCTCCCCCTCCTCTTCTTCTTTTCATTCAGCTGTATATGTGTTCAATGTAATGTGCAAATTATTTAATGCACATCATTTTTAAAAATAAAGTTTATACTGTACAAGGCTTGTATGTGCATATACTGAACTTGTGAATGGGACTTATATTAGCTTGAAAGTTGTACTATCTCAGAATTTTCTTGAAGCAATTTCATAATTGCCTAGCAAGTCACAAGGGTGCTATTATTTGAACTATCCCCAATTTTCCATTCAGAAAAAAGGAGAAAACTGTATTCTTGGTTACATGAGCATGTTGTACAAACAACCAAGGAAGACAACAAGTAAAGTTCAGCATATTGGAAACACTCTGCTTAGAATGTTTACAGGTACTCTTCCTCAGGACACAGACACCAAGGCTGAGTTCAGACTGGCAGTTTGCCCCAGTAGGGACCCGGGCCAGCGACGATTCAATCCCAGAGTAAATTGGGTGTTCACACAGGCACATCTGCCTGGCGTCCTCCACCTGTAGCCGACCTGTGCTGTTGTGCTTCACCACCAGATTAAAAAGATACCTCATAAAACTGGTAGCAAATCTGAAAGCCCGTGTGTGTCATGCGTTTCTCTGCTTCTGGGAAGTCTGAACGCGCAGCCGAAAACTCGGGAGCAACCCGCATTGGGCAGAAGGCAGCAGTGGTATGATTGGCCATGCTCCGCTCTGCTGCCCAATGCGGTGCCGACGCTACTGGGTCCTCCCGAATTAATGGGGAAACACTGAATACAGCACGCCTCCGGGACAGCAGTCTGAACACTCCCACCCGGCTCTGCCCTGTATCTTCTGGCAGCAGCCCGGGCTGTGTGAATGGGAAAACCCGGAACAGTTTATTCCGGGGCTTTTTTGCCACGCCTGGCTACCGGAGCAAACTGCCAGTCTGAACTCAGCCCAAATAAATGCAGCTATAACATTATTTAGTTTTATAATTATTATTTTACTCATGGCTAGGAACTTTTAAGGCATACCAGTCACATCACTAATCTCCAGAGCAGTCTGTCCTATATGTTGTATCAAGACTTCATAAAAATTCTTCCATGTACAGTAATTATACTCAACTGGCTGATGTTTGTTTCCTTGGTTTCTATGGATTTATTTATCCAAACATTGGATAAGTGAAAGGTTCCTTTGATAAGTATAGAAGTGTCCAGAACATGAAGTGAAGTATCACAAAAAGGAATACTTTTCTGCTTGTATTGAGGGCGAAATTGAAATTTCTTTTAGGTTGTTTTATAACCACCTTCAGAACCACCAACATCAAGCAGTGATGCTAATTAAAACCACAGGACTTGTCAGATGTTCAGGGGATCCCTCTTGAGTACATATTTTTCCCATTTCAGAAAGTAGAACAGGGGCATTCCTGGAACATTCTGATTTTCATAACAAGGATCACAGCCTGAGCATATTCCTACCCAACAGTTTACATTGCTGAAGGCTCTGCTTTGTCTGCTATAGTCACTCATTTGCTCTGCAATAGCATGCCATCCTACAACTACAAACCAAAACAAACAAACAAACAACAGTTAGCAACAGCTCCAAATATATCTTGGTGCTGCTAGGTGTGAAAATTGGGCTGGGCAACACACGGTGCCTAACTGGATCCTCTACAGAGTGACTCTAGGTTAAGCCCACTGAAAACAGTGGGTTTTGAATGAAGTAACACTGAGTAGGATTGGACTATTAGTACTGGACTGTTATATACATATATTTACATGCGTGCACACTGGAGACAAAATGCACCCATCCATCACTGAACTATTTAAGTTGTAACTCCTGAAGAACCCTGAAGAATGTCAATATATCAACTCACATAAATGATGTTTAACAAAACATCCCACAATGAGTCAACAAGGGACAAAATAGGGACAAAGATTTGGGCCCCGGTGGGCAACAGTATGCTAAAATTCAGAAAGAGGCAGAATGAAGATGCTGATGGTATACAGTTTTGTATCTTTCAATTAAGAACTCTGGTTCTATATATTTGGTGTTTATTCATTGTCTGACCCCGGTCAAAGATTGGATTTAGACCATCTGACTGCAGATGAATTAAGAAACAGCTGAAGCTGTGATGGTTAGCAGAACAGTTCACTGGAAAGGATGGGTGTTTTTCATCAGGGTTCAGCTACTAATTAGGTGCCTTCCATCACTAAAACCAATACTCTACATGGGCAAAATGCCAGAGTCCAAAATGCTTTATCCAGTTAGCAGCTTGAGCTCTAGGCAACAGTGCCTGTCTCAACAAAAGCCATCCACAACATTAGAAAAGAAATAATAATGTAATTTTCAGATACAGGGAAAATAATACTTTGTTTCTTTTATGCCATGGCAAGTTTATTTATTTATTTATTTATTTTGTGGGTCTGTGAAAGGATAGTAAAAGAGATGTAGAATTTTTGTCACCACTATAATTTCAGCTTCCTTCATTGTATATTGTAATTACTTTAAATGACATCTTTATTGTTACATATGGCTTTATTTATGAATTGTGTGGTTCACTGGGCAACTTTGATTGTTTTTGGCATTGTATGACAAAAATTAGTTTCTAATGTCTAATGATACTAGTCTATATGAAATTTGCTTAGACAATACCATTGGAACGGTAGTTGTAGATTGTCAATAATGAGGCTACTTTAATCAAATGAGGTGCATTTAGATCTTCTAGCACTGTTATATGAGGCTACTAGATTGAACTGAGACAGAAGCCCTATGCACTCATTCACTTAAAACAAATGAATGCATTAAGGATGCTAATTTGGATTGCATGTGATCATCCCATTTACATCATCCACATGTTTAAGTTTATAATTTTCCCAGCACCTATATGCTTATGTTTGTATACCTGGGCAATGGAAGACCTTGGATTGTACATACAAGTTTTATGTAAATTTGGGTATGGGAAGAAGGCCAGTGGTCATAACTCTAATCAGTCCTTGCCATGTACTCATGTTTGCAAAAAATCCTGACCCACAGGTAACAGAAAATTAAAATAAAAAACAAAACAAGAAAAATAGCTATACAACTTTCCCTCAGAATAATACCTTCCTTCTGAAACTAATGGCAAAATGATCATCATAGCTTGGCCCTACATTTATTATAGAGGGTAGATCTCTCTTTGGAGGGTTTGATGAGATGGTTTGGTGGGTATGGAGGCAATAGTGAGATGGTTAAAACAGAGCTGACTGAAACTAAATCCAGGAAAGACAGAGGTTCTATGGCTGGGTGGGGGAAGGCTTGATTGGGTTCTCAGCTACCGACTCTTGAGGGTGTGCCTCTATCATTGGCACAAAACGTCAGCAGCCTGGGTGTGACTCTGGGTTTTTCCTTATCCATGGAAGCCCAGGTTGCAAAGGTTGCCAACCTGGCATTTTTCCAACTTTGCCAGGTCAAGCAGCTGGCTCCCTACTTGTCTTGCCCTGACCTAGCTATGGTAATCCATGCAACAGTCGCCTCCAGGCTGGACTACTGTAATTCACTGTACATGGGCCTGCCCTTGCCCCTGACCTGGAAGCTTCAACTGGTCCAAAATGCAGCTACGCAGGTCCTTACAGAGACCCCTCAAACAGCACATATCCAACTAGTGCTGCGTGAGCTGCACTAGCTTCCAATGGAGCACTGGATCAGGTTCAAGATTTTGGTTTTGATCTTTAAGGCCCTTATCAGTCAGGGACCTACATATCTTTCAGACCGTCTCTTCCAGTATGCCCCTGGAAAAGCATTACACTCAAGAAATAAGAACTTGCTGGTGGTCCCAACCTGAGAGAAGTCCAGCTGTTCTCAACCAGGGCCAGGGCCTCTTCAGCACTCTCAGACAATTACCCATTCCTCATAACCCCTCCCCCAGGGAAGCCAGGGAGTTACGATTTTCTGCCGTCTTAAGTATTGTATATATACTGTTTTTTTATCTACTGTTATTTATTGGATTGTTTTAATGTAGTTGTATGAGATTGTATATTATTTGTTGTAAGCCTGAGCCCTAATTGTAGGAAAGGGCGGCTTATTAAATCTAATTTAAGAAATAAATAAATAAAATAAATGTAGGTCCATGCTATAATGGTGTTCTATAGAAATATATAACAGTGTTGGGAAGGATATCCCAGAACACTGCAGCTGTTGAGTGGGCTGCCACTGTGGCCAAACAGGGCTCAACCAGGAGGAAGCTATAGGTGGACCTGAGGTGATGAGCAGGGATATAAGCAGTTTAAAAAAATGTTTAAAGGACAGGTGGCATTGTTTGAGGAAGAAGTCAAAAGCTCCCTTGCACACATGGAGTTTTCCAAACAGCTCTTGAGATCTAAACCATGTAAAAAGTGAATTCCACCCATCCTGCCCCTTGTTACAGTATTTTTACAACCAGTATCCCCTTGTACATGACCAAATGAGGTATGAAGACCCAGGCAGAATAACAACTAGTTTTATTAAGAAATTTAACAACAACTTTAGATCAATAACAAGTAGGAAAAATGAGCAATCACAGGGTCCCATGGGAACCTGGGAAATGTAGCCCCTGATAGTTACTCCCATGTAGGCTCCCCTGGAGCCACTATAGGCCCATGGTCATGACAGCTCCTCATATAATCTTCCTAGTAATTCACATTCAAAGGAAGGTCAGCTCTTTACAAACATCCTTTGTGCCCACAGAACTTTCTCCTGAAGTGAAGGTGAAGCATTTGAGCATTCACAAACACACATGCACTTGAAAGAATAAAATTTTGTATTAACTGGATTCTTAGTTTGGCTCAAAATTTTCCCTTAATCAGTTAATATGAAATTTTCAGCCTTATAAATCACTGAGAGCTCTTTGATTTCATGTGACTATGCTGTGAATCTGTATCAGAGATATTCCCTGCTTCATGCCAAAAAGCATGTAATTACAGCCAACCAAAAGAAAGATTAAATATTCTGAGCAGCTCTAAGGGGGCAACCTTTTTCCTTTTAAGTTAATCTTTAGAAAGTTGAAAAACAGTGAAAAAATATTACCTTACAATGTAAGTAGAAGTAATTGAAATGTTATAAATGTTTGAATTTGTCAGAAAATAAAGAAATCAGAACTAGAAAATGACACTACACATCTTATGATAATAATTCTAAAATTCGTAGGAAAAAAATGCTGAAGTCAACTTCCCAAGGAACTTCAAATACATTATATGAAAGCCAGCTCACTGTCTCGGTCTGCAGCAGAACAAAATGTAGTAATTGTGTGCAAGATGAAAAATGAGCATTCAATAATAATAATAATAAAATGTTTAAATGTGCAAATTGTTTCCTGGCACTGCCATTTGTGTAAACTGTCTTTTTGCATTCCAATATTCAATAAAATGTTTTCATGAAAAATAAGAGACTCCCCCCCCCGAAGAAAACCAAGCAGAATATTTACATCACAGACAGCCATTGGTTTGGTGAAAGTTAAGACAACTTGTTGGGAAGCTGTTTCCTGATGACAAACATATTAAGTTATATTTTACCAAATGTTCTTTCTGTAGAACTTGCTTCCTTTTTGCCTCTCTAGGCGCAGGAATGTATGAATAGTAACCATGTCAATGACTACCTACAGCAGCTACACCTATAGTAACTAATGACAGGACAGGCTGATTTCCTATTCTAAGTCTTTGAGCTGGAACACTCAAATGCATTGTGACATATTCAATGGATTTCAGAGAAGGCCTATTCTGGAAGAAAAATATTTGATAGCAATGTACTTATTTATTTATGGTGTGGTGTAGTTATCCCTAGCAGCCTCAGGCTGAAGATGAATAAAACTAACGGGTACAGATACACCGCATGTGTATACCAGAAGCAAGACAGGATAAGAGATATTGACATTAAATTGGGTCATGACTTTGAGGATCTTAGAATGGGATGTGAAAGGTATCAGGTCTAGTAGCAGAATCCAAGTACTAAGGATCATCAACAGCAATTTAGGGGCCCCAGACAAATATTCCCATGACCACTCATTTTCAGAAGGTAAGAAGCTAGCAGATAGGGTTGCCAGCTCTGGGCTTTCTGCTCTAAAAAAAAAAAGAAGCTGCTCAGCTATTTGGTTTAAATTTGATTTAAACCGCTGCTTTCCGCTCCCTGAGCAACAGGGACCATCACTTAGCCGTTGTGTTTAAATGACTGGTGCCTGCCCATGGAGCAGGTGGCGATGTTAGCCTACCCCCCACCATCTTCTTCAATGAAGCACAGGTGGGGCAAGGCCATCACGGCTCAGTGCAGGAGGCTGGCCAGTCAAGGGTAAGCTTGCCAGCCAGGTCTGGTGACAGCCACCCTCCATGCTCAGATCAGCCCAGCACAAGCTCGAGGTAGGATGGAGCTGTGAGCCTGGGCGAGGACCAGCCACGTGGAGCTCTCTTCACTGGGGAACCTGTTAGCACTGGGCCCCGGCAGCAGCAGGTATCCTCCAGTGAGCTGGGTTTGTGCTCACAGGCCTGGCTCCAGGTGGGTCAAGAAGCCAAGGGGCCCTTCTCACTCTGAAAGACAGTGTATCTCCCCCTCCCGCCTTCTGATGGCAGAGTGCACATGGTGAGGTTGGGTGCTCTGAGTTTCTTCGCTTCCCCCAGATGGCACGAGGCCGGTGACTGCAGCAGAACCCACTGCCAGGTTCCTGCACGTGTGGGCCTGTGGCTGGAGCTCTCCTGGGGCCAGTTGGCTGGGTGCAGTGGGGCAGCCGACATCAGTGTGCCCCCTCCCTTTTGTGCCTGTTGTGGTTGCACAGCGAGTTGTGAGACCGGCAGCTGCAGTGAGGATCTGCTGCCAGGTTCCTGATGCTCAGGGATAGCAGCACCACAAGGAGGGAGGCAGTGGTAGCGGGGGTGCGAAGGGGCTCCCTTTCATTCTCTGGGGCACTCCTCCATGTGCCTCCTGGCGGGCCATGTGCTGTTGGGGTGCTGGCGCCTGTTCTCCCTCCATCCCATTTAGGCATTTTGTGTGCCCCCCCCCATTGCCCACCTGCCCATTCCCAAATTCTCTGTCCCTTGCCCTCTGACTTTTCACAGACCTATGCCCCTTACTTGTCTGGTTTTTGCTCAGGGCTTACTGGCCTTTGCCACTGCAGCACCTTTGCTGCTGTGGGAAAGGGGCTCTCCATGGTGAAATTCAGCACGCCTCAGCCCGAGTTGGGAGGGAGCCAAGGAGTGTAAGGTCAGCAGCTCAGCATGTTCTCTCTACCTAAGGGATATCAGCCAGGGACCTGGGGAACCACTGCTGGTCTGAGGGGAGGATGCTGCCTGATGGACCAATTTTCTGATTCAGTATAAGGCAGCTTCATGTGTGTTTTTCCTGTGTTACCAGTCTTCTAGAGCAGCAGTTCCCCAGGAACTTCCCGTAGTAATTTATGGGGCTTTGGCTTATTCAGGATAAGGCAACTTCATGCTGCTCTCTCCACCAACAGCTTCAGGGATCCAATTCAAAGCGGCAGCATCTGCATTTCTTTGCAGCAGTGGGTTTGTGGGGACAAAGGTCTGTTCCAGAATAAGCCAGTATAGGATGCTTCTCTTTGTCAACTTATGTTAGCCAGGGAGGATGACTGGGGGGGGGGGGAATACCTTTCAGGCAGGGTGGGCTGGGCTTTAACATTGCTTGGGAGGGTGTACTTGGCTTTAATATCTCTCCTCATCATTCTATGATGTTCTCAAGGGCATAAGATGGCAGCTAAGAAAACACCACGGAAAAAGGGCAGCCCAGCTGGAAAGGCACCCAGGCAGTTGCCAACAGCTATCTCATCCTCCGAGGATGTGGGTGGGCCTTCCTTGGACCTGGCAGCAAAAATGGAGGCCCTGGAGAGGACCAAGGGGAGAAGTGAAAGTCGGGTGGTAAGAGTAAGTTGGGGGAAGCCCCCCTCATTAGTGTCCCCAGTCTGCAGCTCATGAGTGAGAAAGGCGAGCCCTATATGCCAGGTTGGTGCAACTACAGGAGTCCAAAGATGAGGAAGATACCCAGGCATTCGGTGGCAGAGCTAGAACAGTACCAGATGAACTGGCAAGGATGGTGAGTCCTCCAGTACTACAAGGGTGGGTCTCACTCCGGCCCCCACAACGCACACTCCCATGGTTCAGGATCCCTCAGTGGCAGGACTCAAGACAGCAGGGCAGATGTGCCTGGTCTATGGTCGTTCCCTGGCACCAAGCACCAAGCTTGGATGGCTACAGGATGGGGGGTCTTGTCCTGCTGAGGCTGGTGTTCAGCCAGGGGAGGACCACGACAGTACAGTAATGACAGAAGTCACTGATGCTGGCTGATGTTGTATTGCCTTACAGGATGCGGTGCAAGGATGGAGGTCACCAGTATGATGGTCGCCAGCTCCAGATGATTGTTGGTTGGCAGGAGCGCCTCCCCAGGCTGTGGTCATGCATTTCAGCAGTGATGATCTGGGCACTAGGTTGGCAGTCTCCACCCCAGGATCAAGACCTTGGGGCCGCAACTTTTGGAGGGCACAATGGGGGTTTGAATCACAAACCTGGATAAATCACAAGCTGGCCTGGATGAATCACAAGCTGGAGTTAAGATTGCTGGGGAAAAGATCAATAACCTCAGATATGCAGACGATACCACTCTGATGGCAGAAAGTGAAGAGGACCTAAAGAGCCTCTTGCTCAGGGTGAAAGAGGAAAGTGCAAAAGTGGGCTTGAAGCTCAACATCAAAAAAACTAAGATCATGGCATCTGGCCCCATCACTCCTTGGCAAATAGAAGGGGAAGTCGTAGAAGCAGTGACAGACTTCACGTTCCTAGGATCCCAGATCACTGCAGATGGTGACTGCAGCCATGAAATTAAAAGACGCCTGCTCCTTGGGAGGAAAGCGATGGCAAACCTAAACAGCATGATAAAAAGCAGAGACATCACCTTGCCAACAAAAGTCCGCATGGTCAAAGCAATGGTATTCCCCGTAGTAATGTATGGCTGCGAGAGTTGGACTATAAGGAAGGCTGAGCGCCGAAGAATAGATTCTTTTGAACTATGGTGCTGGAGAAGACTCTTGAGAGTCCCTTGGACTGCAAGGAGATCAAATCAGTCAATCCTAAAAGAAATCAACCCTGACTGTTCCCTTGAAGGCCAGATCCTGAAGCTGAAGCTCAAATACTTTGGCCACCAAATGAGAAGGGAGCATTCACTGGAGAAGACCCTGATGCTGGGAAAGATTGAAGGTCAAAGAAGAAGGGGACGGCAAAGGATGAGATGGTTAGACAGTGTCATCGATGCAACGAACATGAAATTGAGCAGACTTCAGCGGACAGTGGAAGACAGGAGGGCCTGGCGTAATCTGGTCCATGGGGTCGCAAAGAGTCGGACTCGACTGTGCGACTGAACAACAACAACAAATGGGGGTTTACTGGGTTAGTCTTTTTCCTAGCTGATCTGCAAGGTGCTCTGAGCGACCTGTGGTTTCAGGGTTGGTGGGAGGGGAGTTAAGCCAAGGCTAACCCACTCTGTGGTGAGAAAAGCACGGGTTGAAAGGATTTTGAATTGGCAAGCACCCTATCAGCGATGGGGGGGGGGTCCTCATACTGAGTGCCTATGGGCTGTGAAGTCATGGTGACTCAGTTGGGGACCTCTTTGGGGCGGAGGAGCATATGACAAGACTTAAGGCTTTGCAGCCATGGATTGGAATGTGCCCATCCCTCCCCTCTACACACTGGTGTGTGAGCCATGATGAGTAAAGTCTGGAAGGATCCTGGACCTGGCTCAGAGCCGGGGTGGATTTGCCCTATTAATAGGTTTGCTATGCAGGCCCAATGCAACTCATGCTTTAATGTGTTGGTGCAGATCAGCTTATGGATAAATAAAATTCCCAGTTTAACCCATTATCTGTGTTGTGTTTCATTCAAGAGGTGAGAGGGCAAGGCTTTGAGCCATTTAAACCCTGCTTTTTGCTCCCCACAAAAAGTTGAGCCATAGTCCGCGTCCACAAGAAGCCACAGGGAGCAGAAAGCAGGGGTTTAAACTTTAAATGGCTTACAAAACGATATGAACTGGTTCAATTTGTGAACTGGAATATCAGTTTGTGGTTCAGTCACAAACCACAAACTTAAGTGAACCGCAAAAATGTGGTTCATGCCCATCCCTAATCATGAGAGTCAGCACCCTGACCTGGGATAGCCCAGGCAAGCCCAATCTTGTCAGATTGTGGAAGCTAAGCAGGGTCAACTCCAGCAAGTCCTTGGATGAGAGACCTCCTTGAAATACCAGAAGTGGGAGGTGGGGGCAGGCTTTATTCAGCCACCTCTCTGAATATACTCCAGGCCCTCAGTAGGGGTCAGACACCAAAGGTCACCATGACTTCTAGGTGCACACACACACACAAACCCTAATCCTGAGAGCCAACATGGTTAAGTGGTTAAGAGCAGTGGATTCTAATATGGAGAACTGGGTTTGATTCCCCACTCTTCCACATGAAGCCTGCTGGGTGATTCTGAGCCAGTCACAGTTTGGAGAGAAAGGGAAGGTGCTTTTAAGCCATTTTAAGATTTCTTACGGTAGAGAAAAGTGAGGTAGAAAAATCAAGTCTTCTTCTTTCCTCTAAGTGATGTAATGTTTCAGTGAGGGTTACCACCACTTAAGCAAATTCTAAAATCAGTTTTGTGGAAGCCGCCCTGAGCCCACCTTGGCGGGGAGGGTGGGTTAAAAGTTAAAGCAATAAATAACTAAAAAATGAATGCTTTTCTTCTAATGACATCTTTAAACTGGGGACTAACATGCCTGCAGCTGTTTTTAATCTTTTATTTCTATTTGGTGTCTTGGAACTTACTTCCTTGTGTGTCATCCTAATGTACATAACCTGGTTTTACACCAAGACAACCTTGATCTTGGCCAGATCAATGAGAACTAGAACTTTTAAGGTCCTGGCTCAATACAGTTTTCTGAGAGAGGAGATAGCAAATTGAACCAGGTAAAAGGTTATCTACCAGGAACAGAGGATTTAAATAAAATAATATTAATGCTGTACTAGCAAAATTTGGATAAAACTAACTATAGGAGAGCATTTGCCCTCCTTAGAATGAATATGTTACCATCGACAATTATGGAGGGTAGATTTAAAAGACAGCCATATGAGGAAAGATTGTGCATCTTTGGGGATGGGAAGCTGGAATCTAGGGATCATGTTTTATTTGAGTGTAAACTTTACCAAAATATTAGAGTCGCCTATATAATGCTGATTTGTAATTATTTCCAGGGGAGGAATATCAAATTTTACCAAGACAAGCTCTTAGCTGATAGAGTCCAAAAGATTACCCTAAATATGGCAAAATTTGCTAGACTTGCTATAAGATTCCGGAAGCAATTTGTAGCGGGAAGCATCTAATTGGCCTATCGCTAGAATTCAGTCCTGATTTTTATTTTATATGTCTCAGTTTGAATGTATATTTTACTCACATTGTGTATGTTTTTTGATTGGTCTCTGACTGTATTAAATTCTTCTTGTCTTTTCGTGTCTTGAGAGGAGATGTCTGTGTTCTTGTGGTACAGTCTGCCAAAGCCTACTTTAGCAAGTGTGAACATTCTTCTAAGCAACTACCTCCATCTCATGAACATTTGCTAAGATTAATGGAAGGGAAAGGGTACTAAATGAAATGAAAGGGACTCCTTGTCACTCACTCTGCTGTTCCCTGATCCATTTCCCTAATGAAGAAGAAACATACCTCTTTATGTAATTTTGATTTTGCGCATGTAAGAGAATGAAACAGACCACCAGAAAATGTGTCTTTGATGTTTATGAGGGTTGCCAACTGAATGCACCTGGTTTTGGTTTGACCTACTGGTCAATTTAACATTTTTCATTTGATATAAAAATATATCTAATTTTTCATCCCATAAGATCTAGGATAGCTAAACAGATAGAACGTTAGAAAAAAGGAGTGAAAAGTCTAAAAGTGCTCCTTGAATGGTTTTTTTCATGTACAAGTAAGTGAAAATTAGCAAATCTACTAAGACAAGGTCTCCATGCTTGTCAAAATGGGATAGCAATTAAAGTGGCATGTATTCTGCACCTCAATTTTTCGGGAATATATTTTTCATGGCTTTGACAGTCAAAAGCTATTTAGATTATTTATGACATTTCCAATGAGTTAGTAATGCTTTTTTATTGCATTGTATTTTGCATAATATAATTTGTCACTATTTCTTTATTAAGCTTGTTTTATATTCATAGTTGTCCCACCACAGTATATTTTCCTCTTTGTCAGCTCAGAACTTCATTATGAAGGATGAGGTTTTATCGTTTCCTAGTGATGCAAATGTCTACAGTGAATAAGTGTCATTATGCAGGAACAGGAATTTAGTTTTCCTCCATTAAGCAAGCAGGCTAATGACTCAACAAGTTTATAGCCCGCCACAAAATTTGATGGCTGGATGTGAGTTAAAACAAATGACTGTCATACATACATGAAAATTAGGGCTGTTCTTTTGGGATGGGAATTTCACTTCTGTCATGCCCAACATTCTGGCATAAACTGGAAGTGGAGCTTGAGATATTTTCATGAATATCACCAATGCTAGAATCCCCCTACACTGGAAAACAGTGCTTAGTAATAGAGCAGATTATTGCATGCAGAATGCCCAAGGTTCAATCACTGATAGGTAACAAAGAATCTCAGCAAACCTAGAAAAGACCTTAGCCAGATTGGGTGGGCACCAACTACCAGTAAAAGGGCACAGGACTGGGTCTAGAGCTGCCAACCTCCAGGTGGCACTTGAAGATCTCCTACTATTACAATTGATCTCCAGATGATCAGGATCAGTTTCCCTGGAGAATATGGCTGCTTTGGAAGATGGACTCTATGGCATTATACCCTGCTGAGGTCCTTCCCTTCTCTAAACCACACCCTCCCCAGGTGTAATAATTGCTTGGATGAGTCACCCAAAAGATTTGTATACATACTTTTATGTAAGTTTAGATCCAAAGGCATCTTTCATGAATGGAAGGGCAATGCCATTCAATACAGGGAGAGTGATTGTCATTGATTTCTTCCTCTTTATGCTGTAGGCATAATTTATCTTGATTTTAGTAAGGCTTTTGATAAGGTTCCACATAATATTCTTTTTTTTTTTTTTGGCCCCCTGTAGGGGATTTTTTAAATTTATTTTCTATAAACCACAACAGAAAAATAGGAAGGGGACACTACAAACTATAGGATAAAGCAAAGAAAATCTAACTAAGAACCCAAGGTCTGGAAGTTATACAATGTTTTTAATCAAAGTTATAGTCTCTTAGAAAATTTTTTGACATGAGGTGTATTCAATATTACTTCTCTAATCATCAAGATCTGCTTAGCTGGTATAACAATGAAAATTTCCATCCTTATTTCCCCTCAACAGACACCTACTGACTATGGCTTCACATAATACGTTTATCCCCCCCACTCCAAACTCTCAAAGTTCAAATTCCACTTCTTCTACAATTAAAGACAATCCAATTTGTTTCTCGTAGTGTCTTTCCTCTGATCTTCTGGCTCTCAGCACTTTTTATGTCCTTGTTACAGTTGTTACATGCTTGTCTGTAGTCTAAAGAGTCCATTGCTTCATTTTTGCAGGGTGGTTATGTTTTGGGTTAGTCCAAGTCCAATCCTTTGCTTAAATCACATAATATTCTTGTTGACAAATTGGTAAAATATGGTTTGGATCCTATTAATTTTAGGTAGATGGGTAACTGGTGGACAGATTGCACCCATGGAGTGCTTGTTAATGGTTCCTCATCCTTTTGGAGAAGAGTGACAAGTGGAGTGTCTCAGAGATGTGTCCTGGGACCTGTTTTGTTCAACATCTTTATAAAGGGTTTGAATGGAGGAGAAGGAATGCTTATTAAATTTGCAGAACATACTAAATTGGGAGTGGTGGCAAATATGGTAGAAGACAGAGACAGGATATAGGATGATCTTGACAGGCAGAAAAACTGGGCTAAAACAAATAAGATGGATTTCAATGGGGATAAATATAAAGTTCTGCATTTAGGTAGGGAAAATCAAATGCAGAATTATAGGTTGGGGGAGACTCATCTTGGCAGTAGTATGTGCAAAAAGGATCTAGGGGTCTTAGTAGACTGAACACAAATCAGCAGGGTGATGAGCTAGCTAAAAAGGCAAATGAGATTTTGGTCTGTATCAACAGAAGTATAGTGTCCAGATCACGCAAAATGATGGCTTCTCTTTGCTCTGCTCTGGTTAGACCTCACCAATAGGTATTGTGTTGAGTTTTGGGCACCACAATTTAAGAAGGATATAGACAAGCTGGAATGTATCCAGAGGAGGGCAATGAAGATGGTGGGATTCTGGAGACCAAGTCCTATGAGGAAAGGTTGAAGGAGCTGGGTATGTTTAGCCTGGAGAGGAAACAACTGAGAGGTAATATGATAACCATCCTCAAGTACTTGGAGGTCTGTCATATAGAGGATGATGTGGAGTTGTTTTCTGTTGCCCCAGAAGGTTCGACCAGAACTAATGGGTTGAAATTAAATCAGAAGAGTTTTCGGCTAAACACTAGGAAGAACTTCCTGACAGTTAAAGCAGTTCCTCAGTGGAACAGGCTTCCTTGGAAAGTGATGGGCTCTTCTTCTTTGGAGGTTTTCAAACAGAGGCTAGATGGCCATCTGACTGCAGTGCTGACTGCATGATCATGAGAGGGAGGGCAGGAAGGGTTGCATCAGTGCTTAGTTCTTGTGGCCCTTTCTTACATGCCCAGGGAAATACCAATCACCACCTTGGGGTCAGGAAGCAATTTTCTCCATGCCAATTTGGCCAGGGATCCTGGAAGGCTTTTTTGGCCATCTTCTGGGCATAAGGTCACTGGGGGTGTGGGGGGTTATTTGTGAATTTCCTGCATTATGCAGGGGGTTGGACTAGATGACCCTAGAGATCCCTTCCACCTCTATGATTCTAACCCAGAAGGCTGTGGCAACTGATACAGGGCTTTGGCACACAAGGGGTAGAGGGGAAGGGATTGGAAGGGTGGCCTATCAAAAAAGGATCTGCATTGGGCCAGGAAGTTAGAAATATTGCTGCTCAGACAGTGCATAAGAGCAGAGGATATGGAAAGGAGGAGGTACAAGGTGGTGTAACCCCCTCTGCTCTCCAATCAGAGACCTTGCAGGTCCTCCACTGAAGGGAACATCATGGCAGAGCAAGGGCAATGCAGCCTTGGCCAGGGGGAACATCACAATGGCAAAACCATTATAAAGAGATACACATTTTTATGTAGTGCTGAGCAAACCACTAAGACTTGGCCTGTTCTTCTGTACAAGTTTTATGATTAGGGCAGGTATAGACTTCAGATAAATTTGTAAGAAGGCTTGAACAATGTGCCAATTATCTGTAGCAACACAAAGGGCTGCAAAGTAAAATTTCAAAATGTTACTACTCTTCTCTCTTGTGAGCAATTCTTCCCTTGATTGTGTGACATGCTGTAGGTTCCAACTGGCAGCCTGCACTTTGTGCTACAAAAGAAAACAAGTTTCCCGACTAGAATGTGTAATGCTGGGTTTTATAGAAGAAGAAAATACATGAGGCAGTTCACAAGCTGGCTTTCAGTAAGTTCTACATATTAACAGTCACAAAAATGAGGTTTGTGCCCTGAGGCATTGAACTCAATCACTTCATCTCTCCAAGTAGAAACCCTATTTTAGCTTCCCCACAGGCACACACTCACATGGCAGTCATTTTGAATTTTAGATCCAAGAATGAACTGAAAGGCTTGCTACGATTTTCTCTCAATATTGCAATTGCAGAAATCATTTGTGATTGAAACAAGTCACATTTGGGTCTCTGAGAAGTTGATTGAAAAAGTCAGTACTTACTGTTATTCAAAGGGAAACCATTTATTATTATTATTATTATTATTGTTATTATTATTATTATTATTATTACCACCATCATTATTATTATTATATTCATTTATATTCTACCTTCCTCACTGGGACTCAAGACAGATTACAAATACCATCAGAATAATTCAGTCAATCAGTGAGCAAATTACCAAGTACGATAAAAAATTTTTGAGTCTAACAGCAAAGATTCCTAGGAAAGCAGAATAATGCAGTAGGGCTGGGAGGATTATAAGGATGAGAAGGACAATTTAGGCAATCAGTAAGTGGATTACAAAATATGATAAAACAATTCAGTCTAATGACAAAGATTCCTTATCTTCTGATACAAGGTGGCATAACTTGTGATCCAACAAGTTGAATTCAACCCATGAAGAATGGCAATGCTTAGTTTTCCTGGTGATAGGGGCTTAGATTCTACCTAAAATTTCCACAGGCAGAAGAATTCCTGTCTATGGAAGTACACTTCCCTGCACCCTCCCACTGAAATCCCAAAAGCCCCAGGGGAACAGGGGACCCCCACATAGTTTGTGGGGAGTAGATGTGGGAAGGGGTAATTGGCAAAATCCCCCCATATATGTGAAAGCTTAGGCAGTATCCAACCCAAGGGATGAAGAAGCAGAGAGGAGAGCAGGTTGTCAAGTAACTAGCAGACCCCAACACACATACGTGGTGGGCTACATTATCTTTGTGGTTCCCAAGTTATACAGCCCTAATGTTACTTGTAAACCATGAAATACATGTTTCTGATATGGGAAACTTTGACAAGCTGGGCATTCTTTGTGTACCAGACATTGCCCGCCCACCCCTTGAATGAAACATGTACACAAGTAATGGGAACTGGGTATTTATTTATGTATAAGCTGATCTGCCACAATTATAATCAAATTAAGCATGGGCTACTATGCCTGCGAAGCAGGCTTCGTCAGGGCAAACCCACCTCAGCTCAGAGCCAGGTTTGGAATCTTTCTGTACTCCACTCGTCATGGCCCACATGTCATATGCATAGAGGGGATGTGGGAGCACACCCTAGCCCATGACTGCTAAGCCTTAAGGCTTGACATATGCTCCCCCATCCCCGAAGAAACCCCAGTCCGGGCATCCTGGACTGCTAAGCCACTAGGTACCCAGTCTGAGGGTCCCACCTATCATTGATATCTAGGGGTGCTTGCCAACACAAATAACCCCCCCTCAACCCATGCTTTTCCCACCTACCCAGAATGGGCGTAACCAGGTTACCAGGCCTATTTATGCCCTGTCCCCCTGGACCATGTGAAGCAGGAGAAAAAAGGATCCCTCCCGGCCAATTCGAGGGAGCCCAAAAATTCCTGCATTGCCCCAGAACTGGTGACTGGCTAATCCCACATCATCTGACATAGAAGGCAGGCAGGTGGGGAGCTTTTCCTTGGCTGGAATGGCTGCTACCTTGCTGTGGTCCCCTACTCTGGCCCGCCAGTCCCTTCTGATAGGCCCGCGCTCCCACGCTGGGCCCTAATAGGCTCTGCCACTCCCCTGCTTTCATTCAAGGATGGGGAGGGGGGGCAAAAGCCTGCACTTGCCTAGGTGCAAGCAATGGTCTTGTATTGTCCCAGAGAAGAATCTCCAACAAAGCTGACAAAGCAATGAGAGCATGCATAGGGCACAGGGATTCCGAAGTTAAGCATTTTTAAGATCCTGCTTTCAAATTCCTCCTCCATGCTGCATGACAGCTGCCTAAAAAAATTCAGAAAACATTATAAAAGTTCAAATAAGGAGCAAATATTTTAGGTGCAGAATTTTAATCTGAACTATCTAGTGAATGTTCATTAAGATAACAAAGAAACGGTTTGCAGAATCTCTGAGTTTTGTTAAAGTTGTACTAAGTATGCCCATCTGAGCAAAAAGGACCTATTAGTACAATGCCTACAGATCTTTAGGAAATGATGAAGTCAGGTTATGAAAAGGTCCTTAAGGACAGTGACTTGCACAGCCTAGAGCAGAAAGTCTCTTGGTAACAGCAAGCCAACATGCAGCTTTTCTCATCACAACAAAGGGAAGTTTAAGGGATTGTATTACACATTTGTTTAAGAAAGAACATGTTAACTTCCATATGGATTGTCAAACAATGTGTTCGCTGGAAAGCATGTTTATCTTTTAAAGAGCGCAGTAAAGGTCAGGGATCTGAGAAAAAAATATTTCTATTTTGAGTAATATGATCAGCTCTGCAATCTGAAGTAGAAACATTTATGTCAGAAGAAAGATGTTGACAAAGTGAAGCCTGTAGGACTAGGGTTGCCAGTATCTACTCCAAACAAGGAAACAGATTCACAGCTCAAAAAGGTTACCAGCCATCAGTCAAAGGTACATTTTTAACGTTTTAGTAGATTGCCATTTATTTCTTGGGGGCTTAGAGATGTATGCACTTCTTTGGTCCTGACAATAAGAAACCAAAGTAAACCTCACTACATTAAGAAAAAAATAAAAAACAAATCTGAAGCCACAAGTTTGAAGAAAAGGCAATACTATGACATTTATAAATCTGCTGAAGACAGTTCTGAGCTTGAATATTCACATTTAAATATTTTCTTTTGCAGACTCCATATTCAGATATTTATGCAAAAAATAAATCTGTAATACTTTAAGTAAGGGGCATTTCCTTATATTAGATATTCACTTTCATGCAGTTTACCTAGCTATTTCTTAGTTTGAAAACATTCTGTTCCATCAGCCCATAAGTACAGCATTTGTCATCTGACTGAACCTGTCTGGACAAGTCAATTCACAGCCAGGCTTCTAATTTATAGAACAGTATAAATGTATAGTACAGAAAAACCAAAGTGGAGGTCTGGAAATAATTAATTTACCATTTGTTATCAGTTTCAACAACAGACCTATTTACATACCTAGCAGTCATCTTCTATGAATAGCAAAGGTCCAGCTCTTTTTATATACCAAGGGTTGTGTGTGTGTGTGTGTGTGTGTGTGTGTGTGTGTGTGTGTGTGTTAAGAGCCATCAAGTTGGTTCCAACTTGGGGTGACCCTGTGAATTAATGTACTCCAAAACATCCTATCATTACCAACCTAGCTCAGGTCTTGCGAACTAAAAGCTGTGGCTTCCTTGATTGAGTCAATCCATCTCAAATTGGGTCTTCTTCTTCTCTTGCTGCCTTCAAATTTTCCTAGAATTATTGTCTCTTCCACTGATTCCTGTCCTCTAATAATGTAACCAAAGTATGATAACCCCAGCTTAGTCGTTTTAGCTTCTAGGGAGAGTTCGGGCTTAATTTGATCTAGAACCCACTTATTTGTCTTTTCGTTGGTCCACATTTCATAAAGTTCCTCCAATACCTCATTTCAAATAAATCAACTTTCTTACTGTCAGCTTTCTTCATTGTCCAACTTTCATATCCATATAGAGTAATAGAAAATATTATGGCATGAATTATCGTTATCTTGGTCACCAGTGACCCAGCTTTACAGCTAAAGATCTTTCCCAGCTCCTTCATGGCTGCCCTTCCCAGTCTCAGTTTCCAGTGCTTTGCTTGCTTATTGGTTTGTTTACAGGTGGATGATACCAGCTGGATTCAATGTTCAGACTTCTGAGGTTGGCTAATCTCTGGCATGTGTTCATTCTGTAAAGTATCTCATTGACCAAATTATCTTAGAAAAATTCTCCCTAATATTTATATACAACCAAATACAACTGTCTTTAGGAAACCATTTTGGAAACTGAATTAGACCAAATAAACATTAGCCAGACAGTACTGCCACATAGGAATGTGCATTTGGATATACCCTTTCCAAAAATACACTTGAAAAACACCTTATTGGAATTTTTGGGATATGTTCCAAGTCCAGATACATGCTAGAAACTCCTGGTCAATCCAGCATCCTGAATCCAAATATTCCTGGCAATTTGCAGGGATATCTGGGGCTGATGTTTTAAAGCACCAGACTTGTTTTGTTTTGGCTTTGCCTCAGTACCCAAATGAAGACTCGAGACAACAGTGTGGGATTAATTAGTTTATTTAAATTTATTCAAATCTGCTGGTCTATGTCACCAATTAATTATGCTAATATTTAATTGAGGATGGGCTGCCATGCACAGGCTGCCTTTCTTCTGGCAAATCTACCCTGGCTCCAAATTTGGCCATCGGCCACTGCCGGCCTTGTTTATCCTTGCCTGCACATAGAACGCTGAGAGGTACACAGCCCCAGCCTGATGGACAATTCAGCTTTCCACTCCAGTTGCTTCTCATATCTGCTTTGCCCTCCTCTCCCCTGCCCACGAAGTAGCCAGCAGTCTGAAATGGAACCAATTAATATATGCCATCTTCCTGTTTGAAATACGTTATTAATGTTTTAATTGTTTTATCTTGATGTTTTTATAAATGATGTACATCACCCAGAACCCTGCACTGCAGGGATTGGACGATTAACAAATTTAATATATAAAATAAAGCCATTACCAGGTTTAGGAAAATGTTGTTCAGCACCAAAGGCACTCCTTTCCAAGCCCCAGCCCACCATCCAGCAAGCAATGGCTTGATCAGGACATGCCCTCTATGGTGACCTCACCCACTTCCCTCCCTCAGATGCAAGATTTTCCCTCCATTTTTCTTCTCTTTCAGACTATTTTCTTCTTTTCTGAAGATCTATGGCTGTCTCACCCTGTTACAGTATGGCATTTTGCTGTTGGCTCAGCCCAGGAACTTGAAGGATGGGACAAGTTTACCCTCTAAATTTAAACAACTGAAATGGCACATGAGAAGCTTTCTATAGTTCAAAAATAAAATATTTTATTCAACATAGAGAGGGAAAGGTCAGGTGAAATCAGAGGTAAAATGTCTGAGGTAAATCAATAATGAACTCTGAGGTAACTCAGTATAGGCACAGTATACATTCATATGTTTCAAGCAATTGAGAGTTTCTTAAGCTTTTCACACAGTGTTTGTTTCAGTGTTTCCTAAACACTCCAGTATACTTTCTTGAGTTTGACTAACTCTTCAGGTTTCAGCAGGCACCCTCTAAACACACCAGCCCAGGGATCACTCCACTCCTTAGAGCTATCTCCCTTTTTAACTAGGTAGGGAATCTCTTTTCTCACTAGAAAATCTATCCCTTTTTCTGGCCTAAATGGGAGTCTTCACCGATCTACCCACTCCTCCTTGCCAACACTCCCAGTTCTCTGTCTGTGTTAAATTGCTCTCAGTAAGGCCTAAACACAAATTCAGTCAGCACCCAATTCTTCTCTGTCAAGGCTAGACTCAGATTGTATTCTCCTCAGCATTCAATTCTGAATTCTCTCACTGCTCAATTCACATTAACCAATCAAATTCCTTTAAGCAGCCTGTCACTCAAGGCTCTTTGGCTGTGAGGCATTAACCTTCCACAGTCCATTACCTATTTACACAGCACTTATGAGCTTTTAAAGTGCAGTCTGTCACACCATCATGCTTGATGGCTCAGGGTGCTCACCACTTATCTCTACCTTAAATGAGCAACCAGCTCTATCCCAACCAAACAAGGGAGTTAGCCTTGCTTAACACCCCTTGCCCCATCTAAGAAGTATAACTTCACACAGGCCCTGACATAAATCAGTGAACTACAAATCACAACCCTCTGAGAGAGATGAACCCTATCATCCATCAAATAGATGAGGCATATTAAATCTGATTGCCTAATGTGAAATGTAAGCCCCAGCTTTCATATGACCAAGTCCATCTTGTGCCATGCTTTTCAAACCTTAGGGGCTCAACTGCTCCCCTCCAACTCTGCCTTTGCAAAGCTCATACCAAATGATCATGCCTCCCAGTAATACTCTCTTAGCCTATTTAAATACTGAATTATATTGTGCCTAAGCATGAATCTCTCAGCTCCCGGCAACCCGGCAATGCCGCTGGAAGCCGAGGGCTGCTTTGCCGCCCTGAGGAAGTCAGGCAGCAACAGAGTCAGGCATCGTGACATGGGCGGTGGGGTGGAGCTGACTAGGATAAACAGCCATGCTATGCACCCGCCCATTGACAGTCGCTCCGATGTGCTCGAGCTGGTAACAGCTTGGAGCATGCAGGGAGCAAAGGCCAGGGCCTCAGGCTCTGAAGTGGGGGACAGCTGGTCTCCTGATGGCAGTGCTATCTTCAGATGGCAGCAGCCATCTGCGGAGAACATCAGCAGTTCTCTTCATCTTCAGAAGGCTCCGGGTGGCGGCTGTGTTGCTGTGGCAGTCTCTGGGTGGTGGCGGAGGTGCCCTTCGCCTTGGGCAGGTTCCAGGCAGTGGCAGTGTGTGGCATGGCGGCATTCCCTGCACTGTGCCAATAGGGATCGGTTATGGCAATTAAAAAACAAACACACACATTGGAGGCTGAGCGGCTTTGCTGAGCTTCAGGGGTGCACTGCAGGGAGGCCCTCTCTGGCCTGGGGCTTCGTTTGCCTGATTCCTAGGGGGGGAGTTAACTTGGGCCTTTAGGGTCTGGGAGCAGCAGCAGTTGGTAAGGCTGCTTAGTCTGCTGTTCCCACCCCCTTCTGCCCAGATCAAGGCTTAGTCTGCACGACTCAGTGGTAATCACTGACAAAGCCTCCCCCCCATCACCATTTTCCTGCCCACTAATCAAGCCTAAGTAGGCTATTAGAGGATGTGGGGTCTGTCCTCTACACACATACCCCAATTTCTTTAGGGGCAGTCATTTTATGAGGGGTTGCTGGGTAGCCATTTTAGGCGACAGTTGGTTGGCATAGAGGCGACCATTTTAGATAGCCAAAAGGACCACTAACGCCCCCGGGCACTTGATAGGCTAGGTGGATATTCTGTAACCAGGCCTGTGGTGGCTGGTTATACCTGACAGGGGGCAGGCTGGGCTTGAAGCCCCTGTCTGCATTCCAGGGTGGTCATCATGAGGCTGTTTTAGTTATGGTTTCATTTTATTTTTTTTTTGAAACAAAATTTTATTGGAGTATACTCAACATCATTAAACATTGTTACCAATACAATTTAAGAAAATTTCATCCCATCCCCCCACCCCCCAATAGGCTTCCAACACTGCTAATAACAGAAAAAAGAGAGTTAAAAGGTAATCAAGTTTAAACTTGTAACAATCGACAAACCAGGTAACACAATTCTAATAAATAAATGCCTGACACTTTCGAACATAATTTCCAATAAAGGTATAGTACAATCAAGTATTCATTTCATTTCTCATTCAGTTTCAATACGAGTCAAGATTGTACATTTTCCCTTTCATTCTATATTCAGTTTCCATATACAGTTTCAGGCCTTCCCAATCTTTTAAGTATTGTTCTGCCATTTGTCCATTTAATTTCTTCGTCATTTTGTCCATTTCGGCTAAAAACAGCAGTTTCCTTAAGCAGTCTTGTATATCTGGCACCTTCTCCGCTTTCCACTATTGCGCAAAAGCCATTCTCGCCGATGTGATCATATACCATAGTAATGTCCGCTTTTCTTGTGGAATTTTTTCCATTGTCAAACCTAAGAGAAGAAGCTCCGGACTTTTCCTAATAGGGATTTTTAATATCTTCTGCATCTCACAATGTACATTTGACCAGTATACATTTACTTTATCACATGACAACCACATATGATAAAAACAACCCTCTATTTTTTTACATTTCCAACACTTATTACTCAAGTTCTTATCCATACTAATATTAGCAATCTTTTTTGGAGTCATATACCACCTGTACATAATCTTATAACAATTTTCTTTTATATTAACACAGGTTGACATTTTAAAAGCTTTTTTCCACAGAAATTCCTTTTAGTTATGGTTTCAGAAGGGGGCTTATACATCATCTCTTAAAACTTCTGCAGAATGGCTGAGTGCTTCTATATTACAAATAGTTTCTTCACGGGTTTGGCACCAGGAGCAGCAATCTCAGTCACCCTCTTCAGCGAGAACAGGAAAACGGAGACCGTATCTCCCTATGTTGATACACTGGCCGCCCATCTCTGTGCAGTTGGGTGTAGTGGTTAGGTGTGAGGACTCTGATCTGGGAGACCTGGGTTTGATTCCACAGTCCTCCATTTGTAGCAGCTGGATTACCTTGGGCAAGCCATAGTTCTGGCACGGCTGTTTTTGAGAAAGAGCAGTTTCTGTTAGAGCTCTCTCAGTCCCACCTACCTCACAGGGTGTTTGCTGTGGGGAGGGGAAGGGAGCAGGAGTTTGTACGCCACTCTGAGACTCCGAGTGAAGGGCGGGGTATGAATCCAATCTCCTCTTCTTATTTTAACCTGTCTTCAGAGGTGCCAGTCCATAACATAGCAGGTTTTTAACTAGGTGGCTCCTCAGTAATACACCACAGATAAGTGATCAGTAATTCACCACAGATAAGTGATCAGTTTCCATGGAAGTGAATCTAGGTTTTTTCTTTAAAAATACATTGCTACATAATACATAATAATTGCGGCTGCAGAATAAATACACCAGGAGATAGGGATTGGTGCAGGGGGCTGGTGCAAAGTTTGAAATCAGGATTGAGGGCTTGTTGCTCTGTAACTGCAGTAAGACAAGTGTGTATAATGGGCCATTGCTCTAAACTGAGAGTCCCACCCCTTTTGTACAAAAGGCACAAAGGGATTTCTATTCAATAGCAATTTTGTGGTTTTATTCAGAGAATGATATTATAAATTGCCAGTTTTTCAGATTGTTATATTTGGCCCTAAAGCAAAGAGATATTTCCAGTGTAGTGGTTAAGAGCAGTGGACTCTAGTTTGGGGAACCAGCTGGGTGTCCTTCACATGGAGCCAGCTGGGTGTCCTTGGGTCAGTCACAGTTTTCTTGGAGCTGTTCTCTCAAGAGCGGTTCTCTCAGAGCTATCTCCGCCCCACCTACCTCTTGGGGAGTCTTTTGTGGGGAGGGGAGGGGAAGGAGATTGTAAGCCACTCTGAGTGAAGGGTGGGGTATAAATCCAGTCTCTTCTTCTTATCTGAATACTATAGAAGCCTTTAAGAGTATCTAACTGTAAACGATGAATAGAAACAGAATTTTTGGTGTGGGAGTGTAGCCAATGGGAACAGCTACTTGAAACTTGGTAGCTCAACTGGACATTTAAGGTGTGGGGGTGAATTCAAATGTAGTCTGAATGGAAAACAACTGAACTTATAATGGTTTCCTTATCAGCAACATGTGACTTTGACAGTGTGAATACTCACTGAGTGGGCAAATTGGTTAGTACCTGTCATGTGTTAGGATTCATAATATCCATTGCATTACATCATTAGTATCTTATGTTTTCTGTTTTAGCAGGGATACGGTGTGACTTTCAATCTGAGGCATGATCTGGGAATCTGACAGCTGGCACGTCATTACATGTCATTGGTTTGGTCCAATGAGCATTCTTCACAGGTTTAATAGTGCATTTGTCTTTAGGTGGAAGTCCAGTGAGTGGTCAGGGCCTAGATTAGTGACATTGGTTACAACCGGCTGTGGGTGGTGCCAGCCGGGATGCGGTGGTGCAGCCATGGCAATAGGAAATTAGGCAGATGGCTTCCAGGGAGGTTCCAGTGGGGCAAGGCTTAAGCAGAACCCATCAGTGGATCAGCCTGGCTTGGGAGGCCAGACGGCTGTTCTGCCCATGCACGTGGGAGGAATGAAACTACTTCTAGACCTGGCTACCCAGCCTTACTTACATTAGGTAAATAGGTGCCACTGGAGCCATCTTCACCTTATGGCAAGTGTACATACAGCCTGCACGTATGTGCCTATGTCAGATGGTAGGATGGAGCTGATGCACATTTCTGTGTGCTTTTCCTGGTCTTTAGGATAGGAACCCAGTTTCTATTAAGAAATGAGAGGTACTGTGCACTCTTCAGGGTAAAGTTTTTCTAAAATAATTAAATAAATAAATACCAAACAAGCAAACAAAATTAAATTATATAGGTTTAAAGTGACACCACATCACATTTTTAAAGTGGAACTCACCGGTTGGCTAGGATGGTTCTTAGTGGTTATTAAAGAAGCATTTCATATACCTAGAAGCATTTCAAAATGCCTTATTGGGGCAGTCCCTTGACTTTTAAAACAATGGATGCCTCCCTGTTCAGGTCTGCTTGCAATAGTTGGAATAGTTCTTTAAGAACGCCAAGGCACTAAGACAATTGATCCAGATCTCCTCCAGTGTTGTTTCCACAGTTTGACAATCCAGGGGATCTGGGACTAGATTAGAGATGCTCTCTTCTGAATAGACTTTAGTTAGTGACAATTCCAGGCCTCAGTTTCCTATCTTTCAGGGTGCTGGGTTGCCGGGAGATCTGAAGGAAAAGAGTCTTATCTGTTTAATAGCAACTTAATGCATGGAAATGCACAGCTGTAGTTTTTCATGGCTTGGAGGTAAATAACATCACTTTTGATAATTAACATCCCTTTAAAAGGAGGGGGCTTCCTTTGCTACACAGGAATATAAATAAGTTATGGCATTTGATCAGGGCACATATAAGCCCTATGAATGTTGGGCAGTGCCTTGCAGATCACAATGGCTGTGCAAATGCAAACATTGCTGTGTGGATGTAGTGGAATACTACAGCATTCTATGAGGGTATTGGGGAAAGGGAGCTCTAGAGGACCAGAGGCAACCTATTTATCTGGCAGTGAAATAAGGGTCAATTTTTGCAACCTGGGGTGTTGCTGCACTTCAGGTTATTAAAACGGTTACCACTTTAGGCATGCGGATGGAACCCTGATGACCAGGCACCTCTTTGCAGCAGTTAGCACTCAGGCTTTGGGCAAGTTGGGCCTTTCCTGGGATGAAGTTTGGAACTCACTCTTCTTGGCTCAGGGCCGCTTCCACTGCAACTGCCTGGGCTATGGGTTCCCTTGCCGTGTGGTGGTGTTGGTGGAACCTTGTTCAGATCAAGACTTTTGTCTGGTCACTGCACTCCAGTTTGGGGGGTGGCATTGTGGATCAGTGAGCTAGTGGCCTAGTGTTTGAAGAATGGAATTACAAAGTTTAAAGTTATTAATGAGGTTTTTCTTTCAGATGCTGTTGGCGACGGGGCGAGACGAAGAGTCAATGTCTGCGGCCACAGCATGGTCCTTTGGGCCACCCACTGGGCCAGGAGGACACCCTAGCTGTGAAGGTGCTATGAGCTAAGGCAGACCTTGCAATGATAAGAGCAAGATGGCCCAGAGTGTGGATAGTCTGGTTGGCTATTCTGCTTCACCATGAAGGACAAGGCCATGGTGCTACGAGTGGAGACTGACCTTGCAATGATAAGAGCAAGGTGGCCTGGTGTGCAGATAGTCTGGTTGGCTACACTGCCTCACCATGAAGGGCAAGGCCCTGATGTTACCTGTGGAAGCTGATCTTGTGCTGATAAGACCAAGGTAGCCCAGAGTGTAGATACTCTGTTTGACTATTCTGGCTCGCCATGAAGGGCAATGCCCTGGTGTTGCAAGTGGAGGCTGGCCTTGCGATGATGAGAGCAAGGTGGCCCGGTAGTGCGGATAATGGGGTCAGTTATTCTACCCCACCAGGTATGGCGCAATTGGGGAGACCCCGCAAGGCATAAAGCCACCCACCAGATGCGGAAGGCCATGGAGGGTGGTTGAGTTCCAGGACCCGTATGAGGCTGATGGGGTGCACCTATCAGACAAGGGCAGTGGGGTTATTTTTGCAGGACTTGTGGCAAGGGATTAGGTCAGCCTTCGGCTTTTAGTGGGGAGCAAAGACCAAAGCAGAGTCTTGGTCTTGGCTGTGGCAGGTTGGTGTGCACAAGAAAACGGAACTGGTGAGCACCTTACAGCATTTTCCCCATTAGGGAACAGGGGGTCATCAGGAACTGCCTTCGGATTTCTAAGGTCCAGGGTGGGGAACGGTGATCACCTCCTCTGGGAACCTCTTAGGGTATGCTCCTCTCTGCAAGTTGGAAGGCTTCAGGGGTAGGCGCTCCTAGGTGGTGAGCAGTTTGCTGGGCTGCTGGTCATGAGCCAGACTGATGGCTCAAGACCAGAGCTGGGTGACCCACCCGAGAAAAGGGCAAGGAGGTTGGTCAGGGGAGTGACTGCCTTGCCTGTTCCGTGCTTGCTTAGCTGATCCCTTCCTGCAATGTTATGTTAAATAGTTAATAAAGTGGCCCTTGTTTACTTCCAAACTGTGTCTGTCTCGTTATTCCAAATGGAGGGGCAACTCAGCTCCCGGTGACCCAGCAACACCACTGGTCACTGGGGGCTGCTTCGCCGCCTTGAAGAAGCTGGGCAGCAACAGAGTCACAACACCTGGTGTCGTGATGTGGGCGGGGGGCGGAACTGACTAGGATAAACAGCCAGGCTCTGCTCCCACCCGCTGACAATTGCTTCGATGTCCTCACCCATCCTCCCACCCTGTTCTTAGTGTAGGCTATAGCTGGTTGCCTATTGGGTCCAGGTAGGAATTTTTCGCTTTTACTTAGTATTGGCTGAATGGGTAGAGGTGTTTTCACCTACCTTGCACTGAGAGCAATGGATTGGATAGTTGGTTGTGGTGGTCGACACCTAAAAAGGCTGGTCACTTGGCAGGTTGGTGTGGGCAAGAAACCGAAACTGGTGAGCACCTTATGGTATTTTCCCCATTAGGGAACAGGGTGTCATCAGGAACTGCCTTCGGATTTCTAAGGTCCAGGGTGGGGAACGGTGATCACCTCCTCTGGGAACCTCTTAGGGTATGCTCCTCTCTGCAAGTTGGAAGGCTTCATGGTTAGGTGCTCCTAGGTGGTGAGCAGTTTGCTGGGCTGCTGGTCATAAGCCAGACCGATGGTTCAAGACCAGAGCTGGGTGACCCGCCCAAGAAAAGCGCAAGGAGGTTGGTCAGGGGAATGACACCTGCCTTGCCTGTTCCATGCTCGCTTAGCTTGTCCTTTGCCACAATGTTATGTTAAATAGTTAATAAAGTGGCCCTTGTTTACTTCCAAACTGTTGTCTGTCTCATTATTCTGACTGGGGTGGGGGGGCAACTGCATTTGCAAAAGGTTATTCTCACTCAAGTGCAATACCAGGATCCCAGGATGACTGTCCTCTCTCAAAACCTGGTGGAGACAAGGCAGTAGAAGTTCCACAACAACCCTCTTCTACCACACTGCAGCACACTGCCAAGGAGGTACAATTCCAGCTGCATCCCAATCCCACTGCCAGCAACTGCTGGTCCAGAATATGATGGAATGCCCTAGTAGTAGCATTCTGATTGGACCCCTTGGTATTCCTGAACCTGAAATATAAAATCAAGCTGTTATCTAATATATGACTTGTAAGCTTTAGCTCTGAATAGCTTGATCAGCTATTCTAAAGCTGGCTGCCATATGCACTGCAGCTTTGTGGAATAAATGAGTGCCACATTCAGCTGCTGGTAAGCCTGCTGCTGCCAAAGCACCTCTGTCCATCATTCATAACTGGAATTGAGTTATTGGGCTACCATTGGCATGCTGGAAAGTATAGCCTGAGCACGAGCCCCTGAACACCAAGCAATCAGACAGCACTTGCACCAAGCATAGCTGGTTGACACTATGGTCCCATGGTGGTGCCCCTGCCATGCTGATCAATTATGGATTTATGCATCAGCAACAAATGTCTCCTTTAACCAGCTTCAGATCCACCACTTGCAGAGCTGTCTGTTAAATATTCCAGTTCACTGCTCCTCAGAGCTGCATAGAACACTGTTAAGCTGCCACATAAGTATCCCCATGACCTACTGCCCCAGCTAAATCCCAGTGCTGCTAGATAACCTTTGATAGCTCTAGATGCCAATCCTTATCCTTATACCTTATAACTTATACTCTACAAGCAAAGGCCAGACTTCTGTTATACCCTCTTGGTTGTGAAAAGATTGCGAACCTCTTACATTGCTTCCCTTAGGCCATCTTTGTGCAAAGTGCCAATGATGAGGTCATTATTAGGGATGGGCACAAACTGGCTCATGATGAATTTTGGCTGGTTTGTAGTTTGCGAACTGAAGCTCAGAACCATTTAAACCAAACAGCTGAACAGTGGCTGTTTGGAAACTCCTGCATTCTGCTCCCTGGAAAAAGCCGCAGGGAGCGGAAAGCAGGGGTTTAAACGTTAAATGGCTCACAAACTGATATAAACCAGTTCAGTTAAAAAAAACAACAACACCATCTATACCTTCAGAAAGAAAAAGGAAAAGGAAAAAGAAATGTGGTTTGTGCTTATCCCTAACCACAATGTAACTCAGGGTCTAGAGGTCCGCACATCCTGAACATTCCAACATATCTAAATGCCATCATACACAACATATGCCTTGTGGATCATATCCAGATATTTAATTAATGCAGGTGCCTTTTCCAGTTGAACCTGTACCACCACAGCCATGTAAATGCTACACTCAGTGACCCTGTTATCCCATGTAAAGTCTCCTGGCTTCCTCCTTATTTTCTCTCTGTCCTTGTCATCCTTCCTTTCATTCTTCACTTCCAGTTCCCAAAACTACAATGCAAATATACCCACATATTCCCCTCGCCATATCTTTAACACAGTAACTGGCAACAGATGATTGCACAGAGGCAAGTAGCTCTCCCCATAGGGAAAATTCTTGAGTGGGACAGATTGTGGCCCCAACTTGCCAAGTACCTATCAGGATGTCTTGCAATCATAGCTGTGTCACACCTGCAACCCAGCCTTGCAGCACTCTATTAGTAGCACCCTGTAGCCCACTCCCAGGTGCTAAAAATAAAGACAGTTGTACCAAATGGGCATTCCCATGAAAAAATCACCCCGTATTGTCTCAGATTTTCCCTCCACTTTCACTATGAATTTCAGTTCCCCATATGTTAACTGCGTAGCCTTTAAGTAGTGTGTCACTCTTCTTATGTGGTAAATAAATTTTACTATAATGCCATTGTCCCACCTTATTACTATTGGATACTTTGTCAGCTCCTCAATGAAAATGTCTAGACAGTGTGCAACTGCAGTAAAAAAGGCCAACTCTATGCTTGGGATTATTAGGAAGGGAACTAAAAACAAATCAGCCAGTATCATAATGCTCCTGTATAAATCAATGGTGCAGCCTCATTTGGAATACTGTGTACAGTTCTGGTCACCACACCTCAAAAAGGATATTATAGCATTGGGAAAAGTGCAGAAAAGGACAACTAGAATGATAAAAGGGTTGGAACACTTTCCCTGTGAAGAAAGGTTAAAATGCTTGGGACTCTTTAGCTTGGAGAAACGACAGCTGAGGGGTGACATGATCGAGGTTTATAAGATTATGCATGGGATAGAGCAGGCAGAGAAAGAAGTACTTTTCTCCCTTTCTCACAATACAAGAACTTGTGGGCACTCAATGAAATTGCTGAGCAGTTGGGTTAGAATGGATAAAAGGAAGTAGTTCTTCACCCAAAGAGTGATTAACACATGGAATTCACTGCCACAGGAAGTTCTGGCAGATACAAGCATGGACAGCTTCAAGAAGGAATTAGATCAGCATATGGAGCAGAAGTCCATCAGTGGCTATTAGCCACAAGGTATAGATAGGAACTCTCAGTCTGAGGCAAGTGATACTCTGTATTCCTGGTGCTTGGGGGGGGGGCAGAAGTGGGATGGCTTCTAGTGTCCTGGCCCCACTGGTGGACCTCCTGAATGGCACCTGGTATTTTTGGCTACTGTGTGACAGAGTGTTGGACTAGACGGGCCACTGGCCTGATCCAATATTGGCTTCTCTTATGTGCTTATGTACCCCAAATAGGGAACTGTGCTTGAGGAGGGTAGGAAATGGAATTATCCTTCAGAAATAGGCATCTAGGCACATTTAAACTTGAAACAGAAGTTAAATTTATTTGAACAAATAGGCAGGGGATGGAAATTAAATTTACAAGTGAGTTTTGATTAGGATTGGTAGAGAGGTTTAAAAAATATATACAAAACTGCTTTTATGCAACACTAGAGATATTCAGAGAGTTGTTTTCCCTGCTTTACTTTGGGTTGATGTTGTTAGAGACATTTCACTGCGTTAATGGGATTGCAGATATTACTAGAGTGCCTACTTTTGAACTTGTTACTGGATGGTCACACAGACTTCAGATTTTATTATACTGTAACCCTATGTTTATAGACCAGGGGTTTTCCTGTCTGCCCCCTCTTTTCCTATGGCCAGATTGTTATTCTCTTCCCCTTAAGAATAATAACCTCTTTTGACTTACTTGAGGGACCACCATGTCTCCTCAAACTTTTTATCAACTCAGTATCTGCCAGAAGAACAGGCCATGACACACCTACTCTGCGACAGATGGGGCCTATCAGACACTTTTCTTCAAAGTCTCGCTAAGCATTTTTCTGTCAGCTCTTCCCCTTGCTCCAGTTCCTCACTGTTCCACTCCAACTGGCTAACTAACTCCTTCCCACTTGAATTTTTTAAACAACTTAGTTTTCTGTTCCACAGTAAACTGCCTTCACCCAGTCAGAATGAGCTCCATGAGCTGTCAATCATTTTTCAGCTAGCTCAACCTTTCTCCAGTAGCATTGCCTAAAAGCCTGCAATTGCTTGCTGCCCATCACAACGGTCCTTTTACGATACTGTGCTGGAAAAGCCAGGCAGACTGAGTCCAGGGAGGGGCAGCCTCAACCCCGTCCCCAAGCCCAGTCACCCATTCAGCCCTGAATGAAAACAAGCCAGCAGCATCGGCATCTGCTCCCACTGTTCCATGGTCCTGCTGGACTCCTTTCTCCTTGGCAGCAATCAACAAAAGCTGAAGCACATAGTGAGGGAGGAATAATTCCTTCCTGCCTTTCCATTGGATGGCCGTATCCTCACCAGCCAATCCAGCCTTGACCTGCCTTTGAAGCCAGACTGGGGCAAATCAATTCATGGCCTTAATGGCCATGAATGCCTCTTTGGCAGGTATCCTGGACAATGCGGGGGAGGGAGGCAGCTCTAACAGTTAAATGGGATCTCATTTAGGGGAAGCTTGCCAGGTTGCATTTGCTGAGATTCTCTTGTTTGACATTGGTTCTGTTGGGCTTTCACTGCTTCATTGGACCTCAGTTCTGCTTGGCTTCTGTGGCCTGATATTGGTTCTATTGGGCTGGACTTCCTTCCCTTGCTTCAATTAGTTTGGCTTGGATTCTCTGGTTTGACATTTGATGTGTTGAGCTTGTCACATTTGTCCATGGTTCTGCTGAGATTCTATGTTTTGATGTTGGTTGAACTTGTTAGTTCTGTTTCCATTGGGAAGCTTTTGGCCAGTAGTTGCTTGCTCTTATATGCTTGGCTATTCTCTGCTTTGGAGAAAGCATGGGATTTCATCTCCAAAGAAAACAGTGTAGAATGGCTGGGTATGCCTTGTGCAGGGGGCATAGAGCTGGGACTTTGGCTCCAATTCATTTGAAACTTGGGTGTTCTTTAGTGGACAAGCTGCTTCAGCACTGCAATTTTTCTGTCATTTGGTCAAAATACTGCCCCTCCAGCCCCTTGGAAATGTTCCCCATAGAGAATAATAGACCCAAATAATTTTGGGATCCCTCCCCCAACTCAAATCTGAATACTGAACTGCTATCAGAGACTCAAGCAATCCAGAATTGTATAGGAAAAGACTTTTCTGATTCATTCCTGCTAGGCCCAAATGGTCTAGCTGATAACATATCCCTGTGACTTTTGTCACCTGAGCAGATGGCCTGCACAGATGGTCAAGCTTCATACCCATATTGACACCTTTGCTGAGAAGACCAGACATTGAGGTGTCTTCCCAAGCTGAGGACCCAGCTGTCCCAAGGCATTAACACATCAAAGCTCAGCAGATGTGCCTTTAGTCGCGTCAGCAATGCCTGCACCTAGATAGTAGACACACTTCTCCATCCTCTCGTGATTGGGTAAATGGCCATATTCAATTATGACAGGAGAGGGAGGGAGTTGTGCTTACCCAATGGGAAGAGGGCCCCTTTCTGAGTCCCTGTTTGGATTACATACCTGCAACAATGAATTTTACTAGTGGGCAGCAAGCTGGCTTTAACTGCTCACTGCAAGCATGTGGCACATCCTTAAGATTCCCTGGACAATGGACTTTATAGTACCTGTACCTCTGAATAACTGGTAACTATGAATACCTCTGTATAGTTAGAGCTGAACAAGCTATAGATATTCTTTATTTTTCTACCTTTGCAAGTCTTGTCATATGCATGCTTTGTACTAAATAAAGATAAAATATAGATTAATATTATCTGGGCTGGTTCTTGTGTTGCAACTGACCTCTAAACCTAAATCTTGCTGCCTGAGTTGACTCAGCTGAAAGCTACCACTGTGTGTTAATTATCTGTAGCTCTGGCACAGAGCTGGTAAACTTGTTAAGTCCTCTGGACCAGGCTTAGATCTCTGCTTTTGAACCTTGGTGAGGGCACTGATGTAAGAGATCTTGGTGGCAGACTACTGATAAGCCAGGAGTGTGTGCAGACATACTCTTGGATTTGTTTAAGCATATGGGATTTTGGTATCTCTCATTCCTGGAGGGGCGTGAGAGAGAAGTAAGATCCTGTACATGCTGGCAGAGTTCAGGAGTTGTACTTCTCTTATCTCCTGGACTGGGGGTGAGAGGGTTCAAAGCCTGTACAAGAATAATCATGATTATGCCTCCATGAGATCCAGATCTGAAAAATACTGATTTTTTTTTCTGGTTCACATCTGTACTACCATAGACCAACAAATAAAAATTCAAAGACTTGAGAAACTGCTTTGGCTTAGACCCTATCACATACGTGCATATATTTTTGATAGAGAGCCAGTTTGGTGTAGTGGTTAAGTGCACGGACTGTTATCTGGGAGAACCGGGTTTGATTCCCCACCCCTCCACTTGCACCTGCTGATGGGACCTTGGGTCAGTCACAAGCTCTGGCACAGCTGTTCTCTCAAGGACAGTTTGTGTTAGAGTTCTCTCAGCCCCACCTACCTCACAGGGTGTCTGTTGTGGGGAGGGGAAGGGAAAGGAGTTTGTAAGTCACTCTGAGACGCCTTTGGTCAGTGAAGAGCGGGGTATAAATCCAATCTCCTCCTCCTCCTCCTCCTCCTCCTCCTCCTCCTCCTCCTCCTCCTCCTCCTCTTCTTCCTCTTCTTCTTCTTCTTCTTCTTCTTCTTCTTCTTCTTCTTCTTCTTCTTCTTCTTCTTCTTCTTTGGCCATGGGCATTTTTTCTAAAAAGGCTGCTTTGATCAGTGCAAATGTCCCAAAGAGAATTACTAATATGATAAGTTCATTGTTGAAATCACAAACACTGAGCTGATTTCTCATGAAATCTGTCAGAAATTCCATCAGTCTTACAGTATATTTAGGTTTTCCAGCATAGTCTCACAAGCATTTCAGTGAGTGAGCACATAACAAAAACAGTCCTTTCAGTCAGTTTGACAGCCTTACCCTAACCAACTCATGGCCCTGCAAAGAGCATGCATACTCTCTGTTCCTTAAAAAAAAAAAACTTGGAAGGAAATAAGTAGCTGAGGGTATTCATTTTAATCCAGGTTTGAATGCTGAAAAGAAGGCAATATCTAAAATAATTATACTCTGTGTCTTTGGAAATAGATACAGCCTTGAAAATTGTTAGAATATGGGAAGTTCCACATTGTTCTACCTTTCTACCATTATCACCTAGATTGACTAGATCAGGTAGTTCATCTTAGTTTCCATAATTATTGTTGTTTGGCCACAACTGATTTAATTTATAAGTTTATTCATTTGTTATTAACAATTTTTACTGATTTTATTTAAAAGGTGAGGTCACATAAACAATGTAAATGACTGCAAAGATCTACTCAAGAATATAAAAAGTGCACTGCTGGATCAGGCCAAAGATATACTGCGTCTACATTGCTGTGTTTCGAAAACCAACCAACTAGATGTGCATTTTTTTCTGATAAGCCTATCAACTCTCCATTTGACTCCTATTACTAAATTACTATTTAATTTGATAAGGCAGATGCATTCAGCATAGAACTTTAAAAGACATTTCAAGTTGTCAAATGGTATCTGTTGTTATCACATAAAAACAATATGCCTCAACTTATGAATGGTCTATGAGTGAATTTCTCTTGTGGACATACATAAAATTGTGCTTTGTGAGGAAAAATGCATGCAGCAAGTGTTAAGGGGTTGGTTTCAATCTAGATATACTCATGTGCAAGAGGATTCTATAATAGAAGAAGAAGAAGAAGAGATTGGATTTATACCCCACCCTTCACTGACCAAAGGCGTCTCAGAGTGACTTACAAACTCCTTTCCCTTCCCCTCCCCACAACAGACACCCTGTGAGGTAGGTGGGGCTGAGAGAACTCTAACACAAACTGTCCTTGAGAGAACAGCTGTGCCAGAGCTTGTGACTGACCCACGGTCACATCAGCAGGTGCAAGTGGAGGAGTGGGGAATCAAACCCGGTTCTCCCAGATAACAGTCTGCACACTTAACCACTACACCAAACTGGCTCCCACTCATGTGGTTAATATTAGTTAAGACTGCTCACTGCAATCTGTACCTTATTTTAAAAGGAAAAAATGTTTCACCTTATCTCTCCTTATATATAATTGTATTTTGGTGGTGGCATTTTGTGAACATTCCACATGCTCCCAAATCAGTTGGCTCCCTGATATGTCACTCAGAAGCTGTCCCTATCCACTGGCTGTGTTGCCTGAGTCTTACCTCCAATATTCTAAACAGTTTGCTGTTTCTCTCCCCTCAATAGCCAGTCAGAACACAGAGGTCATTTGCATATGCAGCCTGATTGGCCTTTGCCTCTAACATTCTAAACAGTTTGCTATTGCTGTTGGGAGTCATCGAATGTGTCCTGAGGTAAAATACATATCCCAATCTTCCCTTAAATGGTCACTGGAGTTGCCAAAATACATATCCCAATCTTCCCTTAAACAGTCATTGGAGTTACCAGTCTCCCTGTGGGGCCTGGAGATGACCCAGAAATCACCGTGTTCTCCAGCCACAGCACATGATTTCCCCTACAGAAAATTTCCCAGCTATTACAATGGCTGCTTTGGGCAGTGGACTCTATGGCATTATACATTGCTGAAGTCCCTCTGCACCCCAAACCCTGCTCTCCCCAGGCTCTACCCCTCAAATCTACAGATCTGGCCCTCCCCTTAGTATTGCCAGCCTCCAGGTAGCAGCTGGAGATCTCCAAGATCAATTCTCCTGGAGAAAATGGTTGTTTTGGGCAATGGATTCGATGGGATTATACCCTGCTGAGGTCTCTCCTCACCCCTTCCCTCCCCAGGCTCTACCCCTGAAATCTACAGGTATTTCCCAACCCAGAGTTGGCAACCCTGTAACTGGCTATGGAACCGCTTTCCAGACCTTTGGAACGCAGAAGACATGGCATAGAAGGAGGTGATTTTCTACCTTAGCTGCCACTGCATAACCCCAAATCAACATAATTCAGGGGTGGAGGGAACCATACCTGTTACCAAGAGGCTGTCCTTCCATACTACCCACTTGGGGCAGTAAAATGACTTGAGACAGCCCTGCCTTATAGCTAATCAGAAGGAAATAAACATGACTTGCCTCCCTATATTTTCCCCTTCCTTCTGCCACCCCACCAGCCACAGCTGGGACACTCACCTGCAGCTTCCTTCTAGAGCTCATTGTATTTCTTCCCACAATGGGCCTTACTCCTAGTAGCAATATATTGCTGTAAGAAGGCAGGAAAATTTGTTCCCATTTAGACAACATTATTAATTGGCAGCACCAAATGAGAAGAGAGGACTCACAGGAGAAGACCCTGCTGCTGGTAATGACTGAAGGTAAAAGAAGAAAGGGATAGCAAAAGATGAGATGGTTAGACAGTGTTATTGATGCAACAAACATGAAATTGAGCAAACTCCAGAGGACGGCAGAGGACAGGAGGGTTTGTGGTCCACGGGGTTGTGAAGTGTCAGATTCAGCTGTGCAACTGAACAACAATTAATTAATGGGTATCATTTCCCACTTTGGAGGACAATCTTTTATGGCACAATTTTTTCCTGCACCAAACTGCTCTGATCTTCCTTTTGATTTTTTAAATCTTCTGCCTTATAGTGATAGTGATAGATAGAGTGATATAGTGATAGATTAATATAATATTATCCTTCTCCCCTCTCATAAAAAGATCCCACGAAAGTCAGTGAAAAGGTGCATCCACATTTTCCTTGACCAGCCTTGTCCAACCATAGAATCACCCACAGAACAGTTCCTGTAGGCAGTCAATGGCATTCTCTTATTCCTACCAATCAAATTACTCCAAAATATGGGCAGTAACTTTGATAGTACAAACAGAACATTTAGTGCTATGTTGAGAATTGTCATTTTTTTCCTGATTTGTATCTAGTGGTTGCCTTGCTTTGGACAATGTTAATAAAATGTAAGAAGCAGCACAACATAAATTTACAATTCACAGTTCTGGAATCAAAATACGTGTTCTGCAATTCCTGTTTCTTCTTCACAAAGGCTGATGTAATCTGTGTTGTCAGTTTCTCCAGTGCTGTATTAAAACAAGCAGAAAACCCAGACTTACCCAGGGTCCTTTTTGTAGGCATATTAAATCTGTTTGTGGGTGTCAGGTTCAATAGCAAGCAAGTCCAAACACACTTCACTCAGAAAGTTATGCTTTATTGGAATACCAGTCTGTTGCCCATTATTGCAGAGTCATTGTCAGGAATAACAATTAGGGCATAGGAAGCTGTGTATATACTCTGATGCTTCAGCTAGCTAAGCAAATGAAAACCAAGCACACACACAGGAATTCTCCTGGCGGGATATTACATAATGAACTGGAGACAACCCCCTCTGTAGGAGGGCTGAGACATTCACACCGTCTGGGAACCTAAGCCCGCCCTTCTGTTCAAGGCCAGAGATAGTGGCTGGCAGAGGAGTGTTTCCCACAGTTTGATAATCAAAGCAAAGCAATGCGCATATGAGAAAGCAAGCAAGCAAGGCATGAGATCATACAGAAAACATGGCAGGCATCTGACAGTGGGCACTATTGAAAAAATAGGAGGTGTGGCAGTGGTCTTCCAGCACAGCTGGGGGAGATTACTATGACACTGCAGCCTGCTTTTCTCCATCCCCCCAGCCTGGCCAGTCAGGTGAGGCCTGACATGGTTGGGGTAGGGGAGCTGGTGGCTGGGATATAGCAGCCCCCCCACACCACACAGACACTTCTTTTCATGGCTTCAACCACCCACCCCACCCATTTTTTTGCATTGTTATAGTTGGTATATTGTCATTGTTCTCATCACCACAACTATGTTGGTGGTATCAGCACTGGGGAGGATTCATTTCAGGGGAAATCCAGCCTGCCCATTTCCCACATGCTTGGGGATCCCCTTAAGGGATTTTTGGATGAGGGTTTACAGGGGACATCCCCAGCGCTGTCAAGGCGAACTCTCACTTCAAGTGGCAGAGGAGACTATGCAGTGGCTGCAGGTGGAATTCCACAAAACTGCCATCCCCCAACTGGTATCCCCCACAGACAGACTGGGGGAGGTGTGCACATCAGCTCGCAGGTGGGTCAGCCAATGCCCTGCATCTGTTTGCCCCATGCTGTGCCAACACTCAGCTGTAACCAATAAAGCTGTGGCCAGTTTCAACCCACCTTATGTCTGTTTGTCATATTTATGTACTTGGGAAGGGAAATCAGCCTCACCTTCCCTGCCTCTCCCCTTGTAGCTGGGCCCTCAAGGTATATGGTAGCTCTGAAGTTACTGGCTGACTCCCATTGAAAGTTATTTGCTTCTGCTCTAAGGAGCTGCTGCGCTTCAGCCTCTAAATTATGTTAAAATGAATATTGTGCTGCACTATCTATAGGGCGTTTTCTTTGGGCATTTAAATAGAAAGATAGCAGTCTGTTTTCATTGCATATTATTGAGGTTAACTGGTATGGTTAGTCCAGTCACCATTAGTTATCAGAGTGCTTAAATAAAGCTACAAATGCAGGAGCATCACTTTACCAGGTTACTCAGCTTACAAAGCTACACAGAGCCACATTGCAAGTTTAGAAGAGAAATACTTCTATGTTTATTTGAGAAGTACACTTTGGATAGGAAAGAGCAGAGACTGATAGATAACTAACTTACTAGCTAAAGGATGGAAGCAGATGGTGAAAGGCACATCTGCCTCATGGTGCCAAGAGAGGACCACATGTCCTTCTCTTGGTGCGTGCAGGTAGAGAGCACGTCTTCATCTGGGGGGGGGGATATATCCCTGAGAACACAATCTGCATTTTAAGAGGATAGTGGCAAAAGAACAGATACAGGAAGAAACATCAGTGTGCCTGTCTAGCTATCTAGTCTCTCTTGCCACTCAGTCTGGAAGTCTGAGACAGGGGACATCACATCTGGAACTTCCAACACAGATTGTGCAAGACAGTGATTCTTAGCTTTGGCCACTATTTGCAATATAATAATACTGGCTCAGTTTGTGGAATTTTTCTAAGAATTTCCAAGCTATTTATTATATACCCTGCATTTCTCCAACCCCTGGTCACTCAAAGTGGCTTATAAGACAAATACAGAAATGCAGTTCAGACACATGCACACTGCAATGCTGCAACATATCAGACTTGTGCTGCTTTCACTAATCAGTTCACTCAAGCACACAGATGTCAGGCCATGAGCAAAGAGCAAAGACAGGAAATCTTTGACTGTTGCCCTCGAGTCCACACTCAAACGTTCATGCCTCTGGCTTTCCCCAAGCTCAGAAATTCAGCCTAGATATCATTCATCTAGCAAGATGTTCACAGCCTGTCTCCCCCTCCTGTTTGTGAAAAGATTTGAGCACTTTAAGGGTGATACCACTACTACTACTACTACCACTGTATTTGGAATTGTAGTTATTGCTTTGTTGTCCCCATAGACCCAAAGAATTAGCATGAAAGCACAACGTTCAGTTCTGTTTTTAGAATTCTGGTTGGTTCTACAACTGTAATCCTATTGCATTGTTTATTGACTGCCTCATCTGTTAATTGTATTGACTCACTCTGTGTAATCCACCTTGAGTCCCAGTGAGAAAGGTGGAATATAAATAATGTATGTGCACACATATATACATAAAAATTATACTGAATCAGACTATTGGTCCATGAAGGTTAGTATTGTCAGACTGGCAGGAGCTCTCCAGAGTCTCAAACAGAGGTCTTTCATAGCACCTGCAACCTGATCTCTTCTTAACTGGGGGTGTTGTGGATTGAACCTGGGACCTTCTGCTTACAAAGCAGAGGCTCTTCCTCTGAGCCACAGCCTCCCAAATACAGCAAGACTTTGTATTATTTTAAAAGGGGCTCAGTGATGAAGATGAAATCAAATTGCTACTTGATCATATATAATGATGTCTTTCTTACTCATACTCTGAAGTAGTCCCAATGAAGCCAGCCTTATTATTGTAAAAGTCTGTAATTTGAGTACTGCAGCCTTGGTTAAACAAATTAAAAAGGATTTTTATAAATTATCAAATTAGGAAGTTGCAACTTTCAAAGCTATAATTTAATCCACTCAGCAGCACTTCCTTCCATATTACTTAACAACTAGGCATAGATCTGGCTAGGCATATGCACACATTTCTTACTTGCACTTGATTCTTTTTTTTTGGTAAATACATTTTATTATTGGATATATTTTCATGTTCATACAATTTAAACAAACCAATACATATCCATTTTCTTTCACCCTCTCCCCCCCAAACAAGGCTTCCCGCAATGCTTCAACCCCATAATGACTCTCTATTTAGTTACATTTACTACTAAACTTATTTTCTTTTACTAATGGTAACAATTCAAAGGTCTAAATCTCTTTCAATTTCTCCTCAATAGCTGTCAAAACAAATCAAACCACATTTGACATCCCAATTTTTCAACAAGTATTCTTGAAAGTCTTTCCAATCTTCGAAAAAGGTTTCGTCTTCTTCGTTGTTTAGTTTTCTTGTTATTTTGTCCATTTCTGCCATAAACAAAGTCTTTTTAATCCATTCCCATGTTTCAGGTATCTTATCTTGTTTCCAACATTGAGCAAAAGTCAATCTAGCTGCTATAATCAAGTACCATAATAATGTTCTCTTGGTTACATTTACTGCTTCCATTTTAAGACCTAGCAATAACATCTGTGGGTCTTTCTTAAAAGTACATTTCAGAATTTTTTGTATCTCATTGTGGATCTTAGTCCAATAACATACTGCTTTATCACATGTCCACCACATATGGTAAAAAGACCCTTCATTTTTCTTACATTTCCAACATTTGTTAGACATACTTTCATTTATAATAGCAATTTTTTGGGGCGTCATATACCATCTATACATCATTTTATAACAGTTCTCTTTAACATTTACACAAGTTGAAATTTTCATTGACTTTTTCCACAAATATTCCCAAGATGTCATAAGTATCTCGTTATTAATATTTACTGCCCACTTTATCATTTGCTCTTTTACTATTTCATCCTCAGTATACCATTTCAATAAAACCTTATACAGTTTTGAAATCATTTTTTTACCCTTTTCAATCCATACAGTTTCAATTTCAGTATAATTTTCTCTAAAACCATGTTCTCTTTTGTCTGTTTTAAATAAATCATAAATCTGTCTATACTTCAACAAATCATATTCAAATTCAACATCAATTCTATCTTTTAGTACAAAGTTTTTCCCTTCCAATTTTAAGATTTACTTGATTCTGTACTGTAGATTTGCTGTTCAAAATGGGCTCCTCACAGAAGCTCCAAAGTGCTTTTAAAACACCCAACTTCCACCATCGCAATTAAGAGCAACAATACTTGAGGGTTAGGCATGACAGCCGTGTAAAGAGATGGTTCTGCTTAACATGCTTTTGAAAATTTTAAGCTGATTTTCTTTTGAATTGCAGTTGCACGTGATCACTAGACTTTTTTAAAAAAAATCAGAAAGTTTGAAGAGCAGTTTGGGGTATTTGAGGATATTCAGGAAACCTGTGGGCAGATGCAGAAAATATGAGTGCAGGCCCTAGGAGCCTGAATCTGGGGAAGGAAATGTTATGGAATATGTTAGCCCAGCCACCTTTATTGGGCTATTTCTGGACTGTTTTTATGCTGTTATAAACCTGATAGTGTGCCAGCCAAGAGACTGTATGATAAGCACCACCGGGGAAAAACCCAGTGAGGACACAGAGGCCAGCCAAGGACGATGGGATGCTGGCTGAATTCATTCCAGAGGTGCCCCATAGCCTGCTTGCTGCTTGTCACATTTTAACTCACAGGTTTTCACTCAAACAAAAGACTCTTGCATACAGCCCAGACTCCCGGTCTCCACAATAAAGGGATTAACCCCCCCCCCCCCACATGCCAACTCACACGTTCCTCATGGAGAATCTGCCCGGATACTGAAGAGTCATCCTCCTTTGTTCCAGCTTCCTCTTTTCCTACTCCCAGGTGTCCAACGGTCAAGGTAGCCACTAGCATTTGAAATTGACCCTAACAACCAATCCCTAGCCAGCAGGGAGTGTCCTCAGGTGTAAGCCGCCTGGCCTCCCATGCCCACCGCTTGAGAAGCCTTAAAACACTCACACACGCTTCTCAGAGCACAGCAGCCTTGCCTACCCCCTACCAACGACCTCTCTCTCAGCCTGCTATTACCACTTACGTCCAGCTTATTTTACCCAAGCCCTTACCTCGCTTTAAGGCTTCATTCTGCAGCTGAAGCAGCGCATGTGTCTCTAGCAAGTCTAGTACACATGTTCCCCCATTCTTTTCTTCCATATTCCTTCCCTCCCTGAACCACCCGCTGGAAGATTTGGAGCTGCGTACCCTGAGGTAAATATTGCCCCTCATTGCTTCAATACCTGCTCATGCGAATGTGCTATTTATTTCCTTCCTGTTTTTATTAGTTTCTTGCATGACTGTGTGTGATTGTGTGTGTTCTGTTGAATATTACTGCACAGTAAACAAAAGATTTATTTTACTCTTGTCTCTCACCTCTTTATTGGGAAATAGCGTGGTAGCCCATCCTCCGTATACACAGACCAAAGAATCCCAATATTAAACACTGTTCCGTGTGCTCTATTAATTATTGATCAGAGCATTTCGGCTAACAAATATTCATTTTATTCATTTAAAGCATTTATTAGCTACATTTCTTCCAACCTTCATCCCATCCCAAGACATGTTGATGGTGAGGCTAGGAAGATAAACCCTTCTCCGATACTGCTGTTGTGCAATGCCAGGTCCATTAATCATAAAACTGCCATGTTACAGAATTATTTTGCAATACAAGGAGTGGACCTAGTATGTATGACCGAGACCTGGGTGAGGGAGGGCAAGACAGTCGCCTTAAAAGAACTGCCCCCCCCCAGGTTTCTTGGTCCTTCATCAGCCCTGGACAAAGTGTCAGAGGGGGTGGCGATACTCATTTGAGAGTTGTTCTCCTTCAGGGCACTCCCTGCTCCAAAGATTCCTGGTATTGACTGTATTGGCCTATTGTAGGACACTGATGAAAGGTTGGCTATCTGACTGGTGTACCAACTACCTGTTGTACCACCACAGATACCCTGCTGTGCCTGCTGGAGGCATTGGCATGCTGAGCCTTGGAGTTCCCCAGACTTATAGTCTTGGGGGATTTCAGCATCCATGCTGATGCCACAGCCTCACTATGGGCTGCAGACCTGGTGCCTTCCATGGCAGTACTGGGACTCTCTTATGTTGTATTTGGCCTCCAAATTAAGCAGGTGACACACTGGATTTGATTTCCAGCACAGGGATAGGTGTGGATCTGATGACTACTGATAGAGTGCCATGGTCAGACCACTTTGCCCTGAAGGCCCATCTGGGTATCCCAGCCCCATCCTACATAGGCAGAGAGCTAATTTATGCTCACCCACAGAGATATGCATCCAACTGGGTTCCAGAATGCTCTGCAAGATTCAATGCCACCTAGTGACTCTCTAGATGCCCTGGTAGAGAACTTGCACTGCTGTCTTTCTGAAGCCATTGACAAGATTGCTCCCTCATGTTTCTTTGCCCCCATTCCAAACTAGCTCCATGGTATATCTTAGACCTCTGGAGGATGAAGTGGGAGCTTAGCTGACTAGAGCAAGTTTGAAGATGGACTTGGGATGAAGCTACAAGAACATCTTATAGGATGGTTATGAGATCCTATAATATGGTGGTGAAGGTCATGAAGAATGAATATTATGTGGTCTCCATTGCATCTGCTAGCTCTCATCTGACACAATTATTTAAGGTAATTAGGTCTCTAACTTCCCTCTCAGAGGGAACTCAAAATGGTATCAAATTGGCAATTACTTGTGAGGCTTTTGCAAGTTTTTTTGCAGATAAAATCTTGTCACTCTGCCAGGATCTGCCTGCCAACACTGATACAGTGCAAAAACTGGAGGCACCTTAGCAGTCTTCAGGTCCAATATTTGATCAGTTCAACTGACTCTCCCAGACCAATGTCAACAGGATTCTGGATGCTGTGAAACCCACCACTTGCTGCCTAGACCCATGCCCATCATGGCTGATAAAAGCCAGTGGTGATGGAATACGAGGCCCTCTGATAGGCATTATAAATCTGTCCCTGGGTTTGGGGGTCTTCCTGAGGAGATTAAAGGAGGAAGTGGAACAATCGCTCTTGAAGAAACCATCTTTGGGTCCAATTGATCCATCCAACTACCATCCAGTATCAAATCTGTTATTCCTGGGTAGGTTAGTTGAGAGAGCTGCTGTGGAGCAGCTCCAGACTTTCATGGAAGACACACTAGCCCTGGATCCATTGCAATTTGGCTGTCATGGGCCAGCTTGCTTTAGCTGAGGATCATTCAGCTGATGCTAATAACATCCCCATCAGAACCTCTGAGACTCAACCAGCTGATGCTGTCAATGACCCTGAGATGGCAGAGGCAAGTACTAGTGTCCCAGTTGCTGAGGACAGCATGTACTCCAGCCCCATGAGCACTGGGAACATGGAAGAGGCAACCACAAGAAATGGCACCTCAACAACCCAAGTGGCATGAGCGTGGGTGAGGGAGAGCTGACAGAACTGCCAGACCTTGCAGAAACCACAGCTGGCCCCTCTGAAGCAGCAGAGGATAGTTGGCAGCTGCCACCCGCATCAGCATTCCTCTTACCTGGCCCAGATGAGGGGGAGAAATTGCAAGATGAAAGCCCTCCCGATTTACCTCCACATATGACTCATCTAAGGGAGTGGCTGTGTCAAAACTTAGAAATCAGGCAGTGAGAGGCCAGGCTAAAGAGAAGACGCTCATTTAGCCCGGAGTTTTAATAGAAGCCTGGACGCTCACATGGCTGGCTAATTGGTAGCAGCATTTAGCTCCACACTCTGGGCAGAGCTCTTCATGGAAGCAATGAGTCAGCTTCATGACACCTTGCATCCACTTCAGCTCAGCTACTTAGGCTCTTGGACCCTCTGGCTTTGGATTACATTTCTGGTTAGTGATTTTGGATTTGGCTCTGTATTCCTGGCTCCTGACCCCGGCTTGGCTTTGGACTGTCCTCCCAGCTCCCAACCTCAGCCTGTTTTTGGACTCCCTTTGACTGGCACCCCAGCTCGTGACACCAAGATCTTGGTAAGACTTCACAGGCTGCCTTGCATCCCCTTTCCTCAGAGCCAGGGGAATGCAGGAGGAGGTGGGTATGCTTGGAGCTCCTCGAGAGGAGGTGAAGCATGTGCCTCCTGGCAACTACCATATCAAAAGGAACACCTGTGGTTAATGAGCCAAATGGATGGCTATCTCACAAGCAATGAGATCCAGCTGTGAGCTGCCAATAAAGTATGGGGTTTCAGATGGGGGAGGTATGGGAGCAATTTGTCACCTTTCTGGAGACACATGACCACACCACCCAGACCTGTTCCTGTCTGCAACTCCTGAACCTTTAGCTTTGACCCAGGACCTGCTTGACTATGCCTCTTGGACCTGCTCAAACTCTGCTTCTTGGACCCTCGGCTGGCTTCCCTGTTGTGTGACTCTTGGACTGAACTCTCAATTTTGTGCTTCTGGTTAGTGATTCTGTCTTGTCCCCTTGGTCTTGGCTGAGTCTGCTCTAACCCAGGTCACCAGCTACCAGCCTTGCTATGGGATGGAGACAGCACTGGTCACCGTCATGGACAATCTCCGTAGACAGCTGGATTGAGGTGGGTCAGCGCTGCTATTACTACTTGATTTGACGGCAGCATTTGACACTATTGATTACAATCTATTGACCCACCACCTCACAGATGTAGGGATTTATGGGATGGCCTTGAAATGGCTGGTCTCATTTCTCCAAGATCCAGAACAGAGGGTGGTGCTAGGTGAGTTTCATCTCAATCCCCTATGGTGTGTGGCATTCCCCAAGGGACAATCCTTTCTCCAATGTTATTTAACACCTTTTGAAAAAATGTTTTATTTTTCTTTAAAAATATACAAAGGTATAGAAAAATATAATAGAATAAAAAAGATTACCAACTGTAACCCCAACAAAACACACACACACTACATATGCCAACTATATATCTACTATAATCCCAAGAACCCAACAGATAAAACCTATATGCACCACTCACCCAGCTGGCACAGAGCTTTGGGCTGGGTTGTCATCAGTATGGAGATAACATCCAGCTGTATCTGTTGATGGACGGCTGGCCAGATATCACCCCAAATGGTTTAGCAGATTGGAGGCAGTGGTTGAATGGTTGAAGCAGAGCTGGATGAAATTAAATCCATCTAAAATGGAGGTCCTGTGACTGTGCTGGAGGGATCTGGGATTGGGGTGCCAACTCCCTATTCTTGATAGTATGCCACTAACATCAGCACTGATGGTCAAGAGTCTGGGCATGATTCTGGATGCCTCCCTTTCAATGGAGGTTCAGATCACAAATGTGGCCAGGCTGGTGTTCTTCCACCTACACCAGGTTAGGCAATTGATCCCCTACCTGCCTCCAGATTAGGCTACTGTAAATTGCTTAGGCAGGGCTACTCTTGCCCTGGAAACTCCAACTGGAATGGAATGTAGTGGTGCAGCTTCTTGCAGGAACCCCAGTGAGATTCCATATACAGCTGGTGCTCTGCCAGATGCACTCGCTCCGGATTGAATACTGGATCAGGTTCAAAGTTTTGGTATTAACCTTTGAAGCCCTAAACAGTCTTGGACCAGCATATGTACAGGATCACCTCTCCTGGTATATTTCCCAGAGAGCTCTACTCTCAATTGACAGCAACTTAGTGTTGATCCCTGGCCTGGAGACTGTTTGCCTGTCCTCAACCGGAACCAGAGCTTTTTTGGCCCCAGCCATAGCCTGGTGGAACTCTCTACTGAGAGCGGTCTGGGACTTGATGCAATTCCACAGGGCCTGCAAGACAGATGTTCCACCAGGCCTAGGGCTGAGTACAGTGATGATTTTACACCAGGCTGATTTCCTCCTTTCTTTTTATTTCCATCTTCTTTTCCTCTTGCTCTCTTACTACCAGGATATAAGGCACCATTTGTGCTCTCTTTAGGTGCCATCTTATTGATTGCTGACTATTGATTACTGATTATTATAAATATTAGAGTTGTTTTAAACATTTGTTAAAGGTTTTTAACCTGATTTATTGTTGTTACCTGCCCACCCTGCTATGCAGGGAGGGCAGGCCATAAATCCAATAAAAAATAAATAGATAAATTATGGAGCTCAACAAGTCTTACAACATAGATGAAACACATAAAATAAAACATATTAAAATATAAAAGCCAAAATTAAAACTCACAGCTCAGAACTGTTGTAAACTTAACCAAATGCAGTCCTAAATGAAACCATCTTCAACTGCCTCTTAAACATTGAAAATGAGGGGGGGCAGGTGCACCTCCCTGGGAAGATTGTTGCATAATCATGGGGCTGCCACTGAAAAGTCCCTCTCTCATGTACCCCCCCCCCAAACAAGCTTCTTTGATTGGTGGGACAGTTAGGAGAGCCTTTCTCTGTGATCTTAATTCCCAGGGAGGAATATATGGAAGAAGATAGTCCTATTAAACCAAGTTTAAAGGCATAATAATAACTAATGTCATCTGACACCTTAGACAAATGAATTTAAGCTTTTGTGACCTACAGCTGACTTCATCATATGCATGAAATGTACATTCTTTTGGCAGAAAGATATATACATCAGATTACAAATAGCAGAAGGATGATAGGTAGGAGAGAGGTCAGAAGGCCCCATTCTCCAAGACAGAGATGTGTTACAGAACATTACAGAACACAGATAAAAACAAGCTTCCAACATGGCAACTGACTGGGAGCTTTAAACAAGAGCTCTGATGTTGATGCTGCTAAAAAATTGCTCTAACTGCTTTTATTTGATCTGAGATCAATGAGTCTTACCTGGAGACTGTGCCAGGGACTTCCTTCACTTGTCTCCAATGCCTCCTCTTCAGAATAGGTAGTTTAATATCTGTATTTCCAGCTGGCCACCAGCAGTAGTCAGCAGCCTGGATTACATCTGGACAGCCAGGGTTTTCCTGCTACTTCTGCCAATTGTTGGCTGTCTGGGGCCGACCCTTTGAGCACTGGAGCAGACACTACTCCATGGGAGCTGCAGAACATCCTGTTGGCATCTGGGGAATCTCCTCCTCGGCCTTTCTTTTTAAAATTGCCTGCTGACTCGAGGAGACTGGGCTTTAGAAGGTGGGCAACTGCAGCAGCCCACTTCGGCCTCTAACTTCAACTTTTCTAGCTTTTGCATCTCCAATCTGCACCTCTGGAGCCTGACACTGCAAACTGATGTGAACTTCAACCAGTTTGCTTGCAGCCTTTGGAGCATTCTGCCCTGACTTGGTTCTATTTTGAGCTTTTGGCTGGCCTCAGAATGCTGCTGCCTGGACTCAATGCCCATCGGTCCACATACTCAACCTGGCCCTGGTTCTCTTTTGACTGGAACTGGAAGGATGCGGTCTGTAGAATGGGCAATTGTGGAGGAAGACCTTTGGGCTGCAGTAGTTGTCCTGCTGACCCTGTTATTAATTATTAAGGGCTGTGTAGCAACACGAGAGATGCTACAAGCCAAGGAAGAACAGACATCAATGAGTAGAGGACTTGGTGTGGTAAAAATGAAAGTAAACACCCCATGCAGAATTCATTTGTTGAATTAGGTGCTTTAGGCTTCCTGGTGTTATACGTTTATACCTCTGATGATTGAATATTAGTTTGATTAATTGAGATTGTGATTGTTTAATTGATTAAATTGGGTATTTATGTAGTTTCAGTTCATCAGTTATTGATCATTTATACACTTGGGGTGGGGAGGTTAGAGGGAGGATTTTGAATGAATTTGTTTGATATTTTTTGTTAGCCTATTAATCAAATTTGATTGGAATATCTGGAATTGATTACTTTGATTGTATTTCTCATTTAGTTCTATTCAATTGGGTTAATTCTGTAACAGGGTCAGTTAACTGGATAGTCAGAGAGGTGGATGGGGTATTCAGTCAGATAGGAGTTAGAAACAAACCTTACCAAAACTATGGGGGAAACTAAGGGACCAAAAGATGGCAAGAACCCCTCCAAACCAATGTCTAGAGCACCACAAGAAAACCAAAACTATTTGGACAAAGACTCTCCCCCCCATTGGGAATGGAGGAAGAAGCAGCCCAGGCAAGTAAAAGGAAAAGAGAAGACTCCTTAACTAAAAAGCATTTACAAGAGCATTTACAAAACAAGATTTAAAAGAAGAGATAAGAAATAGCATCACTCCTATTATTAAGTTGGATGAAGTGAACAAAAAGTTATTGGATGCACAGGTGAAGGTGGAAACAGTGGCTATCGGTATGCAAAAAAACTCTAAAGAAATAGCTGAATTGAAAACTTTTGAAGGATGGGCAAAAAGTAAGCTAATGTTGTTAGAAATTAAATCACAGGAAACCAAAGTAAAATTTCATGGAATTTCCCTGAACTTTGATTTAAACAAAGACCTTACTGTTGCTTTAAATGAGTGGCTAGAGGGAGTTATGCAGATTCTGGGGCCAGTGGTAAACAATGCTTACCGTTTAAATCCTCCCCGAATGGGCTCACCAACACTGATACCTGATATAGTGGCAGAACTTAAGGACACAAAGACTGAGGAACCTTTTGGAAATTGCCAGGAAGAACAGAGGTCTGAAGCTCAAGGACACTTTTGTTCAGCTGTACCCAAATATTCCTTCTGAAATACTAAATGCCAGGAAAAATATGTGCCCAATTGCACAAAAGCTTGCAGAGAAGAACTACAGATATCACTACTTCCACTGGATCACATATCGATTACACACCGAGGACACATATATACAGCTCATGATCTAACATCTGGTGAGGAGCTTCTGAAGGCATTGGAATCGGACTCAGGCTAGGAAGCTAAAAATGGTAACCACAAGACTGTAAAGAACTACATTGGAGGAGATCACAGTTACAGAGCTTTTTTTTTTTTCCTTTTTCCTTCTATTTCCCCCCCCAAGTAATGTAGTCTGGAATACAAAGAGCAGAGAAGCATGCAAGATGGGCTAATGGGACACCCCACACACATGCCTCCCTAATGGACAAGACTCACTTTGAATCTTATTTGGAACTGCTCTGGAGTCCCGGTAGGAGGGAATGCCAATTAGAAGAGCTCCAGTTAAAGAAGAAGAACATAATCATAGTAAAAGATATTAAGATAGCAGAGTAATGAAATGGTGTAATATATTTTTTTTCTTTCTGTTTTACTTTACTGTGCCTCATCTTGTAATATAAATTTAAAATGAAATATATACAGAACATATGGTTATGAGCATAAGGAGATCTAACAAAACATTACACAAATAGATATAAGGAAAATTATGGGAATTAGAGTTTATAATTGCATTAGTACTGGAATAATTTTGAGAGGCAGAAATATTTATTTAAGTGTGCCAATTTCTATCAGATTTAATTAATGACTATAATATGTAAATAAAGTAGAAGCAGAATAGAGTTGGCAACTTGTAGTAGATTATTATTAAAAATGTTAATTTTATTTTCTTCTTGTAGAAAGTTTGTAAATAATTTTTAAGATTTTGAAATTAATAAAAATTTAATTTTAAAAAAGAAACAAACTGTGTTTTTTAGAGCTGGGTAGGTACAGCCTTTTGTTGGTTACTGGAAAGTGTGAATTGGGATTGACAGCACTGATGATGGGGGGCCATGCAAGGGCCAGGGACACCAATGATTATGGGGTGGAGGAGATATATTGGTGGGAGTAGGTGCTATTCCTCCCTCATGGATCACTGCCTTGTCGTGGCGAGGGGGCTTGCGTGGTTCGATGAGGCTGTGGGCTATGCCGTGGAGGGCCACCCAGGATGGACAGGCCACAGCAGAGAACTCAGACCAAGCGTGATCCCCTGGAGAAGGAAATGGCAACCCACTCCAGTATCTTTGCCAAGAAAACCCCATGGACAGTAACAAAAGGCTAAAAGATATGACGCCGGAAGATGAGCCCCTCAGGTCGGAAGGTGTCCAATATGCTACTGAGGAAGAGCAGAAGGCAAGTACGAGTAACCCCAGAAAGAGTGAAGCGGCTGGGCCAAAGCCGAAAGGACGCTCAGTTGTGGATGTGTCTGACGGTGAAAGGAAAGTTTGATGCTGCAAAGAACAATACTGCATAGGAACCTGGAATGTAAGATCTATGAATCAAGGTAAGCTTGACGTGGTCAAAAATGAGATGGCAAGAATGAACATCGACATCTTGGGAATCAGTGAACTAAAGTGGACAGGAATGGGCGAATTTAACTCAGAAGACCATTATATCTACTACTGTGGCCAGGAATCCCGTAGAAAAAATGGTGTGGCCTTTATAGTCAACAAGAGAGTGAGAAAGGCAGTATTGGGATACAATCTCAAAAATGACAGAATGATCTCGGTCCGAATCCAAGGCAAACCATTCAACATCACAGTAATCCAAGTCTATGCCCCAACCACTGCTGCAGAAGAGGCTGAAGTGGACCAGTTCTACGAAGACCTACAACAGCTCGTAGAACTAACACCAAAAAATGATGTCCTCATCATCATAGGGGACTGGAATGCTAAAGTAGGAAATCAAAAGGTAACCGGAATAACAGACAAGTTTGGCCTTGGAGAACAAAATGAAGCAGGGCAAAGGCTAACAGAGTTTTGTCAAGAGAACACGCTGGTCATAGCAAACACCCTTTTCCAACAACCTAAGAGGCGTCTCTACACATGGACATCACCAGATGGGCAATACCGAAATCAGATTGACTATATAATTTGCAGTCGAAGATGGAGAAGCTCTATCCAGTCAGTAAAAACAAGACCTGGAGCTGACTGTGGCTCAGATCATGAGCTACTCATTGCAAAATTCAGACTTAAATTGAAGAAAGTTGGGAAAACCACTCGGCCATTCAGATTTGACCTAGATCGCATCCCCGATGAATATACAGTAGAGGTGAAGAATAGGTTTAAGGGACTAGATTTGATAGACAGAGTGCCTGAAGAACTATGGACAGAGGTCCATGACATTGTAAAGGAGGCAGCACTCACCGCCATCCCAAAGAAAAAGAAATGCAAAAAAGCAAAGTGGCTGTCTGATGAGGCTTTACACATAGCAGAGGAAAGAAGGAAAGCTAAAGGCAATGGGGAAAAGGAAATATTTGCCCAACTGAATGCAGATTTCCAGAGAACAGCAAGGAGAGATAAGGAGGCTTTCCTGAATGAACAATGCAAAGTAATAGAGGAAAACAATAGATTGGGAAGGACTAGAGATCTCTTCAAGAAAATTGGAGAAATCAAGGGAACGTTCCATGCAAAGCTGGCCATGATAAAGGACAAAAATGGTAGGGACCTAACAGAAGCAGAAGAGATTAGGAAAAGATGGCAAGAATACACAGAAGAACTATACAAGAAGGACCTCGATGTCCTTGACAACCACGATGGTATAATCACTGACCTTGAGCCAGACATCCTGGAAAGCGAAGTTAAATGGACCTTAGAAAGCATTACTAACAACAAAGCTAGTGGAGGTGATGGTATCCCAGCTGAGTTATTCAAAGTCTTAAAAGAAGATGCTGTTAAAGTGCTGCACTCAATTTGCCAACAAATTTGGAAAACACAACAGTGGCCACAGGATTGGAAAAGGTCAGTTTACATTCCAATCCCAAAGAAGGGCAACGTCAAGGAATGTTCAAACTATCGCACAATTGCACTCATTTCACACGCTAGCAAGGTCATGCTCAAAATCCTACAAGCTAGGCTCCAACAGTACGTGGATAGAGAACTGCCAGAAGTACAAGCTGGGTTTTGAAGAGGTAGAGGAACTAGAGATCAAATTGCCAACATTCGCTGGATTATGGAGAAAGCAAGAGAATACCAGAAAAACATCTACTTCTGCTTCATTGACTATGCTAAAGCCTTTGATTGTGTGGATCACAATAAATTATGGCAGGTTCTTAAAGAGATGGGAGTACCAGACCACCTCATATGTCTCCTGAGAAACCTGTATAAGGGTCAAGAAGCAACAGTTAGAACCGGATATGGAACAACTGATTGGTTTAGCATAGGAAAAGGAGTACGACAAGGATGTATATTGTCACCTTGCTTATTTAATTTATATGCAGAGTACATCATGCGAAATGCTGGCCTGGATGAATCACAAGCTGGAGTTAAGATTGCTGGGGAAAAGATCAATAACCTCAGATATGCAGACGATACCACTCTGATGGCAGAAAGTGAAGAGGATCTAAAGAGCCTCTTGCTCAGGGTGAAAGAGGAGAGTGCAAAAGTGGGTTTGAAGCTCAACATCAAAAAAACTAAGATCATGGCATCTGGGCCCATCACTCCTTGGCAAATAGAAGGGGAAGTCGTAGAAGTAGTGACAGACTTCACGTTCCTAGGATCCCAGATCACTGCAGATGGTGACTGCAGCCATGAAATTAAAAGACGCCTGCTCCTTGGGAGGAAAGCAATGGCAAACCTAAACAGCATGATAAAAAGCAGAGACATCACCTTGCCAACAAAAGTCCGCATGGTCAAAGCAATGGTATTCCCCGTAGTAATGTATGGCTGCGAGAGTTGGACTATAAGGAAGGCCGAGCGCCGAAGAATAGATCCTTTTGAACTATGGTGCTGGAGAAGACTCTTGAGAGTCCCTTGGACTGCAAGGAGATCAAATCAGTCAATCCTAAAAGAAATCAACCCTGACTGTTCCCTGGAAGGCCAGATCCTGAAGCTGAAGCTCAAATACTTTGGCCACCAAATGAGAAGGGAGCATTCACTGGAGATGCTGGGAAAGATTGAAGGTCAAAGAAGAAGGGGACGGCAAAGGATGAGATGGTTAGACAGCGTCATCGATGCAACGAACATGAAATTGAGCAAACTTCAGCGGACAGCGGAAGACAGGAGGGCCTGGCGTAATCTGGTCCATGGGGTCGCGAAGAGTCAGACTCGACTGTGCGACTGAACAACAACAACAACAGGTGCTATTCCTTTAATTGGAATGGAAGAAGTTAGAGATATGGGAATGCTCAGACTCCTTCCCACCTACGTCCCATCCCAAGAGACGTTGGTTACAGGGCTAGGAAAATTTACCCTTCTCTGACACTGGTGTTAGTAAATGCCAGGTCTATCAATACTAAGATCAATGTGCTTTGTGATTATTTCATGGAGTCGCAGGTAGATCTGGCCTGTGCGACTGAAACCTGGGCGAGGGATGGTGAAACTGTTGCCTTGAACCAATTTACCCCACCTGGGTTTTCGGCCTTTCATCAGTGTCAGACGTATAGGCAGGGTGTGTGTGGCTTTGCTCATCTGTGAATTTTATTCCTTCAGGTCACTCCCTGCCCCAACAATCTCTGGCATTGAATGTGTAGGCCTGGCATGTGATGTTGAGGAGCGTTTGGTTATCTGGCTGGTGTACCGACCACCTAACACACCAGCAGATACGCTGTCCAACCTGCTAGATGCTGTACCAGGTTGGGCATTGGAATACCCCAGGCTTCTGGTCTTGGGTGACTTCAATGCCCATGCTGATGATGCAGCATCTTCCCAGGCCAGGGACCTGGTATCATCCATGGAGCCACTGGGACTCTCCCAGCTTGTATCAGCTCCCACACTTCAAGCAGGCCACACACTGGATCTGATTTTGTGGATGGGGATACATGTGGATCAAATGACTACAGATGTAGTCCCATGGTCTGACCACTTTGCCCTGAAGGTCTGGCTGAGCATTCTGCACCTTCCCTGTTCAGGTGGCGAGTGCATTTATGCTTGCCCAAGGAGTCAAACGGACCCCATTCAGCTTCAGGAAGCTCTGTGGGATCCAATGCCCCCTGGTGGCTCATTGGATGAGCTGGTGGAGGACTGGGAACACCAGCTCTCTGAAGCCATCAATGAGATTGCTCCCCAGTGCCTTCTATGCCCTCGCACCAAAGCAGCACCTTGCTATACATTGGAGCTGTGGAGGATGAAGCAGGAGCTAAGACTGCTGCAGTGGTGGTGGCGGTGTGCTCATGACAAAGTGTCGTGAACATCTTGTAGGACACTTATGAAAGCCTATGAGATGGCTGTGAAGGCCACGAAAAAGGATTTCTATGCAGCCTCCATTGTGTCTGTGAGCTCACGCCTGGCCCAATTATTTAAAGTTACTTGATCCATTAGGACTCTGCCACAGAGCAGACCAAAAAGTAGGGAATTGGCCATTAGTTGTGAGGCATTTGCAAGTTATTTTGCAGATAAGATCATGACACTCTGCCAGGACCTCCCGGCCACAATCGAGACAGTAAGAGAACTGGAAGCCCCTTGTCCATCTTCTGATCCAATATTGGACCATTTCAATCAACTCTCCCAGGAGGAAGTTGACAGGATCCTGGCAGCGGTAAGGCCAACTACTTGTCTCCTTGACCCAGGCCCTTCCTGGTTAGTGAAAGCCTGCAGAGAGAGCATTTAGGTCCCTCTGGGAGAAATTATCAACATGTCCCTTTCTATTGGGACTTTCCCAGAGGCTTTGAAAGAGGCAGTAGTTTGTCCACTCTTGAAAAAAATTCATTGGACCATATGGTCCTAACCAACTACCACCCAGTGTCGAACTTACCGTTCCTGGGTAAGGTGGTTGAGACAGCAGTGGCCGAACAACTCCAGGCTTTCCTGGATGATGCTTCCATCCTTGATTCCTTCCAGTCTGGCTGCTGCCCTGGTCATGGGATGGAGATAGCTCTGGTTGCCCTTACAGATGACCTCCATAGACATCTGGATTGGGGTGGATCAGCGCTGCTGTTACTATTAGATCTAATGGTGGCATTCAATACATTGACTATGATTTATTGACCCAACCACCTCACTGATGTAGGAGTTCAGGGGACTGCCTTGAAATGATTTTCCTTCTTTCTCCATGGTCAGGGACAGAAGGTGGTGCTTGGCAAGAGGGTCTCCCCACAATGCCCACTAGAATGTGGAGTGCCACAGGGGGCAATCCTCTCACCAATGTTATTTAACATCTATATGTGCCCCCTCGCTCGGTTAGTCCGGAGTTATGGGATGGGTTGTCATCAGTAAACAATCCACTCAGTGTGAGTGTGGACAATTTCCAACTGTTAATGGGCAAGCAACTCTAAATGGTGACCATAAACCTGTAAGGAGGAGCAGGTTTTTTTGCAGTGAACATTTCAATTCAAATTGGCATATGAAACCTGGTGGTTTGTCTTTCATATTTTCTGTCAGATTTCACAATACTAAGTGTTGTTTATTTACTTCAAAAGCTTAAAATACTTGCAGTGTTTCTGAAGTAATCTTTATTTTCTTAATTTTCTCTATTGAGGTTCTGGATTTTTAATTCAGAAACTGTTCCTGAATCCAGATAACCTCTATATGTTGTGTGAGGAGAGAGTTTGTGTACATAAATTTAATTTTCATTTGAATATGTCAGATAAACTTGGAGTGTAGATTTTTTCCTTTTCTCCTTTTATCATTTCATTTGTGTAGACAAGGGTTACTCAATTTTTTAATGGGAAAATCCATAAGTAAAAAATGCTTGAAGAGACCATACAAATAATGAAATTATACATAGGGGCTTTGAACATATAGCATTGCCTTATGCTTAATCAGAGTATTGGTCCATCAGTCACTAGGGTCTTAGAAACAGGATTTTCACATCACTTACAACCTGCTCTTTTTATAACTGGAAATGCTGAGGATTGAACCTAGAACCTTCTGCAAGCCAACCATGGCTCTTTGTTTTAATCTCCCACCAACTATCTACTTCAGAAAACAAAGAACTAGTGAGTAGGGACAAAAATGGCAGCAAAACACAAGGCATAATTAAGAAAAAAAAACTTTACCTCAGAGCAACCTTATGATGGAACAATGTTGATGATAGACTATTACAACCTCCAGCCTGTTGGCTATTGTAACTCAGCATGCAAGAGAATCTGGGAGGTAAAGGGTTTAGAGAATTTTCTCACTCAAGTACATTTGGCAGTTGGCCTCACCCTCTCATTGGTTAGACATTGAGCCTCTTTGGCTGTTGCTTGCCTTCTTCTTATATAGGACCTCTCATTCCCTCTCTTACATGGACTTGGGGCTGTAGCAAGTTAAACTTTTTGAAGTTAATCTGTTCACAATGAGTTGAATGTACCTACATGAATATATCATGTAAGATGTGCTTCTAATGTTGTAAGTAAAATTTCTTTCTCTTGTTACCATTGGAGTTAGATTGTGGAAATTAGATCATGGAAAAACAGGGATACTGTGTAAAGTTTCTGTGCTTCCAAGGCTAATGATTTTGGGGGTTTTTTACATTAAACCCAATACAGCCATGGTAGTATTTCAAGACAGTTCTCATGGACTGACTAGGTTAGCCTACTTCCCCTTTTTTCATTTGCATTCACCCCATGGGACATGGGAATTTTAAAAAAGTTTTAAAAGAAGTTTTTCTAAATCTAATACATGACTTTAGTTAACTGAAGTAATGGAGCACAGTGATACTATGTAATGACAGTTATTCAAATTCTTTAAAATCCTTTAAAACAAAACAATAAACAGCCTCTTGCACTGATTATTTGCTCTTGTCTCAGTTTTTGTCTTGAATAGAGCTTCTAGATGGTATCCCTGCCAAAAGCAATCTGTGCCATTACAAGCAGTTATGAAACTGTCTATTAGTTAATGAAGAAAAATAACTTACCAATTATAAATGTTTTATTTTTCCCCCTTCAAGGTTGCCAGTATTCATGTAAAATGAAAAGCATACACAATCAAGTGCCTCTATAAGTTATGGGCCACACTGATGAAATTCAGTCAGAAATACAGAAAGTGCATTCATGAGTGTGTTTTCTCTCTAGAAGAGAGTATGTGCTAGAAACTCTTAGAAACATCACTGTTCTATGAGTGTTGAAAGCAGAAAGAAATGTGCTGAAGGAAGGGGAGAGGTGCCAGACTAAACTGAATCAATGTTGAGCAAATTTTATTCTTTTCAATTTGTTCACTGTCTATTATGTTCTAGACTCACAACATCATGTCATTTCAGATTAGTGTGCAACATATAGACAATATAGCTAAATAAGTAGACAGTGTTGTTAAATTGCCTTTCCTAAGTGTGTCTTTCATAAGTATGTATAGGTAAAGAGACAAGTCAGAGAAGAAGGCAGTTTTGTCATTCCACCTGGCCTATCACTGAGTAAATGAGCATTTAGTAATGTCACACCTTTCCACAGCCATAGAATGGGTACCTTACTCCTTTGTTTGAATGGGTTCCCAATAGTTCCTCCATGGCCCCGGAAGGGATTAATCTCACATTGGGTCCTTGTTTTCCTTTACAGTTAGTGTCACCTTGTGGATCCCTCACACTCCTTCCCACACATCACTGTAGACTGCCTTCCAGCTGAGTACCACATCACTGCAGCATCCTCTGTCTGGATGTCCCACCTCTCACCTGGGACTCCCCAGGCCTTTCTTGGGCCATACTGGGCTCTGTTGCACTGCTGCCTGCAAGGTCTGCCTCTGATCCCCCTCTTGCAGAACCTCCTGCACCACTGCTGTCTAAGGCCTTTCCTGGGCTACACTGGGTCCTGACCCCTCCATTGGTTTTTTATTTTTTTAATAACATTTTATTGAGAATTTTGTATCATAACAAATCTACATAATGCATAAACATATGAACTAACAAACAAATGGTCTTAAAAGGAAAACAGATTTCAGTTAAATGGTTATTTCAATTTTGTGTTAAGAGAATGGTGTAACCAGCCTACATAGATCAATGAGGTTGTGCTAGCCCCTGGGTTATTTCGTCTTACTGAACCTTAGCCAAACAGTAGCAGCTCGAATCTAGGAGACTTGATAGATTCCCAGTCAAGTTTGTCCATATTCATTTTTTCTATAATAGGATACCATTTGTCTAATGGGTTGAGTAATTGGCTATTAGGGTCTTCTTTGTTTATCCATATTTGTATCTTTTCTTGCAGGAAAAAATCCCACGCTTTGTGTAGCCACTGTTGCATGGTTGGAAGATTGTCAGCTTTCCACTTTTTAGCCAGTGATACTTTCGCTGCTATCAGTAAAGTATTAATGAGACTTTTTGTATTTTCAGGTGGTTGGTTCGTATTCCAGAGATGAAGAAGGATGGTCTTCGGATCGTAAGGTAAGTCGTAGTTTGTGAGGGATTTTATGTGACTAATGATTTGTTTCCAATATAGTGTTACTTTTGGACAACTCCACCAAGTGTGAAAAAAGGTGGCCTTTTGTCCGCAGCATTTCCAGCAAAGCGGTGATACATTAGCATATATGCGTGAGAGTCTGGCTGGTGTAAGGTACCACCTGTGGAGTACTTTGAGTGCAGCTTCTTGTATGTTCAGTGAAGTCGAGATCTTAGTGTGCGTCTTCCAGATCTGGGCCCATTGGTCATCAGTAAGTTGTTGATTAAGATCAATATGCCAGGCAATTTGATAGCTAGATGCGTTGGCGGTTTTTTTCTCGAGGAGCTGTTTATATATTTTAGAAATTAGACCTGTCTTGCTTTCATATTTCCATAGCAGTTTCTCAAAAATAGTAAGTGGTTGTCTTGGATCAAGTTGGGGTCGATTACTGTTTATTAAGTGTTGAATCTGAAGGTATTCGTACCAAGCTATTTTACAATTAGTTTTGTCTTCCAGATCCCTTTTTGTTGATATTTTACCTTGAGAGATTATATCAATAATTCTTGTTATGTTTGCTGTTTTCCAGTTCTGAAATGATTTTGAGTTTTCAGCGGGTGGAAACCATCTTTGTCCTGTGAATGTGCTCAGTTTAGATGGAAAAGATACCAGTTGAGCTTTATTCTTGTACCATATGTGGAGTGTTGTTCTTAAGTATGGATTTTGTATCTTTTTCAATAATTTTTGGGGTTGGTCTGACCATAGTAACTCTTTAAATTCGCCATGGGTTAAAGAGGCTGTTTCCATATGATGCCAATCTAGCTCTTCTGCCTTGTGGTATTGTCTGATGAGATTACTTAGTTGTGTTGCCGCGTAGTATAAATGAAGGTCAGGGATTGCCAAGCCTCCTTTGCGGAGTGTTTTTCTTGCCGTTGTGGATTTGGTTCTAGGTGTTTTGTATTGCCATATAACTTTAGCAATATTTGATTGCCACTTTGTTATTAGTGACCCTGGAATGATTATCGGCAAAGCTCTAAAGCAATATAGGAATTTTGGAAAAATGAATGATCTAACCGTTTGTATGCGTTCCAGCCATGAAATTTATTGTTCCAATTTTTCATGATCTTGTTAACCTCGTTGTCAATAGAACTATGGTTGACTTTGATTAGGTCTGCGATGTTTAGTGGTAGCTTGATTCCTAAATAAGGAAGATGTGATTTAGTCCATTAGAAGGGGTGATCAGTTTGGATTTGAGTGACTTCCTCTGGGCGCATTTGTATCGGATAGATTATGGATTTTGTTTGGTTGATTTTTAGTCCTGCTGTTTCTCCAAAAGTTGTTAGCGTCCTTTGAATTTCTGGCAGCGATGTGCGGGGATCAGTGATATATAATGTTAAATCATCTGCAAAAAGACTTATTTTAAGTTCTTTTCCCTTTATGTTTATTCCTTTTATTTTAGGGTTGTTTCTGATGGCACGAGCTAATGGTTCCATCGCTAATACGAATAGAAGTGGTGATAGCGGGCATCCCTGCCGTGTACCTCTGTGGATGGCAATGTCTTTTGAAGAATTATCGTTGATCAAAAGTGTTGCTTTGGGATTAGCATAGATAGCCGATACTGCTCTAAAGAAAGCGCCATTAAATTTCATCTTTTTCATGAGTGATTGGAGGAAATTTACCTCCAAGGTGTCGAAAGCTTTTTCAATGTCCAACATCAGTAGCATTGAGTCAACTGATTTGTTTGTTTTTCCAAAGTGAATTATATTGAGGGTTTTCCTGATGTTATCCGTAATATCCCGTGAAGGAATAAAGCCAGTCTGGTCACTATGGATGTATTCTCCGATTATGAATTTGAGTCTATTTGCAAGAATCGAGGTGAAAATTTTATAATCTGTGTTGAGCAGTGATATTGGACGATAAGCTTTTGGGTTCGTGGTATCTTTGTCTTTTTTTGGTAGCAGTATCACATTCGCGGCCTTCCATGTCTCTGGCAGTTGACCTGAGGTTAGAACTTGATTGAATGTGTTTGTTAATGGTTTTGATAAAATTGAGGCATAAGTCTTGTAAAATTCAGGTTGAAACCCGTCTGGGCCTGGAGCCTTATTCCTTTTGAGACTTTTGATTGCAGTGATAGTTTCTTCTTCAGTTATTGGCGAGTCAAGTAGCAATTGATGTTCTTCAGTAAGGCTTTGCGGGAGATTTGGGGATTTTAAGAATTCATTGATGCTGTCTTGTGAAGGGTTGGATGAGGTATAGAGTGTTGAGTAGAACGTTTCCAGTGATTGTATAATATTTTCTGAAGTAGAATGAGTAATGCCATTTGTGTCCCTGATGCTGTGAATCCATCTGGCTTCTCGCTGTTTTTTAGTTTCCAGGATAAGTATCGGAGGTTTCTTGGGCCTTTTGTAGAGTGGTCCTGTTTAAACTGTAAATTCCTTTGAGTTATAGTGGTTGTCTCTAAAAGTTCTAGTTGTTTCCTTACATTCACAAGCCTTTTGTAGACTCTATCATTGCATGTACATTTGTGTTGAGTTTCCAGAATTCTCAAAAGAGCTAGGAGTTCTGATTTTTTCTTTGCTTTTTCTTTTTTGCAGGCTGCGGATAGTGCAATCGCTTTACCACGAATTACTGCTTTTGAGGCTTCCCAAATTAGCGAGTGAGATACTCCACAGTCTTGGTTTAAATGGAAATATTCTTCGAGCGCGCTTTGTATTTCTTGTTTTGTTGAATTTTCTATTAATAATTTCTTATTGAATGACCAGGTGTATTTCTTTTTATGTAATACTCCAAGTTTCAGGATGCAATTTATTGGAGCGTGATCGGACCATCTGATGTTGCCGATTTCTGACGATGAAATGAGGGAAAGAGTTGCATCTGACACAAAAATGTAGTCTAGTCTAGAGTATGTTTTATGTTTCGCTGAATAGAATGAATAGTCTCTTTCTGTGCCATGTTGAAATCTCCAGACATCCTTTAGGTTGAGTTCATCTGTTATGATTTTCAATGGACTAAGTGTATTTTTGAACTTGGACTGTTGTTTTATAGTGGATTTGTCAAGCTTTTTATCGAGAAGATAATTGAAGTCTCCTCCAGCTATGACATATCCTTTGCTGAAATGTTGAAGTTTCATTAGTGTTGACTTTAAAAATTCGATTTGGCCAGTGTTGGGTGCGTATATTGACGCTAGCATGACTAAGTTGCCTTGTAGAGAGCCTCTTAGGAAGATGTACCTGCCTTGCTCATCTTTTTCAATGGCTTCCAGGGAGAAGGTGACGTTTTTGGCAAATAGTATCGCAACACCTCTGGCTTTTGAGGTACCATATGAAAGATATTGCGTGGGGAACCAGCTGGAATTGAGCGCGTTGGAACCTTTTTTGATATATGTTTCTTGTAAGAAAGCTATGCTTGTTCTCTGACTTTTTAATTCATTGGTGATACGTTTTGCTTTAATTTTGTTGTTCAGACCTCTGCAATTTAGAGAGGTTATTTTAAAGTCTGGTAATGCCATGGTAAAAGTGAGGGTCTAAAGAGGTCGATTCTATTCCTGTAGAACCTTTTAACTAATAGAACAATGTTCATACCCATGGGGTGCATCAACCTTTGAGCCTTTGATTCAGTCCTAATTACCAAGTTTATATCAAAAAATAACCATTTAAGGAGTTTTCTGTGTGCCAGCATTGGTTTGTAGATTAGATTTAATAAGACTAAGAATTTAGATTTTTTGAGAATAGTATTTTGGTGCAAGTTAAAAATAAGAACCATATATGTAAACCTTTGTTGAGTCAGAATAGTGACCATTTGTCTTAACTTTAGTGTTCCTTTAACAGAGTGCAATAAAAGACATATAAAAACAAACAATATTGAACTTCTTATTTTCCCTTCTAACCCCCCCTTACCCTCCCTCATAACTTTCCCTCCCATTCCCTCATCCCTTAACTTGTTTCCTGTGTTAATCCAACCAATTGTGTCAGCCTCAATAAAGTGGTTTGCTTTTGGGTTGGTAAAGATTACTTCCCTATTGACCCTTTGTGTGTGAGACAGACTCACACGGAGCTGCTTATGCTCCACTCTTGGGTCCAGACAAGAAAAAAGAAATAACAAAAACCAGGCCTTCTGGCCTATGCTCTTCACTTGGGACTTCATAACTGAGTGTGCCGACCCTCCTCCCCCTGCCACTGAATAACATATAAATTTTAAATTGAGAGAAACAGTGCTTAGTTAGGCAAATAACAGATTATACAATACATTTCAGGATAAACATACTAGTAGAATTTATCGGAACCTTATAACTGAATTTAGGAAGAGATCCGAGATCTGGTTGGGATTTTGCTCTGACCCCTCCATTGGTGGCTCTTCCTGGGACAAACCAACCCCTGCCTCCTCCATCTGCCACCTTTCCTGGACTGCACCAGCCTTGCAACTTCCATCAGAGGCCCTCTCTGGACTGCACCAGGTTCTGCTACTTCCACTATTTGCCACCCTGCACCACTTTGGACATTCTGTGTGTTTACATCCCTCCAGGCCATCAGGAGTGCTTGTTGCCATCTGGGCCCCACAGGGCCAACTGACCAGTCACAATTCACAAGAACAAATTATCATTCCCAACAACTAATGGATTGTATTCATGGCTTACTTGAACAGAACAAGTTTGTGAAAGTGATTTACAGCTCCTTCTCCTCAATCCAGAGTTAAGAGTCAGATGTCACTCTAGAACCGTTCTGCAGATTTCAGCCAATTTGCCCTTCTTGCTGCAGCTCTCATGCTCCAACCTTCAGTTTTTCAGTGAGCACAGAAGAAAAGGAAGCCACTAAAATCACATTCCTAAAAGACTGGGTTTAACACAATATATTTTTGAAAGTTTTTTATTCTATAACAGACAAACAAACACAAATACATAAAATTTCAGGGTTTCATATACATCTTTATTATATCTCTTATATTACCTTATGCATTGGCTGCTTGTAACATTGTCTCTTTTTATCACCATGTATTTTAGAAAAGTATTTTGCATTATAGTTAAAAATAAATTTTGTTGTTTATTCTTATATAATTTATTATGTCAATATTGTTCATTTATTATAATCTTTCAACCACTTATAATATCTTGCCCATGTATTTTTAAAAGTTGTTTCATCTCATCCTCTGAGAATTAAAGTTAATTTATCCATCTCAGCAGTTTCAAGTATATTATTTATTGTCTCTTCTTTTGAGGGTACTTCTTTCTTCCTCCAGTATTTGATATATAACATTCTTGCAGTAGTTACTACATGTATAATACGGTATAAATCTTGTTTTTTACAATTTTCTGGTATTATATTCAAAAGAAACAATTCAGGTATAAAAAGTATGGTACATTCCAACATTTTTTGTAACATTTCATGAATTCATGTCCAATTTTTTTAACTCTATCACAAGTCCACCACGTATTAAAAAAAATGAACCAACATTCTTTTGACATTTCCAACAATCATTCAGCAAAAGACAGAAGAGACCCCCTCACTTCTGCAGGAGTATACCACATACCATGCAGTTGTGGACAAGTTTACATCAAGACCACACAGCGTAGCATTCAGACAAGAATAAAAGAACATGAAAGACACTGCAGACTTGGCCATCCTGAAAAATCAGCAGTGGCTGAACATAGCCTAACCCAAACAGGACACAGCATTTGGTTCCAAGACACTGAAAGACTGGACAACCCTTCCAATTACCATGTCAGATTACATGGGGAAGCCATTGAAATTCATAAACATAAACACAATTTCAACAGGAAAGAAGAGAGTTTAAAAATAAATATGGCATGGTTTCCTGTCCTGAAAAACACAAAGTGTTCTACAGCTGACAATAGCACTTCAGATAAGATTAGAGTTTCAATAGCCATTCCACACACAAAAGAACCTCCTCAAGAAACAGGAAAAAAATCCATAGACAAAAGAACCTCCTCAGGAAAGCTCCTCCATTAGCATGTTCATAGCGTGAAGAACTACTACAAGATAACAACTCAGCCCTACCCCACCTTCCAGGGTAGATATAAATTACCTGCCTACCATTTTTCTGCTCATCTTGACACAGAGAGTACTACATCTTTCTGTGTTATACCTCTGAGGATGCCAGTCACCACTACTGGCAAAACGTCAGGTCCTACAATGCCAAGACCACGGCTACACAACATGGGAAATCTACAGCAACTAATCATTTGATAAATCAGGGTAAAACATTGCTAATTTATCTGGAGTCATATACCATCTATAAAACATTTTATAGATATTTTCAGGGCTATTTTGGGGGCAAAACAGACCGGAACAGCATTCCGGCTGCCTTCCGAGCCCAGGGGGCAGGCACATGCAGCAAGCCCTGCCCCCTGCTTCCAGCAGCCCTCAGTCGGGCCACCAGGAGCAAGAGGCAGAGAGGTAAGTTGCAGAGCCCAACCCCTGCCAGCCTTCCCGGGCCCACACCAAGGCACTGGGTCCTGGGAAAGGCCCGAAGAGCCCCCTGCTAGCCTTCCCGGGCCTGTGCCGAGGCACGAGGTCCCAGGGAAGGCCTGAAGAGCCCCTGCCTGCCTTCTTGGACCCATGCCGAGGTGCTGGGTCCTGGGAAGGCTCAAAGAGCCCCCCCACTGGCCCTTCTGGGCCCGTGCTGAGGCACTGGGTCCCGGGGAAGGCCCGAAGAGCCTGCCTGCCAGCCTTCCTGTACCGAGGTGCTGGGTCCCAGGGAAGGCTCGAAGAGCCCGCCTGCCAGCCTTCCCGAGCCTGTACCTGAAGAGCTTGATCAGGGTGAGTGAGAGATCTGCGGGGGGTGGCAGGGGCTTGATGGGGGGTGGTAGAGCCTTCCCCTTCCCCATCTCTTTGCCCTCCTTCTTTCCCTCCTTTCCTTCTCTCTCTCTTTCTTTCTCTCCTTCTCTCCTTCTTTCCTTCTCCCTCTTTCTTTCCAGTGTCACCTTGAAGACCAAGTTTTATTCAGCTACAAGCTCTTCCTCCTCTGTGCTGAAGAGTGTCCCAGTGTTTTTGGTTTACATAAGTGCCTTCTCATTCTCTCACCCCTCCCCATTGCTTAAGCATCATGTTGAGGACTCTGATGCATTTTTAATATTCTGGGTTGTCCGTTGCTTGTGAATGTCACTGTTGGGGAGACCATGGGATCTCTGAGTATTTATGAGGGAAATACTTTTCAAAACAGTGTATCTTGCTTGCTGCTTAGTTCATGTAATTAAGCTTTGAAGGACTGTTTTGGAAATGATCTGCTTAAAGCCTCTCATGTGGTGGAGAGGGTGTCCTATGTTTCTTATACTTGATTCTAAAGGTTTTGAGTTACAGTTTGGTGTAGTGGTTAGGAGCATGGACTTTAATCTGGGAGAACCGAGTTTGATTCCCTATTCCTCTGCTTGCAGCTGCTGGTGTGACCTTGGGTCAATCACAAGTTCTTTCAGAGCTGTTCTCTCAACAGCAGTCCTCGAAAGAGCTCTCTCAGCCCCACCTACCTCACAGGGTGTCTGTTTTTAAATGGTAAGCAGATCTGTATGAACAAGATGGGGGAGACATTCAGATCAGAGTCCTTTTAAAATTTCCTTTTGCAGTGTGCAGCCCAGAGAGACCATTGGCCTAATATGTTAATGAGCTGTGCTGTCAGGGGTGTTGCCTAATATGCTAATAAGGTTCTGCTGTTAGGTGTGGCCTTTTATGCTAATGAGTTCCTGATGGGCTTTTTCTACAAAAAGAGCCCTGGATATTTTCTTTATATGAAGTTGCTTTAGTAATTTTTACATTTGTTTTCCATACCTGTAACTATTGAGCTAAATCAATATTATGACCTAAGTTGTGTGCCTATTTAGTGATATAATCTTTAACTACTTCATCTTGTGTTTTGCTTTCCAACATTATTACATACCATTCCTTAATTAGTTTCTCTTCAGTATATAACATTATCTTATCCATTTCTGTTATTTTTGGATATAAGTCTATTAATCTGTCCTTAGTATATGTTGATTCTATTTGTGCTCTTTCCCACCAGCTTAAGTCGGATTCTTGTTTTTTAATACTTTCTGTTGGTTTAAGTTCATTGTTGTTGTCCAATAAATGTTCATATCTTAACAATGCATTTCTGTGAAACAAGTTTAGGTCAGTAAACGCTTCTAGTGGGGAGATCCATTTTGGTATCTTAGTGTAGAAAAGTGTTTTCATTTCTTCCCATACCTTCAATAAAGATCTTCTAATGAAATGTTGTTTAAAATATTTATGAGTATCAGCTTTTCCATTCCATATAAACGCATGCCAACCTAGTAGTAAATCATGTCCCTCCAATGCTAACCCTCTTGGATTTTCTAGTATAATCCATTCGCTTACCCACGCCAATAATGCCACTCTATAATAAAAAAGTGCCAGTCTGGTAGAGCAAATTCAGCTCTTTCTTTTGCATTCTGTAGGGCTTTTAGTTTTATTCTTGGTCTCTTGTTCTGCCATATAAAATGTTTCATCAATTTATTCAATTCTATAAAGTATTTTTGATTTTGGAGAATTGAAATTGTTTGAAATAAAAAAAAATCAATCCTGGTAAAATATTCATTTTTATAGTGGCTATCCTTCCCATCCGAGATATTTGTAGATTTTTCTAGCGCTCCAAATCTTTCTTAATTTCCAATATAAGTTTCATATAATTGTCTTCCATCAATATTTGTTACATTTATTCCCAAATATTTTACCTTTGTTTTTTTTACTTCCAGGCCTGATAGTTTTTGTATCTATTGGTTTTGGCCTTTTGTCATATTTTTGGTTAACACCTTTGTTTTATTGAAATTAATTTTCAGTCCAGCCACCTGACCATAATCTGGTACAGTTTTTAAAAGTTGCATAATAGAGTCAAGTGGGTTTTCTAATATAAATACTAAATCATCTGCAATATTTTGAGTGTATTGTAGATACAGATTTCTGTTCATTTATTTAAAATATTTATATCCCACCTTTCCTACTGGGGTAGAATGGTAACACAGCCTCAAAATGAATAAAAACAATACAATGAGGCAATCACACAACTAAAATATGCAACATAGTGGATAGGGATGGGCCTGAACCGGCTCATGAACTAAAGTTCCTCACAAATTTTGGCCAGTTCATGGTTTGCAAAACCATGCTTGTGAACTAAAGATCTGCCACAAACTTCCACAAGTTGCAGTGGATCGGGGTGGGGGTGTAGCTGGCTGCTTGTGAAGGTGCATCCATGGCAATTCTGCTGCAGCGTGGCCTCATGGTATAGTGTCATGGTGAGGGCAGCATGAGGGCAGGACACTTTGGGTCAATGGGACTGGCCAGACCTTGGGGCAGATGCCAGTGCACATCATGGCTAGGGGGCAGGGAAGGGGGGCTCAGGAGAGTCCAATTCTCTGCTCCCACCCTGCTCCCCTGACAGAGACCTGCAGCAACTACAGGCACATGGTCACTGTCATTTCTTGATCCCGCATGCCACTATGTCCCATGGCCAGGCCCTAACCCCACCCTCCCAAATACTAGGAGTCCATCCACTACAGTGACTCCCCCACCATTTGCTCAGGGAACCCCCATGATCCCCTGCCCCCTCAGTGCTACTCGCATAGATGCCTTCCCCCTTGGGTGCCAGAGAACCCCCTTCCTGCACAGTTAGGGGCCACATCCATTCATTCATTTTTATGGTCCGTGGTCACACGGCAAGGTAATTGCGCTTTGTTCCCGCTTTGTTTAAATCGGGAACATTTTTCTTTGCATTGGGCTGACTAGATGCAGCCGGCCCCTCTCTTCCAGCACCCACTGCTGCCGGCCATGGGGAGGCTCAGGCAGCTGCTGCTCCTGCCGCCACTGTGGGGGGGGGGCGCTGCTGCTGCTGCCGCCATTGTCCCACGAAAAAAGGCTCCTCCGTCTCCGCCATCCTCCTTGCCGGCCCCATCCAACCTGCTGGAGCCCCTGCCTCTCGTTCCCGCCTCCAGGGCCATTATTAAACGTTAAATGGATTTATTAAGCAAATGTTTGCTCAAGCGCTCAAACCGGAAGCTTTAAAAAAAAAAAAAACGCACAAAGAGCGGTCAGACGGCCCTAATCGCAATCATTGCGAAAGATGGGCTGTCCAGATGGGTGAAATGGCGCATTCAAAGTGCAAGTGCCTGGAAAACACCTGATTTTCCAGAGGTCAGGAAAACCCGGCAGCATTGTGGGAGTGAGCCTGCTTCGGGGCTGGAGGCGGATTGGCACATGTGAATGTGAATGTTACATGTGCGAGGGAACAGCAGCGAATCCTGATCAAAAGGTCAGTGTGACTGCACCCTTAGTGACCCTTTCCCCTCGTGGCTGGCATCATCCCCCTCTCCTTCGTTTCATGCACACAACAACCCTGCAAGGTTGGACAGGCAGAGGGTGTGCATCTGTGCCAAGGCCACCCATCTAGCTTCCATGGTACAAGTGGGGAATGGAATCTAGGTCTTCCAGGTCTAGCCTCATGCTCTCACCACTGCAATAAGCCAGCTTTTTCACCCAGACCACCCCCTAATCCCTCTCCCCTTCACACAGAAGCCTGCAAGGTGACTAAGGACATAGACTTTATTGCACTGGAATCCATGGCAAGGGGTGAGGACTCCATCCATTCCCACTCTGGGGACTGATGATCCCCAGCATGGCATGCGCCAAAGTGGAATGGCATCTCAGGTGGAACTTGGAAGGGCTTGCCAGGTGTGATGCTCCAATCCAAGAGGAGGGCTGGATCAGTGGACTGAGCAGAGTGCATGGGGGGAGGGTACGACTTGCCACACCCACAAGTACCTCTGTTGAATCTCTATCAGCAAGACAGAAAAACAGAGCCATGACAACCAGGCACAAGTGCCATGCCAGCCTCAGCCACAAATGTCTTGTCCTGACAGGGTCTGCAAATGCAATTCGGAGGGACTCACCATGAACACCCCCTTGAGGCACATGACAGAACCAGCTAACTCACACTCACCTGTCTTGTGTAGAGTTCCCAGATTGTTTGCAATCCATCTGCTGCAGCAGCTGCAGCTCAGGACTCTGATTCTGCAAGGGAATGAGTTGAGGGGATGCTTGCCAAGCTGGTTCACCACGTACAGTGGAGCAGCTGCCAGATCCTCCCCCAACCATAGCCACACCCTGTGCTCTGCCAAAGGTGGGAACTGGGCAAATGACAGAGCATTTCCTCACCCCAGGTCTCCCAGAAAATTTCCTGGGAAACTTTCCCCATGGCATGTCAGGGGCCATGGCACTGCACGGCTGCCTCTTGTGCCAACCCATGGCTGAATTCAGTGATAGGCTTGAGTGCAGGAGATGCTGTCATGACCTCCAGGCCCAAGCGAGGGGAGGGGGCAGGTTTGGGATCCTTGCCCTTGCTTACCTATCAGTGTGTGGTTGCCCCTGTGGGTCGAGCCTCCAATGGTGGGGTACCTGTGAGGGTTCTGAAATGGTAGAGGTCAGTCACAGAGTACAGATGTTCCTTGCCTCCTTGGGTGTCAACACCAAGTGCTAAGTGCTCTCTTTGTGCTTCTGCCACCACCAAAGTGGCTCATCACTTGCTCAAAGTAGGGACCTCCAAGACAGAGTCCCATGTCACATGCCCTAACTACTGAGTTGTAAGATGTCCCAGCAGAAGTTTTTGTATGAGGGGGGAGGCCCAATTGGGTGCTGGAGAGAGGGCTTGGCTGCTGTGGTGAGGGAGGTGCTTGGCCAAGCCTGTAGTCAGAATCCTGAGCTCCTTTGAGCCTAATGAATGAGGATGCAGCAGTGGGGGACAACTTGATTTTCAAGTTCAATGGGCGCCTATGCCATGTTTCTTGTTTGCATAAATTTCTGCCTCTGGAAGGTGGTGTTCCCAGGCTGAAAGTGCTCAAGGAGATGACTAACTCTGGCCACACCCCCAAACTGCTCACAACCACACCAGCACAGGGCCTATGCCTCAATTGTGTGACATAGCCCACTGGCACCCATGAGCAAGGAGCACCACTGGGGCCTGTGCCATCATAAGTGGCCCTCACTTGGGCATATATTGGACATACACCACCACAGAAATAAGTTGGTTCCCTGAGCACTTTCAACCTGGTTGCTCTGCCCAACTGCTGCTTTCTGCTCTTCACAAAAACAGCTGTTTGGTTTAAATGACTTGAAGCTGTGGTGAGTAGAAAGCAGAAGAAGAAGAAGAAGAGGAGGAGGAGGAGGAGGAGGAGGAGTTTGGATTTATACCCCGCCCTTCACTGCCCAAAGGCGTCTCAGAGCGGCTTACAAACTCCTTTCCCTTCCCCTCCCCACAACAGACACCCTGTGAGGTAAGTGGGGCTGAGAGAACTTCTGACAGAAACTGTCCTTGAGATAACAGCTTTGCCAGAGCTTGTGACTGACCCAAGATCACATCAGCAGGTGCAAGTGGAGGAGTGGGGAATCAAACTTGGTTCTCCCAGATAAGAGTCCGTGCACTTAACTACTACACCAAACTACACCAAACACTACACAAAAATGACTGGAAGGCATTTCACCCCTGCTTTCTGCTCCCTGATGCTTTTGGCAGGGAGCAGAAAGCAGGGGATGAAATGGCTCCAAGCCATTTAAACTTTTTTTTTGCTCCCTGCTGCCTTTTGTGGGGAGCAAAAAACAGGTTTTACCTTTAAATGGCTCACAAACCACTTTGGTTTGTGAACTGGCCTATTGGTTCATGGTTCGGTTTGTAGTTCAGCCACGAACCATGAATCAAACTGCAAAATGTGATTTGTGTTCATCCCTAATAGTGGATATTCTAAAAAATTATTTTCAAATTCAGTATAAAGAAACAATGTAGAAGAACATATTACTGTAAGTGCCCAAATACTTGGATCTGTGTGTTGTCTATTCATTAAATCCTTCAATTTCTTATGGTGCTCTTCTATTTCAGTTTGGTTATTTATTCATTTGGAAGATTTTAACAAAGAAGGGTTTTTCCCCTGTGGAACTTCTATTTCTGGTGCACAGTTGCAAGCAACATATTTAGTTCATTAATCCACATTTGTGAGGAAAGACTAGCAGAACAAATTAGGAGTTTACATTCTTGTTATTCTTTGTCACATAACTGCTTTTATCATAGGTTCTGCCAAATAGCATCTAGTAAGTCTCAAATCTCTCTTACTAGAGCTACTTATGCAGCTAACTAATTTCATTTTTATGCTAATTTCCTAGTTGCATCTATTGCTGAATATTAAAGGCTTGAATCTTAACAAGTAATCAGATGCACTCAAAATGAGATGAAAAACAAACAGTACTTCTCCAATTCACAGATCAGTGCATACTTTTTAATTTATTTCGAACACACCTACATGATGTTTGGGTAAATTTTGGATTGGCTGATTAAGCATATTCTTCCTACAGGTCATATGCATGTATACTGAGTGAGTATAAATGGGAAACTTTCTCAGTGGAGGGTGGTAAGCAGTGAGGTACCACAGGGATCAGTACTCGGTCCGATGCTTTTTAACTTGTTTATTAACTATTTGGAATTGGGAGTAAGCAGTGATGTGGCTAAATTTGCAGATGACACGAAGTTGTTCAGGGTGGTGAAAACCAGGGAGGAGTGTGAGGCACTCCAAAGGGATCTGTTGAGGATGGGTGAGTGGGCGTCAACGTGGCAAATGGGGTTCAATGTGGCCCAGTGCAAAGTGTTGCACATTGGAGCCAAAAATCCTAAATATAAATACACGTTGATGGGGTCTGAACTGGCAGAGACGGACCAAGAGAGAGATCTTGGAGTCGTAGTGGATAACTCGATGAAAATGTCTAGACAATGTGTAGCTGCAATAAAGAAGGCCAATACTATGCTGGGGATTATTAGGAAGGGAATTGATAACAAATCAGCCAGTATCATCATGCCCCTGTATAAATCATTGGTGTGACCTCATTTGGAATACTGTGTACAGTTCTGGTCACCACATCTCAAAAAGGATATTATAGCATTGGAAAAAGTGCATAGAAGGGCAACTAGAATGATAAAAGGGTTGGAACACTTTCCCTATGAAGAAAGGTTAAAATGCTTGGGGCTCTTTAGCTTGGAGAAACGACGGCTGAGAGGTGACATGATCGAGGTTTATAAGATTATGAATGGGATTGAGCAGGTTGAGAAAGAAGTACTTTTCTCCCGTTCTCACAATACAAGAACTCGTGGGCACTCCATGAAATTGCTGAGCAGTCGGGTTAGAACAGATAAAAGGAAATACTTCTTCACCCAAAGAGTGATTAACGTATGGAATTCACTGCCACAGGAGGTCGTGGCAGCTGCAAGCATGGACAGTTTCAAGAGGGAATTGGATAAACATATGGAGCAGAAGTCCACCAGTGGCTATTAGTCACAGGGTATAGATGGGAACTCTCAGTCTGGGGCAGGTGATGCACTCTATTCTTGGTGCTGGAGGGGGCAGCAGTGGGAGGGCTTCTGGTGCCCTGGCCCCACTGCTGGACCTCCTGATGGCACCTGGTATATTTTGGCCGCTGTGTGACAGAGTGTTGGACTAGATGGGCCATTGGCCTGATTCAACATTGGCTTCTCTTATGTTCTTATGTTCTTATGCTATCAGCTAGGGACTAGCATGTTTATGGGAAGTGGCCTTCCTTTTCCTCACAAATTTCATTTTTTTAAAAAAATAGCCATGGAGTCCTCTCATTCATTTTGTTGTGAAAATGAGAAATTCATACTGGAATCCTCTTTAATTTCCAAGAGGGTTTGAGGCCCTAAACCTCAGTGAGAATTTGAAGAGGGACATGCAGTTGGATATTAACTAACCAAATACTGAACCAAAAATGCCACATTTTTAAATCAATGTTTCTCATTCACAAAATGGCCAAATCTGTGTACACTTAAATTGAGATATTAGAGCCATGACAGGACAGATCTTTCTAAAAACCTGAACAATTGCCAGGTTTGCAGAAAAATCTGAAATTTAAAGCAAAGATTAAAAAAATAAAAATGGGGGGTTAACTCCCCTCAGGATACTAGAAGCAGGAACTGAACCTTTAAGAAACTAATGTCCTTTGCAATGGCCATTGTGAGGGTTGATAAGCAACTAAAACAGTATTGCCAGCCTTCATTCCTTGGTTTCTGTCAGTAAAAAGCAGGGGGCACCTTCCCAGGGTTATTTTGGTCTTCAAGGGAAGATATTGGAGCCAGGCCTGGTAGCAACCACCACGTAATACCACACAACTTCCATGACTCACCCAGGCCCATTGTTCTCTACTTTTCAACAGCAGCCCCTCCACAAAAGCCAGTGAGGTATATTGGCTAGAGTTTCAGACCCTGGACCTAAGAGATCTCAACAAATGTTCCATTCTTGAGCAAGGTGATTGAATGAGTGGTGGCTGGACAACTTTAAACCTTCCTGAATGAAGCAGATTGTTTGGATCTTTTCCAGTCTTATCTTAGGCTTGGTTATGGGGCTTCAGTAGTCTTGTTTGCCATGGTGGATGTCATTCACCCAGGATAGCCAGAGGGAGTATGACTCTGTTGATTCTCCTGGACCTCTCAGTAGCTTTCAATGTCATTATTCTGGGCTGGGATTGGGAGGTACCATTTTGGAGGTTAAGTTTCATAAAATGTTGCAGGGGGCCTCTTCTTGCCCACTATGCTTTTTAACATCTACATGAAACCACTGGGTGAGGACATCTGAAGATCTGGGCTGGGTTGTCACAAATATGCAGATGACAGCTCTGTATTGCACTTCCCACTGATCCCAGGGCGGTTGTAGAAACCCTGACCTGGTGCCTGGAGGCAGTTTTGGAATGGGTGCAGGATAATAAACCAAAGCTTAATCCAAAAAAGATATTATTATTATTATTATTATTATTATTATTATCATCATCATCATCATCATCATCATCATCATCATCATCATCTTTTATTATTATCTTTTATTAGTGAGCAGAAAGTCTGAACTGCGATTTAAGGTGTCATCTATTCTGAATGGGGTTGAATACCCTTGAAAGAACAGATCCATAGTCTGGGGGTGCTCTTGGACCTAGTCCTACTGCTGGGTAAACTGGTGGCAGCTGTGGCTAGCAATGCCTTTTACCATCTTTGACTAGTTAGCCTGGGCAGAAAAAAATCTGGCCACTGTGGTGTATGCCCTAGTTATATCCAGATCAGATTACCACAACACACTCTACATTGAACTGCCTTGAGAGGTGTTTGAAAGCTTCATCTGGTTCAGAATGCTGCAGCTAGGATGTTGACTGAATTGGGTCATAGGGATCATATCATTCCAGTCTTGGGGCACCAATACTGGCTTTCAGTTTGTTTCAGGACATAATTCAAGGTGCTTGTGCTGACCTTTAAAGCCCTATATGTTCTGGGACTCATATACCTAAAGGACTGCCAACTGTCTTATGAACCTACCTGACTGCTGCAGTCCTCTTATGAGGCCCTGTTTCATGGCCTCTCTTTCTGAGATTAGGTAGGTGACAACCCCAGAGAGGGCTTTCTCAGTTGTGGCACTAAAACCCTGGAATTCTTTCCCCAGGAAGACTCATCTGTCCCCTTCCATTACCATCTTTCACCAGCAGGTTAAGATTATTATTTGGTATTACCTAAGTGATTCCTGTTTTAATTGTTGTTTTATGCCTCTACATATTTCAGTTCTGGTTTTAATTGCTTTAATGATATGCTGTTGTCATGTTGGTTGTTTTTAATGGTTTTAAAATGTGATTTTATTAAGTATGCTTTAATTTGTTAGCCACCATGGTGGCCCTTGTGAAGTCAAAAAGCTGGGATAATCTTGAAGACAGTCAAGATGGCACTGAGCAGGGAGGCGAGTGCTAGTGGCTCCTGACTGAAATACTGACTCAGCTAGCCAACAAATTTTTGGAACAGACCACTAACAGCCTAATAGCAATGCTGACTGGGACATTATCTGATGGACTGATGCGAAACCAGAAATACCGGGCTTATTGTCAGCAAAACAATTACAACTGCTTCTCCTGCTGCAGTACAGCTCCCAAGGCTTCCAGAGCAGCCTGACAGCGGCTGCTGCAGCAGTGGCATTGAATGGGAGCCCCAACAATTACGAGGGTGCACGGGCCAGCTGCAGGACATTCCAAGTCCAGCCGCAGGCTGCAGCCTGCCTGTGTGGTTGCCATCTCGGTCAGAGTCACCTACATTTGCCGTTGCAGTGGTTACCATGGTGGTGGCTTGGGAAGGTGCTCCAAGCATTCAAGCAGGGGCTGGGGAGCCCAAGGAGGGTCCTTCCCCTCTGTGATATCCCCCCTGGTAGAACCCAAGTCTAGCAGACAACAGCGTTTAGTGTGGCCTGGCCAGCGTTCCTCCCTTTGGGACTCTCCATCTGGGGCAACAGTGGCAGAAACAGCAGAGAAATGGGGGCTCAAGAGCTTGGCAGACCCACGGGACTCTAATACGCCAGCTTGGATAGCCCTGGAGAGCTGAATAGATGTGGACACTGGTATGTTACTAGAAACTGGGTTTAGTAGCTACAAATGAAGTCAGCTAAAGGAGACCACTGGATGGATTGAGTCCAATTGCCCAGAGTTGGACCACCATCTACAGATTGGTAATTGGCAGCAGATGTGGATGAACTGACCATAGGGAACACTTAGTTTTAGATGTAGTCGATTGGCTTAGGGAATAGAAACTATAAATTGATTTGAGTTGTTATTTTCCAGTTAATTATGGTTTGAATGTATTGAACATTAACTGCCCTGTAATTGATGAATTTATTAGTTAATTGAATTGGTAGTGAAATTTACTGATTAAATTAATAAGAGTTATCCAGTTGCTGACCTAAATATGCCATTGAATGTATTAGCTTACTAAATTAATTTTTGGGGCTAATTGATTGGGGAATAGGCAAGGGAAAACTCCATTAAAAATAAAATAAAAGTGGGGGAGCGGGGGAGGATTAGATAGGCAATTAGAGGTTACTGGATTAATTGGGAGGGCACATACATTGAGTGGATAATCTGGGTGTGGAGTTACTGGCAGTTGCATCTGCTGCTGAAAGACTAATCTGGGTTGGATTTAAATTAGTTGGTCTGAGGCCAATAGCTGGCTACAGCTGGCAATGACCAACAGGTGAGATGATGACCGGGCTAGCGATACCAGTGCTCCTGGGAAGGGGAAAGTATAGTGGTAGGTCCAGACATAGATTTAAGGGAAGGGGACGGAGAAGTAGAGTAACTCGGCTCCCTTCCAGCCTGTGTCCCATCCCAAAGGTAGTAGGCAGTGAGGTTAGGAGGATTACACAACATTGGTGTTGTGTAACGCCAGGTCTATCAACAATAAGATCACTGTCCTTCAGGACTTTCTGCAAGAGTAGAACATAGACCTGGCATGCGTGACTGAGACTTGGGTGAGAGAGGGAGTAGCTCTCTCACAGCTGGCCCCTCCCAGGTTCTTGGTCCTTTACCAATCATGGACTAGGTGGTGGGGTGGAGGAGTTGCACTATTCATTCGGGAGTTTTATTCCTTCAGGCTGCTCCTTCCACCGAGGATCACAGGCATTGAGTGTGTCGGCTTAATTTGGGAAGTTGGGGAGAGTTTGGCGATTTGTGTGGTGTACCGACCACCCAATGCACCAACCAATAGCCTACTGTCCCTGGTGGAGGACGTATCAGACTGGGCATTGGAACACCCTAGACTGATAGTCATGGGTGATTTCAATGTCCATGCTGATGATGCAGCCTCAACTCGGGCAACAGACCTGGTGTTGTCCAGGGCAGCACAGTGACTCTCTCAACTTGTAACGACTCTCACTCACCAGGCCGGGCACATGCTTGATTTGATCTTCGCAGTGGGGGTTACAGTGGACTGAATTACTGCTTTGGCAGTACCATAGTTGGACCACCTTGCTGTGAAGGCCCGTCTGAATGTCTCACCCCAACCCTGTTTGGGCAGTGAGCCTATTTTTGCTCACCCAAGGTGTCAAATGGACCCTATGCAGCTTCAGATGGCCCTCCAGGATCTGATGCCCCCTGGCAGCTTGTTAGATGAGCTGGTAGAGGATCGGCATAGCAGACTGTCAACAGCCATTGAAGAGATCACTCCCCAATGCCCTCTGTGCTCTCGCTCTAGGCTCACTCCATGGTTTACCCAGGAGTTGTGGCTGATGAAGCAGAGGCTAAGACTGCTAGAGAGACAGTAGTGGCATACTCGCAATGAGAATATCTTATAGGATGTTCATGAGATCCTATGAGATGGCAATCAAAGTTGCTAAGAGAGAATATTACATGACCACGATTGCACCTGCAAGCTCATGCCCAGCCCAATTATTTAGAACGATTTGATCAATTACTACTTTGCCATACGGCAAACCAAATGCTAGGGAATTGGATATTGGCTGTGAGGCTTTTGCAAGCCATTTTGCAGATAAAGTCTTGTCACTCCTCTGTGACCTCCCTGCCACAGTTGATACAGTGAGTGAATTTGAGGCTCCATGCACGTCTTCTAGTCTGGTTATGGATCATTTTGACCTGCTCAGCCTAGAGGAAGTTGACAAGTTGATCCTAACGATATGCCCTACTACTTGCTCCCTTGACCTGTGCCTTTCATGGCTAATTAAAGCTGGCCCTACGGGAGGCTGTCAACAAGTCCCTTTTGGAGGGGCAGTTCCCTGGGGCTCTTAAGGAGGCAGTGGTTCACCCTGTCTTGAAAAAGCCATCCTTAGACCTAGCCGAACTGGCAAACTATTGGCTGGTCTCCAACTTGCCCTATTTTAGCAAGATAATAGAGAGGGCTGTGGCTGTACAGTTGCAGGGCTTCTTGAATGACACTTCCATTTTAGATCCTTTCCAGTCTGGCTTTCATCTGGACCCTGGGATGGAGATGGCACTGGTTGCCCTCATGGATGACCTCTGGAGGCATCTGGATTGGGGTGGATTGGTGGTGCTGTTGCTGTTGGATGTTGGCAGCGTTTGACACAGTCAACCATCTGCTACTGGTCCACCACCTCACCGGCCGTGGGGTCCGGGGGCTGGCCTTGCAGTGGCTTGCCTCCTTTCTCCAAAGTCAGGGACAAAGGGTGGTGCTGGGGGATCAACTGTCCCAGAGGCACCCACTGGATTGTGAAGTGCCTCAAGGGTCAGTGTTATCCCCGATGCTTTTTAACATCTATATGAGCCCCCTTGCACAGATTGCCTGGAGGCATGGGCTGGGATGTCACCAGTATGCGGATGACACCCAGCTCTTTCTGTTGTTGGGTGGTCAGTCCGACTCCAAACTGGAAGATCTAGACTGGGCATTATAAGCCGTGGCTGGTTGGCTTAGGCTGAGCCAACTGAAATTGAATCCAATGAAGATGCAGGTCCTTTGCCTGAGTTGGGGTGGTCTGAGTGTAGCGATCCCACTCCCGACCTTCGATGGGGCATCTCTGATGCCAGCGCTGGATGTTAGGAGTCTGGGAGTTCTCCTAGATGCCTCCTTAACAATGGAGGCCCAGGTAGCAGCCACTGCCAAGGCAGCCTTTTATCATCTCTGGCTGATTAGGCAGTTGGTTCCCTTCTTCGAATACAAGGACTTTGCAACAGTGATCCATGCAATGGTCACCTCAAGACTGGACTACTGTAATGCTCTCTACATAGGGCTGCCCTTGTCTCAAATCTGGAAACTGCAGGTGGTGCAAAATGCTGTGGCCAGGCTGTTGATGGGACCTATTACAGTTCTGCAGGGCCTGTAAAACAGAGCTCTTCTGCCAGGCCTTTGGAACTGCCATCACCTTTAACAACTAGGATAAGAAGCCCTGCTGCCACTGGAACTTTTATTAACAGCCTGTGCCAGCCGTAGGGAAGACACTGAACAACAACTACAGAAGACCTGCCATCCGGCTTGGCACTGAGGAGAAAGCACAGTTGCCGCCTCTTATTAGGGAATTACCTGAAGAATTGGTGGGGGATCCTATGGAGGGCAGCACTGTGGAAGATGGAAGGACTCAGCAGGAGATAATGCCATAGGGTCTACCCTCCAAGGCAGCCATCTCCAGGGGAACTGATCTCTGTCACCTGGAGATCAACTGTAACAGCAAGAGATCTCCAGGTCCCACCTGGAGATTGGCAACAATGGTTCCCATGAGGGAATGGCTGGCTTGGAGGGTGGAGTCTATGGCATTGCACCTGCCTGAGGTCTAACCCCTCCTCAACCTCACGTCTCCAGGCTCCATCCCTCAAATCTCCAGGAATTTCCCACCTGGAGTTGGCAACACTATCAGGAGTAGTCCCAATGAGTTTTCTCTGAAAGGCTAAAATAGGTGTGGAAAGGGCCTTTTACTGACAGAACCTGTTTGCCTAGGAACAGGCACTGAGGAAAAAGCACAGTTGCCACTTTTGATTAGGGAAATGCCTGGAGATTTGGGGGGTGGATCCTGTGGAGGGGATGGAAGCATTGGGGGGGATGGAAGGACTCAGCAGGGGATAATGCCATAGGTTCTACCCTCCAAAGCAGCCATTTTTTTCCAGGGGAATTGATCTCTGTCATCTGGAGATCAATTGTAACAGCGGGAGATCTCCAGGTCTCAACTGGAGATTGGCAACCCTCGGGGAAAGTCAACCGCACAGCAGGGGGGTGAAGAGAATGGTTTGATGGTCACTGGCCCACCTCATTAGCCAGCCAGCCAGCCAGCCATGCTGGAGCCAAAAAGGAGTTAGAGGCGTGTTAAATTTATTCTGACAGGAAAGTGGCCAAGCGGGGGCAAGGTTATGCTGAAAGTCCTTTGTTTTTTTACCCACAGAAGCAAGCTTGGTTGTTTGGTTGCCTACCAATAGCCACTGAGGAGACAGTTAGTCACAGTTAGTCTCACACAGGAGCCAAGAGAAATATCTTCCTCTGGGGAAAGTCCAGCTTTCCAGGAGCCGCAGCTCGTTTCCTTTAGGCCAGACCCTCCCTGGCACTGCCGCCACTGCTGAAGGAAGGCGGGGAAGCCTTTGAAAGGTACTGGACAGCCTTCTCTGTGGTTCAGGCCTTGCGGCCGAGGGAGAGGGACCATGAGGGGCAGTGACAGTGAGTGCTTCCCCTGCTTGCCGCCACTTGCTAGGTCTGCCTCCTTCTCCCCCGTGGAGAGGTTGCCGGTTTCTCAGTGGAGCATCCATCCCCTTCGCCGGCTCCCTCCAGACTGAGGGTGAAATGCTGCCCATCAGCTCAGTGGGCAGGGTTGAGCCAATGCAGCGAGCCAATGCAGCGAGCCATGGGATTGGGAGACTGTGAGAGTGGCATCTCAGCAGACCAAAGGCTGTGGAAGCTTATCCAGGAGGGACACCAAAACTCAGATATCTATAAAGAGAGATTATAGAATTGTAATCTGGTTTTAATACTGTTTTAAATGATTTATTGTATTACTTTAAATGTTTCTACTGATTTTATGTAAGCCGCCCTGAGCCGGCCCTGGCTGGGAGGGTGGGGTATGAATTTGAAAAATATATAAATAATTGTAAAAAAAAAAGTTGTAAAAAGAAGTAGCAAATAGAATGATTGTCCTGATTCTAGCAATGAGCAGAGCACAAGCAGTTGCAGGCCTAGAACAGAGGCAAAACAAGCCCCAACAAATGTACAAATAAATACTTGAGATTAGGCACAGCTCAGCACAGTATTTCTAGGTCATTAGAGATGATTGCTGCCTGTCTAAACATAGATGGTCTGTAGCTTCCTTGATTGGGAATCCATTTGTTAAGGATGATAAATTCAAATTTTTATGCAGTATGTAAATGAAATAAAAATGTAATGGGATTGTTTATAAAGAAGGTATCCTCCACTGTGCTGCGAAGGCCATTCCCTTATGAATACAGAACATTCCCAACAGCAATGTAAACTGACAAAATGTGTTATGCAACTCAGTGCTGTATATTTCTACTTTAAACCTCTTAATGAAATATTAAACAGATTGGGGTTGCTGATATTAAACTGTGGGAAAGGTCAGCATGTAGGAAGAAAACGCAAACGTTGCTTGACACATTTCTTTTACATCAGCATAATCATTGACTTCAACTGCTGTACCGTTTTAACCTGTAAGAGAACTATGTCATTTTTCATGAGCACAATAATGCTATGTCCTTCTTTCTTATTTTATGTATTCTTTTGATTACTTACAACTGAGAAGATATTCCCAGAGCCACCCCTGGCTCACTTCCTTCCTACTTAATTCCTTTTCCCCTCTCCTATTTTCCCCATTCTCCCAAATTTGATCATAACCATATGGTTATGGGCAATCTGAAGGGGACAGCCCCAGAAGAGTGATTCAAATAAGGTGAACAGATGTCCTGGGCTTGAGGAGAAACCAAGAAGTCCATTTTCCCCCTGACTTCTCTACACAGCTGCACAGTGGGGGGAAAAATAATAGGCAATTTACATTAGAGTAAATCATTAACCAAACCTGTAATAAATCACTCTGATAAGGAAACTTTTACAACTGTTTGTGGAAATTAAGTCAATAATGAAAGAAACTTTGTTCCTTTTTTGTCGTTATACCAGCAGGTTGTCTAAAACATCTGCTGTAGTACTATGTCACAAGAAATAGTGTGTGCAGGGTAGACCAGTCCATAATAGAACTAAATGTATTTTTAAATGCCAGGTCCTAAAAGAAGACAGATCTGCTTGGTATTTCATTATAGAGAAAATAGCTTTTCATGTTACCCCCATCAGTGGCTGCAGAGCTTTGGGGAGATCTTGAAAGGTCACGATCCATATCTTTTCACTCTCAACTAATTTACCATTTTCCCATGTAAAAATAAAACAGGAAGATTTGAATTATCAATAGAAAAAGTATACTATATATTTATTCAGGGAAGCAAATTTCTACACCTTTTGTTCTTTATTTGTATGAGCATCAGATCACTGTTTATTTCCTTCTAGTGGGAATTCTCACTCCATGAATCACCCAAAGTAAACATTCTTGAACTCCAACAGGAACACAAGCAGGAAAGCACTGGGAAATCCAGCTCAAAGAGTCATCAGGAACCATGCAGAGCCCAGGACAACTAGATTCTATTTGGGCTAAAAGCAGAGTTGCCAACATTGAGTTGGGCAATTCCTGGAGATTTGTGTGTGGATTCTGGGAATAGTGAGGTCTGGGGAGAGGAGGACCCTCAGCCGGGTATAATTCCACCCATCAAAGAAGCCATTTTCTACAGAGGAACTTCTCTCTTTAGGCAGGAGATCAGTAGCAATTTTAGGGGATCTGGAGGTTGGTAACCCTAGGATGAAGCCCATTTAGAGAAGATAGCACAGAAGTTCAGTCACAGAAGAAACAAGAGGGGACCCGCAACAAAATGTTGCTGGAGCCTGAGCCCTCTCTGGCATGGTTAACGCGAGTGGAGGAAGCTGATGGCTGGCTGGCTTTGGTTGCTCCTCCCGTGTGCCACTGCTCCTGCTGATGGTGCTGCTCCCTCCTCTCCCTCACCTAACAAAGTTGCAGCTTAAAACAAAAAGGTGAAAAAAGCATGTGTGGCAAAAAGCTGGTGGGGCAGCCCACCGAGTGGCTGCTCAGTACTCTGTTTGCATGCCCACTGAGCTTAGCCACTCTTCCAGTGCTGGTGCCCCTTTGAATAGAAGCCCATGGTGGCCACTGATGGGGCACAGGACTCCGGTTGCGGGGGCGGGGGGAGAAAAACGGCGGCCCCAGGAGTCCCCCTACTGTCCTTCTGTTTACTGGCAGTCCTGGTGGTGGCAGGGACAGTTCCTGTGGCAGTGGTCTCTGCAGCAACATGGATGGGTGTTGCTGTGGCAGCATCTGGAATTGGTATTGCCACCATGTTGCAGCTCCAACAGCTTATCCTGGTGGTCCTAGTGGTGGCACGGGCAGCAACAGGGACAGTTGCTTTTCCTGTGGCTCAATAAGCACGTATGCACACAGAACACTGTTTTGGGGGGATTTAAGTATCTCCCATACACTTTTTAAAAGATTTTAGATTTTTCTACACACCTGGGGACTGCCCCAAGTGTGCAGGAAAATCTCTTTGCCCCCCAAGTGTCCCTGTTGTGTGTGGGCGCCTTGGCTATTAGTATATAGACAAGAAGCAGGACCTGCAATACTCACGGGGGGAGTATATCCCATGGCTCCTGGCCTGCAGAAGCAGAAGGAGGTCCTCACTGAGGAGGAGGTGGCCGCAGGTGAGCCCAGCTTAGCAGCAATGGCAGCAAGCCCTGCCCGGGTCCCAGCCACCTGCCCATGTTTCTACCTTCCCTGCCAGCAGCAATGGTGGCAAGCCCTGCATGGCTCCCTGCCACCCGCCCACCGCCCACTCACTGCCCACCAGCCAAGGCTTCTCCCACCCCCACCAGCAGCAACAGTGGTAAGCCCTGTGCAGCTCCCAGCTGCCCATCCGCCAAGGCTCCCCCAGCTTCCTTGCAGCTGCCAGCAGCAAGTTCCGCCACAGTTCCAAACAGCAAGTCCGTTCTCTATGCATGCACAAGAATGCAGTTTCATTTGGGGGGGGGGGATTTAAGTATCCCTGTATATTTTTAAAAACATGTCAAATTTTTCTGCACACCTAAGTAATGCCTCAAGTGTGCAGGAATTTCTGTTGAGCCTCCATGTGCCCCCAATTTGCGGAAATAAGTATCCACACACACTAGGGACTCTTGGCTATTAGGATATAGATGCTTAGCCTAGCTGGTCTCTTTTCAATGTGAAGACCCAGTACAGCAAAAGAAAGCAATGAACAAATTCCTGAAACTACCAGGTTCAAGTTACTTCACTCCATGCTATTCCCATTACTGTGTATGGGTATGAAAACAAGACAATGAAGAAAACTGACAGGAAGAAAGTCAATTCATTTTAAACATAATTTTGTTGTTGGAGAAGAGTTTTACAGATACTGTAGACTGCCAAAAAGATAGATACATGGATTTTAGACCAAATTGAGCCTGAACATTCCCTAGAAGTTAAAATGACTAAACTGAGGCTATTGTACTTTGGTCACATCATGAGAAGAGAAGAGTCACTGTAAAAAAAATGCTAGGAAAAGTTGATGTTAAGCAGGAAAAGAGGAAGACCAATATGAGATGGGTACAATAAAGGAAGCCAATAATGGATGTTTTGGAGGTCATTAATTCATAGGATTGCCATAAATTGGAATCAACTTGATGGCACTTAACACTCACAAAACCTTTTGGAATGGCAGTAGACAAGTTTCCTGCATAGAAAAAGATGAGGCCCCATCAATATTATTTTGCAACAGTGTAAAGCAGGGATGGAATAGTACAGAAATTTCCCTGGCTAAGGAAACTTTGACTAATGACCACTGCACATCACTGCCATTCTATGCCAGTCATCCATGAAGGAATCTCAGTTGGGTAAACTCAGCATTGGGGGATATTTTCCCTTTTCTGTACTCCATTCTTCTCAAGCATGGTAAGAATAACGCAGAAGAGGGCTATTACTGCTGGAAAATGTCTCCCTGCATTTTTCTATAACAAAGTGAATTCTATATGTATAATTTTACACAATCCTGCAGAAGTTTATGAATACCAGTAGGAGGAACTAAAATTGAAAGTGGCTCACAGTGTGACATGTATTTCATTAGTGCCATTCCTTATCTCACCCCCCAATAATTCAATCACTGCTGTCATGTCTCTCACTGAACTGGCTCTGGACTCTGGTTCAGAATTCTCAGAGGAAATGTTTGAGAAGCTGGAAACATGGCCTGCAGGAGAGCATGGAACTTTGGGAGACCCATGCATAGTAAATGCCCCTGGCTCATTGGTTTCAAAGGCTACCCCTAAGGAACCTGCTGTTGAAGCTCCTCCACTGGAACTTGCCTCTGAGGAGCCTGCAGTTGGAGCTCCTCCACTAGAATTTCACTGTGTCCTGCCAGGTCCTGTGGCAAATGGAGGCCAGCCCAGAAGCCCAACAGGATCTGCCTCCATCTAGCATGAGCAGTGGAGGCAGCAGGCTAGTACTGAGATGCCACAACAGAAACAGGACGTTCCATTGTCCATTATGATGGTGTCAGGTATGCTGTGGGCAGTGTACCCTCTAAGCTGAGTTAGTGTGAGCTAGCTCACAGTTTTTTAGCCTCTGGCTCACACTTTTTTGTCTTTGCTCAGGCAAGATGGCTCCATAGCAAACTAATTTATGCAGTAGCCAAACTGCTTGCTAACAACTTTAATGCCAATAGCTCACAAAGTAGAATTTTTGCTCACAAGCCTTCACAGCTTAGAGGGAACATTGGCTGTGGGTGCAGAAGGCCCTGCGGAGGGTGCGAATTGCCACTCTGGGACATCTGGGATGAGGTGGAAGGAACTGGTACCACTTCCAGCCACTTGTTATAGGAGTCCACCAAAATGAAGAAGATCTGCCCTTGGAAAGGCCCCGCAAAGTTGAGATATAGCCAGGCCCAGGGTTTGTGGGTGGACTCCCATTGATGCACCGGTGCTCTGGGGGGCTCTGGCTGGGTTTCTTGGCATGTCTGACAGTGCTTAACACAGTCCTCAATTTCGCTGTCCATGCTGGACCACTATACGTAGCTGCAGGCCAGCGCCTTCATCCACATGATCCCCAGATGTGTTTCCTGAAGGGCTGCTAATACTCGCTGTCGCAATGGTACAGGCATGACCACCCGGCTCCCCCATAACAGGCAGCCCTTGTGGGCCAAAAGTTCATCCCAGCGGGAGCAGAAAGCAGTGAATTCTGGGCCCACCCAGCTGGTGGGCCATCCCCTCCCCACCCAGTCCAGAACATGGGAGAGAACGTGGTCCTGGGTGCTGTGGCATGACACATCAGAGAACTGAAGAGGATGGTCAGGCAGGTCCTCAGTGAGCAGGATCTAATGATTGGGAGCTGGGTCCGGGTTGCAGGAGGGCAGCAGCAGGTGGCTGAGGGCGTCGGCATGTCCCATCACCTTCCCCAGGTGATGGAGGAGTGAATACTGGTAGCCCACCAGAAAGATGGACCAGCGCTGCACCTGGGGAGACAGCATCTGTGGCATTTGACAGTATGGAGCCAAGAGACCCAGCAGGGGCTTACAATCAGTCACAATGGTAAAAGGACACCCATAAAGGTAGTCATGAAATTTCTTGACCCCCGCCACTATTGCTAGCACCTCCTTGTCGATCTGCGCGTAGTTGTGCTCGGCTGAGAAAAAGGTGTGGGAGTAATAGGCCACAGGAACCTCCCGGCCGTCAGGCAGCTGGTGTCCTAGGATGGCCCCTACCCTGTACGGGGAAGCGTCACAGGTGAGGACGACAAGCAGCTTCTCATCAAAGTGTGCAAGGACAGTGTTCTATGTGAGAGCTCCTTGACCTCCCGGAACACGGTGGCCTGCCTCTGTCCCCAGACTTTTTATCTAGAAGGTGGTGTAGGGGTTCAGCGACTGCAGCTTTGTGGGGCAGAAAGGAATGATAAAAGTTCAGCAGGCCCAAGAAGGCCTGGAGTTCTGGCTTGGATTTTGGTGCTGGAGCATTGACGATGGCGCAGACCTTGTCGGGAGCCAGATAGATTCCCTGAGCATTGACAAAGAAACCCAGGAACTCGGCCTGCGGTAACCCCAGGAGACATTTTTCTCATTTCACCTTGAGGCCAGCAGCTTGGAACCGCTGCAGGATGGCACGCAGTCTCTCGGTGAAGTCCTCTGCTGTGAGTGTGGTGATTAAAACCTCAACGAAGAAGGGCTGTACCCCAGGAATCCCTTTAAGAAGAGAGTCAATTAGGTTCTGGAAAATTCCCAGGGCTATGCTGACTCCGAATTGTAGCCACCGCACCCAGAACGCCCCCAGTGTGCCATGATCATCTGTGCCTCTGCAGTCACATCATCAACTGGGAGCTGCTGGTAAGCCTGAGCTAAGCCCAGCTTACTGAAGATCTTGGTGCCTGCTAAGGATGCCAAGACATGGCTGACCACTGGGATCGGATAGGCATGGTCCTGCAGGGCCTTATTTATCATGCATTTGTAGTCCACACATATGCGGATGTCACCATTGGGCTTCACCAGAGTCACAATTGGTGTCTCCCAGAGGGCGTGTGACATGAGTTCCAAAACCCCTTGGGCCACAAGTCAATCCAGCTCTCTGTTGATCTTGGGCTTAAGGGCAAATGGGACTTGCCTGGCCTTCATCCAGATGGGATGCACTGCTGGGTTGAGCTGCAGGGAGACTGGGGGGCCGATGTAATGACTGAGAGTTTCATCGAACTCATTGCACACATATTGAAGTTTGAGGTCCTCATGTGGTGCACCCTGTCACTCCAAAACCCAAGGACAAGAACCATGACAGTCCCAGTAAACTGGTGAGCCACCCCTCCACCACCAGGTCCAACAGTCCCTTAAAGTTCTTGCATTGGACATGGAATTTGCCCCACCCTTTGATGGCCACCTCATTTTTCTGGAAGTCCCTGAGGGTGAAGCTGGCAGGCCTAAGGTGGGGACCTCCCTGTGAGCAGAGCCTCTGTAGAGTCTCTTCCAAGATGATGGAAATGGAGGACCCAGTGTCCAGTTCCATATCGCATGGCCTTCCTTCAATCAACACACTTTAATTTTATCGGGAGTGTTCCGGGGCAAATTCAGTGCCTGATGTTGGTGGACAGCAGTTGTGTGTAACTCTGCTGATTCCTGGTGGACAGCCGGGTGTCTCTGGGTGCCTTTGGAGCAACAGGCATGAGCGATGTGGCCGGTCTTGCTGCAGGTCCTAAAGGTCACATCAAGGAAATGGCAGGATCGCCACTCATGGAGCCAGCTTGATGGTCTTCGCAGGATGTGTGGTGGCGGCGGGTCGCAAGTCATGGTGTGCTGGGTTATGAACCTGATGCATTTCTTCCTTGTCTGAGGCTTTCAATGCCGATTGAGTGGAGGCCAGGTGCACGGAGTGGGTCTTGCGAGCACGCTGAGACTTCTTGACTGCTGTGGCCTCACATAGCGCCTTCTCCAGGGTGAGCGCCTCATGGCTGATGAGTCTGCAGCAGAGTTTCTGCTCTTGGACACCCATGATAAACTGGTTGAGGAGGGCGTCCTCAAGATCTGGGAACCTGCAGTTGAGGGCTAGCCAACAGAGGTCAGCCATGAAGTTGGTGGCTGCCTCATTGGCCTTTTGTTGGCATGAGAAGAAGTCTACATGCCATGCCATCTTGGTTGGTTGAGGCATGAAATGGCCATTGAGCACCTTGAGGAGGTCATTGTACAAAGCCTCTTCTAGGGTCTTTGGCATGATGAGGTCCTGGCCGAGATGCAGAGTGGCGATTCTGCAGGCGCTGAGCATGAGGGCCTTCTTTTTTCCGGCATCTTCAATGTCCTGGACCCAGGTTAAGTAGTTGAGCCACTCCGCCCAGGCTTCCCACAGCTCTGGGTGAGCGGGGTTGAATTCTGGTAGATATCCCAGAGTGGCAGCCATGATCTGTGGAGTGGTGCAGTGTACAGGGCACTGGGGCTCATTGTGTGGTGTGCTGCTGGATGGATCTGGAGCAGGCTCACTCATCGGGATCCCACCTTCATCGCCAGTGAAATATACTGGGTTCAGATGTGTAGAGTGATCAGCTCATAGTTTATTAGTGATTCAGCCAGTAGAAAGAAGACTGAAAACCCCGGCCAAAGCTGGGTATTTATGCATGCAAAAGGATACACCCAAAACACACCCCACTCCCAATGATAGGCTATTTACATTACATTGTTTATCAATTGGTTTACTCTAGGATCCTTGTTTCCCTACTGGTCCATTCTAGGGTCCTATTGTTATGCATCCCCAAGCTACATCTGTTGGTAAGTACAGTTCAGGCTCAGTACATAACACCTTCCTAAGGATATGCAAGGCAGATAAACTTCTAATTTCCAAGGGGACATTGTTTCAGAGGTAGGAGCCATTACTGAAAAGGCCTGTCATTGAAAGATCTGTCAATGAGAACATATTGTTATGAGCAGGTCTCAGATGGGACCGGAGCACAGAGGAGCGGCGCTCCAGGAGTGAGGTGCCCGGGAGCAGGCACATGACCAAGCCCCGCCCCACTGCTCCCAGCAGCAGAAGGGAGGAGGCAGAAGAAGGAAGGTAAGTTTCCTGCCTCCTGCCCTATCCCCGGTTCTTCGGGTGCGCCGAGGTGCCATGCACCGAGAAGGCCTCCAGTCCAGTATCTGGATTCTTCCAGAGTGCCCCCCACCCACCGCCTTTCTCTGCCTGTGCGCCAAGGCATGTGAGCAGAGAAAGATCTCTGGTGCACCCCCCCACTGCCTTTCTCTGCCTGTGTGCTGAGGCACACGAGCAGAGAAAGATCTCCAGAGCACCCCACCCATCCGCTGCCTTTCTCTGCCCATGTGCTGAGGCGCGTGAGCAGAGAAAGCTCTCCAGAGTGCCCCACCCACCCACCCACCGCCTTTCTCTGCCCATGTGCTGAGGCACGTGAGCAGAGAAAGATCTCCGGAGCACCCCCCCACCTGCCGCCTTTCTCTGCCCATGTGCCGAGGTGCGCAAGCAGAGAAAGATCTCCGGAGCACCACACCACCACCACCTGCCTTTCTCTGCCCATGCGCCAAGGTGCGCAAGCAGAGAAAGATCTCCGGAGCGTCCTCCACCTGCCATCTTTCTCTGCCCACCCTCTTTCCCTCCCTCCCTCCCTTCCCATCTCTCTCTCTCTTTCTTTCTTTCCCATTCTTTGCCCTCTTTCCTTCCCTCCCTTCTTCCCCATCTCTTTCCCTCTTTCCCTTCTTTCTTTTCTTTCTTTCCTTCTTTCCCAAAGTTCTTTGCCCCCTTTCCCTCCCTCTTTCCCTTCCTTCTTTCCTCCCCATCTCTCTCTGTCTCTCTCTCTCTCTTTCTTTCTTTTTTCTTTTTCCCATTCTTTGTCCTCTTTCCCTTCCTCCCCATCTTTTCCCCTCTTTTTCCCTTCTTCCTTCCTTCCTTCCATTGTTTTCTTTTCTTTCCTTCTTTCCTAAAGTTCTTTGCCCTCTTTCCCTCCCTCCCTCTTTCTCTTTCTTCCTTCCTTCCTCCCCATCTCTCTCTCTGACTTTCTCTCGCTCTCTTTCTCGCCATACTTCTGGTGATGTCAGGGGGTGTGGCATATGCTAATGAGTTATGCTAATGAGCTCCTGCACCGCTTTTTCTAAGAAATGACCTCTGGTTATGAGGAATGTTATTGGCATATGGATTTGTTATGGGAGAGACTGTCCTTTATGAAAGGAGGTCCCTGATCTGAAAGAGCTTTAAAGGTAGGAAACAAATAGGCAACCAGTAAAGCTATCTCTAGATTAACGTACTCTTTTCAAGTGGCTTGCTCCAGCCAAAGGGTGAGGTGTACTATTTGCATATCATTTGCACATGCACAGGGGTGGATGCCAAGCAATGGTTAAATTGTTGGATGTTATGTCACTCTTACAGGTATGGTGTGAAGTAAAGCATGGAGAGTGCATTTTGATCCATGGAGGGGTATAAAGTTGTATCTCCTTTTTATGTCATGGTAGTTTTCAGTAAATACAACAGAAGTTCAGGGTGATTCAGTGCTTCATTTAGTATCCTTCTATAGGCTGCTTCTGTGCTTTCCTTTGTGACTTTGCTTTTGCTGTTATAACAGCTGGAAGTATGTTTGGATTGCCTGATTAGTACCATATTAATGCTAGAGAGGAATCAAGCTCAGCATCATTGTTTTTCCCACAGCCCATTATAGAATACAGCTATGTGTCTTAAGACAATGTTTATTTCCTGTAGGATCCATCACTTGCATTCCTTCAACTGCTTTGGCATAAAGAAATTGGACCCATGTTTAATGTTTTAAAGCTATAAGGAACAACTGTAAGGGAAAGAGAGATAAAATATTACTGGGTATTAAAATGTCCCAGAAAAAATGAGATCTGATTATCTGGGAATGGATCTACTTGGCATGATATCATACAATGATACCTTGTCCTTTACATTTTTCAGCATTTTATACAAATTACCCTTTAAGTTACTATCCAGCAGCCATATGGTTTCCTCATTTATGTCCTCTATGAACTCAGAATCCTTACTAATTTAAACAAGTGAAATGTGGTAAGAATCTCTTTACTTTTTTTTTTTTTAAAAAAATGCCCTATTGGGACATAAATTTTATTAAGTATTTTCAGTAAGACAAAACAATACTTGTCACATACAAAACATACAACACAAACACAAAATATACATGGGGGGATAATTTAACTAAAACATAATCAATTTCTATACCAATAGTATCTATAACAACATGTGTAACAAAAACTAACAATAATCTTCTAGCCAAACTTGTAACTCTTGTACGCGTCCTGAATATCCAGTCTCTTATTATTAAACATTATTGTAACTATTATACCACATATAGAATCTTGACCACATATTTTGAAAAGTGGATTCTGTCAGACCTTTCAAATGTAAGGTCAGTCTATCCATTTCTGCTGCCTCCAAAAGTTTGTTAATAAGTTCTTTCTTCTTTGGAACTTCCAACATTTTCCAGTATTTAGCATATAGGATTCTAGCTGTAGTAGTCAAATAAACAATAAGATATCAATCATCTTTTTTACAATTGTCAGACAATATATTTAACAACAATACTTCTGGGGTAAAAGGAACAGAGCAATCTAATGTCTTTTGTAACATTTCATGTACCCATGCCCCAATTTTTTTGACTCTATCACAGTGCCACCATATAGGATAAAAGGATCCCAACTTATTCTGACATTTCCAACATTTGTTAGAACATTTACTATTATATTTAGCTAACATCTCTGGAGTTCCATACCACCCATAAAACATTTTATATATGTTCTCTTTATATGGGACCACCTTTGTTATTTTAATATTTTTCTTCCACAGTTGAGCCCATTGATCAAGTTCAATATTGTGTCCTAAGTTTTGTGCCCACTGAACCATAGTAGTCTTTACAATTTCATCTGCCATTGTATAGTCAAAAAGATACGTATACATTTTCTTAATAAATCCTTGATCTGTGGAGGTCAAAATCTTTTCAATCTCCAGCAAGTTTTCATGGAAGCCAAACTTTTTATCTTTTGAAAGTCTAGATTCAATTTGAGCTCTTTGCCACCATGATAATTCCAGCAATGATTTTAGATTTAGATTAGAGTCCAAGATATCAATATATCTTCTTACCTTCTCCTCAGTATAGACTCTAGGATAAGTGAGCGCTTCCAACGGTGCAATTAATTTTGAATTTTTTGTATAGAACTGTTTATAGATTGGCTCCCATACTTTCAATAAAGATGCTCTGAGCCAATGATGTTTAAAATATTTTCATGACACCACTTTCCCATACCACAGGAATGCATGCCAACCCAGCATCAAATCATGGCCTTCCAATTTTAGTATTCTTTGATCTTTTAAAGCAGGGGTCCTCAAACTTTTTAAACAGGGGGCCAGTTCACTGTCCCTCAGACTGTTGGAGGGCCGCCGCGTTCACCCCTCCCCCCCACCAGCCTGCTCGCCCCGCTGCCGCGTTCGCCCCTCCCCCACGACCAGCCTGCTCTCCCCGCCGCCGCATTCGCCCCCTCCCCCCCACGACCAGCCTGCTCGCCCTGCCGCCGCGTTCGCCCCCTCCCCCCACCAGCCTGCTCGCCCCGCTGCCGCGTTGGCTCCCTCCCCCCACCAGCCTGCTCGCCCTGCCGCCACGTTTGCCCCTTGCCCCCCATCAGCCTGCTCGCCCCGCCGCCGCGTTCGCCCCCTCCCCCACGACCAGCCTGCTCGCCCCTTCCTCCTCCTCAGCTCCTGGGCGCTCTTGCTGCCCAGTGCTGCTGGAGGAAGAAAGAGGCCGCGGGGGGGGTGGCTTTGAGGGGGGCGGAGGTGGCAATTTGCCGCCCCTAAGAGCCTGCTGCCCTAGTGAGCGAGCCGGCAGTGCCTCTCCCAATGGGGCTACTCAGGAGGAGGAGCCCGGCAGGCGGGCGGGGGCGCTGCTGCTGCGCTCCCCGAGGAGGAGGCGGCTCCGGGCGGGGGGGCGGGCATAAACACTTGGCGGGCCGCATAAATGTCCTCGGCGGGCCGCATGTGGCCCGCGGGCCGTAGTTTGAGGACCCCTGTTTTAAAGTGATCCATTCTTTAATCCAAGCTAAGGCTGCCACTCTATAGTACAAGAGCCAGTTGGGAAAAAGGATTTCCTCCTCTTTCCTTGAAATCTTGTAATGGCTTGAGTTTTATTCTTGCATGCTTCCCTTGCCAAATAAATTTTGATATAACCTTGTCTAAGTCTTTGAAGATTTTTTGACTTTGCAAAATCGGTATGGTTTGGAAAAGAAACAACCATCTAGGTAATACATTCATTTTGATAATAGCTAGTCAGCCAGTATCTCTTTACTTTTAAAAGGAAGATGTATGTGCATCTTGCTTGATGCAACTGTGAAGTCAGTGTGTTGAACATTTGGTTCCCCATGTCCTATGCCTTTACCATTAAACAAGGAACCAACAACATCTATTGCTGAGCTAGAAACCACAGTCTCATGAACAGTGTAGTGTGTAATACTGAAATGTCTGTCCAAAGATATAGTAACAGTAGTTCAGCAGTCACGCATGTGATTGTAGCTACATTCTTATGCCACTGCAATTGCAGAAATTGCTAGCACTATATCCATTTTCTGGGCCATTCCAGACCTTATATTTGTCACATGAACACCATGCCTCGGAATGGTCTAGATGCTGCCCAAATTGACCATGTAAATTAACAGGCACTGGAAGCAGTTCCTTTCTAAAAAGCAAAGCATTTGTTTCTTTTACTGTTCTCAAGAATACTCTTTGTTTTTTAATGAGTCACTAGTTGGGAAACTTTGTCATACTTTCAGTTACGAAAAACTTTTCTCTATAAGTCCATGGGAACAGCATGATCAGGGACCTCACCAGGTAAATATGATACTGTTCTACCATTTTTCTTAAAGGGGTATCAGACAATGGAAATAAAGAAGGAGTAGACATTTAAGATTTTTACTAAGGCTATGGCCTATTAAAGCTGTCACTGTGCAAAAAGCTGATATGCATACTTATGCTCATTAAAGTACTTATAATCAAACATTTCTGGGTTTTTTTTGTTACTGAATTTGGGGGACCTCAGACTTTTTATGGGTTATAAAGACTCACTCAGTCAAGGTTGGAGAACTTTGAAAAACAATTGCATAAAACCAAGAAGATTTCGGCAGATATTTAAGTTGAAATCAAATTGTCCTCTCATGAAGATCCATATACCTGGGGCTGCAGTTTCCATAAGGCAGGGTTAGGCACTTGCCTAAGGGTGCCAGCTGAGAAGGGTGCCCTGCTGGCCTGCCGCCCTGCCCCCTCCCTGCCCCTCCACCCCTCGCCAAAAGAGTCACTCACACTAGTCACTGCCAGCACCCTGCTCCACCCCCCTCAGTTGCAAGGACTCTGCACTAGGCGCTCCTCCTGCTTCGCAGGAGAAATCACAGTGGCAGCCACCCACCCTCCACCTCACCCACTCAGTCACAGCCCTCTCCGCACAATGCACTGGCCAGGGTTCCTCTCGCTTGGGCTGGTGGCTGGCAGCTGTGACGCTGGTGCTGCAGGGGGGGCTCACCAGCAGGCTGCTGCCACCTATGAGTCTGGACAAAGCTACGATGAGGAGGAGCCCAAATTGGGAGGCAAAAGTAAGCAAGCACCCCGCGCAGCACCCACAAGCCCTTGCATGAGGTGGCTGGAGCGAGGGTGCCACAGTCTGACCCCAGGCAGCCACTCCAGCGACCCTCTGGCTGCACCACATGCCTTTGCCTCGCCACCAAGGGATCCGCCAAGAACTTTGTTTCTTGTTTAAAAAGAGCAGAGTGGGGGAGAACCCATGAAGGTGCTCAGGGTGGAGGGGCCAGGCAAGGGAGAAGGAGGAGAAGCCTTTGAAACCTTGCAGGCGGTGCTTCCCAGCTCATTTCAAGAGTGGCTTCTGGTGGAGCAAAAAGTGCCCCTGTTCAAAGGAAGGGTGTGACTTGGGTCCCAGATGCTGCGCTCTGCCTTTTTCCTCTCGTAGAGGCAATGAGAGGTCCGAGTCCATTGCACAGACGCGAGCAATTTACAAGGTTTGCCATAAAGTGTCATGGATAAGCAAAAATTTGAATACACAAGCACCATAGTGGGTGAAATTTTTCATATCTTCCCTGTATGCTTGACAAAAGGAACAAAGTATTTTGCCAACAGTTTCTAAAGGGAATGGGAAATGTAGTCTTGTTTTAAATAACTTTTTAAAAATAACAAAACCACTCAGCCCTTTAAACACACTAATATTTATCTACCAAACATATGATAAAGCCAGGTGTCTTGCAGCAGAGATGTAACACGAAAAGTATCCCAAATGCACTGTGGCTACTAGAATGACTTAATGTCTCCTATGAGGAGCTATATTATTTCACAAAATATTTTTATGTGATTTTATTTATTTATTTCAAAGGCAGTTCATACTACATTTACAGATTAAAGGGTAAAGATCTGTGCTTGGATCCTCATAGAAACATTACAGGTGCATATATAATGGGATGTACCTATCCTACACTTTGATCAGCATTCATGGAATATTTTCCCTCTTAAAGAAGCTCTGGCTTGCAAAGTTTTAGTATATATATATATATATATATATATATACATATATATATACATACATATATATATATAATCATGTTCTATGCCTATAACCTATTCACAGATTGCTAGGAATGATGGTGTGACATATATACAGTGTGAATCAGCATCTCTTCTAAGAGGCTTCAAGATAATAATGGAGCATAGTCAGTAGTTTCTAATTTCCTTCAAAAGGGAGCTACAACATATTTTCAACAATAGGTGTTAATCAGCCAGAAATGAAAGTTATTATCTGTTTTATTCTTTAGCATATTATCATAAGTAGCAATAAATGATAATTTAATAGCAGATAGTACTTCACTCCATCAGCAAAAAGTAGCCAAGGGGTAAAGCAAAACACTACAAGATGCCTATATTCTGTGCAATATTTGATTTATTTTCAGTAGTTATATTGTCAACATTTCAGATAAAAAGTAAAATACCCACTCTAAAAAATAGGATATGGAAGGGTACAGCTCGCTACTCTCCAGATGAAAAACTATAACATTTTATAACATTTATTTCTGCCTTTTCTTATATTTATTTCTAAGACTGTCTCTGGTAAATGCATGTAAAATATAGTAGTCTAGTCTAGCTGTGCTAGTTTGTTTCTGAAACTTTGTCCTGGGATGGTGAACCAGTGTAAGATATCCTTTTTTCATACTTGGAATTTAGCTCTGATATACCTGAATTCAATTTTCCTTAAAAGAACTCAGAATTGATAGTAGACACACCTAGTAAATGTCTAGGGCAGACGTGTTGAAGTCATTTGTTACAAGGGCCAGATCTGACATGAATGTTACTTTGTTGGGCTAGGCCATGTGTGCCATAAATTGTAATGCCAGGTACCTCAGATATAAACTTTATAAATGACACAGGCAAACCCAATTAATGATAATATTTTTTACTCAAAATACAAACAAACGCAATTGATTCTTAGAAGTAAAAACAATTGATTTACTGGGGAACCTACAAAAGCCCCAATAAATGTATTTAATCATGTTTTCTAAAGGGATACCATAAAAAGGAGGAAATCTTACATTTCCATACAAATTAGTTGCTGTCAGAGGTCCCGGTCATAACACTCAACAACAGTCCTGTAGTTAGTTCAGTTTATTGAGGAATGAATTAGGCATCTTAAGACTCTTGTGTCAGTAATGGCAATTTCAAACAGAGCACTAGAAGAAATACCCCCTTCAAACCAGACCCCCTGATACATCGGGGCCAAAAAAGAGGTCCCGGAGTGCGTGGGCACAATAATGGCTACGTATTCCCAAGCAAGATGTGTGGGAAAGCAAAAACAGGCTGGAGCAGGCAGAGCAGTGTCTCAAGGCCACAGACCGATGAGCGAGCAAGGCAGAGACAGCACAGGAGAGGGGGGGGGAGCAAAGCGGCACCAGGCAGCATCCTCCACAACCAACATTCCATTTCATGGCAGCTAGCTGACAGTTGCTTTTTGCACATATAGCACTTTTAGGAGATGAGTCATCTTCCTTGCAAGTATCTTCCTTCAGCAGCACCATCATATGCCCAGCCTTAGCAGCTGAGTACGGCTATGATCTGTCTCTCACTCATTATTTCCTCTCTTCCCCTGTCCTACCTCTGAGGATCTCAAGGAGGCACACCAGACTTCCCCACCACCACCACCTGAGGTGGTCCAGGCTGAGTGACCGGCCCCGGGTGACCCAGATGGCAGGGTCTTGGCTCAGGACAGGGGGGGGCTGAACCTGGCTCTCCCAGATGCCCCCACCCCCCAGTTCTCATCCCCCTGCATTTTCCACAGAAGTGGTAGGGCTGAGAAGGCCTGACAGAGAGGCTGTTTCCAAAACCTCTGAGGAGTGTTTTTCTCCTTCATGGGCTAAAAGCAGGTGGGGGGCATCCACTCCAACACTCACTCGGCCTCCCAGCTCACAACAGTGGTTCCCCGGTTTCGGTTTCGGCGCTGCGAATGGCGGCCACCTTTCGGGACGCTCCCGGAGGTGGTTAGCCCACGCGCAGTTTGGGGGGGTCTTTGCATGTATGCAGGACCCTAGTGAGCCTTAGGCAAAGGCTCCAAACCGGGGGCGCTTGGGGAGTAGCCTCTTTGCCGGCAGACAGCCGGGAAATTGAGGCTTTCTCCCCGCCCCAATCGGCCCTGCTGCGTCGTGCCCGTAATGGGACTTAGCAGCGCCACCGACTTCCAGGAGTGAAGAAAGCGGCATGAATTAAAATAAAAAGAAGAATTGCATTGAATCGTGAGTTGAAGATCTAGTTTGAAGCGAGATTGAACCCCCCCGCAAGCGTATAAGCGTAAGGGAGGAGGGAGGAGTCCCCGCCCCTTTTGAGACGAGAGATTCATAAAGGGAATGCGAAGAGGGGGTTAAAGAGAAAAAAAGTGTTGGTGAAGGTACCGTTGAGGCGTTGCAGGCGATCACTACATTGTTAGCTTCTTGGGGGATGCAGCACGAACTTTGAAAAAAGTAAACAAAAAAGAAAATGTCGATGCCGAAAATGGTCCTGCAAAAACCGGAAGAGAAGAGGGGAGGGACTTCCGGTCCAGGTAACCCCCCTCCAGAGCTTGCTGTCAATCAACAGGAAAATGAGTTACTGCGGCCCCTGCTGGAGCAAATGCAAATCAACGAAACTTTGCTCAAAGTGGAAAGTGCTCTCATCAATCGGCAAAAGCAAATCTCAGAAACAACAAGGAAGGCTAATCTGACGTTAATCTTTTTGGGCGAGAAAGAAGAGAAAGAAGATCTCAATTTTACCTTGGCGAATGACTTGGCACCCCTAACTGGCAGTGAAGCGAATGAATTAAAAGAAGAGGTGGATATGGCTCCCAAAGCCTACTCCGCTTTTATAAAGGAAAATAATCTGCCAGGAGAAGGGGTTGTTGAGCCGAGCAGGCAATTCAGAGATCTAATTTCATCTGTAGTGAGTATGGAGCCCGTAAAAATTGCTGGTCGGAATTATAAGGAAAAAGAGAAGCGAGAGAAGATGGAATTCATCTGTAAAGCAACAAAACTTCTGAAGAGACACACCAGCATGGAGGAAGCAGCACTCAAATCTTGGATTAATGCAAGCAGCGATGAAGACAGCAGCCCAGGGGAAAGAGGTGACAGAGCGGGAGCCATCAAGATGAAGAGGACTCAACTTTTAGTTGAAGAGACTTAAGAAGACAACTGGAGCTGTGATTGTTCATGTAACATCTGGAAGGAGCTGTTTAATAACTAACCCCAATGGACTTTACTAACTTCATTAACAGAATTATTCTGGACTTTGGATTGTTAAAAAGAAGATCTTCTAACCACGATGGATGCTAAAAATAGTACTAACTAAAACTAACCCTTATTAACAGAAAAATTTCACTCCATCCTTTTTCTTTCTCCAACTGTCTACCCTACCCTTTTCTCATAAAAAGAATAAAATCCTCTCCTCTTTAGGAGAGTTTTATAAAAAAAAAACAAAAAAAACCAGTGGTTCCCCTTTTTCCCTTAGCTCCTCCACTCTCTACTGAGGCTGGAATGTATTTCCCCTTAGAGTGACATGCACAAGACAGCCCAGTTGCCTTCCAAACTACGTGCCTTCCTCCTTTCTCCCCTGCCTCTCCCATCACTTCATCAACAAAATACTGTTCCATGTGCCTCCTCTCGCCAACCCTCCTCACAGCCACTGTTTGGTGTGGCAGTGGCAGTGCCAGCCACTTGGCTGCACCCCCCAATGTAGTGGCTTCCCTAATCCTCACCAAGCTGCGGTTAGAGGAGGGAAAAACACCATACTTCCTCTTTCTCCACCGTCACTGCCATTCATTACTTTACCTCAGCCTCATAGTCCCACCCTCTAGCAATTTCCTTTATATTTCTTGACAACTTCAATCACACACACCTCATTGCATACACCCACTCACCCCCCCCCAGCAGCTTCCTGCCTTCCCTCCCTCACACCAGTTGCTCATGGGCCAGATAACAGCCCTGGGCAGGCAAGTTCTGCCCCCTCGGCTGTATGTTTGATACCTCTGGTCTAGGGCCTAAATGTAAGAAAAACCATGCTTGTAAGGAAAGAAACACAAATTAATACGTAAGCTTAAATTATCACTCCCTGTGCTATAGATTTTACAGACTGAGAAGCTGTACAGGGTTGTCTATATTTACTGGGAATATGCTGATTTCCGTGGGTTTAGAATTAAAAATCTGTAACCTCACAATGACTTGTTATTGAAAACCAGTAATACATTTAACTTAGATTCTGAGTAAGAAAGTCCTGTGAAAGTTAGTATGACTTGATATGAAACGTCTTCAGAGCAGAGCTTTTTTTTGTAGAAAATGGCCAGCAGGAACTCATTAGCTTAATAGGCCACACCCAATAGCAGAAACTCATTAGCATATTAGGCCAGACCCCTGGTAGCATGGCTCATTAGCATATTAGGCCACACACCCATGTTACCAGAAGTGTGGTCATCCAGCCACACCCACCTTTTGCTTCTTATTCTGTTTACCTTGTTTGTTATCAAAACCCAGGGCTTTTTTTTGAGCAGGAACTCCTTTGCATGTTAGGCCACACACCCCCAATATAACCAGTCCTAATGAGTTTCCGCTGTTGGGTGTGGTCTAGTGTACTAATGAGTTCCTGCTGGGCGTGGCCAACTTGGGAGCCAGCCGGAACTCTGTTCCTGTGTGTTCCTGCCCAAAAATAGCCCTGCTTCAGAGTGTTATCACTGAAGACAATGAATGAGGAATTCAGCCAATCAACATGCAAATAGGTCCAAGTTTGTTCAGTGTGAAGACAATCTGACTTTCTATGTAAAAAAAGGAACTTTTCCCCACTACAATAAATTGTATAGTATATACAGGATCCTATAGTATGTACGAGATTCTAAAATTCAGAGGTGGTTGTAATACTTACTGGAGTTATTTGCAGAAATTACAGTGCAATCCTAAGCAACATGGCTAAAGGATTTGGGGTAGTTGACTAGCTGTTATGCTGGCATATCTTGGAGATGCACCAGCATAAATCAGAGTTATGGTGCAGTGCCCCAGTGTCACTCCACTGGTCTCGGCCACCATCACAGCCCTATAGCAGCCACCCATCAGCAGACCAATGGTGTAGGTCCCTGTGCCAACATGGAGGTGGGTGGGCCAGGGGTGTGAGTGGGATGTAGTCAGCTCCTTAAGCCTGAGAATGCCCCCAAAAGTTACACCAGTAAAAAAAACACAGCATAACCATAGGTGCTCACACAAGCAAACAACTCAAGTGTACCATGCACTGGGTGCCCCCCAAAAGGCCCAGGGGAGCACAGGATGCCAAAATCAGGCACAAACTATCACCTCCCTCCCATGTGGTGGACAACCCCCCTCTCCAGCCCTACAAAAACCTGACCAGAACACCCCAGAATTAATTTGATAAGGCATGTAGCACAGGACTCTGTCTCAGAGCTCCATGCTATGTGGACTTAGAGTGAGCAGCATGACACTTTGGTGGAAAAGCACAGAGAAGGCACTTAGCACAACTGGGCAAGCACTCAAGGCTAACAGCCAAGAGGGAGAGCAAAGTCCACACTGTGTGGCTAATACATCTCACTGCAGAACCATGACAGGAACCCTGTCTACAGAGGTTCAACCCAAAGGGCAAACCATGTGGTGACAGGTAAGCAAGGGCTGGGAACACATACCTGCCTCCCTGTTCCCCTCACATGTGGCTTTTGCCACCCCAGTGGTGCTGCCTCCCACAATCCATCACAGCATCGCATTCATGTGAGGACAGCATAAGCCATGGCTTCCTGGCAACGTGGTCTCTGTCATGCAATGGGGAAAAGATCCCAGGAAAGTATCCTGGAGGAACTGCCCACAGGGGTATATTGTTAGCCACACACTGGGCTGTTAGCTCATTCTCTTATCTGAAACTCTCCCCACCAGCAAAGGCCAGGGCTCATCATTGGCTGGGGGTGTCTGGCAGCTGCCCCACTTCACTTGGTGGAACATCTTGCTGGGTGACCCTTGCATTCATTCCCTTGCAGGATCAGAGCCTTGTGCAGCACCTGCAAGTGCTGCCATGAATGGATCATTAGCAGTTGTGGAGCGTGAGTGTAGTTTGGATGGCGCCAGCATCTGCCTTAAGGGGAGTTTGAGGCAAATTCCCTCCGCATGGGACTGGGATCGTGGGCCTTGCTGGGGTGCCACAAACATAGCTGCTTGTGCTCAGTTGCCATCATTGTATGTGTCTCTGTTATGCTTTCCTACAGAAGATAATTCAACAGGGAAACCTCAGGGCATGGCCAGTACTGTCTCCTCACTCTGTTCAATCTGCAGTCCCAGCCCACCTCCTGGAGTGGAGTGTTGCACTCAGCCATCTCTTCCACCTGTGACTCCGCCCCACTAAGATGCATGCTATGATAGGGAAGGCTCAGTCTGTTGCTCAGGGAGGTGGCATGACAGGGAAGGCTCAGGGAGGTGCTATGGCAGGGAAGGCTCAGTCTGTTGCTCAGGGAGGTGGCAACTTAAGTTGTCAGACCTTTCCATGATTTGCAGTTCAATAAAGTCTGGGTTGTGTCACAAGCGTGTTTCTGTCTTTTTGGATCTAACAGCATGACAGGAGCTCCATGCTTCTCCCTCCCCCACTCCCTCCCCACTCCATCTGTGACTCCCTTTAGGGGTCCCAATGACATATCCAAGAGGAAGGGCTCTGACACTGGGTCTGGCAGCACCACTAAGGCAGACCTCATATTTGTGTCCCCCTCCCCATTTACCCCAGTGGCTGCTGTGTGAAGGGGAGATGAGCCAGTGCATGGATTGGGTGAATGTGTGCCTGCTCTAAGAGGGGATGCCAACAGTGCATGGAGGGGCTAGCAGCATTGTGGCACCAGATGCCAGGGACTGGAGGGGCTGCTAGCTGTCATCAGGGACAGCCAGGTGTGCATCAAGAGAGGATGTATTAAAATGCCATTGGGAACAATGACATATATTGGAATGTCCACTGAATATAATGGGAACCAGGAATGTCAATTTACTTGCATGGGCTCCATTGAAATACATTAATGCACACAAAAGTTGAAATAAATGTGGAATGGATTTCGAATGGTGGTCTCTAGGTACAGATAGATTGCTCTGAGACTGGAATGACAGCACCCAGAGTAGAATGACATCATTCCAGCCCAGTAAACTTCAGCTCCATTGATGAGGCTATTAGAGGATCTGTTGTTAGTGCTGCATGCCCCCACTCCAGAGTCCATCTCCACTGCTGGTGGTGGAAGCCAGGCGGTAGCCCACGGGAGCCCTCAGTATTGTGGCTGGGCTGCCAGGAAGCACTCCTGCCAATGAGCAGTGGAGACCGCCTACTGGGTACACTCTCCCTGTCATCTCTCCTTGTCCCTTTCTTGGAGATTGTAGCCTTTGGATTGTATGGGCCATAGACCTGTTTGGGATCACTGTCAGTGGGAGATTGCTGGGGCCTTGCCAACAGCTGCCCAGTTACTGTTAGGCAGGGCTCCATTTCTTTATGGTGTAGGGATGCGTGCAATGAACAAGATCCCATGGTCCGTGGCCCTGCCCCTTGGCTGTGATTCACACAGGGCTGGGTCCCTGGTCTTGCCAGCCCATGATTGGTTCTGTCCACCCTGTCCATCATAGCCCTGTCATCAGAACTTGTGACCTGTATGAGACATGACAGCTTGGCTGCTGGGGACACTGATATTGTTGCTGCCTGTGCGGCCCACCTCTCAGTCTTTTAGTTGACTCCCAGTCTCTGCTGGAACCCTTAAGTGGCTCCATGAGTACGTCAGTGCCCAGCTGCTGCAGCGCAGGCTGCCCTTAGGATTGTACTGCTCATGAACAAAACGTCTATAGGGTGTTAAAAATAACAACACAATGTACTTCAAAGCAGTTCAGTTAATTCTAATGCACTCTGAATTAAGCCAGGGAAACATCAACAGTACTGGAGAAGGAGATATAAATAGGTCTTAATTCATTCCATGCCAGATTGTAAAGCAATAGGCAGGATCAGAAAAACCAAAAAAGCTATTTTTAACCAACAGAGTATGTATTATTAGTAACATTAGTAGTTTTTGAACACCTCTTAAGCAAGGTGTTCTTCAGAAATATTGTTAAAAGCACAGAATCCTGCCCCTAACTTAAAATTTCAATGTTCCAAATAATTGTAAAATAAAAGGGAATAAAAAGAAACAAATAGTAACCAAACAAGTTGGGGACCTGCAAGGACTTACAGTGGGCAGCACATTTTCCTCTGTATTCCCTCCCTACACTATTTCTTCTTCCCCTCTTCTGGCAGTGCCATATCCTCACCCTTCCCTGCTTCCTTCTCTCCTTCCCTACATCAAGCAATCTACCTTTTATCTGCTCCTCCCATCTTCAGCATATTTATTTACTTCATTTATATCCCTCCTTTCTCCCCGGGGGGGGGGGACACAACCCAAAGCAGCGTACACTATTCTCCTTTCCTGCATGTTATCCTCAAAACAACCATGTGAGGCTGGTTAAGGTAAGTGCATGTATCTGGTACCAAGTCACCCAGTGAGCTTCCACAGCAGAATGGGGATTTGAACCAGAGTATCCCAGATCCTGGTCTGAAACTCTAACCACTATACCACACTGCAGGGCTCTTTTTGTAGCAGGAACTCCTTTGCATATTAGGCGACACACCCCTAATGTAGGCAATCCTCCAAGAGCTTACCGTAGCTCCTGTAAAGAGCTCTGTGAGCTCTTGGAGGATTGGCTACATTAGAGGTGTGTCACCTACTAAGCAAAGGAGTTCCTGCTACAAAAAGAGCCCTGCCACACTGGCTTTTATGGGGTGCCTGTTGTTGAGTAGTGGCAAATACTCATGCAAGTCAGATGGTAGCAAGTCACCAGGTGGTTGCAGGCAAGCCTGGCCCCAATGAATCTTCCTTCAAAGGCCAAAATAGCCCTGGAAATGGCACTGCACCTTCCCTCTGCATTTAACTGATAGAAAACAAAGCTTGAAAGCTGGCATTGCTATGTGGTTGCATAGCAACTCCCACAATTTCCACCACAGAGAGTATCCATTTCTTAAAGGAACAGACATGGATTTTATTATATGGCTCGGGATTAACTCCCCAATGCATTTTTTTATTTTTAGATTTCAGATTTTTCTGCAAACCTAGTGTCCAGATTAGTTCAATTAAGAATTAGATATATCAATATATGCTATTTATTTCAGAATATGTTTGCAGACATTTTTGAATGCCAGGAAGAATTGGTGACCTGGTCATAGTGATCGATGCTCTAATTAGATCCAGCTTTTTTGCCATCAAATCACAGCGGACTTAGGGTGATCTCATGGGGTTTTCAAAGCAAGAGATATTGTCATTGCCTGCCTCTGTGTAGTGACTCAGGACTTTCTTGGTGGTCTCCCATCCAAATACTGACCAGAGCCAACCCTGCTTTGTTTCTGAGATCTGATGAGATCAGGCTATCCTGGGCTATCTAGGTCAGCTTAGATCACTGTAATGTGCTTTACATTGCGCTACCTTTGAAAATAGTCCAGAAACTTCAGCTTGTCCAAAATGCAGCAGCTAGTCTATTGTCAGGTGTGGGACACAAGAAATGTATCACCCCAGTGCTGAAATGTCTGCAATGGCTGTCCATTGAATTCTGGGCACAATTCAAACTGCTGGTTATTACCTTTAGATCCTTGAATAACTCAGAACAAGGGTACTCTTCCCATATTGTCAAGCTAACCAGTTAAGAACTGCTTCACAAGCCATACTCTCTGCCCCCCCCCCGCCGCCCTTCAGAGGTGAGGCAGGTGTCTACCAGAGACAGGGGTTTGTCAGTAGTAGTGTCATCACACTCATGGGATGCCCTTCCCTTTGAGGGTCACCTGGCACCTATACTGGTTTCTTTTAGGTGCCAGTACATTTCTGTTAACCCAGGCTTTTAATTAACAGGTTAATTTTTAACACTATTTCAGTACGGAAACTGTTTTTTAAGCTGTTAGTTGTCTGTTTCTATAGTCTATTTATGCTGGGTTGGATTTTAGGAACATCTAATATAAATCTAATGTAACATCTAATGTAAGAAACATTATCGTAATTCTTTCTGACTTGGTTTTAGGCCTGGTTATGGGATTTGGTCACCTTGGTGGATGACCTGTGCCAGGAGATGGACAGAGGAAGTGCAACTGTGTTGATTCTCAGTGGACATCTAAGTGACTTTTGATGTCATCGATCATGATATCCTACTGGTTTACCTTTCTAGATTGGGATTGGGAGTCACAGTTTGTAGTGGTTCTGGTCCTACTTAGAGGGTAGGTTTCAGAGCATGGTGCCAAGGGATTGATGCTCATTCCCTTGGCCTTTGGTATGTAGAATCCTACAAGGTTTCACCTTGTTTCCTATACTCTAATGTTTACATGAAATTGATAAGTTAGGTCATCCGAAGATTTGGGCAGGGTTGCCAGGGGTCTTTTTTTGGGGGGAGTGCACCGGAGCGCAGCTCCCGGAGCACAGGAGCCAAGCCTCGCCCCCAGCCGGCTTCCCGGGGAGTCTTTCAGGCAGCCGAATGTCAATTTCAGCTCCATTATATCCTATGGGCCATTGAAGTCAATGGTGAAAACATAGGGTATGTTCTGGGGGCTGGAGGGGAGGGGTTTGAGGGAGAGGCTCCAAACTCACAGGGTAGCTGATGGAGCCTCTTCCCAAGATACCCACCAAGTTTCAAGAACATTGGACCAGGGGGTCCAATTCTATGGGCCCCCAAACAGGTTGCCCTTATTCCCTCCATTGTTCTCTATGATGGGGGAAAAGTTACCTCTCCCTCAACCCCCTCCCCTCCAGCCCCCAGAATATACCCTGTGTTTTCACCATTGACTTCAATGGCCCATAGACTATAATGGAGCCAAATTGCCGCCAAATTTCTTTCATTCCCTCCTTTCCTTCTCTCTTTTTCCTCTTTCCCTCCTCCTTCTCTTCTCTCTTTCTTTCTTTCCCTCCCCTTTCCTTCTCCTTCTTTCCTTCCTTCTTTCTTTCCTTCTTTATTTCCTTCTTTCCTTCTCTTGACTCTCTCTCTCTTTCCTTCCCTCTTTCCTCCTTCTGTGACCCAACTCTCATAAGAAGGAGTTTAAACTTTAAACCCCTTCTCTCTTAGCTCCCCCACCCAGACCAGCTGGGGAAGGGGAGAGGAGGCTTTCGAAGATGCCTCACCCCCTTTTGCTTCCCCTTCTGACATTACTTCCGGTGATGTCAGGGGGAGTGGCATATGCTAATAGCCTAATAGCTCATTAGCATACCATATGCTAATGAGCTCCTGCAGCTGTTTTTCTATGAAAAGACCCCTGGTTGTCACCAAAATATGGATGACACTCAGCTCTATGTCGCACTTCCAGCTGATCTGAGAGAGGACATATAAATCCTGAAATGGTGCCTGGATGCAGTTTTGGAGTAGATGTGGGATAATAAACTGAAGCTTAATCCAGGCAAGATGGAAGTGCTACTGTGAGCAGAAGATCTGACCAGGAATTTAAGACATGGGCCATTTTGGGTGGGGTTGCACTACATTGTAGGAACAGGTCCATTGTCTGGGGAAGTTTTTGACCTAAGCCTACTGGTGGTAGGCAGGTGGCAACTGTGGCCAGCAATGCCTTTTACTAGCTTAAACTGGTTAGCCAAATGCAGCCTTTCCTGGGCAGAAAAATTCCCTGATTCCTTCAAGATTTGATTACAGCAATGCACTCTGTGTTGGGGCTGCCCTTGAGAAGTGTTCAGAAACTTCAGCTGATGCAGAATGATGCAGCCAGGATGTTGACTAGACTGGGTCAAAAAGACCATATCACTCCAATCTTTGCTCATCTACACCAGCTCCCAATTTGTGTCCAGGCACAATTCAAGCTGCTGGTGCTGACTTTTAAAGCCCTATAAAAACAACATACCTGAAAGATCACCTACTCCCTTAAGAACCTACCAGACCACTATAGTAGTCTTCCAAAACCCTGCTTCAGGTACCCAACCTTCTGAGATTAGGCAGGTGTTCTTGGTTGTAACACCAAAATCCTGGAATTCTCTCCCTAACAAATCTCATCCTTCTGTTGTCATCTTCCACCAGCACATGAAGACTTTGTGTTTTGTTTGGGATTCCCTCAGTGATTTCTCCTTCCTCTCAATTGTTTGATAGTTGTTTTTTATGTTTTTGTATGTATTTTAGCTCTGATTTTAATTCTTTTAATGATGGCTTTGTTCATTTTAATTGTTTTTAAGATGTGGTTGTATTATGTTTGTTTTAATTTCTTAGCTGCCTTGGTTCCTTATGAGGAAAGAAAGATGGAGTATAAAATATGTGGAAGAAAAGAAAGGAAGGCAGGAAGGCAGGAAGGAAGGAAGAAAGGAAGGAGCATGCAAATATATATGGAGAATAACAAAATGAAAGTAAAGAACAAAATAAGAAGGAACTATAGAAAGAATAACAAAATCTTCAACTGAATATAGAAAGTACAGGCTAGCCAGTAACAAGGAAAAGAGAAAATACAATGAAATCTGTACTAAGAGGGGATGACCCAGGCAGACAAACAATGAACAGAAAGTGAGTTATTAAGACACTCAAAAAACAAAGAATTACAGTAAGAAAGGCAAGATAACTCCAGAGAACAAACTTAACAATGATCAGCATCAATATAGTGCTATGAGGAAACTTTGGAAATATTTGAAAGCTAGACATGATAAGACCTTGCAACCAAAGTAACATGAGAAGGAACAAAAAGAGAAGAACCAGGTAGAACATCCACATAAGATAAAGGAGTAGGGTTGCTAACAGGACTGGAGAAAAATGTTCTTTAATAAAAGCTTAATGTGTAGAAATGAACAGCTAAAGCTCTTAATGGCACAAACATCACCTGGGAAATAACATCCCACTAAGCCTCTGTTAACGGGACAGGACATTTTTCTTCCAGGAAGTTGGCAACCCTAAGAAGGGGGCAAAAAGAGACATCAGTAACAGATAAGAAAACAGACAGAATAAATTAGCCAGAAATGTGTGAGGTGGGGTATGATGAGGAACAGGATTGCATTACACACTGCAAAGGTAGACTGGTCTTTGTACCATGAGGAAAGATTTCTTCTGACTGCCAAGAAGCTTAACTAGGCCATGCCACAGCACTAAGTAGACAGAGCAGAAAAATACTTTCAGTGGCAGGGATCCAGCAAGTTACTTTAGGCATGACCAAGGGCCTGCATGCCTCCTATGGATTTTTCAAGGCTATTTTGTCTTGAACAGCTGCCCCCTTGTGAAATATCACAAGCTGCCTTTGAATCTCCCCTCAGTTTTAGAACTATTAATCTTGTGGTTCGGGGGCAACTGTTTAAGATACACAGATCCAAAGCTGCTTGTAGGCTCACCAAATTATTTGCATGATTCTCCAGATCCAAAACAAGTGTTCTTTTACTCCTACAGCAGGTTCTATAAAGTGTGGAAATTTTTCTCCTCATAAGATGTTCAGGACATTAGTCTATTACATTCGTGTTTGATAACTAAGTGCCACACATTAGAAGACTCATTTAAATAAACTGTTTTAACAAACAGAGTAACAAATAGATAATTCCCTTATCTAAGTAGTCTTTTATTGTTCATGTGATTTCTCCACTCACCATCACTATTATCAGAAAAAAACATCACCTTTGAAAGCAAAATATTAGTGTAAGGTTTGTATGGTTTGTTTCCCTATTCATTGGCAGCTACTAGAATGGTAGATTGGAATGTATTTCTCTGGTCTGGTGACAGGGGAGATAACTCTACAGAGCTGATCACCCCACTTCAAAGAAGAAGATGCTGTAAGGTTGCCTCCATGCTTGAGAGGAGATAGATGGAGCTTAATGGCAGAGTCTCAGTTAATTACTCTCAGCATTCCACAGTTAAGGATATATCTGTTCATCAGTCTCCAATTTTGACCTATTTATTTCCTTCACTATCTTTTCCCTCAGAATTAAACCCAAACAAATGGTAACCTAAGCTTGTTATTCCTGTTTGGTCCTTGCATTTGTTAAACATCTTCATTATACTGATTTGCTGCTCACCCTCTAACTATATGGATAGACTGATAATTTCCATTTCATTGTATCTGAAGAAGTTTGTATGTACACAAAAGCTTATACCTTTAATAAAACTTTGTCTTAAAGGTGCCACTGGACTCAAACTTTATTCTACTAGAAATAGCATCCTTCTCATATTGCCCTTAAATCATTTATGTACACTGCTTTTTCTTCTTTTCTGGTGATTTTTCAGTGTATACAAATATATATTTGGAACCAAATACTTCCATGTACATATAACAATGTATACCAAATGTCATAAGACTAAAGATATACATATGATGGTCATGGACTCCAGAAGACTGAATTCAAAGACCATGTTGCTGTTCATTAGGGACCCTGACATATTAATTGCTACATTGTAGTTTGCCTGGCAAAAGGAAGAAGACGACAAAAGAATGCAACTTAAGAGTGAGGCAGACAACTGCATAGAATGCACAATAAAATATGGCCATATTATAAATGAGTGAGATTTCAGTGCAGCTGATCTTACGAGTCTGTTTTTTGCCATTGGTGTAGACATCTGCTCATAGCATATGCAAAGCTAAGAAGGTGGCACAGATGCCACAGAAATGTTGCCAAATGAAATCAAAAGGCACAACATGCCACCCTCCAGCTCAAGAAAAATTGTATTCATGGCAGATTTTGGGAAACAATTCAAAGTAGACTCAGCAACTTTATTTGTGCTCATAATAGATTGGAAATACTTTAGTGTGCTTTTGGATGGACTGCATCTATCAGTCTGACTCATATGATCCACCATAAAGTATGCTTTATATGTCAGTGTAAATATCCAAAGAGTAGCAGGCAACAGAATAGTCATCATCTGAAACCAAATATTTCTGCACATATTCCCAAGTGGTTGGGTGCTTGAATGGAATGTTTTCAGTTTCTTCTTCTGAGCTCCTTTCACTAAGGGAAAATGAAGGTAGATCCATGTTCAGCTTCTCTGCAGAACAATTATAGTAGAGCATGGAGAGGCTCAGTCTGAAAAGGGTCCTGAAATTTATGAAGAGTTCTAAAAAAAACCCCAACCTGTTCCTGAATGTTCTAAAATCACTTGTACTTTGCTGGCTTCCCATTCCTGATGTGCAATCACACTCCCCCTTGAATCCTAAATCTCATTTCCTTTGACAAGTGGTTGATCTGCTAATAATTAATTTTTGCATAGTATTGGTACTGAGATTAGGATGACAAAAAACAGTGGAAGAAGGTGAGGGTTGATGGACAGGAAAACATATTATAGGTATGGCTATGCCAATGCTAGAACTCTTTGAGTAAAGATGGGAGAGCTGGAGTGTTTGGTACTAAACAACAATTTACATATAGTGGGTATCTCAGAAACATGGTGGAATGGGGAAAATCAATGGGATATGGTCATCCCTGGGTATAAGCTCTATAGGACTTGGGGTAGGTGTTGCTGTATATATCAAGAAAGGCAGAGAGCCCAATAAGCTAGAAAACATTAGGAGAGTGAACTCCCTGACAGAATCATAAAGGATGGAAATACTAGGCCCTAAGGGGATACTTAAATGTGAGGGTGTAATATTGTTCACCTGATCAAACACTCAAAGATGATCTCAAGATGGAGAAGAAATAAAGGAGGTAACTAAAGCAGATAATGTTGTAATACTGGTTGACTTCAATTATCCTCACACTGACTTGGATAAACATGTGCTTGGGTCATGCTGCAGAAATGAGATTCCTAGCTGAGAGAGCACCAGGAAGAGCCCCAGTCGAGGGCCTCCACGCAGCCCAGGATGCCACAGCTAGCCATTCCCGAGCCAGCTGTGGAGAACCTGGCAGGCTCCCAACAACACTTTGCCTTACCAACAGGGAAGCTGGCTGGGAAGCTGAAGACAGGAGAAACTGGATTGCTGAAATCATCAAGACAAACAATAAACATTTTTAAAATAAATTCAGAGCTGGAAACCAGCCAAAGAGGCAGTTAGACCTTTGAATGATTGAAAATAAAAGGATTGCTAAAAGAAGACAGGGAGATGGAACAACAGGGGGCATTCAGCCATAGGTGGCTGTTGCCTCAAGGGAGGGTGGTGCCAGCAGTGTCAGCTATACTGGTCACTGGGTAGCCTGGGGCCTTTGCCACATGCACAGCCTTGTGTGTGCAGTGCACACTTCCCCATCATACGATCTAGTAGCCTTTGGCTTGGGGCAACTGCTGCTACATGGGGGTGGCACAGCTTGCCAATGATCTCTGGCTTGAATCCCCAACATTTCCCTACCATGGGTCACCTGGTGACCTTGGCCAGAGGCAGCCACTACCACACAGGCTAGTTCAGCTTGTCTTCCCAGTCCCCTTTCAGGGTGGCTCAGGGGAAGGGGGGGGGCTCACAATACCCAGCCACTTTATGTTTTTTCCTGGGGCACAGGCTCACAGCATTGGTGGTAGCACTGGGCTGGGGAAGGGTTTTTTTCCCCTCCTCCAGTGCCACACTACTGGCTCTCCAGTACACTGGCATGCAGGTTTTCCTCTGCATGCCCCCCAGGCCATGGGGCCTTGCAGTTAGGACACACAAACTAGGAGCTTACCAGCTGCTGTCCTTTATAAAGTTGGTATCTCCAGTACCTGGCATTACATTTTAATGCCTGGCACTTTGCCCGGCCCAGCAAAGTGACATTCATGTCATATCTGGCCCTTGTAACAAATGAGTTTGACACTTGTAGGGCACATACCCAGGTCAGAGGAACTGTTTGCAGGAATGGCCAGAAGATGAGTCAAGTTGAGAGGTACAGTTTAGACCTATTGGGGAAATTAAAAACCTATACGTTTCTGGGTCCTGATGGCATGCACCTGAAAAATTGTTTACCAGTTAACTACATATATATAACAAGTCACTAATATCAGCCACTAGAGAGCAGCAAACATTACACTGATTTTTAAAAAGGGGTTCCAGGAGAACCACAAAAATTAGTAGAAACTCTAATAATCAAAGACAGAATTATTTGGCACATAGAAGAGCAAACCCTGCTAAGGGAAAATCAGCATGGCTTCTGGAAAGGGAAGTTCTGCCTCACCAACCTTTTGAAGTTCTTTGAAAAAGTGTACAAACATGTAGATAAACAGTAATTTGGTAGACATTATATACTTCGACTTTCAAAGGCTTTTGACAAGATAGCCACTAAAGACTCCTGAGTAAGCTTAGCAGTCATTTGATAAGAGGACAAGTTCTTTTAAGTATTAAAAAACTGGCTAAACAAAAGGAAACAGTATGAATAAATGGACAGTTTTTGCAATGGAGAGAAATAACCAATGGGATATAGGGTTGCCAAGTCTCCTCATCGTTTCAGTGGGGGGATTTGGGGTGTTCTGCGATGTCCCTGACATTATGATGTCACCCAGAAGTGGTGTCATCATGCCAGGGATATTGTGCAGGGACACTCTAGTTTAAGGGAAAACTCTATGGTAAAACTAACTTAGAACGATAAAGTTTTGCCCTTAAACCAAAACACCCTGTGTGACATGCCTGGCAGGATGATGTCACTTCCAGGTAACATCATCACATCAGGGAAGTCATGTGGGGATGTGGCTGTTTGGGGGTGGGGTTTTCTCCAAAGAAGCCCTGAAAACCACGGGAACCACCACCCCAACGTGGGGACTGGCAAGCCTAGTGGCGCACCACATTGATTTAATTTCTTCATAAATGATGTTGAATTATGGACGACTAGTGACCAAGTTTGCAGATGACAGAAAATTATCTAGGATAGTAAAAACCACGAGTGAAGAGCTCCAGGATGATCTCCACAAATTGGGTAAGTGGGCAACCATGTAGCAAATGACATTCATTCTGTAAGATGATGACAATGGAACAAAAAAAATTACAACTTTAAGTACATGGTAATGGGAACTTGTTGAGACTGAGAGGGAAAGAGAACTTGGGGTTATACTAGATAGTTCAATGAAAATGTCTACCCAGTGTGCCATAGCAGTGAAAAAGGCAAACTGTATGATGGGGATTATTAGGAAAGGTATTGAAAGTAAACAGCCATTAATATAATGCCCCTGTATTGATCTATGTTGCAGCCTCATTTGAAATACAGAACTGGTCACCATATCTCAAAAAGGATATAGAAGAGCTTGAAAAAGTACAGAAAAGGACAAGCAAGATGATTAAGGGGTTGAAGCACCTTTCCTATAAGGAAAGGCTGAAGAGCCTGGGACTTTTTAGCTTAGAAAAAAAATGAGTAAGGGAGAGGGACACATGACAGATGTTTATAAAATGATGCACTGAGTAGAGAGAGCACACAGAGAGAATTCCCCCCCACAAAAAATACTAGAACTTAGGGATATCCAATGAAGTTGGTGAGTAGTAGATTCTGGATACACAAAAAGAAATACTACTTTACTGAATAAGTGATTAAAATGTGGGATTTCACTGCCAGGGGATGTTATGATAACCACAGCTTTAAAACAGGATTAGATCGATTCATGGAAGATAGGTCTATCAGTGACTACTGGCCATGGTGACTAAAGGGAAGTGACACATCCAGAAGCAGTAAACCTCTGAATACTGGTGACAGGAGGCAACATCAGGGGAAGGTCTCAACCTCTATGCCCTGTTGTTGAACCTCCAGAGGAACTGGTTGGCCACTATGTGAAACAGAATGCTGAACTACATGGACTATTGGTCTGATCCAGAAGGGTTCCTCTTGTGTTCTTATGTTCTTATTTACTTTTTTATGAAATAATTCTTTGGATGTTTTAAAATGTCACAATGAATATAATAAATTCAATTTCAATTGACTTTATACACACATAACTGCGACAGCATTAACAATAGTCTTCCAACCAGCTGAGAAAAGTTCTGCTATTGCTAAATTTCAAGTCCAAGAGCTATCCCAGGCCTATCACATAGGCCAAGTAGTCCCAAGCTAAGAGTGGTAACCCAGATGGGGGTCGTGGGTGCACTGCCTCAGTTAGACCACCAATGCACCTTAGATGAAATGTTTTCAAACAACAGGTATTTTAATCTGGATCATTTCTGTTCAAAGAAAAAAAGAATAAAATAATTTATGATTTTTTGTTTTTTAAAAATCATTTCAGACAGTGCTCAATAAAAATGGCAGTGTCCCAGACTCGATCCATTTGACTTCGTCAGTCAAGTTTCAGTGGCAGCTCCAGCTACAGAAGTTGTCACAGTCCCCTTTCTCCCCCAACTGATAACTGCTCAGGGCCTATTTCACAACACTTGGGGAGTGCATAGCTTCCACTCAAAAGATGAGTGGAAACATAATTTAGGCTGAGACCACAGAGAGGACTTTTAAGCCTTTCCCCACATAATTTTCCTAGTCAAAAAATAACCTGCAGAATTGCTAGTTGCCCTACCATGAAAATGTGAGTGTACTGTATTTTCACAATAGCACTCACCCAGGCAATTTTATTAGAAAATTGTGGAGGAATGAAGGATTAAAAGTCTGCTCTTTTTTCACCAAATCTTGACCCACTTTCCCTTTTTACTATAGCTCCCATCCTTCATGGCTTATGTACATGAAGATCCCATGATCCCAACATAGTCTTTTTTAATGGCCAAAGGGAACTGCTGCTTCTTTTTCCTCAGCAGCACATCAGGTTGGATTCAATCCACGTTGTGGGCAATAAACAAATATGATTGATTTTTGGCATCATCACAACATGGCCACTTACTGGTTGGGTTGATGTTCTGAGGAAGCCCTAGTTTTTCTGTATGTTTTGTTTTCTTGGGTTTTTTTTTAAATCATGGGAACTGAATATAGAATAGAAGCAGCTCTTCAGAGTGATAATGAATAGTACACAGAGACATTATGAGGAGTTCAAGTTAATACTCTGGGCTGCCCAAAAGCTTTCTCCTGTTTGTAACAAAAATGTCCTTCTGCAAACATTAAATTAAGCTCTGGAATAAACTCATTGCCCCCTTCTTCCATATCTTGACTTTGTCCTCAACCATAAGGTTAGTAAAATAGCATGGGGGGAAAATGAAATCTGAGGTTAGTGAGAGTCGCATAAGAATGGAAGGATACTAAAGAGGTTCTTCGTGTAGGTCACCCTCATAGTCTCCAGACAAAATTTTATCCATGTCTTCTCAGTTAAAGAAGAGTTGATTGAAATGAAAAGTTTACAGACTAGGACAAAGGTGGGGCATAGGTGGGGAGAAAACTATAGAAGAAAATGGACAGTGCTGACAGCTCCTTTTTCTTAAAAAATAAAATATGATGAAAATGACAGAATCTGAATGGGCAAGGAGAGATCCTTAGTTAGGGTCATGGCATCTCCTCTGCCTTGTTCTAGTTCACTGAGCAGCAGGGCACTCAGAGGAACAGGAAAAGGGATCATGTTAAAAGTATGAGCCCAAATGTCACAGGGAAAGGACTTCATAAAATAAAAACCCTATAAGGTTTTCATTCTTTTGGTTACTGCTACTTTTTCTAAAGGCCTTTGTCAATAGGGAGTTATGTAGATGCTGGAGAAAAAATATTAAAATACCTTAGCCTCAAAATGGCATTCTAAAAATATTCTATAGTATTTGAAAGATATGCAAAGAAAGTGAAAATTTGGACATGCTATTTGTTCAGTCATTTGCTTGGCTTTTCACAAAATTATCATTTTTTTAGACGTTTGTTCATAATTAGTAATAGGTGAACTCTCCCCTGCTGGAGTCTCAAAATGATTGCTAGTTGTGAGCAGTGCCTGCAAACACTTGGGAAAATGCTCATTTTAAAATTATAATCTAAATGGTTTGGAAAATATTGTGCACTTGCACTTTCTTGCAGTACCACCTTGAAACTGTAGTTTCTAGGAGTGTGAAGTCATTGCCTTGCCTCTACTATCATGCCACACTCTGCTGGTACATGCTAATATTTATTATCATTAATGATGTTCTGAAGGCAGGTTCTCAGGGATGTTTGCCTAACTCTCTTGCAGCCACCTATTGTATATCCCTTCCTCTAGCTCCTCGCCCAGTCTACAGCACCTGTCTTCTGAGAGTAGAAGCAATATTTTTGCCTCAGGTAGGTAGGTCACCAGAACAAAACAAATGATGGAATAGGAACCAGATGAGACCTACTGAGAGCCCTCCCTAAATCCATGGCAGGAACATCTGATAAGTCTTCTGTTACGAAAATGCCCCGTCATTTAGGTTGTTAACTGAGTTACTCTTACCTCTCACTCCCTTTTGCCTCAACTTGTACAACTGTGAAAAGCAGCAAAGCAGTGCCCCAGAATATGTCAGGTCCAAAGATTTCCAAATGCCAAAAGACCATTTTTAGTTGCACTTTTAAAAAATCAAAGGATTCAATTTAGATTTTTAGTTAATTTCTGAATGCTCACCACTGATTAATAGACTATCCCAACTGGTAGGGAAATAAAAAGAAAGATTTGTGAGACTGCAAAGATATTGCTAACAATGACATGGCTTTGTAACTGCCATCAACAAAGGTTTTATCAGAAAATAATCTTCACTAGTTTAACATTTCAGGAAGAATAGTTGAGATTCATTTTATATTGTCAGTAAAGTTCAGAACAATGAGAAGACAATTTTTTAATTTCCCCCCCCAATATAACTACAACCAACAAACAATTGAACGTCAACTTCATATTCCAACCCAGGATACACAGAGAAAGTGAGAGGGAAAGAATCAGGTGACGTTTACTGAATAAAAAAATATCATAAGTTGTGTTCTGTGTGAATACCTGTGTGAACTTTTTCAAAATAGTTTTACCTTTGACATGCAATTTAATCTTGCATTTTTTCAGAATTTAAGGGCAATCAAAACAGAGGCCAATGCTTTAATTTTGTTCATCTCCTTTATGTTCTTTACAAGCTGCTAAAGCTGTGCTTTCTTCATTGCAACTCATCCATACATAATCCTCAGTAGTTTAGAAAACTGCATCTAACATTTTCAGTCCCAACTTTATAAATTGCTTTGATTTATTTCTGTCTCTAAGGCCTAAAACCATTTATTAAAACAACAAAACATTCTCCTATTCTGGTGATAGAGGAACAAAGTCTCCCCATTTACTGTTTAGTGAGAACTGACAGATGGCCAAATGGGGTGATAGATTTGATTTTAATGTGTCTTAAGAGAGTAAATGAACCAAAGGCAATCTTCATCTCATGTGAAAAGTTGGATTTTTGTGTGGCTTGTCTGCAAGAGTGAGGTGCAATTCTCACAGCACTTCATTGATTTTCCAATCAACCATGACCATTCAGATGGCAAAAAGCAGGGTCAAAGAATTTTTATAAAGGTTCCTCTCTCTCCACCCACACCACATTTCTCTGCAACAGCTTGCACAAGGTTGGGTACACTGTGAATCTTACACATTTTGCCCTGCTTTCCTTCATAATCGTCCTTGTGGGTTCTATAGACTGTGAATATCATTCTGCATAAAATGAAGGGATTTCACCAAGAGAACCATTTGTACCCCAAAGACAATGAGAATAAAACTTGTTCTTACCTCTCCCTCTGCTATTACGCAGGTGATAGAGTGCATTGTGTTATGGTTCTAAGCTTGGGAAAGGGGGCATAATCTGACAGTGAGACATGAAACAACATGTAATGATATATAAATGAGAAAAGAAATAAGGGGCCATTAAGCACAAATGTATTCCTCAACTTAATTAAAAGCATCTCTCTCCCCCTCTAGATGCTCAGGGTATTTGTTAAGAGATGGGAAAACAGAAACCTAGATATTTATTTCAATCAGAACATTATACTATATGTATCCCAGGCTCTAGGCCCTGGTTAGAGGGCTGGGACATACCCTTTCTATTTACATAGGATTGTCCCAATCAGGGCTTTTCCTGATTGAAGCAGTTATCTCAGGGAGCCATTGTGTGCATGGGAGAGGGAATGTCTCCCATCCCACCTGACCAACTTCACTGTTTTCCCAGCAGCCCAGCAACCAGAGTAGTTGATCCTCCTTGTCTTCTCTTTCCCACAAAGTAACTGGTAGAGTTGCCAGGGGAGCCCAAATGGTGACTGAACTCTTGTAAGATGAAGAAGTTGCACAAGCATTTGAGAAGCCCTTTGTGACAGTCTGCACTTAACAACAGGTTTCCTAGTGCAGTAATTTCAGAATTGAGAGTTTGAGTGACAGGCTTCTCTCTACCCTGTCCCCCCTCTACTCTCTGATTGGCCAGTGCCAGCTGAAGAGAACTATATGATTAGCTGAGTGCTAAGGGAATCTTTTTAGCGTCTTTCAGCCAGTGGGTCTTTCAGAAGTCAGTCAGTAGGGATCTGAAAGTGTCCAATAGAGTCAGTGAGTCTTCAGAGACAGTCAGACAGATTCACCTTTGGAGTGAAGAGGAATGCCTTAACTGTTTTCTATCAATTCTGAGGAAGAATTCAGTATCAAAACTGAATCCCTAAGAGCAGGGGTCTTTTCATAGAAAAACAGCTGCAGGAGCTCATTAGCATATGGTATGCTAATGAGCTATTAGGCTATTAGCATATGCCACACCCCCTGACATCACCAGAAGTAATGTCAGAAGGGGAAGCAAAAGGGGGAGGCATCTTCAAAAGCCTCTCCTTCCCTTCCCCAGCTGGTCTGGATGGGGGAGCTAAGAGAGAAGGGGTTTAAAGTTTAAACTCCTTCTCATGAGAGTTGGGCCACAGAAGGAGGAAAGAGGGAAGGAAAGAGAGAGAGTAGAGAGAAGGAAAGAAGGAAGGAAAGAGGGAAAGAAAGAGAAGGAAAGGGGAGGGAAACAGGGAAAGGAGGAAAAAAGAGAAGACGGTGGGAAAGAAAGAAAGAGAGAAGAGAAGAAGGAGGGAAAGAGGAAAAAGAGAGAAAGAAAGGAGGGAATGAAAGAAATTCGGCCCCATTATATCCTATGGGCCATTGAAGTCAATGGTGAAAACATAGGGAATATTCTGGGGACTAGAGGGGAGGGGGTTCAAGGGAGAGGCTCCAAACTCACAGGATAGCTGATGGAGCCTCTCCCCAAGATACCCACCAAGTTTCAAGAATATTGGACCAGGGGGTCCAATTCTATGGGCCCCCAAACAGGTTGCCCCTATTCCCTCCATTGTTCTCTATGGTGGGAAAAAAGTAACTGTGTTTCCCACCATAGAGAACAATGGAGGGAATGGGGCAACCTGTTTAGGGGCCCATAGAATTGGACCCCTGATCCAATATTCTTGAAACTTGGTGGGTATCTTGGGGAGAGGATCCATCAGCTACCCTGTGAGTTTGGAGCCTCTCCTCAAACCCTCTCCTCCAGCCCCCAGAATATACCCTATGTTTTCACCATTGACTTCAATGGCCCATAGGATATAATGGAGCTGAAATTGACATTCGGCTGCCTGAAAGACTCCCCCAGATGCCAGCTGAGGGCGGGGCTTGGCTCCTGAGCTCCTGGAGCTGCGCTCAGGTGCGCTCCCCCCCCCAAAAAAAGACCCCTGCCTAAGAGTCAGTTTAAACTGAAGTCAGTTTTACACAGATACCAGAACTTGGATTGAGATTTTGGTGAGGGTGATAAGGTGGTATGCTGAAACTCTCATACAGGCCAAAAGAAAAGGATTATATCTTCTGAGGATAATAATTTCTGCCCAGTTATACATGGGATTTTGCTCTGAAGAGACTCCTAGTCTGTTGTGAAGGGAACTGGATTTAGACACCACAGGGTATAGAAATAAACTGTGGTTTCCAAAATGGGGAGAATTTAGGTACACAAATAAAAAGACTGTCTCAAGGAAACCTGAAGAGTCATAGGAAAGTATTTGAAGAAATATTGTAACTGTAACTAAAATACTCAGTCCAATGTTTTTCACTGATAAGATCCTGTAACAGGGGTGTCAAACCTATGGCCCATGGTCCAGAAGCAGCCCACCCAGGACTTTAATCCTGCCTGTGAGTGGGACTCTCTTCTCTCACCCCTCTTCCCTCCCCTGCCTGTACCCACCCTTCTGAGCTTAAGCCACCTCTGAGTGCAGGAAGTACAGCATAGGGCTCCCTCTGAGTGAAGGGAGTGGAGGGCAGGGCTGCCAAACTTCCCAGATTGCTCAGCCTTTGAGTGCATTCCTCTCTGCCTCCCAGACTCTGTCATCCTCCTCACCATTAGGGGCCCCAAGGCATCCTTCTGCTGTGATTCTTGTGCTTCTTCTTGTTTTATTTTACTTTTTTAATTTAAAATTTGTATTTTACCTTAGCAAGCATACAACAAACATATATTGTACATTCTATAGGTAAGCCTATGAATTTACAGTTACCAAGAATTGAACAAAGGAAATAATTGTAGAAATAATTAATCTGATAATACTGACAGTTCAAAAATGTGATATTATACTATAATATTGCTTTGACTGCACCACTTCTTTTAATGTGTCATTGTACATCAAGTATTCTAACACCAGAAACCATTGTTCCACAAATTTGGAGTTATAATGAATAGTCTCTGACAATGAAACTTGATCTGCTATCTTCTCCATTATAAAATAATCGCAGTTTACAGTGCCACTGTGTGATGGTTGGCAGATGAACAGTTTTCCAGTTGGATGCTATTACATATTTTGCAGCTGTCAATAAAACACCAATTAGATTTCTGTTTGGGGAGCATATATTAGAGTCATTCCAAAGATTCAATAATATGGTCTCTGGGAGCATGCAAAACTCATCAGCTGTTATTAATTTTATACATTTCACTATCTTGGTCCAGAGTTTTCTAATAATCTTACAACCCCACCAACAATGAATAAAAGTACCCCTTTCTCCACACTTCTTCCAACAAGTGGCTTGGCGAGTCAAGTTAACATGATGTAATATTGCTGGCATCAGATACCAGTATGTCAAAACTTTTATTGATTGTAGTCTGATATTTACACACTCCGATAGAAGTGTATTAGAACTCCATACTCTTGTCCACTGTTCCTTTGTGAAGGACCACGAACAATCCAGTTACCAAGCTTTTTGATATGGCAAGGGTTTTCATGACTGCAAATCAATTAATATTTTATAAATACATGAGATCACTCCCTTAAGATTGTCCCTGTTTATATTTTCTAAGATTTCAAAGTCAGTGAATGGAATGCAGAAACATGCTCTAATCTCCACTTTCTCTGTGAGATGCTTTAACTTAAGCCCAGGTTTCTTGTCTAATTTTTACTTTTCCAATATTTCTCCTTTATGTACAACTAGGGAGCAAAGCCCATTGTGGTGCAAGACAATGGGCCCTAGAAAGGGAGGAAAGGTGAGTGGAAGGAAGGGAGGAAGTGAGAAAGGGAGGAAGAGAGAGAGAAAGAAGGGGGGGAGAGAAAGATATGTAGTTAGAAAGGAAGGAAGGCAGCGGGGGGCTCTCTTGGTCTTCTCCTGTTGGCCCATTTTCAGTGGGAGTAGGGCTGGGTGTGTGTCCCCGTCCCCCTTGCCTTTCCCTCCCCAATCCATGGCCCAGCAACCAATCAAATGTGCAGCGGTGGCATCTCTGGGCAAGCGAGGCCAGGCATGGGCTTCTGAGCCCCCTCGCCTCCCCTCCACTCAGGGCCCACCAGGCCAGCGAGGGTGGGCACTGGCTTCGCAGGCCCCCCTCCCAGGACCCGCTTTCCCCCATCCCCAGACCCCAGGGCCGTGCTGGGTGCGGCGGCCTCCTGGGCAGCCTAATGGGTCCTTGGGCAGGCGGCACCAGGGCTTGCGGAGGGAACCCCCACCCCAAAGCAAGGCCCATTGCCGGGCCGCCTCAGGCCGAGCCGTGCGAAGGAAGTGTGGTGCAGCCACCCCAGCTAGGCCAGCCAGGGCCAGTGGAGGGAACCCCAATACCAAAGTAGGTCCCACGGCCTGGGCAGCTCAGGCCGCACCGAGCGAGGGTAGCATGGTGCAGCCCCCTGGAGAGAAGGGGCTGGTGCCTACATGGTCGAGACCACAGCTTGTGAAAGATATTGAAGGGCCACAGCTTGTGAGAGATATTGAAGGGCCTCGTCCATCTCCTGCTCGGCCGCTCGCCGCCAGTTCCAGGCGCGCACAGACCAAGGCAGTTAGCCTCATTCCTCTCCCCCCCCCAGCCAATGGCACACCAGTAGTCTTGAGTGGCAGTTGGCGGGCCAATGGCTGAGGGAGCACATTTTTCGCTTGGAACATTGGAAGCGAAAACTCAACTATTATAAGGAGAAATATCTTTCAATCGTATGAGATTGGCCTTCCTCCATGGTGAAAATTTCCCTTGTTGTTTTATATTAAAAATTGCATTGCCAAATCCCACTATTCTCCCACCTTTCCATTTTAGGCAGGCATCTTTTAAGTGTGTTTGTGTGGGGGGGGGTTGGGACCAACCACAGTTAAAATATAGAATTTTACAAACTCAAAGAACTCCAGTTTTGCAGAGAAATGTTAGTTTTAACACATACCCTTCTAATGTGGGGCTGCAATGGAATACCAGAACAAGGGCTGAAGAGGACAACCAACATTATTATCTCAAACCACCCTGTAAAAAAAAACCCCTGAGAACCTGGAAAGCCACTCCCACTTTGAGTAGACGGGGGGGGGGGAGAGAGAAGCTTGCAATACTCAGCCATTTCATGTTTTCCCCTAGGTCCTAGGCTCTGAGCATTTATATTTTTAGTTTATATTAGTTTCTGTTGTGATCTTTGTGCTTCTTTTGATGTTTTATTTTAAAAATTGCATTGCCAAATCCCAGTATTTCCCGACCTTTCCATTTTAGGCAGGAATCTTTTAAGGGGGGGGGGGGAGTTGGGACAAACCACAGTTAAAATAAAGAGTTCTACAAACTCAAGGAACTCCAGTTTTGCAGATAAATATTAAACACCCTCCCCTCCTTCAACAGAATATCTTTGCTACCTGGCATTACATTTTATGAATTCGACACCCCTGTCTAGAATATATGAAAATAAACTTCAACAATACTATTTTGATTGGTAAAAGAATATATGAAAATAAGCTTCAACAACACTATTTTGATTGATAAAAGAAGTATAATCTGTATTAATAACAATTTTTACCTCAGCATTTCCAACCCCTGACTACACCTATTCAATCCCCACCTGTTAAATAAAATAATTATTCCTGTTTGAATGTTATACCATCTCAACTGCCATTTGAAAGGGAAAAATGAGAGAGTTCCTGCTTATCCCATCAAACTCCTGGGCTGGCCTAAAAGACAAATTAGATCTTCATGACAGGATGGGTCAGACAGACTTTTAAATCCATGCTACTTGGGGCTCCTCAGTCACAGCAGGGAACAAAATTTTGGTGGGAAAACCCGCCTGACAGTGGGAAAGTGCCAGGGGTCTGTCATACCTTTATAGGGTATGCTTAACTTGTGCTGTCTTTAAAGAGGGCAGGAATAGGGAGAAGGCAAGATAGTTTATTCACTGCAGTCCCCATTGGTGGAGATGGCAGGAATCAGAGCCAGCAGGGAAGATGCACTAACCTTTGGGAGAGGAGTAGCAGTCAATATGTGATGGCATTTAGAGATATCATTTTGCATTCTGCCTCAGGAAGAAAAAAAACGTCTTGAGTCAGAAGTAGTCCCACAGACCAAGGCTATATGAGTTATGGACAGAACTAACAGTGCAATCCTAAGAACACTTTCCTAGGAGTAAGCCCTACTGAATAGACCCGAGTAGGATTCGCAGCAGATTGCTCTCCTTAGGATCAATGCTCCCTCTAAGCTGTGGAGTCTTGTGAGCAAAAATTCTACTTTGTGAGCTACTGGCATTAAAGTTGTGAGTGAGCAATTTGGCTACTGCATAAATTAGTTTGCTCTGGAGCCATCCTTCCTGACCTAAGACAAAAATCTGTGATCCAGAAGCTTAAAAACTGTGAGCTAGCTCACACTAACTCAGTTTAGAAGGAACACTGCTTAGGATTGCTCTCTAAATGCAACAAGGGGCTTCTCTGATATGCTGTATGTGTTTTGGATTTCAATTTCCTGGGCAGTTACTCCACAAAGAATATTCTCCAGTTCAGAGAACAAAAAAACTCTGCTGCCTAGAGCTCCCTGTGTTATCATAAGTGCCACATGAACACCACAGCTATTCAATCAAACCTTTGAATCTGATTTAAGAATACTCCTGCAGCCGTCTTTTACAAATTCAAAGACATTTTCTATTTATACATGAAATCATATGGCAAGCTGTTCACATGTAGCTTCTTGCATGGTGCTGATTTCCAGAACTCTGCTATAAGACACTGAGGAGACAGTAGTGAAAATTTAGTGGCTCCACCTGGCAAACAGCTCCCCACACAGAAGAGCTTCCATCTGGTAGCATACCAAGTGTTCAGCGTGTATTCACTTGATCATATGAATCAATTTTTAATCAGCGGTATGCCTCTATGGAAACAGAGTTCTCTTTTTATCACTATGCTGTATTTACAGTAAACTGGTTCAGGTTTCACACTACTTTTTGTATTTTTGCTGTTAAAAAGAACATAAATACTGTTCTGGCACATACTTTTAATCTTGTCATAAATGTAATGCTGTAATAAAAAATAACCCAAGCATTGTTTGTGAGTCATGAGTTTTTTATTGAAAATGTACATAGTACAAAAGAATTATCTTCTTCAGGACTTTGAAAATAGGCACATGGAACTACAAAAGATGGTGAGGCAGACATCTATTCTGCCTTGCTTTCCTTGCATGGAAAATAGAGATGATCCATTAAACATAATTGTATTCTTGTCTTTCCAAATGCAATATGTATGGACTATGTGGAACTTTTCTCTGATGCTTTCAGCATTTGAATGCTTTGAAACATTTATTATTTAGAATATGTATATGCCACCTCTCGAAAGATCTGGATATTAGTGCAGCTCACTGCAACAAAAGTATAGAAGCAAGAATGCATGAATTCATATAGTCAAGGAGCACATTATAGGCCTGGGGATTTATTCCTGCAGAGGAAAGATTGAAAGAGAATGTTTTCTACAGTGTTACCAAGGAAGACTCACAGTTTGAGTAATATATTGTAATAATAGATGCTATGTAGTAGTCACACTGGGGATAAAATTAAATGACTCAGCACCATTTGTGAGATGAATCATACGTTTCCCATTTTTTCCTGCATAACTCATACCCACATTTTAAACTGTTGTCTTTTTAAATGTGCTACATACTACCATGTATCCTGTGCAATGCTTTTCAGAACCTTTTGCAACTGTGATTCATAGCAGGCTAGAGATTACCAGTGTGTAATTTCTCATTTGCTAATTAATCACCCTGATAGCCTTGAACAGAGGTTAGATCAGTTATTAGCTATAGTAAGTATTAACAAGGAAGGAATTGTAATAGTTAACAATAAAGAACAGGCTTTTTATATAAATTATGAATAACAATTATATTTTCCTTTTATGACAAAACAGTGCAGCTAAAATTGTGTGTATTCTTACATTCCATCTCCTCCAGGATAGGATGGAAGAGACATTCAATCTAGCTCCTCCAGTATACAATGGAAAGGACTGTTGTTGCAAAAATCCAGTATGATAGTTCAGTGTAATCTTATGAAAAACGTGCAAAAGAAAAAGAATATGAATTAGGCAAAAGTGAGTATAAGGTCATTATGACACGTTCCATCCAAATCCAACAGCTGCAATAAGAAGAGTCCTACTGAATATTGTAGACTTATGGGTTTCTAAAAGCAGTTGTTAGGGTGCTTCTGAGAAGTTTACACAAAGGGCATATATGCATCCTCTTGAGTTTGTTCCACCATCTGGTGCTCAGAGGTACACTGTACCTGAACATGAAGATTCCATTTAGTTATTATGGCTTAGCTGTTGAAAGGTTTACCTTATATTAATTTCTCTAATCTCATTTAAAAGCTGTCTAAACTAGTGGTCACCAACACACAGCTTGCAAGTAACAGGATTTCCATTGCTGTTATCTATTCTGTTAACTGTCCAATTTGCCTTCTTCCAAAGTAGATTCCAGATAATCACTCTAAACATCTTAACACCATTTTCCAGATGTTTTCACTCTGTGCAAAAATACAGGTAAAATTACATTATAGATTTATATTTTTGTTTCTGTCATGCTTTGCCTCACTTCTCAGTGCTCAGAATGTTTCTTTAGGATTTTGGGAAAGGGAAAAGCCTATATCTTTCTTACAATCAGAACACTCTATTGGGACATCCCCTGGTTCTGGCTTAAAAATGAACTCATGTCTCTTCTGTTTATGTTGGAGTGTCCCATTCACCAAAGTTGTATGAGCCATAGGCAGGGCTAAAAATAGTCCGCAAAGATATAAAAAAGACCTAGGAAGGAGCTTCTTCTCTAACCCAAAGTGATAAGAGTTTCAATACATACGCAGAGCTTTGAACAGGCTGGGACTGCCCAGTAATTTCCATGTTCAGGTAGAGCAGTGATCTCAACGTGGCGGCCATGAGCTCCATGGCAGCTATAAATGGGTTTTCTGATGCCCAACAAAGCATTTTCTGCCCCAAGCAGACATCTATTTCCAACCTTCCTCCACCACACTGGAGCAGATGATGCTTCAGAACACTGGAGCCATCATCTATGTGCCTGCAGTACCCATTCACAAACAGCTGGCTCCATTGCAGGAGGATGCATGGATTGTAACCTCCAAATATTTTGTGAATGGCCTTAGCACTGAATGGCAGCCATCTGGTGGTAGCGCCCTTTCCTAGCTCTCAAAATTCCAAAAACGTCCTAACTGAACAAGATTAGGGACCCCAGCAATGTAGTATGTAAAATACAAAACACATGGTACTACTATGGCTAAGGGCCATCAGGACTGGCGAATAACTCAAGATTCTGTGATACAGCATTTCAATGTTTAGAATTTCCCCAAATGAATAATATATCTGTACATTCGTAAATTCCTCTTTAACAAATCCTTTGTACCTCTGACTTCATCTTGTCACCCAACTGAAATGCATGCAAATCTCATGCTCTTTCAGCAGTACAGCAGAGAAATGTGAGATTAACCGATAAGGCAATTCACATTCTCAAATGAATGTAAATGTATTCATCAATTCAAAGCAATGCATAGTCTGTTATATACACAATACACTAATAAATAGCCATGCATTAAAAAATAATGAGGTTTTCTACAAAACAACATCCTGTGGTATATCAGGTCATAAAAAGATGCTAAAAAAGGGTGATAAGATTATGTATAAAATCTGATTAAAATACAAAATCTCTGTTATATTTGTGAGATAAAATAAATGTTTTATTAGTTAATTGTAAACAAAAGCACTAGTGCAGTAAAAAGTAATTAAAAATGTAAAAGTGCAGGGAGTGATTTATTTAACTACCATAATTTTAATATTACAAGTGGTATGTAAATGGGCACCAAACCTGTCATACTGAAATTATTGAAACTGTTCATTTTTTACAATGAGTTACAGTCTTTGTTCTCCTTTTTTGACTTTCATTTTAAATATTTCAAAATGGCTTATGAATAATGCTGCTCCCATGCTTTGTAGATCTTAACAAAGAATCTTGCATCCATACTTTTTATATATGAGGATTTTTTTTATAGGCGGTTGTGCTGGAAAGGACTGTAACTTCCAGTTCCAAACAGATGTGGTCAATAGTCATAAACAGAAATGGATTGTTCTAATAAAATTCATGTTGAGATTCATTTAGGCTTTGTTTAATATTCTATCTTGACATACTGGGCCCAGTGGATTTTATTATATGAAATAACCTCACCCACTGTATCCCATCCTCAAAAAAGCATATTCAAAAGTCCTGTACACTTTAGATGAGGAGAATCAGTAATTTAAATGGATGAGGGAAGTTCAAATCCCTGCTCAGTATAATCTCATAAGGCTGTTGTGAGGATAAAATAAACTCACATGGGCTACCCTAAACTGCTTGGAGAAAGCATAAAATACAAATAAATGAATGAATGAGAAGAGAAGAGAACATGTGAACAGCAGAGCTTTACAGCTGTGACAATTGGGGTGAGTTTACAAATAGAAGTTTATCATTCTACAACCACCACAGCAAATAGAGAATTTTTTTTGTGGGGAAAAGAGATATTTTGAAATAAATAAATGTTTATTTGATTGTGGGAAACAGCTGTGACAGAACAAAGCTTCTGTTGTGAGCTGTTGCATCACTGGATTTTATTGCAAATAAAATGACATTTGATGGATGCATGTTATCTGGTCAGCTGCAAGACAACCAGTGACTTCGTAGGCAGAATATTACAGCTGAACGTTAGTAAGATTGAGGAAGCCAGAATCCTGTAGCTTCAGTTCTTCACATATAAAACATGAAGGAACTACCTTATTGAATTATATAAAAGTAAGTTTCTGAAGTTTATAGTTCTTTAGAATGAGAAGAGACTAAAAGGTCACTCATTGTGTTACTTCACAGTGGTGAATATGAAAAAGCACTATAACATGCTCAGTTTTAGCAGAATATCTTCTTGTGTGCATCATGTACAATGTGTAGACATGAAATTGGTCTGGTTGGGGGGGCAGACGCTAACTAGTAGATAATGATTATGGCATGTGTGGGGAGAATCTTTCTGCCCTCTTTTATGTTCATCATGTCCATTCTAGTGCAACATATTAAAAAAAAGCCTAAAAAATGGATTTACTTTTATCTTTGTTGTGGACTCTGCTAAGTGTTCCCTATCCCTGGGAACATAAAGAAGCCTGTAGTCTTTGTATGCTTTGATCAGCCAAAGGAATAGCAAATAACATAGTAGCAAATAGTTATGTAGACAGAAATTATATATGCATATTGTCTAGCTGAAAATTTGGCAGACCATGGAAACCACCATCTAAAACACCATCATATAGACCATATTTCTTGATGTTATATTACAGGGATTGGTTTTAGAAAGTAAAGAAGTAAAAAACATTCATTTAAATTGGGCAGGAAGGCAAAACAAATAGAATAACTCTCTTTTATAAAATCACAACTTATAAATAGCAACCCAAACTGTCTGTCTGACTTAGTGGGCATTTGAGGTTTAATTTAGTTCTCAGTATGTCAATGAATTCCAGATGATTTTTGCAGTCATGTATTATGGGCACCATATCTGTGTTTTGCAGCGTCTTCAAAATCCAGACTTACAGTTATTGTATCTTTTAAGAAATGGTGTAGAAGGTCCTTTAAGTGTAAAATTCAATAGGTAGTCTAATGAACATGGCAGGAAAATGATTCTCTCTCTTTGGAAAAGCAAAAAGCATTAGGGAAAGGAAATGAAAACTTCAGATATTTGCTTTTTCAGACATTGCTTGTGTTGGCCCTGATGCTGGAATCACTTATGAAGATGTTTAAATTTAAACACCTGAGCAGTTCCTAGGAGTCTCAATTGAAAAAACAGAAAACTACATATGTTTAAAATTAGCAGGATCAGGTTCATATTGGTGAATGATAGAGACAGACCACTTTTTTAGGCCTAAAAATTGAATGAGTGGGAAAATGTCTTCACCGTTACAGATTGTACCAGAGTGCTGAATCAATAAAGCTACAGGCAGAAAATGGAGAAGGGAAGATTAGCACCTAAGCAGTTAAACACAAGTAGGTCTGCCCTGCTGTTATTCTGGATGATGATCTGGACAAGCATCAGATACTGCATGGTAATTTACATATACTTGGACCATGCAATTTCTGCTATTTTTAATTGCCAACAGTATGAAGGACTCTCAGCACTTATCAGCAATGTTCAAAACCATTTTTAAAATAGAATTTTCCAAAACTTGAATTTTCTGCAAGGACACTATACACAATAGAGCTTGCCATAGGCTGCTAGTTGATTATCAGCTTTTCCCAATGAAAGCTGATTCCTATGCCTCACAAGATCAAATGAACAGAACCTTAATGTACTTCAACACATCTACATTATGCTAACATGTCCCTTATAAGAACATAGATAGTATAGTCATATGAAGAAAGGTAATCTCTTCTTATAAATATTTATCTTTTGGTTTTGCAAGATTCCATGCACTCCCATTGGCTGTAAAATGCCCTCCCTCAGCCATTGGCCCATCAGCCACCACTCAAGAGTACTCGCGTGCCATTGGCCGGGTGCTGGGTCTGCTCGTCTTCCCCACTCACTCCCCCTGGCAGACAGCTCTGTCTCCTGAGGAAGACAGTTCTCTTGACTCCTGTGAGGGACTGTCCCCTCAGTGGCTGTTGGTAGGGAGCGAAGCTTGGTTCTGTGAGTAAAAAAACAAAGGACTTTCAGCATAACCCCCTCCCCAATGGCCACTTTCCTGTCAGAATAAATGGAAAAAGGCTCTTTCTCCTGCTTAGCTTCAGCTAACGAGGTGGGCCAGCAACCATCAAACCATTTTCTTCAACTCCCCACTGTGCGGCTGACTTTCCCCTAGGGCTGCCAATCTCCAGGTGGGACCTGGAGATCTCCCACTGTTACAATTGACCTCCAGATGACAGAGATCAGTTCCCCGGGAGAAAATGGTTGCTTTGGAGGGTAGACTCTATGGCATTATACCCTGCTGAGTCCTTCCACACACACCAAATGCTGCCCTCCACAGGATCCACCCCCCCCCCAAATCTCCAGGTATTTCCCTAATCAGAGTTGGCACCTGTACTTTCTCCTCTGTCAGTAAAAGGCCCTTTCCACACCTATGTTGGCCTTTGGTGTAGTGGTTAAGTGCGCGGACTCTTATCTGGGAGAACCGGGTTTGATTCCCCACTCCTCCACTTGCACCTGCTGATGTGACCTTGGGTCAGTCACAAGCTCTGGCACAGCTGTTCTCTCAAGGACAGTTTGTGTTAGAGTTCTCTCAGCCCCACCTACCTCACAAGGTGTCTGTTGTGGGGAGGGGAAGGGAAAAGAGTTTGTAAGCCGCTCTAAGACGCCTTTGGGCAGTGAAGGGCGGGGTATAAATCCAAACTCCTACTCCTACTCCTCCTTTGGGAGAAAACTCATTGGGCCCAGTCCTGATCAGGTTGCCAACTCCAGGTGGGCAATTCCTGGAGATTTGAGGGATGGACCCTGGAGAGGGTGAGGTTTGAGGAGGGGTGGCACCTCAGACAGGTACGATGCCATAGACTCCACCCTCCAATCCAGCCATTCCCTGATGGGGAACCATTGTTGCCAATCTCCAGGTGGGGGCTGGAGATCACTCAAAATTACAACTGCTCTGTAGGAGGGATGGGGGAGGAGATGGAAAACTAAAGGTCGGTTGATGGTTGGCGGGGAGGGAGATAGGGTTATCAACTCCAGGTTGGGAAATTCCTGAAGATTTGAGGGGTTGAACCTGGAGAAGGTGAGTGTTGAGGAGGGGTGGGACCTCAGACAGGTACAATGCCATAGACTCCACCCTCCAAACCAGCCACTCCCTCCTGGGGAACCACTGTTACCAATCTTGGGAGTGGGCTGGAGATCACTCAAAATTACTACTGCTCTTCAGGTAGCAAAGATCAGTTCCTCTGGAGAAAATGGTGAACTCTGTCATTATACCCTGCTGAGATTGCCACAGCAAATTGTTACTGAGTGCCCAAAGCCGGGGCACTCTCCCAGAGCCTCTTTCTAGAGCCCGTTGTATTTATTTCCACAATGGGCCTTATTCCTAGTGTGTGTGTGTGTGTGTGTATATATATATATATATATATATATATATAAATAAATAAATAAAAGAGAGTAATGAGTAAATTCCCTACAGTATAGTTATAGGTAATAGCTCAATAAGTAGAAAATAAAAAATTCAATTTCATTTAAAGTATAAATTCACAAAAAGGAAACCTCCAGATTTTTATTTTTCAATAATTAATAACTAGGAAAAGATGCCAACAGATTATTTCAGAATGTAGAAGGCAGAATATCTATTTGCTGTTGCATTTGAAAATATCTGTGAATGGATTCAGAGTATTAGAAACCACACAGATTCCAGAAATTACTGAAAGCCATATGGAAACCACCATGTGGCCTGTACATGAAGAAATAATTGTCTGTAGATCAGGAACACACTGCTAAGAAAAACACTGTTTTATATTTCTTCACAGCTACTCACATGTGAAATTCATTAAGTCATCTTTATTAACAAAGTGGAGTTTGCCCGTGATGGGCATGGATGTCTTTAATCACTGCCCTAGTTCACTCCCTCCCTCCCTCCTTTCACTTTTCTTCTGCTCTTGCGCACCACTGTTGAAGATCTTGAAGAAGGAAGTATGCTGTGATATATGGAAGGAAGCATGCTGTGATATATGGAAGGAAGTATGCTGTGATATCTCAATGCAGGCCTCTTAACAAATTGAGATTTGCTTCTTAGCCATGGCTAAACCATGTTTTGGAATCCTGGACCAATGTGGAGCGTAATTTAATTGTATGCATAATGAATTTATGAATATACAAGGTTTTGATGTTTTCAATAGGGATGAGCATGAACTGGAAAAATGCAGTTCGGTTCATGGTGTGCACAATTCGCAAACCATGTACTGTCACAAGCTTTTTTTCACTAGACAAACTTGTTTGGTTCATGAAGTTCATGATGTGATGTAAACTTGTCCACAACAGCATGGTACGCAGTATACTCCTGCAGAAGTGAGGGGGTCTTTTCTGTCGGGACCACATAGTGTAGCATGCAGACAAGAATAAAAGAACATGAAAGACACTGCAGACTTGGCCAACCTGAAAAATCAGCAGTGGCTGAACATACCCTAACCCAAACAGGACACAGCATTTGGTTCCAAAACACTGAAAGACTGGACAATACTTCCAATTACCATGCCAGATTACATGGGGAAGCCATTGAAATTCATAAACATAAACACAATTTCAACAGGAAAGAAGAAAGTTTAAAAATAAATAGGGCATGATTTCCTGTCCTGAAAAACACAAAATGCTCTACAGCTGATAATAGCACTACAGATAAGATTAGAGTTTCAATAGCCATTCCACACACGAAGGAACCTCCTTAGGAAACAGGAAACCTCCTCAGGAAAAAATCCATAGAAACCTCCTCAGGAAAGCTCCTCCATTAGCATGTTCATAGCCTGGAGAACTACTACAAGATAACAACTCAGCCCTACCCCACCTTCCAGGGTAGATATAAATTACCTGCCTACCATTTTTCTGCTCATCTTGACACAGAGAGTACTACATCTTTCTGTGTTATATCTCTGAGGATGCCAGTCACAGCTATTGGCGAAATGTCAGGTCTTACAATGCCAAGAACTGGCCACACAACCTGGAAAATCTACAGCAACTAATTCCAAGGAGTGCTGAATACCAATCCTCTGGCACTGATAAAAACAGGACATATTCAATCCCAATTAATGGCCCAACCCAAAGAGGTGCTCAGAACAGATTTATACAGTTCTGTTCCTGTATAGGTAGATATTATCACAGTGAGTTGGATCCAGCAATGCATGAACAGACGCATGAACATATTTAGTGCAGTTCCACTTATATACTAGATATATTGCAATACATGGTGATCTCAATAATTACTTGTACAATGTCTTGTGCAAATGGACATGAAAACTGGGATATAATACATTTAATGTACTACAAGCAGCCAGCATGACCTTTTCAGTATGTTCCTAAAAGCAAAATTTTAGTGCATGGCAAAAATTTTCATTGGACCTAACCCAATAAATGTAATATATTATGTCACTGCTTGCATTCATAAATTTATTGTGGATTAATAGAACAGTATTTTAATTATATAGAGCACATAAAGATCTACTTGGTATATTCAATCAGTTGCTTTAATCAGAATACCTGGTAACAGCTGGGTTCAAATTCCCACCCTGCCACACATGAAGCTCTGTGGGTTACTTCGGGCCAGTAACACATTTTCAACATAACCTACTTCACAGGGTTCTTGAAAGGATAAAATGGGAAACTAGGTATTAGGGGTGGGCGTGAACTGAACCAGGAAGCAAAATTCATCATTAATTTTGACTGAGTTCAGACTGGCAATTTCCCCCGGCAGAGCCCCATTTCAGCAACGCTTTAAAACCACATTAAAGGGGGCGTTCACACAGGCACATCTTCCTGGCATTCCCTACCTGTAGGAAACCTGGGCTGTTCCGCTTTCTTCCCATGTTTAATGGATACCTCATAAAAGCAGTAGCAAATCCCTGAAGAGCGCCTGTGTCCCACGTTTGTCCACTTCCTGGAAGTATGAACGCTCTGCTGATAAGCCAGGAGCAACCCACATTGGGCAGAAGGCAGCAGCGATATGATTGGCCATGCTCTGCTCTACTGCCCAATGCAGTGCCGGTGCTGCGGGGTCCTCCTCCAATCGGCAAAATGCACTTATGCGCATGAGCGCATGAGCCCTCATGTGCACATACACCTATACACACAGCCAAATTAATAGGGAAACACCGCATACAGTGCACCTCCAGGGCAGCAGTCTGAACGCTCCAGTACACCTCCTCCTGGTATGCTCCAGCAGCAGCCCGGGCTGTGTGAACGGGAAACCCTGGAACAGTTTGTTCCGGGTCTTTTTTGCCGTGACTGGCTCTCAGAGCAAATTGCCAGTCTGAACTCAGCCTTTGCCCTGTTGGAGGAGGAGGAGGAGGAGGAGGAAATTGGATTTCTACACCATCCTTCACTGACAGTTTCAAAGTGGTTTACGGTCTCCTTCCCTTCCTCTCCCCACAACAGACACCCTGTGAGGCAGTTGGGGCTGAGAGAGCTTGAAGAGAACTGCTCTTGAGAGAACTGTGATTGACCCAAGGTCACCCAGCCGGCTGCATGTGGAGGAGTGGAAAATTCTCCAGATTAGAATCTGCTGCTCTTAACCACTACACCAAACTGGCTCTCATGATCTCATGATCACCATCACAAATTTTCACAAACAGTTCACAGCAGTTCATGGACAGAGCAGAATGCAGGGGTTTAAAGGGACTCCAAGTCTCTTCATCCCCATGCTTTCTGTTCCTGGTTAAAGCCACAAAAACAGCTGAGTGGTGGGGAGTGTCCCCCAGCCACAGCTGTTTTTTGGGTTGTCTTCAGCAGTCCCTTTAAAGTTCAAAGGGACTGCACAAGACAGCCCAAAACACCTGAGAGCTCACTGAGCTGTTTTTCAGGCTTTCTTCAAACCCTTTCAATGGGGTTTGTGGGTCCATGAACCACAAACCAGTTCAGTTCATGAACAGATCTCCCAGCTCAGTTTGTGATTTGGCCATGAACTGACATAAACCACATATTTTCAGTTTGTGCCCAACCCTACTAGGTATGGTACCATGAGTTATGTGGAGGGACTATGGGATAAAAACAATTATAATTATTAGGAATACTCTAATTTTTGCCACAAACAAGTTCAACAGTTGAACTTACACTATCTCAAGTTATTGATCAAATATGAGCCAATAACATGGTCTGTTTGATCTAGGTCAAACTTGTTTGCATCAGAAAACTGTACATATGCAAAGACAGTGCTGATTTAAACCAATCAGCAGCCATTATCACCACTAGGGACTATTTAGACAAACATCTAAAAGGAAGGATTTATTAAAACTCAGAATGTATTCTTGACTGATTTATATGATTTGTGACTCATTAGATTGTCTGTTTAAACAATTGTCTGCTGAGTGCAGCAGTCATACAGCAAAGACAAGAGTGGCAAGTAGAACTCAATCAGGTTGTATGAGAACGTACCTGTGCAAAAATCCAATTGCACTGTAAAGCATGGTTTGGAAGGACACAGTAAAGCAACCTGCTGATATCCACAACCTAGTCAGTGAACACTTGAACTGATCATCAAAAAATTGGCTCCGTGTTCACACCCAGAGAACAGGATGTGAGCCAAACCAGTATGTGTTCGAACATTCCTAACAATCATTTTTTTTTTCACTGACAGAACAGTATACTAATATAATCAATACTCATAAATTGATCAATAGGAACTTCAAAGAAGATACAGTCTCTTAAGCAACTTTACATTCAAATACCTTTGAACTAACAAGACAGTAGAAAGTATTTATAACGCCTCAACAAAATAGGAGAAGCTTGAATTTGGCAGCCTTAATAGCCTCCCATTCAAAACATTCTAATTCTATCTTTTCTACCAAAGGATACCAAAAACTTAGTGGATTATAGAACAGTTGTTCATTGTGGGATGAATCCTTATAGGCTGAAAAAACATCTAACATAAACAGATCCCAAACTTTATGCACGCATTGTAATACAGTAGGAATTGCTTTATCTTTCCAGAATCTAGCTATAAGAATTTTGGCTGCTGTAAGTAGTATTCCTATTAATTTTCTCCTTTTTGTAGGTGGACCGTTTTCAGGCCAAAGTCCCAAGAGAATAATCACAGGATCTAAAGGTAAGTCATAATTTGTTAGTTTACCTATGCATTGTACTATCTGCATCCAAAATCCTTGAATTAGCTTACAGGACCACCAGTTGTGTATATAGGTAGCACGTTCCCCACAGTTTTTCCAACAAAAAGGGGTTAAACCTGGAATTATGTGAGCTAGTTTAACCGGAGTCATATACCATCTTAATATAACTTTTAAGTTTGCCTCTAGCACATATACTGATTTGGACATCTTATTTTGAGCCTGCCAAATGTCTTCCCACTGATCTTCTGTAATCACACAGTTTAAATCTGTAGCCCAAGCTTTTTGGTAAGTTAACACTTCTAGTTTTTGACCTATCAACAGAATTCCTAACAATCATGACAACAATGATGACTGTGAGGAAACAGTCTGGCAAGCCCTGTTACCTCTTGGTCTAAGAGCTCAAAAAAGTCCCACAGCCAGCCCAGCTCCCCATTCAGTAAGTCTGCCCCTTCCATTTTCTCCTGGGGGTATAAATTTCTCTCTAGGTTGTAACTTCTGCCATCAACAAATCTGAAAGACTATCCTGCTAAAAGCATTTGTACTTCTAGCACTGTTAACTGTTTTACCATTTAAGGATCCTAGTTGCTGCATCTCTGTCTTTGCTACTAATAGCTAGTGCTGGGATGATCTATTGCATTTTCATACTTTTCAGCTTCAATGTCAGCAAGCTCAACTGTTACCCAATGAAGCAGTCTTAATTTCCCCCACTCAGTTTGGGGGAATTATCTTAGAGATGGAGCAAAAGGTGGGTAACTGGAATCTCCACCTATGCATACGAGGATTTTTCCATTTAAGAGAACTCTCAAAATAAACCAGGCAGATGTTCAACCAGAAAGGTTTTTATTAAAAGGAAAGTGAAAATGAAAACCCATGCAGACACTAAAACACATGCAAGAACTGATTAAGAAAAACGGAGAAGAAGGGGAGAGATTTTTAGAGAAGGGCAATAATTACTGCTTGGGCTGGGCATGAACCAGGAAAATTGAGGTTCATGCTTTGGGTTTTTCACAAATCCCAAACCATGAACCTCTAATGAACTCCTCCATTGTAGAAACCTTTGGAGCCCACCTTCAGGTTGGGCTGGCCCAGCTGAGCTCCAAAAGTGAGCTTTGAAGGCCTTTATAGGATTTTATATGAAAAACATGGAGGTTCATGAGGTTCATTGGAAACATGTTCTTGGGCTCCGAAGACAATTTAAATGCGATTGGAACTTATTTCTGGGTCAGGATCCCCGACTGGAAGTGAGCTCCAGGTTGGGCTGGCCCTACTGAGCTCTGTGAAATACATGGAGGTTCATGGGCAGATTGTGGGAGACATGTTCTCCCAAACCCCTGGTTCATGAACCATGAACTGGCCTCATTTGTACTTGAACTAGTGTTCATTTATGGGTTTGTGCCCATCCCTATTACTGATCTTGAAGAGGTCCATGGAAGTGAACAAGTAGACCCACAAGGAAGTGGGGGTGTGAAAAAGGATCCAAGGCACACTACTTGAGTAGCAGGGTGGTCCAGTTATAGGACAAAATGTACCATTAAGCAGGTCAGAAAACAATGACTAAATGGCTTAACTGGAGGTAGACAAAAAAGCGTGAGAGGCTTAGTGGCTCTACAAGTACCAGACAGGAAGAGCAAAGGTGAAAAGATTTAAGCATTGATTAATTGATACTTAATCAGGAGTAATGGGTGAGTGGAAGTGAGGCTGAGATGTTGATGGGATTGAGTGAATCAATAGGTCATGGGGGACCCATTGTTTTAAAGTCATGCATGTCTTCAGAGGAAAGGAGGGGAATTAGCCACCCAGTCACTCTGGCTCATATTTTGAAACTGTTTTCACTGGCTGGTCCATTTTGGCCCAAGCAGTGCCCTACAGTAAGATATTGGGATGATGTGTGGAGAGGTCTTTCTGCCTCTATAAGCTGCCCCTCTTTGAGAGAAGGGGTCTGACTACTAACACATCCACTGCCCCTCCCTTTAGAAAGTGGGACTGAATTGGGTGTGGAGAATTTACAGAGATCAGGCTTTTAGCACTCAAAATAAAAAAGTTTTATGTAAAATGACTAAATATTGTCTGTTCAAGCATCAGGCCAAGCAAAGACAAATGAAATTATAAAAACATGCAGTTCTCTAAACCCTAACTCTAGACTTATCCTAAACTATGTTATTGTAGGATAGGCCAGTATCTCTTAAAGTTGCAATATTTAAAATCTCCATTACCTTCTTTATTTTATTTCTCATAATTTACAAACATACTTAGAAAGCATAAACATAAGATTCCAATTCAACAACTTTAATCTGGATACAATTAATAATTCTTAACCACTTGGACTCATCAAAATTTTCATTCCTTTAAAATGATGCAAGGTTAATTATACGATAAACCACTTCTATCTTATATAATCATTCATTCACTTTAGCTACCACCTTTGACTTCCAATGTCTCTCAAACACTAAACATGCAGCCATAATCTGCTTCAGTGTTAATAGTTTGAGATTTCTTTGGAATTGTCAATATATAATTTAACTAGCCTGATACTCATGCTTCACTATGGTATTTAAGTTCTGTAAATCCAGTTATAATACTGATGATGTGAAGTTTGAAAGGTAACATTTGCTGTAGGAAGATTGTAGTGTAAAGGATGAAGTGAGACATACATACTGGGGGTTTTCCCCCTCTACCAAAGGACCTCTCTGTAGACCACAGTGGTGGTTCTGCTCTCAGGTGCTAGAATCACCAGGCTGCTTAGTGAGTGCATTCTGGAGCAGGCTCCTAGAAAGGTCCTTTACTAGTTCCCCATGAACATTCATAAAATGAATTGCCTTGCTGGCTATTATGAGAAACGTCTGTTCAGAAGTCTTGAATCGTTGGTGTCTGTAACTGTCCTCAGCTGTCTGCAGTCTCTTTTAACTCTGTTTTTACCTCAGAACATTGAGACCCACAGCTGAGCAATCAGAGGGAGGTGGGTGCAAACAGGCAGGTTTTACCTCAGAGCTCTGAGCTACCCAGTTGACCAATCGGGGGTGGGGGGTGGGCAAGGAGGCAGCAGCCTGCCAGGCACATGGAAAACAATTGGGGGAACATATTGACCCTTTTTTACCCCCTTAGGGGTTGTGTTTCTCAGAAATCTCTACATAGTGGGGGTTGACATCATGGTAGGAATGCACTCCCCTTATGTTGGGTCTCTTGGTACAGGGATTTGGCCTGGGCATTGCATTTGGGGGGGGGTGCAGGGCATACCTTTTATTTTTACAAAATTAGTATTACTTTTACAAAAATGCTTCTCATTTATGTTACATTTAGGAAGTGGGACATAACTGAGTATTCAAAACAAACATCCAAGCACTCAGATATTGAGCAAGTTCATATGAACCAATTTTCTAGAACCCACATTGTGAGAAGTTAACCTAATACAGGAAACCACTTTTCTACAAATTTGGGTATATTTCCATAGTGGGTGGGAGTGTGGCTCCTGGGGAGGGGAAAGTATAGCAGTGGGAGCAGGCAATGTATGAAGGGAAGGGGGTGGAGAAATAGGAAAGCTCAGCCCTCTTCCTGCCTGCGTCCCATCCCGAGGGATGTTGGCAGTAGGGCTAGGAAGAAGAATCCCTCTCCAACATTGGTGCTGTGTAACACCAGGTCTATAAATAACAAGACCATGGTCCTTAGGGACTTCCTGCAAGAGCAGAATGTAGACCTGGTGTGTATGACCAAGATCTGGGTGCAGGAAGGGGAGACAGTAGCTCTCTCCCAACTTGCCCCCCCTAGGTTCTTGGTCCTCCACCAATCATGGACTAAGGGGTGGGGGGGAATGGTGTTATTCATCTGAGAGGCTTACTCCTTCAGGGCTCTACTGCCTCCCAGGAGCACAGGCACTGAGTGTGCTGGCTTGGTATGGGAGGCCAGGGAGAGTTTGGCAATTTGGCTGGTGTACAAACCGCCTAACTCACCGGCCAATAGCTTGCCATCCCTGATGGAGGCCGTAGCAGGCTGGGCATTGGAACACCCTAGACTGATAGTTTTGGGTGATTTTAATGTCCATGCTGATGACGTGACCTCTACTCAGGCAGTGGATCTGGTGTCGTCCATGGCAGCACTAGGACTCTCCCAATATATAACGACCCCCACTCACTGAGCTGGGCATACGCTCGATTTGATCTTTGCGGTGGGGGTTACAGTGGGCCGGATTACTGCTTCAGTTGTTCCATGGTCAGACCACCATGCCCTGAGGGCCCACCTGAATATCCCATGTCAACCCTGTTTAGGCTGTGAGCATATTTTAGCTCGCCCACAGAGCCAGATGGATCCAGTGCAGCTCCAGATGCAGGAGCCGATGCCCCCTGGTGGCTCACTAGATGAGCTTGTAGGGGACTGGCATAGCTGGCTCTCTGCAGCCATCAATGAGATCCCAGGCGCCCTCTGCACCCTCGCTCTAGGCTCGCTCCCTGGTTCACCCAGGACCTGTGGTTTATGAAGTGAGGGCTGAGACAGCTAGAGAGATGGTGGCGCCATGCTCAAGACAAAGCTACAAGAACATCTTACAGGATGTTTATGAGATCCTATGAGACGGCAGTTAAAGCCATGAAGAGAGAGTACTATGTAGTCATGATTGCATCTGCGAGCTCACGCCCAGCCCAATTATTTAGAACAATTCAGTCTATAACTACCCTGCCACAGGGCAGGCCAAATGCTAGAGAATTGGACATAGGCTGTGAGGCATTTGCGAGCTATTTCTTGGATAAGGTCTTGTCCTTCGTCCATGACCTTCCTGCAACAGTTGATATGGTAAGTGAGCTTAAGGCTCCATGCATGTCTTCAATCCAGTTCTGGATCATTTTGACCCACTCAGCCTAGAGGAAGTTGACAAATTGCTCCTAGTTGTTCATCCCATCACATGCCACCTTGATCCGTGCCCGTCATGGCCAGTTAAAGCTGGCCATGACGGGTTTTGAGGCACCTTGAGGGAGATTATCAACAAGTCCCTCATTGAGGGACAGTTCCCTGGGGCAATCAAGGAGGCAGTGGCCTGCCCTCTGCTGTAAAAAGCATCTCTGAATATGGCTGAATTGGCCAACTATCGGCTGGTTTCCAATTTGCCCTATTTGCACAAATTAATAGAGAGGGTGGTAGCGAGTCAGCTACAGAGCTTTTTGGGTGACACTTCCATCCTAGACCCCTTCCAGTCTGGCTTTTGCCCTGGTCACAGGATGGAGATGGCACTGGTCGACTTCACAGACGACCTTCGTAGGCATCTGGTTCAGTGGTGCTGATGTTGTTAGACCTCTCAGCAGCGTTCGACACAGTCGACCATTAGTTACTGGTACAATGCCTTGCCAACATAGGAATTCAGGGGCTTGCCTTACAATGGCTCGCTTCCTTTCTCCATGATCAGGGATAAAGGGTGGTGCTAGGGGAACAGCAGTCCAAGAGGCACCCACTGGATTGTGGAATGCCTCAAGGGGCAGTGCTCTCCCCGATGTTATTTAACATCTATATGCGCCCCCTTGCCCAGATTGCCTGGAGGCATGGGCTGGAATGTCACCAGTATGCTCATGACACCCAGCTCTATCTGATGGGTGGCCGTTCCAACTCCAGACTGGAAAACCTGGACTGGGCACTACAACCCATGGCTGGTTGGCTTAGGATGAGTCAGCTGAAACTGAATCTGACAAAGATGGAGGTCCTGTGCTTGAGTTGGGGCGGTTCAGGGGTAGGGATCCCACTCCTGACCTTCGACGGGGTGCCATTGGTGCCAGCACCAGAGGTTAGGAGTTTGGGAGTGCTCCTGGATGCCCCCTAACTATGGAGGCTGAGGTAGCGGCCACTGCCAGGTTGGCCTTTTATCATCTTCAGCTGATCAGGCATTTGGCTCCCTTCCTCGAGTGTGCCAAACTAGCAACAGTGACTTTTCCCATGTATACCCCAGAGAGCACTTTGGTTGGGGTTGCAGAACCGACTGACCTTCCCTGGCCCTGAGGATGCCAGGTTTGCTTCTACCAGGGCCAGGGCTTTTTCGGTGGCAGCCCCATCCTGGTGGAATGAGCTCCTGGAGGAGATCAGGGCCATGTGGGATCTTTTACAGTTCTGCAGGACCTGCTAGATGGAGCTCTTCCACCAGGATTTCAGCTAGGGAACCGCCACCACAATAGAGCCCTGGCCCCTGGTTTTCAACACCTAGCTTGTGCCTTGGTCATTAATACCTAGTCTGTCCCTTGGTTACTAACACCTAGCCTGTGCCACAGGAAAATCTCAAGCAGAGTGAATTCTAGATGATGCACTGAAATAAGCCATCTTGAATAACTGTCTTCAGCACTTTATGAAACTGTTTTAATAATGAATTGTTTTGTATGATTTGATTTTTTTTAACTGTATTGACGCACTGATTGTGAGCTGCCCTGAGCCTGCATTGCGGGGAGGGTGGGGTATAAATGTGAATAATAAATAAGTAAATAAATAAATAAGCTGGGCCAGCAGCATCACTAAGGTGATTCTGCTGGGGCAGTCTCCCTGATTCATTAAAGTACCCTGGCCCGGCTCCTACACCTGACAAACACCCACCTGTCTGGTGTAAGGGGGGGCATCAGGGAGGCTGGGCTAGAAGCAGTGCTAAGGAAATCCTCCTAAGCAAGTGTCCTCAATGACTTTAAGGACTCTGCACCCCTTCCAACCCTTGACATGCAGTTATCTGCCATGTGTAGAAGGGGTAGCATGTCTGTAGACTGTCAGGTGTAGGAGGGGTAGATTGCTAAGGAAATGCTGCTTGGGCAGCCTCCCTGATGGCTTTCAATGCTCTGCCCCTGTTCCTGCACCTGACAGACACTCTGTCAGGTGGAGGAGGGGTGTGTGGGAGTGTGTCTAAAGCCACTGGGGAGGCTGGCCCAACAGCATTGCTAAGGTGTTTCTGCTTGGGTGGCCTCTCTGATGGATTAAAGTTCCCTGGCCCTGCTCCTACACCTGACAGACATCCATCTGTTTGGTGTTGGGGTGGGGAGTGTGTTTAATGGCATCGGTGAGGCTGGGTCAGCAGCAGCACTAAGGCAATCCTATTGAGCAAGCCTCCCTGATGGCTGTAAACATTCATAAGAACATAAGAACATAAGAGAAGCCAATGTTGAATCAGGCCAATGGCCCATCTAGTCTAACACTCTGTCACACAGTGGACAAAAATACCAGTTGCCATTAGAAGGTCCAGCAGGGGGCCCTCCCACTGCTGCCCCCCACACCAAGAATAGAGTGCATCACCTGCCCCAGACTGAGAGTTCCTATCTATACCCTGTGGCTAATAGCCACTGATGGACTTCTGCTCCATATGTTTATCTAATTCCCTCTTGAAACTGTCCATGCTTGTAGCTGCCACCACCTCCTGTGGCAGTGAATTTCATGTACTAATCACTCTTTGGGTGAAGAAGTACTTCCTTTTATCTGTTCTAACCTGACTGCTCAGCAATTTCATCGAGTGCCCACGAGTTCTTGTATTGTGAGAAAGGGAGAAAAGTACTTCTTTCTCAACCTGCTCTGTCCCATGCATAATCTTATAAACCTCGATCATGTCACCCCTCAGCCGTCGTTTCTCCAAGCTAAAGAGCCCCAAGCGTTTTAACCTTTCTTCATAGGGAAAGTGTTCCAACCCTTTTATCATTCTAGTTGCCCTTCTCTGCACTTTTTCCAATTCTATAATATCCTTTTTGAGGTGTGGTCACCAGAACTGTACACAGTATTCCAAATGAGGTCACACCAATGATTTATACAGGGGCATTATGACACTGGCTGATTTGTTTTCAATTCCCTTCCTAATAATCCCCAGCATAGCGTTGGCCTTCTTTACTGCAGTTACACACTGTCTAGACATTTTCATTGAGTTATCTACTACGACTCCAAGATCTCTCTGACGCCCACTCACCCATCCTCGACAGATCCCTTTGGAGTGCCTCACAATCCTCCCTGGTTTTTACTACCCTGAACAACTTCATGTCATCTGCAAATTTAGCCACTTCACTGCTTACTCCCAATTCCAAATCGTTAATAAACAAGTTAAAAAGCATCGGGCCGAGTACTGATCCCTGTGGTACCCCACTGCTTACCACCCTCCACTGAGAAAGTTCCCCGTTTATACTCACTCTCTGATTCCTATTTATAAGCCAGTTTTTGATCCACAAGAGGACTTGTCCTTTTATCCCATGACTATTGAGCTTACTTAGGAGCCTTTGATGAGGAACTTTATCAAAAGCTTTCTGGAAGTCAAAGTAAACAACATCTATTGGGTCCCCCTTGTCCACATGTTTGTTCACTCCCTCAAAAAACACTAACAGGTTAGTGAGACAAGATCTTCCATTACAGAACCCATGCTGAGTCTGCCTCAATAGTTTTTGTTCATCAATGTGCCTACTAATTCTTTCCTTAATAATAGTTTCCACCAACTTACCCAGTATCGACGTCAGACTGACTGGTCTGTAATTTCTCGGATCTCCCCTGGAGCCCTTTTTAAAGATGGGAGTGACATTAGCTATCTTCCAGTTCTCAGGAATGGCATATCTGTCCAGTGTAGAGTGGGGGGGGGGTATAGCAAGCCATTGTGGAGGCTGGGCTGGCAGGATCGCTAAGATTGTGTTGCTGGGCTGGGCTCTCTGATGGCTTTAAGCACCCTGCACCCACTGCTACACCTGACAGACCACTGCCTGTCAGGTGTAGGAGGTGGGGAGAGCATGTTTGAAGCCATGGGTAGCCTGGGCCAGCAGCATTGCTGCACCTCATGGGCAGTTGGCCATTCCTGATTTCCTCAACTGTCATTAGCCCTCTGCAGTGTCCTGTAACTGGTGTTTTTTTTTAACCTCAGAACACTGAGCTCTGCAGCTGACCAATCAGAGAGTGGGGGTGCAAGGAGGCAGCAGCCCAGCAGCCACATAGGAAGCAATGGTGGGAGCAGTTTTACCCCTTTTGACCCCCTTAGGGGTTGAATTGCTGAAAATCCCTTTTTAGTGAGCATTTATGTCATGGTAGGAGTGCTCTCCCCAAATTTCATGTTTCTAGGTCTGGGCGTTTGGCCTGGGCATTGATTTTACAGTGAGAGGATTTTTTCTTTTATATATATATGTGACATAACTTCAGGTATATTTTCTACCTCTCTGCCAAAACAAAACTCATCAAAACAGCTACTTTCCTCTAAAACAATACCGCTCTTGGACAGAACCACCACTTATGGATTATGCCCGCTGACTCTGCATGACAATATCAACACCAGAACAGGAGTTGTAAATTTTTGCAATCAGTTTTGGGTTCAAATATAACTGATAAAACATTTTACATAGGGTGTCTCTAAAATTCAAACAAATGGAAAAGGTTGACCCTAAAGACAATGCAATTCATAACCTAAAGCTAGATTCTGTTTATGAGTAAAATTTATTGTCATTACTACTTCTTGTGAGCCAATCAGACCATAAGGCTTAGAAAATAGGTGTTTTGGATGGTGTGTCATCATTTTTATATGCTTCCCATTTAGTTAATAAAGCTGGCTTAAATTTTTGAAATATGTCAAATACTCTAGCTACAGAGGCCAATGAAGAAATCCATGGAGAATCCCCCCCATATTTATCCCAGATTTTCAAGAGATTATCTATTATTAAATTTCCCTTCTTAAATATTGTCTTCCTAACTTCTAGAGTCGTCCATAAGAAGGTCCCAAGCAGCATTTTGACTGCATATTTTCCATTAATAATTCCAATGAGATGTTCTCTCCATTTATCCATGCTGGTAAGAAGTTCATTAGCTGCATTATACTATGATTTGATATTCAGGAGACCTAGACCATCCAAGGACCATTTAGATTGAGCCATAAGCCCATTTATCTTTGGTCTCCTAGCTTCCCAGACAAATTCATTAAACAAATGTTGCCACTCCTTCCATAATATATCAGTTATCTATATACTATTTTCCAAATATGCCCCCTATCTGCAGATATCTAAATCTGTGGATTGGGGCCACATTGACAGAACATAGACTTTTCTCCAACCCTGAGGCTTTGGGGAAAATCCAAAAGCTACTAAAATGGGATGAAGAGAAACAAAACCTCCACAAATAAAGAACAGTTGACTGTGCAAGCACAAATAATGGTTCTCTGAATGCAAGCAGGTGGGCAAGGAAGAGAGCAGGAGAAGAAGAGGGATGATCACACCTGCCTGGCTGCTGCAAACAACGAGAAGGAAGATGACAACGTTGACAATAAGGTCAGCAGCTACTGTTGCTGGCTTTCCTCCTCAGGCAAGTTTCAGGCAGGCGGAGAAGAAGAGTCAAAGCTCACCCTCATCTGGGGGGTGTAGGGAGGAGGAGCAGACATGGTGGCTTGCCCTTCCTTTGGTGACAATGATGCAGCAGTGGAAAAACCTACACCAGCTGCATTCCTTCAGCACAGAGTTCAGGCAAGTGGAGAAGAAGGGAGAGCTATTGCTGCCTCCATCTGCCCCTTTCCATCAATGCAGCAAAGATCCCCCCCCATAGCTTCCCGGCAAACAACGCTCCAATGTTGGCTATAGGCAAGCATGGGAAGGTATGGGAAAGCTCAGGAGCCAAATATTTGGTTGAGTCAGAGTTAGAAGGGGGAAGGATGGGGTGGATGATGGCAAAGGCAAAGTTGGGGAAGACAGAAGTAAGGGGGAATGAGTGACAAGGAAGAAGAAATGGAGCAGACAGAAAGTGGGGGGCATCAGTAATGGGGAAGAAGGGAAACAGAAAATGAGTGACAGGGGTGAAGAAGTGAAGGGAGATATTAAATAAAGGGGCATGAGTGAAATAAAAGGGGTGCAGGAAGGAAAAAAGGAAAGGCAGGGGAATGGGATGTCCCTTCCCTGCAAGTTCCTTGTGAGTCCCTACTTGTTACTATAGGAATGTTCATCAAACTGTAACTGTACTTAGGAATTATCATAATGATTATGTTATGTATATGTTCTAAAATAAATAAGTTGAAGCTTTTCCATGATGAAATTTTTGTTAACTGTCAAAAGATAATTTTTGTTAAATGTTAAAGGTTTTAAATTGTCTTCTATTAACCTTGTAATATCCTGACAGATCTTGATGCATAGGTAAGTAATATGTTTTCCAATTATTTTCATCCTTTTTTGCCAGTATGAAGACTCTAGGCTCGATAAGGCACCGTTTAAGGGTAGAACCACATTCTTTCTGTAGATTTAGTTTATAATCGGATTCATCCAAAAAAGACCTAAGAATTAAATTTAGCTGGACGTTGGATTTTATAATGTCAATGAAAACAATTATGACATCGTCAGCATAAAGCATCGATTTATACTGTATATTGTTCACTTTCAAACTGGTTACTGAGTCAGAATCTCGTATTGCTATTGCTAATAGTTCAATGGAGAGGTTAAATAATAAGGTTAAATAATAAGGAAAGTTCACTTTCAAACTGGCTACTGAGTCAGAATCTCGTATTGCTATTGCTAATAGTTCAATGGAGAGGTTAAATAATAAGGCTGACAATGTTCATCTCTGCTTTCCACTGTGATTTATCAAGATGGAACTAGGCATTCCATTATGAATAAACATACTGAAGATATGGCATAAATAATTTTTGCCAACCCCTGAAACTCTTCCCCAAATGAGAATGCCTTGAGGCATTTTAAGAGGAACCTATGTTCAACTGAGTCAAATGCTTTTTGTGCATCTAAAAATAAAAATGCTGCTTTTATATTCTTTCTCTTTTTTACATTGTGGATTAAATTAATTAGTTTCCTGATGTTTGTTGTAGACAGATGCCCACAGATAAAGCCTGTCTGGTCCTCATTAATATACTTAGATATCATCCCCTTTAATCTATTTGATAAAATAGAAGTTATTACTCTATAGTCGTAGTTTAATAATCTAAGGGTGTCAAACTCATTTGTTACAAGGGCCAGATCTGACACAAGTATTATTTTGTCAGACCAGGCCATGTATGCCATAAAATGTAATGCCAGGGACCAGAGATATAAACTTTATAAAGAACACAGGCAAACCCAATTAACAATATTATTTTTACACAAAATACAAACAAAAGCAATTGGTTCCTAGCAGTGAAAGCAATTGATTTACTAGGGAACCCACAAAAGTCTCAATAAATGTATTTAATCATATACAAAATGAGTTTTCCCCCTAAAGGGATACCATAAAGGGGAGGTATCTTACACTTCCATACAAATTATGTTTTTTTTGGCATATATAGCACTTTTAGGAGATGAGTCATTCTCCTTGCAAGTAAATCAGGTAGTTTTTCAGCACCTCCCCATACACTCAGCCACAGCAGCTGAGCATCACTACAATTAGTCTCTTGCTATTTGTTTCCTCTCTTTCCCCATCCTCTGAGGATCTCGAGGAGGCACGCTGGACTTCCCTCTCCACCACCCCATCCCCAACACATCCAACAACAACCCTGTCTAGTGGGCCAGGCTGAGCAACCAGCCCCGGGTGATCCAGATGACAAGATCGTGGCTCATAAGGGGAGGTCTGAACCAGGCTATTCCAGATCTCCCCACCCCCAGTTCTCATTCCTCCTGCATCTCCCACAGAAGCAGTGGGACTGAGGGATGGCCTGACAGAGAGGCTGTTTCCAAAACCTCCAGGAGACACTTTTTGTCCTTTATGGGCTAAAAAATGTTGGGGGGGAGAAGGGAGATTGCCATCCCCCAATTTCCCCAACACTTACTCTGCCCCCTGCTCTGTGCCTGTTCAGACATGCAGTGGCAACATCAGCACCCCTATTTCCCTTTGCTCCTCCACTCATTTCTGAGGCCAGGAGGTCTTTTCTCCTCAGAGCAGCATGCACGAGACAGCCCAGTTGTAGTGGCTTCTCCAGTCCTCAAAACCATAGAGTTGATATGGTAGACAGAACAGAACTTCTACATTATAAGGAAAGAGCTAAACATAATAAGATTTCATGTGTATTTTTACACTCTGGATTTGCAAATCACATTAGATGAATTGTATTCAAGAATCAGCACATTGTTGCCCACTTACCTAGGTGCAGTGTACCTACATACATTGGATTCAGGAGATATCACAATCTTTTTTTTAAAAAAAAAACATTTTATTATAGGATATGTTTCACATAGTTAAAATTCCATCTTATAGATATCACATACCTTTTTTCTTTTCTCCCCACTCCCCCCAGTACAAGGCTTCCCGCAATGCTCTTACCCCCTTATAAACTCTATTATCTAATTACCATTCACAAAATATGTCATTTCCATTATCAAATTAGGTAACATTTTAGCAATCTTATCGTTCTTTTTCTTATGTTCTCCTTAATAACTGTCAAAGCAAATCAATCTATTTTTAACATCCCAATTTTTCTCAAGATAGTCTTTAAAATCTTTCTATTCTTCAAAAAATGCTTCATCTTCTTCGTTATTAAGCTTTCTTGTCATTTTGTCCATTTCAGCCATAAAAAGCATCTTCTTAATCCATTCCCATGTTTCTGGAATCTTTTCTTGTTTCCAGAATTGTGCATAAGTCATTCTAGCTGTTGTGACCAAGTACCATAACAATGTTCTCTTGGTTACATTTAATTCTTCCAACAAGATTTGTGGATCTTTCTTAAAAGTACATTTCAGAATCTAATGTATTTCATTATGAATCTCTGTCCAATAACTCATGGCTTTATCACAAGTCCACCACATATGGTAAAATGAGCCCTCTTTCTTTCTACATTTCCAACATTTGCTAGACATACTCTCATTTATATTAGCAATTTTCTTTGGAGTCATATACCATCTATACATCATTTTATAACAATTCTCTTTAACATTAACACAAGTTGAAATTTTCATTGACTTTTTCCACAGACATTCCCATGATGCCATAGTTATTTCATTATTTACATTTACCGCCCATTTTATCATTTGTTCTTTTACAATTTCATCTTCTGTATACCACTTCATTAAAACCTTATATATTTTTGAGATCATTTTTTTCCCTTTTCCACCCATATAGTCTCAATTTCATTATTCTTTGCCCTAAAGCCATATTTTCTCTTATCAGTTTTAAACAAATCATAGATCTGTCTATAATTCAACCAATCATAATCAAATTCCACATCATCTCTGTCTCTCATAACAAAACTTTTCCCATCAGATTTTAAAAGATTTCTATACAGTAACCAGTCTAGTCCTTCATGTCTTGAATATGGTTTGATCACTTCTGCCGGCACTATCCAAAGTGGCTGTTCTTCATAAAAGAATTTTTTGTATCTCATCCAAGTCTCGAACAGTGATCGCCTAATAAAGTGGTGTTTAAAAAATTTGTCGATTTTTGATTTTTCGTGCCATAAATACGCATGCCATCCAAACTTGTTATCATGACCTAACGCCAACAACTTCATATTTTCAAGGTTAATCCATTGTTCTATCCACGTTAAGCAGATAGCATTATAATAAAGTCTAAGATTTGGTAGTTGAAGTCCTCCTCTTTCCTTAGCATCACATAAAATTTTCATTTTAATTCTTGGTTTTCTTCCTGCCCACACAAATTTTGATATTTCTTTCTGCCATCCATCCAGTATCTTACTTTGTCGTGGTATTGGGATAGTCTGAAACAAAAACATTAACCGAGGCAAAATATTCATTTTGACTGTTGCAATCCTTCCCATTAGTGATAAATTCAAAGTGTCCCATTTTTTCATATCTTGTTGAATCTTATTCCAAATTTTTTCATAATTATTTTTGAATAGATCTATATTTTTCATAGTCAATTCAATCCCTAAATACTTTGTCTTTGTAACCACTTCACACTGGATTTTCTCCTGAAGTTCCATTTGCTTCTGTTTCGTCATATTTTTACGCATCACCTTTGTTTTACTTTTGTTAATATAAAAACCGGCCAAGTCTTTAATTTTTTGCATCAGTCGTGGTATATTCTCTATTGGATCTTGAATCATAAACATTACATCATCCGCAAAGGCTCTATATTTATATGTAAAGCCTCTTGTTGTCAGTCCTTTAATATTCTTGTCTTCTTTTATTTTCCCCAACAATACTTCCAATATCCAAATAAACAATAGTGGAGATAGGGGGCAGCCTTGTCTGGTCCCTTTTCGCACTTTAAAATATTCCGTTTTTTCTTTATTTACGTTCAATGCCGCTTTTTGGTCCGAATAAATTGCAGTAATCATGTTTAAAAAAGGTTGACCTATTTCCATTTTCTCTATCACTTGCAGCATAAAGTCCCAGTTCAAATTATCAAAAGCTTTTTCTGCATCCAAAAAGAGAAATCCAACTTCTTTTTCAGGGTGTTTATCACAATATTCAATTGCATCTATCACCACTCTTAAATTGTCTCTGATTTGTCTATTCGGCAGAAAACCAGCTTGTTCTTCTGTTATAACATCTTTCAAATAATTTTTCAGCCTTTCAGAAATTACTTTAGCAAACAATTTGTAGTCATTATTCAGGAGGGATATTGGTCTATAGTTCTTCACATTAGTTAGGTCTAAACCTTCTTTGGGTATAAGCGAGATATTTGCTTCTTTCCATGACTCTGGAATCCGTTTTGTCTCTCTTATTTCATTTGACAAAAGTGCAAAAATTGGGGTTAGCTCACTCTTTAATTTTTTGTAAAATTTTGCAGTAAATCCATCTGGACCTGGAGCTTTCCCCAATTTTGCTTCTTCTATCGCATTAACAATTTCTTCATTTTTAATTGGACCATTAAACACTTCTTTAACTTGTTGTCCCAATGTTGGTACTTCAATATTCTCCAAATATTTCTTAAGTTTCTGTGAATCAATACATTTCTTTTGAAACAGTTTGGCGTATAAATTGAAAAAGACTCTCTTTAAGCCATTCAAGTCCACAATATCCTTTCCGTCTTCTATTATTTTGTTTATAAAATTTCTTTCACGTCTATTTTTCAGTTGCCATGGTAAGAACTTTCCAGGTTTATTAGCACCCTCAAACAATTTCTGCTGTAACTTCTTTACATTCCAATACAATTCTCGATTTGACAATACATTTAGCTGGTCTTGTAACATGTGAATTTCCCTTATAATCTTTTTCTTCCCTGGCTTTTTCTTTAACTCTTTTTCTTTCTGTCGAATCTTTTTCCTGTAAATCATTTTGTTGTTGCAGTCTTTACTTTCTATCTTTAGTATTTAATGAAATAAGCAGTCCCCTTATGACCGCTTTATATGCATCCCACACAATTTGTAATTCCGTACCTTTGTTCAAATTTGTTTCAAAAAAGTTCAGTGTTTCCCTACGCAATGTCTCATTAACTGTTTTTCTGTCTAATAAGTCCTCATTAATTTTCCAGTATAATTGTTTAGGTTTTTCTCTCGACATCCAAAGTAAGGGGCTGTGGTCAGAATTATTTTTTGTTAAGATTTCAATCTTTTGAGTCTTCGATGCCAATTCCTCCGACATCCAAATCATATCAATCCTTGAGAAAGAGTCATGTCTATTGGAGTAAAAAGTATAGTCTTTTGCTTTGGGATTCCATTTTCTCCAAACATCTTCCAGTTTCTCTTGTCTCATCAGTTTAAAGAAAATTTTTGGTAATTTCCCCGCCATATCTCCAACTTTTTTAGAATGTCTGTCCAGTAAGTTGTTCACTGTACCATTAAAATCTTCTGCGAAGATTACCTGATCATAAGTTAATTGTTCCATCTCATTTGTCAAATCTTTGAAAAAAATTTCTTTAGCTCCATTGGGTGCATACAAATTTACAATCAAAGTCTTTTTCCTGTGTAACATTATTTCTACTCCAATATACCTCCCATCATTGTCCACAAAAATTTGCTTGGGTTCCAATTCTTTTTTGATGTAGATCACTGTTCCTTTATTCTTTTTAGTCGCTAGTGAAAAAAAATTCTTCTCCCAATTTCTTATTTATCACATATTTATAGTCCTGTTTTCTGACATGAGTTTCCTGCAAAGAAATTATATTGCTCTTTTGTTTTTCCAGCCAATGATTTACTAATTTTCTTTTGTTAGGTGAATTAAGTCCATTTACATTCCAAGATAGCAATTTGTAATCCATGGTGTCTTGATTTATATATCCAAAAACTCTTAAAAATTGTTTTCTTTAAACCTATACAGGTCTCCTTCTGATTTGATCGTAAATTGTATGTAAATGACAATCCTTGAGGTATTTCCCATCTGAATCTAATTTCCATTGCCTTTAATTTGTCGACCAATTTTTTGCATTTCTTTCTGTCTTGCAACATCACCTTTGGGATTTCTCTTAATATTATTATCTTTTTGCTGTCAATTTCCAACGGTTGTGTGAATTGCTTCTTGAAAATATCCTCTTTCATTTTTCTTGCCACAAACTGCACAATGACATCTCTGGGTAATTTTTTCCTCTGAGCATACGTTGAGTTTACTCTGTAAATTAAGTCGAAATCTGAGTCTAGATCTCCTTGATCCTCACCAATATATGCCGTCAATGTTGTTATTACCAACGCACGTATATCTTGGTCTTCTGCCTCCTCAATTCCTCTTAGCCTCAGGTGGTTTTGTGTAGCTCTGTAGAATCATAGATTCTAACCTTGTGTTCTCCTGGAGGGTATTTTTAATTTTTTGTTCTAGCTCTGTCGACTTAGCTGCTAAACCTTGGACTTCTTTTTTGACTTCTTCTGTATCTTTTTTAAACTGTGCCACTTCTGCTAGGACCAGTTCTTTCATATCTGCCATAATCTTCTCTTGTACTTGCACTTGTACTTGCTCTATTTGCTCCGATTGCTTTTCCATTTGTTGTTTCATCTGTAATTCCATTTGTTTAGTCTGTAATTCCATTTGTTTACCAAGATTCTGCACTGCCTCCATCCTCCTCCTCTCCATAGCCTCTATTGCTGCCTGCCATTCTTTCTTGTCCTTTGCTGCCATTCTGGGACTTGATGTAGAGGTGGCCCTTTGTCTTGGCCTCAAATCCATTTTGAAAACTTTTAAATATCACCAAATCTCTTTTCTTCTAAGTATTCCATCAAACCGCCGCCTTTATATGTTTCTTCTCTTTAATTTTATAGTTCAAATTCAATTTTTAAAAATTAGTCCTCCTCAAAATGGCGGGCGCAATTTCTCTATGGTTTTTTTTGGCAAGAGTAGTCTATTTTGTAACTTCCGGTTTGGTGTCCATCCCGAAAATCCAACTTTCTGTGCAGCGCACTAACTCTTCCTACTCCTTCCGGTGACTCAGTCTTTTGAAATGCCTCTCTTGCCCCAAGCTCGTCTTTTCTCAGTCGGAACTTGTTTTTGGTAGCACAGATTCACATCAGTTTCATTTTTATAGCTTGCCGTTAATCTCTAACTGATCACAGGAATGCAAAACAAAAGTTTCTTTTTCGCTATTTTCACATTCTAGAAAGCTTCTTTCAGTTCCAAACAAAGCGGATTACATCAGAAATGCTTTTGTACGCTAAGCCGCTTGATTCAAATCTCTCTATGTCTTCAAACCGGTAAGCAAAAGTTCTTTGTTACCTTACAGTTCGATCTCGGGGTTTCGCATTGCTTCTTCTTAACTTAATGTTGACTTTGATGGTAAAGAGGTTGGTAGATGACGGGTTTATGCTGAATTGTCAGCCCGATTAGCTCCTGTAGCGTTGTCTCGCAACTGCCCGCTTCGTGGGAGGGGATCAAAGCATAAACAGACTTCCTCCGAAGCCTGCCCACGCCAATCTCAACTCCCGCTTGGA